>JAYESD010000009.1:71734084-74162844 GCA_036927565.1 Tuctoria greenei | reverse complement strand
GTGGGCAACCTCACATGTTGAGGGCTCCCACAAGAATTACAACGAAAGAAGTGATCAAATACACTTGAAAGTATTACAATGCAGAGTATGAGTGTAGAAAGATCAAACCCCAAGAGCTCGCAACGAAGGAACGACAATCTCCCAATCCCGAATCCAAGTGTTCAATTGATTTTACTCTTTTTGCACCTTAGATGTGTGGGGAGATGTGTTTTGGGCTATTGGGACAAGGTGGCGGCGCTAGGGTTTGTGTTCTAAGCAATATTCGGCGTGTGTTATCATAGGAAAGCCGTGCATCCTATTTTTATAGGGTTTCCAAAAAGTTACCATTGAAAAACCCTAATACCGGACTAGTCCAGTGCAAGTCCGGACTTGTCCGGTCACGGTGCAACTCAATGTCCAGAAAGTTTGGCGGACTAGTCCGACTGGAAAACGGACTTGTCCGACCCTATGTGAAGATGGACTCCAGAAAGTCTGGCGGACTAGTCCGGTTGCAAAACGGACCAGTCCGGCCCTATGTGAAAGCAGACTCCAGAAAGTCTGGCGGACTAGTGCGGTTGGGAAAACGGACTAGTCCGGCCCTATATGAAAACAGGCTCCAGAAAGTCTGGCTGACTAGTCCGATTGGAAAACGGACTAGTCTGGTGCACTGTGAGATGTTAGGTTAATTTAAAAACCCTTACCCCTGCGCAAGGTCGTGAGCTCTTGAGATGTGTGTCTTTCATACACTCCCTATACATTTAAAATATAATTTGTTCTTCCAAGTTCCATCAAAGTATTCCTCTTTGGACACCCACTCCATTTTTCACCTTTTTGTGTGCACCGAGCTGTTTCACTTTGTTTGTCCTGCAATCATCTCAATAGTTTCATTAGGATCTCATATGTTCGTCATCAGTTAGCCAAAACCCACAAGGGATATTCTAGATGCACTTACAAAATGGGTTCCGCCGATGGCGGAGGCTCACAGAACTCACCTTAGGAGTGGATAGAGAAAGAATGGTGGGTTGCTACATAGTTTAGATGGTAGAAAGACAAGGAATAAAAATAGATATGAGGGTGAATAAGATTCGAAGATCAACAGCAACCATTCCCCGGCAACGACGCCATAAATGCATGTTGATGGCTGGTACGTCATAGATGAAAATCTGCAAGCACACAGAGAAACCTTTGTAGCACTTCCCCTTAATGAGTATTCCCAAGGGTATTGAATTCAAGAAACGTGTGTGCTAATCTTCTAACTGGTTCACCCAAGGACAAAAAGCTTGGTGTAGGCAAAGATATAGAGTGGATTTCTAGAAGAAGGGGTTCTAATTCAAAGCAAGTCGATCAACAACAGTTTGTATTGGGCACGGGCTTACCCTGGTCTAGGTGACTCCCGCAAAGAGCCTATGTCGTAGTCAAATGTAGAGGATTACAACGTACGGATATGATTGTCATCACCTAACGCCTACCTCAACACCTCGTGGACTATGAGATAATCAAAGCTAATGTCAAGCCTAGACACCACACCTATGCTATCTATGACTTACCTAACCTCTCGCGCAAAGACTAGGGCCTCTAAAAGAATAGAGCAATGAAAGAACAAGCAACTAAGGAATTAACTTGCTTGAATTAAATAAATGAACTCAATTGGAAATCATGTACCTTACTTGAGATGGGAAGAACTGTCGAGGTACAAAGGTGGAGAGGGTTCGGCAAGCTCGAACCCTATCCTAAAGTAGAAGAAGCCCAACAAGGCACAGCCTCTTCCTCCTCCTCTTTCTCACTCTCTCCCTATTTTCTAAGCACTTAGGCAGCGTACGCCTTTGGAGTGGAGTACTAGACTCAAGGTTTTGGTGTGTGAAGTGAGGGAGACCCCTAACCCCTATTTATACCCTCCAAAGGTCGGTTTGGCATCAGAAAAAGCAAAGGAATCAGTCGCATCGTGATCTCCAAGCAATGAGGAGCCAACACGTGGCGGTTGACCGCGTTTGGCGCGAATACCAGGTCGAGCGACCTGGTGGTTCGGCCGAATTGCAAACGGCTCCAAACGCACCAAAACTTCTCTGTGACACTGTATAGGATCGAAGAGCACGTGAAAAGCTACCAGAGGGGGGTGAATGGTAGATTAAAACTTTTTCAGCGGAAGCAACAGAAACCCCTCGGTAGAAAATCAACATGTTAAGAAAACGTGTGTGCAATTAATCTAATCGTGATAAATTATGACAAAACCACTATAAATTGTGGATAATCATGTCACGAATACGTCACAACAAGAATAATGAAAATCCGTTGAGAAAAACTCAAGTTACGATCGAAAGATCGAACAAAGGTCAATCTGTTCTACACGAGAAAAAACAGATCTGCAACACTGCAAAGAAACTCATGTAGATGCAAAAACACAAATCCAATGATCGTAAATTTTTTACAGATGATATATAATCAAGTTGTGAAGACAACCCAAAAATAATCACGTCAATTTGATCTATAAAACTGAGTTATGGTAAGACCACCGAAGCAAGATAGTGCTGTGCAGAAACTCGACGAGAAAGACTTGACGAAAACAAGTCGGACAAACAAGGCACAAAAGCTCCTTTAGACTATGCATTTTATTGATCAAAACACAAAATGAACAGATCCAAAGTTGTGCACCATGAGCCCTGGCCTCCCTCGCTTATATAACCAGCCCTTAGGCCAACCAAATCCTAACTAGGACTCAAATCCTACTCAGATTCAACCGAAAATTTCCATAACTGCTCAAGACTCTTCCATACGCAGATAGAAGCAATATTAAGACTTCCAAACATCTTAGGAACGTATCCCACATTCATAAAACAGGTCAACTTCGTGCTCACCATGAAATCCTAACGTAACCAACTCAAATCTTTCCATATTTGAGTCAAACCCGACCCAGCCGCAGGCTGAGTCCATAACCTAGTCAGTTGGACCTTTCCGACCAATTTTTACGTCCAAATATCTTCATCACACCTTGGAACCATGTAGCCATGTCCATACACTTCTTGCACACGTGCAAACATCTTCCAACAACATCCACGATACCTTCATATGCATTGTTCTTGATTCAAACATGTTACGCGAGCTCCCGATCAAATCAACCACAATTCCTCCCGAACTTGGTTGTTGAACCTCATCTTCGCCCTAAGACTAGTTGAATGGATTCCGTCACCATCCATGTCTTGAACTCAAGCAACACTGCACATGAACGAACAACCAATACTTCCGAGCACAAGTCCTTGACTTGACTCTCGTTAGATCCGAAATCACAACACCTTACGTGAGCACCTCTCATAAGCATGTTGCAAACCTTAACAAAAAAATATCAACCATAACCATGAAAACACACCAAAAACTTAGTAAAAAGAATACTAAGCAAACTTTCCATAGATGTCAAGAAAGTTCAAATCAATTCAAAGTAAAAGTAGAACCATTGCATTCTAGCTCCGGACCTTGCCAAAACTAACCGAACCTTGAGTCGGAGCTTACCAAAGCTAGCAGGACCTAGCACCGGAGCTTACCAAAGTTATTCAGACCTAGCATTGGAGCATACTAAAGCTTAGTTGAACCTAGAGCCAGAGCTAGCAAAATCATGTCGGACCTAGACATAGCAAGTCAGACCTAGACAAAGAAGTTGGACCTAGTCAAAGCAAGTCAGACCTTACATCGGACCTTGCCGGAGCTACCCAAAGCAAGTTGTACCTATTGTCGGACCTTGCTGGAGCTTGGACCTAGAGTTGGACCTTGTTGAAAAAGGTTGAAAGCATCTAGGCCCCCATGAGGTACGATTTCGGTGATTAATGACAACCATTGGATTTTACTAATGAATTTGTGAATGCAAGGTCCCCATAATCACTCAATCAAATGAAATCTATATGTCATTGGAGACCCATATACAATCACTTTATGAGATCGAATCAATGATATGAAGACAATAAGTGAAAGCTCTTATGTCAAAGTCATTCAACCACAATTGATGACACTTAATGCTTGACAACCATCAGAAGTACATTTCCAACAAAAGTCTAAGAGGTCAATCGAGCAAGACACAAGAGAATCACTTAGAAACAACTCGAAGCAAACAAAATCAACTCATCGAATCAACCGATGATTTCTGAGAACAACACATCGGTCGAGTTGGTTCAGCAGAAGAAGAAGACCTCAGAACAAAGCACTCACCGGATCATCCGATGTTAAGGGCTCGGCTACATCGGTCCATCAGTACAGTTTGTAATATCCTTGGACCAAGTGTAGCACCGGATCATCCGATGTACAGAAATATACACATCAGTCAATCTCTCCAGTAAGCATCAAGTTTGAGTCAATTCTGGAGGAAGAGCCACCGGATCACCCGATGAGAAGACAAGTGCAACATCGGTCTAACAACGGTCATATATGACACAATGACATCAGCTAAAGTAAACTTGGACGATGATAACTAAAGGGGAGACATCGGATCATCCGATGTTCGCAGAAAAGTTCTGTCAGCCTACTTTTCCAACGGCTATTTCGTTGAGGCTGGCTATAAATACCCCCTAAACCTGCCATTTCGACAAGTCTTGATCACCAGACATTCTCAACACATCCATAAGCGTTCAAGACCAAGAGCCATCACTTCTACATCATTTCGACCACCTACACACCAAGAAATAGGCTAGAGCTAGCTAGAGAGAGAGCTTGTGTGCCTCCATTCTGGGTGAGTGGAATCTCTAGGATAGTGAGAGCCTCAAGGGAGTGCCCCTTGGTGTTTGTAACTATGAGAGACTTCCGGAGCTTGCCAAGGCGTTTGTGGAAGCCCGGAGGGTCGAAGTTGTACAAGGCTTGAGCTCCACCTTGCCAAGGTTGGCAAACGGAGAAGAATAGTGGAGATCCCTCGTCTCGGTGACTTGGGTGTGGCTAAACCCTTTGGTGGGTGCCACAACGTGGATGTAGTAAGATCTTGATGATCTTGCCAAACCACGGGATAAATCCTCATGTCTCTTCGGGAGTTTGCATCCTCTTCCTCTCCCTTACATTTATGCATTTTATCTTCCGCGAAGTTGCTATTTACTTCAATGCATAGATAGTCTGCGTAGGAAATTGGGCTTTTAGGAATTAAGTTTTATTGTTTATATTTTTGAAAAGAAGCCCAATTCACCCCCCTCTTGGGCATTCGATCCTTACAATTGGTATCAGAGCAAGGTTGCTCATAGGATCATTCTAGCTTCACCGCTAGAGAGCTAAAATGGCCAAGGTTGGGGGTTCAGTTCCTATCTTCGAGGGCAAGAACTTTTCCTATTGGAAAGCACGCATGCGCGCTTATCTAGAGGCTATTGCTCCTGAAGTATGGGAAGCGACCCACGCGGGGTTTGGAGAACACAACTATGTTGGTGATCAAATTAAATGAGATGCTAAAGCTAGGAATGCAATATATGAGTGCATTAGTCAAGATGTTTTTTCTAGGATTGCTAGCAAAGAAAAGGCATGTGAAATTTGGGCTTGCTTGATAGAAATTCATGAGGGTTCTTCTCGTGTGAAGGAACTTAAATATCACATGCTTAAAGCAAAATATGATGAATTTAAGATGCTACCTCATGAAATTGTTAATGAGATGTTCTCTCGCTTGAATGTACTTATTGAAGAAATTAATGCTCTTGACATTGCTTCTCTTGGCAAGAGACTCATCAACCGCAAGATCCTCATGCTCCTTCCCAAGCCAAAGTACAACATCATCAACTCCATGCTCCAAAAAGAGTCTCTTGACCACATTGAAGTTTTAGAGCTCATTGGAGAAATTCACGTTCATGAGATGAGTGTACTTGGGATGATGGAGCAATCATCTTCAAAAACAATTGCTATAAAGGCCTCCACCAAGAAAACAAGCCTCAAGAAGAAGAAGGTGGTTGAGCCTAGCTCAAGTGAATAGGAGCAAGCATCAAGTGAAGATGAAGATGATGAGCTTGCATTGATGATGAGGAAGTTCTCACGCTTGAACTCCAAGATTACCAAGAAGGGATACACCTTTGATCCCAAGAAGAAAGCGTTTCTACCAAGGAGAGATGATCACAAGACTTGCTACAATTGTGGTGATCAAGGCCACATCTCCTATGATTGTCCAAAACCGGACAAAAGAAGAGAGAACCACAAGAGAAAGCATCGCAAGCTTGAAGAAAGTGATGATGATGAAGAAGAGGCCAAACCCAAACCAAGAGCCTTTGGGAAGAAGAAACATGACAAGGGAAAGAAGGCAAGACTCTTCCCAAAGAAGAGAAATGGCCCACAAAAGGTGTTCACGTGTGAGGCAAATGAATGGGTCACCAACGAAGAACAAGTGATGAAGAGAGTGAAGTGGAAGACGAAAGTTTGGCCGGCCTCGCCATTGCCAACAATGATGATTCACCTCTTCATCCACCGCCCAAGTGCCTCATGGCGAAAGGTAACACCAAGGTGAACTACAAAGCCGGAGGAAAGCATTGGGTACTCGATAGCGGGTGCACCCAACATATGACCGACAATGATGGTATGTTCACCACCATAGAAAACCCCGACAATCATGAACAAGTCACCTTTGGTGATAACTCTAAGGGAAAGGTAATTGGGTTAGGTAAAATTGCTATTTCAAATGATTTATCCATTTCCAATGTTTTGTATGTCAAGTAACTTAGTTTTAATTTACTTTCCATTGCACAACTATGTGATCTTGGACTAACATGCACATTTAGCAAAAATGATGTTGTTGTGAGGAGTGAAACAAGCCAAGACATAGTCTTCAAAGGATTTAGGCATGGACATCTCTACCTAGTAGACTTCTCCAACAAGAATGCTAGCTTGACCACTTGTCTCTTCACTAAGACAAGCTTGGGTTGGCTATGGCACCAACGCATAGCGCACATTGGGATGAGCAAACTCAAGAAGTCATTCAAGCTTGGGATGGTGACCGGCGTGAAGGATGTCACATTTGAGAAGAACAAGTTTTGTAGCGCTTGTCAAGCCGGGAAGAAAGTTGCTTCACACCACCCAATGAAGACAATGGTGTCAACCTCCAAGCCACTTGAACTACTCCACATGGACCTCTTCGGACCGTCCACATATCAAAGCCTTGGCGGTAACCTCTATTGTCTTGTTATAGTTGATGACTACTCTCGCTATGCTTGGACTTTATTTCTAGGTGACAAGAGTGAAACTCCGGAAGTGTTCAAGACCTTCGCCAACCGCTCTCAAAGGGAATTTCGACTTCCCATCATCAAGGTCCGGAGTGAAAACGACACCGAATTCAAGAACTACAACATTGGGGAGTGGTGTGACCGTGAAGGCGTGAAGCATGAGTTTTCGGCCACATACACCCCTCAACAAAACGGTGTCATTGAAAGGAAGAACAAGACACTCATCACTCTTGCGAGAGCAATGCTTGATGACTACGGCACGTCGGAGAAGTTTTGGGCCGAAGCAATCAACACGGCATGCCATGCCGCAAATAGGGTCTATCTCCATCGACTACTTCAAAATACCCCGTACGAGCTTCTCATTGGGAGAAAGCCCAACATCTCCTACTTTCGAGTCTTTGGATGCAAGTGCTACATCTACCGCAAGAAAAGGCTCGGTAAGTTTGAAAGAAGATGTGATGTTGGTATATTTGTTGGTTATGCATCAAACTCAAAAGCATATTGAGTATTCAACCAAACCTCCGGTTTAGTTGAGGAAAGTTGTGATGTTGAGTTTGATTAATCTAATGGCTCCCAAGAGGAGAGTTTTGGTCATGATGAAATAGATGATGAGCCTCTACGAGAAGCCATGAAGAACATGACCATTGGAGACATCAAGCCTGAAGTTGAGGAGAGGCATGATCAAGGGGGAGCTTCAAGTTCCAACAACAACACCTCCATGGCGCCTCAAGTTGACGAAGAAGAGAAGGATGATCCATTGCCGACTCAAGACTCACAAGCACAACAACATCAAGAAGAAGAAGAAGTCCATGATCAAGTCCAACCACAAGAGGAGCAACACGCATCACCTTCGCCAAGTGCTTCACAACCACTTATGAGACATGGACGCATCTCCAAGGCGCATCCGATGGACCAAATCATCGGAAATCCGTCAAGGGGTGTAAGTACACGTTCTCGCCATTTCGCTTCATTTTTTGAGCACTACTCGTTTGTTTCATGTGTAGAACCCACTCATATTGAGGAAGCACTCCAAGACCCAAATTGCGTGATGGCCATGCAAGAAGAACTCAACAACTTCATCCGCAATGAAGTTTGGGTGTTGGAGGAGCGACCCAAGGACATGAACGTCATCGAAACAAAGTGGGTGTACCGCAACAAACAAGACGAGAATGGCGTTGTGGTCCGCAACAAGGCAAGACTTGTGGCCAAAGGGTTCTCGCAAGTTGAAGGACTAGACTTTGGGGAGACATTTGCCCCGGTCGCCCGGCTAGAAGACATCCATATACTCCTTGCTTTTGCTTCACATCATAATATTAGTCTTTATCAAATGGATGTGAAAAGTGCCTTTCTTAATGGTTACATTAACGAGCTTGTTTATGTTGAACAACCTCCCAGGTTTGAAGATCCGAGGAATCCTAATCATGTGTATAGGTTGCACAAGGCGCTCTACGGGCTCAAGCAAGCACCTAGGGCGTGGTATGAACGACTACGAGATTTCTTGATCATGCAAGGATTCAAGATCGGGAGGGTGGACACCACACTCTTCACCAAAGACATCAACGGGGATTTGTTCATTTGTCAAATTTATGTTGATGATATTATTTTTGGTTCAACTAACGAAGCTCTTAGCCACGAGTTTGGCAAAATGATGTCTAGGGAATTCGAGATGTCAATGATTGGAGAGCTCAACTTCTTCCTTGGTTTTCAAATCAAGCAACTTCAAGAGGGGACCTTCGTCTATCAAGAGAAGTACACCAAGGACCTCTTGAAGAAATTTGAGATGGGAGATTGTAGCTCAAGAAGCACTCCAATGGCAACAAATTGTCATCTCGACGCGGATAAGGACGATAAACCTATTGATCAATCTAACTACCGTTCTATGATTGGTTCATTGCTTTATCTAACCGCATCTAGGCCCGATATCATGTTTAGTGTATGCTTGTGTGCTCGCTTTCAAGCGGCACCTAAAGAATCGCATAGGAAGGCGGTCTTTAGGATACTTAGGTATCTTAAGCATACCCCTAGTATGGGCTTGTGGTACCCTAAAGGTGCAAAATTCCACCTCTTGGGATACTCGGATTCGGACTTTGCCGGATGCTGCGTGGATCGCAAGAGTACCTCCGGTGGGTGCCACTTGCTTGGGAGTTTCCTAGTATCTTGGTCTAGCAAGAAGCAAAATTCCGTCGCCTTGTCCACGGCGGAAGCGGAATATATAGCGGCGGTGCATGTTGTGCCCAAATTCTTTATATGAAGCAAACCCTTTTGGACTTTGGTATTAAAATTGGTTGTGTGCCTCTCCTTTGTGACAATGAAAGTGCGGTTAAGATAGCTAAAAACCCCGTTCAACACTCCCGCACTAAGCACATTGATATTCGCAATCATTTCTTGAGGGACCATGAAGCTAAGGGAGACATCTCATTGCGAGGTGTTAGGTCTGAAGAACAATTGGCGGATATCTTCACTAAACCACTTGATGAGAAAACTTTTTCTAGGCTAAGAAGTGAATTAAATGTGCTAGATGCGTCAAACGTCATGTAATAATGCACTTCATATAGGTCTTGCCTAACTCTCAAAGGATAGGGGTGAGCAAGGGTTAGCTTGGGATGGAGGTTCTTTTGGGTTGTCCCAAGGTTTGGATAGTAGCTCTCCCTGAAGAAGCCTTTGAAAGGTTCAAATTTGGCAAGATAGATTTATTTATGCCTTGCATGATGCCTGCCATATAGACTTGTAATTTCTTGCACTATAAAATTGCTTGGCATTGCATACGGTAGATTGTCACAAAGGGGAACCCACCTCATGAGAAAGAGACTTGTTTGAAATGCAATATCTCAACTCATATAAGGTGGAAAGAACAAAATGTTAGGTGCGTTAATGCCTAGAGGAACATGCTCTAAAGAGATAGAAGTCTTCGTACTCTACCTCACAAAGCATGGGCCTTACATTTTATTTGGATGATTTCCTCCTATTTTTCTCGGTGTTCCATTTGCTTTAAGGCTTAGTCAAGTTATTGGCACATTAGTATTTTTGAGGGGTAAGGGGTTGCCCCAAAAGTCCTAAGACATGTGTTTCTCATTGTTTGTTTGCTTGGTCAAAGGACATATATGGGATGTTGCTGTTTAGTAGTCATCGGATTATCCGATGCTTAGGTCAGACCATCATCAGATTAGTTGGTGTTCAAAAGCCAAGAGTCAGACCAGTCAGCAACACAAATCAACCGACGCGTTCATTTGGAAACACATCGGTCCATCTGGTGTTCACAATTCTGGAACTGTGATGTATTCCACCGATGACATTCCCTTCCACGTCGGTCCATCCGATGTCAACGGTACCTTTTTGAATACCCTTACTATGACATTCGACCGATGCTATCTCTTTGCACGTCGGACCATCCGGTGTCAACGACACCTTTTTGAATACCCTTACTGTGCCATTCGACCGATGCTTCTAACGTTCAACATTGGTCCATCTGGTGTTAAATTTTCGGCTTGGGTTTGGGACCCACTATTTAAACGGCGCTTCGCCTACTTTTCTTATCTCTCCCGATCTTGTCGCCCGCGCCTCACCTTCCACTGCCGCCGTCTCGCTCGCCCTGCGCCGCCGCCGCATCCTCTAGCGCCGCCGCCGCTCTCCACCGCAGCCGCCCGTGCACCACCGCCGACGCCACCAGCAGCCACATCACCACCCTCTCCACCGTCGCCGTTGTGCCTCCCCCCAAACGGTCGTGTCTCTTTGCCGTTAGGGTTTCCGGCCGCGTTGATCGTCGGGTTCCGCGCGCTTGACATCGTCGCACCTCATCGCAATGGCTCGCGACAAGAAGAACAAGAGCAAGGCCGTTGCGGAGCCGACCGTAAAGAAGCAGAAGCTCTCGAAGGAGGAGAAGAAGGCGTTGATGACCGCTCGCGCCGCCAAGGAGCAAGAGCGTGGCCGAGGAGGATCTTTGAGGATCCGCAAGACTCGTCTGAGGCAGCCTCCAGTGATCGATGAGTCCGAGGCCGAAGAAGAGCCGGAAGTGCCACTCGTCCGCCGGCGCTCAACCCAGACCCGTGGGGGGCATCCCGCGGCAGCACCACGTCCGAGACCGATGGCTGTCGATCGTCGTGAGTACAGGGAGGCCCAGAGAGCCATCTACTAGATGGACACCACCGTCCGTTGTCGGTGAAGGTGTCCGTTTGACTGATTACCGGAAGATGAAGGCCAAGCAGCTCCGAAGACTCAGATGGAGTATCTTGCTTGAGGAGTGGTACCCGCAGTCCAGAGAGGCTCTCGTGGACAGTCGCTTCTGGACTGTGACACATGCGTCGCTCTACGAGACCTATAGACGCCGAGGCCACAAGTTATTCCAGCATAACTTTCTGGATTGGGATCAGCTTGCCCTGGCAGCAGAGACAGAGATTCGCCCCTACTTTGAGAGGTACAGAGGGCTGGTCCACCTGATGTCCTATGAGAGGAGTGCATATGTGGAAGATTGGGTCCGCGTGTTCTACGCTACCCTCTACGTCTCTGAGGGCCGCAGGTCGATTGACTTCATGTTCATGGGACAACATCATCACCTGACGAGACAGACGCTGGCACAGCTGCTGGGAGTGGACATGCACGACACTTGCATGCATGAGAGGGTGTATGGTCAGGCAGACTCACCGAGGAGGCCGCTCACTGGAGGAGTGGCACCACCACTGGAGGAGATTCGCTCTTTGTTTGGCCCGACTTTCTCTCCAGATCAGCCGAGGATACCGACACTGTTGACTCCAGCTACGCACACAGTGCGCCTTGCCTTGCGCCGCACTCTCTTGCCGAGGTCTGGTTACTTAGAGGGGTTCACCAGTCTGCAACAGACCCTTCTGTTCTACATCATGAACGGGATGGAGTTTGATATTGTGGACGTCCTCATATGCTAGATGGAGGATGTGATCACCGATGGAGTGGGCATGATGAGGAAGCTCGTGTATGGACACTGGATCAGCTACCTGCTCTCCATGATGGTCCCTGAGGAGTCCGCCGTGCATGACCGTCTCACTGACGAGAGTGTCACACGGTTTGGTCACTACCGTGCCCTAGCTCCTGGAGACCGCCGCCTTGGCCGTCCAGTCGAGCGTCAGGTCAGGGCTCGTCTATCTGAGGAGGACTGGTCTGATCTGGAGAAGGAAGATGAGAGGCTGGCTGAGGTAGAGGCACAGGGTGAGGACCTGCAGCATATATGGTCCGAGAGCGACACTGATGACAACGTTGAGGAGTACTTCCCTCCTCCTCCCTCACCCAGGCAGCACGACGCGGAGACTGGAGGCTCTACAGTGCCACCCCCTACTCCACCTCCCGTCACAGAGGCCCAGGTCTCTCAGCCGACTGAGCTCACCTCACTTCTTCAGCAGATGGTTGAGCAGTAGCGCTTGGACCGGCTTGCAGCTGAGCAGGCCCGAGCGGAGCAGGCCGCACGCCTCCTGGAGCTCCAGCAGCAGCAACAGGAGATGCAGCGCCAGATCGCCCGTGAGAGGTGAGAGGACACTGACCGACTGACTGGGCTCATAGACCAGATGCACCAGCGCTCCCTCGACCAGCAGCAGCAGATGCAACAGGCGATGATGGGCATCCCGGGGTTGATCACCAACCTCTACACTCAGACCAGGATTGCCCTCCCGTCGCAGCTGCCAGGAGTTGCTCCACCTCCACCTGTTCTTGCTCCAGCTGCCGCTCCGGTGCCGACCACGCCGATTCCTTCGATCAGCATGTCTCCACTGCTGGCTCCCGGCGCACTGATTCACTCTCCCATGTCGGCTACGACGTTGTTCCAGCAGAAGTCGACATCCGTCGTCAGTGCCCCTGTTCCAGCAGCTCCTACTCAGCAGGCACCGACGGCGGCTCCTACGGCTCCGACAGCTCCTTCCACCTCTGCAGGCAGCAGCTCCGATGACACCGACGGTGACCAGTTTGTCATCGCGCCTAGTGCTCAGTGTCCTTAGGCACTCGGATCCCTTTTTGGTGTCTTGATGCCAAAGGGGGAGAAGAGTTAGAGGAGAGTCAGGGGGAGGATAGCTTAGCCTCAGGGGGAGCGTCCTAGCTTTAGGGGGAGTTTATCTATATGAGTTATATTTTGTAATTTGGTGTGTTTGCTACTCATTTGCTACTTATTGAGCATTAATGAACTTGTCACTTATTCCCACTTTCGAGTTATTGATTGATTTTGAGCCTTCAAATTTTAAGTGTAATAATCTTGTATTCATTGCATATCCTCTTAAGCTTCGTACTATCAAATTCATTACTATTGTGCTTTAATTGTTGTGTTGTCATCAATCACCAAAAAGGGGGATATTGAAAGCATCTAGCCCCCATGAGGTACGGTTTCGGTGATTAATGACAACCATTGGATTTTACTAATGAATTTGTGAATGCAAGGTCCCCATAATCACTCAATCAAATGAAATCTATATGTCATTGGAGACCCATATACAATCACTTTATGAGATCGAATCAATTATATGAAGACAAGAAGTGAAAGCTCTTATGTCAAAGTCATTCAACCACAATTGATGACACTTAATGCTTGACAACCATCAGAAGTACATTTCCAACAAAAGTCTAAGAGGTCAATCGAGCAAGACACAAAAGAATCACTTAGAAACAACTCGAAGCAAACAAAATCAACTCACCGGATCAACCGATGATTTCTGAGAACAACACATCGGTCGAGTTAGTTCAGCAGAAGAAGAAGACCTCAGAACAAAGCACTCACCAGATCATCCGATGTTAAGGGCTCGGCTACATCGGTCCATTAGTACAGTTTGTAATATCCTTGGACCAAATGTAGCACCGGATCATCCGATGTACAGAAAATATACACATCGGTCAATCTCTCCAGTAAGCATCAAGTTTGAGTCAATTCTGGAGGAAGAGCCACAGGATCACCCGATGAGAAGACAAGTGCAACATCAGTCTAACAACGGTCATATATGACACAATGACGTCAGCTAAAGTAAACTTGACCGATGATAACTAAAGGGGAGACATCGGATCATCCGATGTTCGCAGAAAAGTTCTGTCATCCTACTTTTCCAACGGCTATTTCGTGGAGGCTGGCTATAAATACCCCCTAAACCTGTCATTCGACACGTCTTGATCACCAGACATTCTCAACACATCCATAAGCGTTCAATACCAAGAGCCATCACTTCTACATCATTTCGACCACCTACACACCAAGAAATAGGCTAGAGCTAGCTAGAGAGAGAGCTTGTGTGCCTCCATTCTGGGTGAGTGGAATCTCTAGGATAGTGAGAGCCTCAAGGGAGTGCCCCTTGGTGTTTGTAACTGTGAGAGACTTCCGGAGCTTGCCAAGGCGTTTTTGGAAGCCCGGAGGGTCGAAGTTGTACAAGGCTTGAGCTCCACCTTGCTAAGGTTGGCAAACGGAGAACAATAGTGGAGATCCCTCGTCTCGGTGACTTGGGTGTGGCTAAACCCTTTGGTGGGTGCTACAACGTGGATGTAGGAAGATCTTGACGATCTTGCCGAACCACGGGATAAATCCTCGTGTCTCCTCGGGAGTTTGCATCCTCTTCCTCTCCCTTACATTTATGCATTTTATCTTCCACGAAGTTGCTATTTACTTCAATGCACAGATAGTCTGCGTAGGAAATTGGGCTTTTAGGAATTAAGTTTTATTGTTTAGATTTTTGAAAAGAAGCCCAATTCACCCCCCTCTTTGGCATTCGATCCTTACAAAGGTGTTTTGGAAGTATTCAAAACTTGTATCAACAAAACCAATGTATTCAACACACATAGGTCTCACGATCTCCCCCTTGATGAATGCATTGGCAACACCACTTAAAATCCAAACATTGGCTTATTCACATGAAAAGTTTTGAAAACAAAATTCTCTCCCTATACATATTTCTCCCCCTTTGTAAATAAAAAATAAAATGAGTCCCCCTAAGAAGAATCGTGCCCAAAACACTTGTGAATGTGTGCAATGTATGATCAATTTGCAATCGTGCCAAATTCCCCCCTATGACAATATATTCAGCAAGGTTCAAAAGAGAAATTTCAATTGTTATGAGCATATTATAACATAACCATATAAAACAAAGCTCATCCAAGTCATACTATCAAGTAACTTACACTATCACATCAATGAGATACATAACGTAGTGCAAGCCATGCTAGAGATCAAGTGTAATTTTTAATTTAAGCAAGTCATGATCTCACGAACTAAACTAGTTCAAGACTTAAAAGCATGACACTTGTTACTGCAATTTTATTATTTTTCAAGGCACACATTTAGATTATATGACATTTGCAAGAGTTTATATGCGCATTTTCCTTATTCTAACGAACCAAGCCAAGCCTATGTCATTTGACAATCAGAAGCTTAAGAACATGGTTTTAGTCATACACAACTTCTTCCAAGTTCATATCTAAGTGCAATGATAAGTCATCTCAAAAGAAGAAGTACCATGCATGCAAATTCTCTTGATCTTTTCTCATTTTTATTTGATCATAAAGCTCAACATGTGAGTTGATTACTTGATTAATTATTCATTATTAAAAGCACTTGTGAGCATGCAACAAGTTCAAAACAGCAAGAAAGTTCGATCATGACCAGATTTAGTGTAAGTAATTATTCCAATTACTAGTCATGGCAAAAACTACAAAATGTATAACATGAGTAATGTAGTAAGAACTTTCAACATGTAAAAGGAATCACAAAATCATATATGTATGAAATACTATGCTCATATTACTTTTAAATTCAGATCCCAAATTTGAAAGCCCCCCCCCCCCCTCAATTTAAGCCATGAGGATGCATAACCCCTATTTCACTACGAATGTAACAAAAACGAATGAAATCCAAAGGTTTTGTAAAATGTCAGCCAATTGTTGTTCGGTATCTACATGGTGAAGCACAATGTTTTCTTTTTCAACATTATCACGGAGAAAGTGATATCTAATTTCAATGTGCTTTGTTCTCGAATGTTGCACATGATTTTTAGCAATGCAAATGACACTAGTGTTATCACAAAACAGTGGAACACAATCTACATCAACCTTATAGTCCTTAAGTGTTTGAACAATCCAAAGAATTTGTGAACAAGCACTAGCAGCAGCTACATATTCAGATTTGGCCGTGGGTTGTGGAACTGAGTTTTGTTTTTTAGAGGGTCAAGCAACAAGTGCATTACCAAGAAAATGACAAGCACCCGAAGTACTTTTCCTATCAATCCTACACCCCCAAAATCAGCATCCAGAAAAGCTTTCAAAGTAACGGTTGAGGAAGAAGGAAGAAAAATGCCAAATTCTTTAGTTCCATGTAAGTACCTAAGAATTCTTTTGACGGCTTGACGATGTGAAGCATGTGGGGAAGCTCGAAACTGTGCACAAAGATATACGCTGAATTGTATGTACGATCTTGATGTCGCGAGGTACAAAAGTGATCCAATCATACTTCTATATTCTTTTTGATTGACCGGGTCACCATCTTTATCAAGTTCAAGTGTTGTTGTTTCCATTGGTGTCCGAAGAGGATTACTTTTGTCCATGTTGAAGTGCCTTAGGAGGTCTTTTGTATACTTCGTTTGATGCACGAAGGTTTCCTCCTTGGTTTGCTTGATTTGCAGCCCCAAAAAGTACGTGAGTTCTCCCATCATACTCATCTAAAATTCTGAACTCATCATAGCTGGACCGTGTGACTCGTTCATGCAAGCATCCAATGATTTGTTGTGGAGGATGTCTTTTGAGAATCCAGAGGGGAGTAGACACTTCACAAGCTTCTTCTTCTTCATGTTCACCACAAATCGATGAGCTTGTGACTTGAGGATGATCTGGACCAGCAATGGTGGTCGTTGGTGCTAGTTGAGAATCAAAACTAGGAGATGGAACAAGGTCATTAGCTACTGTATTTTCAGGCAGCGGCACCACTTCTTCCTCATCTTCAACGAAAATACTCTCCCACCGTGGATATGGATACGTACCTGCAGTATTTGAGCTAGTACCTGGGCTAGCTTCATCAAAAGAAACCTCACAAGTCTCCACAATCTTGTTAGTGTCAAGTAAAAGCACACGGTAGCCTCTAGTACGAGATGGATAACCAAGAAACATGCCATCAACAGATCTAGCTTCAAATTTATCAAGATTACCATGTTTCTTAATAAAGCATTTACAACCAAAGACCCGAAAGTGTGTGACACTAGGCCTATGTCCAAACTGAAGTTCATATGGTGTTTTTCCTAGCTTAGCACGCAAGAAAACACAATTTGAGACATAACAGGCAGTTGCAATGGCATCTGCCCAAAATTTTCTAGGAGTTTGATATTCATCAAGCATAGTCCTAGACATATCAACTAAGGTTTTATTCTTTCTCTATACAACACCATTTTGTTGAGGTACATATGGTGAAGAAAATTGATGATATATTCCTTTTTCAGCACAAAAATGATCAAAGGATTGATTTTTAAATTTAGTTCCATTATCACTTCTAATTGCTCTTAAAGATCCTGGGTCATCAGTTGATAGTCTAAGAAATAAAGTTCTAAAGTGACTAAAAGCTTCATTCTTATATGCCATAAAGTAAACCCAAGAGTATCTAGAATAGTCATCAACAATCACAAGAACATACCATTTACCTCCGAAGGATTGAACACGTGAAGGTCATACTGTGTCAAGATGCAAAAGTTGACCCGGTTCAGTTCTCATGGTCATTGTGAGAGGAGCATGTTTACCTGCAAGCATCTTATCATGTCTACAAGAAGAGCACACAATTTCTTTGTTGCCTTTAAGCTTAGGCAGCCCACGTATGCGACCAAGAGCACTAACACGCATTAGATTATCAAAGCCTACGTGACCAAGTCTATGATGCCAAAAATGTAAGTCCTTTGAATCATTAGCAACTAGACACCTATGCTTAGAGGATGACATATCAAAATAAGCTTTAAAAACTCTTCCAAACCGAGACATGTTAAAAATAAGCTCACTGTTTGAATCTACAACCTTGCAGCAATTTTTAGTGAAGAGAATTTCCAGATTTCCATCTAGTAGTTGTGAAACAGAAAGCAAGTTATATTTCAAATTTTTAACAAGTGCCACATCCTTCAAAGTGTAGTGATCATTTACTTTAACCGAACCCTTAGAAATTATAGGGGCTGAAGAATTATCAGCAAAAGTAACATTCTCTACACGTGACATAAAAAAAGGGAGGAGAACCAATCTTTGTTACCAGTCATGTGGCGTGAGCAACCTGAATCCACAATCCAAATGTTCTCCTTCCTCAAGCGTATAACATACATAGAAGCACAATACATCGATGACTCAATACTGGGGTTAGTCAAAAGGCATTTAGGAATCCAGTACTGAGTCACACGACGCCCAGCAGGAATAACACACGAAAGCTGAGATAAAACAACAGTTTCATGAGCCAAATTTTGATAATTCTTGTACCCAACTACTGACCTACGAGGTGTTACATGTGTAGCACGAAAAACAGTAGGTTTTGGAGCAAACTTTGCATGTTTTTGACTCATTACAGCAGGTTGCATGTACCTATCATTCGATTTAGCATGTGCACCAGATTTTGCATGAAGGTTATGAGATCTAGCAATCATTCTTTCCTTTTTCTGTTGTTTATCTAGTATATAACAAAATCTATGACATGACCATCTCTACCACAATAGGTACAATGAAATTTAACTTTGTGTTCATGTCTAGATGAGCAAGCAACATTTTTATTTGAAACCGAATGAGACAACACTCTTGCAGATTTGAAAACCACTTCTTTTTATTTAGGAACTATTTGAATCAAACCACTTCCTAATGACTTTACAATTTTAGGTGGATGTGCCTTAGCATGAGCATGAGAATCAAAACCTAAACCAGATTTATCATTGCAAGATTTAGAGGAATTCAGCAGCAAGTTTAGGTTCTTATTTGCATTACAAAACCGATCAAATGTCATATGCATGTCATCAAGTTTATTTGTCAGATCAAGGCAATTTTCACATGAACTATTTCCTTTTAATTTGCAATTGGAACAATAATAACTTCATGAGAACGTAAAGCATTGTTCAATATAGAAATTTCACTCATAGCATCTTGTAGTTTCTTATCAATATCATCACAAGTAGAACAATGTATATCAATTGTAGAACAACAAGCATCTTCCAAGTTTTTATGATTAAGTGCAGCAAGCTTTTTGTTATTTTCAATTTCAAGTTCAAGTTTATCAAGTGTGGAGGTGTGTGTACTTCTTAGAGAGGACAATTGTTCATCTATTAAATCACATGAGGAACAAGAATCATCACTAGGAATCAAAGATTTCAAACGATTAATTTCAGATTCTAGTGACTCAATTTTAACAGCATTGTCCCTAAGCTTTTTGTCCTTTTTCTTAACTATAACAGTGGCATGAGAAATAGCATCATACATTTCTTCGCAAGCAGGACATACCTCTTCATTGTCGCTGTTGTGTTATGCCTCCTCCATACTTGATCTTGATTTGCCCGCCATGAAGCACAAGTTTGCCAAATCATCTTCATCTTCGTCACTTCTGATGTTCACATCACTCGAGTGTGGGGACTGGAGTCCACACATCGAGGATCTCATTGGGTGGTGCCGTGCGATGCGGCACCTAACAGCACACACGAAAAGAATACCAAAATATACAAAATTTTCATTTCATAATTATATTCAGAGTTTACAAAACAGTGTACATCAGAAGTACACAAGCAGTGGAATTCCATACTCATATTCTCACCTATCTAAGCATAAGAGAAAACGTCCATGCCCTAGGATGCTTCTCACTAGCAACATGATGATCATTTAGCAGTGGCGTGGTTCACATGAGATTTATCTCGATAACTCGAGTCTCATGTACAACCTGAACAGCAGAAATAAAACTAATACCTGCAAAAATCGTTAAAGCGCAAACGTGAGCATAAGGGTCAGCAAGACTTAACCGTCTCACTAGCATATGCAGGGGTAAGTACTAAGCATAGGTAAGGAATAGCATAAAGGACTCGCCTACAAGTGGATTCTTATATTCATGTGTTAAGTAGCAAATGACATTCTTCAGGCACGACACATCATAGACTCCACAATCAAACAAGAAACGCTTTGCCGATGATATGACATGCCCAAAGCACATAATGCTATTACAGCTAAAGTATGGGGAAACTGTAAACTTTTAATTGTACTATTTCTAAGCCAAACAAGGTTGCAATACAATAATTAAGTAGATCAGCAATATTTAGCATCGTTCCATCACTCTTGTTTACTATGTCACAACTCAGTGAACAAGTGGTACTCTATTACCGCGAGGGACGGTGATTGCAATCAGGACACACCCGGAATACACGACACATACGCCCGCTCGAAAGTACCTTTCACTGTATTCCTCTCCCACATCGTATGTGGGCACCTTTCACCCGTCATCCCCATGTTGAACCAGTTCTACCGTCCCAAAAGTAAGGTCCCTAACCGAGCACGTCGAAGTTGCTCCTTAGAGGTTCCACCTTACGATCATCTTCCCCCGAAGGACGGCGGTATAAGTTTCGACACGAGGGTGCCCGAGCTACATCAGTTTAATGGACCCCATTAATCCATTATGTAACCGGTACTGTTCAAACTTGCTCAACAGGGCCACACACGAGACGGTCCTTAACCGACAAAGACGGGGCTACAACCAACCTCCACATTTGCCTTACCCTTACCGGCCCAGACCCAAATGTGGTCGCAAGCATTGTCCCCCTCATCCGGGATCAGACAACCTTGCGCGTCCAGTCCTACAGGAACATCCCCATCCACATCTCCAATTATTAAGAGTGAACATTTTGGTAACATCTCGCGAGTAGATTCCCCTACTCGACTTCTCTCGCAAGTAGAATTCAACTACTTGACTTGTGATCAATAAAATGTGACCCTCTCGCGAGTAGATTCCAACTACTCGACTTCTACCGGATTTCCTATATATTAGCAAAGCAGTTACTACAGGTCAAACTGTAAACCGTTCCAACCAATCCTTGGGATTTGTGGTCATGCAAGTGGAGTATCAATCACCCTAAACGTAATGCACATATCAAACTTAAGATGTAATGTGAGAAATACTGCAAAACTCTGTAAAGCTTTTAAATGCAAAACGGGGCTTGCCTTGTTTGCGACTCTATAACCAATTTAGTTGTTATGGCTTGATCTTCACGAACAGGTCCTCTTCGACTCCTTTCCGTCACGGTGTCTATCGCAATGAATATGCATATAACACACAATATACTTTAATAACTTAACTAATGAATATGCACACCTTATGCAATGTTATACTCATAAAGGAAGTATGTTTTTAATTCAAGAATGAATAAGGTGTATTGTTGGGTATGAAATTGGATTTGGGTAGGTTAATTTGATATGTCTTCATATTATAAGAATGTACATAAGAAATTTCTATATAGTCATGGATATAAGGAAACTATACAGAATAAATTCCTATGCAGATGAGTTCTATTGGCTCTGATAATTTAACTCTGGTATACAGATGTGATGAAGAAATTCTCATAAAAATTTCAGAGTATTTGATGGGAGAAAAGGATCTACAAAATTCTATCAAGCTCTCATCATTTAGGAATTTGCAGATAAAACCTGAGGTTTTATCATGTCCATAAATGGCACAGCTAGATAGTACTGATAAAAAAATAATCTACCAAAGTTGATTTCACAATTTTACAAGCTTCCTACAGGTACATATTGAATTTACAAGTCCTTATGAATTTCTGGATTTAATTTGTTATTTTCTGGAATTATAATTAACCTAGGCAAAGACTTTGAATTAAACCCTCTTAAACAAATTTGTTATGCCTGAAACTTTTACTGGGGCTTCTACATCACAAAATGATTGGTTGGGCAAATTCCAGAATTATCTGAATAGAATTCTATTTTCTATATTTTCCACAATGTATTTTACTAATTGATTTATAGAATATTCTCTAGGGCTTTTCATGAATATTGGGATGGACCACTGGACAGTACAGATCCTAAGGAGAATTACAAAATTTGTTTCATCTAATTTGGAGCATCCTAGCCAAATTTATAGCATTCCAAAGTCTAGGAAATTTTCTGGAATTCTTTTTAAATGGAAAAGGGTAACCCTTTAATACGCTAGCCACGTGAATTTTTCCACCCAGCCGATGCCACACCGGGGCCACATAGTTAAACGCGTTGTCACATGGAATCCCGGTGTCATAGAAAATCCCGCGGGGGTGGTCATCTTCCCCCCCCCCCCCCCCCCCCCACCCCCCCGCGACTCTGGCAGCCTTTTGCGGCGCCATGGTCGGAGACCGGCCGACGACTCGACGGAGCGCGTCAAGATAGCTTCCCCGAGGCTGTAACTTGCCACCCGGGGGTTTTCAACCCTCAGGAATTCAATGGTGGTCTCGGATTGGACAGAAACACACCGGAAAAGTACCTACACCAGCGACCGGCGGAAACCGACGATCGGCGACGGTGTTCTCGGTGTACAAGGCATGGGAAAGGCTGATTTTTGCTCTGGAAGCTTTGTGGTGCTTCTCTGATCATCGTCCAACATTCCAATCGGATTGAAATCGGCTTGAGGATGGGGGCACCGTGGAGCAGACTCTAGGCGGTGGCGAGATTTGAAATCTCGGCTAGCCGGAGTGGGGCTATGGCTATCTAACGGCTCCGGAAGGTGCACACACAAGTGTAGATGCTGGGGGAAACTGGAATTTTGAAGCTACTCACCGTGGAGGAAGAGCTCCATGTTGGAACAGAGGTGGGTCGACAGCGCGCCGGAAGGGAAACCGCAAATTCACTCCGGGGGGGGGGGGGGGGGGGCTAGGTCCGGCGGCAGCCTCGGTTCAGGGAAGTCGTGAGGGTATGGGCGCGCACCAAAACATAGCCTTTGCTCGAGCGGGGGCTGCTGTGATTTGGGCGGTCAAGTGGAGCGCTGCGGGAGGACGAATCAACGCCGAGCGCTCGGTTCCTTTTATACCCGACGACGGAGCGGGGCAGGTGGCGTCGGGCTCGCTGTGGCGCTCATGCACACGGAGCCCATCGCACTGGAGAGCTGCTTGCCGCCTCCTCTGGCGCGCGCACGTGCAGCCGCTCGAGCAGAGGCGCTGCTGCAGAAGCAAAACGGAATACCTCTTCCTAGTGGGCCCCACTGCTGTCCTTATCCCCTTACCTTTAATTCTTTTTGTTACCCAAGCCTAGATGTGATAAGGACTCTAAATTCAAAAGAGAATTGGTCCTGTTATATTTAAATGGTTTGACAAATTTGAATATCTGAATTGGCCAATTTGAAATTTGAATTAGATTCAAATTCCTATTTATATGTTTTATGTATGTATTTTAATCTTCTCAATTATTGCCTTTTTCAATGGCCCTGGGTTTCCAATAATGTGCTCAATAATTGGTCCACTGCAGATTTGAAATTGAACACTTAATTTGAATATATTTCTATTCCACATATACCATGTTTGGTTTTCTGCAAATTCGAATTAGATTCAAATTAAATTTTTATAATCTATTTGCATGTCATTTAATTCTTTCCCCCAATATTAATGTATATACTGTCCTATGCTTTTAATTGATTACCCTGATGAAATGAAGAATATGTTTTTGTACCTTGATCATTGATTTGAATATTTTGTACATTTCCATATATACTTTTGTTCATACTTGTTTGTTTTATTTCTTTTTATTTTTCCCTGGTGAGCAAAGGACAATATTTCAGGTGTTTAAATTTAAAATTCAATACCTTTGGAAATTTGAGCTTAGCTGAATTCAAAAGGAATTCTAGGTTTTAACTAGAGCTTCACATTAACATTTTTACTCATGTCCATATGAATTTATTGGCTCTCATATGACCTTAGTCTTCAAGGTACATGTTTAAAACTATTATTTCATGTGCCACACATTGGAGACAAAAGCTTCAAAAATTTGGGATTTTACATTCCTCCCCCCTTAAAAGAATCTCGTCCTGAGATTACAAAAGAAGAGGAAATGTTGGAGTGTATCATCGTTGATACGACGATAGCAACTCCGGATAGTTGGAGCGAAGATAGTCTTCACTCTCTCATGTAGCTTCTTCAACGGTGTGGTTCTTCCATAACACTTTATAGAACCACAACGTTCGGTTTCTTGTCTCTCTCGTCTTCTCATCAATGATCCGGATCGGTTGTTCAACATAGGTCAGATCCGGCTTCAGTTCTTCCATGTCCTCATATATGACTTATGTTGGAGTTTTAAGACACTTCCTTAACTGAGACACGTGGAATACATTGTGTACTCTGGACAAGGACGCGGTTAGCTCTAGCCGATAGGCTACGGGTCCACATCTTTTCGTGATGGGAAATGGCCCAATAAATCTTGGAGCTAACTTTCCCTTTACTCCAAAGTGATGAATTCCTTTCATCGGAGAGACATGAAGGTACACGTGGTCTTTGACGCTAAATCTCAAGGGATGACGTCGCTTGTCAGCATAACTCTTGTGTTGAGACTGAGCTGCTCTGAGATTTACCTAAATTAGCTTAACTCGTTCTTCAGCTTCATCAGTGAGATCCACTCCAAAGATTACTCTTTCTCCAGACTCACACCAATTGAGTGGTGCAACACTTCCAACCATAGAGAGCTTCAAAAGGTGCCATTTTGATACTGGACTAATAACCGTTGTTGTATGAGAACTCTGCCAACGGTAAATGATCATCCCAGTTCTTTCCGTGATCTATGGCACATGCCCTTAGCATATCTTCTAGGATCTGGTTCACCCTTTCAGTTTGTCCATCAGTTTGAGGGTGGTATGCCGAGCTTCGGATTAAATTAGTTCCCATTGCTGCGTGTAGTTGCTCCCAGAAACGAGCAACAAACAACGATCCTCTGTCAGATACGATGGTGCGGGGAACTCCGTGCAAGCACATGATCCGTGACATATATAGCTCATCATACTTCTTTGCATTATATGCCGTGTTCACTGGAATAAAGTGTGCTGACTTGGTTAATCGGTCTACGATTACCCAAATAGAATCGTGCTTGTGGAGCGTGAGAGGCAATCCAACAATGAAGTCCATACTGAGATCCTCCCATTCCCATGCAGGGACACTTAAAGGTTGCAGTGGTCCCGCTTTCCTCATATAGTCCGCCTTCACTCTTCTGCATGTATCACACTCGGATACGTACTTTGCAATCTCTCTCTTCATTCGTGTCCACCAAAATTTCGTTCTAAGATCTTGATACATCTTATTGCTTCCTGGATGGATTGAATACTTTGACACGTGAGCTTCATCCAAGATCTTCTTTGTGAGTGTCATGTTCTGGGGTGCTACTATACGATCGTTGAACCATATAGTTCCTTGTTCATCTTGCCATTTCACCTCTCCGTCTCTCATCCTCTTTCGAATGTGAGACATAGCCTTGTCTTTCTTCTGAGCTGCAATAATCTCCTCTCGGATTGTAGGTATGAGAGCAAGATTATATAGAGCTCCGTAGGGAACCAACCGTAGACTTGGTTCTTCCTCTCCATCCGGAATGATGGTTATGTTGTGAACATGAGATTTCCGACTCAAAGCATCGGCAACTACGTTTGCCTTGCCCAGATGGTAATGGATCTCAAGTTCATAGTCCTTTATAAGCTCTAACCATCTTCTTTGCCTCATATTCAAATCCTTTTGAGTGAATATGTACTTGAGGCTCTTGTGGTCTGTGTAGAGATGCACTAGATTTCCCATTATGTAGTGTCTCCACATTTTCAATGCCATTACCACGGCAGCCAACTCCAAGTCATGAGTCGGATAATGTTGCTCATGAATCCGGAGTTGTCTTGATCCATATGCGATTACACGTCTTTCTTGCATCAATACGCATCCAAGACCAGTGCCTGATGCATCGCAATAAATATCAAATGGCTTTGTCATGTCTGGTTGAGCTAGAACTGGTGCCGTTGTGAGATGGTTCTTCAATATCTGGAATGCCGCTTCACAGGCTTCACTCCAGACATACTTGTTTCCTTTCTTCAGCAATTCTGTCATAGGCTTAGCCACTTTGGAGAAACTTGGAACAAATCTCCGGTAGTAGCTAGCTAAACCTAAGAAACTTCTGACTTCATGGACGGAGGACGGAGATTTCCATTTAAGTACCTATACCACTTTGCTTGGATCCACAGCAATACCGTCTGCTGAGATAACATGGCCCAGAAATGGTACCTTGTTAATCCAAAATTCACATTTGCTAAATTTGGCATATAGCTTATGGTCTCTTAATCATTGAAGCACGATATTTAGGTGTTCGGCGTGTTCTTCCTCTGATTTGGAATAAACCAAGATGTCATCTATGAAGACCACCACGAACTTGTCCAACTCCAGCATGAATACTGAATTCATTAGATACATGAAGTGAGCCGGTGCGTTGGTGATACCAAAAGACATGACAAGATACTCATACAACCCGTATCTTGTTGAGAATGCCATCTTAGGTATGTCTTCAGCCCGTATCTTGATCTAATGATAACCAGACCAAAGATCCATCTTCGAAAATACCTTAGCACCCACTAATTGATTGAATAAAATGTCAATCCGTGGAAGTGGATACTTGTTCTTTATAGTTACAGCATTCAATGGACGATAGTCGACACATACCCTTAGTGTCTCGTCCTTCTTCTTCACGAATATCGCTGAGCATCCCCAAGGTGATGAGCTGGGATGTATGAATCCCTTCTCAAGTAACTCATTCAACTGTTCTTTTAGCTCCGCCAATTCCTTGGGTGCCATCTTGTAAGGTCTTTGAGATATAGGTGTGGTTCCTGGTATTAACTCAATCTTAAATTCCACATCTCGCTTAGGTTGTATGCCTGGCAGATCGTTAGGAAACGCATCCGGGTAATCTCGAACAACTGGAATGTCCTCTAGCTTTGTGGCTTCCGTGTTATACACCACTAGAGGTTGTGGTGTCACATTCTTCAGAACTAAAGTATGCTGCCCGTGCCTTTTAGAATTTCAGTTGCACGGTACGAGCACTGATATTGAAGATTGCTTCATGATGTGTCAACCAGGTCATTCCCAAGATAATGTCAATCTTCTGCCCATCCAATATAATGATGGTGGTAGGGTAAATCCTACCATCCAAACATAGAGGTGCTCGGGTTATAATCTGGTGGGCTGACATTTTTCCTCCAGGTGAATTTATTGTATACGGTGTTGATAGCGTTGTGGATGATAATTGACGCTTCAACACGAACTCCTTGCTGATGAAATCATGTGTTGCTCCAGAATCAAACAACAAAAATGTCGGTTGAGCATTTAAGCTGAACATACCCGCTAACACGGGTTCTCCTACTGGAATATCCACGACAGCTATAAAGGTTAGGCTGCCGGCTTTCACCCTCTTCTGTTGCCTACGAGATTGAATATTTCTTGGAGGAGCAACTTCTAGAGTGATGTCTTGTTTAGCTGCAGGACCTTCTAGAACTAACCGCTCTTTATCACCACCACTATGTACTGTCCTTTGCATTGCCTGCAGTGGAGTAACATTTTGTGCCGCTCGTGACGGTGGTGCACAAGAACTCACTTGCTACTGCATCTCTGGTGCTTCAATCCACTGCAATGGTGGTGACCAACTCTGCATCGGTGGCTGTATTGCAACTACCCGAACTTCCAGTTCGGCTGGTAAATGATATATCAGTCGATATTTTCGAGGAGTACCACTAATATCATCCGTTGATGTGATGCTCTTCCTCATCTCTGCCTGACAACGAAGGGAAGCATCTTCCTGCCATATAGCGTTACTGACCAATTCGTTATAGTCTTCTTTGTTGAATAGGACCAATCTTTCACGAAGTTTGGCACTCAAGCCTCGGAAAAATAGGTCACACCTCGAAGCTTCTGTACTCACATAGTCTGGTGCATATTGTGCCAACCGGTTGAATTCTCTGGAGTACTCAAGAGCACTCCTCCCCCCTTGGGTCAATTCTACAAACTCTTCAAGCTTCGACTTGATAATCCCCCTCGGAATATACCGAGCACAGAACGCATCATGGAATTCATTCCAATTCACATGATGTCCTCCAATGGTCATGGCGAGATACTCTGCCCACCAAGCTCCAGCAGATCCATGAAGTTGCTGAACTGCAAAGTCCACCTTCTGATACTCGTCACACTGGATCAAACCGAGTTTAGCTTCAATAACTTGGATCCAATGATGTGCCTCCAACGGATCTGTTGCTTCCATGAATGCAGGTGGTTGAGTTGTCGGAAAATTCAAATAAGAACTTTCATTCAGATCCCGTTGTCGTGATGCTTGAATAAAGCCTTGGTGCACCAATGTCTAAAGCAGCTGGTTGTTCTCACGATGAGACTCAACCATTTGTGCCATAACCTCCGTCAATCGGGTCGACGGCGGTTCTTGCGGTCGAGTCGAGTCATTTCCGCCGTGACTAGACTCTCCTGTTTCAGCGCCGGAATGAGTGCAAACCATACTGCAAGAATGACCAACTACGGTTACTCTCCAAGATTGAATGACCGTCGATGCTTGAAAAACATTAACCGTATATGAATCATAAAACTTTGCAGCATATTCATACATGTTCAAACGACACTCTGATTCTAAACTTCTTTTAGACCTCTTAATGAGTTTTTTTTTGCCAATGCTCCAGTTTCATAAACTGATCATACATACATCTTGACATGTTGCACAACTTTGGCAAGTTTCGAACATGCCTATCCATAAAGAAGTTTCCATTTCAATTGCATTGGCCAATCTGCTGTCCAAAATTGACCAGTTTGCAACAAACTCAGATTCTACTACAGTAAAGAGTAGAATCAATCCTGAACTTGAATACCAAAGTTACAGTCAACTTCATTAGCTTTGGAAAAAAAATCTTACTTTGCTTCCTGATCAGCTCTGGATCAAAAGTTATGATATTTCAAAGTTGACAGAATTCTGGAAAAATTTCAACAGCACCTCCTTTGGAAGTGGCTGATTTGAACATCACTTTCCATATAGTTCTGCCCCAAATTTGGAAAAACTTTGAATTACAAAGTTGTAACACATATCATAAACTTTCCAACGATATAACCTAGGATCTATAGAAATTTTTCTACAGGAAGGTATGGTTGAAAAACCGAAACATTCCAGAGAGGTTTTAACAGTTCTGTTTCCAGCAACAGTTTCTACCAATCTGGAATTTTCACCAATTTGAAGATTGATTCAGTTCTGGCAGTCTACAAACAAGTTGTAGAGAACTTCAAGAAATTTCCAAAACTGTATTACAAATGCGCATTGGTTAAATATAGCAAGAGTTATGCCCTGTACAATCCAGCAAAATTCTGCCAGAAAAACAGGGGACTCTGCTTTTGAATCTTTTTGAAAATCACTCAACTCCAATTGAATCTTGGTTCAACATCAGAGTTCTGTAGTTAATATTAGATTCTAAAACTTTCTTTTGGTTCTCAATTCAAGAATTTTCTTGTCTTCAACAGAAAATATTTTTGGGGTGAAGTAAGGTGTGAATGCATCACAACAATTATGTCGGTACTACGTTACCTCACAAACTGAAAAGCTTTACCGGATTCTTAGCCGGCCTAACGTGCTATAGGTGGCACTAAAACGATCACTCGCAAATGTATTCTACTCGCAAAACGTCCAACATGGTTAGTGTACCTGTCACTACACTCAAACTACTGATCAATCATATGGTACCGTACGGTACAGTCTAGCCCGCACGGGCGATCAATTCACAAAAACATATATGAGAGTAAAAACATTTGTCCCGTATCATTACATATGGGCCGCCTCGAGTTAAGCCACGTCTCGAGGTACATGACCGAGTTTTCTATCACCCGACGGGGTCCCACGTCTTTGCATAATGCTGCACTAGTAGGAGGCGCATCGGGTTATGTCCCACCCGACGGGGGCTCCCACTAATTTTGTGTCACGCTGGGATATCGCGTGTCATATGTTCTCAGAAACATGGAAAGTTTCAGAAACTCATATTGAATTTTCGGTGCCAAGCCACGGAAATAATCACATGCTACCTCTCGCATGGTGAGCTTACCGCAATTGATCCGCTTGCGGTGGCATACCTTACCTCTTACCTGACGTCGGAGCGTCGTTACAGAATATAATAACACATATGTTAGCTTTGCCACCTTAAGTAACTAATACTATAACTAATCCTCACTCGACTACTTCGTAGTTTTCAAAATTAGGCTCTTTTCGAGCGTGCTATTCCCAATGAAGCTCCGATACCATGTCTGTGGGGACCGGAGTCCACACATCCGAGGATCTCACTGGGTGGTGCCGTGCGATACGACACCTAACAGCACACAAAAAAAGAATACCAAAATATACAAAATTTTCATTTCATAATTATATTCAGAGTTTACAAAATAGTGTACATCAGAAGTACACACGCAACAGAATTCCATACTCATATTCTCACCTATCTAAGCATAAGAGAAAACATCCATGCCCTAGGACGCTTCTCACTAGCAACATGACGATCATTTAGCAGCGGCGTGGTTCACATGAGATTTATCTCGATAACTCGAGTCTCATGTACAACCTGAACAGCAGAAATAAAACTAATACCTACAAAAATAGTTAAAGCGCAAACGTGAGCATAAGGCTCAGCAAGACTTCGTCTCACTAGACATATGCAGGGGTAAGTACTAAGCATAGGTAAGGAATAGCATAAAGGACTCGCCTACAAGTGGATTCTTATATTCATGTGTTAAGTAGCAAATGACATTCTTCAGGCACGGCACATCATAGACTCCATAATCAAACAAGAAACGTTTTGCCAATGATATGACATGCCCAAAGCACATAATGCTATTACAGCTGAAGTATGGGGAAACTGTAAACTTCTAATTATACTATTTCTAAGCCAAACAAGGTTGCAATACAATAATTAAGTAGATCAGCAATATTTAGCATCGTTCCATCACTCTTGTTTACTACGTCACAACTCGGTGAACAAGTGGTACTCTTTTACCGCGAGGGGCAGTGATTGCAATCAGCACACACCCGGAATACACGACACATACGCCCGCTCGGAAGTACCTTTCACTGTACTCCTCTCCCACGTCGTATGTGGCCACCTTTCACCCGTCATCCCGATGTTGAACTAGTTCTACCGTCCAAAAAGTAAGGTCCCTAACCGAGCACGTCGAAGTTGCTCCTTAGAGGTTCCACCTTACGATCATCTTCCCCCGAAGGACGGCGGTATAAGTTTCGACACGAGGGTGCCTGAGCTACATCAGTTTAATGGACCCCATTAATCCATTATGTAACCGGTACTGTTCAAACTTGCTCAACAGGGCCGCACACGAGACGGTCCTTAACCGACACAGACGGGGCTACAACCAACCTCCACATTTGCCTTACTCTTATCGGCCTAGGCCCAAATGTGGTTGCAAGCATTGTCCCCCTCATCCGGGATCAGACAACCTTGCACATACCGTCCTACAGGAACATCCCCGTCCACATCTCCAATTATTAAGAGTGAACATTTTAGTAACATCTCGCGAGTAGATTCCCCTACTCGACTTCTCTCGCAAGTAGAATTCAACTACTTGACTTGTGATCAAGAAAATGTGACCCTCTCGTGAGTAGATTCCAACTACTCGACTTCTACCGGATTTCCTATACATTAGCAAAGCAGTTACTACATGTGAAACTGTAAACCGTTCCAACCAATCCTTGGGATTTGTGGTCATGCAAGTGGAGTATAAATCACCCTATACGTAATGCACATATCAAACTTAAGACGCAATGTGAGAAATACTGCAAAACTCTGTCATGCTTTTAAATGCAAATTGGGGCTTGCCTTGTTTGCGACTCTATAACCAAGTTAGTTGTTATGGCTTGATCTTCACGAACAGGTCCTCTTCGACTCCTTTCCGTCACGGTGTCTATCGCAATGAATATGCATATAACACACAATATACTTTAATAACTTAACTAATGGATATGCACACCTTATGCAATGTTATACTCATAAAGGAAGTATGTTTTTAATTCAAGAATGAATAAGGTGTATTTTGGGTACGAAATTGGATTTGGGTAGGTTAATTTGATATGTCTTCATATTATAAGAATGTACATAAGAAATTTCTATATAGTCATGGATATAAGGAAACTATACAGAATAAATTCCTATGAAGATGAGTTCTATTGGCTCTGATAATTTAACTCTGGTATACAGATGTGATGAAGAAATTCTCATAAAAATTTCAGAGAATTTGATGGGAGAAAAGGATCTACAAAATTCTATCAAGCTCTCATCATTTAGGAATTTGCAGATAAAACCTGAGGTTTTATCATGTCCATAAATGGCACATCTAGATAGTACTGATAAAAAATAATCTACCAAAATTGATTTCACAATTTTACAAGCTTCTTACAGGTAGATATTGAATTTACAAGTCCTTATGAATTTCTGGATTTAATTTGTTATTTTCTGGAATTATAATTAACCTAGGCAAAGACTTTGAATTAAACCCTCTTAAACAAATTTTATATGCCTGAAACTTTTACTGGGGCTTCTACATGACAAAATGATTGGTTGGGTGAATTTCCAGAATTATCTGAATAGAATTCTATTTTCTATATTTTCCATAATGTATTTTACTAATTGATTTATAGAATATTCTCTAGGGCTTTTCATGAATATTGGGATGGACCACTGGAAAGTACAGATCCTAAGGAGAATTACAAAATTTGTTTCATCTAATTTGGAGCATCCTATCCAAATTTATAGTATTCCAAAGTCTAGGAAATTTTCTGGAATTCTTTTTAAATGGAAAAGGGTAACCCTTTAATACACTGACACGTGGCCGCTGAATTTTTCCACCCAGCCAATGCCACACCGGGGCCACAGAGTTAACCGCATTGTCACATGGAATACCGGTGCTACAAAAAATCCCGCGGGGGTGGTCATCTTCTTCCCCCCGACTCTGGCGGCCTGGGGCAGCGCCATGGCCGGAGACCGGCCAGCGACTCGCCGGAGAGTGCCAAGATAGCTTCCCCGAGGCTGTAACTTGCCACCCAGGGGTTTTCAACCCTCAGGAATTCAATGGTGGCTTCGGATTGGACTGAAACGCACCGGAAAAGTACCTACACCGGCGACTGGCAGAAACCGACAATCGGCGACGGTGTTCTCGGTGTACAAGGCATGGGAAAGGCTGATTTTTGCTCTGGAAGCTTTGTGGTGCTTCTTTGATCATCGTCCATCATTCCAATCGGATTGAAATCGGCCGGAGGATGGGGGCACCGTGGAGCAGACTCTAGGCGGCGGCGAGATTTGAAATCTCGGCTAGCCGGAGTGGGGCTATGGCTATCTAACGGCTCCGGAAGGTGCGCACACAAGTGTAGATGCTGGGGGAAACTGGAATTTTGAAGCTACTCACCATGGAGGAAGAGCTCCATGTTGGAACAGAGGTGGGTCGACGGCGCGCCGGAAGGGAAACCGCGAATTCACTCTGGGGGGGCTAGGTCCGGCGGCAGCCTCGGTTCAGGGAAGTCGCGAGGGTATGGGCGCGCACCAAAACTTAGCCTTTGCTCGAGCGGGGACTGCTATGATTTGGGCGGTTGAGTGGAGCGCTGCGGGAGGACGAAGAAACACCGAGCGCTCGGTTCCTTTTATACCTGACGATGGAGTGGGGCAGGTGGCGTCGGGGCTCACCGTGGCGCGCATGCACGCGGAGCCCATCACGCTGGAGAGCTGCTTGCCGCCTCCTCTGGCGCGCGCACGTGCAGCCGCTCGAGCAGAGGCGCTGCTGCAGAAGCAAAACAGAATACCTCTGCCTAGTGGGCCCCACTGCTGTCCTTATCCCCTTACCTTTAATTCTTTTTGTTACCCAAGCCTAGATGTGATAAGGACTCTAAATTCAAAAGAGAATTGGTCCTGTTATATTTAAATGGTTTGACAAATTTGAATATCTGAATTGGCCAATTTGAAATTTGAATTAGATTCAAATTCCTATTTATATGTTTTATGTATGTATTTTAATCTTCTCAATTGTTGCCTTTTTCAATGGCCCTGGGTTTCCAATAATGTGCTCAATAATTGGTCCACTGCAGATTTGAAATTGAACACTTAATTTGAATATATTTCTATTCCACATATACCATGTTTGGTTTTCTACAAATTTGAATTAGATTCAAATTAAAATTTTATAATCTATTTGCATGTCATTTAATTCTTTCCCCCAATATTAGTATATATAGTGTCCCATGCTTTAATTGATTACCCTGATCAAATGAAGAATATGTTTTTGTACCTTGATCATTGATTTGAATATTTTGTACATTTCCATATATACTTTTATTCATACTTGTTTGTTTTATTTCTTTTGATTTTTCCCTGGTGAGCAAAGCACAATATTTCAAGTGTTTAAATTTAGAATTCAATACCTTTGGAAATTTGAGCTTAGCTGAATTCAAAAGGAATTCTAGGTTTTAACTAGAGCTTCACATTAACATTTTTACTCATGTCCATATGAATTTATTGGCTCTCATATGACCTTATTCTTCAAGGTACATGTTTAAAACTATTATTTCATGTGCCACACATTGGAGGCAAAAGCTTCAAAAATTTGGGATTTTACATCGAGCCAAGTTCTTGAAGTGCAGAGATAAAACAATTCATGAATTGGCATCCTGTAAAACCCTTCTTTTTCCTGTTGTTGTTTGCAGAGGAGTGCTTCGTCCTTGTTTGCTTTTCATCACGGGAAGTAGCACCTGAAAGGTTAGGCCAATCCATGAGAAAATGTCCTGTCTTACCACATTCGAAGCATCGTTGAGGTCTGACACTTGCTCTCCTTCTAGTTCTCACATTTTGCAATGCTTTTGAGAACCGAGTAGAGATGAGTGCAAGTTCTTTCTCTAGAAACTCTTCAATCTGTTCAAGGGTTAGAAAGGACAACAAAGCAAGTTTTCCACATGATGAAGATTGGCCGGAGCTAGGCATGTCACGTTGAGAAACAAATGCAAGAGACTTGTTGGGGTCCTTACGTGAGATTATGTCAATTTCATGAGTTTTCAATTTAGAATATAGAACATCTAAAGTAAGTGTACTCATGACGGTAGATTCACGAATAGATGTGACCTTCATCTTCCAAATTGACATGTCTAATGCACTTAGTAATTGCCTAGCATTCTCAGCATCTGAAAAATTAATATTGAAGCTACACAAATTGCTGAGAATTTTATTAAAGCGAGCAAAGAGGTCGTCGATGGACTCACCTAGTTGCATCTCAAAGCGCATATATTCTTTCTTGAACATATCTTGCCTTACCTCCTTTATCGTGTTGGATCCTTCGTGGTAATCACATAGAGATTTCCAAAAATTGTACGCAGATCAGAGGTGAGCAACACGGTCGAAGTCACTTTGAGTTAGTCCTTGTATGATCAAGTTTCAAGCCTTGTTGTTGTTGTCGACATCTCTCATGTTTGTAGCCATGACTTGATCGTTTAACGGTACATCATAAGGCTTGTACACCTTTTACCATATTGCAAATCCTTGCGCCTGGATCAAGGCATGCATACGTGCCTTCCAAACCTGAAAATCAATGCCACTAAACACACAAGGTTTTACAGAGTATTTCTCCATGTCAATTTATCAAAACACATGAAAATCTCAAATATTAGAGCACCGTGGCTTTGATACCAATTGTAGGATCGAAGAGCATGTGAAAAGCTACCAGAGGGGGGGTGAATGGTAGATTTAAACTTTTTTAGTGGAAGCAATAGAAACCCCTCGGTAGAAAATCAACCTGTTAAGAAGTCGTGTGTGCAATTAATCTAATCATGATCAATTGTGACAAAACAAGTATAGATTGTGGAGAATCAATTCATGAAGAAATCACAACAAGAATCACAAAAATCTATCGAGGAAAAATCAAATTACGATCAAAAGATCGAACAAAGGTCAATCTGTTCTACACGAGAAAAAACAGATCTGCAACACTGCAAAGAAACTCGTGTAGATCCAAAACCAGAAATCCAATGACTGTGAAATTTTTACAGATGATAGATAATCAAGTCATGAAGACAACCAAAAAAGAATCACGTCAATAGAATATGTAAAACTCGAGTTATGTTAAAACAACTAAAGCAAGGTAGTGCCGTGCAGAAACTCGACGAGAAAGACTTGACGAAACCAGCCGGACGAACAAGGAACAAAAGCTCCTTTAGACTATGAATTTTATTGATCAAAACAAAAAATAAAATCCCCAAAGTCGTGCACCACGAGCTCTGGCCTCTCTTTCTTATATAACCAGCCCTTAGGCCAACCCAATCGTAACTAGGACTCAAATCCTACTCAGATTCAACCGAAACTTTCCATAACTGTTCAAGACTCTTCCATACGCAGATAGAAGCAAACTTAAGACTTCCAAACACCTTAGGAATGTATCCCACATTCCTAAAACAACTCAACTTCGTGCTCACCATGAAATACTAACGTAACCAACTCAAATCTTTCCATATTTGAGTCAAACCCGACTCAGCCGCAGCCCGAGTCCATAACCTAGTCGATTGGACCTTTCTGACCAATTATTACGTCCACATCTCTTCATCACACCTTGGAACCATGTATCCACGTCCATGCCCTCCTTGAACACATGCAAATATCTTCCAGCGACGTCCACGATACCTTTATATGCATTGCTCTTGATTCAAACATGTTACGCGACCTCCCGATGAACTCAACCACAATTCCTCCCGAACTTGATTGTTGAACCTCATCTTCTCCCTAAGACTAGTTCAATGGATCCCATCACGAGCCATGTATTGAACTCAAACAAAACCTGCACATGAAAAAACAACCAATACTTTCAAGCAAAAGTCATCGACTTGACTCTCGTTAGTTCTGAAACCACAACACCTTTGGTGAGCACCTCACATAAGCATGTTGCAAACCTTAGCAAAAAGATATCAACCATAAGCACCAAAACACACCAAAAACTTAGTAAAATAATACAAAGCAAACTTTACATAGATGTAAAGCAAGTTCAAATCAATTCAAAGTAAAAGCAGAACCATTGCAATCTAGCTCCGGACCTTGCCAAAATTAACCGGACCCTAAGTCAGAGCTTACTAAAGTTAGCAGGACCTAGCACCAGAGCTTACCAAAGCTATTCGGACCTAGCACCGGAGCATACTAAAGCTTATTCGGACCTAGCACCGGAGCTAGCAAAAATATGTCGGACCTAGCCATAGCAAGTCAGACCTAGACAAAGAAGTCAGACCTAGTCAAAGCAAGTCAGACCTTACGTTGGACCTTGCCAGAGCTACCCAAAACAAGTCATACCTATTGTCGGACTTTGCTGGAGCTTGTACCTAGAGTCGGACCTTGTTGGAAAAGGTGTTTTGGAAGTATTCACAACTTTTATCGACAAAGCCAATGTATTCAGCACACATAGGTCTCACACACTGTTATGTGGGCCCCCATCATGGGTATGGGTCATTCCCTTGATTTTTAGTTGGTTTTCTACCCCGAGTGAGCCCATAAATCCTCGTTCTTGCACCTGATTTGTCGGAAGGTGTGTTTCTTGGATTGTCCCCTGGAAATACCTCTAATTATGGGCATAATTCACCTACATACAAAATTGCACCAACACTTGTGGAAATAGTTAGTAAATAACTCCTACCACTATGTTGGTTGTATGATCCATAGCTTTTATGCAGGGAATTGATGGTCGGATTTGGCAATTAAGGACTGCCAACACTATGCCACAGGCTCTTGGCGGGAGTCGTCCTAATATTGCTAGGGGTAAACCCGTGCTCGATGTGTTGAATAACTTAGCATAAGTATTCACCATTGACAAGCTCATTAGTATCTAACCTAGGATATGCATATGTATATTAGAAGCATTGTAGGAGAAACTCCCTAACTCTTAGTCTAATCTCCATTAGGACCCATTTACCCTTTAGAATAGCTTGCTTAGGTGTGTGTCACACTACCCATATTATCAACTTACCCCTGTCTTGATAATTGTTTAGTATCCAATATATTGTTCATAAAAACAGTGTCTACTTCACTCCATTGCCTTCCTTTGGGATAAATATGATACCCTTGGGAATATTCTTAGGTGAAATGCTACACGACAATTTCCTTGCGCTTGCGGACCTCATCTCTTTCGGGTGATAATCTGTGATGTAAGAAACATCAACAAGCATTTCTGGCGCCGTTGCCGGGGATGAATTGTTGGTGTTTCTTAAAAACTATCAATAGTGCTCAAAGATGAGCTTGTGAGCTTGAACAAAGCTCACAAGAATCTTGAGGCACAATTCGCAACTCTCAAGTCAAGTGTTCCCTCTTCCGCCTCAACAAGCTCAAACTTGCCTAATATGGAGGCGAACACTAAAACTTGCAAATGTGCCAACCTTGTGCTTAACTTGAAAAATGAGCTTAACATGGCAAAGAGCAAGAGTACACCTAAAGGTGGCATCTTTGACAAGGAGAAGATCAAGTGTGCACGTAGTGCATACTCGATCACAAGATCTCCCTTGGTAAAAGATGGTCTTGGCTATTCAAGGGGAGGAAAGTAAAATGCTAGAATTCTCAAGAATAACAAGATACGAATTGAGTTTGTCAAGGAAGGCTCATATCAAGGTAAGAAAGAACATCATGCATCCACTTCTCTTGAAATAGTGAAATTTTGACAAAGATGCTCAAAATGCTAAAAATGCCAACTTAACTATGTTTCATGATTTTAATGCATCCTATGTGCTTATGAGAAACAAAGTTGGTAGTGCCTATGCAAAATGTGTTGGCCACTCTACAAGAGCCTAAAGTCTTGTGTGTGAGTACCCAAATGCCTTGTCACTAACCTCAAAGGACCCAACCAAGCTTGGGTACCTAAAACAAAGCCTAAACTTGTTTTGTAGGCTTACTCCTTTGGTGGTACAAAGTGCGTGCTAGATAGTGGATGCACCAACCACATGACCGGAGCGAGAAGAATGTTTGTGGAGTATGAAGAAAACAATGATCCAAGTCAAGGTATCTTCTTTGGCGACAATAACCAATGCAAGGTGCTAGGTATGGGTAAAATCTCTATTTCTCCACAACACACTATTTCTCATGTCATGCATGTTCGGTCTCTAGATTACAATCTCTTATCTATTTCTCAATTATGCAAAAAGGGATATAATTGCTTGTTTACTAATGAGGGCGTGATTGTCACTAGAAGAATTGATAACTCAATTGCCTTCAAGGGTGTGCTCAAGGGAAAGCTTTACCTCGTGGACTTCATTGCGAATAAAATTAAACTTGACACATGCTTGATGGCAAAAACCAACATTGGATGGTTGTGGCACCGTAGACTAGCCCATGTTGGTATGAGGAATCTTCAAAAACTTCTAAAAGGCAACACGTCTGAGGTCTTAAGAATGTTGTTTTTGAGAAATATAGGCCTTGTAGCGCGTGCCAAGTAGGGAAACAAGTCAGAATAGCTCATCCTGCCAAGAATGTGATGAGAACCACAAGACCATTGGAGATGCTGCACATGGATCTCTTCGGTCCCATTGCTTATATAAGCATTGGCGGTAACAAATATGGCTTAGTTATTTTTGATGACTTTTCCCGTTTAAGTTGAGTGTTTTTCTTGCATGACAAAGGTGAAACACAAGGTGTCCTCTAGAGTTTCTTAATGAGAGCCCAAAATGAGTTCTCCTTGAGAACCAAGAAGATAAAGACATACAATGGCACAAAATTCAACAACACCCAAGTTGAAGAGTACTTGGACAAGGAGGGCATCAAGCATGACTTTTTGGCACCCTAATCAACCGAACAAAATGGGGTGGCTGAAAGGAAGAACCGAACTCTAATAGAGATGTCAAGGATCATGCTTGATGAGTACAAGACATCCGATCGGTTTTGGGCGGAAGCAGTCAACACCACTTGCCATGTCGCTAACCACCTCTACCTCCATCGCCTATTGAAGAAGACTACATACGAACTTAAACGCTTTTGCGAACTTAGGAATTAGCTAAATATCCTTGATTCTCGAAATGTGGCTTGAAATGTTGCACATCTGATTGTTAGTTGTTTATTTCATTCAAAATCATGCATGCTTTCGAAAACTTGCCTTCCTTAGTTTTCAATCAAACTATTTTTGATTATTGTCTCCTTGAATCATAGTCATTGTATGTTTGTTTGTGTGCTTTTTCTGGACATATTCATTGAGAATATTTGTGAAAAATCAGTTCATATGGATCATTCCTTGCAATCTCTCAATATATATGAGAATTTGCTGTCTAGGACCGGACTAATCCGCCCTCAGTGCCAGACAAGTTCTAACACCTAGTCAAGTCCAAACAGGCTCAAACAAGTCCAAACCGGACTAGTTCGGCCAGCTACCGAACTTGTCCAGACTGCTAAAGAAGTCCGAAACTGGTCCGCCGACCGAACTTGTCCGGTACCGACCAGACCAGTTCGAGTCTTTGGGGAATTAATCCCCAACTGCTGGGCCCGACCCTTCACTTCACTCAAACACATCTCATGGGCGCCCATCTCTCAAAAACTTCTCTCACGTGCGATTTTTTGGATCTCTACACCAAATCCTTCGAGGAATCCACGTGAAGAACCAATTGAAGCCTAGAGAAGTCAATCTTCAAACTTCTCCGCCCTCCAATCCGATGTTTTGCTCGATTTTGACCTCACAAGGTATCTTTTGGGCCAAACCCTAGGTTCTTTGATTATTTGCTTCCTATGTTGTTTCCTATGTAACTTAGGACCTGTATCCAGTCTACTATGCTATGTGATTACTTGCACAAAGTATTGTAGCATCACCTTGCAAGTTGTGTCGATTTTAGAATGTTAGAGTTTGAAACTGTGTAGTCTGGACTAGTCCGGCCAGTGACCGGACATGTCCAGATATCATAGTTTGAGCCCCTAACTATTTGAACTTGTCACATCTTTGATTTCTTGATGTACCCTATCTCATATTCTCATGTTATATTTTCTTCAGCATGTCTCAGTGCAATGACTCTTCTCTTTCCAATCTAGAAAAGAGGCGGCTCGTCAAGAGGTGTATTGCCGAAGGGACGCGGAGAATGCGGCCATAGCTCAAGAGCTAGCTCGCTGCGAAGCTAGAACAAAGAAGAAGCATGACCGCGACGCAGCACAAACACAGGCAACTGAAGAGCAAGTGAGGCGGAGGAAGAGACTAGTTACCATGGGTGAGAAGTAAAGGGCTTAAGTGGCCAACAAAGGCAAAGTAATTGTGGATGAGACTGGAGGGAGCAGGGAAGCTAAGGCCAAAGGAAAGGCAAAGGTCCCAACAAGGAAGGTGCCAGTCAAGAAGGCACCTCCAAGGAAGAAAGCCCTAGCCGGTAAGGGGTTGGCCATTCGAGACCGCCCCGTAGGGTCAAGTGGACCTCCACAAGGCCCCACTGGACCCTTGGTAATGACCCCACCTATGCATGACCACAACCGACAGCCAGAGCTTGCAAGCAACATCTTTCAAGCGAAAGGCTCAGAAAAGGCAAAGAAATTCAGATTGAATGATCCCTATGAGTATGAGAAGGCCACTGTGGATCATTGTTTTTGGTGTGACTTTAACTGTGATTACTACCGCTTGGTTTACTTAACGAAGAAGACACCAATGGCAGATGTTCAGTGGGTTGATTGGGCATATATGGAGAAGAAGAACCACCAAACATTCAACACAATTGTTACAGCTGTTGAGCATCATGGACACAAGGAGCTGCTTGGGTTCAAATACAATTGGAACATAGAGGTGGTAGCCTAGTTTTACACCACATGCTATTTCTCCACCTATGGAGATAGGAGTATCACTTGGTTGACCAACGGAGTCCAATACTCCATCCTCTATGATGAGTTTGCAAGGATCATTGGTCTTGAGGAGTTCCTAAGCTATCATTTGATCATTCACAACCCCAAGGATATGGATTTGGGGGATATGGAGTTCATGTACGAGGTTGGTTTGTACAACCCCCCCCCCCCCCCCCCCCCCACAAGCAAGATTCTCCGCCCATTCTTTAGTGAGCTCAATCATATTTTGAGAAAGACTCTAGCACCTAAGGATGGGGACGCAGGCATGATCCAAGGCAAATTGAGGCACTTGATGAATTTATAGTTGAAGATGAGAAATTCAATGTCTTTGACTATATCTACAATGACATCTTCAACATATCCCACACTCCCAACCGCTCATGTAGATATGCTCCCTTCATCATGTGCTTGATAGATAAAGTCTCGGGGTTGGAGTTTGTAAAAGACGTCAAGCATAGAGAACTCCATCCTCAAATTCCTCAAACTCTGTCCTCAAATTCCTCCCTTCTAGTGCCGCTCCCACTGTTGATGAGGTTGAAGAGGAAGATGAAGACAATGATGGAGAGGAGGATGATGAATAAACTCAAAGTGATGGAGACCGTGGTGAAGAGAGTGAGAGCGACAACGAGTAGTTTAGGCTCTCTTCTTTCTCCCTTAATCTTTTCCTTTTTGGTGTCTTGATGCCAAAGGGGGAGAGATTGATGGGGAGTTCCTACCTCTCTAGATCCATGGACTATGTGTTATTTCTTAAAAAAACTTGGGTTGTAATGCTTACATTGCTACATTTCCATATTTGGATTGTAATGACTTTGATGCTATGCTATGTTACTCTATGTTGATCTTATTGAATATATTTCTATTTTGATCACGTTATTGTTCTATATGTGTGATGATGCTTAATTCCAATTGAGATGCATGCTTCATTCCATTTATCACATCTCAACACTTGCATCACAAGTAGGCACCCCACCATAACACATAAATGTATAAATCTCTCATAGATCTTCTTGTGCATTACTTGTATTGAAAATCAATCATGCACACATTTAGGGGGAGTTCTTTATACACTTGTGCATTATGAAAACAACCTCAATTATATATTTTTTATCAAAAACCTCAATGTGTTGTCATCAAATCACCAAAAAGTGGGAGATTGAAAGTGCATCTAGGCTAATCCTCGTGGGTTTTGATTATTTATGAAAACGCGTAAGGGACTAATGAGTATTACGAGTGTGAGTGTAGGTGATTAAACAATGAACGGAGTTGGATACACTCATAAAGGAAAAAAGAGCAGAAAAAGGCAGAAAACTCAAAGAATAGAGTTTAGAGTTTAAATTTTCTTTGCGTCGAGTTTAGCCTCATAGAATGAGTGTGTTCAATGTGTCTAATGTTGAGAATTTCCTAAGAGATCTTAGTACAAGTTAGGATAGATTGAGAGATGAGTTGAGACAGCCCTAAGGACAGGGCCAGACTTGTCCGGGCTGGAAGGTCAGACTAGTCCGGCCACATCAGACTGATCCTTGTTATGCAGACCATGAGGTTCTTTGTGAGTTCGGACTTGTCCGTTTAGGGACGGACTAGTCCATGGTGGGTGTGTCTCAGTCCTTCTGGGACTAAGTCTTGAAGTACCAGACTAGTCTGCTCAATCTGACTAGTCCATTTCTGGTTGGAAAAGCAGTTTTTGTGTGAGTTCAGACTAGTCCGTTGTGGACTTGGAGGTGGCTGCTGGAACTAAGTCTTGGATGGCCGGACTTGTTCGCCCTTTGGGGCCGGAGTAGTCCGGTTGACCAAACTTGTCCGTTCTCAACCAGAACAAAAGGTTCTATGTGAGATCGGACTAGTCCGTTCTTGGACGGACTAGTCCATGGTGTTGTGACCGTTTGAATTCAAAAGGTGGCGAGGGACTTTGTGGTTGGTCAAGGGTGACATCACTGGTCCCCACATGCCGGACTAGTCTGTGGTCCAAGATCAGACTAGTCCGCACTTTTTCTTTTGGCAGTAGCTAGTAGCTAATTGCAGGGACCCCTATTAAAAGTGATCTCCCAGGCCTCAAAGGCCCACTCTCGAACCCTAGCACCGCCAAAGCCTTCCAAGAGCTCTCCAAGACCTTTCTCTTTGATTCTATGAGTCCTAAGAGCGAATCTTGAGGATTTGTGAGATTTGAGAGCGAAGAGAGAAGGGTGTGCTTTGACTTGAGCTCTTGGTTGATTCTCTCGGTTTGATTCATTGATTTGAGTTTGTGTGCATGTTGATTCGTGATCTCTTTGAGCTGTAAACTTGTGGGAGCCTCAGATTGTTAGTTGCCCCACGGATCTTGTGATTTCCCGTTGATTTAATGGAAGAACAAGCCAACCTTCATGGTGGCTTGGGGAGGAAAGGGTTGAGCGAAACCCGACTCTCCTGTGGGCTCCTCAACGTGGGTGTAGGTTTCTCCGTGAAGCTGAACCACGAGATAAATCTTGTGTCTTGTGCTCTTGATTTGTCATCTTTTCTCCACTAGAACATTCTAGTGTTCTTCACATTCTTCACCTCAATCTTGCGATCCACCTAGATCTAGTTGTTTATTCTTCATGCAACTTATCCACTAGATTGCCAGGTTACTGTTCTTCATAGTTCATTTCGTAGATCGTTGAGAAACTCCTAAAAATCTCACCTTTTGCGCATTATTCTTCTGTGATTAGGCCCCAAGGTCGGACTAGTTTGCACTCTACTTACTGATTAGCTTTTATTAAGTTAAATTTCAGGTTTCCCGCCTATTCACCCCCCTCTAGGCAACTTTCAGTGGTCTTATTTGCCAGAGATGAGGTCTGACTGCCAGGCTTGTAGAATCCCGGTGGAGGCCCACGTCGACGAGTACCTGCAAAACAGTCAGTGCTATAGAGCACCGATGAATCATTAGTATCAAAAATAAAATCAAAGTGGGATGAAGGTGGGTTGGAGATTTCTGCAAACGGAAAGTAGGACTCGTGAAAGGTGACATGATGACAAATAATGATGCGGTTTGTGGCTAAAATCTAGGCATCGATATCCTTTGTGATCGGATGGATAGCCAAGAAAGACACAAACTGTAGAGTGAAGAGCAAGCTTGTGTTCAGCTGTGGCGAAGAGGTTTGGGTAGCACTTGCAACTGAAAATGCGTAAGTGGGAAATATCAGGGTGGGTGCTAAATAGGGCAAAATGTGGTGTGGCAAAGGAGAGCGTTTTGGATGGTCGCAAGTTTATGATGTGTGTAGTGGTGTGGAGCGCTTCTACCCAATAACCAACCAAAATACTAGCTTGGAACATAATCCAACACATAGTGTCATTGGTGGTGCGAATAATACGCTCAACACGTCCATTTTGAGGAGACGTGTGAGGACAAGAGAGACGCAAAAGAACACCAAGACAGAGAAAGAATGCGCACGATGTGGAACTATTGAATTCATAACCATTGTCACATTGGATTGCCTTTACGGTCCGACCAAATCGAGTGGAGACATATGCAAAAAACCATGACAAGGTCAGAAAAGTGTTGGATTTGAGATGTAGCGGAAAAGTCCACAAATAATGAGAGCAGTCATCAAGAACAATAAGATAATACTTGTGACCAGAAACACTTTGCACGGGAGAGGTCTATAGATCACAATGTATTAAATCAAAATTGTTCGAAGCACGAGAATTTGATAAAGAAAATGGAAGATGTGTGTGACGACCAAGCTGATAGCCATGACAAAGAGTGTCGAGTTCCTGTTTATTACATTATGGAAATAACCTAGACAAAGCCTCGAAACCTAAATGGCCAAGGCAACGATGCAAAAGCGTAGACGGTGTGGTGGCTGCGGCTAAGGTATGTGGTGGAGAAAGCATCGACAAGGAGATGGAGTAGAGCTGCGCGGAACTATTACACCTGGCGATCACGTTCTTGGTGTCCAAATCCTTTACAGAAACACCAAACGGATCAAATTCAATGGAAACATTGTTGTCAGTGGTGAATTGACGAACAAAAACCAAATGTTTAATTATGTGAGGAGACACAAGAACTCGATGCAAATGTAAAGGATGAGTAGAAGTAGGAAAAGAAGTTTGACCCGTCAAAGTAACGAGTAGCAATGATCCATTACCAACAACGATAGATAAAGGAGTCAAAAAATAAGGAGGGTGGGAGGAGGAGAGGTTACCAGAGGAGGAGCACATGTGGCTATTAGCGTCGGAGTCCATGTACCATTCAACAAACAGTGGTGGCATCAGTGACATGGTGTTGAATGAGTTAGCCAGCTTGTTCTGATCCCATGTCATAGAGGATGTGCCATAGTTGGAAGCTCCCCTGTACAAAGAGCGGGTGGTTGGATCACCAGAAGTCGCGGTCTGGTCGCTGTAGAAGGAGGCGGTCTGACTACTGCCAGGTGTAGTTTGACCGTAGTAGAACAGCGTGCTCGGTCTGCTAGGTGTCCAAGGGCCTGGTGGCTGATTGGCAGATGCACTGTAGAGTCCTCCATGTGCTAGAAGAGCCTGTTGTGGAGGAGCAGGTGCGCGTGGACATGCCGAGAAGCTTGGAGGAGGACCGGGACAGGGCGTAATACCACCCCAAAGATGCAAGGTCCCGTTCCATGGATTTGCCTAAGTGGGAAATTCACGCTGTTACTCGTGTCATTGTGCTTGTTCCGATTATGTCGGTTCATACCTCGGTTGGAGGACGAGGAGCCAGAGACAGCAGCGCTGGAAGTAGGGGTGCTTGAAGCAGGGTCGCCAGGAGCAGAAGCACGTGGAGGAGCACCACCATATGATGTGGGAGATGGGGTGTGTCCAGCACCCACAGAGGTGGCCGCCAAGGCATTGGCGTTCCCGGGCTTGGACTTCATCTCGATCTCCTCAAGTTGGAGGTCGTTGCGGACCTCAGCGAATGCGGGAAAGGGGCACTGTCTCTTAAGAAGGGATGCCATGTGAGAGAACCTCTCGTTGAGGCCATGAAGCATAGTGAGAACAAGGGTGCAGTCGGTGATGACATCACCCAAATTACCGAGCACATAAGCCATTGACTTGATACAGCGGCAGTAGTCGGTGACCGAGAGATCGCCCTGGAGCAACGTGCAGAACTCGACGTCGAGAATCATTGCCCGAGTCCCTTGGTTGCTGATTAATTTCTCCTAAAGCCCGAGCTAGATGGAGTGAGCTATGGGTACGCCTGTCGAGATGATCTCAATAAGATCGGGACAGACGATGCCGTGAAACTAGGAGATGACGGTGCAGTCCATACGACACCAATGAGGATCAATAGCATCGGGATCAATGACGGTGAGGACATGAGCAGAGAGCTTGTACTTGCCGAGGGTGTTGAGGAAGAGGCTCTTCCACTGATATTAGTGCGGTGAAAGGTTGTCGAGGACGATGGGGATCATCGACTTGATGTTGAGGACAACAAAAACTTGAGCGTGAAGAGCGGTGACATCATCAAACAATGAGGTGGCGGCGTTGAATGATGGAGGAGGAGGCTCATGCCTTACCAAGGTATGACGTGCCTCATCAGCTGCTGCAAGTAACGAGTGACGTGCCTCATTTGCTGTTGCATGTGCACGTGCTACCTTGACGGCTAATCGATCGACCTCCTCAGCTAGCCGATTTGCTTAGCCACCAAAGCGACATCGCATGCTGCAGCGACAATGTCGGGGTTGGGATTGCTGGTGCCGTCCTATGGCGGTGGAAGGACCATCTTCGGGGTGGTCACTTTGCCGGTGGTCGCCGCAGAAGCCATCGGATTGCGAGTGTAGATGCAATATGGATAGTAGATGGTTGGACCGTGTGGCGGGCGGTCAAAACGCGGAGAGGCGGCGACGGCTAGGGTTAGGGTTATTGGACGATGCGGGCGGAGTGCCACGCGTCGGGGGCGGCACGGCAAGAGGAAGAGGAGGCTCAGCTGTGGGGAATGGTGGTGGCTAGGACCGTGGAAGAGAGGTCCTAGGGACGAAACCTTTGAGATACCATGATAGAAATAAGTGAGAAAATAATTATTTGATTGAATTGATTAAAATCCCTAAGGGGTGGTATATATTTATAACGGGGTGAGGAGACCTCCCTTGGTTACATAAGCAATGTGATACCATTTGTCTAACAGGCTTGATCAATTAATATAGACATACATTTGAGCAACTTGTCTATCACATTCGTTTATATGATCATGCTGTTAGTGAGGCTTTGCTGATTCACAAACTAAGAAAGAGCTGCGAGCTGCATCAGAAATGCATTTGCCCTCTACCTTTTCACGGGCTGCAACATTGGCTCCGGTTCAGGAGCAGTTGTCAAAAAAGTCTAAACCAAAGTCATGGAACACTACGTAAGAAAGGCTCATCTGAGACGTGCCCTAACGAAGAAGGGAGACGAACAAACTATCTGTCTCTGTCGTCGCGTCTCGCATTACGTTGTCATCAGAAACGTGCTTATGGCGCGTCACCGTTCATCCTAAGTGCGAGACATGCTTAAAAGAAGCGCATCTCCTTTCTTTGTGTCATAACAGACGATCTTTATAGGGTCATTGGAGATGCGGGTGGCGCGCGTCGCCCATCAGCATACATGCGTGACAAGCCCTATCAAAGCACGTCACAGATATATTGACTGATCCGAGACTATCTATATTGTAGCGCGTTGCAGATTTGTTTACTGATCTGAGACAGACTTTATGGAAGCTTGTCTCCTTTATGTAGGTTATCCGAGACGCTCTCGGCTACAGCTCATCGTGGATTGTTTACAGGCAGGGTCTCCTATTAGGTGCCCTCCACCCCTGATCATCCTGATTGTCGGCTGCATCCTGGAGCTAGCCAGGATTTGACAGCCGTATTACCAGTGTCAGCAACATACTATTCATGAACATATGTATAGCTAAAAAGGTCACACGTTAAATTATATTGACCAATCAAATATTAACAAAGTGTCAATCGTGGTTATCAAGTATACTAATTACACAACAAAGACTGTTCATCCTGAGTACAATGTAACTAATTACACACATCATAACTGTCATCATCTAATCCTGTATACCATAATGAAAATTCTACCGATCAATGACTTCATTAACAATGAGCCTTCATAGTCTCTAATGCTCCGACTGAGACATCCTGAAATTCAATAAAATCACCGAAATCATATAAAACATTATCAAATTATAGTCACATTCACTTAACCAGTCACATAATTTAGCAAATATCTGTTAGTGAATAGAGAATCAAGCTTACTTGTAGCACAGGCAGCTAGTGAGCATCTGCAAAGCATTAGCAGAGAAATTGTTCTCATGGTAAAGGACATGGTAGTGAGCTGGAGTGTTTGTCATCTAAAAAATTAACATATTACATTCCACTGATGCATTTATAGCCTGATATCAAAAACTCGTTAGAGAAACACCAATTATTGCATAGGTACCTTGATTCCAGCATGACAGTAGAGGTAGAAATCAAACTCACTGGGATGGCAAATGCTAGTGTCAACCACAGTTCTTGCAGTTTCAAGGGTTTGCTAATTAGAATTCATTATATACATTGATAGTCAAAACAAAAACATTACTTCTGCATTGGACATAAACAAGGAAGATGAATGTATACTGTAATGAAAATTCTCCCATTGGATCAATGACTTCATTAACTATGAGCCTTCATTGGACATCCTCAAATTCAATAAAATCACTGGAATGCACGCTCTGAGGGCAGGTTCAAGGCGATGGCGTGCTCTGGGGACAGAGGACGAAGTGGCAGCGTGCTTCAGGACGAGCTGGCGGAGGCGTTAGAGTGACTGTTTCTCAACTCTCTGATGACAGCAGGCCGACATGCTCCAGGGACAGGGATGTAGGATCGAAGAGCACATGTAAAGCTACCAGAGGGGGGGTGAATGGTAGATTAAAACTTTTAAGAGGAAGCAACGAAAACACCACTCGGCAGAAAACAGATCTGTTAAAGAAACTGTGTGTGCGATTAATCTAAACGTGTTCAATTGTGACAGATCTAGTATAGATTGTAATGAATCAAGTCATGAATACATAACAACAAGAACCACAAAAATCCGTCGAGAGAAACTCAAGTTACGATCGAAAGATCGAACAAAGGTCAATCTGTCCTACCCGAGAAAAAAGTTCTGGAACACTACAAAGAAACTCATGCAGGTCAGAAACTACAAATCCAATGACCGTGAAAATTTGATAGATGATAGAAAATTAAGTTTTGAAGACAACCCAAAAAGAATCATGTCAATCAGATCTGTAAAACTCGAGTTATGATAAAACCACTGAACCAAGGTAGTGTTGTACTGAAACTCAACGAGAAAGACTTGACAGAAATAAGTCGGACAAACAAGGCACAAAAGTTCCTTTAAATTACGATATCTATTCAATGGAACACAAGAAGAACAGTCCCCAAGTCGTGCACCATGAGCTCTGACCTCCCTTGCTTATATAACCAGCCCTTAGGCCAACCCAAACCTAACTAGGACTCTAATCCTACTCAATTCACGAATCGAAACTTACCATAACTACTCAAGACTCTTCTATACGCAGATAGAAGCAATATTAAGACTTCCAAACACATTAGGAATGTATCCCACAATCCTAAAACAACCCAAATTCGTGACCCCCACGAAATTCTTACATAACCAGCTCAAATCTTTCCATATTTGAGTCAAACCCAACTCATCCGCAGCCTGAGTCCATAACCTAGTCGGTTGGACCTTTCTGACCAATTCTTTATGTCCGCATCTCTTCATCACACCTCGGAACTGTAGCCACGTCCATGCACTCTTTGCATACATGCAAACATCTTCCAACGACGTCCACGATACCTTCATGTACATTGTTCTTGATTTAAACATGTTGCGCAACCTCTCGATCAACTCAACCACAATTCCTCCCGAACTTGGTTGTTGAACCTCATCTTCTACCTAAGACTAGTTCAATGGATCCCGTCACCAACCATGTCTTGGACTCAAGCAACACCTGCACATGAATAAACAACCAATACTTCCGAGCACAAGTCCTCGACTTGACTCACGTTAGTTCTGAAACTACAACATCTTACGTGAGCACCTCACATAAGCATGTTGTAAACCATAGCAAAATGATATCAGCCTTAACCACCAAAACACGCCAAAAACTTAGTAAAAGAATACTAACCAAACTTTCCATAAGTGTAAAGCAAGTTTGAAACATTGCAAGATAAAAGCAGAACCACTGTGATCAAGCTTCGAACCTTGCCAAAGCCAACCAAAACATGCCGGACCTATTGTCGAATCTTGATAAAAAGATGTTTTGGTAGTATTCAAAACTTTTATCGTCAAAGCCAATGTATTCAGCACACATAGGTCTCACAATCTCCCCCTTGATGAATGCATTGGCAACACCATTTAAAACCCCGAACATTTGGCTTATCCACATAAAAAGTTTTGAAAACAATTTCTCTCCTTTTGAAAACCAAATAAGATAGAAACAATTTCTCTCCTTTATACATATTTCTCCCCATTGCATACTTCTCCCCCTGAGAAGAATCGTGCAATCGTTCCAAAAAACCTTGTGAATATGTGCAACGTGTGATCAATTTCTCCCCCTTTGACAATGTATTCAACAAGGTACAAAAGAGAAATTTTAATTGTTATGAGCATATTATAATATATATATATATATATATATATATATATATATATATATATATATATATATATATATATATATATATATATATATATATATATATATATATATAAGCTCATCCAAGTCATACTATCAAGTAACTTACACTATCACAACAATGAGATATATAAAGTAGTGTAAGCCATGCTAGAGATTAAATGTAATTTTCAATTTAAGCAAGTCATGATCTCACAAACTTAACTATTTCAAAACCTGAAAGCATGACACTTGTTGCTGCAATTTTTCTTTAAAGCACAAATTTTTAACATATGACATTTGCAAGAGATTATATGCCACATTTGTTTTATTCTAACCAACCAAGCCAAGCTTGTGTCATTTGACAATCAGAAGCTTAAGGACATGATTTTAGTCATACACAACTTCTTCCAAGTTCATATCTAAGTGCAGTGATAAGCCATCTCAAAAGAAGAAGTGCGATGCATGCATATTCTCTTGATCTTTTCTCAATTTATATTTGTTCATAAAAACTCAACATGTGAGTTGATTACTTGATTAATTCTTTATGATTAAAAACACTTGTGAGCATGCAACAAGTTCAAAACAGCAAGAAAGTTCGACCATGACCAGATTTAGTGTAAGTAATTATTCCAATTACTAGACATGGCAAAAACTACTAAATGTATAACACAAATAATGTAGTAAGAACTTTCAGCATGTAAAAGGAATCACAAAGTCATATATGTATGAAATACTATGCTCATATTATTTTAGGTTCAGATTCACACATAGACTTCTCAAGTTTCTCTCCCTCAATGTAAGCCATGAGGATGCATAACCGCTATTTCAGTACGAATGAAACAAAAATGAGTGAAATCCAAAGGTTTTGTAAAAATGTCAGCCAATTTTTGTTTGGTATCTACATGGTCATGCACAATGTTTCTTTTTTCAACATTATCACGGAGAAAGTGATACCTAATGTCAATATGCTTAGTTCTAGAATGTTGCATGGGGTTTTTAGCAATGCAAATGGCACTATGTTATCACAAAACAGTGCACTATCTAGATCAACCCCATAGTCCTTAAGTGTTTGAACAATACAAAGAATTTTAAAGCAAGCACTAGCAGCAACTACATATTCAGATTTAGCTATGGATTGTGCAACTGAGTTTTGTTTTCTAGAGGACCAAGCAACAACTGAATTACCAAGAAAATGACAAGCACCAAAAGTACTTTTCCTATCAATCCTACAACCCCCAAAATCAGCATCCAAAAAAGCTTTCAAAGTAACAGTTGAGGAAGAAGGAAGAAAAATGCCAAATTCTTGAGTTCCATATAAGTACCTGAGAATCCTTTTGAGGGCTTGACGATGTGAAGCACGTGGGGAGGCTTGAAACCGTGCACAAAGACATATGCTAAATTTTATGTCCGGTCTTGATGCTGTGAGGTACAAAAGTGATCCGATCATGCTTCTATATTCTTTTTGATCCACAGGTTCACCATCTTCATCAAGTTCAAGTGTTGTTGCTGTTCTCATTGGTGTCCGAAGGGGCTTGCTTTTGTCCATGTTGAAGCGCCTTAGTAGGACTTTTGTATACTTAGTTTGATGCACAAAGGTACCCTCCTTGGTTTGCTTGATTTGCAGCCCCAAAAAGTACGTGAGTTCTCCCATCATACTTATCTCAAATTCTGAACTAATCATAGCTGAAAACTTGGACACAAGATCATGAGAAGCACAACCAAAGATAATTTCATCCACATACACTTGAACGAATAATGAGTCATTTCCATGCTTAAGCACAAAAAGAGTTTTATCAACCTTGCCCATGGTAAACACCTTTTCAAGTAAGAATGTTTTTAATCTATCATACCATGCTCTAGGGGCTTGTTGAAGACCGTACAAGGCTTTGGACAGTTTGTAAACATGATTAGGAAAATCTGGATTTTCAAAACCCGGTGGTTGTTTGACATAAACCTCCTCATCTATGTAGCCATTAAGAAAAGCACTTTTAACATCCATTTGATATAGCTTAAAACCTTTAGATGCAGCAAAAGCTAACAAAATTCTTATGACTTCTAATCTAGCAATTGGAGCAAAAGTTTCATCAAAATCTAGACCTTCAACTTGAGTGAAACCTTGAGCAACCAACCTAGCCTTATTCCTAACCACAACCCCATCCTCACTTTGTTTGTTTTTAAACACCCATTTAGTTCCAATTAAAGTGTGACCTTGAGGTGGAGGTACAACTTTCCAAACATTATTTCTTTCAAAATTTTCTAACTCTTCTTGCATGGCAATAATCCAAGATTCATTAGTGAGTGCGTGTGATATTTCTTTGGGTTCAAAAGAATCAACAAAAGCAGAATGAGCATGAGAGTTTGGATCACAAAACCTGGACTGTGTGACTCGTTCGTGCAAGCTTCCAATAATTTGTTGTGGAGGATGACTTTTGAGAACCCGAAGGGGAGTGGACACGTCACAAGCTTCTTCTTCTTCATGTTCATCACAAATCGATGAGCTTGTGACTTGATGAGGATCTGGACCAGCAATGGTGGTCGTCGGTGCTAGCTGTGAATCAAAATCAGGAGCTGGAACAATGTCATTAGCTGCTGAATTTTCGAGCAGGAGCACCACTTCTTCCTCATCTTCAACGGAAATGCTCTCCCCCTGCGGATATGGATCCGGACCTGCAATGTTTGAGCTAGTACCTGTTCTAGCTTCATCAAAAGACACCTCACAAGTCTCCACAATTTTGTTAGTGTCAAGTAAAAGCACACGGTAGCTTCTAGTATGAGATGGATAACCAAGAAACATGCCATCAATTGATCTAGGTTCAAATTTATCAAGATTACCATGTTTTTTAACAAAGCATTTGCAACCAAAGGCCCGAAAGTGTGTAACACTAGGTGTATGTCCAAACCGGAGCTTATATGGTGTTTTACCTAGCTTAGCACGCAAGAAAATACGATTTGAGACATAACAGGTAGTTGCAATCGCATCAGACCAAAATTTCCTAGGAGTTTGATATTCATCAAGCATAGTCCTAGCCATTTCAACTAAGGTTCTATTCTTTCTTTATACAACACCGTTTTGTTAAGGTACATATGGTGAAGAAAATTGATGATCTATTCCATTTTCAGCACAAAAGTGATCAAAAGATTGATTTTTAAATTCGGTTCCATTATCACTTCTAATTGCTTTCAAAGATCCTGGGTGATCAAATGATAATCTAAAAAATAAAGTTCTAAAGTGACTAAAAGCTTCATTCTTAGATGCCATAAAGTAAACCCAAGAGTATCTAGAATAATCATCAACAATCACAGGAACATATCATTTACCTTCGAAGGATTGAACACGTGAAGGTCCTACAGTGTCAAGGTGCAAAAGTTGACCCGGTTCAGTTTTCATGATCATTGTGAGAGGAGTATGTGAACCTGCAACCATCTTAGCATGTATACAAGAAGAGCACACAATTTCTTTGTCCCCTTTAAGCTCAGGCAGCCCACGTATGCGATCAAGAGCATTAACACGCGTGAGATGGTCAAGGCCTACGTGACCAAGTCTATGATGCCAAAAATATAAATCTTTAGAATCATTAGCAACTAGGCACCTATGCTTAGAGGAAGACATATCAAAATCAGCTTTAAAAACTCTACCAAACTGTGACATGTTAAAAATAAGCTCACTATTTGAATTTACAAATTTGCAGCAATTTTTAGTGAAAATAATTTCCAGATTTTCATCTAGCAGTTGTGAAATAGAAAGCAAGTTGTATTTCAAATTTTTAACAATTGCCACATCCTTCAAAGTGTAGTGATACTCTAACCAAACCCTTAGCAATTATCGGAGTTGAAGAATTTTCGGCAAAAGTAACATTCTCTACACATGACACAAAAGAGAGGGAGGATAACCATTCTTTGTTACCGGTCATGTGGCGTGAGCAACCTGAATCCAGAATCCAAGTGTTCTCCTTCCTCAAGCGTTTAACCTACATAGAAGAACAATACGTCGATGACTCAATACTGGAGTTAGTCAAAAGACATTTAGGAATCCAGTACTGAGTCACACGACGTGTAGCAAGAAAAACACGCAAAAGCTAAGATAAAACAGCAGGTTTATGAGCCAAAGTTTAAGGATTTTTGTACCCAACTACCGTCCTACGAGATGTTACATGTGTAGCACGAAAAACAATAGGTTTGGTACCCAACTACCGTCATTACAGCAGATTGCATATTCCTATCATTCGGTTTAGCAAGTGCAACAAATTTTGTATGAAAGTTATGAGATCTGGCAATCATTCTTTCCTTTTTTCTGTTGTTTAGCTAGTCTATAACAAAAATCTATGACATGACCATATCTACCACAATAGGTACAATGAAATTTAACTTTGTATTCATGTCTAGATGAGCAAATAACATTTTTAATTTCACACCAAATGAGACAACACTCCTGCATATTTGAAAACCACTTCTTTTTGTTTAGGAATTGTTTTAATCAAACCACTTCCTAATGAATTTACAATTTTAGGTGGATGTGCCTTAGCATGAGCATGAGAATCAAAACCTAAACCAGTTTTATCATTGCAAGACTTGAAAGAATTCAGCAGCAAGTTTAGATTCTTATTCCCATTACAAAACTGATCTAATGTCCTATGCATGTTATCAAGTTTCTTAGACAAGTCACAGTTTTGACATGAAGTTTTCCTTTTAGTTTACAATTGGAACAATATTTAACTTCATGAGAACGTAAAACATTGTTCAATATAGAAATTTCATTCATATCATCTTGTAGTTTCTTATCAAGATCATCGCAAGTAGAACAATGCAAATCAATTGTTGAACAACAAGGATCTTTCAAGTTTTTATCATTAAGTATAGCAAGCTTTTTGTTCTTTTCAATTTCTAACTCAAGTTTATCAAGTGTGGATGTGTGCGCACTTCTTAATGAGGACAATTGTTCATATATTAAATCACATGAGGAACAAGAATCATCACTAAGAATCAAGGATTTCAAACGATTAATTTCAGATTCTAGTGACTCAATTTTAACAGCATTGTCCCTAAGCCTTTTGTCCTTTTTTCTTAACTATAACAGTGGCACAAGAAATAGCATCACACATTTCTTCGCAAGTAGGACATACCTCTTAGTTGTCACTGTTGTGTTTTGCATCCTCCATACTTGATCTTGACTTGCCCGCCATGAAGCACAAGTCTGCCAAATCATCTCCATCTTCATCACTTCCAATGTGCACGTCGTTTGAGCCAAGTTCTTGAAGTGCGGAGATAAAACTGCTCACCAATTGACGTTTGTAAAACCCTTCTTTTTCTTCGTATCATTTGCAGAGGAGTACTTCGTCCTTGTTTGCTTTTCATCCCGGGAAGTAGAACCTAAAAGGTTAGGGCAATCTGAATGAAAATGTCCTGTCTTACCACATTCGAAACATCATTGAGGTCCGGAGCTTCCTCTCCTTCTAGTTCTCACATTTTGCAATGCTTTTGAAAACCTAGTAGAGAGAAGTACTAGCTCCTCCCCTAGAAACTCCTCAATCTTTTCAAGGGTTAGAGAGGACAACAAATCAAGTGTACCACAAGATGAAGATTGGCCGGAGCTAGGCATATCACGTTGAGAAACAAATGCAAGAGACTTGTTGGAGTTCTTACGTGAGATTATGTCAATTTAATGAGTTTTCAATTTAGAATAAAGAATATATAATGTAAGTGTACTCATGACAGTAGATTCACGAATAGATGTGACTTTCATCTCCCAAATTGACATGTCTAATGCACTTAGTAATTGCCTAGCATTTTCAGCATCTGAAAAAATAACATTGACTACACAAGTTGCTGAGAATTTTGTTAAAACGAGCAAAGAGATCGTCAATTGACTCACAGGGTTGCATCTAAAAACGCATGTATTCCTTTTTGAACATATCTTTTTTTACCTCCTTGATCGTGTTAGATCCTTCGTGGTAGCCGCAAAGTGCTTTCCACACATCGTATGCAGATCGTAGGTGTGCAACACTGTCGAAGTCGCTTTGAGTTAATCCTTGTATGATCAAGTTCCGAGCCTTGTTGTTGTTGTCGACATCTCTCAGATTTGTAGCTGTAAAATGATCGTTTGATGGCACTTCGTAAGGCTTGTACACCTTCTCCCATATTGTGAAGCCTTGTGCCTGGATGAAGGCTTCCATACGTGCCTTCCAAACCTGAAAATCAATACCACTAAAGACACAAGGTTTTGCAGAGTATTTCTCCACAATGATTAGTCAAAAACACGTGCAAATCACAAATATTAGAGCACCGTGGCTCTGATACCAATTGTAGGATCGAAGAGCACGTGTAAAAGCTACCAGAGCAGGGGTGAATGGTAGATTAAAACTTTTCAGCGGAAGCAATGAAAACACCACTCGGTAGAAAATAGATCTGTTAAACAAACCATCTGTGCGACTAATCTAAACGTGTTCAACTGTGACAAATCTAGTATATATTGTAGAGAATCAAGCCAGGAAGGCGTCGGAACAAGAATCACGGAAATCCGTCGAGAGAAACTCAAGTTACAATCGAAAGATTGAACAAAGGTCAATCTGTCCTACCCGAGAAAAGCAGTTCTGGAACACTGCAAATAAACTCATGTAGATTAGAAACCACAAATACAATGACCATGAAAATTTGAGATGATAGAAAACCACAAACCCAAAAAGAATCACGTCAATTGGATATGTAAAACTCGAGTTATGATAAAACCACCGAACCAATGTAGTACTATGCAGAAACTCGACGAGAAAGACTTGACAGAAACAAGTCAGACGAACAAGGCACAAGAGTTCCTTTAAACTATGATGTCTATTCAATAGAACACAAGAAGAACAGCCCCCAAGTCGTGCACCACGAGCTCTGGCCTCCCTTGCTTTATAACCAGCCCTTAGGCCAACCCAAACCTAACTAGGACTCTAATCCTACTCAATTCACGATCAAAACTTACCATAACTGCTCAAGACTCTTCTATATGCAGATATAAGCAATCTTAAGACTTCCAAAAACATTAGGAACATATCCTACATTCCTAAAACAACCCAAATTCGTGACCCACATGAAATCCTAACATAACGAGCTCAAATCTTCCATATTTGAGTCAAACCCGACTCAGCCGCAGCTTGAGTCCATAACCTAGTTGGTTGGACCTTTCCGACCAATTCTTTACGTCCAGATCTCTTCATCACGCCTCGGAACCATGAGCCACGTCCATGCACTCCTTGCATACATGCAAACATCTTCCAACGACGTCCACGACACCTTCATATGCATTGTTCTTGATTCAAACAAGCTGCGCAACCTCCCGATCAAATCAACCACAATTCCTCCCGAACTTGGTTGTTGAACCTCATCTTCTACCTAAGACTAGCAATGGATCCCGCCACCAGCCATGTCTTGAACTCAAGCAACACCTGCACATGAATAAACAACCAATACTTCTGAGCACAAGTCCTCGACTTGACTCACCTTAGTTCCGAAACTACAACATCTTACGTGAGCATCTCACATAAGCATGTTGTAAACCATAGCAAAATGATATCAGCCTTAACCACCAAAACACACCAAAAACTTAGTAAAATAATACTAAGCAAACTTTCCATTAGTGTAAAGCAAGTTTGAAACATTGAAATATAAAAGCAGAACCACTGCGATCAAGCTTCGAACCTTGCCAAAGCTAACCAAAACATGCCGGACCTATCGTCGAATCTTGATAAAAAGATGTTTTGGTAGTATTCAAAACTTTTATCATCAAATCCAATGTATTCAGCACACATAGGTCTCACAAGGGAGAACATTTCCACTTATGTGAAGGTGGCAGCATGCTCATACCGATTACCAAGGTCATGTTCAAGGTGCCGGTGTGCTCTAGGGACAGGGGACGAGGTGGTGTGCTCCAGCGTGCTCAACTCTCTGATGACGAAGGTTGAGGTTGACGGCGGGGTAGGGGTCGACAGCGGTAGAGCAACAATGACGAAGAGCAAGTTGAGAAAGAGGGACGGCGGCGGTGTGTTCCGGGGACAGGGGACGAGCTGGTGTGCTACAGCATGCTCAACTCTCTGATGACATGAAGGTCAGGATCGACGGCGGTAGCACGAAGTTGACGATGACAGGACGGTGGCAACGTGCTCAGGATCTGCGGTTTCTAGGTCGAGAGAGCGCGCAAGAGCTAAAAATTTTCACCAAATGTTGGTAGAGAGCGCGTGATGGATAAAAATAGCAAAACTCGAAGTCGTTCCTGTATATGACCCCTCTCTCATTTCAGTGTCCATTGGTCGAGAGAGCGCGGGAAATTTTTTGCCATAGAGTGCACAAGAGTTTAAAATAAAACTTGGAGACACACATATATAACGCACGTCTCACATTATCATCTTTCGCATCAGGGCATTTTCCCGCATGCAAAAGATGAGCCACGGTGTGCTAAAGCCGGGAACATCTTTCGCATGCAGAGATGTACCACTAGAAACTGTGCGCAATGCCTTATATGATTGTTGCATTGCACTCGGCTTTTCGAGGTGGGACAAAAGATCTTCGGCGTAAGTTAGAGACGAGCCCAGGTAAGACGCGTCTCTGCCAATGTAAGGCGTGTCTCACATTATTTTTTGGCCCCTGACACGCTGGAGTGCCCTAGATGCGCCACGGTGTGCTGAAGCCAGGAACAACATCTAGGACATTTCGGCGTGTCCAACTGACAACTGTGCGCAATGCCTTATACAATCGTTGCAACATGCTCAGCTTTCTGAGGTGTGACAGAAGATCTTCGGCACAAATCAGAAATGTGCCCGAGTAAGGCGCGTCTCCCTTTTGTCGGATCTCAGATATCTGAGACGCGCCTTTCTAAAGTGCGTCTCTCATGCACTCTTCAGCCTATTGCCACTCACACGACATCGTGGGCATCTGTTGCAGGGATAAACAAATGCAATGACATTGCAATTAATGGATTAATTGGAATTCAGGGATAAACAAACGCAATGATATTGCAATTCAGAGATAATTTACAACACAATGAATTTCATAGTTCATATATTGCATGTCCTCTAAACTAATTTTGATTCTAAACTTATTCCTAAAGCTCCCATCGATCAATCTAAACTGTACCGTCCATCTTGCTCCCGAACACGTCTCTTATATTCCCCTGGATCCTGAAAATATTGACATTCTTTAAATTAATAAATGTCGAAGGAGGAATGAATAACCTATGTTGGTCACTAACACAAAGTGTCTAACCTTGATAAGTAGATTATAGCAATCATTTTCAACATCGGGCGCATTTGGCTGATGCAACAAACGCTGAACCTCAAGTAGTATAGTTTTGATTGTAAAACCAGTCCACCACCCCTACGAAATATCAATTTAAGCAACAAAACCAGTTCAAATATGTTCGGCAACAATTACTAATTACATGAGCAAAATAGGTCTATCTTACAGTCTCTTGATCAAGAATCCCAATGCAGAGTGCTCCTGAGCGATGGACATTTGGGTGGAAGAAACCACTTGGGAAGGCGCATCTTGGAGGCACCAATGGATAGTCCTCTGAGAAGGAGATTGTCAGGGGGTAGTAACCACCTTCCCAGTCAGTCTACAAAAGAAATTCATTAATAGGAGGACGATGGTTAAACTCATATTGTCCTTGTTCTTCATGGCTTACCCCTTCTTTACCGGGGACGATGCACTGCTACTTCAATAAATCTTCTGATTCAGGCTTCGCAGAGAAACCCTATGTAGATAAACTGAAAATATAAAAAACAAACAAGACGGAACAACAAAACTACAGTTAAGTTCATCAGTCCATTGCATATCCACATATATACAACCATGCGACCGGTGTGTCATATGTACATACATGGGGATGGTTCTTGCATCACGCCAAGCGCTCCTCCTTCAGTCGGCTATGTGCCAAGCCGATACCAGCCATGAACAGTGACGACGACGATGAGGACGGAGACAACGATGACAATGGCGATGGCGAACAGAGGTGGCGATCGTACTAGAGTTGGTCGATTAGTAAACGAATGCTGGTCGCTTAGTAAAGGGGCACCAGAGGCGAAGTGACGAGGGAGACAAATGCGAGATGCGCGAGAACAAAATAGATGCGTGTTACGTTAAAGCGTGTCTTCCATTATCGAAAGAGAGACGCGCATCACGAGGACTGCAGAGAACTTAATTTCTATGGTGTGGTGCAGAGACGCGTGCGACGTCCGGCGTGCGCGACTTTTATTTCCCCAAGGCGGTATCGATGCGTCCCATCGTTCCATCAATGCGCGGGAAAGCAACCGCTCCATCGTTGACTCCGCGCAGACCTCATTTTAAGACGCGCCATCACCCTGAGTTCTCCACAAGCGCGTCGCTCACTTTGAATCTGTTTCTTCTTTTCTTTGTCTACTCCGCACTGACGACCAACCACCACCATGGCCGACCTTCTGCCGCCAAGCCCTCCGAGGAGCCACCATTCAAGAAACTGTGCTACAGCTCCCCTGAGAGGATCAACACTAAGCAGCGCCTCCTTATGGCGCAAGAGGCGTACAACAATACGTCTTGCACCATGAGTTCCTTGGGTCTCGGTACCCTTCCCCAGTTTACTGAAATGGGTACCATCAGCCACTACCTCTTCACCCTAATGGGGGTGGCCGATCATCTCGACATTCTGTTCGAGACGATGGCCCAGGTGCTTGGCGCTGAGGGCCGCAAAAACCTAGTGGAGGCGACGGAGAGCAACCTCGTTCTCAAGGTTGCATCGCCGGTGCAGCCGGTGCAGCTGGCGCAGCCGGCACAGTCGACCCAGGCTCCTGTTGCTCCGGCATCGGAGTCGCTGCTGGAGGAGGAGGATGAGGAGTAGGAGGAAGATTTAGTTTTTCTTTGTTGTTTTTAGTTGCTTCTGTTTTGTAATATATTGTGTTAATAAATGAAATCTATCTTTGTTTGACTATGTGATTGAATATTATCTTTTGTGTTCTTCAACTGTGTGAATGAATGAATGTGTGGTGTGTTCATCATGTTCCTCAGGTAACATAAGGAAGATTTGATTATTTTCTGGACAAGTGAATGATTTAGTTATCAAGTGAATGTGCTCTAAGTTCAGTGATGTGTGATATCAATAGTGAACCGAAGCAAAATGGATAAAATCACGAAGCTAAATGTGACGTGTGGAATTGGAGGCGCGTTCTTTCTAAAAGTGTGTCTCCATTTTGCTTTTGTTGTTTAGTTGATGTTGTTTTTATTTTCTTGTGTCTTGTACTTTTTTCTTGTGTTTTGTAATATATTTGTTAATCAATGTTATCTGTGTTCATCTATGTTATATGTGTTCAACTGTGAATAAATATGAATTAAATGTTCGACGACGAGAGTCGATAAGCGAAGATAAAGGAGACGCGCTTTGTGAAGAGTTCGTCTCATTTCTTGCGCATATTGGAGACACGCTTTGTTTGAAGCACGTCTCCCATTTGTCAAAGAGGACTGCGTGTCTTGGATACCAATTTAATTGAGACGAGCTTTATTTTAATGTGTCTCCTTGTACGTTCAACCGAGCTATGTCAGATCCTCGCTGAAGTAAGCACGACTCACTTAACCTTATCTGAGATGATCTCCTTTGAGCGCGTCGCCCATCTTTGTCTCTTATTTGGGTTTCTTATGTAGTGGGACACAATGGCAGCAAGGGGTCCATATACTTACCTGTCCAAGTAAGATTCCAAAGCATCATTGCCAAGTGTTGATCCCCGGAAAGCCATGCAGTTAATGGATTATAGGAGGGCTCATAACCTTTGTTGCAAGTGGGGGGGGGGGGTGGGATACAATCCCACTCACTCTTCTAATGTCACCTCAAGTGGTAATGGCCAACCGCACAAGCAAGAATCTGACAATAGTGATGGTGGAGGGATTATCTTTGATGAAACACTGAATATTTTGGAGCTTTCCCAGTTGTCGGGCTCTGATATTAGATGGTCATATCTCCTTATATGCTCTGTCAAGGCGACCAAAACACAAGTTGATTCAGTTACAAGGCTTAGCACATAATCAATCTCTGCTCCTGCTTAACTCAGGTAGTTCTCACACATTCATGAGGGCTACAACAACCTAGAAATTACAGTGCTCTTTGTTGCCCATTCCTCAGATAAAAATTAAAGTTTCTAATGGAACTTACATGTATTGCACTACTAAGATCAAGGATTTTAGTTGGTATATGCATGGTATGACTTTCACTCACTCTGTTAAAATCCTGGACATGGCATCATATGATATTTGATGGAGTTTTGTACCAAGAGTACCAAACATACGGGACCTGACGGTAAGTGACCACTACCCGGCTACAGACTGAAGGTACCTTCTGTCTGAGGAGGGGCCCGCCACCAACGCCACGACCGTTCAAGGTCGGGGTATTCAACCTGCTCAAGTCCCAATCGAGAGGTCAGGCAGATGATTACTCCGGGCTCGAGCCTGGGAGAGGTAGGTAGTTGGGGGCATTTATGACATACGGTGGTAGCGGTAACTCCGGCACGGGGTTGAACCCGCGATGTGACCCGTAGCAGGATAAGCCTGCCATATGTCATCAGAAGGGCCATAACCTCACCTACAAGATTGTGCCTTTGAGACCAAGAAGAAGCCAAGACCAAAGCTTCTGCACTCTAGACAATGTGGATACATAGAATGAACACTATAAAACAGGTCCCACTATGAGGAATGTCGGATAGATAGAGCCGCCTAACCCCCCTATAAAGGGACTCCCAAGGCCTTCTGCAAGGGGGAGGGGGCGAATTCACTCTATATTTGCGGTTACTATATGCATTTACTTTACACATTATTTTACGCATTTACTTACACATTTTCCATTTGGTGTTCTTTCACCCTTTTCCTTCGACGCACTTGCATTCGTGCTTTACATTTCATGCACCCGTGTGCGTTTACGCTTACGCATTATTTTTATAGAAGTTATTACTTTCTTAGACTTCATATACTCGGGTCAGACCCACTTGTAATATGTTCTCTCGCCTTTTAAACTAACAAAGATAATAGAAAACTCCTCTGGACGTAAGGCCTTTTTAGCCCAAAACAGGATAAATCTCTTATTCTTTGTAGCTAGCCATACGAAGATGAACGTGATTTAATATGAATGTACTAGTCGGTTTAGAAAATGCTAGCAGTTGGCATGCTAGGTAGGGGAACGCTATTGCACATTCTCATCAGCTCCGTCATGGCTTCATCAACACCAATCTTCGTTTCCGATGAGGAGGTCTGCGCCAATGACTTTGAGTTCCTCACCGACTTTACATCAGGGGGCTCAAAGTTGACTCCATCTTCGCCCCAGGCTGGGCTTTCTGTTTTGGAAGTCTCGATTTCATCGTTGACGATGCTGGAATCCTCCAGAAAATCTGCGACGTGCACACTGACAATGCTCTAGCGGTTTCTTTCGTTGGTATAATCGACCATGATGCCCTGCCTCTCCAACAAATCCCAGAGGAAACTGCCGGCAGTGACTCTGACCCCAACGACATCATCGAGGTAAGTAACTCCCCTTCCCATGAATGTTATGCAATGGGGGACGGCGATGAGGTTTAGGACGCGGCTATCACCGACGCGCTACCATGAACCATCCACGGAAGAGAGATGGCGGGCGTCGCCGGACCAGCCAGACTAATTGAAGTGCATCGTTCCGCCCTCGACTACGAACGAGAGCGCTTAGACGCGACCAAAGCTACCTTCCAAACAAAGCTTGGGCCACCTCCGAGCGTAGGCACCACTGTTGACGGTCCTTAAATGCTAAATTTGACCATCAATTCACCGGATAAGACTTATAAATTGAGAACACAACATAGTGGTAGAAGTTAATACTAATAAATTCCAAAAGTATTAGTGTCCATTTGCATGCAGGTGAATTAAGCCCCAAAATACCCAAGAATGAAGTGAGGAATAAAGAAAAGTCACCATTCGACCAATCAGGTGATGACACATAGCATGACATGGATCCATGGACCCATTCCCAGGCATATCCAAGGGGATCCAACATCAATTGACGCGGGAAGGGGATCTAGGCCCACCTGTTAGTCAGCTCGAGAAAACACAACGGAGGGGGCTAGGACCAGGTCGGCTGACTCCCTGGCTCGACCAACTTGGTCCTGGCGCCAAATGCGGTCAATCGATGCGTGCCACCCTCCTTTGGCACCCTGATTGCCGTAATGACTGATTAGCATGCTAATTGTGGCACCCAACTAACTGAACTCGTGTATAAATACTCCCTCACTCCCTCATATGACACACACCACAAGTTGAATATTACTCCACTCATATGGTTTAGAGCTGCCCAAGTGGCCAGCCAAGTAGAAGGATAGTGAGGAGGAGTCTTGGGCTTGTCAAGTCCCTCTTCCACACTTGTACCTCTATGGAGGTTATGCCGGAATTGAGTAAGAAACTTTCATTAATTAAATATAAGTTTTGTCGAAGCGTACGAATGACACTTCCCCCGGTACTACTAAATTGTAGCCCGCGGAGGTTCTTGTATTGGTTTGGGCGCGCGAAGATCTTAGACAAGATGATGACACAAATGATTTACGTGGTTCGGGCCACCTGAGCATAATACCCTACTCCACGGAGTGTGTGTTGTTGTATTGGAGATTTGCTGGTGCTTGCGTGTGTATGAACTAGGGTCTTTTGTCGTGCAGCACATTCCTTTTATAGAACAAGGGATGACTGTTACATGAGTTGCCTGGCCTGACATGTGGCCATGACAGTTATTATTGCCTAATACACAATTTAAGTGTGATTAAGTACCCTAATAGTGTGATAATGCAGCTTAATGGTGGCGTTACCAGTATTAAGGGTCTTCTAATTGTGCGCCATTAATATTGTATTAATAGCACATAATCAGGCCTTGTAACGGTAGTGATAAGTGTCCTTTGAATTCTTATGCCGTTGGAGATCCGTTTGTATTCCTGTTGGTAGCATAGGTCCGGAGGCTCAACACGTGGCGGTTTCGGAGCTTTCCCTCGCGGGGAGGTAGGTCCAGAGCTGCTATACACATGGAGGTACTGGAGCTTCCTTCTACTGGGGGTTAGGTCCGGCATCACTGGACACGTGTTAAGCGTGGAGCTTCCCTATGCAGGGAGTTTAGCTCCAGTCCTATACTACATGTGGTAATGCTGGAGCTACCCATATGAAGGTGGTGGGTCTAGTGTCGTGTGACACGTGGGGTCTTCAGAGGTCTTCGGCTCTGACAGGTGGAACTCCCTTGTACTTCTTGCAATATCATGGGGTACCTGGTACGCAGGGTACCGACAGTGGCCCTCGGGCCCACCTCTAGGAGAAATCCATTGGGTTAAGTTATTCTATCGGAGGTGGGGCCATCCTTGATTCCCGCACTGCAACTTCAAAGGTCTTCTAATGTATCATCGGGGCGATGGTTCAGGGTTAAACCATCGCCGTGTGGCCTATTTTGAATGCGGCAGATGATATCTTTGAGTGCGGACCTCACGCAATTTAAGGTCGTCGGTTCCCAATACAAAAACCGTATTGGTTCCGAGCACCTTGTCAAACTATCGCCCTCGGGCTTCTCGCCGCCCATCATGACAATGGTTCGCCTGGGGTAATAACCTCGACTTCTTTGTCAGGGTGGGCTCGGGCCCATTTGTCATTGACGGGGTAGAATCTTTGTACTGTGGACTTGCTCTCATTGCGGTTTCCATCCAAGCATCGTGGAGGCTTACTTAAGAAGGAAAGTCTGCACGGTTTGAGGACTCTTTACGCTTTCGATCAAACTCGCGCTCAGAGCCTCCCAAAATTTGCTTAGCCTTCTCCTCTTTCGCTCCACTTTGCCATGATGGAGTTAGGTCTTCCCAAAAGCCACATCTAGAGCAAGGAGGTTCGAACCTTCATGGGATGGTCCAGCGACTCCTTCAACCACTTGGTTCGTGCCGGCAAGCTCCCCTTTAAGAAGGAGTGCCACAATGAGATGGTGTACTTCTCGGCGTACGCCATGGCGCGACCGATCCCACCTTTTTAAAGTTTCATCCTGATGCTGCTGGACTTCTACGGCCTTCAACTGCATCATCTTGGCCCCCACTCCCTCCTGCTGGTGGCGACTTTTGTCCACTTCTGCGAGATGTGGGTGGGCGTGCCTCCCTGCGTTGAGCTGTTCCGGACCTTCTTCACAGTCCATACCACTGGCAAGAGGACTGAGCTGCTTGGCTTCTACTACTTTGTGAAGCGCAATAATTGTCCCTTCAAGTACTTGAAGTCGTCCCCCTCCGGCAAATGGGATGACTAGAACAAGGATTGGGTCATTATTGTTGTGAAGGAGCACGATAGGCTGGAGCTGCTCTAGGGACTCCCCAACGTCGACACTGATGCTTGGAATGTGGTTCCAAAGCTGTCGGATGCATTCAAGCCCGTCCTAGCCAGAATCCAAGAATGTGTGGAGGGTGGAGTAACCCTGCAGATGGTCTTCAGAATTTTCGTGGTGAACAGGTGGGCTCCGCTGAGGAGAAGGGAGAAGCTCGCCTGGGCCTTCAATAGTGTGATGGATAATGACCAGATTGAAACCGGTTTGAAATCTAACTTGGATGACGAAGCTTTGAGGCTCCATCTCAAGAAACATCAGCACGGGTCCATCGCCGATGATGCTTTCCTACCTCTGAACATGACTCCAGAGTTTAGCAGGGATCTCCGGAGGAGGATGTCGGCACTGGATGACCTCGGTGAAGTGGAGAAGCATAAAGTCTCCAGGGTTGTAATACCCGGAGCTTCTAAGGGGGTGACCACCCCTGCTCCGAGCCATTGGATTGATGACATCGGCAAGGGTAAGGGAAAGAAGCCAGCTGAATCTTCCAGCCGGAAAAGGAAGCTGAGGCACGCTGATGGGAGCTCCGTCCGGTCTACTCCATCCACAACTACTACTTCTCCCCGGCGAGGAAGGTCTGCGGCAGCGACACCTCCTCCAGTACAGCCATCCTTAAGGAGTGCTGGTTCCGGCAGTCGACTCTGGTCCTAGTACCGACTATGGGCTCTAGGTCTGGAAGTCCTTCTAAGCCAAGGAAGGCCTCGACTGGGGCAACAACGACAACGGCGGCAGGCTCCGGGCATCATTCCGGAGCTCCCACTGTGCCAACCACGACAGGTTCTGACTCTAAGCATCCGGCGAAGAGGTTCCGCGCCGAATGGAGCAGTAGCTTCCCAAGGTAAGCTTTGCTTTTTCTCCTCGATTTGTCATTCTTACTTTTGTCCTGTTTTTAATCTCCGAATCTTTTGACTGCAGGGCATCAAAGACAAGGTCTGAAGCTCCAGCCTCTGTTGCAGCGGCCAAAATAATGCGGGCAGAAGCTCCAGCTCCAACCCTCGTGTCTCCTCAAGTGGTGGGTAAGGTCACGGTAGCTCTGGCACCAACTGTCGTGGATCTAGATCCAGAGTTGACGCCAGAGACTGCCGTGGTAGCACCGGACCACGAGGGAGACATACATGAAGACGCTCCTGAAGTGGCAGCACCAGCAACTGAAGCTCCAACGCCAGATGCGGAGATGGTGGAAGCTCCGACTTCGAAGCCGGAGGTGGCCGAGGCTCCGGTCGTTGTGCGAGGATTTTTTGCTGAGTCGGCAGGTGAGCCGGTGGTGCCAGAAGCTCCGGCCCCCGAGCTGGAGGTCGTTGAAGCCTCGACAACCGAGTCTTTTGGACTTGAAGTTCTAGCCCTTGAGCCAGAAGTTGTTGAAGCTCTAGCTGCCAAACCGGAGATGGTTGATGTACTGGCGCCCGAGCTAGTGGTGGAAGTGGCTTCGGGTGAAGCTCCAACAACTGCCCCGAAAGTAATTTCTCTAGAGGTGCCTATGCCCGAGGTGGAACACTGTGAAAAGGCAGTGGCAGGCTCTCCACCCACGGAGCCAGCAATTAAAGTTCCTGTGGCAGGACTTTCGGCGTTGGCTCCGCAGGTAGAAGTCCCCCCAGTGGGTTCTTCCTCTGCTACTGCTGAAGAGCTCCCAGAGGGCAGCCCCAGTGCAGTAGAATCTTAGGGAACCACGCTTGTGGCATGAGACCCTATTTTTGTTCTTGAAGACCCCTTGGAACTAGCGGAGGTGACCCCGGCAGGTACGGAGCCTATTCCTTTGGCGTTGTCTATTGATAATGCCTGCTCAATCCTCCGACAGGTTCAACTCACCTTCGACCACGACAACAAGGACCTCGAAGAAGAGCGTCATACCTTGAGGCGCTCGCGCAACAGACTACACTTTGAGACCAAGCTGGCGCAGAAAGGCTTGCAGACCAAAAGGAGTGGGTCGAGAAGGAAAAGGCCCAACTGGAATATTAGGGAAAATTGATGGAGGAGAAGGAAGCCGCCATCAGGGCTCTTGATGCTAATTCTTGGGAGATTCTTGAGCATGCCAAGGAAAGGAGTGATGCTGCTGACGAGCATCATGACAACCTCACTGAATTAAATGAGGTCCTCTTGAAGCATCAAGCAGACCTTGATGCAAGAGAAGAGAGGCTCCTGGAACAACAGGAGGATGTTTTAAAAAGAGAGGAGGAACTCGGTCAGAAGCTAACTCTGGTTGAGCAAAATTTGGTAGATCGCTCTAAGAAGTTTGATCTGTGGAGTAAGGAGGAGGAGGAAAAGTACTGGAAACTGGGGCAGGAGCTCTCGAAAAGATAATTTGATGTTGCCACCAGAGAAGGGAAAGTAAGAGGCGGGGAGAAGGACCTGACGGAATGGCAGAACTGCATCCACCTCTGGGAGACGGAGCTAGCCGACCGCAAAAAGCAAGTAGATGAGAGTATGCGGCAATATGCCAAAGCGGTTGAGCGCCTCGTTAGGAAAGTTCGGAGCTAGCGGCCACCCGGAGGTCACTGGAGGAGCTGCTGAGCTCGAGGGCAACTGAATCCCTACTGGTATGGGATTTCCTAGGGCGTGTGGACAGAGCTCTAGTGCCTCTTGGTTTCAATCCAGTACGTCCAGAGAACCCTACACAGGAGCTGGACCTGACGCTAGTGGCACTTGACTCTGCTGGCAGTAAACTCGATGCAATGGGTGACATCATCGCCGACCAGTTGGAGACAGAGGGAAAATCTCTGGCCAAGAACGTCGCCAAGTATGTCTTGTCGTGTTACAAAAGCCGAGACCCTCAATTTTCTCTCGATTCGGTCTTCGAAGGACTCATTGTCGAAGAGGAGGATGTCGCCAGAGCTAGCATCCAAGAAGCTGCTGACAAGGTTGCCTCATTTTTCTGCAGGACTTAGATCCTCCAGTAGCTAGGACCTTTTCCTTTTGCCTTTTGCTGTAACCCTGATTTTGTAATCCAGTACTTTGAATGAATGAAATCCACTATTTCTGCAATGAATTCCATTTTGTTGTCCTTATCTTCAATACACTTTCCTTTATCTTGTCAGCCCCCTGGTAGATGTACACAATTAGATTGCGAACATGTACCAAAAGTATTTGATGATGTGTTGATGACTTGGACACTTCGAACTTGTAGCTTTTAGGTCCAAAGTATATTTCCGACTTCTGCAGGAAGCTTTTGTCGCATCGATGGCGGGCCCCCTGGGGTTGTCAGAGCTTGGTAGGTCCGACGACACCCACTGTCAACACGTAAAATGTGGCGGCGGGCCCCCTAGGGTTGTCAGATCTTGTTAGGTCCGACACCCACTGTCAACGCATAGAACGTCGACGGCGGGCCCCCTGGTGCAGTCGAAGGTTGGTAGCTTTGACGGCACCCACTGTCAACGTGTAGAACATCGACGGCGGGACCCCTTGGGGGATGTCGGATCTTAGTAGCTCCGGCGTCGTCCACCATCGTTGAGTTTTTTGCTTTTCCTGCACATTAATGACAAGAAAAAGAGTAAAATTTGTCCTTTTATCTATAAATTGTTTGGGACTTATTGTTCTTATTTGAGTTTTAGATCCTAAGAAATTCGATATGATAACAAGCATATTGATGTAATCTTTCTAGATCCGCATGCTTTTTTAGTACTCACGCTACTAAGGCCTGCCGGGATGTAGGTAGAGTGGCGTACTTAGGGTGCAGGACTAGGCTAAGTCGATAGCACAATCCGGACCTATGTTGGCTTGAAATTCAGGCAAGTAGACTATGCACCAATGTTAAGATCCAAAGAGACCAACAATATAACTTGTAACATATATGAATAACTTGGACTAAAACTTAAAAAGAATTGCACAACTGCATTATAGACAAGAAGAATAAAAATAATAATTCAAAAAAACCGAGCATTGTACAAAAACAAATGCACATGAAGTCTATTTTTACACAACAATATCTTTCATTATAGGTCCGGATTACAGGGGAGACAAGGACACACTTAGGGTACATGACCAGGCTAAGTTTGCTATACATCTTGTACTAGCTCGGGGTAGGTAGCTACACTTTTAGTGCCGTGACTGTGTCAAGTGTTGCTTGAACTATCCGGACCCTCTCGGAGGGGTCCGGATGTTTTCCCAGAGGACCTATCCATCTCTGTATATTGACTTATAACATACAGTATGTGTAATTACAGACTCACCTCCATGATTCTAAGCATAAAACTTGCGGAGGTGCTCGATGTTCCAAGGATTAGGAAGCGGAGTCCCATCCTCAGTTGCCAAGTGAATGCATCCGGGATGGGATACTTTGATCACTTGGAAGGGACCTTCTCAGTTGAGGGAAAGTTTGTTCATCCCTTCACGAGTTAGTATTTTCTGCAGCACCAGATTGCCTTCTTCGAGCTATCGGTTACGCACATGCCTTTGATGATAGCGCCGGAGCGCTTGGCGATATCGTGCATCCCGACAGCTGCTTGGCACCTTACCTCTTCGATGAGGTCAAGCTCTTCACGCTAGAACTGGTCCTACGTGGCTTCGTCGAAGGTCCGGACCTGGAGCGACCCCATGGTGATCTCTGGAGGAAGGACTGCTTCAGCTCCGTACACCAAGAAGAAGAGTGTCTCTCCAGTTGACCGGTTAGCAGTTGTCCTGTTAGCCCACAATGTAGTTGGAAGCTCTTCAATCTAGTTGGCTCTGTGCTTTTTCAAGCACTCATATGTGCGCATCTTGAGTCCTTTTAGGATTTTTGCATTTGCTCTCTCGGCTTGGCCATTTCTTGTTGGGTGAGCTCTGAGGCGTAGCTGACTTGAATGCTGAGGTCATCAAAATATTCTTGGAATGCAACACTTGTAAATTGGGTTCCATTATCAGTTATGATTTTATTTGGAACACCAAATCTGCATACAATGGACTTCAAGAACTTAATTGCTGATTGTTTATTGATAGTGACAACTGGGGTAGCTTCTGTCCACTTGGTGAACTTGTCGATGGCGACATACAGGAACCTGTAATCACCGATGGCTTTTGGGAAAGGTTCCAAAATGTCCATGCCCCACATAGTGAATGGCCATGTAGGAGGAATCATTTGCAGTGACTGAGCCGGTGTGTTAATTTGTTTTGTATGGAACTGTCACGCTTCACACTTTTCCACCAACTCCACTGCGTCCTAGAGTATTGTAGGCCAGTAGAAGCCATGCCAAAAGGCTTTGCCGACCAGCGTGCGGGAAGATGCGTGGTTCCCACACTCGCCTCCATGGATCACCGCAAGGAGTTCGCGACCTTCTTCCCTTGCAATGCACCACATTAGGACATTGTTGGCACCGTGCCGGTAGAGATCCCCTTCTACCAGTGTGTATCTTTTAGCCAATCTGACAATCCGGTCAGCGGATATACTGTCTTCAGGAAGGATGTTTCCCTTCAAGTACCTCCGGATCTCCGAGATCCATGCATCAGAGCTAACTTGAGCTTCTGAGTCTTGCGTGCTGGGTTGCTCCGAGCTTCCTGCAGCACCTACGACCCTTGGTGGACGCCATGGTAGCAGGGCCACCGGGACTGCCAGCTTTGAGGTGCTGGTCTCACTTCCTTTGCTCAGTTTGGCAGACTTAGCTGTCGGTCTTGACAACCTCCGGATGAAGATTTCGTCAGGAGCCGGAGCTCCTGTTGAAGCCTTCGTCGAGAGTTCGTCAGCTTCAGCGTTATGGAGATGTTGAACATGGTGGAGGTCCAGGACTTCGAAGTCCTTCTGGAGCCTTTGTACTACAAGGAGATAAGCGGTTAGTTGAGGGTCGTTGCAGCATCATTCACCTTTGACTTGTTTTACGAAGAGCTGCGAATCACCCTTCACCAACAGCTGCTTGGCACCATAGGATAGTGCCACCTTCAGCCCGAAGATGAGGGCTTCATACTCCACCATGTTGTTGGTTGCCTTGAAGTCAAGGTGCACCATGTATTTTACCTTCTCCCAGGTCAGAGCGAGGAGAAGTATTCCAGCTCTGGCCCCCTGCTTCCGCACAGAGCCGTCGAAGTAGAGAGTCCAGTGAGGCTTAGTGAAGACCGAAACCTTAGGTTCCACCTTCTGCTCACTGGGGCCCCCTGGATTTGATGGAGAGGGAGTCCACTCCGCCACAAAGTCAGCCAAAGCTTGACTCTTGATTGCTTGTCGCCACAAGACTTCAAGATCGAACTCGGCCAGCTCCGGTGCCCACTTTGCGATGTTTCCAGCGGAGTTAGGGTTATGCAATATAGCACACAGTGGATAAGAAGTTACCACTGATATCTTTTTGGCTTGGAAATAACGACGAAGCTTCCTTGAGGCAACAAGAACTGCATAAAGCAGCTTATGCACCTCGATGTATCTGGTATTGGCATCATGGAGTACTTCTTATCTGATGAAGTACACTGGGCGCTGGATGGTCCGAACCCTTTCGGAGGGGCTCGGAGCTTCCTCTCCATCGACCCGGACCCTCCCGGAGGGGTCCGAACCTTCTTGTTGAGCTTCTTGGACCCTCTCGGAGGGGCCCGGGACTACTTGTTCAACCTGAACCCTCCTTGAGGAGTCCGGATCTTCTTGAACAACCATGAGAACTCCCTCAGATGAGAGAGGTTGATCTTCTAGCATTCCGCCTTGAAGATCCGTGCCTGGGGGCTGGGACCCAGACTCGCCTTCAGGTAGCTCCGGACCCTCCCGGAGGGGTCTAGGCTCCTGAATTGGATGTGGCTCTGGTCTTTCCGGGACAAAACCATGCTGACAACTTCTGAAGTTGCAGAAATGTAAAGTAGTAGAGGCTCACCGGGGTTCGGAGCTACCAAGATTGGTAGGGTGGTGAGGAGCCGCTTGAGCTCTTGGAACGCCTTTTCTGCTTCTTCGAACCAATGGAATGGTCCGGTCTTCCTCAATAGCTTGAAGAAGGGAAGTGCCCACTCTGCCAGCCTTGAGATGAAACGGCTGAGCGCAGCTAGACATCCTGCTAGTTTCTGGACGTCCTTGATGCGGGTTGGAGGCCGCATGTCTTCTATCGCCTTGATCTTCATCGAGTTTGCCTCAATTCCTCATTGGGTTACAAAGAAACCAAGGAGCTTCCCGAAGCTAATCCCGAAGACGCACTTGTTTGGGTTTAGCTTGGTGCGCGTAATGCACAGCTTGTCGAAGACGACTTGCAAGTTGTTAAGGAGTGACTCCTTGTTCTTGATCTTCACAACGATGTCATCGACATACACCTCTACCAAGTCCCTAATGAGTTCTCCAAAAGTTTTGTATATAGCTCGCACAAAAGTTGAAGCAACATTTTTGAGACCGAAGGGCATGGCAATATAACAATACAATCCATCTACTATTATGAAGGCAGTATGCTCTTCATCTTCCCTAGACATTTGGATTTGATGATATCCGAAGTATGCATCTAGGAAACACAATAGCTCACACCCGGAGGTGGAGTCCACTACCTGATCTATCCTAGGTAGTGAAAATGGATCTTTTGGACATACCTTATTTAAGGTAGTATAGTCGATACACATCCGAAGTTTCCCGCCAGCCTTGGGTACAACAACTGGGTTTGCCAGCCATTTTGGATGAAAAACTTCCCGGATGAAACCAGCTTCAAGCAGCTTCTTGATCTCCTGTCGGATGAAGTTTTCCCGCTCAATTGATTGCTTTTGGGGCTTCGGGTGTACTGGCCGTGCGTCGGGATAAATCTTCAGATGTGCTCAATCACCTCCCTAGGGATCCCAGACATTTGTGACAGTTGCCAGGCAAACACGTCAACATTAGCTCGGAGGAAAGTGATGTGCGCGAGTTCCTGTTTGTTGTTCAGTCCTCCTGATATATGGGTGGTCTGAGCAGCATCAAAATCGATTTGGACGACTTTGACGGGAACCTCGGTGTCGCCGCTTGGTTGCACACGTGGTGCAGAGGTTGAGCCTAGATGACGAGTGCTCGGGGGTTGAGCAATGAGCTCTTTGCCAGAGGTTCCTTCTTGTGCCATGGCAAGCGCATGTAGTTCCTCTAGCGTAGTGACTCCTGCAGTGCGGTCTCCACAGACCTGGAGAACGCCTGAAGGTGTCAGCATCTTCAACACCAGATAGTCATAGTGAGCTGCGACCATGAACCTGTACAAGGCAGGCCTGCCCAGGATGGCGTTGAAGGGCAGACTGATTTGAGCAACATCAAAAACCAACTTCTCAGTTCTGTATTTCTCCCGAGTCTCGAAGGTCACCGGGAGAGTAATGGATCCAAGGGGATTGATGGCCCCCGGACCTACCCCGGAGAAAGTTCTTGAGGGGCGAAGGTCCGAGAGTTGCAGTTGAATCTTCATGAATGCTTCAAAACTCAAGAGATTGAGCATTGCGCCTCTGTATACCAGAACATGGTAGAGATGAACGTTGTTGATGGTCGGAGATACCATCAATGGGAGTTGGCCAGCTCCGACCATGTTTTGGGGTAGTCTGTTGCATGAGAAGTGATGGGCGTATTCATCCACTTCCGATGTGGTTCCGCCCTGGCAGTAGGAGCTACAACAGCCATTTCCCGCCGCATTGTCTTGAGGACGTGGCAAGAGGTGATGTCCCAGGACCCTCTGTAGATGGTGTTGAGGGTCTTCTGATGCTCATTGTCAGAGACGTCAGAGTCATCATCGACTGTGTTGTACACAACCTTTAGGACCTTCTTGGGGTCTTGGAAGCCTAGCTCCATCTCAGCCGGAGCTTCATCAACTTTTTGCTTTCCTTCCCACTGACGAAAAGGAGCTTCTTCTTGGCACTTGTTGTAGAGCTCGATAAGGTTTTGGACCTCTCGGCAGTCCTCCAGACTGTGCTTGTACGTCTTGTGGATTGGACACCACATCTTGGAACTACCGCCGTCTTCTGACGAAGGTCAAGGTCGTTTTTCGGGCCGTCGCCCTCGGCCACCCGGAACTACAGCAGCCGCAGCAGTAGGTGCGCTAGCCGACGGCTTCTTCTTGTCGTTGGACTTCTTCTTTTTGCCACCACCGGAGGTGGTGGCTTCAGCTTTGGAGGGCTTTTTTTAACCTCTGGAGCTGGCTTTGAGTGCATTTCCCGTCCCTCTGTGGCCCTAGCGCACTTGTCAGCCAGGCTGAACAACTCTGTGATGCTGGTGACTTCTTTTGTCGTCAGCTTCTCCAACATCCTCTTGTCTCGAACACCCTGTCGGAATGCGACGATAACAGAAGCATTCGAGATAGAAGGGATGATATTGCGTACATGAGAAAACCGCTGGATGTAGGATCGCAATGATTCCCCCGTTGTTCGCTTCACAGCAAACAAGTCCAGTTCGGTGCCTGGTCAGGTGTAAGAGCTCTTGAAGTTGGCAGTGAACTGTTGGCATAGTTGCGCCCAACTGTTGATGGAGTCGGGCAGAAGACTCATGAACCAGAACCTGGCGGTCTCAGTTATAACCACAAGGAAGTAGTTGGCCATCACAGCCTCGTTGCCTCCTGCTGCAAGTATAGCAGTGGTGTAGATTTGAAGGAATTCGACGGGGTTGACAGTCCCATCAAATTTCTCTAGCAAATGAGGTCGGAACTTCTGTGACCAACAGACCATGCGTAGGTGCATGGCCAAGGCAGAACAACCTCCTCCTACTCCCACTGGAGCACAGTTGTCTCGAGCCTCTCACCTCTCGCGAGCACGCTCAATATGTACACGACCATCCTGCTGCCGATAGCGGCGATCGAGCTCTGACCGCAGGTCATGCATCGAAAGCCTCGACACAGTATGGGTGCGTCACGCCCGGAAGGCAGCAATGTCACCTGTTGAGATCCAGCACGCCTTCGACTCTGTGATACGTGAGGACCAAGTCTTCCAGACAAGGTCCTATGTTGAGTCGGTGCCTGCCTCGAAGGGGAGGACCTTGGTTGCTGATGGCATTAGCTGTGGCTGCAATCAGATGCTTCACATCAGCACGCTACTGCTCCATCGCACCTTGAGGTGCTCTGGGCACTGGTGGGTGCTCCAGCAGAGTACACACAGCAATCAGCGCGTTCTCAACATTGTTGTTCGCCGATGATGTGATTGACGCAAGTACCCCATCTTGCTGTCCAGCATTGTTTGCCGGATCAGATGGTGGTGGTGCTGGTGCGACACCTGCCGGGACAATGGCACCCATTGGTTTTTACATGTTTGAAGGATTCCCTCCAGCAGGTTGCACAATGTTGTTGCCATTGGATGATCCTGCGGCAGAGTTCACCATCTTGTAATCTCAGGCGCCCCTACCTGGTGCGCCAAATGTCGAAGCTTACGAACGACACTTCCCCCGATACTACTAAATTGTAGCTTGCGGAGGTACTTGTATTTGTTTGGGTGCACGGAGATCTTAGACAAGATGATGACACAAATGATTTACGTGGTTCGGGCCGCCTGAGCGTAATACCATACTCCACGGAGTGTGTGTTGTTGTATTGGAGATTTGCTGGTGCTTGCGTGCATATGAGCTTGGGTCTTTTGTACCGTGTAGCACATCCATTTTATAGACCAAGTGATGGATGTTACATGAGTTGCCTGGCCCGACATGTGGCCATGGCGGTGATTATTTCCTAATACACAATTTAAGTGTGATTAAGTACCCTAATAGTGTGATAATGCGCCTTAATGGCGGCATTACCAGTATTAAGAGTCTTTTGATCGTGCGCCATTAATATTGTATTAATAGCACATAATCAGGCTTTTTAACGGTAGTGATAAGTGTCCTTTGAATGCTTATGCCGTTGGAGATCCGTCTGTATTCTTGTTGGTATCATAGGTACGGAGGCTCAACACGTGGCGGTTTTGGAGCTTTCCCTCGCGGGGAGGTAGGTCCGGAGCTGCTATACACGTGGAGGCACCGAAGCTTCCTTCTACTGGGGGTTAGGTCAAGGATCACATGACACGTGTTAAGCGCGAAGCTTCCCTATGTAGGGAGTTTAGCTCCGGTCTTATACTACACATGGTAATGCTGGAGCTACCCATATGAAAGAGGCGGGTCCAGTGCTGTGTGACATGTGGGGCCTTCGGAGGTCTTCAGCTCTGACAGGTGGAACTCCCTAGTACTTCTTGCAGTATCATGGGGTACCCGGTACGCAGGGTACCAACAAGTTTGAATTCTATTCTATATAGTTTGCTTCTAACTGCTTGTGGGTTCACTGCTTTATTTTATTAAAGGCTCTAGTTGTAGCTTTGCATTCAAAATGATTAGAGTTGTGAATTAGAACTTAAGCGTGGTGCTCAGGTTAGAGTTCATCAGTGGATGTCTCGTAGACCACAGATTGAAGAGGTAGACAGTAGGTGGTGACAACTCTATATGTCCTTAGCAATCCACCATTTTTGGCTATGCCATAGGATCGTGGCAAGAATCGTCTTGGTTTTGCCAAGGGTAAACTGGTGCCCGAAGAAAGTAGCTATCGTATACTACTGTGGCCTAGAATTCAAACCGTGTAATTCCTCTCAAATCCTTACCTACCAAAAAAATTGTGTGTCCTTGGGAGTACAAGCTAGAAGATCTCACACACATTCCTTGGATTCTATACCCTTGAGAATACTCTTTAAGGGAAATGCTACAACGGTATTTTCGTTCACTTGCGGATTATTCTGTTTTTGTAAGAAATACTAACAACCACGCACCTTCGGGCCATTCAGACTGCTCCCTTCGCTGAGGACGACGTTCTGCCACATTTTCAATGACTGAGTCTAATCGTGGCAATCGCCGCAATAATATTACACGGCATTCCTGAACCAATCGAGTCTGGATCCACACACCCCAAGTTGGACGAGTGTGGTCGAGAGAGCCGGATCCTCGGTACTCTCGCTTAACCCCGCACACATCCTGGGAGGACTCCCGAGATCTCGTCCCGGTCAACAACAACACCAAACTCCTCCAGACAGTCGCAACGATGTGTTAAGGAATCGACGGTACGCTACTCTAGCAACTCTACCGCACCACCTAGGAAACATGTGAGTACAGAGCTCATGGATCGTTACCACTAGACGTGCAACACAGCGGAACGAAGACGTGTGTCGGTGTAGAGGAAGTAGACGATCTCGTTCGTCTCCTCCTCGCCCTCTTCACAGCAGCAGTAGACGAACACGTTCGTCGCAGCCGATCAGCACAGTAGTAGCAGCAGCGCCTCCACGGAATCCACACGTGCGCAGAGGAACGCCGTGCGCCGGTGTGCTAGCACCGCGCACGCGGCAAGGGTCTCGGCATGAGGCCTTCGAAGGGTGGCGGCTAGGGCTGTCACGTGGTGGGGGTGATTAGCCCCTAACCCTACCCCTCATATTTATAGGCATACTAATGGGCTTTTAGGTCACATGCCCATTAGTACCCTAATTGCTTATGGATCAACTATCCAATAGGCCTTAACCCCAATTGTTATGATTGCCGCTTGGGCACATCACCAACAATCTCCCACTTGCACTAGAGACAATCATCTAGCCAAGATTTTCGATATTCCAACTCCTTAAGTGTGTGACCCGTTAGGTTCATGTGCAGTCGATTGTGAATGGAAACCGTTTCAAACCACAAGTCAGTAGAGGTACCTAGCAGGACATACTGACTCCCGAATGTACATAAAGATCATATCGGCCGAACCTAGATACATTCAATATGCTAATTCCTTTGCCTCATGATACAAGTCAAGCTCAAGGCGAGATGTGTGCCATCCTTGTGATAGCTCGACCATTCACTCGATCAAATAGTGGATTCATTCCATGACTAACTTTTAGTCACCGCGATTAACCTTTAATCACTTTGGCATGGACATGCACTTTCAAATCCAACTATCTCGAGGGGCCTAGAGATATCTCTCCTGTTATTAAGGAGGGGCAAATCCTATCTTGATCCACACACATCACATTCTATGTTTTGTTATATGCTCGAAGACTACTTTTATGACTACCCAGTCATGGAGTAGCGTTTGGTAGTCTCAAAGTACACAACTACACATAGTGAGAAACAATGGCGATCTCAGGTCTAAGGATCTAGCAGGTGTATCACTCAAGACCAACTGATGGTACATATGGAAATAAGAATCCCAGCAGTGTCTCGGAGTGGGTCAATCCAACACCATGTTCACTAACATGTGTTCACATTATTAATTCGATATCTCCATATCTATGACCCGTGAAACGTGATCATCAATTAATACATGTGCCAGTTTGTATGCAATCATATCTCATATAATGATATAGACTAGGGATTATATAGAGTAACATTACTATTAACAAATAGTTTCATGAACAAGTCACATACTTGATGATCAATGTAAATAATGATTACTCATATAAAAATTTATTTAATAGTACATAAACATAGCTATGACACAAGTCTCCCACTACACACTATGATCACTAATGTAAGTATCTAACACCCATAGATCTCGTGTGCGTCTCATGCTTTGATTTTGGAAGAGGCTTTGTCAACGGATCTGCAACATTCAAACCCGTGTGCACCTTGCATATCTTTACATCACCTCGGTCAATGATCTCTCGAATGAGGTGATAGCGTCGTAGTATGTGTTTGGATTGTTTGTGTGATCTAGGCTCCTTTGGCTGTGCGATGGCTCCACTATTGTCACAATAGAGATCCATAGGACTGGACGCACTAGGAACAACACCCAACTCAGAAACAAATGTTTTGATCAAAACAACTTCCTTTGCAGCTTCAGAAGCTGCAATATACTCCGCCTCTGTGGTTGAATTTGATATTGTATCTTGCTTGGAACTTTTCCAGCTCACTGCCCCTCCATTGAGGCAAAATACAAAACCGCATTGCGATCTAGAATCATCCTTATCAGTTTGGAAGCTGGCATCAGTGTAACCTTTTACAATGAGCTCTTCTTCACCTCCAAACACTAAGAATGCATCCTTAGTTCTTCTCAAGTACTTTAGGATGTTTTTGACAATGGTCCAATGAGCCTCACCATAATTTGACTGATACCTACTCGTGATGCTTAGAGCATAAGATACATCTGGGCGTGTACACAACATGGCATACATGATGGATCCAATAGCCGAAACATAAGGAATCGCTCTCATCCTCTTTAGCTCATCAGGTGTCCAAGGACACTGACTCTTGCTTAGAGTAATGCCATGTGACATTAGAAAGAAACCTTTCTTGGAATCTTGCATATTGAACCGATTCAATATCTTGTCAATATATGTATCTTGGCTTAATCCAATTAGCCTTTTAGATCTATCTCTATAGATCTTTATGCCCAAAATGTACGCTGCCTCTCCTAAATCCTTAATTGACAAACTTTTTCTTAAGAGGATTTAACATCATCAAGCATTGGAATGTCATTTCCGATCAATAATATGTCATCTACATATAGGACCAGAAATACATGTGCGCTCCCATTAAACTTCTTGTAAATACAAGGTTCTTCTACGTTCTTGATGAAACCAAACCCTTTGATTACTTCATCAAAACGCAGATTCCAACTCCGAGATGCTTGCTTCAGTCCATAGATGGACTTTTGAAGCTTGCATATTTTACTAGCATTTTTAGGATCGACAAAACCCTCAGGTTGTGTCATGTATACATCCTCAGGCAGACTTCCGTTAAGAAAGGTTGTTTTGACATCCATCTGTATATTTCATAATCAAAATATGCAGCCATTGCTAGAAGAATCCGAACAGACTTAAGCATTGCAACGGGTGAGAATGTTTCATCATAATCAACACCTTGAATTTGTTTGAAACCTTTTTCCACCAATCGCGCTTTATATATGTGAACATTTCCATCCATATCAGTCCTTTTCTTGAAAATCCATTTACAATCGATAGGTCTCACACCTTCGATTGGATCAACCAAGTTCCAAACTTGATTTTCATGCATGGATTCAATTTTGGATTCCATGGCTCCAAGCCACTTCTCAGAGTCAGGTCCCATCATTGCTTTGGTATAGGTCGTGGGCTCATTATTGTCCAACAATACCATGTCATGCTGCTCCGTGGTCAGAAGCATTAACTTTTCAGTCGCACGACGTACCCTCGTAGACCTTCGTGGGGCTGGTGTTTCATCAACTGGTTGCACAACATCTTGTACATCCCGTATAGGATCAGTGGATGCTGAAACATTTTCAGGTATTTCTTGAATTTCTTCAAGATGCACCTTGCTCCACTAACTCCTTTTGAACGGAACTCTTTCTCCAAGAAGACACCATTGCAAGCGGTAAACACTTTACCCTCTGTTTTATTATAAAAATAATATCGTTTGGTTTCCCTAGGATATGCCACAAAGAAGCATTTGTTTAATTTTGAGTGAGTTTGTCTCATGACAAATGTTTGACATAAACATCACATCCCCAAACATTGAGGAAAGACAACCCGGGACGTTTCCCGATCCACATCTCATATGGTGTCTTCTCAACAGACTTAGTTGAGACTCTGTTTAGTGTAAACGCAGCAGTTTCAAGAGCATAACCCCAAAAGGATAGTGGAAGATCTATTTGGCTCATCATCTACCTAACCATGCCCAATAAGGTTCGGTTCCTCCGCTCGGACACCCCATTCCATTGAGGCGTTCCAGGTGGAGTCAACTGTGGAACAATCCCACATTGTTTTAAATGATCATAAAATTCATGGCTTAAATATTCACCCCCACAATCAAATCGTAAAGGTTTAATTGTCTTGCCCAATTGATTTTGTACTTCATTCTGAAATTCTTTGAACTTTTCAAAGGATTCAAACTTGTGCCTCATTAGGTAGACATAACCATATCTACTAAAGTCATCGGTAAATGTGATGAAGTACTGAAAACCACCTCTGGCAATTGAACTAATTGGTCCACATACATCTGTATGTATAAGTCCCAACAAGTCAGTCACCCTCTCACTTTGACCAGTGAAGGGTGCTTTGGTCATCTTCCCAAGCAAACAAGATTCGCATGTGTCAAGTGATTCAAAATCAAATGAGCTTAGTAAACCATCTTTATGGAGTTTTTCAATGCATTTCTCATTTATATGACCTAAGCGACAATGCCAAATAAAAGTGGGATTTAGATCATTACGTCGAGCCCTTTTGGTATTAATGTTACAGACAGTTTTATCCTCAAGATCAAAAACATATAATCCATTCACCAATGGACATTGAGCAGAGAAAATATTATTGAAGTAAATAGAACAACATTTGTTCTTTATTACAATCTCATAACCATCAACTTCTTCTAAACATGAAGAAGAGATAATGTTCTTGCTCAAAGTAGGAATGCAATAACAATTATTCAATTCCAAAACTGATCCTGAGGGTAATGACAAGTGGTAAGTTCCGAAAGCTATGACAGAAACCTTTGCTCCATTGCTGACACGAACATCCAACTCGCCTTTTGCAAATCTTCTAGTCTCACTTAGACCCTGCAATGATTTGCAAGTGTGAATCATCGATCTGATATCAAATACCCATGATTCAGTAGAACATAATGCAATGTTAATTTCTATAACATTTATACCTGAAGCAGAAGTCTCACTTCCCTTCTTCTTCTTATCCTCCAGGTACTTCTTGCAGTTCCTAGACCAGTGCCCCTTACCATGACAGTGAAAGCATTCATCATCAGGAGAAGGGCCAGATTTGCCCTTTGGTTTAGACTTTGAGCTTGAAGGCTCATCGGGAACCTTTTCATTGCCTTTACCTTTAGGATGCATCACACGCTTCCTCTTTTTATTATCCTTTTGCACCATCATCACATGTGTGGCATTTTTCTTAATGCTTTCTTCGGTTGTTTTAAGCATCCCATGCAATTCAGCCAAGGTTTTCTCCATGTCATTCATTAGAAAATTCAATATGAATGGCTCGTAGCTCGGTGGGAGCAACTGGAGAACAATGTCAATAGCCAGATCATCCTTGAGTTCAGAACTGATAAGAAAATTGATGATGATGAGTCCCGATCTTCCGAAAGGTAATGGGTAAGTCGATTGATGGAGATCTCGACGTTGATGATCTGAGGCTCTCGAGTAGAACACGAAAAACCCCCGCAATCACTACACCACTGCTCCGTTGGTTATCAACCGTGCTTCACACGATTGACCTCGCCAAGAAGGCTAATCCCTGCAAGTGCAACCGAGAACACAAGCAAGAACGTAGAAGACACGATCTGAAATCGTGAAGTTGGGGTTTCACAAACTGTAGAACAGCGATATTATTAATCTATGCAAAAACCCAATTGTCTATGGCGGCTACCATGGAGTATATATAGGTGGGAGGACGTCCAAGGGGGTGTTAGGGTCGTGACCTAACCCTAAGACACGAAAATAATGGACTTAGACTTGATACAAGGCCCAATGTCCCAATACGGTGGCGCAGCACCCTGACAGATTCTGTACTTGATTTTGTTTCGAAGATTCCCGACGACTCCGAAGGTATTTTGACATAGTACCGGTTCCATTGGAAAGTTTATCCTCTCCCCTTTCCGTGCATATGTAGAACGTCCAAAACAGAGTTCGTATGCATCCTGGGCGTCCGTTTTAGTGTGTACTGCTTCTGGACTCCGAGTTGGATACGATTTGGAGTTTGGTTCGGTTTACATCTTCTTTGAACGAATTCTCTGGTCTTCCACGTCCCTAATACTCCCTCCAAGTACTCCTTGAACCTCTCCATGGATCCTAATCACAAATAAATCATTAAGTAGCAATCTATGCTCAAAAACATATAAGGAAATATATAAGAACGAGTTCACCTCTGAAATTAATTGTTGTGTATGAACTCTATTGATTGTATCTTGTATATTCAGTAGAGTGTTGTTTGTATCCATATAAGTGATGTCCTCATCATCCTCCCCTCCTTGAAATGGAGTCGTCCTCGACTCAAGTTCGTCTCCTCTCATGTGTTGGTCCAAATGTGCAACGCCATCAAATCTTCATGTATGCATGAATGGAGGAGGCCAAGGTGGTGGACGACATAGTGCGCCATCTTGATCTTGTCCATCAAATAAGAGTGCACATTCACTTGAGCCAGGATCCCAAACAAATAAATATTGTGTCATGTTTGTAGGTGCAATAATAATGTGCATGATCTCATCATTCTCCCCTTCTTTATGACAAGCCGTCCTCGGCTTGCTCGTATGTCCAGCAAAGAGGCTTGCATTGGAGGTAGAGTAAGTGCTGTCCATAATGCACAACCACAATGAATAATGGTTTTGTTGTCCCTGCTGCAAGGAAAACATACTAGAAAAGCTTGACAAGACATTATTAGCGTTAGTACATTCATTTACTTGACCATGTTGCAGCACAAAAGGATCTTGCACAATGGAACATATGAATACTTTATGCACCATAAATTCACCACTATCTTCATAGTTGCCTATAGCATAAAAAATATTTCTACTTAACAAAGGCAATTCAGATTGAGAAAATTTTCTCTTCTCTACGATATCTAGATCACAAAGAGTGTCAAATTCAATATAACCCAAAGTATTTAGAGAAGATAACAATTTCAGCTCATCCCTTTCATATGTAGTTGGGATCAAATGCTTAATTTCAGCACAAGTGAGTGATAAAGTATCAAATTCATTTGGTTGTTCTAGCATAGGTACAATATAATTATCAGCACACAACTCATTTTTGTTGTAAGAGTCAGTAGGAAAATCAACTAATGGTAAAGGTGTATTATGAAAATGTTCATCTTGTTGCTGCTCATCGATAGTATGATTGGTAGCATAATTCAGCACATCTAAAAATGTCATACCGTGGTTAACTGTAGAGCATTGTCCATTAACACTACTCTCATTTTCAGCAAGAAATTCAAATGCATTATGAATTGATTCATCAAAAAATTCAGAAGAGTTGTTCAACACCTCACTCTCATTTGCATCTCCATTTATTTGTTCATGTTCCTGCAAAAGGTTAGGCAAAGGAGGAGGTACAACAAGAAAATTCTTCTCAAGTTCATATATTTCATCTTTACATTTAGATACATTAGCAAAAGTTTCTCGCATAAGAATTTTCATATCTTTCCATGTTCGAGGTCTTTCTAAATCACTTAAGTTGTTCCACCAAGTCAATGCACAACCTACTAATGCACTTGCAACATTTCTAATCTTTCTTTTCTCACACATATGACATTGTCCAAAAATTTTATCCAACTCTATTTCCCAAGCAATATATTCATCGTAACCAAAACCATCATAAGAAGGAAGAGATGGGAGAATGTAATTACTTCTTGTGGAAGGTGTTGTAAAGGTGGTCTGAATGTCATGTGAATCCTTGGTTGATGTTTGATTTTTAGTGAGCAACTCCATCGTCGTCTTCATCATGTCCATCATCTCAGCATATAATGCATGATTCTTGCTTTTACCTGACATTGTTAGTAGCAAACAGAAGACAACAAAAAAAATATGTTATCCCTATCAACTACAAAGGATAATGGCAAAGTGGAAGTGAAATCACACACTCTCAAGCATCTTACCACGCTCTTACAAGTGTTCTTACCGACACTGCAGGTGGCAAACGGTGGACGGTATGAAGAAACCAATGAAGCGTGGGATGATTGCAAAGGTGTATCGATTCTGCTCAAGAGTAAGGTGTAGCTTGGATGGCACTTTATATGTAGCAAGGATTAGCAACAATGAAATCAGATAGTAAAGTTGAATAAGTGTCCAAAGTATTTGTCAAAGTTGCTGGCCTAAATGTGTTCCTAGTAGTTCAACCTAGCAAGACATGAGACAAAACTAGATGACACAAAGAATGCAAGCACTTCTGTTTTTTTTGTTGTTTTTTTTCTCCTTTTTTTGTGCGGCTTTTGTATCTTCTTTTGCACTTGCATTTTTCTTTTTTCTTCCTTTTTTTTTTCAGAATGTGCTGCAAGGGAAGAACACAATGAAAATCAATCCAAGATATCTTGTGTGCCTGTCGCAAATTTTCTGCTCAGTCTTCCAAGGATAAATAGGCACACTTACGGGATCTAAATTGGAAAACTTAGAACAGTAAGATTGTAGATATATCTCTCCTCTTTAATTTTAATATATGGAAGACCTATTTTGGAAAAGAACGATAGGAGAAACTGCCCCCGAAATACAGACTGTTCAGAATTTTTAGGTCAATAACAGATTTGGATCTAATGCAATTTCGACAGCGATAACTATATTTTCCTGGAAAATGATGAATAGAAAAGTTATAGAGAACTTCTTAAGCTTTCCAGAAAGTATAAGAACAAGAATATCCGAGTTTGTATGAGCGAGATATGATGAAAATACTGAACTGAACAGAGATGAATCTAATCTAGACGTGATGACGTGATTCAAAAGGATGAATCAACACAATGCAAAACTCAAACTAAGACTAAAAACACTTTCTAAACCAGCAATATGACTCAACAACGGACACAAACTCAACAAACCCAAATTGAAAACGAAAGTTGCAAAGGCTCAATGGTGGTTTGGACAAAGTAATGAACAAATCTACTAAACTGCAAATTTTTTGTGGCTTTTTTGTGGACTCTAGGTATGAATAACAAAACTAATATAGTGGATAGATGAATTACCTAACGGGCAACCTGGAAATCTGATACCAATTGATAAGAAAAGATGATGCCCGATCTTCCGAAAGGTAATGGGTAAGTCGATTGATGGAGATCTCGACGTTGATGATCCGAGGCTCTCGAGTAGAACACGAAAAACCCCCGCAATCACTACACCACCGCTCCGTTGGTTATCAACCGTGCTTCAAACGATTGACCTCGCCAAGAAGGCTAATCCCTGCAAGTGCAACCGAGAACACAAGCAAGAACGTAGAAGACACGATCTGAAATCGTGAAGTTGGGGTTTCACAAACTGTAGAACAACGATATTATTAATCTATGCAAAAACCCAATTGTCTATGGCGGCTACCATGGAGTATATATAGGTCGGATGACGTCCAAGGGGGTGTTAGGGTCGTGACCTAACCCTAAGACACGAAAATAATGGACTTAGACTTGATACAAGGCCCAATGTCCCAATACGGTGGCGCAGCACCCTGACAGATTCTGTACTTGATTTTGTTTCGAAGATTCCCGACGACTCCGAAGGTATTTTGACATAGTACCGGTTCCATTGGAAAGTTTATCCTCTCCCCTTTCCGTGCATATGTAGAACGTCCAAAACAGAGTTCGTATGCATCCTGGGCGTCCGTTTTAGTGTGTACTGCTTCTGGACTCCGAGTTGGATACGATTTGGAGTTTGGTTCGGTTTACATCTTCTTTGAACGAATTCTCTGGTCTTCCACGTCCCTAATACTCCCTCCAAGTACTCCTTGAACCTCTCCATGGATCCTAATCACAAATAAATCATTAAGTAGCAATCTATGCTCAAAAACATATAAGGAAATATATAAGAACGAGTTCACCTCTGAAATTAATTGTTGTGAATGAACTCTATTGATTGTATCTTGTATATTCAGTAGAGTGTTGTTTGTATCCATATAAGTGATGTCCTCATCAAGAACCAAGTTTGCCCAAAGTTTCAATATAACCAATCATCTTGATTACATGAGGGCTGACCTGGCTACCCTCCACCAGCTTGCATGAGAAAAAGGACTTTGAGATGTTGTATCTCTCAGCCCTTGCTTGATTCTCAAACATTCCACGCAGTCCCTCAATCATAGAATAAGCATCTGTATGCTCATACTATTTTTGCAGATCAGGGGACATAGTTGTGAGCATGAGGCAGCTTACATTAAGCGCATCATCGTAGTGCTTCGTATAAGCTCTATGTGCTGCATTAGTTGCATCAGCTGGGAGGTCATCAGGGTGAGGCTGCAGAAGAACATACTCAATTTTCTCTTGCCTAAGAACGATTCTTAGGTTGCGGTACCAATCGATAAAGTTAGCTCCATTGAGCTTTTCCTTTACAAGCACAGATCGCAAATTGAAACTAGAATTGTTACTAGCCGACATTATCTACAACAAAAAATAAATATGCAACGTTTAACACTATGTTATGTACCAATCTTCTATTAACAGTTTAATAAAAGATATCACCACTATATGATTATCGTCTTCCCTCTAACGACATATAGTGGTTCAAGATCCATATTCACTAATTCCTAGTGAGCTTTGGCTTCACTGCTATGAAATTAGTGACATAGGTAAACAACCATTGTTAATCATATCCCTATATGACTTGTTTTTTGGGTGACATCCAATGCCCCGGCTCCCAACTCTATGCCATAAAGCCCAAAATCATTTTGATAGCTTTGTTGAGTAAACCAACACTATATGCATGTGAATGTCCAACATTCACCCTATGCATTATGATAGATGATGGTACTTTGGTTTGAAAAACCTACCACACAACGATCAAAATAACATAGGTGCAGTTATTGGTAAATGGCATCAAATATTCAACTTTTCCGAGGGAAGCTATTCTATAATGACAAAACATCCACCACATGAAAAGCATGAAAAGAATAGTAATACGTAAACATCACAGGTATATGATCATATCACATTGTGAATAGTATGGCCCTTAAAATCATAATGCTCTCCATCGCCATGGTTTCATCATGATCTGAGCTGCCATGCCTCCCTTCTTGTGGTGATCTCCATCTCCACCATGCTTGAAGACATCTCCATGATCATAAAAGAAGCTAATACAACTAATAGCTACCAAATTACATGAGAGATCAAGCATCACAGGTCGACACGCAGGTCGTTATACAATTATGTGACAACCTCAACCCGGTTGTGTTAAATTTGCAACGCGCAGGCTGCACGAATTTACACACAGATCATCACATCACATTAAGGCCATACCATTCACATCATTCTCTGCAAAAACGAGTTAAGTGTAGAAGGACTTCTAGCGCAAAACTATATTATGTAATTGCTATAGCGAACACCAAACGGAATTACATAGATCGTATATATGAAATCACTATGAAAATCTCATCGGATTGATCAAATCAATCCGAATCCGAGCCATTCAGAATGACTCAATTTTCAATGTGACTGGTTATTCATGAGTAGATCGCGACTCATGACCATGGTCCGTTGGCTGAATCTTTTAGCTATGTACGCGATTAGTCCCGATGGTGATTCCAGCCAGTAGGGACAGGTTGCGCACACAACAGAGAAGAAGCACGAACTGACCCTTTAGTCATATACGATCGCAATCTATTCTAACCAATTCCAAACCCCAAAAACCATGTGAAAAATTCATCGTATGAACATGTCTGCAATAGATCTCATCTACTAAGAAGATCCAGACCAAAAACTACCCAAGTCGGCTCTGATACCACTGTTAGGGAATCGACGGTACGCTACTCTAGCAACTCTACCGCATCACCCAGGAATCATGTGTGTACAGAGGTCATGGATCGTTACCACTAGACGCGCAGTGCAGCAGAACGATCACGCGCGTCGGTGTAGAGGAAGTAGACGATCTCGTTCATCTCCTCCTTGCCCTCTTCACTGCAGCAGTAGACAAACACGTTCATCGCAGCCAATCAGCGCAACAGTAGCAGCAGCGCCTCCACGAAATTCACACGTGCAGAGAGGAACGCCGTGCGCCGGTGTGCTAGTACCGCGCGCGCGGCAAGAGTCTCGGCGTGAGGCCTTCGAAAGGTGGCGACTAGGGCTGTCACGTGGTGGGGGTGATTAGCCCCTAACCCTACCCCTCATATTTATAGGAGTACTAATGGGCTTTTAGGTCGTAGGCCCATTAGTATCGTAATTGCTTATGGATCAAATATCCAATAGGCCTTAACTCGAATTATTATGATTGCCTCTTGGGCACATCACCAACACAATGATGGTGGGGCCCAAAGCCCAAGCCCCGATTCTCCATTACCCAGGTCTTTTGGAAGACGAATACGCAACACGGTTTTCCCGTCCCGTTTCGATGCCCTGACCAACATCAGAAAATACGATGGCGAATTGAATCCCAACGTCTTGCTGGAGGATTTCCGCCTTGCTTGCAGAGCCGGCGACGCCATGGCCGATTACTTTGTCATATAGTACCTCCCCATTTACCTAGCAGATGCGGAACGAGCGTGGCTCAAATAAATGCCCACCAACACCATTAGGAGCTGGGCCGAGCTCAAATCCACCTTCATGGGTAACTTCTAGGGCACATACGTTCGCCCTGGTAACTCGTGGGACCTTAAAGTATGCAGGCAAAAGCGTGGTGAAACCCTCCACTAATACATCTGCGCTTCTCGAAGAAGTGCAACGAGCTCCCCGACATCGTTGATGCAGATATCTTAGGGGCCTTCCTCTCCGGAACCACTTGCGAATCCCTGGTCCACAAGATGGGATGCGTTAAGCCACGTTGTACCAAAGAGTTCCTCAACATCGCTACCAACCACGCCTTCGGCGAGGAAGTGGCGGGAGCCATCATCAACAGACAAGGCCAAAAGACTCCAAGGACAGGACAGGAAAGATACAGAGCCATCTCACGACAGGGGAAAGAAGAGGGATGACGCTAGGAGACATTGTCCCCGGGTGGAGGATCCGGGCCTGGTTGCAGCCACCGAGCATCGGGACAGGAAAAGCAGGCCTAACCCTCCACTGACTCCTTCAAGAAGGCAATCGAGAAGTCATGTCCTAACCACGCCTATTCGGTTAGGCACGCCCTCAACGATGGTCTACTTCTCAAATGATTCCTCAGCGGCAAACCCAAGCCAACGAGGCCAAAATGTTGAACACTAGGGCACCGAGCAGGAGGAGGTATCCTTTCCCAAACCAGACGAGTGTCTCATGATTTTCGGTGGCACATACGCCAATGAAAGTCGGCGCAAGCAAAAGTTGATGGACTGGGAGGTGAACACCGTCGAGCTGGCCATCCTGACGTACCTCTTATGGTCCGAGGCGGTTGTCACCTTTGACAGGACTGACCACCTGAACCATATCCCACAGCCTGAGTGCTTCCCCCTAGTGGTGGACTCTATCGTGAGACACTGGACAAGATGGGGATCCCACGCTCCCACTTCTGTCCTATGAAGTCCCAGTTCCACGGTTTCATACCCGGGAAGTAGGCGATTGTTGGTATTTCTTAACGTCTACAGTTCATCCTAGCAGCAAAGGATAGTTCTGCAGAGGCACTAGGCTAATCTAAGCCAAAGCAAGATGAGTTCTGCAAGCGCACGGAATGTACCGCTGTAGCATTTCACACAAGAGTATTTCCTAGGGTATCATATATGTTTATCCCAAAGGAAGGCAAAGAAAGAGTGGCAAGATCAAGGAAAGAATATGGTTTCTAGTCAGGGATTGTGACATCCCAAAATTTTCGAACTTGGCTAATTCAAGTATAAAAAGGGAATTTAGAATTTTATTTTCAAATCTCTTCTTCAATCCATCCGAATCTCGAGGGCCAAATTCATTTTAAGGGGGGTAGAATTGTGACACCCTGATTTTCGAGTTTATTAAATTTCACACTTAAATGGGAATTTAGAGTTAATAATAGGAAGAAATTTCCTCATCTTCTTCGTCTACGTCACGCCGTCATCTTCATCAACAGAGCCTAGACGCCGGAGAAGCACGCCATGTTCCATCCCACGATCGATGAAGCAATTACATTCACCGTAACTATCCTAGATCCAACTTTCAACGTCAATTTTGACCCCACACTTTATTCAACCATGCCCTCGATGGGAATTTCGCAAAACCCTGGACATAGCAGACTTGTCCCGTCCAGTGCGGACTAGTCCGTTGAACTTTCTAGTGCGGTGTGGACTATTCCGAATTTGTGCAGACTTGTCCGATCAGCTCTCTGGGCCCGAGCGGACTAATCCGGCCCCACTGCGGACTAGTCCGGTATTTAAATTTCAGCAACACCTAATTGTCACAAGAACCACTATAATTGACTCAAAACTCACATAAACACTTGGAAACTAGTTTAACCTAATTAGTAAACAATAGTGGTGAATTAATAGCATGTATTATAACATAATTATCTCATGCATATACATCATGGCATATTTATTAATATACGTGCATTATATTGATTGCATTATTGTTGGTTTGTATATGTGATTGATTGCGAGTAGACGGGTACGCCCAAGAGGTTATGATCGAGAGGCGATTATCCGAGGATCTTCATGCACAAGACTTTGAATTGCTTGAGCCATCAAATTACGGAATATTAAGGCAAGTGTCCTTGATCATTTTGATCCTGTTTTTAAATGTTTTGTTTGCAAAAGTGCATGCTTGTGTCAAATTGATGGGGAGCCCATGACAGGTGTTTACTAGTCTTGTTTGACCATCCTTGTCGCTTGGAATAAATTGTAGAGACTTGGGAAGGATATTTTACCATTTTGCTTTGCTCTAATTAATTGAGATGGGAAGAACAACCAAATGACTTAGTTATGAATTAATAAACTTATAGATGATCAGAATTGATGAACATGAATTGGTAACATGGGACTTGGGAGATCTAGGCAAGCATGGTCTGTGCACATGGTTGGATGATATGGTGGTTTGCTTGTTTTAGATCCAAGGACCGATTAATGTGAGAATAAGCCAGGACAATAGTGCCACCAAAAGGCCAAGTATGGGTGCAACTTAGCTGATTAATTAGGTGTAATCCCAGCATTGTTCGAATCATTTGGAGGAGCGGGGAATGGGAGTCGGTTGGGTATGCAATAGTGGCGGAACTGCCCTAGGATACGAACGGCACACGAGGGGGCCCTTGCTTAGATGTGCTCAGTTGGAGGCATCACCACCGGTGAAACCTTAGTGGGTTTGAATATGCTGGTAGTCCCTTTGTAAAGGCTATTTTGTGATCTCTTGGCCGCACACCGACAAAAGTGTGTAATATGACTGACGGGTCATGGGCATAATGGAGGTTCTTTAGTCACCGAAAGGTGATGAAATCACAAACTTGTGGGTAAAGTGGTACAACCTCTGCAGAGTGTTAAAAACTATCATGATAGTCGTGCTGCCGGTCACGAGCACCTGGACCAACATGATTAGAATTGGACTTGGGTTTTTGGATGGTTCGGTATGGGATTGGTTCACTTGACCAAAACCTGACTTAGGGCGCATGAGGCATTGGAGGGCGAGGTGCTTGCATAGCAGGGTGTTGCTGAACGGCTTGAGTTGGACGCGGTGGAATAGCAACTCGATATGAAGGAGTAGAGGGGTTGTGGTATGGTGCATTTGGTGGTGCAAAGCGAGGGCAAACATTGCTTCCTTGTGGGTGTCCTTGATATGACATATTCCTCTTATTTTCTTGCTCCATCTCACGAACCTTATTCTCAACCACAATAGCTTTGTCCATAAGCTTCTAGAAATCGACATAGTCACAATTGAGCAATTGGATTTGAATCTGATTGTTTAGTCGCCACATAAACAAATATTGCTTGCGGCTGTCCCAGTTGATATCCTCTGGAGTATACCTTGAGAGTTGAGATAAATTATTGAGGTACTTACTCACACTCGACCTTTCTTGGGTTCTCAAATTCCTGCCTCTTCAAGATCATGACACCTTCAGGGACATAGTGAGAACGGAAACTCTCTTTGAATTCAGCACAAGTGATCCTCTCTTGATTAGCATAGGTATTGCAAAGAGATTCTCAACAATCTGCAGTTGCTCCAACTAGCTGATGGGAGGCAAAAAGGACCTTCTCTCAGTCACTGCATTGGACAATGGCGAGCTTCTTCTCCACGGATTTCAGCCAATCATCATCTTCCATAGGATCATTAGCTTGAGCAAAAGTGGGTGTCCTAGTCCTCATAAACTCTCCCAGTCTGTTATGAGGTGGTGGGTGTGGTGGTGGTGGCATGTGGAGCTGGATCTGGTTATTGGCTTGCAGTTGTCCCAAAGTTTGCATCACGATCTACATGAGCTGATTTTGCATAGCCATCATCTACTCAAGGTTGCTAGTCTCAGGTCCATGTCCATTGTTGTTGTTCTCAGGTGCCACATTGTTCTCCTACTCCTCATTGGCATTCCTTTTGTTGCGGGTCCTCAACATCTGAAGGATAGAGCAAGAGATAGAAGAATTTAGAAAAGTCCCCAACTCTATGCATCAAGGGATATGAAACTAAGCAACTACCTATATAAGCCTATATGGATATGGCAAATGTTGAAGTATCCAATGATCCTCTACTAAGCACACAAGTAACAACACATAACAATTAGCACACCAAACAAACCACAACTATTCCTAAGTGCTCATATATGCTCTAAAGTTTCTATTCTATCTTGGTTGCGTCCTACAGTCAATGTTTGGCTCCAATACCAATTTGTGACACCCGGTTCCGAAAATGAACCAAGCGACGCATATGTGTGTCTAGAATGTTCAACACACATACACGAGTGCATCACAAACGATATACAAAAAATTACCACGTCACAACTAGTAAATAACTACTTTATTACAATATTCAGATGGTTCTGAAATTACAAACTCTAATGATCATTTCTAATAATACTGCAACAGAAATAATCTAAACTAAGCAAACGAGATAGCGCGGCTCCAAATGCATATATAGGCAGTCGACGGCAACACACAACCTAGAACTCAACATTATTCTCTGGTACTCCCAAACATCACCTGAAACCGTTGCTGGGGAAATTGCAAGGGTGAGCACGTGTCGTACTGAGAGTGGGAAAATAATGACATGTAGATTAAACAAGGAATGATAATAATTAATGGATATTTGCTGAAAAGTACATTTAAAACATGTAAAAAGCATCCTACAATGTCTATGTGAATTAATCCCATCATATCCCTAATAATTACCAGTTATGAGTCCAACACCATCATTTACCATCATATTACATCCATCAGTATTTATCCATCCATAAACCAGATTCTTACAATCGTCATCAACCATTTCCATTTATCAAAACCCAATCTATAACCATAACCAAACCATTTCAAATACCAAGTTACATCTAATCATGTAGGTCATCCAGGTGCTCATAACCGGGAGCACGACTATCATGATAGTTTTCAACACTCTACAGAGATTGTACCACTTTACCCACAAGTTAGTGATTTCATCACCCGTCCGCGACTAAAGAAAAGCTTAATTATGCCAAATACACTACCATATGTGTATGGCCAAGAGATCACAAAATAGCCTTTACAAAGGGACTACCAGCACATTCAGACCCACTAAGTTTTAATCGGTCGTGATGCCTCCAAGTGAGCACATCCAACTAAGCGCCTCCTCCTATGCCGTTCGGATCCTAGGGCAGTCCCGCCACTATTGCAAACCCAACCGACTCCTATTTCCTACTCCCCCAAATGATCCGAACAATGCTGGCAATACATCTAATTAATTGCCTAAGCCACACCCATACTTAGCCTTATGGTGGCACTGTTGTCCTGGCATATTCTCGCATGAACCGGTCCTTAGATCCAAGTTAAGCAAAATCACCACCATCTCATTCAACCCAATCCACAAACCATGCTTGCTTAGATCTCCCAAGTCCCATGTTACCAATTAATCATGTTCATCAACTCACATGATCCATAGGTTCATTAATTCATAATTAAGCCATTCGGTTGTCTTCCCATCCCAATTAATTAGGACGAAGCAAAAAGGTAAAATATACCCTTCCCGACTCTCTACAATATATTCCAAGTGACAAGGATGGTCAAACAAGAGTAGTAAACACCTATCATGGGTTTCTCAAACATTTAAAAACAGGATCAAAATGATCAAGGACACTTGCCTTGCTCTTGAGATTGGTTAGGATCAAAAGCTTCGAAGTTCTGGTGCTGGAGGTCCTCGAAAGCACCCTCTAGAGCGTTACCTTCGATTCCGCAAAAAACATACAAAACAAATATCACAATTAATAAATTCTCATATATTACTCAATATATCATGACATGCATGCGTGATGCAATTATGTGGTGATGCATGTCATTAGGTTGATATTATTTCTTACTATCAAGTTACCATTAATCTTACATGTTAAAATAAATTTTATGTCATTTTGAACAATATTAAATAAGTTCTAGAAACTTCCAGATTTGGATGAGAGGACTAGTCCGCACCTTGGCCGGACATGTTCACTCTGGACCAGGGAGTTAATCGGACTAGTCCGCACTGGACCTGACAAGTCCGCTATGGCTAGGGTTTTGGAAAATTTTCAACTAGAGCACAGTTTGAGTTAATATAGAACCACAATTTACATAGAAAAGATTGATCTAACGTATTTACCATGAATCGTAGGGTTGAAGGGTTGAGGATTTGACGAAACTCGAGATCTTGATGTCTAGATCGATGGAGATGAAGAATTCGCAAAGAAGGGTGTTGACATCGAAGAGTTGTCGAAGAAGATCGCGGCAGTGATGACGATCTCGCTTGATTCCTCCCTCTCCTTATTCTTCCTTCCTCTCCCTGCGGTGAGGACTCCTTCCTTCTTGAGGAGCGGCGACACACGAAGTGACAGGAGCGATGGGTTTTTCTATCACGGGCAAAAAGGGTGAAGGGTGGACGGTAGGGTGTTTATATAGGGGTAGGGGCGGTAGGGTTAGGGTAGGATCCAAGTGGATGGCGGTGGAAATGAATAGAGGCCATGGCAGAGTCCCTCTTGGGCTCCTCAGGGGCAAGACACGACGTTATTGGGCCCAATTAAGGCAATTACCCAATAAGTAGTCGTGGAGGAAAAATAGAATCCGAGTCGAAACCCTCAAGATCGGACTAGTCCGTAGGAGACTGGACAAGTCCGTTGGGAGTTCCAAAAAGTTGAACAGGGAAGTACAATATCAAACCGGACAAGTCCGTTCAAGACCAGAGTGTCAAACGTACAAGTCCGGTACCAGGCCGGACAAGTCCGGTACCAGGCCGGACAAGTCCGGGATTGTCCAGTATCGACACCAGACCAGGTTTTTGGAGTTTTCAATAGCAATCATCGGACTAGTTCGTATAGGGCAACGGACAAGTCCGGATGGAAACAGAAACAAAACCAGATTAGTCTGGAAAATCAATGGACAAGTTCGGAGAACATCAGAAATGGTTTTGGACCAATCCGTAGCAAATAGCGGATAAGTACGGAAAATAATCAGGGAGTACATCGGACTAGCCCGGGGTCCAATCCGAACAAGTCCGCACTGATATAGGTTTTTTGTTGTTGTTTTGGTTCTAATTCATTTTAGTCTTGTTCGTTTTTGTGTTGCTTGATTTTAAACATGTATAGGAATGTATGCAATGCATGATGGATGAAAATGAGGGTGTTACATGGTGTATGATGTTTATGATAACATGATATGAGCATTATGACTAGATCATAATAACATCTACACCTAGCACATACATGGACTCCACAACCAGACAATTAACGCTTTGCCCAAGTATATGAATAAGTAAATACTAATAATAACATTAGCATAAAGCATAAAGTCGCTAAATAAAGAAAAGATACATGAGCCATACCTTTCCCAATATGTACTTGAGACTATATGCTGCTCTCTATAGCCTAACCTCCCCTAATGACTAAGAGAGCACTAGTGTAATAAAAGAGAATGCTTGAGTGATGTGTGGTAGAAGTGAGGCACCCCCTATTTCATTTCTCTTCTCAATTGTTGTCTCCTCTTGAGTGGGATACGGTGGGTCACGAGTGGTCTTTCCACCTCTCATAGCCACTGCACTCACATTCTCTAGGGAAGCACCATTCCTTTTCGCTTTCCTTCAACCACTCAATATACTTTTTTACTGGAAGAGTCAAGCGAAAGCAATTAGTTTATAAGGAAGAGGAAGACCTGGGGGCTTATGTCCTCATTTCACTCTTTTTGCTCCTGCGAGACATGACTCAACTACTTTTTACAATTGATAGGGTAGCTCGAAGGTCAGATGAGGGGTCTTCCACATAAAGATATATTAGTACTGGAAGGTTCAGATGAAGGAAGGGCTGAAACAAGGCAAAAACTTCAAAATGAAATGGGGTAAATAAATATGAGAAATCCGTGAGAATAGCAAACCCCTATCTCTTATAAAGAAGAAGATAGATAGGTCCACGAGTTGAGACAGAGAAGTTCTGACTAATCAAGGATTTGAACCTATACCAAAGGTTTAGAAGACCTCTGTCCTATCCATTAGACAATGGACGCTTTTCATTTTTATTTTATTCTTTCTTTTATTATTATTTTTTCAAAATAAGAGAAAAAAACCGTTAGACTAAAATTCTTAAACCAAGGCTTATTCAATAGAGCTTTCCTTCTCTAAACTATTCTTTATCCGAGCCGGAGCCGGCATGTTCACCCGCTTGGCCGAGTGTTTGCCCACTTCAGAGTCTTCGCCTTTAGAGAAAAACATGTGTCTGCCCGAGCAAGAAAACGGCTGCGCGTTATTGTACTAACGCGCGACAGAGCAGGAAAACACCTCGTGTTTCCCCGAAATCTTCCCATTCTCCAGTGGAGGGACAACACCTGCCAGTTGAGCTAATTGAGTTCCAACAACTTGTTGAAGCTTAACTGGTTCTTGAAGGCAGAAGCTAAGCCTTCAACCTTGACATTGATGTTCTCTAGTGTCTTGTCATTAGATGACAACTTCTTGTATAGAGCATCATTGATCTTGTGTTGGCTAATAGCTAGTTGCTTCAAGTTAGGCTGGTTTCCATTGCCATTGTTGTTGTTGTAGCCCCCTTGAAAGAAAGGGTGTGGTTGGCCCCACCCTTGACCTCCTGGATGGTAGCCATTGTTGAAATTCTCGTTGTTGGCTAAGTATAGGGCATCCTCACAGGTCTTGGGGCAGTTACTCCCCATATGACCTGCGTTGCCACAGACCTCACACTTCATGTGAGAGTATAAGGCCTGGACGGTGCCAAATACTTCTCCATTGGCTTGACAGTCCAGCTTCTTCATCAGGAGTCCAATTTGGCAGCGATCATGTCCACCTCTTTCAAGGTGTGCATGCCTCGCTGTCAAGGCTGGAGACGCTCTTCACTCCAACCCATGTTGGAAACCATATTCTCAATCAGTTCTTTGGCTTTAGGCACCGTAAGAAAGAAGAATACTCCTCCAACAGCAGCGTCCACATGGTCACAAGCTGATGGAGTCAGCCAGTTGTAGAAGTTTTGGATGATGAGCCAATCATCCATCACATGGTAGGGACAGGCTAGATGTATTTATGGATCCTTTACCAAGCCTCGAGAATGGAATCCTTGGGCTCATGATGGAAGCTCAAATTCTTCCACGTAGGGCATTGGTCTTGCCCAACGGGAAGAATGTTCACGGTCATTATATACCAATTTCAACCGTCAATATAACTCAATTATGTGAAGGAATGAGTTTTTCTTACATACTTTATAGTTAAAAATAACCTAGTTCCACTTTTACTTGGAAAAATGGTGCGCGCACGTATTTTATACAGAATTGAGGTGAAACAAGGGGATGGATCCTAAATAATGCCTTCCCAGCCAATCAGACGCCGACTGTGGTAGCACATGGATCAAACGGCCCACTTACAGGAGTATCCGAGGAGATCTAACATAGTAGCACCCAGAAACAGTCATGTGACCCACCTGTCAGCCACCTGAAGAAAGCACAGACCGTTTGGAGTGTTTACCAGGTTGTCCGAACAAGTGGTTCGACTGACCTGGTCTTCCCACCAAACCTGGTCAGCCTCCACGTGTTGGCTCCTCTCGGCTTCATGAAGTCCTTGTTGACTGATTCACACGCTTTGGTGGCGGGAACTAAACCTTCTCCAGCTATAAATAGGATCTCTCACTTCAACACACACCACTTGAGCGTCATTCTATTGTATAAACTAGTTCTCCTAGTTCCTTACTGGAGGTTAGACTCTAGAGAGGAGCCTCTAGTCCCAAGTCCGAATTGGGAAAGGTATGGATCATGTATCTTTTCTTGTATTTGCGACTTTATGCATAATAAAGGTATTGTCTTTAGTCTTCTTTTAGTCATATACTTGGATGAAGCGTTTCTTGTTTCATTGTGGATTCCATGTATGTGGTGGGAGTAGTCTTTATGATTATGCCATAATGATCATAACTTATCGTCATAAACACTACAAACCCCCACTATAGTCTAATTTGTAATGATATGATCCTCTTGATATGAATAACCTATGCTATGTCTCAACACTGGTTCAATGATGTTTAGGTTAGTCATTGCCTTAGATGGCTTGTGTCATGACTGTTAAGGTATTCACTTAATATGCTAGTGTGATGCTAGTATAGTTAAGTAACGTTGGATGTCTCGTAGACCCACAGATTGAAGAGGTCGACAGTAGGTGGAGATAGCCCTATCTGTCCTTGTTATCCTCCACGTTCGGCTATGCCACAGGCTCTTCGTGGGAGTCATCCAAGTATTTCTAGGGGTAAAACCGTGCCCAATGTGTTGAACAACTTAGCATAACGATTCACCATTGACAAGCTCATTAGTACCTAACCTAGGCTATGTATATGTATATTAGTAGCATTGTAGGAGCAACTCCCCAACTCTTAATTAGTCTAATCTCCATTAGGACCATTTACCCTTTAAAATAGATTACTTAGGTGTGTGTCACACTACCCATATTATCAACTTATCCCTGTCTTGATAATTGATTAGCATCCCATAGCTTGATTATAAGAGTAGTGTCTACTTTACTCCATTGCCTTCCTTTGGGATAAATATGACACCCTTGGGAATACTCTTGGGTGAAATGCTACATGACAGTTTCCATGCGCTTGCAAACTTTTTATCTGTGAGGTAAGAAACGTCAACAAGCAATTCTTGGCAAGTAATGCTAAAGAACACTTTTCCCAAGTGTTTATAGCACTTGGTTTGTGTAGAACTACTGTTTCGCTCTTCCAAGGAGGAGAATGGAAACAGTCAAAGACGGATGGCAATCAGACGTGACATCCTTAATCTTAAGAGTGCTAAAAATCTCAAGAAATTGTTGTAGGTAAGCAGTTGCATCCTTGTTGGCTTTCCCACAAAAGGATTAGCCTGCACTATAGTGATTAGGCCAGTCTTGATTTCGATGTTCGCGTCTCCCTGTTGACATTAGGCCCAATAGGCACATAGTTAGCAGAGGGAGCCAAAACTCACGAAGGGTCTTCTGGGCCATTGGCTTGCAGCGTGATGGTGCGGAGATGACACGTTCCTATCCGACAAGATCACCTTATGAGGGACGGAACGAGGTCAAACTCTTCTCAGTAGTGACTCGAGATCTTCTACGTAGTTTGCCGGCAAACGGAAACCAGTCATACACTACCCTTTTTCACATCAAAGAATGCAAAATCAAAGAAGACTTATCCTACTAAAAACCTACTTGAGCCCTATTTACCACATGATCATGCAAATCTTCTGAGCCTTCCCCGGCAGTGACGCCAAAAATGCTTGTTTGTATTTCTTAACGTCTACAGCTCATCCTAGCAGCAAGGCTAGTTTTGCAGAGGCACTAGGCTTATCTAAGCCAAAGCAAGATGAGTTTAGCAAGTGCACGGAAAGTACTGTTGTATTATTTCACCCCCAGAGTATTCCCTAGGGTATCGTATTTGTTTATCCCAAAGGAAGGCAAAGGGAAGAGTGGCAAGATCAAGGAAAGAATAGGGTTTTCTAGTGAGGGATCCAATAGGATTGGTAAATGACGTAGTGGAGTAGTGTGACACACACCTAAGCAAACTACTCTATGGGATAAGAATGTCCTAGTGGAGGCCAAGTTAGGGATGGAGCTACTCCCACTGTGCTTTAAGTATTTGTACACATAGCATCTATAGGAAACACAAACACATACGTCGGCCAACTTAATTTACGTCGGCTGGCCGGCGTAAATAAACTAACTTACGTCGGCCAGAAAAAACCGACGTAAGTTAGTAGACCGACAGCAATAAATTTAAACTTACGTCGGCCTGGACAACTAGCCGACGTGAATAAAATGGCCGAAGTAAGTTAGGCTTAACTTACGTCGACTGGGGGGATTGCCGACGTAAGTTACATAGGCCGACATCATTTTACTATTTAGCCGACATAAGTTACGTATTTTAACCTACCCCCGTGCGTGCGCCTTCTCTTCCTTACCTGCCGCGCGGCGCTTTGTTTCTCCCCACTGCCGCGCCCGACGCCCTCCCTCAACCACCGCCGCGTCAGCGCCGCCCGCCGCCGTCCGACACCGCCGCCGCCAGGTAATACTCCTCCCCTCCTCTCCTCCCCTCCCCTCCCCTCCCTGAACGCCGGCGCCCCCCCCCCCCCCCCCCCCCCCGCCCCCTCCCCAAGCGTTGCCCTGCCCTCCCCCACCGACCGCCGCCGTCCAGCCCTCCCTTCCCCTCCCCGGCCCCCCTCCACCTCCCCTCCCCGGCCCCCCTCCCCCTCCCCTCCCCGGTCGAGCACCACCCCCTCCCCCTCCCCTCCCCTCCCCGGCCCCCCTCCCCCTCCACCTGCCCTCCCCGGCCCTCCCTCCCCCTCCCCTTCCCGGCCGAGCGCCGCCCCCCCCCCCCCTCCGCCTCCCCTCCCCGGCCCCCCTCCCCCTCCCCTCCCCCGTAGAGGTCCCCCACCCTCCCCCTCCCGTCCCCGAGCCCCCCTCCCCTCCACAGACCCCACCCCCTCCCCGAGCCCCCCTCCCCTCCACAGACCCCCCCACCCCCCCCCCCCCCCCCCAAACACCCCCACCCCACCCTAACCCATTCAATTGAAATTTGAAATTTAATTGAATTGCATTGTTTTAATTTTATTTGAATTTAATTGAATTTGATTGAATTGTTCAAATTTGAATTGAATTGTTTAAATTATGCTTAAATTGCTAAATTGTTTATTTAATTATGCTTAAGTGATTAAGTTGCTTAATTGTGCTTAATTTGCTTAGTGTAGATTATGCTTAATTAGTGTATTGTAGATTATGCTTAATTGGTTTCTGTCGAGGCCGACGTCGGGGGCGGCCGGCTGTCGGGGCACTTAGGTTCTGTCGTTGCTATAGATGGCCAATGGGCTGTGCCGGGCCAGCCCGGCCCGAGCCCAGCCGGTCTCGTGCATGAAAATATTACGCCCGGCGCGGCCAGCAAATTTGCCGGGCCGGCACGACGGGCCATAAGCCAAGGCCAAGCACGATGGATCCCATTTTCCCCTGTCGAGTCGTGTCGGACCCGTTTGAGGGCCAAGCATGTTGTGCCGGCCTGAAGCCTGGCCGAGCCGTGGTATATATGTAGCATATATACGGCCCATCGGGCCCAACCCTAGCGTATATAGGCAGTGTGGGTCACGATCGTGACCCTTGACTGGTGACATGAGGTGAATCGTTAGGGTTAAGTGTATATGGGTTGGGCGGCCCATTACTAACCCTAAAAGTCTGTAGCTAGGTATCTCTTCGTCGCAAGACCCCCCGTTCACATCGCGTGTGTTTGTGAGTACGTATAAGTCCATGAGAACTCCGAAAACGTATGTTGCGAGTGTTTGTCCTTGACTCGCAACATCTGTAAGACAACTGGTTTCCGAGCTAACCAGTTGCCCCCCTTTGTACTTTAAGAACTGCACCGGGTAGGGGGGTGTAGTGTTAAATATGCGGCGTTATGCTGCCAAGATTTCATGATTTATGAGACGGAGGATAATCAAACATTGATGAATCATTAGAGTTAAGTGACCAACCCGGATGGGCACGACACGCAATAAGTGTGATCGTGCCGTGTAGACCATTATAGTCATGGCCTCCTCCGCAGCCGGGGTCCTCGCCTCACCTCATCTGGACGAGAGTCTAGGAGTCGCCTCTCGTCGGGCTCGCCTCGCATCCTCATAGATTCGGGGAAGATTCGGGCTGGGCGTCGCAGATGGCAGGCGGCGGCCGGTGACTCAATACGAGGCGAGGGAGCCGAGGGCAGCCGAGCGGGGTCTGAGGTCAAGCCCGAGCATGGCCCGTGTCGGGCTTCGAACTGGCACGGACCCAGTTCACTGTCTCTCTCATTATTTCCTCTATCATGCATAAATTAATGAGAAACTAACGGTAATTTGTCCAGCTATTAATTGTAGAGTCAAACATGGGCGAAGATCGTAGTTGGATGTGTACTGGTTGGAAGAGCAGAACTGGTGGTCACTCAGATGAGTGGTATGCCAAGACAGAAGCTTTTGTGGAACGAGCTTTTTCGTTGTCAAATAGCGATAAGGTGCGGTGCCCATGTACGAAATGCCGAAACAGAACATTTTTGGACAAAGTGGAACTTACGATGCACTTGTGTCAAAACAGTTACGTGTCACATTATGAGTTGTGGAACTTCCACGGCGAGACAGCTTCTCAAGCTGTACAAGAAGTGGAAGCGGACAATGATGTTGCCGCAGAGGTTGATATGATGGATGAGATGCTGGAAGCTATACGACCAGAGCTTACAAAAGATCCTCAAACAGCAGAGGTTTGTTCAAAGATGCTTTCTTCTACATGTACGCTAATATGGAAGAAATGAATGAATATTTCAAGTAAGTGTTTCTCCTACACTTATGCTTTTCACCATCTTTTCCAACACATGTATTCTAAAAGGTTCTCTTTTTCGTGTAGTATGTTCGACAAGCAAAATTGGAGACATAGACATCAACCCACGAGCAAGCAAATAGAACATATTCGACGGGAAGGAATAAACGGGGGATCTAATTTTCTTTCCTGGTTTTGAAATCATGTAACATTTTCTCGATGACTTATCAATGTTAACAACGTTTTCTTATAACTTAAGAATGCTTACGTTTTATAATAACTCCATATCTTGGACAGTGCCAAAAAGATGCCAACGTCCATGAAGATTTGCGATGACTATCCCGTGGAGTGGTTAATGTTAGAAGCTATGGTCGATATGACGTCAACGGCTTTCGATTTTGTACAACTCAATTTGAATCTCTTCGTCCTCTCGCGGCAACATGTAATACCGGAGTTGTGATGAGGGCAATAGATTCGCAAGATCATGAAACGCGGTACTACGGGATTATTAAAAAAAAAATCCTTGAATTCACTTTTGTCGCAAACAAGACAATTTGAGCGGTATTCTTTGACTGTGAATGGTTTGATTTCATTCGTGGAATTCGAGTAAACGAATTTGGCATGGTTGAAGTAAAACACAGGGAACGGTTGAAAGGATTCGATTTATTAGTTCTTGCAAACCAGGTATAGCAAGTGTACTATCTACCTTATACATGCAATAAATTCAAAGCTTGGTGGGTGGTACATAAGGAGGACCCTCATGAGCGGTTATACGCTCCAGGAGATGATGATTACCACGATGAAGCTGAGGTTGATTGTGTCTACCAAGAGGAAGAGTTCCCAGACTCCTTCTCAGTCGAGCCTGGTGTAGGACTCGATGACTTAGTTGGAGACGCACAAGATATCAAGACTCGCACGGAAGCAGAAACAGAATCAGAATCGGAAACTGAAGATATCGATGACATAGTCGAACCTGCTGATTTGCGCAAACGGAAACAATATGCGGAAGAAGAAGATCAATGGGCTGGTTTAAGGAGTAGGGTGCATGATCGTGATGTTGATGAATTTTGAAGTAACATTTTATTCACTAACTTAACATTAATTTTGTATATTATCTTTGCATATTAATCATTTATTCCTTGCATCAGGATGTCGTCAAAGGGGAAGGGGAAGCCACTGAAAGGGTTTGAGCCACCACGAGACCCTTGCTCAGGGACCTCGTTACCTTCGAGCCGACGTTCCCTCTTTCTGGCGCACACTCCACCCTCAGCTGTCGTGTGCTTTCAGCGGACAAAGGTAAATTTTAGTTTACAATAAAGTTATTTTAGAAATTGCAGTTGTTAATAATTATTTATTGTCAATCTTTTCCTTTTGTGCAGTCTGACCCAAAGTCTTCTGAGTCCGAGTCAGAGTCAGAGGCTAGGGGGCCGCTACAGGAGCCCGAGTCAGAGGCTAGGGGGCCACTACAGGAGCCCTCTAGCGCTAGCCTCCCTTCGGAACCGGCTAGCGCTAGCCTCCCTCTATAGCCGGCTACCACTAGCCTTTCTTTGGACTCCGGTGGTTCCACAGAGCCTTCGGGGTCACAGGACGCGGCAGCGTCACGGCAGAGGCGACGAATGAGGAGGACCCGCTTTGCGGCTCCTTCTCCGATTACTACTCAGCGAACCATGATCCGTCCTGTCGGAGACAGGTAAAAACTATATATAGTATATTAAATATTAGATGTTGTTTTCCTTTACTCAATGATTTAATTTATTTTGTAGATGTTGGTATGACTTTTCGTTCATGGGGGCCGAGAAGCACCACAGGCAGGTTAACAGTGTCATGGGTGCTATCATGAAGTTGCACTACCCTGATGTCATTGACAGTTTCCCTGCCCTGTCGTGGGATGACTACGCTCGTGTCACTCACCCGGTCCACGACACAGTTCAGGGAGCCGTGTGGCACGATTTTATGGTAAGTATAAATGTTTCATTTTTTCAACTCGTTTGAATTATTAATGCATACCACTTAAATATTTGTTTGCTTAAAGCTGAGGTACCAAGTAGAGGAACCGGGCATGGAGGACCACGTGAGACGCGTGTTCCATTACAATGCTCGAAAGCTCACGACGGTGGCGTTGTCGTACGCCCAGATTCAGGCCGTCAAATCGTACTACAAGCGGCACCCTCGGGAGCAGGAGCAGGAGCAGTAAAGGGGTCTATTTAGGAAGGACTCCGATGCGTACTTGACAGAGGAGCAGTACGCGGAGGTATGTTTTTAATATTGTTAAATATTTACAATATGTACGTACGTTAATAGCATTGATGAAAAATGAAATATGTGCAGGTTAGTATTTTCTGGTTACAGGGTAACATCGAGGCGTACTTAGCTCTCTGTCAGTACTGGGCTAGCGACGCTTTCATAAATAAGTCCACAAAGGCTAGACAGTGCCGCATGGGGTCCGAGGGCAAGCACAACTATGGTGGCGACGACTACTTGCGTTTGGCTAAACGCATGGTAAGTACCTTTTCATTTTATTTATGTGTTCCTAATATATTTATCTCACTAACACGACTCTACAGGAGCAAGAGATGGGTTATGAGCCGACTCCGACCCTGGTTTGGAAGAGAGGTCACAAGGGAAGTGACCCTTCTCAGCCAGGGCAGTGTAGTCAGGTCGCAGCCGACCGACTGGTAAGTTTTTGAAGTTCATCAATTTCATTACAACTAATACTATTATTTACATGCTTACAAGATTTTTTTTTGTAGGCAAAGTATGCGCAGGAGGTTGCAAAGATACATGGTGTGGATTACGATTGGGAAAGCGCGCCGATCGACCCCCAAGCCGCGTATGGAAGTGGAGGCGGGAAGGCCCATGGATGGTGAGTTGTTCATGTGTTTCATTTCTTTTTCAATTAATCTTCTTCTACTTAGTTTTTTCATTCTTTTGCAAGTTTTCCATTTTTGATGGAGTTGTCGACTCGAGGTCGACGCGACCTTTGAGAGGCGTTTCATCGTCGTAGGTTTCGTCCGTTGGGACTAGTGGTCGTCTCTCGCAGACCCAGCTGGAGCTCCAGGCCATGAACGAGACGCTGACGCAAACCCAGGTAGAGCTGGAGAGGAAGAGAGCAGAGGCAAGGGAGGAGCAGCACAGGACGGCCTTAATGATGGCCCAGATGCAAGCAGCGGTGGCGGTAAGTAATTTAAAGTATTGTAGTTAAATTTCACAGCACTTCAATAACATATATCTTCTAATATTTTGCAATGTCAGGCTCTTGCTCGACACTGCTACAATAAGCCTCATCACAGGCGGCTCCAAACCTATTATCACAGGCGGCTTTTAAAACCGCCTGAAACGAAGAGTTCGTGATAATCCGCAATTTCACAGGCGGAGAAGTGAAACCGCCTGTGAAGACAAATTATCATAGGCGGTTCTTCACAAAGGCTAGCCGCCTGTGAAGACATATTATCATAGGCGGTTCTTTACTTAGGCTAGCCGTCTGTGAAAATACTTTATCAGAGACGGGTCGTGCAACATATATAACCGTCTGTGATAAACGTCTTATCATAGACGGTTATTGAAGAATAACTAACCGCCTATGATAATATGTCTTCACAGGCGGGTATTGAAGCATAACTAACCGCCAATGATAATGTGTCTTCACAGGCGGATTTTGAAGCATAACTAACCGCCTATGATAATGAGTCTTCACAGTCGGGTATTGAAGCATAACTAACCGTCTATGATAATGTGTCTTCACAGGCGGATTTTGAAGCATAACTAACCGCCTAAGATAATGTATCTTCACAGACGGGTGTTGAAGCATAACTAACCGTCAATGATAATTTGTCTTTACAGACGGTTATTGAAGCATAACTAACCCGTCTATGATAATGAAGTTATCACAAACGGAGTTTACCTATATCAGCCGTCTGTGAAGACCCTTTAACGCAGCCGGTTTCTACCATAATAGACACCGCCTGTGAAAATTAGGTTATCACAGATGTTTCTTTACTTGTATCTAGCCGCCTGTGATAATTGTTTTTCACAGTCATGCAGTACTACTGCTGTTATTTCTAATTTCCAGGTCAATTCAATATAATCACAGAACAAAAAATAACAATCATCACAGAACAAAAGACAACAATATTATCATCACAGAAGTCAATTTCACTAAAACAATATACATATGTACAAGTTACAGATACAATTCATCTCAAAGTTTACAAGTTTTCACTAAAAACTGTTTAGATTGGCATAGTCGCAAAGTTCTGGCACATCAGCTGCTGAACCTCTCTTATCAAAGAACTTCCCCTTTTTGTGCAAAATTTCGCGACGAATGAACTGACAGAGTTCAGAAGCAATCCTGTCGGCTCCTCCATCAGGAATACTTCTACAAACCGGCCATTCTTCGTTCAGATTCTTCTTGTGCTGCAATATAACACATAACAAGGTTTAGAATGTGTTGGTTTGAACAATCTCAAAGTATAGATCAAAGTGAGAGTATACAAGAATTTAGTAGGTATTTTTGGAGCAGTTGTACTATGAGCAATTGAATTTTGAAGTTGGAATCAAAATATGAAAATAATGTTTCTGGTAATATTGAACAGCAGAGAATATAAGCATTAAACTATGCTAGTTACAATGAAAATGAAACACAAAAGTAAGAAAATAAGGTATCGACATTAAGGATAACTTACATCCTCACGATTGACTCTATATACGGCGGCGGTCTGAAGATGCTCGCATACATAATACCCGCATAAGACACTCCCAGCAGGCTGCTTCAGACAAGCATAATACGTTTTAATGTCCAATGCATTCGTATTAGGAGGTCTCTGACCGCCAAGCTCCGCGTAAAACTGCCAAGCGCTGTAATACAAGAAATGTCATATAAAACTTGTCAACACATTCTAAATGTGCGTAAATTAAAATTATTGAATAAACGTACTTTTTCAAAGTGGAAAGGAAATCTTTGTAACGATCTGGTGGGTAATCGACCGAGTCCAAGACTGTTGCCATTCCCTGCGTTGGCTTGATGAAGATCATTATGTAGTGATTACTGCAAACATACAAACACACGTGTTAACAATTACCAATAATTGCTATTTCAATGTCATGTGTCGAACTTACTCGAAGTGGTACGGAGCCTTTACGAGGTCCTGGCCGTCTCTGACAAAGTTAAACATCGCATGTCCTATGTAAGCTGCAACTTCTTCCTTTCTATCCTTCTTAAGTTTTGCAATTGCTCTTTCAAAATCTTTTTTTTTTCATGTGTTTGTACTGTCTTGATTCTCGATTCGCCTGGACGTCGAATAGCGACTTTGCAATCCTAGTAGGGTCAAGGATACCTGTCTTATGCACCAACTTTACATTATCCATGTATTGCATCCTATTGAAGAAGTCCAGAATTGTTATAATCTCATGAAATGCGTATGCGTGTAGTAAGAAAAGCAAATACAAAATATTAGAGCACTTACAAGCAGCAGACGAGCAGCAGGTTGATTTCGAGCATGCCCCGATGGAAAAGGGAAAGCAGCTCGTCAAATAAAATGACTCGTTTATCTACTCCAGTGCTCCAGAATGCTTCTTTTGGAATACGAAATGTGACGCAATTAAGACCATATTTTGTGCTGGCAGTGATGTACCACTCATGCATTCTTCTGAGCGCGACGGGTTGTTTGCTAAGTTGTACGGATGTCATTAACGGCTTCCCATTCTCAAATTTAGGAGGAACATCCTCAAGCTTGTATATTGGAACTCCTGGTTTAACTAAAGCCATCCGCCGATTATACATGACACCGTCTTCTTCCCACTCCTCGATATCTTCTAATGCTGGCTCATGAGAAGAACGAGATGCACTCGATTTTCTAATATTTTCCTTCATAGCTTCCAAATACTTTGTCACTTCTGATGAAGGTTTCTTATTTTCGTATGAGCTAACTTTGACAGGCACTGATGATCGAGGAGTAGTCGTCGGAAGTTGGACACTGGCTTGTTGTTGGACCTGTTGTTCAACTGATTGCTCTTTACTCCCAGCAGCTGGCTCTAGTACTACTTCAAGCTGTTGCTCAACTAGTTGCTCTTTACTAGCAACAGCTTGCTCTGGTACTGCTTGAAGTTGTTGTCCAACTTGTTGCTCTTGGATATCATCATCCTTGCTCAGACATAAGGGGAGTGGATCTTCCCGGACTGGGAGTGGATCTTCATGCACTTTTGCCTTAGAAGATGGGGTTGCAGTATTTAGAGATGCGACGGGGCTAGAAATTGGCTCATCGTCCAACACGATATCGCGTCGGTGCCAAAGGATTAATTGGTTGACAGCCTGCCCCAGAGTCGCGATCCCCTCAGGTGTGACGTGGTCTATTTCATAATCTTCATAATCATTATCAATGATCTGAAGAACTTGCACCACAGAATAATACAATGGAAGTGGACTCCCGTTGAAGTCACGATCAGGCTTTGCCATAGCAGTGGCAACCTGTTTGGTTTTGTTCCCTGCTCTGCCTATCGGGACAAGAAGACGACAAGATTTGTCGTTAGCAATATCATCGACAGGGAACTTATGGGCTGACCTTGAGCCTGGCACGGAACCAACGCTGCTAGGGTAGGCAGTTGGAGATACTAATTGCTCCTTTTGCACCGGAACCATCATTGTACTCGGTGCCACTAATTGTCCTGATTGTCTAAGTTGTTCCATTATTTCTTGCATATTTTCTTTGACCTTTTGAGCAATTGTTTCATCAAGTGTTTTCTTAAACTTCTCACGTCTTCTATATGTGTCTTTATCTTTAGGGAAACCATCTAGCCAAGACATTTGAGAAGAGACCGCTCGAACCCGTCCGCTGTGTTCAGGGTTTCCCAAGATAGCGGTAAGTTGGTCATTCTCCCTCTTCGGCTTGAAGAGACCCTTCTGTTGCTTTTCAATTACTTCTTTCATTTCATCCTCTACTTCATTCAGAGAGTCGGGCTTTTCAAGTTTGCCCTCGCTGGTCAAACCTGACCGAGCAAAGACCCAGCGTTGAGTTCGCTCATCGCACCCTTCTAATGGGTGAGGATTGCCCTTACTAAGAATTTCGTCTATTATCTTATTCCATTTCTGGACTTTGGGGGCATATCCGGCAGACCCCAAGCGATGATGGTATTTGTTCTTTTTTGCAAGCTCTGACCTAGTTGCACTTAGAGCTTTAGCATCAGGTGTGCTCTTTTGACGAACAAACTCTTGCCACTGAGCTTGTGTGATTTTTCCCATCTTCCTCGGGCTAGGGACCTTATTGGCCTTAACATAAGCATTCATTTCACTCTTCCAGCATCGAAACTTCTTGCCGCAAGAGACCAATGTTGCTTTCTTTACAGCTTCTTCTGTGCCTTTCGGGAACTTGAATTGTTTCTTTATCTTTTCCCACAACTCATTCTTGGTCTGCTCGGGTAATTTCCTCCAATTCTTGGTTGTGATCGGCACAACCTCCCTAACAAGAAAACCGCATGCATTACGGTACTTGGTAACTGAATCCAATGGTTCTTGGGGAAGCCCACCTGGACCGACCATTGTTATGTACATGATGCGGTCCAATGGACCCTTATTGGGACCTCGTTGCCCTCGTTTCCGCTTGAGTGAAGCTGAGGATTCATCCATTGGTGAACCTTCTGCGGTTTTAGGAGCCGATGTCACCTCATTGTCTTCGAGATTAATCTAGGTAGAAAAAAATTATAAGACTTCGTATACTTGACAACCAACATTAACTTGAACTGCTGAAGTTAAGATTCGTGATCCATACCTCGTCGGCAGGATCATATTCCGGGTCTAGATCCACTGAAGTCTTTTTAATTTTTATATTCGGAAAAGGATCCGAAGGACTGTGATAGGAGCCTGAACTGCTGGAGTCAGTAAACTCCATATTGTCTTCTTTGTTGTTACTATCAGGACCAGTCTTCTTAGGGCTTTCCATGCTAGATCTAATAAGACAAAAAATCTAATAAATGGCATAACTAAATTTGGTCATATTTAAAACAAATTTTCTCAATTTTGGCTCAATTAAGTAAATTTAGCCAAAACACATTTTTGAAGTTATATAGGTCTAACTAAATTCTTGTATCATAGAGATCGGCATCATATGCTCAGACTCCATCGCCACACCTAGTGTTACCTAGATATGGGCGTGAGGATGCTCCTGGCATCACAAATGAGTTGGCCAGCAACTTTTGTTTGGCTTCAGAGCTAAATATAGCATAACTTTGGTAGCTCAGATTAGGTACAATTGCTCAAATGAAGCTGATGGAGCCACAAGTGCAGACATCTTTGGTAGCACAGATTAGCTACAATTGCTCAAATGAAACTTAGAGAAATAAAAGCAAACTTAGCCAAACTTAGTCTAGCATAGCTAACTCTAAGCAAAAGTAGCCAAATATAGCTAAATATAGCATAACTTAGTCAAAATTAGTCAAGTATAACTATATCTAATGTAACTTAGCCAAAGTTAGCCAAATTTGGTCAACTTAACCAAATATAGCTAAATCTTGCCCCTAATAGAGAATTATGTGGCATATGCAAGGCCGATGACAGAAATAGGGAATATACTGCTGTTACTAGAGTCTAGAATCATGTTTACCACTAATGTGTCAGAACAGTTTCAGACACACAGAACCAACTACCAATTTATCGTGATATAACCATCCACATAAATCTTGCCCCACCGAACCCTAACCAAAGATGCCACCGAACTTGACAGTTTTTCGAATTCCACCGAACCCTAACCAAGGATGCCTACCATTATCTAATTCCCGAACCCTAACCAAGGATATGCAAGGCGGCAGCGAGGGCGGGGAGGGAGGTGGCACGGCGAAGGAGGATGGAAGGTTGAAGGGTTTAGGGTTTACCTTGAAGCTCGGCGGCGACGGAAATGGCTTCGCTAGGCGTACATGGAAGTGAGGAGGGCGAAGCTCGACGGCGACGGCGAAGCTCGGCGACGGCGAAGCTCGGCGGCGTACCTGGAAGTGACGAGGGGGAACACTTGGCGGCAAACGAAATTTTGGCAGCCTAACGGCGTCTAAGTGTTTCGCCCGGGTTAGGTTTTTCCAATGCTGCCGAGGGGTATATATAGACTCACATTTTCTCAGGCGGATTTTAAGTACCGACCGTCAGGGAAGATTGTTACCTCAGTCGGATTTTACTTACCAACCGTCTGAGAAGATAAAATTATCTCAGACGATTGGTTAGTAACACCCGCCTGAGTTAAACATGGGCCTGTGAAGATATTTACTTCTTCTTAATTTGATGAACGCCTACATAAAGACCCCTCACCAACCGGGATGAGGATCCCCTGACTTAATCAGCGGTCACTGACATGTGGACCCGGTCCCACACGTCAGTGACCATGTCACGCGTGCGCGACCTTTCTTTTCCCCGAGGTGCGACCTTTCTTTTCCACTCCGCGCGGCCTTAAAGACGCGCTATCGCTCACAAGCGCATCGCTCACTTTGAATCCTCTTGTTTTCTTCGTCTTCCTCCGCTCCGACGACCCAACACCACCATGGCCGACCTTCCGCCGCCAAGCCCTCCGAGGGAGCCACCTTGCAAGAAACTATGTTGCAGCTCCCCCGAGAAGATCAACACCGAGCAGTGCCTCCTCATGGCGCGAGAGGCGTACAACAATACGTCTCGCGCCATGAGTGCCTTTGGGCTGGGTACCCTTCCAGAGTATACTGGAATGGGTACCTTGGGCCACTACCTCTACGCCCTCATGGGGGTGGCTGATCGTCTCGACATTCTGTTCGCGACGATGGCCCAGGTTCTTGGCCCCGAGGGCCGTAGAACGCTGGTGGAGGCGACGGCTAGCAACCTCGGGGTTGCACCGCCAGTGCAGCCGGCCCTGTCTCCTGTTGCACCGGTGCCGGAGTCGCCGCCGGAGGACGAGGAGGAGGAGAAGGAAGAGGAGTAGGAGTAGGATTTAATTAGTTTTCTTTTTGTTGTTTTTAGTTGCTTCTGTTTTGTAAATATTGTTAATGAATGAAATCTATCTTTTTTCATCTATGTGATTGAATATTACTTGTGTATCTTGTGTGTTCTTGTGTGTTCTTGTGTAAATATTGTGCATCTTGTGTGTTCTTTTGTGAGATGTGTGATTGAATATTGTTAATGAATGAGTATCTTGTGTGTTCTTCAACTGTGTGAATGATTGAATATTGTTAATAAATGTAGTGTGTTCATCGTTAATTAAAATTTCACGTCTGAGAAGAAGATTATCTCAGGAGGTTGGTAAGTATATTCTCAGGCGGTTGGTAATCACCAACCGCCTGTGAAGATATTTACTTCTTCTTAATTAGTTTTCTTGATTAAATGTGGTCCTTTAAAAAGGCAAAAATCCACTTTCTTCTAATATTATTGATAAGTAAAGGTTACCATTAAATTTCACTTCATAAATCCTTTGAAATTGGTCAGAACATAAAAAACATACAACAAATGTGAATAATATGTGAGTAGAAATTAATTTGATATTTACCAAAACATTACAATGTCAGCTATACAAGTTTTAAAAATATTTTGTTCAGGTGGTAGATGTTAATTTTATACAAATGTAGAAGAAAGAATCATCGAATTTGGACACAATTTGCAGAATCTAAACATGTTTGAGTATTTATATTGGAATCTAAATAAAAAAGAAGCAAGGGATAAGGAAACTGAAGAACAGTATCGAGCATTATCTCAGACGGTTGTTAAGCAATACCCGCCTGAGATAAAAATCTTCCTTGGCGGTTATTAGGTACCAACAGCCTGTGAAGATATTTACTTCTTAATTAATAAACATCATCTCAGGCGGTTGGTAAGTAAAACCCGCCTGCGATAAAGTTAAAAACCGCCTGTGAAAAACCTACGTCTATATAAAGACCCCTCACCGCAGTCAAAACGCAACCCTGGAGAATTTATATCGACACCACCAGGCTGTTGAAAATTCCCCTGCGCCGCGCCGCCACTCCGCCGCCCAGCCCATACTGCTGCGCCGCCGCTCAACCCCGCACCACCACTTCTCCACCCAGCCGGCCCACCGTGCTGACGCCTCCCCACCGTGCTGACGCCTCTGCAAGGTAAATGTAGTTTCCTTACTTTTTCTTTGTATATTTTCATTAGCTGATAAGCTGTTAGTTTTGTGTGTTCTGGTATATGGATTCTGTCCTTTTGCATGTGTAAGGATTGTATGGATTGTGTTCTGGTATATTGATGTATGGACTATATGGATTGTTTCCTTTTTGTACCTATTATGTGACATGAATATGATGTTTAATTAACAGATGCTATTGTAATATATATAAGATGCATCTGGGCCTGTTTCCCGATATAACGGACTGGATCCCACCCAGACCTAGCCCATGCTGTTGGGCCTGTTTCCCCCTTTGACTCCGTCCGCCTCAAGACGTCGCCCGTATCCTACATTAGTCGCCCTAATCATACTTGTTATGTCTCTATAAATTCATTTTATAGAAGACCTTTAGAGAATATTTGTGGCCAAATTTTGTAAATCTGACAAAAAATTCTATTATTGAAGCATGGACCGTCGAGCGTGGATGTATAACATGCCAAGACCCGATCCTATGTACATTCGTAATGTTGCAAATTTTATTGAAGCATCCAAGAGACATGCGAAGTTGCAAAAGATAGATGACATATTATGTCCATGTATCGACTGCGAAAATAAGATTGCTTGGACGGATACTATAGTAATCCAATCTCATTTGGTGAAAAGAGGTTTCAAAAATAACTACACAATATGGACAGAGCATGGTGAGTTAGATACACATGATGTGGATAAAGATGATGAGAGAGGCTCAGATGATGATAATGTTCATATCGATGATGGTAGTGACAATCAAGCTGGTGATGATGATGATGAGTTCGATTGTGAGGAGATGTTGCGTCACATTGAACCATATGTACTGACTTCTATGGGAGCAAGCAAAGGTTTAAGTAAAATGGAGACATTGCAGAATGCGGCCACAGAGCTTTTATATGATGAATCAAACGGTTGTGATAAAGAGTTTACTACATTGCGTGCAGTCTTAGAACTACTAAAGTTGAAAGCTACGCACGGATGGTCCGATTGTAGTTTCTCTGATCTTTTGAATCTTCTGGCAGAAATTCTTCCAAATCCAAATAAACTTCCTAGAAGCACTTATAAAGCGAAGAAACTTCTTTGCCCGATGGCACTAGGTGTGACAAAAATACACGCTTGTGTGAACCATTGTATTCTGTATCGCAAAGAGCATGAGCTCGCAACTAGATGCCCCATTTGTGGTGTCAGTAGATATAAGAAGGACTACAATCACCAGTATGTTACCAACATGAAAAAGACTCAGAAGAATAAGAAGTTTATTATTGGTCCTGAAGGTGACGATGACGATACTTCTGGTGATGCAGACGGGAAGAATAAGAGAAAAATTCCTGCATTGGTGATGTGGTACCTTCCGGTAATTGATCGCTTGAAGCGTTTGTTCTCAAACCCTAGGGAGGCTGAACTTATGCGTTGGCATTCCGAGCAACGCAAGAAGAATGAAAAACATATACGACACCCTGGTGATGCAACATAGTGGAAAAATTTTGATATTCAGTATCCAGAATTTGTGAAGGAAATCAGAAATGTGAGGTTTGCCTCGGGTATAGATGGAATGAATCCGTTTGGTGAAAAAAGGAGCATACACAGCACATGGCCCGTGGTCTTAACTATGTACAACCTACCGACGTGGTTGTGTCACAAAAGGAAATATATCTTATTATCTGTTCTTATCCAAGGTCCGAAACAACCCGGCATCGAAATTGATGTGTTCTTGGAACCTTTAATGGAAGATATGGTGAAATTGTGGAATGAAGGGGTACGTACATGGGATGAGTACAAGCGGGAGTATTTCACGCTAAGAGCAATGATATTCGTTACCGTGCATGATTATCCCGGACTGTTTACATTATCGGGACAAATGAAAGGGAAGAAAGGTTGCGTTAGGTGCGTGGATAGAACTGGATATCTATACCTCACTTCATCCAGAAAGACGGTGTACATGAGACATCGACGGTTCTTGACTGATACACACAAGTATAGGAAGATGAAAGAACAATTTGATAACAAAATTGAAAAAGATACTGCACCGAAACCTTACAGTGGAAAACTTGTGTTTGAAATGGTCAAGAACATTCATATTGCTTTCGGTAAGGGAAAAAAGAGTAAAGGAATTAAGAGAAAGAAATGTACATCTTCGGATGATACAACTGACATGGCTTTCAAGAAACAATCAATTTTTTTCAAGTATCTTCCGTATTGGAAGAATCTGGAATTTTGCCATAGTATTGATTTGATGCACGTTACAAAGAATGTATTTGACAGCATCATTGGGACCTTGCTGGACATGCCGAGGAAAACAAAGGATGGATTAAACTCACGTATGGACCTAGTAAATCTTGATTTGAGACCAGAGCTTCATCCAGTAGAAAAGGCGAACGGGACGCATTACCTTCCCCCAGCCAGCTACAACTTGACGCTAGAAGAGAAAAAAGCAATTTGTGAATGCTTGCGTGGGATCAATGTGCCCACAAGTTTCTCATCCAATATCCGCAAACTAGTCTCGATGAAAGACTTGTCTTTATTCGGTTATAATTCTCACGACTGTCACATGATGATGACAGTTTTCCTTGCCATTGCAATAAGAGTAATCAAACCTGAGCATATAAAAGTTGTCATCACACGTTTGTGTTACTTCTTCAATGCAGTATCACAAAAGGTGATAGCACGTGAAGATTTAGACTATCTGAAAACATACATCGTCGAGACAATGTGCAAGCTTGAGATGTGTTTCCCACCATCCTTTTTTGATATGCAAGTACACCTAATCATACATCTTGTTGATCAGATAAAAGCATTGGGGCCACTATATTTACATCATATGTTTTCGTTGGAGAGATATTTAGGAGTATTAAAAGGTTATGTGCGGAACCGTGCTCACCCAGAGGGTTCAATTATGGAAGGATACACCACTGAAGAAGTGATTGAGGGTTGCGCTGATTACATCAAAGATGGAAAATCGATAGGTGTGCCTATACCGGTACATGAGGGTAGACTACGTGGGAGAGGCAAAGTGGGTAAGAAAACTTTTATTGTTCAAGATTACAAGAATGTACACCGTGCACATTTTGGTGTACTACAACAGCTCGCAATAGCTGAGCCGTACATCGAGGAACACCAAATTGAGCTTCGTGATAAGAACCAAGACCGCAAAGAGGACTGGATCATGAAAGAGCACAGAAGATGTTTCACTGAATGGTTAATGGACAAAAATATATCATACGGAAACACTATAGAAGAGGCAACAATGAAGAAGTTAGCTTCTGGCCCATCTGCTTTGGTAACATCATGGCAAGCATATGACATCAATGGTTACACATTTTACACTAAAGAAAAAGACGGTAAGAGTGTTGCACAAAATAGTGGTGTTCGTATTGAGGCTTATGATTCACAAGGGCAGAAGACCACATACTTCGGGTTCATAGAGGAAATATGGGAACTCGATTATGGCGAAAGAATGGTAATGCCCGTATTTAAGTGCCAATGGGTCAAACATCCTGATGGTTTGAAAGTGGACAATTATGGGCTGACACTGGTAGACTTGAATAAAGTGGGTTACAAAGATGACCTGTGGGTTCTCGCCGATAATGTTGCACAAGTTTTTTATGTTCAAGATCCAGAAACTGAGAAGTTGCACGTAGTTGTTTCTGGAAAGAAAAATATTGTTGGGGTTGACAATGTGGGAGATAATGAAGAGGAATATAATCAGTATGAAGAGATGTACCTTTTCACCAAACCAGAAAACATCAAGCGCGTAGAGAGAAGCATTAAAAAGAATTTGAAACCCTATATGCGAGAAGATGTCAATGCTGGAAAAAATGTATATAGCAATGCGAGATGATATATATTGTATATATTTGTATCTTCTGAAATCAACTTAGAACAATGTTGGTATATGGATTGTGTCCTTTTGCATTTGTGTACATATGCGTTTGGACTCAATGATTTGGAAGTTTGGAAGTTTGGTCTTTCTTCAGATAATGATGTCTCGGGCGTGTAGCCGATTGAAGGAGGAGCGCTTGGCGTGGCGCAAGAACCATCCCCATGTATGTACGTATGGCACACCGGTCACATGGTTGTATATACATATGTACCTATAATGGACTGATGAACTTAACTGTAGTTTGTTTTTCCGTGTTGTTTGTTTTTGGTATTTTCAATTTCTCCGCGTAGGGTTTCTCTGCGAAGCCTGAATCGGGAGATTTATTGAAGTGGCAGTGCATCGTCCCCGGTAAAGAAGGGGTAAGTCATGAAGAACAACCACAATATGAGTTTAACCATCGTCCTCCTATTAATAAATTTCTTTTGCAGACTGAATGGGAAGATGGTTACTACCCCCTGACAATCTCCTTCTCTAAGGACTATCCCTTGGTGCCTCCAAGATGCGCCTTTCCAATTGGGTTCTTCCACCCAAATGACCATCGTTCGGGAGCACTCTGCATCGGGATTCTTGATAAAGAGACTGTAAGATAGACCTATTTTGTTCATGTAATTATTACTTATAATTGTTGTCGAACTTATTGGAACTGGTTTCTTATATTGCTTAAATTATATTTCGTAGGGGTGGTGCAGTGCTTTTACAATCAAAACTATACTACTTGAAGTTCAGTGTTTGCTGCATCAGCCAAATGTGCCTGATGTTGAAAATGATTGCTATAATCTACTTATCAAGGTTAGATGACACTTTGACTTAGTGACCAATGTAGGTTATTCATTCCTCCTTCGACATTTGTTAATTTAAATAATGTCAATATTTTCAGGATCCAGCGGAATATAAGAGACTTGTTCGGGAGCAAGCAGGACGGTACAATTTAGATTGATCGATGGGAGCTTCATCATCGATCTACAATGAATGTAGCATGATTTTTGTTCAGTGTGTAAAGAAATTATCTTTGAACAATTGTAAAGCCTCTAATGGTGTATTATCACAATTAAGTCAGCCTCACTGGTGATCGAGCATTTCCTATAATGCATTACTGCACTAGTATCCGCTAGCTCATCTGTGTTTTTTTCCTGATACAATTTTGCCTGCACGACTACATACGGCTATATATATAACTGCAACTACATCCCTGTAATTTCAATGAAAACCGCTTATGATAATTAAACAATGACCGCCACTGAAAATACATGATCTTCTCAAGCCGTTGTTAATCAAGAACCGGCTATGAAGTTCATTGCATTACAGACGGTTATTAATTAAGAACCGCCAATGAAGATCATGTATTTACTCAGACGGTTGTTCCTTAAAATCCATCTGTGAAGTTCATTGCATTACGGACGGTTATTAATCAAGAACCGCCAACGAAGATCATGTATTTACCCAGACGGTTGTTCCTTAAAATCCGGCTGTGAAGTTCATTGCATTACAGACGGTTAATAATTAATAACCGTCTGTGAAGATCATGTATTTACCCAGACGATTGTTTCTTAAAATCCGTTTGTGAAGTTCGTTGCATTACAGGCGGTTCTTAATTAAGAACCGATTCTGAAGATCATGTATTTACCCAGACGGTTGTTCTTTAAAATCCGCCTGTGTTGTTCTTTCATCACAGACGGTTATTATATCATTCGTCATCACAGTCGCATATTTTTAAGGACCGCCTGTGTTTGAAAAATTGAGGCGCCTGTAAAAATGCTTTTTGTAGTAGTGCGACACAGCGGTCAGGATATCGAGATTCCTACGCTTCCGCTGCAGCAGACACCGGAGCAGGTGATAAACTCTCTCTTTAATATTGTTGTATCCACTTTAGTATTTTACATAGAGAGATAAGGAGGTAGAACATAGAGGTAGATCTTGATGACTTGTCAGATATTGATTCCTATAGTGGTGAGGAAGTTAAGTGTAATCAAGCTTTAGTAGTTTTTGACCATGGCAGAAATGATTAGTATATAGTTAATAAGTTGTCAGTGCTTCTAGTTAACAAAGGGCTAGTGGTTCATAAGCTTGAGCTGTTACCTAAAGTCTCCAACTCTGATACCTGCTAGTTTGCTATTTATATATGCAACATTACTTCATTTGAAACTACAACATGCTTTCTTCTTTTGTCTGCAATACCAAAGACCACTACATTACCTCTTGAAACCTTCTGTGATAGCCCAGGTGCATGACTTAATGTGAGGCAATCCAACTCTAACATTATCATTTATGTTCTTGGGCTCTGATGTTATCACTGAGTTGACATTAATGCTTACTAGTGATTATGTTTCTTTTGCAGGGTTTTAGGACGCGTCGAGAAGATCCTGGAGGCAGTGGAGGGGCTAGCGTGTAGCCCAGTGGATGTTTTGGAACTTAATTTGCAACTGTTTTGCTGTGTATCTGTTCTGTATATTATCTATGTATCTGTTTTGTGTTCTCGCCATCGAGCGAGGTAGTCAGTTTCTGTTTTTAAAAAAAAATTTGAAAACTTAACTTACGTCGGCTATGGTTGTGTTGACGTAAGTTAGCCCAGTTTAACTTACGTCAGTGTGTCCTGACCTACGTAAGTGAAATCACTTAACTTACGTCAGTTTGGTTCAACCGACGTAAGTTATACCACTTAACTTACGTCGGACCGCTGTGGCCAACGTAAGTACTCCGGCCCAGTCCGCGGCCCATCCCATTACGTAACTTACGTCGGTTGCCGCAGACCGACGTAATTAAGTAACTTAGGTCGGCGGCCGATGTAAGTTACCTCAATTACGTCCAATCCGCTTCGTCGGCTGACCACCAACGTAATTAAGGTAAAACCGATGTAATTAAGTAATTTGCATCGGTTTAGGCCTTAATTACGTTGCCCTGGCCGACGTAATTGATTGATATTCCTGTAGTGGTATACACATGAGTATGCTAATAATGAGTACTAGGGCTTAGTGGTCCAACACATAGGACACCGGTTTACTCCTGACAACATCAGGATGATTCTCGCCTCGAGCCTGTGGTGTAGCCGAACATGGGGGATTACGAAGGAAGGACAGGGCTGTCACCACCTGCCGCCTAACCCTACAACCAGTGGATCTACGAGACATCCAGCACTACTTAACGATCTAAGCACCATGCTTATATGTTAAGTAATACCTTAAGAGCTGCAGTACAAGTACCTTCCTAAAGCAATGACTAAGCTAAACATTGTTGAAACCAATGCTGGGACCAAGCACTAACTTACTCATATTAACATAATCATATTAATAACTAATTAGACTATAGTGGTGGTGTACAATTTTTATGATAACATGATATGAGCATTATGACTAGATCATAATAACATATACACCTGACACATACATGGACTCCACAACCAAACAAGAAACACTTTGCTTAAGTATATGAATAAGTAAAGACTAATAATAACATTGTCATAATGCATAAAGTCACTAAATAAAGAAAAGATACATGAGTCATAGCTTTCCCAATTTGGACATGGGACTAGAGGTTCCTCTCTACAGCCTAACCTCCACTAAGGACTAAGTGAGCACTAGTTTAATAAAAGAGAGAATGTTTGAGTGGTGTGTGAGAGAAGTGAGGCACCCCGCTATTTATACACGGAGTATAGGCAGTTCCCACCACAATTAGTGCGCAAATCAATCTTCATCGCCTTTAGGGCACCACAGGAGAGCGCCGCGCGTCGGGCTGATCGGTTTTGGCACTAGGACGGGTCGGCCGAGGCAGAGGGTCAGCTGACCTGGTCCTCCCCCCCCCGGTTGTGCTTTCTCGAGGAGACTGATAAGTGCACCCATGGCTCATCCCCGCATGAATTGGCGTTGGATTCCCTTGGATACGCCTGGGAATGTGTCCATAGATCCATGTGATGCCACATGGCGCGATTGGCTAAGGTGGCACTTTTCATGATTGCTCCCTCCATTTTCCATCAATTCTGCATAAAAACTCCTGCATGCACTATTTCTCCAAGTACAAGTGGAATTATGTCAAATCTAACTATGATGTGTGTAAGAAATATTTATTCCTCCACATAACTGAGTTATATTAATGGTCAAAGTTGGAATATAACTATTGTCAACAGTGATGCCACTCGAACACATCGACCTTCTCGTCAGATTTTGGGATAAGTCAAATTTCTGCATGGAAACCCTCACATTCGAGGGCACGGGAGTCCTATCACGCCATCATGGGAAGAATATGTTACGCGAAGTTCATGGACATCCCGAACTACACTTACCTAAAGATAAAATCTCTGGTCCACGCGGGGTCATTATGCTGGACACAAAATTTCAACAAGCCCATTTATGTGAGCAGGACAGCTACCAACAAGCTTCGGCAACAGTGGTTGCGGTAGAACTTGACGAGTGCGCCAAGCCTTTACCTCGAGCTCACCCGACACCTACCGAGCATCTACCTCTGGTGCCTTCAAACCCGTCGAAGACACCACAGTGATCCAAGTTGATCCCACGAACTCAGCAAAGACGCTGTAGATTGGAACTGCGTCTGACAAATAAGAAAGCGTGCTCGTCAACTTCACGAACCGAGATATCTTTGCCTGGAAGCCCTCAGACATGCTAGGCATCCCGAGGGAAGTTGTTGAGAACACCCTAAGCAAAAAACCAAGCTCCAAGCCTATCAAACAGAGATTGCAATATTTTGACGAGGAAAAACAGTTGGCGATCAGGGCTGAGATCAGCAAGATCCTCTCGGATAGCTTCATCAAGGAGGTCCAACACCCCGAATGAATGACCAACCCCATCCTAGTTAGAAAGAAGAGCGAGAAGTGTAGAATGTGCATCGATTGCACGAGCCTCAACAAGTCGTGTCCAAAAGATCCCGTCCAGTTACCTCGAAATGACCAGGTCGTCGACCTAACCTCTTGGAGCAAATCTTTGAGTTCCTGGATGCCTACTCGGGCTACCACTAGACCGCCCTCCGCAAGGAAGAGCAACTAGCTACCGCGTTCTTCACCCCCCCACACGTCTCTTACAGTTACATGAGGATGCCTTTCGGGGTAAAGAACACGGGGGCGACATATCAGCGATGCATGCAAAAGTGTCTGCAGAAGTAGATCAGGCAGAATATGGAAGTACATCGTGGTGAAATCCAAAAAAGTCGTGGAACTCATCTCCGACCTCGAGGAAACCTTTATCAGCCTCCGAAGCCTAGAGGTGAATTGTTGGGTTTCAACATCTTGGAGCACGACATCAAAGCGAATCCAAAAACGATCACGGCCATCGCTGATATGGGATCCATCCAAAATGTCAAAAGAGTACAAAGACTGATTGGGGTGCCTTGCGGTGTTAAGTCGTTTTGTTTCCTGACTTGGGGAATGGGGCCTGCCCCTTTATAAGCTACTGAAGAAAACAGAGCACAATCCGCCCTGGATCAGGTCAAAGCCTTCCTCACAAATCCCCCAATTTCAGCATCCCTCGAGCTGAACGAGCAACTCCTCCTCTATATAGCGGCGACATATCAGGTGGTCAGCATCGCCCTCGTGAAGGTAAGGGAGGAGCCCAGAAAGGCCCACAAGGTACACAGACCTGTCTACTTTGTGAGTAAGGTGTTTGTTGATGGCTATTATATGCCAATTTCACCCGTTAATATAACTCAATTATGTGGAGGAAATACCATTTATTGCACACATCACCTTTCTATTTAACCTATTTCCACTTGTCCATGGAGAAATAGTGCATGCAAGCATTTTATGCAGGAAATGAGGTAAAAGAGGGTGGCGGGAAATCCTATAAAATATCATCTCAGCCAATCAATCGCAACCTTGTGGCACTACATGGATCAAATGGCCCACAAAGAAAAGTATCCAAGGCCATCCAACGGTGTATCACCTATATCAGTAAAGGGGACCCACCTGTTAGTGACCTGGAGAAAACACAGCTCCAACGGAGCCCTAACCAGGTGGGGCGACCCCCCTAGTCGGCCGACTATGTCTTGGAGCTAAACTCGGTCAATCGACACGTGTTTGCTCCTCCCGGTTTCCTGAAGATGATTATGACAGATTTGCGTGCATTTGGTGGCGGGAACCGACTCTTTTCCACCTATAAATAGGACCCTCTACCCTCACTTCACACACACACATCACTTGAGCATTCATTCTATTGTATCCACTACTCGCCATAGGTTTAGAGGAGTTTAGGCTGTAGAGAGGAGAGCCTCTAGTCCATAGACCAAGTAGGAAAGGAGTAGAAGGAGTCTCTTCCCAGTTCCAAATTGGGAAAGGTATGGCTCTCATATTCCTATTTGTATTTGTGACATTATTCTTAATAAAGATGTTATCTTTAGTCTTGTTTTTTTCATATACTTGGATGAAGTGTTTCTTGCTTGATTGTGAATTCCATGTATGTGGTAGGAGTAGTATTTATGATTATTCTATACCAATCTCATTATATCATCATAAGCACTACAAACCCCCACTATAGTCTAATTAGTTATGACATGATCGTGTTAATATGAGTGACTTATGCTATGTTTCAACATTGGTTCAACGATGTTTAGGTTAGTCATTGCCTTAGGATGGCTCGTATTGCAACTCTTAAGGTATTTACTTAATATGCTAGCATGGTGCCATGATAGTTAAGTAGCGTTGGATGTCTCGTAGACCCACGGATTGAAGAGGTAGGCAGTAGGTGGTGACAACCCTATCTGTCCTTGTAATCCTCCACTTTTGGCTATGCCACAGACTCTTTGCAGGAGTCGTCCTAGTATTGCTAGGGCTAAACCCGTGCTTGATGTGTTGAACAACTTAGCATGAGAATTCACCATGGATATGATCCTTATTATCTAACTTAGGCTATGTATATTTATACTAGAAGCATAGTAGGAGTATCTACCTAACTTTTAGCCTAATCCCTCTTTAACCCATTTATCCCCCTTAGAATAGGATACTCTTGTGTGTGTCACACTACCTCCACATATCTCTTACTCATCCTCACTATAACCCTACCTAGACCAACCAATCCCTTTCATTTGATGATTGCTAACCTATACTGGCGGTACAAAGATGTACAAAGACTTGAAAATTGCTATTGGTGGGATGGGATGAAAAAGGATATAGCTGAATATGTTGCAATATGTGACATGTGTCAACGAGTGAAGGCTTAACATCAAAGACCAGCTGGACTATTGCAGCCATTGAAGATTCCGAAGTGGATGTGGGAAGAAATCGGTATGGACTTCATAGTTGGATTCCCGCGTACCTAGTCCGGATATGACTCGATATGGGTTATTGTGGATCGGGTGACGAAATCTGCTCATTTTATTCCTATCAAGTTCAAGTACATCGTGGCACAGTGAGCTGAGTTGTACATGGAGAATATTGTATGCTGACATGGAGTTCTGAAGAAAATAGTGTCTGACCAAGGTTCCCAATTCACCTCTAGGTTCTAGGAGAAACTGCATGAAGCTATGGTACCAGGTTAAATTTCATCTTAGCATATCACCCGCAGATCGATGGGCAAATCGAGAGGACAAACCAAATATAAGAAGATATGTTGAGAGCTTGTGCCTTGAAGCATGGACGCAGCTGGGACAAGAGCTTGCCATATGCTGAATTCTCATATAACAATGGTTACCAAGCCAGCATAAAAATGTCGCCCTATGAAGCACTATACGGGAGGAAGTGTAGGACACCTTTTTTTGGAATGATACAGGAGAAAACCAAGTATTTGGGCCTGATGTGTTACAAGAAGCTTAAAAGCAAGTTTAGTTAATCCGCGAAAACCTAAGGGGGTTAGGTTTGTAACACCCTCATTTTCATCCAACATGCATTGCATTCATCCTTATACATGTCTAACATAATTCAACACGAAAAGGAACAAGATTAAAATGAATTAGAACCAAAATAACAATTAGAAATCTGGCTTAGTGCGGACTTGTTCAGATTGCACCCCGGACTAGTCCGATTTAGCTACTGTTGTCCCCCGAACTCTTCAGTTAATGGCTACAAATTAGTCTGAAATCGTTTTTGATGATCTCCAGACTTGTCCATTGATTTTACGAACTAATCTAGTTTTGTTTTTGTTCCCGTTCGGACTTGTCGTTGCCTTATACGGACTAGTCCAATGATCGCTGTCGAAAACTCCCAAAAACTTGGTCTAGTTTTTTGTACTGGACAATCCCGGACTTGTCCGGCTTGATATCGAACTTGTCCGTTTGACTCTCTGATCTTGAACGGACTTGTCTAGTATTGCACCGAACTTCTCTGTTGAACTCTCTATACCCGATCGGACTTGTCCGGGCTCCCTACAGACTAATCCGGTGTGTAGGGGTTCGACTCGGATTCTATTTTTCCTCTACGATGAGTTATTGGGTAATTACCTTAATTGGGCCCAAGAACATCGTTCCTCACCCCTGAGGAGCCCAAGAGGGACTCTACCAAGGCCTCTACTTGTTTCAACCATATTATACTTGGATTCCACCCTAACCCTACCACCTCTCCTCCTATATAAACACCCTACCGTCCACCCTTCACCTTTCGCCCGGGATAGAAAAACCCTTCGCCCCTGCCACATCGTGCGCTATCGCTCTTCGAGGAGGAAGGAGTCCTGACCGCCAGGAGAGAAGGAAGAGAACGAGGAAGGGGGATCAAGTGAGATCCTTATGGCTGTTGCGATCTTCTTTGTCAATTCTTCGACGTCGACTTTCTCCTTCGCCAATCTTTTGTTTTCATCAGATCTAGACATCAAGTTCTCGAGTTTCATCGAATCCTCGACCTTTGAACCCTAGTATTCTTAGTAAGTCCCTTAGATCCATATTTCTTACGTCAACTATGGTTCCATATCTAAATCAAACTATGCTCTAGTTGGAAATTCGCTAAAATCCTAGTCGTAGCGGACTTGTTTGGTCTGCTGCGGACTAGCCCATTGAACTCTCTAATCCAGAGCATACATGTCCAACCCATGGTGCGGACTAGTCCGGTCTTTCAAATTTGGAATTCCTAGAACCTTTTTAGTTTTCTCCAAAATGACTCGAAACTTTTTATGACATGTAAAACTTAATTGTAACTAGATAGTAAGCAACAATAGCAACCTAATAACATCTGTTTCTACATAATTGCATCATTCATGCATGACATGGCATATTGAGTACTATATGAGCATTTATTGATTTTAATAGTTGTTTCACATGTTTGTCACGCGGAATACATGGTAATGCCCCAGAGGGTGCTTACGAGGACCTTTAGCACCAGAACTTCGAAGCTTTTGATCCAAACCAGCCACAGGAGCAAGGCAAGTGTTCTTGACCCTTTTGATCTTGTTTTCAAATGTTTTGTTTTCAAAACTGCATGCTTGTATCAAATTGATGGGAAACCCATGATAGGTATTTACTAGACTTGTATGACCACCCTTGTCGCTTTGGTTATATTGCTCAGAGTCAGGAAGGGTATTTTACCTTTTTGTTCCGCTTTAACTTAATTGGGACTAGAACCAACCAAATGGCTTAAATATGAACTAATGAATTTATGGATGATGTGAAGCGGTGAGTATGACTATTTGATAACATGGAACTTGGATGATCTAAGCAAGCATGGTTTGTGGACTGGGTTGGATGATATGGTGGTTTTGCTTGTTTTAGATCTAAGAACTAGTTCATGTTAGAATAAGCCAACACAATAGTGCCACCACAAGGTCAATTATGGGTGCGGCTTAGCCGATTAATTAGAAGTATTGCCAGCATTGTTCGGATCATTTGGGGGAGTGGGGAATGGGAATCGGTTGGGTTTGCAATAGTGGTGGGACTGCCCTGGGATATGAATGGCACAAGAGGGGGCCCTTGGTTAGGAATAAGGCTAGGTTGGTTGCTCAAGGTTTCACTCAAGTTGAAGGTCTAGATTTTGATGAAACTTTTGCTCCTGTTGCTAGATTAGAAGCCATAAGAATTTTGTTAGCTTTTGCAGCATCTAAAGGTTTTAAGCTATATCAAATGGATGTTAAAAGTGCTTTTCTTAATGGCTACATAGATGAGGAGGTTTATGTCAAACAACCACCGGGTTTTGAAAATCCAGATTTTCCTAATCATGTTTACAAACTGTCCAAAGCCTTATACGGTCTCAAACAAGCCCCTAGAGCATGGTATGATAGGTTAAAAACATTCTTACTTGAACAGGGGTTTACCATGGGCAAGGTTGATAAAACTCTTTTTGTGCTTAAGCATGGCAATGACTCATTATTCGTTCAAGTGTATGTGGATGATATTATCTTTGGTTGTGCTTCTCATGATCTTGTGTCCAAGTTTTCAGCAATGATGAGTTCCGAATTTGAAATGAGTATCATGGGTGAACTCACTTACTTTTTGGGGCTGCAAATCAAGCAAACCAAGGAGGGTAACTTTATGCATCAAACAAAGTATACCAAAGACCTCCTAAGGCGCTTCAACATGGACAAAAGCAAGCCTCTTCGGACACCAATGGGAACAACAACAACGCTTGAACTTGATGAAGATGGTGAATCCGTGGATCAAAAAGAATATAGAAGCATGATCGGATCACTTTTGTACCTCACGGCATCAAGACCGGACATACAATTCAGCGTATGTCTTTGTGCACGGTTTCAAGCTTCCCCACGTGTTTCACATCGTCAAGCCGTCGAAAGGATTCTCAGGTACTTACATGGAACCCAAGAATTTGGCATTTTTCTTCCTTCTTCCTCAACCGTTACTTTGAAAGCTTTTTCGGATGCTGATTTTGGGGGTTGTAGGATTGATAGGAAAAGTACTTCCGGTGCTTGTCATTTTCTTGGTAATTCTCTTGTTGCTTGGTCCTCTAGAAAACAAAATTCAGTTGCACAATCCACAGCCGAATCTGAATATGTAGCTGCTGCTAGTGCTTGCTCACAAATTCTTTGGATTGTTCAAACACTTAAGGACTATGGGGTTGATCTAGATAGTGTTCCACTATTCTGTGATAACACTAGTGCCATTTGCATTGCTAAAAACCCCGTGCAACATTCTAGAACTAAGCACATTGATATTAGGTATCACTTTCTCCGAGATAATGTTGAAAAAGGAAACATTGTGCTTCACCATGTAGATACCGAACAACAATTGGCTGACATTTTTACAAAACCTTTAGATTTCACTCGTTTTTGTTACATTCGTAGTGAAATAGGGGTTATGCATCCTCATGGCTTAAATTGAGGGGGAGTTTTGAAACTTGGGAAGTCTATGTGTGAATCTGAAATTAAATTAATATGAGCATAGTATTTCATACATATATGACTTTGTGATTCCTTTTACATGCTGAAAGTTCTTACTACATTACTCGTGTTATACATTTTGTAGTTTTTGCCATGTCTTGTAATTGGAATAATTACTTACACTAAAACTGGTCATGGTCGATCTTTCTTACTGTTTTGAACTTGTTACATGTTCACAAGTGCTTTTAATCATTAAGAATTAATCAAGTAATCAACTCACATGTTGAGTTTTTATGAACAAATATAAATTGAGAAAAGATCAAGAGAATATGCATGCATCGCACGTCTTCTTTTGAGATGGCTTGTCATTGCACTTAGATATGAACTTGGAAGAAGTTGTGTATGACTAAAACCATGTCCTTAAGCTTCTGATTGTCAAATGACATAGGCTTGGCTTGGTTGGTTAGAATAAGGCAGATGCGCATATAATCTCTTGCAAATATCATATGATCTAAATTTATGCTTTGAAAAATAATAAAATGCAGTAACTAGTGTCATGCTTTCAGGTTTTGAAATAGTTAAGTTTGTGAGATCATTACTTACTTAAATTGAAAATTACATTTGATCTCTAGCATGGCTTACACTACTTTATGTATCTCATTGATGTGATAATGTAAGGTACCTGATAGTATGACTTGGATGAGCTTTGTTTATATGTATATGTTATAATATGCTCATAACAACTAAAGGGGGAGAGATAATTTGTTTATATGCTCATGACTTGCTGAATACATTGTCAAAGGGGGAGAGATAAGCATGAAGAGAAAGAGAATATGTGCATAAGGAGAGATAATAAAGGGGGAGAGATAATATGGGAATTGAATATGTGCATAAGGAGAGATAATAAAGGGGGATAGATAATATGGGAATTTTCTTACTTTTGATTTACAAAAGAGGGAGAAATTTTCTTCAAAACTTTTATGAGAATAAGCCAATGTTCGAATTTTAAATGGTGTTGCCAATGCATTCATCAAGGAGGAGATTGTAGGACCTATGTGTGCTGAATACATTGGCTTGTAGTGAATACACTTGGCTTTGATGATAAAAGTTTTAAATATCACCAAAACATCTTTTTATAAAGGTCTGACTCTAGCTCCGAGCTATAGCAAGGTCCGACCATAGGTCCGACTTGTTTTAGGTAGCTCCGGCTACGTTAGATGCTAGGTCTGACTTCTTGGTAAGGTCCGACTAGCTTTGGTTAGCTCCGGTGAGCTTTATCTTTAGCTCTGGCATGACTTTGTTAGCTCCGGCATGTCTTTGATAGCTCCGACATGTTTTTGATAGCTCCGACATGTTTTTGCTAAGCTCCGAAGTTGATTTTTCTAGCTCCGGCTTTTGGGTTTACTAGTTCTGGTTAGCTCCGGTGCTAGGATCTACTAGTTTTGGTAAGCTCCGGCAGGTGCTTCATTGTACTAGTTTTGGTAAGCTCCAGCGCTAGATTCTACTAGCTTTTGTTAGCTCCGGCTCAAGGTCCGGGTTGCTCTGGCAAGGTCCGGAACTTGACCGCAGTGCTTCTGCTTTTCATTTGCAATGTTTCGTACTTGCTTTACATTGTTGGAAAGATTGCTTGGTATTCATTTGCTAAGTTTTTGGTGCGTTTTGGATGATATGGCTGATATCGTTTTGCTATGCTTTGCAACATGCTTATGTGAGGCTCTCACGTAAGGTGTTGTGTTCGGAACTAACTTGAGTCAAGTCGAAGACTTGGGCTCGTATGGATTGGTTGTTTATTCATGTGCAGGTGTTGCTTGAGTTCAAGTCATGGCTGGTGACAGGATCCATTGGACTAGTCTCAGGGAGGAGATGAGGTTCCAACAACCAAATTCAGGAGGAATTGTGGTTGAGCTGATCAGGAGGTCGCGCAGGATGATTGAATCAAGGGCAGTGCATATGAAGGTTACTAAACGTCGAAGGAAGGTGTTCACACGTATGCATGCGGTGCATGACGTGGCAACATGGTTCCGAAGATGAGATAAGGAAGGAAAGATCTGATCGGAAGGATCAGATCGTACCGGTTGATGACTTTTGCTGCGGCGGAGTCGGTTATGGCTCGGTATGGAAAGTATCGAGTTGGTTATGTTAGAATTTCGTATGGGTCACGAATTTGAGTTTTTTAGGAATGTGGGATACGTTCCGAAGGTGTTTGGAAGTCTTAAGATTGCTTCTATCTGCGTATAGAAGAATCTTGAGCAGTTATGGAATGTTATGATTTGTGATCTGAGTAGGATTGGAGTCCTAGTTGATATTGGGTTGGCCTAAGGGCTGGTTATATAAGCAAGGGAGCCCAGAGCTCGTGAGATACGACTTTGGGGCTGTTCCTCTTGTGTTCTATTGAATAAAGTTTGTAGTTTGAAGGAACTTTTGTGCCTTGTTCATCCGACTTGTTCCAGACAAGTTTTACTCGTCGAGTTTCTGGACAGCACTACCTTTCGTCGGTGGTTTTATCATAACTCAAGTTTTACAGATCCAATTGATGTAATTCTTTGTGGGTTGTCTTCACAACTTGATTATCTATCATCTGTCAAAATTTCACGGTCATTGGATTTGTGGTTTTTGATCTACACGAGTTTCTTTGCAGCGTTCCAGAACTGTTTTTTCTCGAGTAGGTCAGATTGACCTTTGTTTGATCTTTCGATCATAACTTGAGTTTTTCTTGACGGATTTGAATAATTCTTTTTGTGTTGTCTTCGTTACTTGATTCTCTCTGATATCTATCACTTTTGTCACGGTGAAACACGTTTAGATTAGTCTCACACACGATTTCTTTAACATATCGTTTTTCCGCTGAAAGGGTTTGGGGTTTAATTGTTTCCGCAGTGTAAGATTTTTAAATCTACCATTCACCCCCTCTCTGGTAGCTTTTCATGTGCTCTTCGATCCTACAATTGGTATCAGAGCCACGGTGCTCTAATTTTTTGATTTGCGCGTGTTTTTGACTAATCGTTATGGAGAAGTACTCTGCCAAACCTTGTGTGTTTGCAGGTATTGATTTCCAGGTTTGGAAGGCACGCATGGAGGCTTTTATCCCGGCACAAGCTTTGCAATATGGGAGAAGGTGTATAAGCCTTATGAAGTGCCACCTAATGATCAAGTCACGGCCACAAACCTACGGGACGTCGACAACAACAACAAAGCCCAAAACTTGATCATCCAAGGACTCACTCAAAGCAACTTTGATCGTGTCGCGCACCTCTGATCAGCATACGATGTTTGGAGAGCTCTCTGTGATTATCATGAAGGCTCCAACACAATCAAGGAGGTAAAAAAAGATATGTTCAAAAAGGAATATATGCGTTTTGAGATGCAACCAGGTGAGTCTATCGATGACCTCTTTGCTCGTTTCAATAAAATTCTCAGCAACTTACGTAGTGTCAATGTTAATTTTTCTGATGCTGAGAATGCTAGGAAACTTCTTAGTGCATTAGACATGTAAATTTGGGAGATGAAAGTAACATCTATTCGTGAATCTACTGTCATGAGTTCTCTTACATTAGATGTACTCTATTCTAAACTAAAAACTCATGAAATTGACATCCTAGCACGTAAGAACCCCAATAAGTCTATTGCATTTGTTTCACAACGTGATATGTCTAGCTCCGGCCAATCATCATCTTGCAATACTTTTGCTTTGTTGTCCTCACTAACCCTGGAGCAGATCGAAGAATTTCCAGAAGAGGAGTTGGCACTCATCTCTACTAGATTCTCAAAAGCATTGCAAAACGTGAGAACTAGAAGGAGAGTAAGCTCCAGACCTCAACGCTGTTTTGAATGTGGTAAAATAGGACACTTTCGTACAGAATGCCCTAACCTTTCAGGTCCGACCACCCGGGAAGAAAAACAAAGCAAGGTCCGGACCTCCTCTGGAAATTCCAACAAAAAGAAAAAAAAGGGTACCATAGGACACAAGATGATTAATAGCTTCATCACCGCACTTCAAGAACTTAGTTCAAGTGATGTAGACTTTGAAAGTGATGAAGATGATGACGATCTGGCCAACTTATGCTTCATGGCGGGCAAAACAAGATCAAGATCAAGTCAGGAGGATGCAGAACACAACAGTGAAGACGATGAGGTATGTTCTACCTGCAATGAAATGTGTGATGCTATTTCTCGTGCAACTATTATTGTCAAGAAAAAGGACAAAAAGCTTAGGGATAATGTTGCTAAAATTGAATCACTAGAATATGAAATTAACCGTTTAAAAACCTTGATTCCTAGTGATGATGCATGTACCTCATGTGACTTAATATATGAACAATTGTCCACATTAAGAAGTGCACACTCCTCCACTCTAGATAGACTTGATGAAGAAATTGAAAAGAACAAAGAGCTTGTTGCACTTAATGATAAAAACTTGAAAGATGCTGGCTGTTCTACAATTGATTTGCATTGTTCTAGTTGTGATGATCTTGATAAAAAACTGCAAGATGCTATGAATGAAATTTCTATATTGAACAATGCTTTACGTTCTCATGAAGTTAAATTTTGTTCCAATTGCAAACTAAAAGGAAAAACTTCATGTGAAAATTGCCTTGATCTGTCCAATAAACTTGATGACATGCATAGGACATTAGATCGGTTTTGTAATGGGAATAAGAACCTAAACTTGCTGCTGAATTCTTCCAAGTCTTGCAATAATAAAACTGGTTTAGGTTTTGATTCTCAAGCTCATGCTAAAGCACATCCACCTAAAATTGTAAAGTCATTAGGAAGTGGTTTGATTCAAACGGTTCCTAAACAAAAGGGAGTGGTTTTCAAATCTGCAGGAGTGTTGTCTCATTCGGTTTCAAATAAAAATATTGCTTGCTCATCTAGACATGAGCACAAAGTTAAATTTCATTGTACCTTCTGTGGTAGAGATGGTCATGTCATAGATTTTTGTTATAGACTAGCTAAACAACAGAAAAGGGAAAGAATGATTGCTAGATCATATAACTTTCATGCAATTAGAAAAACACAACCTGCTTTAGTGAGTGAGAAATTTGAAAAGGTAGCTTCCGGACCTTCTGGTAAGAATTCCGCAAAAGCAGCTCCGATAGTTCCGATAGCTCCGAGAGCTCCCGGATCTTCTGTTGTTTCCTTTGGAACTTCAGCTTTTGTTTCCGGAGCTTCAGCCTTGTCTTTTGGAACTGCTGCTTTTACCTCCGGAGCTACTGGTTCTTGTGCTAAAAGAGTTAAGAATAGAAAACCTCAAACTTCGACTCATAGACCTGCTGTTTTATCTCAGCTTTCGAGTGTTTTTCCTACTGCACGTCGTGTGACTCAGTACTGGATACCTAAATGCCTTTTGACTAACCCCAGTATTGAGTCATCGACGTATTGTGCTTCTATGTAGGTTACACGTTTGAGGAAGGAGAACATTTGGATTGTGGATTCAGGTTGCTCACGCCACATGACCGGTAACAAAGATTGGTTCTCCTCCCTCTCTTTTGTGTCACGTGTAGAGAATGTTACTTTTGCCGATAATTCTTCAACTCCTATAATTGCTAAGGGTTCGGTTAGAGTAAATGATCACTACACTTTGAAGGATGTGGCACTTGTTAAAAATTTGAAATACAACTTGCTTTCTGTTACACAATTGCTAGATGAAAATCTAGAAATTATTTTCAATAAAAACTGCTGCAAAGTTGTAGGTTCAAATAGTGAGCTTATTTTTAACATGTCTCGGTTTGGAAGAGTTTTTAAAGCTGATTTTGATATGTCTTCCTCTAAGCATAGGTGTCTAGTTGCTAATGATTCAAAGGACTTATATTTTTGGCATCGTAGACTTGGTCACGTAGGCTTTGATCACCTAACACGTGTTAGTGCTCTTAATCGCATACGTGGGCTGTCTAAGCTTAAATGGGACAAAGAAATTGTGTGCTCTTCTTGTAGACATGCTAAGATGGTTGCAGGTTCACATACTCCTCTCACAATGATCATGTCAACTGAACCATGTCAACTTTTTGCATCTTGACACCGTAGGACCTTCACGTGTTCAATCCTTTGGAGGTAAATGGTATGTTCTTGTGATTGTTGATGATTATTCTAGATTCTCTTGGGTTTACTTTATGGCGTCTAAGAATGAAGTTTTTAGTCACTTTAGAACTTTATTTCTTAGATTGTCAATTGATTACCTAGGATCTTTAAAAGCAATTAGAAGTGATAACGGAACTGAATTTAAAAATCAATCTTTTGATCACTTTTATGCTGAAAATAGAATAGATCATCAATTTTCTTCACCATATGTACCTCAACAAAACGGTGTTGTAGAAAGAAAGAACAGAACCTTAGTTGAGATGGCTAGGACTATGCTTGATGAATATCAAACTCCCAGGAAATTTTGGGCTGATGCGTTAGCAATTGCTTGTTATGTCTCAAATTGTATTTTCTTGCGTACTAAGCTAGGTAAAACACCATATGAGCTTCAGTTTGGTCATAGGCCTAGTGTTACACACTTTCGGGTCTTTGGTTGCAAATGCTTTGTTAAGAAACATGGTAATCTTGATAAATTTGAACCTAGATCCATTGATGGCATGTTTCTTGGTTATCCATCTCATACTAGAGGCTACCGTGTGCTTTGACTTGACACTAACAAAATTGTGGAGACTTGTGAAGTGTCTTTTGATGAAGCTAGCCCAGGTACTAGCTCCGGTGTTGCAGGACCAGATCCGTATCTCAGGGGGAGGGTATTTTTGAAGATGAAGAAGAGCCGATGATACTGCCTAGTAGTTCCGAAGTTGACATGTGTCCAGCTCCGGACATTGAACAAGCTCCGACTATCACCTATGCTGGTCCTGATTGTCCACAAGTCACAAGCTCATCAATCTACGATGAACCTAATGAAGAAGAAGCTTGTGAGACATCTGTTCCCCTACGTTTTTACAAAGATCATCCCCCACAACAGATGATTGGAAGCTTGCACGAACGAGTCACACGGTCCAGGTTTTGCGATCCAAATTCTCATGCTCATTTTGCTTTTGTTGCTTCTTTTGAACCCAAAGATATATCACACGCACTCACTAATGAATCTTGGATTATTGCCATGCAAGAAGAGTTAGAAAATTTTGAAAGAAATAATGTTTGGAAACTTGTACCTCCACCTCAAGGTCACACTTTAATTGGAACCAAATGGGTATATAAAAATAAACAAAGTGAGGATGGGGTTGTGGTTAGGAATAAGGCTAGGTTGGTTGCTCAAGGTTTCACTCAAGTTGAAGGTCTAGATTTTGATGAAACTTTTGCTCCTGTCGCTAGATTAGAAGCCATAAGAATTTTGTTAGCTTTTGCAGCATCTAAAGGTTTTAAGCTATATCAAATGGATGTTAAAAGTGCTTTTCTTAATGGCTACATAGATGAGGAGGTTTATGTCAAACAACCACCGGGTTTTAAAAATCCAGATTTTCCTAATCATGTTTACAAACTGTCCAAAGCCTTATACGGTCTCAAACAAGCCCCTAGAGCATGGTATGATAGGTTAAAAACATTCTTACTTGAACAGGGGTTTACCATGGGCAAGGTTGATAAAACTCTTTTTGTGCTTAAGCATGGCAATGACTCATTATTCGTTCAAGTGTATGTGGATGATATTATCTTTGGTTGTGCTTCTCATGATCTTGTGTCCAAGTTTTCAGCAATGATGAGTTCCGAATTTGAAATGAGTATGATGGGTGAACTCACTTACTTTTTGGGGCTGCAAATCAAGCAAACCAAGGAGGGTAACTTTGTGCATCAAACGAAGTATACCAAAGACCTCCTAAGGTGCTTCAACATGGACAAAAGCAAGCCTCTTCGGACACCAATGGGAACAACAACAACACTTGAACTTGATGAAGATGGTGAATCCGTGGATCAAAAAGAATATAGAAGCATGATCGGATCACTTTTGTACCTCACGGCATCAAGACCGGACATACAATTCAGCGTATGTCTTTGTGCACGGTTTCAAGCTTCCCCACGTGTTTCACATCGTCAAGCCGTCAAAAGGATTCTCAGGTACTTACATGGAACCCAAGAATTTGGCATTTTTCTTCCTTCTTCCTTAACCGTTACTTTGAAAGCTTTTTCGGATGCTGATTTTGGGGGTTGTAGGATTGATAGGAAAAGTACTTCCGGTGCTTGTCATTTTCTTGGTAATTCTCTTGTTGCTTGGTCCTCTAGAAAACAAAATTCAGTTGTACAATCCACAGCCGAATCTGAATATGTAGCTGCTGCTAGTGCTTGCTCACAAATTCTTTGGATTGTTCAAACACTTAAGGACTATGGGGTTGATCTAGATAGTGTTCCACTATTCTGTGATAACACTAGTGCCACTTGCATTGCTAAAAACCCCGTGCAACATTCTAGAACTAAGCACATTGATATTAGGTATCACTTTCTCCGAGATAATGTTGAAAAAGGAAACATTGTGCTTCACCATGTAGATACCGAACAACAATTGGCTGACATTTTTACAAAACCTTTGGATTTCACTCATTTTTGTTACATTCGTAGTGAAATAGGGGTTATGCATCCTCATGGCTTAAATTGTGGGGGAGTTTTTGAAACTTGGGAAGTCTATGTGTGAATCTGAAATTAAAATAATATGAGCATAGTATTTCATACATATATGACTTTGTGATTCCTTTTACATGCTGAAAGTTCTTACTACATTACTCATGTTATACATTTTGTAGTTTTTGCCATGTCTAGTAATTGGAATAATTACTTACACTAAAACTGGTCATGGTTGAACTTTCTTGCTGTTTTGAACTTGTTACATGTTCACAAGTGCTTTTAATCATTAAGAATTAATCAAGTAATCAACTCACATGTTGAGTTTTTATGAACAAATATAAATTGAGAAAAGATCAAGAGAATATGCATGCATTGCACTTCTTCTTTTGAGATGGCTTGTCATTGCACTTAGATATGAACTTAGAAGAAGTTGTGTATGACTAAAACCATGTCGTTAAGCTTCTGATTGTCAAATGACATAGGCTTGGCTTGGTTGGTTAGAATAAGGCAGATGCGCATATAATCTCTTGCAAATATCATATGATCTAAATTTATGCTTTGAAAAATAATAAAATGCAGCAACTAGTGTCATGCTTTCAGGTTTTGAAATAGTTAAGTTAGTGAGATCATGACTTACTTAAATTGAAAAATACATTTGATCTCTAGCATGGCTTACACTACTTTATGTATCTCATTGATGTGATAATGTAAGGTGCCTGATAGTATGACTTGGATGACCTTTGTTTATATGTATATGTTATAATATGCTCATAACAACTAAAGGGGGAGAGATAATTTGTTTATATGCTCATGACTTGCTGAATACATTGTCAAAGGGGGAGAGATAAGCATGAAGAGAAAGAGAATATGTGCATAAGGAGAGATAATAAAGGGGGAGAGATAATATGGGAATTGAATATGTGCATAAGGAGAGATAATAAAGGGGGAGAGATAATATGGGAATTTTTGTTACTTTTGATTTACAAAAGAGGGAGAAATTTTCTTCAAAACTTTTATTAGAATAAGCCAATGTTCGGATTTTAAATGGTGTTTCCAATGCATTCATCAAGGGGGAGATTGTAGGACCTATGTGTGCTGAATACATTGGCTTGTAGTGAATACACTTGGCTTTGATGATAAAAGTTTTAAATATCACCAAAACATCTTTTTATCAAGGTCCGACTCTAGCTCCGAGCTATAGCAAGGTCCGACCATAGGTCCGACTTGTTTTAGGTAGCTCCGGCTACGTTAGATGCTAGGTCCGACTTCTTGGTAAGGTCCGACTAGCTTTGGTTAGCTCCGGTGAGCTTTATCTTTAGCTCCGGCATGACTTTGTTAGCTCCAGCATGTCTTTGATAGCTCCGACATGTTTTTGATAGCTCCGACATGTTTTTGCTAAGCTCCGAAGTTGATTTTTCTAGCTCCGGCTTTTGGGTTTACTAGTTCCGACTAGTTCTGGTTAGCTCCGGTGCTAGGATCTACTAGTTTTGGTAAGCTCCGACAGGTGCTTCATCGTACTAGTTTTGGTAAGCTCCGGCGCTAGATTCTACTAGCTTTTGTTAGCTCCGGCTCAAGGTTCGGGTTGCTCTGGCAAGGTCCAGAACTTGACCGCAGTGCTTCTGCTTTTCATTTGCAATGTTTTGTACTTGCTTTACATTGTTGGAAAGATTGCTTGGTATTCATTTGCTAAGTTTTTGGTGCGTTTTGGATGATATGGCTGATATCGTTTTGCTATGCTTTGCAACATGCTTATGTGAGGCTCTCACGTAAGGTGTTGTGTTCGGAACTAACTTGAGTCAAGTCGAGGACTTGGGCTCGTATGGATTGGTTGTTTATTCATGTGCAGGTGTTGCTTGAGTTCAAGTCATGGCTGGTGACAGGATCCATTGGACTAGTCTCAGGGAGGAGATGAGGTTCCAACAACCAAATTCAGGAGGAATTGTGGTTGAGCTGATCAGGAGGTCGCGCAGGATGATTGAATCAAGGGCAGTGCATATGAAGGTTACTGAACGTCGAAGGAAGGTGTTCGCACGTATGCATGCGGTGCATGATGTGGCAACATGGTTCCGAAGATGGGATAAGGAAGGAAAGATCTGATCGGAAGGATCAGATCGTACCGGTTGATGACTTTTGCTGCGGCGGAGTCGGTTATGGCTCGGTATGGAAAGTATCGAGTTGGTTATGTTAGGATTTCGTATGGGTCACGAATTTGAGTTGTTTAGGAATGTGGGATACGTTCTGAAGGTGTTTGGAAGTCTTAAGATTGCTTCTATCTGCGTATAAAAGAATCTTGAGCAGTTATGGAATGTTATGATTTGTGATCTGAGTAGGATTGGAGTCCTAGTTGATATTGGGTTGGCCTAAGGGCTGGTTATATAAGCAAGGGAGCCCAGAGCTCGTGAGAGACGACTTTGGGGCTGTTCCTCTTGTGTTCTATTGAATAAAATTCGTAGTTTGAAGGAACTTTTGTGCCTTGTTCGTCCGACTTGTTCCAGACAAGTTTTACTCGTCGAGTTTCTGGACAGCACTACCTTTCATCGGTGGTTTTATCATAACTCAAGTTTTACAGATCCAATTGACGTAATTCTTTGTGGGTTGTCTTCACAACTTCATTATCTATCATCTGTCAAAATTTCACGGTCATTGGATTTGTGGTTTTTGATCTACACGAGTTTCTTTGCAGCGTTCCAGAACTGTTTTTTCTCGAGTAGGTCAGATTGACCTTTGTTTGATCTTTCAATCATAACTTGAGTTTTTCTCGACGGATTTGAATAATTCTTTTTGTGTTGTCTTTGTGACTTGATTCTCTCTGATATCTATCACTTTTGTCACGGTGAAACACGTTTAGATTAGTCTCACACACGATTTCTTTAACAAATCGTTTTTCTGCCGAAAGGGTTTGGGGTTTAATTGTTTCCGCTGCGTAAGATTTTTAAATCTACCATTCACCCCCCTCTGGTAGCTTTTCACGTGCTCTTCGATCCTAAAGTGGTACAACCTCTGCAGAGTGTTGAAAACTATCATGATAGCCACGCTCCCGATTATGAGCACTTGGACAACTTCCATGATTAGAATTGGAATTGGGATGGTTTCGGATATGGCTATAGTTTGGGTTATGATAAATGGACATGGTTGGATATGAAGGTGAGAAATTGGCATATGGATGTTTATTAAATTGATGTATGAGATATAATGGCAATTGAGAATGATGAATATGGTTTTGATGTTTACTTGGGATATGATGGGATTAAAATCACATAGACATTTAAGGATGCTTTTTACATATTTATGAAATGTACTTTTCTGTAATTAGCCATTTATCATCATTCCTTGTTCCTAGCTACATGTCATATTTTCCCACACTTGTTGAGTACGACATATGCTCACCCTTGCAATTTCCCCACCAACAGTTTCAGGTGATGTTTGGGAGTACCATGAGGATAATGTGGAGTACTAGGTTGCGTACTATCGTCGACTTGCCTGTGGTATGGAGTCGTGTTGCCTAGCTCTGTTAGTTTAGTTTATTTTCTGTTGCAGTAATAATAATTTGAGTTTTGTAATTCAAGAATCATTGAATAATTGTATTAAAGGACATATTTGTTAGTTTTGACGTGATAATTTTTTGTATATCGTTTGTGATGCACTCGTGTATGTGTGTTAAACATACTAGACACACATATGTGTCGCAGTTGGTTCATTTTCGGAGCCAAGTGTCACAAATTGGTATCAGAGCTGCATTGTCCGTAGGACGCAACCTAGGTAGAATGGACACCTTAGAGCACATAGGAACACTTAGTAAGGGTCATAGTTGGTTGGTGTGCTGATTTGATGTGAGTGCTTGGTTGTGTGCATAGTAGAGGATGTTGTGATGCTTCAACACTTGCCACATCCATATAAGCTTATATATGTAGTTGCTTAGTTTCATATCCCTTGATGCATTAAGTTGGGTACGTTTTCTAAAATCCTTCCATCTCTTGCTCTTTTCCCTCAAATGCCGAGGGTGACCTGCAACCAAAGGAACGCTGATAGCAATGAGGAGGACAATGGGGTGCCATAGAATTTTGCCCTTGGACCTGAAGCTAGCAATCTTGAGCGCTTGATGGCTATGCAAAATCAGCTCATGCAAACTATGATGCAAACCTTGGGATAGCTACAAGCCAATAACCAACCCCACATGTTTTCGCCACCACCACCACCACACCACCCCCACCACCTCATAACCGCTTGGGAGAATTTATGAGGACTAGGCCACCTACTTTTGCTCAAGCCAATGATCCTATGGATGCTGATGATTGGCTGAAATCTGTGGAGAAGAAGCTTGCTATTGTCCAATGCAATGACAGGGAGAATGTCCTTTTTGCCTCCGATCAGCTAGTTGGAGCAGCTGCGGATTGGTGGGAAGCTCTTTGCAATGCCCATGCAAATCAAGAGAGAATCACTTGGGCGAAATTGAAAGAGAGTTTCCGTTCTCACTATGTTCCTGAAGGAGTCATGATCTTGAAGAGGCAAGAATTTTAAAACCTAAGGAAAGAAAGGTTTGGTGTGAGTGGGTACCTTAATAAATTAACTCAACTCTCAAGGTATGCTCTAGAAGATGTGAACACGGACAGCCGTAAGCAATACTTTTTCATGAGGGGCCTAAACAATGAGATTCAAGTCAAATTGCTCAATTGTGATTATGCAAATTTCCATAAGCTTGTGGACAAGGCCATTGTGGTTGAGAACAAGGTTCGGGAGATGGAGCAAGATAACAAGAGGAAGATGCCATATCAAGGACAGTCACAAGGAAGCAAAGTTCACCCCAGCTATGCACCACCAAATGCACCATACTACAACCCCTCTGCTTCTGCATATCGCGTTGCTATTCCACCGCGCCCAGCTCAACCAATGCAGTAACACCCTACCATGCAATCACCTCGCCCTCTATTGCCACATGTGCCCCATGCCAATTTCCTTACTAATGCAATCAAGTTATGATCGAAAGATCAAACATAGGTCAATCTGTTCTACACGAGAAAAATCAGATCTTCAACACCCCAAAGAAACTCGTGTAGATAAGAAACCACAAATCCAATAACCATGAAGTTTTCATAGATGATAGATAATAAAGTTATTAAGTTAACCCAAAAATAATCACGTCAATTGGATATGTAAAACTCGAATTATTATAAAACCACCGAAGCAAGGTAGTTCTGTGCAGAAACTCGACGAGAAAAACTTGTCTGAAACAAGTCGGACGAACAAGACACAAAAGTTCCTTTAAACTACAATCTTTATTCAATATAACACAAGAGGAACAGCCCAAAATCCATGAACCATGAGTTCTGGCCTCCCTTGCTTATATAACCAGATGTAAGGCCAACGCAAACCAAACTAAGACTCGTATCCTACTCAGTTTCCACCGAAACTTTCCATAACTGCTCAAGACTCTTCTATATGAAGATAGAAGCAATATTAAGACTTCCAAACACCTTAGGAATGTATCCCACATTCCTATAAACAACTCAACTTCGTGACCCACATGAAATCTAACCAAAACAAACTCGAAACTTTCCATAAACGAACCATAACCACCTCAGCCGCAGCCTGAGGCATCTTCCAGCTGGTTGGACCTTTCCGACCAATTCTTTATGTCCATTTCTCTTCATAATGCCTTGGAACCATGCAGCCACGTCAATGCACTCCATGCACACGTGCAAACATCTTCCATAGACGTTCATGATATCTTCATATGCATTGTTCTTGATTTAAACATGTTGCGCGGCCATTCGATCAACTCAACCACAATTCCTCCCGAACTTGGTTGATGAACTTCATCTTCTCCCTAACACTAGTTCAATGGATCCCGTCGCCAGCCATGTATTGAACTCAAACAACACCTGCACATGAATAAACAACTGATACTTCCGAGCACAAGTACTCGACTTGACTCACGTTAGTTTCGAAACCACAACACCTTACGTAAGCACCTCACATAAGCATGTTGCAAACCGTAGCAAAACATTAACCACCATGATTAGCCAAAATGCATAAAAAACTTAGTAAAAGAATACTAAACAATCTTTCCATAAGTGTAAAGAAAGTTTGAACCATTACACGGTAAAAGTGGAACAATTGCAATCTAGCTCTGAACCTTGGGTTGGAGCTTACCAAAACTAGCAGGACCTAGCACTGGAGCTTACCTAGGCTAGCAGGACCTAGTACCAGAACTTACCAAAGCTAGTAGGACCTAGCACCGGAGTTACCAAAGCTAGTCGAACCTAGCATCAGACCTAGCAAAAACATGTCGGACCTAGCCACAACAAGTCGGACCTAACCAAAACAAGTCAGACCTAGACAAAGTAAGTCGGACCTTACGTCAGATCTTGCCGGAGCTACCCAAAACAAGTCAGACCTATTGTCGGACCTTGTAGGAGCTCGGACCTAGAGACGGATGTAAAATCCCACATTTTCCTTCATATGAGGTTCAGTTGTAAAGTGGTTGTTAACCCTAATGGAGACCCATTTATAGCCATGCTTATAAACTTGACCTCATCAAATCTTTTCTTCTACTCATGTTTAAATTTATTAACATGATGAATGGACTTCACCATTAAACTTAGATTAATTCTTTTGACCTCTCTTCAAAGTTGGAAATTATTTGAAGAAAGATTTCTAGGCCAATTTAATATGCAGTACCAAATAGATATTCAAATTAATATAAATTGAATATATACTACTGTATATTTGGCCCTGTCAAATTTATTCAATTCAGGGGCCATTAATTTTTCTATGGTTTCCTAATATTCCAAATAGACTTCCTGCAAAGTTTCATAAATTTTGAACTTCATTTGCTATTTTATTTGAGACGCTTAGCAAATTCAAACCATGTTTTGAATTCAAGTTATGAATTCTGTTCAACTAGATTGAACATCAAGATTTGAACACACACTCATGGTCAGCATAACTTGCTTGACTTATTCCCATAGTCTCACAATTTTTGGAACTCAATTGCTATTTAAAACAGTGGCACCATTGAATTCCATCCAAATTCAAATTTGAATTTGAAATCCAATTGAAACTTGCTCCAATTCAAAATCCAATTGCAAAATCGAATTCTAGATATTTATTTGAGCCTCCCCACAAAAATCTATAATTTTTGGACACCATTTGGTAGGAGAATTGAAGTCTGCAGAGGAGGGACAGGGATAAGGGTTGTGGGACCCACCAGTCAGTGGGACACACTCGCAGCTGTTCTGCACGCCGTTTTTCCGGCGTTCCTCACCTCGACACCGCGCCGCATGCAGGGCACCTCGGAGCTGCTCGCCTTCCTGCTTCATGGCGTCTCCCCTACTCCTCCCCGGCCTATAAATACTCTCCCCCGGTCGCATTGGACACCACCCCGAGCACTCGCCTCTGTTTTCATTCTTCCTCCACTGCACCGCACCGCCTCCGCCATTCTCGACGCGCCGGCCAAACGACGCAAAGAATTGCAGTGCTTCCAACAGCAAAAGGTTGCTCAACTAGTTGCTCTTCCTTCCTGTCAAATCGCTTGTTTGATTCACTGCTTATATGTGCAGTATTTCGAAGTTCCTCGATGCTCGCGGTTGAAGTCGCGAAGGGAAGCTTCCTGTTCCACGAGGACAGACACTTCAAGCCCGATTCCATCTTCCTCTTTGAAGCAATAAGGTGCGCAAAGGTACCTAGATGCATCATGTGAAGTTTCAGCCACTGTCATGCTTCCTAGCTCCTTTATCTCAAGTTTTCCCCAAATTAGTTCATACCGATATCGATAGATTACCGGTTAAATTCCGTTTCTATGTACGATTAATTGTCAATCCAGTAAGGTATTATCTCCTAGATCTCCAGGCGCATCACCTCACAAAGATTGGGAGGATGACATCGAGAAATGAGGTCGGATTTTGAGTTTTCATAGCCGCCGATTGGAAACCCATACCTTGCCATCAAGTTCAACTTTGCCGATGATTTCTCCCCAATCTGACCCCCAAATCATCATCCCGATGTTCCCAGGAACCTCCCCGACCTTTTCCCGAGGCTATTGAGCCATTCCCAAGCATTTCCGACGAAGGCCGAAACCCTAGCTCCGCCGTCGCCGTCTCGCCGCCGTCTCCGACCATCGCCGACATGATTGGACACCACCATCGAATTATTAGGGTGGAGCGGTCACGGCGAGGCCGAGAGGAGGTCGGCGCACCAGTTCCGGCGAGGCACCGCCGCAGTTCCGGCGAGGAGCGCCGCCGCGTTGGGAGGTAGACGAAGACGCGGGTCCCACCGGTCAGCGTGACCCTCTCGCGTGGGATCAGTTGCGGATAGGATCCGGTGTGGCTGCACGGTTGAACCCCATGACCCCCAGTGTGGCTCCAATCCGATTGGTCGAATTCAAATGAAGTGGGACCAGCCCCTTTTATTTGAAATTTCCAATAGGAAAATAAATCCAGATTCAATCCCAACTTAGAAAATCCATAACTTCCCGTAGAATTATCCAAAAGTTCCCAAATAAATTTTGTTAGAACCAGAATGAAGAGTACTGTCCAGTGGTGCACTTGGATTTGTATGAAAATCCATAGAAAGTTCTCCATAATTCAGATAAGCAAAATTCTTAAAGAATTCATTCCTACAGTTCTGTTAATTGGAAAATTCTCAATTTTGGTCAGAACCTTATAATTTATACATGAGATCTCCAGTAGAAATTTCAAGTTCATTGGACTTAAATTACTGGGTTGATATATGTTCCAAACCTCTACGTAGCTATAAATTGAGAAAAATGGAAAAAATCAATTTCCAGAAATTTACCCAAACTTTAAAAATCAGTTCTTCCTATAGAAAGCTCAGAAAATTGTGAAACAAATTTTCCTTGAATCAGTGAGACCCCATCAACATGATCCAACCCTTGGTAGCCATAATACGTCTCCAAAAATGTCAACCAAAAATTAGAGAAGCTTATTGCTTACCATAATTGTTAAGAATAACAAACATCCTTTATCATCTCCTGTTCTTTGCAAGAGTCTTCTCCATAATCTCTAGTATCCACCATAAAAATCCCAAAGTTAATTAAGATAATTATATTATTTTATCTTAATATACACACCCCACCTTAAGCATATTAATTATTCACAAAATCATTTATACCTAGTATATGCATATCGTGTAGTAGCTGAAGTCGAGGAGCAGCCGGAAGCCTTGGAGGTCCAGCTGCGAGAAACTAACATAGACTCAAACTCGCATTTAGGCAAGCCCGGGTTTGCATTTAAGTTCCTTACAGTATTTTGCAGTTTTAATTCACATTACGTCTTTAGATGATTGTGCATTACGTTTAAGGTGTTTGACATCCACTTGCATGGCCCACAAATCCTATGGAGTCTTGGGTAGGTCTACGGCCCATTGAGTAGACACTGCTATGCTTATACTCATAGGAATTCGGTAGAAGTCGAGTAGTTGGAATCTACTCGCAAGATAGGAATTTTATTACACCGGAAATTCTAGAATAAGAAAATGGTTTATGAATATGAAATTGAGACCGAGCAGTGGATAGGATGCAGTGAGACGTGGTCTCACGTGCATAGCTCTGCTTTTATCGATTGAGGACCGTTTCGTGTGCGGTCCTGCTGGACAAGCTTGAATTGTACCGGCGACATACTGGAGGAATAGGCTCCAGTAAACTGATGTAGCTTGATACTGGTTTGTCGAGGCATTCCGTTCCGTTTTACAGGCGTGGGTTGAGGGCAACAAGGTGTAAATCAGCTGGTGGGCACGTTAGAGTACGCCCCACGCAGTGACCTCCTGCTCGTGACGGATCGACCGGTTAGACATTCGAGTGTTTAGTGAAAGGTGGCCATATACGACTAGTACTGAATTGTTATGTAGGTACTGCTGAAAGTACTCACTGGCATTTCCGAAAGTGCGAATGTGTCGTGTTGTTCCGGGTATGTCCTGATTGCAATCACCGTCCCTTGCGGTAATAGACTACCACTTGTTCACTGTGCCGTGACATAGTAAATACTAAAGAAGTTAGACGAATATGATATATTGGTTACAAATTGCTTGAACAACCTTGTTTGGCTTAGAGATAGTACAATTAAAAGTTTACAGTTTCCCCATACTTTAACTGTAATAGCATTATGTGCCTTGTGCACGTCATATCTTCGGCAAAGCGTTTCTTGTTTGATTGTGGCGTCTATGATGTGTCGTGCCTGAGAAATGTCAGGTGCTGAATAAAACATGACTATAAGGATCCACTTGTAGGCGAGTCCTTATGCTTTACTTACCTATGTTTAGTACTCATCCTTGCATATGTCTAGTGAGACGGGTTAGTCTTGCTGAGCCTTATGCTCACGTTTGCAGTTAACGAGTTTTTGCAGATTATACGACTGATGATGGGTTTAATGACGAAGTTGCACCCCCTCCAGGGTTCACAGCCGAGTGGGAACCCTGCACGCGGTTGTGAATTGCGGGTTGCTAGTGCAAAGTATCCAGGGCATGGATGACTTTGCTTTTGCATAGCTAGTGCTGAGAGCGTAGCTATGATGTATAGTTCTCTTTCCTTCCGCTAGTACTTTTAAAACTTCCGCTGTGCTTGTCAATAAAGACTTGGTATTGTAAATTTGTTTTTGTTCTATTCTTGTATACTGTTGGGTGTCACATCGCACGACACCACCCAATGAGATCCTTGGCGGTCGGGATTTCGGTCCCCACAACAGACCTTGTTGAGATGGGTGTTTTGGCAGTATTCAAAACTTTTATCGTCATAGCCAATGTATTCAACACACATAGGTCTCACAATCTCCCCCTTGGTGAATGCATTGGCAACACCACTTAAAATCCGAACATTGGATTATTCACATGAAAAGTTTTGAAAAAACAATCAAATGAGAAAGAAAGAAATTTCAAAACAAATATTTCTCCCCTATACATATTTCTCCCCCTTTGTAAATCAAATAAAATGAGAGAAAAAATTCTCCCCCTAAGAAGAATCGTGCCAATACACTTGTATTCAATGTGTGATCAATTTCTCCCCCTTTGACAATGTATTCAGCAAGGTTCAAAGAGAAATATTTATACTTATGTGCATATTATAAGATATACATATAAAACAAAGCTCATCCAAATCATACTATCATGTAACTTACACTATCACATCAATGAGATACATAAAGTAGTGTAAGCCATGCTAGAGATCTTGTGTAATTTTCAATTTAAGCAAGTCATGATCTCACAAACTTAACTATTTCAAAACCTGAAAGCATGACACTTGTTGCTGAATTTTTATTTTCTTTTAAGGAACATAATTCATCTTATGACATTTGCAAGAGATTATATGCCGCATCAGCCTTATTCTAACCAACCAAGCCAAGCCTATGTCATTTGATAATCAGAAGCTTGAGGACATGGTTTTAGTCATACACAACTTCTTCCAAGTTCGTATCTAAGTGCAATGATAAGCCATCTCAAAAGAAGAAGTGCAGTGCACGCATATTCTCTTGATCTTTTCTCATGTTTATTTGATCATAAAAGCTCAACATGTTGATAGTTGATTGATTAATTTTTCATTATTAAAAGCACTTATGAGCATGTAACAAGTTCAAAACAGCAAGAAGGTTCGATCATGACCAGATTTAGTGTAAGTAATTATTCCAATTACTAGTCATGGAAAAAACTACAAAATGTATAACACGAGTAATGTAGTAAGAACTTTCAACATGAAAAAGGAATCACAAAGTCATATATGTATGAAATATTATGCTCATATTATTTTAAATTTGGATTCACACATAGACTTCAAGTTTCAAAACTCCCCCTCAATTTAATCCATGAGGATGCATAACTCCTATTTCACTACGAATGAAACAAAAACGAGTGAAATCCAAAGGTTTTGTAAAAATGTCAGCCAATTGTTGTTCATTATTAACAAGCTGAAGCACAATGTTTCCTTTTTTAACATTATCACAGAGAAATTAATACCTAATGTCAATGTGCTTTGTTCTAGAATGTTGCACGGGGTTTTTAGCAATGCAAATGGCACTAGTGTTATCACAAAACAACGGAACATGATCTAAAGCAACCTTATAGTCCTTAAGAGTTTGAACAATCCAAAGAATTTGTGAACAAGCGCTAGCAGCAGCTACATATTCAGACTCGGCTGTGGATTGAGCAACTGAATTTGTTTTCTAGAGGACCAAACAACAAGTGAATTACCAAGAAAATGACAAGCACCCGAAGTACTTTTCCTATCAATCCTACAACCCCCAAAATCAGCATCCGAAAAAGCTTTCAAAGTAACGGTTGAGGAATAAGGAAGAAAAATGCCAAATTCTCGAGTTCCATGTAAGTACATGAGAATTCTTTTGATGGCTTGACAATGTGAAGCACGTGGGGAAGCTTGAAATCGTGCACAAAGACATAAGCTGAATTGTATGTCCGGTCTTGATGTCGTGAGGTACAGAAGTGATCCAATCATACATCTATATTCTTTTTGATCGACCGGGTCACCATCTTCATCAATTTCAAGTGTTGTCATTTTTCCCATTGGTGTCCGAAGAGGCTTGCTTTTGTCCATGTTGAAGTGCCTTAAGAGGTCTTTTGTATACTTCGTTTGATGCACAAAGGTTCCCTCCTTGGTTTGCTTGATTTGCAGCCCCAAAAAGTATGTGAGTTCTCCCATCATACCCATCTCAAATTTTGAACTCATCATAGCTGAAAACTTGGACACAAGATCATGAGAAGCACAACCAAAGATAATATCATCCACATACACTTGAACGAATAATGAGTCATTGCCATGCTTAAGCACAAAAAGAGTTTTATCAGCCTTGCCTATATTAAACTCCTTCTCAAGTAAGAATGTTTTTAACCTATCATTCCATGCTCTAGGGGCTTGTTTGAGACCGTACAAGGCTTTGGATAGTTTGTAAACATGATTAGGAAAATCTTAATTTTCAAAACCCGGTGGTTGCTTGACATAGACCTCCTCATCTATGTAGCCATTAAGAAAAGACTTTTAACATCCATTTGATATAACTTGAAACCTTTAGATGCAATAAAAGCTAACAAAATTCTTATGGCTTCTAATCTAGCAACAGGAGCAAAAGTTTCACCAAAATCTAGACCTTAAACTTGTGTGAAACCTTGAGCAACCAACCTAGCCTTATTCCTAATCACAACCCCATCCTCACTTTATTTATTTTTAAACACCCATTTAGTTCCAATTAGAGTATGACCTTGAGGTGGAGGTACAAGTTTCCAAACATTATTTCTTTCAAAATTTTCTAACTCTTCTTGCATGGCAATAATCCAAGATTCATTAGTGACTACGTGTGATATATCTTTGGGTTCAAAAGAAGCAACAAAAGCAGAATGAGCATGAGAATTTGGATCGCAAAACCTGGACCGTGTAATTCATTTGTGCAAGCTCCCAATGTTTTGTTATGGAGGATGACTTTTGAGGATTCGGAGGGGAGTAGACACTTCACAAGCTCCTTGTAGTTCATGTTCATCATAGATTGAAGAGCGTGTGGCTTGAGGACAATCTGAACCAGCTGCAGTAGTTGTTGGTGCTGGTAGTGGTGCAAAATCAGCAGCATGATCAACATCATTTGTTTCTGAATTTTTGGGCAGCAACACCACTTCTTTGTCTTCTTCAATGAAAATACCCCCCCTGTGGATATGGAACTTGACCTGCAATATTAGAGATAGTATATGGGTTAGATTCATCAAAAGAAACCTCACAAGTCTCCACAATTTTGTTAGTGTCAAGTAAAAGCACACGATAGCCATAGTATGAGATATGCCATGAACAGATCTAGCTTCAAATTTATCAAGATTACCATGTTTCTTAACAAAGCATTTACAACCAATGACCCAAAAGCGTGTGACACGAGACCTATGTTCAAACCGAAGTTCATATGGTGTTTTACCTAGTTTAGCACGCAAGAAAACATGATTTGAGACATAACAAGCGGTTGCAATTGCATCTGCCCAAAATTTTCTAGGAGTTTGATATTCATCAAGCATAGTCCTAGCCATCTCAACTAAGGTTCTGTTCTTTCTCTCTACAACACCGCTTTGTTGAGGTACATATGGTGAAGAAAATTGGTGATCTATTCCATTTTCAGCACAAAAGTGATCAAATGATTGATTTTAAATTCAATTCCGTTATCACTTCTAATTGCTTTTAAAGATCCTAGTGAACAATTGATAATCTAAGAAATAAAGTTCTAAAGTGACTAAAAGCTTCATTCTAAGATGCCATAAAGTAAACCCAAGAGTATCTAGAATAGTCATCAACAATCACAAGAACATTCCATTTAGCTCCGAAGGATTGAACACGTGAAGGTCCTACGGTGTCAAGGTGCAAAATTTGACCCGGTTCACTTGTCATGGTCATTGTGAGAGGAGCATGTGAACCTGCAACCATCTTAGCATGTCTACAAGAAGAGCACACAATTTATTTGCCCCCTTTAAGCTTAGGAAGCCCACGTATGCGATAGATGATCAAAGCCTACGTGACCAAGTCTGCGATGCCAAAATTATAAGTCATTTGAATCATTAGCAACTAGAAACCTATGCCTAGAGGATGACATATGAAAATAAGCTTTAAAAACTCTTCCAAACCGAGACATGTTAAAAATAAGCTCACTGTTTGAATCTACAACCTTGCAGCAATTTTTAGTGAAGATAATTTCCAGATTTTCATCTAGTAATTGTGAAACAGAAAGCAAGTTGTATTTCAAATTTCTAACAAGTTCCACATCCTTCAAAGTGTAGTGATAATTTACTTTAACCGAACCCTTATCAATTATAGGAGTTGAAGAATTATCGGCAAAAGTAACATTCTCTACATGTGACACAGAAGAGAAGGAGGAGAACCAATCTTTGTTACCAGTCATGTGGCATGAGCAACCTGAATCCACAATCCAAATGTTCTCCTCCCTCAACCGTGTAACCTACATAGAATCACAATGCATCAGTGACTCAATATTGGGGTTTGTCAAAAGGCATTTAAGAATCTAGTACTGAGTCACACAACGTGCAGGAGGAAAAACAGGCAAAAGTTGATACAGAACAACAGGTTTATGAGCCAATGTTTGAGGATTTTTGTACCCAACTACTGACTTACGAGTTGTTACAAGTGTAGCACGAAAAATAGTAGGTTTGGGAGCAAACTTTGCATGTTTTAGACTCATAACAACAGGTTGCATGTTCTTGATATTTGGTTTAGCATGTGCAGCAAATGTTGCATGAGAGTTATGAGATCTAGCTTGCATTCTTTCCTTTTTCTGTTGTTTAGCTAGTATATAACAAAAATCCATGACATGACCATCTCTACCACAGTGGGTACAATGAAATTTAACTTTGTTTTCATGTCTAGATGAGCAAGCCACATGTTTATTAGAAGCTGAATGAGACAACACCCTTGCAGATTTGAAAACCACTTCGTTTTGTTTAGGAACTGTTTGAAACAAACCACTTCCTAATGACATTACAATTTTAGGTGGATGTGCCTTAGCATGAGCATGAGAATCAAAACCTAAACCAGTTTTATCATTGCAAGACTTGGAAGAATTCAGTAGCAAGTTTAGATTCTTATTCCCATTACAAACCACTTTAATGTCCTATTCATGTCATCAAGTTTCTTTGACAAGTCTAGACAGTTTTCTCATGAAGTTTTTCCTTTTAGTTTGCAATTAGAACAATATTTAACTTCATGAGAATTGTTAAATATAGAAACCTCATTCATAGCATCTTATAGTTTCTTATAAGATCATGACAAGTAAAACAATGCAAATCAATAGTAGAACAACTAGCATCTTTCAAGTTTTTATCATTAAGTGCAGCAATCTCTCTATTCTTTTCAATCTCTAATTCAATTTTATCAAGTGTGGAGGTGTGTGCACTTCTTAGAGAGAACAGTTGTTTGTATATTAAATCACATGAGGAACAAGAATCATCACTAGGAATCAATGATTTCAAACGATTAATTTCAAATTCTCGTGACTCAATTTTAACAACATTGTCCCTAAGCTTTTTGTCCTTTTTCTTAACTATAACGGTGGCACGAGAAATAGCATCACACATTTCTTCGAAAGTAGGACATACCTCTTCATTGTCGCTGTTGTGCTCTGCCTCCTCCATAATTGGTCTTGACTAGCCTGCCATGAAACACAAGTTTGCCAAATCATCTTCATCTTCATCACTTTCGATGTCCACATCGCTGGAGCCAAGTTCTTGAAGTGCGGAGATAAAGCTATTCACCAATTGGCGTCCTATAAAACTGTTCTTTTTCTTGTTGTTGTTTACAAAGGAGTGCTTCGTCCTTGTTTGCTTTTCATCACGAGAAGTAGTACCTGAAAAGTTAGGGCAATCCGTGCAAAATTGTCCTGTCTTACCACATTCGAAGCATCGTTGAGGTCCGACACTCCCTCTCCTTCTAGTTCTCACATTTTGCGATGCTTTTGAGAACCGAGTAGAGATGAGTGCAAGTTCTTCCTCTGGAAACTCTTAAACCTATTCAAGGGTTAGATAGGACAACAAAGCAAGTGTTCCACAAGAAGAAGATTGGCCAGAGCTAGGCATGTCACATTGAGAAACAAATGCAAGAGACTTGCTGGGGTTCTAACGTGAGATTATGTCAATTTCATGAGTTTTAAATTTAGAACATAGAACATCTAATGTAAGTGTACTCATGATAGTAGATTCATGAATAGGTGTTGTAAAATCCCACTTTAATGCAAATATCAGTTTCAGCAACCAATTTAAAAAATTCCTTTTGTAGCTTTTCTAATGAACATTATTCACCCATTTTATATTTTACCAAGCTATAGGAAGAAATCGTACTCTATTAATTGAAATCAACATGTCCAATTTAAATCAATCAAATAAAGGATTGTAAATTATATTTGGATTATTTAATTGTCACATAAACTAGCCTACCATTTTGGACTAATTTAGTAATTTGATTTAAACAATTAAGTAAGGATAAGGGTGAAATTTCAGTGGGACCCACAACTCAGTCTTATCTCCAGAGATGGTTCTCTGTTTTGCTTCTTCAACCGCACGCCCGTTCCTCCTTCTTTTCTCCATCGCGCCATCTCCTCTGCTCCGCTTCCTCCTCCCGATCTGGCAGCCACCTCCCTCTGGTGCCCCGTCCTGCTGTTTCCGCCGCCAGCACCGGCAGGCTCCGCGTCGTGCCCGCGCGAGAGGCGGTCTACCGCCGCAAGCGCGCCTCCTCGCCTCCCTCCGGCGCCCGCCCACGGCGCCGCCCCCGCCAGCTCGAGCATCCGCTAGGCCCGCGCGCCACCTCCCTTCACCGCCTGCGCCGTTGCCGACGCCGGCGCTCCACCTCCTGGCCACCATGGCACCGCGTTGCTGCGCCCCGCGCTCGGCTGCCCCACGATAGTCGCGGCCCAGCTGCCTCCTCGCCGGAGCCGCACCACCCCTCACCGCCGCGGCGTCGCTCCACGACCGCCATCCATCCTTGCCTCTGTCCGGTCCCAGCACCTGGCACAAACGCCGCCCGTTGTGCCCCTGCCTTGCCGCGCCCCAACCGATGGTCGACGCCCGACATCATCGCCTCGTTCCGCACCATGGCTGCACCCAACCAGCGAAGCAAGTGACCGGTGAGATTTATGAGATGCAAGAACACGTCGTTGACACACTAGTATCAACCACTGGTCCAAGGTTAGCTCTGATTGTGCAAGATTGATTAGATTAGTGACTGCAGCTAAGGTGTTCGATGAAATGCTTACAAGGAAAGAACCAACTTCTTTGACGTTCAGAACTGGTCTGTGATGCAGGGGTAGAACGAGGTCGCAACCGACAAGCCTAAGTGCCAAGGTGCCCTTTGAATGATGATGAAGCGACGGAAATCAAGTACACACCCAAGATGTTCGGCAAAATGCCTACAAGGTGAGCCTTGCCCTGAAATACCTTGCTTGACGTCATCAAAGTCCGTTCGTCGTGATCGTTAATGGTACTCATTCCGCGTTAATATCATTCCTATAGGAGTCCCCAAGTCGACCTCCTTTGTCGTTTGTATCACGTTGGCTTGACTGTGCGTGCTCGTGATGCTCCACCATGAGCCGCGTCGACGTTGGTGACCACATGACGTCGTCGTGACGCTCCGAGCCGTCATCGTGCCCTGGCATCGAGATGAACGATGCTTGTGATGAGTGTGGTGTTGAAACACCAGCACGACTCATCGGACAATAGTTTTCAAGCCAAATTAGGTTTTAGTCGTTGTGAGAGCAATCGAGTCCTAAGTGTAGCCAGGGTGCTCGATGAAATGCCTTCTAGGTCAAACCACGAGTATTGGTGATCATCGATGACCTAGGGTAAAGGTATGCAAGAACGTTACGACCAACAAGGAGAACTAGACCAAGGGGAGCCTTGGATAAGAGTTCCTTGGTTGTGTCGAGGATGTTCCCTAACCGATCACAGGATTAGTTAACTTGGTGTACCACTTCATCGACGGTAGGTTCGTCGAGTCGCTTGCCGATGATCGAGTCGACATCACTAGCCTTAAGACTCACAAGGTGGTGTTCGGGATTTCGCTTACCCCATTGACGAGTCCGGGTTGCTGTGGACGTCGCTAAGACGATCTTCTCGAGATGGCAAAGCATGCCTTCACGGCAAGGTCTCGCATCATGTTTAAGTCCCAAGAGCTTATCGAGCTCACCTGGACAGGCTTGCGGGAGACACTACATTAGTGTCGTCGTGTAAGCACTTGAACGATGCTCGAGAAGCTTGCCGTAGAAACTACTTTACCTAAAAGTCATTTGAATGTTGTCTTGGTACTCATGCTAGGTTAAAAGTGCTTGTAATGACTTAAGTCCAAGCCATGTTGATCTCACTTCACTCCCAAGTGTCGTTAGGTTCCATCATGGTTCATCCTAAGTCGGGACCCTACGACAGCACTGCTCACTTAACTAGGTTTACTCATTTATGAGTTAAGTCAAGTTCATTGGTCGACTGCTAAATCGCGACCTTCGTCTTGTACACTCCACTCATACTCAAGCTTTCGATGTCCCACCTTAATTTTTGGGTCATCCTTACACTTCTCCGCCCAACACTTCTTCACCATTCAGATTTGTCAATCTCGCGTGGCATAGCTTGAAGTGTGGTGTACTAAGTTGCAATGTACCTTTATGTTGTACCTTTCAGTTCATACCGACACTTCTATGTCCACCTTGACTCATCCTCTGGTTACCCCCACAATAGAGGTATATCTGTCCTTCCTAGTCAAACTCCTCATTCTTAGAGTTTACACAACCCCGTGGAGTCTATTATTAAATTATTTCATTACTTAATTACTTATATGCATATCATGTCGATAGGAACGTGATGATAGGTGGTCGATGAGAAGTTTCGCTTGGAGGAGAAGGCTAGGGTGTCCACTTGAAGTCCTTGGCGGAGTCCGCACAGAAGGACCACTGACAAGTGACATTTATTTGAGTCACAAACTAAAGCAAGCCCTGGTTTGCATTTAAGAGCTTTTCAAAGTTTTCCAGTTTTATTCACTTACGTCTCCAGTTGATATTATGCATTACGTATAAGGTGTTTGATACTCCACTTGCATGACCACAAATCCCAGGGTTTGGTTGGAACGAGTTACAGTTTGACCTGTAGTAACTGCTTTGCTAATGCATTGGAAATCCGGTAGAAGTCGAGTAGTTGGAATCTACTCGCGAGAGATGTAGGATATCTCACAGGATTGGTTCGATAGAAAATTGCATAATATAATGAAATGGAGACCGGGCAGGGGATGGATAGGAAGCGGCGAGAATTGAGTCTCGGTCGCATAGCCCTGCCTGTGTCGCTTGAGGACCGTGCTGTATGCGGCACCGTTGGGCAAGCTTAAACTGTAATGGTTGCATAATGGTATATGGGCCCATTAAACTGATGTAACTCCAGACTGTAGTGTGGAGACTCCTAGGTTGTCCTTGAATGGAGATGTGAAGGCATAAAGGTGTAAATCTTCTAGCGGGCAACTTCGACGTGTCCTTGTAGGGGACCTTTTGCTCAGGATGAAGAGGTTTGTCGACATTGGTGTCTTGGGTGAAAGGTGGCCACGTATGACGCGGGGAGGAGAGCACGTATGTGTCTCCCACGCGGGTGTGCGTGTCGTGCAGTCCGGGAGTGTCCTGATTGCAATCACCGTCCCTCGCGGTAATAGAGTACCACCTGTCTGTCGCTGTCGTGATGTAGTAAATACTAAATAAGCTAGAAGAATACATTGTATTGAATTATAATTGCTTTGCAACCTTGTATGGCTTAGAGATAGTACAATTAAAAGTTTACAGTTTCCCCATACTTTACCTGTAATAGCAGTATTTTCTTTGGGCATGTCATATCATCGGCAAAGCGTTTCTTGTTTGATTGTTGAGTCTATGATGTGCCGTGCTTGAAGAATGTCATCTGCTACTTAAAACATGATTATAAATATCTACTTGTAGGCGAGTCTATTTATGCTATTCCTTACCTATGCTTAGTATTCACCCTGCATATGTCTAGTGAGACGGGTTAGTCTTGCTGAGCCTTATGCTCACGTTTGCGGTTTAATGATTTTTGCAGGTATTAGTTTTATTTCTGCTGTTCAGGTTGTACATGAGACTCGAGGTGTCGAGATAAATCTCATGTGAACCACGCCGCTACTAAATTTTCTTCTTGTTGATATTGAGAAGCGTCCTAGGGCATGGACGTCTTCTCTCCTGCTTAGTTAGGTGAGATTATGAGTATGTATTTTCCGTTGCGTGTGTACCCTTGTTGTACACTCTTTTGTAAACTCTGATTATTCTGAAATGAAAACTTTGTACGTTTCGGTATTCTTTTCGTGTGTGATGTTAGGTGCCGCATCGCACGGCACCACCCAATGATATCCTCGGATGTGTGGACTCCGGTCCCCACAGACATGGTATCAGAGCTTCGTTGGGAATAGCACGCTCGAAAAGAGCCTATTTTCGAAAACTCCGTAGTAGTCGAGTGAGGATTAGCTATATGCCCATTAAGGACTATTACTAGTATAAGTTATAAGGTGGTGAACTAACTTGTTATATTATTTCTGTAACGATGCTCCGTCTTCAAGGTAAGAGGTAAGGTACGCCACCCAGAGCGGATCAATCTCGGTAAACTCTGCATACGAGATGTGGTATGTGAAATTTCCGTGGCTTAGCACGAAAAGTCAATATGAGTCTCTGAAACTTTCCATATTTCTGAGAACATATGACACGCGGTACCCCAGCGTGACACAAAATTAGTGGGAGCCCCCGTCGGGTGGTGTATAACCCGATAGTATGCATCTCTAGAACTATTCATGTTCTATGGGAGCATGTGAAACACGTATGCCCGAGCGTGTATAAGCTGGTTCGTGCGGGAGTCTTTGCTGTACAGACGTATTTACAACCATGTACCTCGAGACATGACCTCTCTCGAGGACGACTCACACCAGAGTCGTATGCGTTTACTTTTGATTATATCTTATTGTGACTGCCTGTCGTGTTTCCCCGTGCCGCCCTTGAGGTGTGAAGGTGTGAATGGGGATTGTTTGTCTTCTGCAGGTACACTAACTCCGGTAGCGACCCGTGTAGAATACGTTTGCGAGTGATCGATATTAGGACCACCTCTAGACGTATCCGGATATACCGGGTTAGACTTTTCTTTTGGTAAGGCACGTAGTACCGTCAGTATCACAATTGATACTTTGACCATCCCCCACGAAAGAAATGGCTTCATATTCATATTAAGTCCAAGTATCAGTTGCTGATATCTTGTGGACAAGGTAAAATATTTCTTTTCAAGAGTTGGTGAACCAGAGTTCTTTGTTCCTGGCAAGAGTTTAGCTTGACTTCGCTGGGTTGAGACTTTGGTTAAGCATGAAGATCCATAGTGATATGTTATGAATAAGAAGGTCATCAAGTCTCTTTTAAGATTCCATTTAGTTCCAAAGAAAATTATTAGTTGTGAATTAAGTTCTAGCCATCGGACTTGAGTTTTGAGCTAAGTTTCAAAATTTGAGTTTGTTCCCAAATTCTTGTGTTTCGAAGCCGGTGAATTCTGTTTTTGAACAGAATTGACCTGACTTTGAGATTCCATATCTCTTCAACCTGAATGGATATGAATGCAATTGAATACCTTTTGGAAAGCCTTTGAAGTATTCTATAAGTTTTCTATTGGCCTCCCAGCCAAAAGACGCTTTTATGGTGATGAAAATGCACCGTTATCACAGCAGCTGCTGTTCTGAAACTACATGGACCAGCATCTGAATTTTAGCCATAACTCTTTGTAGAAAGCTCTTCTATTCCATTATAATACATTTCTGGAAAGGGGAAGAGCCATTATACAACTTTGTTATTCAATGTTACCTCAAATTCAGTTTAGAACTAATTAGAAACTGGAGTTGAAGATAGTACATATATATAGGTGCTATCTGAAACAGTCAGAAAAATTCTGAACTTTGAACGGCCATAACTCTTAAACTAGAAATACCAACCTAGGCATATTTATACATGCCTGGAAATATTAAATAGTCCTCTATCAACTTCTATTCAACACAAAGGCTAACAGTCACATTAACAAGGTCTAAATTGAAGTGTCGTTTAAGAGGTTCTGACAGCCCGGAAGAGGGGACAGAATCTGAACTCTTCACCAATTGAATCATAACTTTCTGCATACTTCACTGCTGCAGGCCTACTTTATGTGGTTGGAAAGTGTAGAGAGTCCTCTACAACGTTTCTATAGAATACCAGAGCATAATCCATTTCTAACATACTCAAAATTTCAAATTTCTAAACTTGATCAAATCTGGACAGCGAGTGGAAAGTCCTGTATACAGTTACTGTTTCTCGCATAACTCGCTGTAAAATTGTCGAACGACTTCATAATTTTCATTTCTGGAATCTTGAGAATGTATGCAACAAGTTTGCTATGTATTATTTTTGCAAATGTTGATGTTTGTATATCTGAAAATTGTGGACAAAATCAGCCTTAAACAAAGGAGGTGCTGTCCAAATTTTCAGAAAAAAAACTGTCAACTTGCAAATGCCATATCTTCTCAACCAGAAGTGCTACAAGGGCAAGTAAGTACTCCTTAGAAAGTTTTGGAAGTACTTTACAAGTTCTCTATTCAGTTCAAGACAAAAACCCTTTTCTAGGTGGGTGAAATTTGGATAATCGCAGAGACTGTCCAGGCATACCTAAACTGGACAGCAATCTGTACACCTCTGAATTTAATCCATAACTCGCAGACCCTTGATCCAATGGTGTCGCGCGAGTAACCGTTGGAAAATTTAGAGAGTAAGCTACAATTTTTAAAATTGTCTCCAGACCTGAATCGGTCATCTACTTTTTCCAAATCGAGTTTGAATACAATGTGGTCAATCTGAACTGAATATAAATGTCTGAATGCTGAAATTTCAGCAAACTTTAAAAATGCATAACTCTTAAACCAGGACTGATATGAAGACAAGTAAGTACATTATGGAAAGCTTATTACCTTGGATACAACTTTGTTAATAATAATATTTCCAGGTTTCGAACGGAACAGTCTGAAAACTGTAGATCAAAACTGGTACTTTTTAAGCAGGTTCTGCTAAAAGTGCAGAAAAATTTCTGCTGACTTTAAAATAGCATAACTTGCAAACCAGAGATGATCTATAGGCAAACCAATACTTTTTGGGAAGGTCCTGAAGTGTACTTTAACTTTGTTGTTCACCTCAAGATCTGATTTTGCCACTAACTGGATCATAATCGAGTTTGTGTCCAGGCTGGTCGTTTGTCACTATAGCCTGGACAGTTTGAACCTTTTGGTTTTTGTTAGGCATTCGGTTCTCGATTTCAATTCGAGGAGTGTCGTAACTAACCAAGAGTTAGGACTCAACTAATTAACAAGTTGAATGCAGTGTTAAACTTATTCGAAGCCTTTTTCCCTTGGATAGGTATACTAGTGTCTGATTTATGTGACTTGCCACATCACATCTTGTGATGTTGAACGCAGGTCGCAATTACTCGAGTTGCATCTCGTCTTTCCATGAGGACTGTTTGGAGTATGCTTCGACATCCTGGTTTGGAACTTTAAGGGAGAAGGCGGGCACTCAAGTAATGGTGGTGTTCAACCATCAACCTTGGTTATAACAAGTCGTGTCAACAAGAAGAGGATCAAGTAAGATTACATCTTCAAGAGGATCCAACATCCACCACCAGATTGAGTTACTCAAAGGAGAAGTGTGACTCCAACTCCACTAAAGTGATCGCTAAGGATATCAGTTCCTCTTGCCAGATCGAAGCGAAGGTTAAGTGAAGTATCACTAGAGACCTATAGTTAGTTGTTTTTCTCCTGATGAAGATACAATCAAGTTGAGTAGAACATGAACAAGCTTTCGAAAGGTCGAGGTAACATGGTATATTTCCCACATTCCTTGTCAATTGTTCTGTTATGAATTCCTTAACTGTGGTCGAGTCATGAAAGGAACACTACTCATTGAGTGTCTTTCACGACCACGGTATCCAATCCTTGCAAATCATGAGACAATACTTGAATTTTGTGGGTGTGGTTCATTTAGTCTTGCTCCAACTATAAAAGCTACTGTACCATGCATGTGCACCATTTGCATCATACATCTGCATCATTTGCACCATACATATGCACCATTTGCACCATACCATGTGCATATTCATTGCACCATACAACATATGATGCATCATGAAGCATCATTACCAATGTAACACCAATGATGGAATGCATGATAATACTAAAATTTAGAGCAAGATTGTGTACCCCATTCGAACTATTCTAAGGTGTCTAATGACTACGGTCATTTCACCATCTTCATTTGACTTCTTACATTATTGATCCCCTTTCCATTGAGTAATACTTGGGAAAACCAATTACTCAACCCCACTTGCAACTAAAGAAACACTTGGACTTCCATCCTTGACTTATTAGGTTCAAGTACCTTGATTGTTGCAACTATACCGTTCGTCGTTGAGTAGTCATCAGTTCGATGATCAACCTTGTAAAATCCATGAAATCTCCTTCCTCGCGAGGATACCGTTCGATTATCAACCTCGAGAAACTCTTTGGGTCCATCTAAGATCTTGCATTGTTATATGGTAACCTTGCTACACAAATTACCTTGTAGTTACCATATGATTGAGTTCTTTGCTGTGTTGAAACATATGAGGATGCTGAATCCTTAAATCCTCGTGTGCCACCGCAAAGGGTCTTCCTCTTCTATTTCTATTGTTTGAAGATGTTGATATACCCAAAAACCGTGTAGTCGCCATATCTTCCGTATTCTTGCTGTTTTCATCACATAAGAGTGTTGGGTGTCTTGCTACTCTTATGCTACGGCTAAGGAATCCTATGGTTGACTAAACATCAAACAAGGTTAATAATTGTTGTTTAACCTCGTAAACCATCTTAACTCATGTCAAGGGAAATGCCACATTAAGTTATAAGTACCTATGCAAAACCAAGCAAGCAACCAAGAATCAATGCACAGATAGTTCTAAACTGTCATGGTAACTTAGAGAAGCAGAGAACAAGTGCTGATTCTTCATGTCAAGACTAGGACAGAACAGGATGTCACGCCAGTGTAAGAGTACAGTAATAAAGGTTTAGTAACAGACATGAAAGTTTTACAATGTGATATTGTCATGTCGAGCTTCCTGTCAAGGTTATCAACCTAAAGACTGGAATCACTTGAAGCAAACTTTAGAATTTCTTAAGATGCCTGAAGATAATCACTATTTCGTAGAACCCAAGTCTTTAAGGGCATTGTCATTTTCCTTGGTCAATGACCCTCTTTTACGGATCGTCCCCTCATCATTTCTGTTATTCTACTTGTTAGAATCTCGGGACGAGATTCCTTTAAGGGGTGAGGAATGTAAAATCCCACTTTAATGCAAATATCAGTTTCAGCAACCAATTTAAAAAATTCCTTTTGTAGCTTTTCTAATGAACATTATTCACCCATTTTATATTTTATCAAGCTATAGGAAGAAATCATACTCTATTAATTGAAATCAACATGTCCAATTTAAATCAATCAAACAAAGGATTGTAAATTATATTTGGATTATTTAATTGCCAAATAAACTAGCCTACCATTTTGTACTAATTTAGTAATTTGATTTAAACAATTAAGTAAGGATAAGGGTGAAATTTCAGTGGGACCCACAACTCAGTCTTATCTCCAGAGATGGTTCTCTGTTTTGCTTCTTCAACCGCGCGCCCGTTCCTCCTTCTTTTCTCCACCGCGCCATCTCCTTTGCTCCGTTTCCTCCTCCCGATCCGGCCGCCACCTCCCTCTGGCGCCCTGTCCTGTTGTTTTTGCCGCCAGCGCCGGCAGGCTCCGAGTCGCGCCCGCGCGAGAGGCGGTCTACCGCTACAAGCGCTCCTCCTCGCCTCCCTCCGGTGCCCGCCCACGGCGCCGCCCCCGCCAGCTCGCGCGTCCGCCAGGACCGCGCGCCACCTCCCTTCACCGCCTGCGCCGCCGCCGACTCCGGCGCTCCACCTCCTGGCCACCACGGCTCCGCGTTGCTGCACCCCACGCTCGACCGCCCCACGATGGCCGCGGCCCAGCTGCCTCCTCGCCGGAGCCGCACCACCCCTCACCGCCGCGGCGTCGCTCCACGACCACCGTCCATCCTTGCCTCTGTCTAGTCCCAGCACCTAGCACAAACGCCGCTCGCTGTGCCCCTGCCTTGCCGCGCCCTAACCGGTGGTCGACGCCCGACATCGTCGCCCCATTCTGCGCCATGGCTGCACCCAACCAGCAAAGCAAGTGACCGGTGAGATTTATGAGATGCAACAACACGTCGTTGACACACTAGTATCGACCACTGGTCCAAGGTTAGCTCTGATTGTGCAAGATCGATTAGATTAGTGACTGCATCTAAGGTGTTTGATGAAATGCTTACAAGGAAAGAACCAACTTCGTTGACATTCAGAACTGGTATGTGATGCAGGGGTAGAACGAGGTCGCAACCGACAAGCCTAAGTGCCAAGGTGCCCTTTGAATGATGATGAAGCGACAGAAATCAAGTACACACCCAAGATGTTCGGCAAAATGCCTACAAGGTGAGCCTTGCACTGAAATACCTTGCTTGACGTCATCAAAGTCCGTTCGTCGTGATCGTTAATGGTACTCATGTGTCGCCAAGACGTACGCCCATGTTCCGCGTTAATATCATTCCTATAGGAGTCCCCAAGTCGACCTCCTTTGTCGTTTGTATCACATTGGCTTGTCTGTGCGTGCTCGTGATGCTCCACCATGAGTCACGTCGACGTCGGTGACCACATGACGTCGTCGTGACGCTCTGAGCCGTCATCGTGCCCTGACATTGAGATGAAGGATGCTTGTGATGAGTGTGGTGCTGAAACACCAGCACGACTCATCGGACAAAAGTTGTCAAGCCAAATTAGGTTTTAGTCGTTGTGAGAGCAATTGAGTCCTAAGTGTAGCCAGGGTGCTCGATGAAGTGCCTTCTAGGTCAAACCACGGGTATTGGTGATCATCGATGACCTAGGGTAAAGGTATGCAAGAACGTTACGACCAACAAGGAGAACTAGACCAAGGGGAACCTTGGATCAGAGTTCCTTGGTTGTGTCGAGGATGTTCCCTAACCGATCACAGGATTGGTTAACTTGGTGTACCACTTCATCGACGGCAGGTTCGTCGAGTCGCTTGCCAACGATCGAGTCGACATCACTAGCCTTAAGACTCACAAGGTGGTGTTCGGGATTCCGCTCACCCCATTGACGAGTCTGGGTTGTTGTGGACGTCGCTAAGATGATCTTCTCGAGATGGCAAAGCATGCCTTCACGGCAAGGTCTCGCATCATGTTTAAGTCCCAAGAGCTTATCGAGCTCACCTAGATAGGCTTGCGGGAGACACTACATTAGTGTCGTCGTGTAAGCACTTGAAAGATGCTCGAGAAGCTTGCCGTAGAAACTACTTTACCTAAAAGTCATTTGAACGTTGTCTTGGTACTCATGCAAGGTTAACAGTGCTTGTAATGACTTAAGTCCAAACCATGTTGATCTCCATTCACTCCCAAGTGTCGTTAGGTTCCATCATGGTTCATCCTAAGTCGGGACCCTACGACAGCACTGCTCACTTAACTAGGTTTACTCATTTATGAGTTAAGTCAAGTTCACTGGTCGACTGCTAAAGCGCGACCTTCGTCTTGTACACTCCACTCATACTCAAGCTTTCGATGTCCCACCTTAATTTTTGGGTCGTCCTTACACTTCTCCGCCCAACACTTCTTCACCATTCAGATTTGTCAATCTCGCGTGGCATAGCTTGAAGTGTGGTGTACTAAGTTGCAATGTACCTTTATGTTGTAACTTTCAGTTCATACCGACACTTCTATGTCCACCTTGACTCATCCTCTGGTTACCCCCACAACAGAGGCATATCTGTCCTTCCTAGTCAAACTCCTCATTCTTAGAGGTTACACAACCCCGTGGAGTCTATTATTAAATTACTTAATTACTTATATGCATATCATGTCGATAGGGACGTGATGATAGGTGATCGACGAGAAGTTTTACTTGGAGTACAAGGCCAGGGTGTCCACTTGAAGTCCTTGGCGGAGTTCGCACAGAAGGACCACTGACAAGTGACATTTATTTGAGTCGCAAACTAAGGCAAGCCCCGGTTTGCATTTAAGAGCTTTTCAAAGTTTTCCAATTTTATTCACTTACGTCTCCAGTTGATATTGTGCATTACGTATAAGGCGTTTGATACTCCACTTGCATGACCACAAATCACAGGGTTTGGTTGGAACGAGTTACAGTTTGACCTGTAGTAACTGCTTTGCTAATGCATAGGAAATCCGGTAGAAGTCGAGTAGTTGGAATCTACTCGCGAGAGATGTAGGACATATCTAACAGGATTGGTTGGATAGAAAATGGCATAATATAATGAAATGGAGACTGGGCAGGGGATGGATAGGAAGTAGCGAGAATTGAGTCTCGATCACATAGCCCTGCCTGTGTCGCTTGAAGACCGTGCTGTATGCGGCACCGTTGGGCAAGCTTGAACTGTACCAGTTGCATAATGGTATATGGGCCCATTAAACTGATGTAACTCCAGACTGTAGTGTGGAGACTCCTCGGTTGTCCTTGAATGGAGATGCGAAGGCATAAAGGTGTAAATCTTCTAGCGGGCAACTTCGATGTGTCCGTGTAGGGGACCTTTTGCTCGGGATGAAGAGGTTTGTCGACATTGGGGTCTTGGGTGAAAGGTGGCCACGTATGACACGGGGAGGAGAGCACGTATGTGTCTCCCACACGGGTGTGAGTGTTGTGCAGTCTGGGTGTGTCCTGATTGCAATCACCGTCCCTCGCGGTAATAGAGTACCACTTGTCTGTCGCTGTCGTGACGTAGTAAATACTAAAGAAGCTAGAAGAATACATTGTATTGAATTATAATTGCTTTGCAACCTTGTATGGCTTAGATATAGTACAATTAAAAGTTTACAGTTTCCCCATACTTTACCTGTAATAGCAGTATGTGCTTTGGGCATGTCATATCATCGGCAAAGCGTTTCTTGTTTGATTGTGGTGTCTATGATGTGCCGTGCTTGAAGAATGTCATCTGCTACTTAAAACATGATTATAAGGATCTACTTGTAGGCGAGTCTATTTATGCTATTCCTTACCTATGCTTAGTATTCACCCTGCATATGTCTAGTGAGACGGGTTAGTCTTGCTGAGCCTTATGCTCACGTTTGCGCTTTAACGATTTTTGCAGGTATTAGTTTTATTTCTATTGTTCAGGTTGTACATGAGACTCGAGGTGTCGAGATAAATCTCATGTGAACCACGCCGCTGCTGAATGTTCTTCTTGTTGCTATTAAGAAGCGTCCTAGGGTATGGACGTCTTCTCTCCTGCTTAGTTAGGTGAGATTATGAGTATGTATTTTCCGCTGCGTGTGTACCCTTGTTGTACACTCTTTTGTAAACTCTGATTATTCTGAAATGAAAACTTTGTACGTTTTGGTATCCTTTTCGTGTTTGCTGTTAGGTGCCGCATCGCACGGCACCACCCAATGAGATCCTCGGATGTGTGGACTCCGATCCCCACAGGTGTGACTTTCATCTCCCAAATTGACATGTCTAATGCACTTGGTAATTGCCTAGCATTCTCAGCATCTCAAAAATTGACATTGGCACTACGCAAGTTGCTGAGAATTTTATTAAAGCAAGCAATGAGGTTATCGATGGACTCACCTGGTTGCATCTCAAAGCGCATGTACTTCTTTTTGAACATGTCTTGCCTTACCTCCTTGATCGTGTTGGATCCTCTGTTGTAATCACATAGAGCTTTCCAAACATTGTACACAGATCGGAGGTGAGCAACACGGTCGAAGTCGCTTTGAGTTAGTCCATGTATGATCAAGTTTCGGGCCTTGTTGTTGTTGTCGACATCTCTCAGATTTGTAGCTGTAACTTGATCATTTGGTGGCACTTCGTAAGGCTTGTACACCTTTTCCCATATTGCAAAGCCTTGCGCCTAGATGAAAGCCTCCATGCATACCTTCCAAACCTAAAATCAATACCACTAAACACACAAGGATTGGCATAATATTTCTTCATGATGATTATTCAAAACACATGCAAATCACAAAGATTAGAGAACCGTGGATCTGATACGAATTGTAGGATTGAAGAGCACGTGAAAAACTACAAGAGTGGAGGTGAATATTAGATTACAACTTTTTTAGTGGAAGCAACGAAAACCCATTAGCAGAAAATTGATCTTTTAAATTAATCATGTGTGCAACTAATCTAAACATGATCAATTGTGACAAAACTAGTATAGATTGTGGACAATCACGTCACGAAAACGTCACAACAAGAACCATGAAAATCCGTCGAGAAAAACTCAAGTTATGATGGAAAGATCAAACAAAGGTCAATCTATTCTATCCGAGAAAAAAATCAGATCTACAACAGCGCAAAGAAACTCGTGTGGATCAGAAACCACAAATCCAATGACCATGAAATTTTTACAGATCATAGATAATAAATGTGAAGACAACACAAAAAAGAATCACATCAGTTGGATCTGTAAAACTCGAGTTATAATAAAACCACCGAAACAACGTAGTCTATGCAGAAACTCGACGAGAAAAATTTGTCTGAAACAAGTCGAACGAACAAGGCACAAAAGTTCCTTTAAACTACAATATTTATTTAATAGAACAAAATAGAAACATCACAAAATCCGTGCACCACGAGTTCTGGCCTCCCTTGCTTATATAACCAGCCATGAGGCCAACCCAAAGAAAACTAGGACTCGTATCCTATTCAGTTTCCACTGAAACTTTTCATAACTGCTCAAGACTCTTCTATACGCAGATAGAAGTGACCTTAAGACTTCCAAACACCTTAGGAACATATTCCACATTCCTAAAACACAACTCAACTTCGTGACCCACACGACATCTAACCAAAAGCACTGGAAACTTTCCATAAACGAACCATAACCACCTCAGTCGCAGCCTGAGGCATATTCCAGCAGGTTGGACCTTTCCAACCAATTATTTACGTCCACTTCTCTTCATCATGCCTTGGAACCATGCAGCCATGCCCATGCACTACATGCACATGTGCAAACATCTTCCAACAAAATCCATGATACCTTCATATGCATTGTTCTTGATTCAAACATGTTGCACGACCTCCCGATCAACTCAACCACAATTCTTCCCGAAGTTGGTTGTTGAACCTCATCTTCTCCCTAAGACTAGTTCAATGGATCCCGTCAATAGCCAAGTCTTGAACTCAAGCAACACCTTCACATGAATAAACAATCGATACTTCCAAGCACAAGTCCTCAACTTGACTCATGTTAGTTCCGAAACCACAACACCTTACGTGAGCACCTCACATAAGCATGTTGCAAACCATAGCAAAAAAATTAACCACCATGATCAGCCAAAATGCATCAAAAACTTAGTAAAAGAATACTAAGCAAACTTTCTATAAGTGTAAAGAAAGTTTGAACTAGTACAAGGTAAAAGCAGAACATTTGCAATCTAGCTTCGGACCTTGAGTTGGAGCTTACCAAAACTAGCAGGACCTAGCATCCGAGCTTACCAAGGCTAGCAGGACCTAGTACTAGAGCTTACCAAAATAGTAGGACCTAGCACTGGAGCTTACGAAAGCTAGTCGGACCTAGAACCGGACCTAGCAAAAACATGTCGGACCTAGCCACAACAAGTCGGACCTAACAAAAACAAGTTGGACCTAGACAAAGTAAGTCGGACCTTACGTCGGACCTTGCCGGAGCTACCCAAAACAAGTCGGACCTATTGTCGGACCTTGCAGGAGCTCAGACCTAGAGATGAATCTTGTTGAGACGGGTGTTTTGGCAGTATTCAAAACTTTTATCGTCATAGCCAATGTATTCAGCACACATAGGTCTCACACCACCTGGACCCGACGGCCGAGCCTCGTCCTCAAGACAACCCGGGCAATTCAGATGCCGGTCTCAGCCCTTTAGCACTTTTCATCGAATCGGGCCAGCAGGCCCCCTTCATGTAATACCTCAAGCACGGGAAATTGTTAAAAGACTAGACTGGAGCCAGACAAAAAGCGTTGCATCCCTTACATCCAAGGGAGGGAGCTCCTGCTTGACATCCACGCAGGGGTTTGTGTCCACCACGTGGCTACCAAGTCCTTGGTAGGAAAGATATATAGGCAAGAATTCTACTGGTCAACCGCTGCCACCAACGCCGAGTAGACCATGTGCACTTGTGAGGGTTGCTAGTTCTTTGCCCGACAGAAGAACTTACTGGCACAAGATCTGCAAACCATCCTCGTCACATGGCCGTTCGCTGTGTGGGGGCTCGACCTCCTTGGTTCCTTCAAGAAAGCGCCCGGGGGCTTCATTGTCCTCCAAGTCGCTATCGATAAGTTCACAAAATGGATCGAGGCTAAGCCATTCGCCACTGTCACTTCTGAGCAAACGGCAGGTTTCTTCTGGGACATTGTCCATCGTTTCGGGGTACCCAACTCCATGATAACTCATAATGGTATGCAATTCACTGGCAAGAGGTTTCTGGAGCTCTATGACGGGCTCCACATACAAATTGATTGGGCGTCTGTGGCGCACCCCAGGACGAATAGGCAGGTTGAGTGGGCAAACAGTTTGATCCTACAAGGGCTCAAACCACTAATATTTGATTGACTCAACAGGTATGTGCAGTGATGGGCTGCCGAAGTGTCGTCCGTACTAAAAAGCCTGCGCACAACGCCCAACCGATCGATCGAATTCACTCCATTCTTCTTGACATATGGTTTCGAGGCCGTACTACACACCGACCAAGAGTACGGGTCACCTCGGATCAAAGACTACGACAAAGGCCGATCTAAGGAAGGTCGCCAAGTCTCCATCTACCAGCTCAACGAAGCCCGTCATGTAGCTGCCCTAAAGTCAGCCAAATACCAACAGGCGCTATGACACTACTACGAGCAGCACATTCGGTCGAGCGCCTTCCAAGTCGGTAACTTGGTCTTGCAAATGGTGCAAAGCAACAAAGATAAACACAAGTTATCCTTGCCGTGGGAATGCCCATATGTGGTGGAAAACATCTTGCGACCCGGAGCTTATCGGCTCAAGGACACCAATGGATACCTCCTCTCCCACGTGTGGAATATCGAGCATCTAAGACATTTCTACCCGTAGGGTGGCGAAAATCCAGATCTCACGAAGATACTTCAGGAACACGACCACTAAGGTAAGCTCCCCCTAACCTCGAATGCTTAAATTGTTCATCATGCAACAGAAGCAGGTCATCCCATGACTGCAGTGCAAGGAAGAAGCGCCAGCGAGGGCCCAAGACCCGATTCCATCAAAATGGGGGCTCAGAGAGACGTATCACTCCAGCACTATGGGACAAGATGGCTGCGCCACTAGCCTCGCGTTGCTTGGGGGCTACCCCTAGGGCTAAGAGAAGGAACGCTGCAAAAGGTCAGGTAACTTCTAGGAATCACAACGAAGGCGAAAAGGAATAACATGATTCCTTTCTTACAGGAAAAAAAAAAGAAAACAAAGAAACATGAGGGGCCACAAGGGCCCACCCCATCACACCAAAGCCTACGCCGGGCCCTGTCGCATCTCCGCTAGCCAGAGCACGTCGTCAAAGGGAACCATCGCGGTCTCCATCGACATTGCGATAGGCGCAAATTGAACTTCGATGGCGTCAAGCTCATCCGCCGACTGGTTGGACGCAAAACCCTCCCAGATAGCCCAAAGGTCAACGTCGTCGTAGTGCGAGACAATGGATGCCAGGGCAGCCTGGGCAACCATCTCGACCCCGACAGTGGTAGTCAACTGCAGGTCAGCATCGAGCCGACCCGAGATCTTCGTAAATCGGTCATTTGATGGCACGTACAGGAGGCCCACGACAAGGCAAACGGGTCGAGCAGTCCCTCGGAGCCCGTCCAACTCCCTCCAGGCCGCCTCGAACCTCCGCTTAACCTTGCCTAACCGAGACATCAGGGCAACACCGTCGTTCGGAGCACCAGCGTCTGACTCGCTACATGGCAGTCGGTTGAGGTCCAATGCCAAAGGTCCGAGCACCATGTTGCAAGCCGCTCCTGCTGCCTCCCATACGACACGCCCATTCCACACAAAGACTTTGAGCACCTGGAGGAATCCCTGAAGTTGGGGAATCAGCTCCAGCTATCCCTCAGGCCCACCGAATGCAAGGGCACAAATAGCTCCCCAGACCTCCAGAGCCAGGGGAAGTTATCGTTCCGAGCTTTGGAGGCACCCAGGAAATCCGCGAGTCAAAGCACAGACCCTGCAAGCAACTAGGCGTTAGACACTTAAGGACCCCTGCTACAATCGCTTGCCCCAAGAGACAGAGAGACCGGTAAACCCACCTTCCACTACTTCTCGAGCAGTGCTGATGTCAGCGCAGGTCTCCCCCAATAGGGCAGTAGACCCTTCCACCACCCAAACTAGCTGATACAGGAAGACCTGCGCCAAGGATAGCTGATCAATGGACTCCTTCACATCTTGCAAGGCACGGTCCCGAGCGACCGACATCTTGCCAAGCTGCTCGGCCGCTTCCGTTGCCTTGGCTTGGGTGAAAGCCACCCCCTGCCGCATCATCGCAACATCTGCCTCAAGTCGCTCAAGTTTCCCCGCATGTCCAACAGCTCAGCCTCAAGGAAGCTCTAGCGTTCATAGGCTTCGTCGAGCAGGCGTGACCTTTCGGCCACCAACCCCTACAAAAGGAATCAAGTCAACAAGCACCAAATGAGAAACAAGAGGACGAGGGTGAGGTAACTCACCTGGCTGTGGACGACGGCCCCCCGGATGCGCTTAAACGCATCGATTGTCTACTCGAGCTTGGCCCCCAGATGTAACTGGGCACCATCTGTGACACCCGGTTCCGAAAAATGAACCAATTGAATGCATATGTGTGCCCAGGACATTCAACACACATACACGAGTGCATTCACAAAAGGATATACAGAAAATTACCACATAACAAGATTAATTAAACTCTTTTACTACATAAAGCATAATATCCTCGACTACAAGCTGTAATAAATATTAATGACAATTTTGAATTAATGTAGCAGAAATAAACTAATAAGCAACTAAGCAAAAGGGATAGCGCAACTTCAACACTCCACAGGCAAAGCTGACGGCAGACATGGCCTAGAACTCCGCATTATCATCGTTATACTCCCATATCTGACCTGCAACTGTTGGTGGGGGAATTGCAAGGGTGAGTACATGTCGTACTCAGCAAGTGTGAAAAGTATGACATGTAGCTGATTCAAATGATGAATATAATAACAGCTAAGTGCTGAAAAGTACATTAAAACATTTGAAAAGCAATATGTATTTTACATGTATGTGAAATAAAGCCATCATAAACCACATAGTTATCATAATACAGGTCCATATTTCAATATCCATCATCCATATACCAGAATTCACCATTACTATTAACCATATCCAATACCAGAATTTATTCCATAACCAGCCATAACCATTACCAAACCATAACCATCCCAAATCCCGATTTCCCCTAATCATGTGAGGGTCCACGTTGCTCATAACCGGGAGCACGGCTATCATGATAGTTTTAAAGACACTCTGCAGAGGTTGTACCACTTTACCCACGTGTTTGTGATTTCATCACCTTTCGATGACTATATAATCTCAATTATGTCGTCTCACACTTCCTTAGATGTGTGGCCAAGAGATCACAAAATAGCTTTTACAAATGTATTACTAGCCTATTTAGACCCCACTGAGGTTTCACCGGTGGCGACGCCTCCAACTGAGCAAATCTTCAACAAAGGGCCCCCTCTTGAGCCATTCGGATCCTAGGGTAGTCCCACCAATCATCAACAAACCCAATCCAACTATCCCTTCCCCGAGCATCCTTAATGGTCCAAATAGCACTAGCAAAGCCCTAATTAATCAGCTACGCCGCACCCATACTTGGCCTCGTTGTGGCACTGTAAATCCTTGATGGTTGCTCAACGAACCGGTCCTTAGATCTAAAGCAAGCCAAACCACCATAACATCCAACCCATCCACATACCAGGCTTGCTTAGATCACCCATTACCATATTATATTGACCAGTTCATATTAACCACAATCTCATAAATGCATAATTGAATGGTATAGTTTCTTTCCCATCCCAAGTAGTTAAGCGAATCAAAGGTAAAAAGCCCTTCCCGACTCTCTACCATGTATTCCAGGTGACAAGGGTGGTCAAACAAATCTAGTAAACTTCTTACCATAGGATTTCCATCATATTGACACAAGCATGCAGTTTTGCAAACAAAATATTTATTTTAGAAACAGGATCAATATGTTCAAGGACACTTGCCATGCTCTTGGGCTTGGCTCGGGTCAAAGCCTTCAAACTCTTGGTGCTGGAGATCCTCCACAGCACTCTCTTGTGCCAATCCGTCTAAACCACACAGTAAACAAACAAGACAAGAAACGCAATCAAAGAGTGTACAAATATTACTCAATATGACATGACATGCATGATTAATGCAAATGCGAAGCAAAACTAGTTAAGGAGTTGTTAATGATGTTTATTAATCAATTACAATGGTTATTAAGAAGTCTACACAGGTTTGGAGTTGATTCAATCTAATTTTATAATTAATTCAACACAATTTAGCCAGGAAAATCGGACTAGTCCGCTAGTGACCGGACTAGTCCACACTTCGCGGAACTAGCGAACTAGGATTTTCTAGATCGACGTGAATCTGGAGATTTGGGGTTGAATTCACGTAAGGATAAGGAAGTAGAAGGTATACCAGGTGTCCACGACTCCAAAGAATCAAGGGTATTGGATGCAACACTTGGATCTTGATGATCTAGGGTTGATGAAGAACTTGATGGTGACTTGTTGATGGAAAAACAAAAACCTGATGGAGATCTTGACCCTCTTTCGTTTCCTCCTCTTCTTCTTCTTGCTCTAGATCTCCTTCTCCCTCCTTGGTGGCGGCTATTCACGAGCTAGGGTTTGGGTGTGGTTGAAACGTGGCAAATAGATGTCAAGCCAATGGGTGGGGTTGTTTATATAGAAGTGGAGGGCTAGGGTTGGGTGAATTTCGAGTTTGAGATGAGTAGGGGTCGGTTTGGAGTCCCACATGGGCTCTAAAAGAGTTAGGCACGACGTCCCTAGGCCCACTTAATGTAAAACCCAAGAAACAAGTCGTGAAACAAAAGATCAACTCAGAGTCGTGATTTACCGAACAAGTCCGAAAAGGGTCGGACTAGTCCGAAGTTAGACAGAGAGATATTGGACAAGTCCGAACTAGGCATCGGATAAGTACGAACTTATCCAGAGGGGAAAAACAGACAAGTCTGGCAAAAATCAGACAAGTCCGACTTTAGTCAGAGGGGAAAACGGATAAGTCCACTGGAATACTCGACAAGTTCGGAGAAGTCTAAGGACTTAGCAATATTTCAAGGATTCCTGGAATACCAGACTAGTCCGCAACGGACCGGACAAGTCTGAAAGTGTCCAGAGAGAAAAACAGACTAGTCCGTAGCAAAGCGAACAAGTCTGATAGAAGTCAGAGAGAAATTGGACTAGTTCACACCAAAATTGGACTAGTCCGCACTTCCCCGAATTCTTAAGTGTGCTTTTGTTTCTAACTCATTTTAAACTTGTTCCTTTAAATGTGGATTAATGTTTGACATGGATTTGAATGTATGCAATGCATGATGGATGAAAATGAGGGTGTTACAAACCTACCCCCCTTAAAATGAATCTCGCCCTCGAGAATCGATGCGGAAGAGAAGAGATAAGGAAATTCCTTCTTGAGATCATCCTCCAGCTCCCAAGTTGCCTCTAATTCTGTATGTTGCTTCCATTGTACTTTGCACCATTGAATAACCTTGTTCATTGTGACTCTCTCCTTGGTTTCCAAGTTTTTGACTGGTTGTTCGGCATAAATCAAATCTGCCTCTAGTTCCAGTTCTTCCATTGACACTTGTTCTTCCGGCACCCCTTAAACACTTCTTGAGATGGGAAACATGAAAGTTATCATGCACATCAGAAAGATGAGTTGACATCTCCAAATTATATGCTACTTCTCCTCTTTTGTCCAAAATCTTGAATGGTCCAATGTATTGAGGTGCTAACTTGCCTCTTATGTTAAACCTCTTATGACCTCTCATTGGCGACACCTTGAGGTAAATGAAATTCCCTACTTCAAAAGCTAATTTCCTTCTCCTATTGTCCGCATTGCCTCTTTGCCTTGATTGAGTAGCCCTCAAATTTTCACAAATTATTTGGACTTGCTTTTCAGCTTCTTGCAGCACATCAGGTCCAAATACTTGAGTTTCTCCTGTCTCATTCCAAAACAAGGATGTCCTACACTTCCTTCCATATAGTGCCTCATATGGTGACATCTTCAAACTTGCTTGGTAGCTATTGTTGTATAAAAATTCTGCATATGGCAAGCTCTTGTCCCAACTCTTCCCATGCTTCAAGGAACAAGCTCTTAAGATGTCCTCCAAAATCTGATTGGTCCTCTCAGTTTGTCCATCCGTTTGAGGGTGATACGCTGAGCTGAAATTCAACCTTGTTCCCAAAGCTTCATGCAATTTTTGCCATAACCTGGAGGTAAATTGAGAACATCTATCTGATACTATCTTCTTTGGTACTCCATGCAAGCATACTACTCTTCTCATATACAGTTCCGCCAATTTCTCTCCATTAAAGGTGGTCTTGACGGGAATAAAGTGAGATGACTTGGTTAACCGATCCACAATTACCCATATGAAGTCATAACTGGACTGGATACGCGGTAAACCAACTATGAAGTCCATTCCAATTTCTTCCAACTTCTATTCTGGAATCTTTAATGGCTGCAATAATCCAGCGGGTCTTTGATGTTTCGCCTTGACTCGTTGGCACACATCACACAAAGCTACATATTCGGCTATGTCCTTTTTATGCTAGCCCACCAATAACATGTCTTCAAGTCTTTGTACATCTTTGTACAACCGGGATGAGTTGAGTAAGGTGAGTCATGTGCCTCTTTTAGTATTTTCTCCCGAATATGCTTCACATTGGGCACAACAATCCTTTTTGTAGGATCGAAGAACACGTGAAAAGCTACCAGAGGGGGGTGAATGGTAGATTTAAAAAATCTTACGCAGCAGAAACAATTAAATCCCAACCCCTTTGGCAGAAAAACGCTCTGTTAAAGAAATCGTGTGTGAGACTAATTTAAACGAGTTTCACCGGGACAAAAGTGATACATATCAGAGAGAATCTAGTCACGAAGAAAACACAATAAGAATCACTCAAATCTATCGAGAGAAACTCAAGTTATGATCGAAAGATCGAACAAAGGTCAATCTGTCCTACCCGAGAAAAACAGTTCTGGAACGCTGCAAAGAAACTCGTGTAGATCAGAAACCACAAATCCAATGACCGTGAAATATTTACAGATGATAGATAATCAAGTTTTGAAGACAACCCAAAAAGAATCACGTCAATTGGATCTGTAAAACTCGAGTTATGATAAAACCACCGATGAAAGGTAGTGTTGTCCAGAAACTCGACGAGTAAAACTTGTCTGGAACAAGTCGGACAAATAAGGCACAAAAGTTCCTTCAAACTACAAATTTTATTCAATAGAGCACAAGAGGAACAGCCCCAAAGTCGTGCACCACGAGCTCTGACCTCCCTAGCTTATATAACCAGCTCGAAAGCCAACTCTACTCAAATCAGGACCCTAATCCTACTCCGTTCATGAATCAAAACTTTCCATAACTGCTTAGGACTCTTCTATACGCAGATAGAAGCGATCTTAAGACTTCCAAACACCTTAGGAACGTATCCTACATTTCTAAGATAGCTCAAATTCGTGACCCACACGAAATCCTATCATAACCAACTCGATACTTTCCATACTAAGCCATAACCGACTCCGCCGCAGCCAAACTCATTAACCGATACGATCTGTTCCTTCCAACCAGATCTTCCCATCCATAAACCATCTTTGGAACCATGTTTCCACGTCATGAACCGCATGCATACGTGCAAACACCTTCCTTCGACGTCCAACAACCTTTATATGCACTGCCCTTGATTCAATCATCCTGCGCGACCTCCTGACCCGCTCAACCACAATTCCTCCTGAATTTGGTTGTTGGAACCTCATCTCCTCCCTGAGACTAGTCCAAAGGATCATGTAACCAGCCATGTCTTGAACTCAAGCAACACCTGCACATGAATAAACAACCAATCCATACGAGCCCAAGTCCGCGACTTGACTCAAGTCAGTTCCGAACACAACATCATACGTGAGCACCTCACATAAGCATGTTGCAAAGCATATCAAATCGATATCAGTCATATCAACCAAAACGCACGAAAAACTTAGCAAATGAATACTAAGCAATCTTTCTATGAATATAAAGCAAGTTCAAAACATTGCAAGATAAAAGCAGGAACATTGCGATCAAACTCCGAACCTTGCCAAAGCTAACCGGAGCTTGAGCTGGAGGTTACCAAAGCTAGTACAACCTAGCGCCGGAGCTTACCAAAGCTAGCAGGACCTAGCACCGGAGCTAACCAAAGCTAGTCAGACCTAGCGCCGGAGCTGACCAAAACTAGTTGGAACTAGTCAACCCAAAAGCCGGAGCTAGAGAAACATGTCGGAGCTTAACAAAGACATGCCGGAGCTATCAAAGACATGCCGGAGCTAAAGACAAAGCTCACCGGAGCTACCCAAAAACATGTCGGACCTAGACAAAGCAAGTCAGACCTTATGTCGGACCTTGCAGAAGCTCGGAGCTAGAGTCGGACCTTGCTAAAAAGATGTTATGGCAGCATTCAAAACTTTTATTATCAAAGCCAATGTATTCAGCATACATAGGTCTCACAATCTCCCCCTTGATGAATGCATTGGCAACACCACTTAAAATCCGAACATTGGCATGAAAAGTTTTGAGAACAATTTCTCCCTTTTTGAAAATCAAATGAGATAGAAATAAATTTCTCCCCCTATACATATTTCTCGCCCTTGCATAATTAACCATATTATCTCTCCCCCTTTGACAATGTATTCAACAAGGTTCAAAAGAGAAATTTTAATTGTTATGAGCATGTTATAACATATACATATAAAACAAAGCTCATCCATGTCATACTATCAAGTAACTTACACTATCACAACAATGAGATACATAAAGTAGCGTAAGCCATGCTAGAGATCAAATGTAATTTCCAATTTAGCAAGTCATGATCTCACAAACTTAACTATTTCAAAACCAGAAAGCATGACACTTGTTGCTGCATTTTATTATTTTCCAAAGCACAAATTTATATCATATGATATTTGCAAGAGATTATATGCGCATATGCCTTATTTTAACCAACCAAGCCAAGCCTATGTCATTTGACAATCAGAAGCTTAAGGACATGGTTTTAGTCATACACAACTTCTTCCAAGTTCATATCTAAGTGCAATGATAAGCCATCCCAAAAGAAGAAGTGTGATGCACGCATATTCTCTTGATCTTTTCTCAACTTATATTTGTTCACAAAAACTCAACAAGCGAGTTGATTACTTGATTAATTCTTTATGATTAAAAGCACTTGTGAGCATGCAACAAGTTCAAAACAACAAGAAAGTTCGACCATGACCAGATTTAGTGTAAGTAATTATTCCAATTACTAGACATGGCAAAAACTACAAAATGTATAACACGAGTAATGTAGTAAGAACTTTCAGCATGTAAAAGGAATCACAAAGTCATATATGTATGAAATACTATGCTCATATTATTTAAATTTCAAATTCACACATAGACTTCTCAAGTTTCAAAACCCCCCCTCAATGTAAGCCATGAGGATGCATAACCCCTATTTCACTACAAATGTAACAAAAACGAGTGAAATCCAAAGGTTTTGTAAAAATGTCAGCCAATTGTTGTTCGGTATCTACATGGTGAAGCACAATGTTTCCTTTTTCAACATTATCACAGAGAAAGTGATACCTAATATCAATGTGCTTAGTTCTAGAATGTTGCATAGGGTTTTTAGCAATGCAAATGGCACTAGTGTTATCACAAAACAGTGGAACACTATCTAGATCAACCCTATAGTCCTTAAGTGTTTGAACAATCCAAAGAATTTGTGAGCAAGCACTAGCAGCAGCTACGTATTCAGATTCGGTTGTGGATTGTGCAACTGAATTTTGTTTTCTAGAGGACCAAGCAACAAGTGAATTACCATAAAAATGACAAGCACCGGAAGTACTTTTCCTATCAATCCTACAACCTCCAAAATCAGCATCGGAAAAAGATTTCAAAGTAATGGTTGAGGAAGAAGGAAGAAAAATGCCAAATTCTTGAGTTCCATGTAAGTACCTGAGAATCCTTTTGACAGCTTGACGATGTGAAGCACGTGGGGAAGCTTGAAACCGTGCACAAAGACATACGCTGAATTGTATGTCCAGTCTTGATGTCGTGAGGTACAAAAGTGATCCAATCATGCTTATATATTCTTTTTGATCCACGGGTTCACCATCTTCATCAAGTTCAAGTGTTGTTGCTGTTCCCATTAGTGTCCGAAGAGGTTTGATTTTGTCCATGTTGAAGCACCTTAGGAGGTCTTTTGTATACTTCATTTGATGCACAAAGGTACCATCCTTGATTTGCAGCTCCAAAAAGTACGTGAGTTCTCCCATCATACTGATCTCAAATTCTAAACTCATCATAGCTGAAAACTTGGACACAAGATCATGAGAAGCACAACCAAAGATAATATCATCCACATATACTTGAACGAATAATGAGTCATTGCCATGCTTAAGGACAAAAAGAGTTTTATCAACCTTGCGCATGGTAAACCCCTTTTAAAGTAAGAATGTTTTTAACCTATCATACCATGCTCTAGGGGCTTGTTTGAGACCGTACAAGGCTTTGGACAGTTTGTAAACATGATTAGGAAAATCTGAATTTTCAAAACCTAGTGGCTGTTTGACATAAACCTCCTCATCTATGTAGCCATTAAGAAAAGCAGTTTTAACATCCATTTGATATAGCTTAAAACCTTTAGATGCAGCAAAAGCTAACAAAATTCTTATGGCTTCTAATCTAGCAACAGGAGCAAAAGTTTCATCAAAATCTAAACCTTCAACTTGAGTGAAACCTTGAGCAACCAACCTAGCCTTATTCCTAACCACAACCCCATCGTCACTTTGTTTATTTTGAAACACCCATTTAGTTCCAATTAAACTGTGACCTTGAGGTGGGCGTACAAGTTTCCAAACATTATTTCTTTCAAAATTTTCTAATTCTTCTTGCATGGCAATAATCCAAGATTCATTAGTTAGTGCGTGTGATATATCTTTGGGTTCAAAAGAAGCAACAAAATCAGAATGAGCATGAGAGTTTGGATCGCAAAACCTGGACTGTGTGACTCGTTCATGCAAGCTTCCAATAATCTGTTGCGGGGGATGATCTTTGTAAAACCGTAGGGGAACAGATGTCTCACAAGCTTCTTCTTCTTCTTCTTCATGTTCATCACAAATCGATGAGCTTGTGACTTGAGGACGATTTGAATCATCATTAATGGTTGTCGGTGCTGGTTGAGAATTAACATCCGGAGCTGAACCAAAGTCTTTAGCTGCTGAATTTTCAGGCAGCAGCTCCAATTCTTCCTCATCTTCAACGAAAATGCTCTCCCCCTGCGGATATGGATCTGGACCTGCAATGTTTGAGCTAGTACCTGTAACACCCTAATTTTCATGCATCATGCCCTACATACATTCATATACATGTTTAACATTAATCCACAACAAGAGGAACGAGTTTAAAATTGATTTGGAGCAAAACCGCACTTAAAAACGCAGGAAAGTGCGGACTAGTCCGATTTTTCTGAGGACTAGTCCGATTTCTCTCTGACTAAAAACGGACTTGTCCGTTTTTGCGGCGGATTAGTCCGATTGTGGCTCTAGAAACTTTCGGACTTGTCCGATTTTGTGCGGACTAGTCCGTTATTCCATGAATCCTTGAAAAATTGCTAAGTCCTTGGACTTTTCCGGACTAGTCCGGAGTTCCAGCGGACTTGTCCGTTTTCCTCTCTGTTTAAAGTTGGACTTGTCCGATCTTTGGCCAGACTTGTCCAATTTTCTCTCTGGACGACTTCGGACTAGTCTGGTCCTTTCTGGACTTGTCCGATATTTCACAACTCCGAGTTGATCTTTCGTTTTACGACTTGTTTCTTGGGTTTCACGTTAAGTGGGCCTAGGGACGTCGTGCCTAACTCTTTTAGAGCCCATGTGGGACTCTAAACCGGCCTCTATTCATCCCAAAACTCGAAATCCATCTAACCCTAGCCTACACCTCTATATAAACAGCCCCACCCCTTGGCTTGACATCTATTTGCCACTTTTCCACCCACCCAAACCCTAGTTCGTGGAGAGCCACCATCAAGGAGGGAGGAAAAGATCCCAAGCAAGAAGAAGAAGAGGAGGAAACGAAAGAGGATCAAGATCTCCACCAAGTTTCGTTCTTCACCACCAATTCATCTCCAAGTTCATCACCAACCCTAGATCACCAAGAACCAAGTGTTACCTCCAAGTTTCTTGATTCATTGGAGTTCTAAACACCTGGTATACCTTCTATTCTCTTTTCCTTACGTGAATCCAACCCCTAATCTCCAAATTCACATCGATCTAGAAAACCCTAATCTTCTGATCTCGCAGAGGGCGGACTTGTGCGGTCCCTAGCGGACTAGTCCGATCTTTCTAGTTAAATTGTGCTGAATTAATTCTAAAATTTGATCTAATCGAATCCAAACCTGTATAAACTTGTTAAAAGCTATTAGAACTAGTTATTGACCATTAAAAGCAATCTAGTAACAAGCTCTACCTTGCATTTGCATTAATCATGAATGTCATGTCATATTGAGTAATATTTGTGCACTCTTTGATTGTGTTTCTTGTATTGTATGTTTATTGTGTGGATTAGACGGATTTGCGCTAGAAAGTGCCGCGGAGGATGTACAGCATCAAGAGTTTGAAGGCTTTGACCCTAATCAACAGCAAGAGCAAGGCAAGTGTCCTTGAAGCATATTGATCCTGTTTTAAAATAAATGTTTTGTTTGCAAAACTGCATGCTTGTGTCAATTTTGATGGGAATCCTATGATAGGAAGATTAATGGAGTTGTTAAACCACCCTTGTCACCTGGAGTTTATGGTAGAGAGTCGGGAAGGGCTTTTTACCTTTTGCTTCGCTTAATCAACTGGGATGGAAAACAACTATACCACTCAATTTAATTATGCATGGATGAGATTATGGTAAACATGAACTGGTTAAGTGACATGGTAATGGGTGATTTAAGCAAGTCTGGTATGTGGATGGGTTGGATGTCATGGTGGTTTGCTTGCTTTAGATCTAAGGACCGGTTCATGCGAGAATAAGCCAGGACTACAGTGGCACCATGAGGCCAAGTATGGGTGCAGCGTAGCTGATTAATTAGGGCTTTGCTAGTGCTGTTTGGACCATTGTGGATGCTCGGGGAAGGGGTAGTCGGATTGGGTTTGTTGATGATTGGTGGGACTACCCTGGGATCCGAATGGCTCAAGAGGGGGCCCTTGGTTGAAGATGTGCTCTGCGGGAGACATCGCCACCGATGAAACCTCAGTGAGGTCTAAATAGGCTAGTAATCCCTTTTTAAAGGCTATTTTGTGATCTCTTGGCCACACACCGATGGAAGTGTGAGACGGCATAATAGAGGTTCTAGTCATCGAAAGGTGATGAAATCACAAACACGTGGGTAAGGAGGTACAAACTCTACAGAGTCTAATAAAACTATCGTGATAGCCGTGCTCCTAGTTATGAGCACCTGGACAACTTCCATGATTAGAGGGAAATTGGAATTTGGGATGGTTATGGTTGGTATTATGGTTATGTATTTATTTCTGGTATTGAATATGGTTATTGGCAAATGGTGAAATCTGGAATTATTGATGATGGTAATGAACTCAGATCTGGTATTATGGTATTACTTATGATTATGATGGGTTTACTTCACATACATGTAATATACTGCTTTTCAAATGTTTTAATGTACTTTTCAGCACTTTGCCATTATTATTGTCGTCATTTGAATCAGCCACATGTCATAATTTTCACACTTGCTGAGTACGACATGTACTCACTCTTGCAACCCCCCCCCCCCAAACAGTTGCAGGTCAGTATTGGGAGTTTAATGGTGATAATGCGGAGTTCTAGGCCGTGTCTACCATCAGCTTTGCCTGTGGTGTTATTGGAGCTGCGCTATACCCTATTGCTTATGCTGCCTAGCTGTTTAGTTTGCTTAATTAGAGTATTTCCGCTGCACTAGTTGAACTTGTCGTTAATATTCATTAGAGCTTGTATTCGAGGATAATCTGGTTTGTGTAATGAAATTTGGTTAATTAATCTTGTTCTGTGGTAATTTTCTGTATACTCTTTTGTGATTGCACTCGTGTATGTGTGATGAACATCCTGGGCACACATATGCATTAGCTTGGTTCATTTTTCAGAACCGGGCGTCACAGATTGGTATCAGAGCCACAGGTTGACCGTAGGATGTAGCCTAGACAGAATGGACACTTTAGAGCACATAGGAGCACTCAGGAATCGATGTGTTTTTGCTTGGAGTGTTGTTTGCTATATACATTGCTTGATTTTGTGCTTAATAGAGGATTTTGGGATGCCTTAGCATTGCCATGTCCACCAAGGCTAGTGTAGCTAGCTGCTTAGTTTCATATCCCTTGATGCATATAGTTGGGGACGTTTTCTAATTCTTACCTATTGCTTTTCTTCAGATGGTGAGGACTTGCAACCAGAGGGATGGCAATGATGAGGAGGAGAACAATGGAGTGCCTCAGAATAACATTGGACAAGGATCTACTCAGGGAGCTATCAACATTGAGCAGCTATTGGCTATGCAAAACCAGCTCATGCAGACCATGGTACAAACAATGGGACAGCTGCAGGCTGGCAATATCAACAATCAGCCCCACATGCCTCCACCGCCACCCCCGCCTCCTCATAACCGATTGGTAGAGTTTATGAGGACTAGGCCGCCGACCTTCGCTCAAGCTGCCGCCCCTATGGATGCGGATGATTGGCTCAAGTCCGTGGAGAAGAAGCTAGTTATTGTCCAATGCAGTGACCGGGAGAACGTCTTGTTTGCTTCTCATCAACTAGTTGGAGCAGCTGCGGATTGTTGGGATGCTTATTGCAATGGTCATGAGAACCAAGAGAGAATTACTTGGGCCGAATTCAAGGAGAATTTTCGTTCTCATTATGTGCCCGAGGGTGTTATGATCTTGAAGAGGCAAGAATTTGAGAATTTAAGGCAAGGAAGATCAAGTGTGAGTGAATATCTCAATAAATTCACTCAACTCTCAAGGTACGCGCCTAAGGATGTTAGTCGGGACAGCCGAAAGCAATACTTGTTCATGAGGGGCTTGAACAATGAGATCCAATTGCAACTACTCAACTGCGATTATTCCAATTTTTAGAAGCTCGTGGACAAAGCAATTGTGGTTGAGAACAAGATTCGCGAGATGGAGCAAGAAATCAAGAGGAAGGCGCCATATCAAGGACAGCAACAAGGAAGTAATGTGCGCCCTCGCTTTGCGCCGCCCAATGTGCCTCATTACAGCTCCTCTATTCCTGCTCAACGCCCTGGTTATGCACCACGCCCAACTCAGTTTGTGCAGCAGCACCCTGTTATGCAAGCACCTAGGCCTCCAATGCCTTATGCGCCTCGTGCTAATTTTCCTGCTGCAAGTGTTGAAAACCAAGCTCGTCCCAATAATTCTGGTGGAGCTAAGAAGTGTTATACTTGTGGAGAAGCTGGACACTTTGCGCATCAATGTCCTAAGTCAGGCCTTGGTCAAGGAAGCAATGCGCCGAGGCAAAACCCAAGATCCAATGGAGGACAACCACAAGGGAACTGCGGACAGCAGAATTTTGCTCGTGGCAACGTGAACCATGTCTCTACGGAGGATGCTCAACAAGCGGATAACGTGGTCATTGGTATGTTTCTCGCCAACTCCAACCCCGCGACTATGTTATTTGATTCTGGAGCATCGCATTCATTCATTGCATCAAAATATGTTGCCAAGTATAGTTTGCCTATCTCTGTAAGACCTATGTGTGCTGAATACATTGGCTTGTAGTGAATACATTGGCTTGTAGTGAATAAAAGTTTTAAATATCACCAAAACACCTTTTTATCAAGGTCCGACTAGCTTTGGTTAGCTCCGGTGAGTTTTATCTTTAGCTCCAGCATGACTTTGTTAGCTCCGACATGTCTTTGTTAGCTCCAACATATATTTGATAGCTCCGGCATGCTTTTGCTAAGCTCCGACGTACTTTGTCTAGCTTCGGTTTTGGGTTGACTAGTTTTGACTAGTTTTTTGGTAAGCTCCGGTGCTAGGATCTACTAGTTTTGGTAAGCTCCGGCAGGTGCTTCATTGTACTAGTTTTGGTAAGCTCCGGCTCAAGCTCCGGCTTGCTCTGGCAAGGTCCAGAACTTGACCGCAGTGCTTCTGCTTTTCATTTGCAATGTTTCGTACTTGCTTTACATTGTTGGAAAGATTGCTTAGTATTCATTTGCTAGGTTTTTGGTGCGTTTTGGTTGATATGGATAATATTGTGCTACTGTGGTTTTGCAACATGCTTATGTGAGGTGCTCACATAAGGTGTTGTGTTCGGAACTAACTTGAGTCAAGTAGAGGACTTGGGCTCGTATGGATTGGTTGTTTATTCATGTGCAGGTGTTGCTTCAGTTCAAGTCATGGCTGGTGACGGGATCCATTGGACTAGTCTCAGGGAGGAGATGAGGTTCCAACAACCAAGTTCGGTAGGAACTGTGGTTGAGCTGATCAGGAGGTCGCGCAGGATGATTGAATCAAGGGCAGTGCATATGAAGGTTACTGAACGTCGAAGGAAGGTGTTCACATGTATGCATGCGGTGCATGATGTGGCAACATGGTTCCGAAGATGGGATAAGGAAGGAAAGATCTGGTTGGAAGGATCGGATCGTACCGGTTGATGACTTTGGCTGCGGCGGAGTCGGTTATGGCTTGGTATGGATAGTATCGAGTTGGTTATGTTAGGATTTCGTGTGTGTCACGAATTTGAGTTGTTTAGGAATGTGGGATACGTTCCTAAGGTATTTGGAAGTCTTAAGATTTCTTCTATCTGCGTATAGAAGAATCTTGAGCAGTTATAGAAAGTTACGATTCGTGATCTGAGTAGGATTGGAGTCCTAGTTGTATTGGGTTGGCCTAAGGGCTGGATATATAAGCAAGGGAAGGCCCATAGCTCATGGTAGACGACTTTGGGGCCGTTCCTCTTGTGTTCCATTGAATAAAATTCGTAGTTTGAAAGAACTTTTGTGCCCTGTTCGTCCGACTTGTTCCAGACAAGTTTTACTCGTCGAGTTTCTGGACAGCACTACCTTTCGTCGGTGGTTTTATCATAACTTGTGTTTTACAGATCCAATTGCCGTGATTCTTTTTGGGTTGTCTTCACAACTTGATTATCTATCATCTGTCGAAGTTTCACGGTCATTGGATTTGTGGTCTATGATCTACACGAGTTTCTTTGCAGCGTTCCAGAACTGTTTTTTTCTCGGGTAGGACAGATTGACCTTTGTTTGATCTTTCGATCATAACTTGAGTTTCTCTCGACGGATTTGAGTGATTCTTTTTGTGTTGTCTTCGTGACTTGATTCTCTCTGATATATATCACCTTTGTCATGGTGAAACACGTTTAGATTAGTCTCACACACGATTTCTTTAACAGATCGTTTTTCTGCCGAAAGGATTTGGGGTTTAACTGTTTCCGCTGCGTAAGATTTTTAAATCTACCATTCACCCCCCCTCTGGTAGCTTTTCGCGTGCTCTTTGATCCTACAATTGGTATCAGAGCCACGGTGCTCTAATCTTTGTGATTTGCACATGTTTTTGACTAATCATCATGGAGAAGTACTCCGCCAAACCTTGTGTGTTTGCTGGTATTGATTTTAAGGTTTGGAAGGCACGCATGGAGGCTTTCATCTAGGCACAAGGCTTTGCAATATGGGAGAAGGTATACAAGCCTTATGAAGTGCCACCTAATGATCAAGTCACGGCCACAAACCTACGGGACGTTGACAACAACAACAAAGCCCGAAACTTGATCATCCAAGGACTCACTCAAAGCGACTTTGATCGTGTCGCGCACCTCCGATCAGCATACGATGTTTGGAGAGCTCTCTGTGACTATCATGAAGGCTCCAACACAATCAAGGAGGTAAAACAAGATATGTTCAAAAAGGAATATATGCGTTTTGAGATGCAACCAGGTGAGTCTATCGATGACCTCTTTGCTCGTTTCAATAAAATTCTCAGCAACTTACGTAGTGTCAATGTTAATTTTTCTGATGCTGAGAATGCTAGGCAACTTCTTAGTGCATTAGACATGTCAATTTGGGAGATGAAAGTAACATCTATTCGTGAATCAACTGTCATGAGTTCTCTTACATTAGATGTACTTTATTCTAAACTAAAAACTCATGAAATTGACATCCTAGCACGTAAGAACCTAAACAAGTCTATTGCATTTGTCTCACAACGTGATATGTCTAGCTCGGCCAATCATCATCCTGCAATACTCTTGCTTTGTTGTCCTCACTAACCCTGGAGCAGATCGAAGAATTTCCAGAAGAGAAGTTGGCACTCATCTCTACTAGATTCTCAAAAGCATTGCAAAATGTGAGAACTAGAAGGAGAGGAAGCTCCGGACCTCAACGCTGTTTTGAATATGGTAAAATAGGACACTTTCGTACATAATGCCCTAACCTTTCAGGTCCGACCACCCGGGAAGAAAAACAAAGCAAGGTTCGGACCTCCTCTGGAAATTCCAACAAGAAAAAGAAGGGTACCATAGGACGCAAGATGATCAATAGTTTCATCACCGCACTTCAAGAACTTAGTTCAAGTGATGTAGACTTTGAAAGTGATGAAGATGATGACGATCTGGCCAACTTATGCTTCATGGCGGGCAAAACAAGATCAAGATCAAGTCAGGAGGATGCAGAACACAATAGTGAAGACGATGAGGTATGTTCTACCTGCAATGAAATGTGTGATGCTATTTCTCGTGCAACTATTATTGTTAAGAAAAATGACAAAAAGCTTAGGGATAATGCTGAATCACTAGAATATGAAATTAACCGTTTAAAAACTTTGATTCCTAGTGATGATGCATGTCCCTCATGTGACTTAATCTATGAACAATTGTCCACATTAAGAAGTGCACACTCCTCCACTCTAGATAGACTTGATGAAGAAATTGAAAAGAACAAAAAGCTTGCTGCACTTAATATTGGAAACTTAAAAGATGCTTCTTGTTCTACAATTGATTTGCATTGTTCTAGTTGTGATGATCTTGATAAAAATTGCAAGATGCTATGAATGAAATTTCTATATTGAACAATGCTTTACGTTCTCATGAAGTTAAATTTTGTTCCAATTGCAAACTAAAAGGAAAAACTTCATGTGAAAATTGCCTTGATCTGTCCAATAAACTTGACAACATGCATAGGACATTAGATCGGTTTTGTAATGGGAATAAGAACCTAAACTTGTTGCTGAATTCTTCCAAGTCTTGCAATGATAAAATTGGTTTAGGTTTTGATTCTCATGCTCATGCTAAGGCACATCCACCTAAAATTGTGAAGTCATTAGGAAGTGGTTTGATTCAAACAGTTCCTAAACAAAAAGGAGTGGTTTTCAAATCTGCAGGAGTGTTGTCTCATTCGGTTTCAAATAAATATTGCTTGCTCATCTAGACATGAACACAAAGTTAAAGTTCATTGTACCTTCTGTGGTAGAGATGGTCATGTCATAGATTTTTGTTATAGACTAGCTAAACAACAAAAAAGGGAAAGAATGGTTGCTAAAACTCATAACTTTCATGCAATTAGAAAAACACAACCTGCTTTAGTGAGTCAGAAATTTGAAAAGGTAGCTTCCGGACCTTCTGGTAAGAAATCCGCAAAAGCAGCTCCGATAGTTCCGATAGCTCTGAGAGCTCTCGGACCTTCTGTTGTTTCCTTCGGAACTTCAGCTTTTGTTTCTGGAGCTTCAGCCTTGTCTTTTGGAACTGCTGCTTTTACCTCCAGAGCTACTAGTTTTTGTGCTAAAAGAGTTAAGAATAAAAAATCTCAAACTTTGACTCATAAACCTGCTGTTTTGTCTCAGCTTTCACGTGTTTTTCCTGCTGCACGTCGCGTGACTCAGTACTGGATTCCTAAAGGCCTTTTGACTGACCCCAGTATTGAGTCATCGACGTATTGTGCTTTTTTGTAGGTTACACGTTTGAGGAAGGAGAACATTTGGATTGTGGATTCAGGTTGCTCACGCCACATGACCGGTAACAAAGATTGGTTCTCCTCCCTCTCTTTTGTGTCACGTGTAGCGAATGTTACTTTTGCCGATAATTCTTCAACTCCTATAATTGCTAAGGGTTCGGTTAGAGTAAATGATCACTACACTTTGAAGGATGTGGCACTTGTCAAAAATTTGAAATACAACTTGCTTTCTGTTGCACAATTGCTAGATGAAGATCTAGAAATTATTTTCAATAAAAACTGCTATAAAGTTGTAGGTTCAAATAGTGAGCTTATTTTTAACATGTCTCGGTTTGGAAGAGTTTTTAAAGCTGATTTTGATATGTCTTCCTCTAAGCATAGGTGTCTAGTTGCTAATGATTCAAAGGACTTATATTTTTGGCATCGTAGACTTGGTCACGTAGGCTTTGATCACCTAACGCGTGTTAGTGCTCTTGATCGCATACGTGGGCTGCCTAAGCTTAAGTGGGACAAAGAAATTGTGTGCTCTTCTTGTAGACATGCTAAGATGGTTGCAGGTTCACATACTCCTCTCACAATGATTATGTCAACTGAACCATATCAACTTTTGCATCTTGACACCGTAGGACCTTCACGTGTTCAATCCTTCGGAGGTAAATGGTATGTTCTTGTTATTATTGATGATTATTCTAGATACTCTTGGGTTTACTTTATGGCGTCTAAGAATGAAGTTTTTAGTCACTTTAGAACTTTATTTCTTAGATTATCAATTGATCACCCAGGATCACTAAAAGCAATTAGAAGTGATAATGGAACTGAATTTAAAAATCAATCTTTTGATCACTTTTGTGCTGAAAATGGAATAGATCATCAACTTTCTTCACCATATGTACCTCAACAAAACGGTGTTGTAGAAAGAAAGAACAGAACCTTAGTTGAGATGGCTAGGACTATACTTGATGAATATCAAACTCCTAGGAAATTTTGGGCTGATGCGTTAGCAACCGCTTGTTATGTCTCAAATCATGTTTTCTTGCGTGCTAAGCTAGGTAAAACACCATATGAGCTTTGGTTTGGACATAGGCCTAGTGTTACACACTTTCGGGTCTTTGGTTGCAAATGCTTTGTTAAGAAACATGGTAATCTTGATAAATTTGAACCTAGATCCATTGATGGCATGTTTCTTGGTTATCCATCTCATACTAGAGGCTACCGTGTGCTTTTACTTGACACTAACAAAATTGTGGAGACTTGTGAAGTGTCTTTTGATGAAGCTAGCCCAGGTACTAGCTCCGGTGTTGCAGGACCAGATCCGTATCCTCAGGGGGAGGGTATTTTCGAAGATGAAGAAGAGCCGGTGATACTGCCTGGTAGTTCCGAAGTTGACACGTGTCCAGCTCCGGACATTGAACAAGCTCCGGCTATCACCTATGCTGGTCCTGATCGTCCACAAGTCACAAGCTCATCAATCTACGATGAACCTAATGAAGAAGAAGCTTGTGAAACATCTGTTCCCCTACGGTTTTACAAAGATCATCCCCCACAACAGATGATTGGAAGCTTGCACGAACGAGTCACACGGTCCAGGTTTTGTGATCCAAACTCTCATGCTCATTCTGCTTTTGTTGCTTCTTTTGAACCCAAAGATATATCACACGCACTCACTAATGAATCTTGGATTATTGCCATGCAAGAAGAGTTAGAAAATTTTGAAAGAAATAATGTTTGGAAACTTGTACCTCCACCTCAAGGTCATACTTTAATTGGGACTAAGTGGGTATTTAAAAATAAACAAAGTGAGGATGGGGTTGTGGTTAGGAATAAGGCTAGGTTGGTTGCTCAAGGTTTCACTCAAGTTGAAGGTCTAGATTTTGATGAAACTTTTGCTCCTGTCGCTAGATTAGAAGCCATAAGAATTTTCTTAGCTTTTGCAGCATCTAAAGGTTTTAACCTATATCAAATGGATGTTAAAAGCGCTTTTCTTAATGGCTACATAGATGAGGAGGTTTATGTCAAACAACCACCAGGTTTTGAAAATCCAGATTTTCCTAATCATGTTTACAAACTGTCCAAAGCCTTATACGGTCTCAAACAAGCCCCTAGAGCATGGTATGATAGGTTAAAAACATTCTTACTTGAAAAGGGGTTTACCATGGGCAAGGTTGATAGAACTCTTTTTGTGCTTAAACATGGCAATGACTCATTATTCGTTCAAGTGTATGTGGATGATATTATCTTTGGTTGTGCTTCTCATGATCTTGTGTCCAAGTTTTCAGCAATGATGAGTTCTGAATTTGAAATGAGTATGATGGGTGAACTCACTTAATTTTTGGGGCTGCAAATCAAGCAAACCAAGGAGGGTACCTTTGTGCATCAAACTAAGTATACCAAAGACCTCCTAAGGCGCTTCAACATGGACAAAAGCAAGCCTCTTCGGACACCAATGGGAACAGCAACAACACTTGAACTTGATGAAGATGGTGAACCCGTGAATCAAAAAGAATATAGAAGCATGATCGGATCACTTTTGTACCTCACAGCATCAAGACCGGACATACAATTCAGCGTATGTCTTTGTGCACGGTTTCAAGCTTCCCCACGTGTTTCACATCGTCAAGCCGTCAAAAGGATTCTCAGGTACATACATGGAACTCAAGAATTTGGCATTTTTCTTCCTTCTTCCTCAACCGTTACTTTGAAAGCTTTTTCGGATGCTAATTTTGGGGGTTGTAGGATTGATAGGAAAAGTAGTTCCGGTGCTTGTCATTTTCTTGGTAATTCTCTTGTTGCTTGGTCCTCTAGAAAACAAAATTCAGTTGCACAATCCACAACCGAATCTGAATATGTAGCTTCTGCTAGTGCTTGCTCACAAATTCTTTGGATTGTTCAAACACTTAAGGACTATGGGGTTGATCTAGATAGTGTTCCACTATTTTGTGATAACACTAGTGCCATTTGCATTGCTAAAAACCCCGTGCAACATTCTAGAACTAAGCACATTGACATTAGGTATCACTTTCTCCGAGATAATGTTGAAAAAGGAAACATTGTGCTTCACCATGTAGATACCGAACAACAATTGGCTGACATTTTTACAAAACCTTTGGATTTCACTCGTTTTTGTTACATTCGTAGTGAAATAGGGGTTATGCATCCTCATGGCTTAAATTGAGGAGGAGTTTTTGAAACTTGGGAAGTCTATGTGTGAATCTGAAATTAAAATAATATGAGCATAGTATTTCATACATATATGACTTTGTGATTCCTTTTACATGCTGAAAGTTCTTACTACATTACTCGTGTTATACATTTTGTAGTTTTTGCCATGTATAGTAATTGGAATAATTACTTACACTAAATCTGTTCATGGTCAAACTTTCTTGCTGTTCTGAACTTGTTGCATGCTCACAAATGCTTTTAATCATAAAAAATTTATCAAGTAATCAACTCACATGTTGAGTTTTTATGAACAAATATAAATTGAGAAAAGATAAGAGAATATGCATGCATCGCACTTCTTCTTTTGAGATGGCTTATCATTGAACTTAGATATGAACTTGGAAGAAGTTGTGTATGACTAAAACCATGTCCTTAAGCTTCTGATTGTCAAATGACATAGGCTTGGCTTGGTTGGTTAGAATAAGGCAGATGCGCATATAATATCTTGCAAATATCATATGATATAAATTTATGCTTTGAAAAAATAATAAAATGCAGCAACTAGTGTCATGCTATCAGGTTTTGAGATAGTTAAGTTTGTGAGATCATAACTTGCTTAAATTGAAAATTACATTTGATCTCTAGCATGGCTTACACTAATTTATGTATCTCATTGATGTGATAATGTAAGTTACTTGATAGTATGACTTGGATGAGCTTTGTTTATATGTATATGTTATAATATGCTCATAACAACTAAAGAGGGAGAGATAATTTGTTTATATCTCATGACTTGCTGAATACATTGTCAAAGGGGGAGAGATACGCATGAAGAGAGAGAGAATATGTGCATAAGGAGAGATAATAAAGGGGGAGAGTAATATGGGAGAAATTGTCTTCAAAACTTTTATGTGAATAAGCCAATGTTCGGATTTTAAATGGTGTTGCCAATGCATTCATCAAGGGGGAGATTGTAAGACCTATGTGTGCTGAATACATTGGCTTGTAGTGAATAAAAGTTTTAAATATCACCAAAACACCTTTTTATCAAGGTCCGACTAGCTTTGGTTAGCTCCGGTGAGTTTTATCTTTAGCTCCGGCATGACTTTGTTAGCTCCGACATGTCTTTGTTAGCTCCGACATATATTTGATAGCTCCGGCATGCTTTTGCTAAGCTCCGACGTACTTTGTCTAGCTCCAGTTTCGGGTTGACTAGTTTTGACTAGTTTTTTGGTAAGCTCCGGTGCTAGGATCTACTAGTTTTGGTAAGCTCCGGCAGGTGCTTCATTGTACTAGTTTTGGTAAGCTCCGGCTCAAGCTCCGGCTTGCTCTGGCAAGGTCCGGAACTTGACCGCAGTGCTTCTGCTTTTCATTTGCAATGTTTCGTACTTCCTTTACATTGTTGGAAAGATTGCTTAGTATTCATTTGCTAGGTTTTTGGTGCGTTTTGGTTGATATGGATAATATTGTGCTACTGTGGTTTTGCAACATGCTTATGTGAGGTGCTCACATAAGGTGTTGTGTTCGGAACTAACTTGAGTCAAGTAGAGGACTTGGGCTCGTATGGATTGGTTGTTTATTCATGTGCAGGTGTTGCTTCAGTTCAAGTCATGGCTGGTGACGGGATCCATTGGACTAGTCTCAGGGAGGAGATGAGGTTCCAACAACCAAGTTCGGTTGGAACTGTGGTTGAGCTGATCAGGAGGTCGCGCAGGATGATTGAATCAAGGGCAATGCATATGAAGGTTACTGAACGTCGAAGGAAGGTGTTCACATGTATGCATGCGGTGCATGACGTGGCAACATGGTTCCGAAGATGGGATAAGGAATGAAAGATCTGGTTGGAAGGATCGGATCGTACCGGTTGATGACTTTGGCTGCGGCGGAGTCGGTTATGGCTTGGTATGGATAGTATCGAGTTGGTTATGTTAGGATTTCGTGTGTGTCACGAATTTGAGTTGTTTAGGAATGTGGGATACGTTCCTAAGGTGTTTGGAAGTCTTAAGATTGCTTCTATCTGCGTATAGAAGAATCTTGAGCAGTTATGGAAAGTTACGATTCGTGATCTGAGTAGGATTGGAGTCCTAGTTGTATTGGGTTGGCCTAAGGGCTGGTTATATAAGCAAGGGAAGGCCCATAGCTCATGGTAGACGACTTTGGGGCCGTTCCTCTTGTGTTCCATTGAATAAAATTCGTAGTTTGAAAGAACTTTTGTGCCCTGTTCGTCTGACTTGTTCCAGACAAGTTTTACTCGTCGAGTTTCTTGACAGCACTACCTTTCGTCGGTGGTTTTATCATAACTTGTGTTTTACAGATCCAATTGACGTGATTCTTTTTGGGTTGTCTTCACAACTTGATTATCTATCATCTGTCGAAAGTTCAACAAGTGTCAGTTTTGGTTGAAAGAGGTGTCGTTTTTGGGTCATATAATCTCGGGAGGAGGAGTTTCGGTTGACCCCGGAAAAGTGAGAGACATGTTGAAGTGGGAACCACCGCAAAACATCAAGGAAATAAGGAGTTTCCTTGGGATGGCCGGATATTACCGTAGATTCATCAAGGAATTTTCTAAGATAGCCAAGCCCATGACGGAGTTGCTAATGAAGAGAAAGGCGTTCCAATGGACTGAAGCTTGTCAAAATAGTTTTGAGGAGTTGAAGAAGAGGTTGACAACAGCCCCAGTTTTGGTATTGCCGGATGTGAGCAAGAGTTTTGACATTTATTGCGATGCATCAAGACAAGGACTTGGATGTGTATTGATGCAAGAAGGTCAAGTGGTCGCCTATGCATCAAGACAATTGAAGAAACATGAGCAGAATTATCCAACACATGATTTAGAACTTGCAGCCATGGTACACGCACTGAAGATTTGGAGGCACTGTATTCTTGGACATAGGTGTGAAATTTACACGGATCATAAGAGTTTGAAGTATATTTTCACACAAACGGATCTGAACTTGAGGCAACGAAGATGGTTGGAGCTCATCAAAGATTATGATTTGGGGATCAACTATCATCCGGGAAAAGCCAACGTAGTGGCCGATGCTTTGAGTAGAAAAGGAGTAAGTCATCAACTCACAGTTCGAGAGTTACCATTCGAGTTATGTAAGGAGTTTGAAAGGTTGAACCTCGGATTTGTAAATGAGATGGAGATGATGGAGTTAAACCCAACCTTGGAGCAAGAAATTCGAGAGGCACAAACAGCAGATGAGGAGATCAAGGAAATCAAGGAAAGGATCGAGGAAGGGAGAGAATTCAGATTTGACGAAGACAAACATGGTACCTTATGGCTTGGAAAGAGGATCATTGTGCCTAATGTAAAGCATATTCGGGAGATAATATTAAAGGAGGCACATGGCTCGCCTTACTCGATTCACCCAGGTTGTACAAAGATGTACAAAGACTTGAAGACTTTCTATTGGTGGGATAGCATGAAAAAGGACATAACTGAATACGTAGCATTGTGTGATGTGTGCCAACGAGTCAAGGCGGAACATCAAAGGCCAGCCGGATTATTGCAACCGTTGAAGATTCCAGAATGGAAGTGGGAAGAAATTGGAATGGACTTCATAGTTGGGTTACCACGTACTCAGTCCGGGTATGACTCAATTTGGGTAATTGTGGATCGCTTAACCAAGTTAGCTCATTTTGTCTCTGTGAAGACCAAATATACAGCTGCACGATTGGCCGAAATATACATGGAGCATATTGTGTGTTGACACAGAGTCCCGAAGAAGATCGTGTCGGATAGAGGTTCTCAATTTACTTCCAGATTTTGGCAAAAATTGCATGAAGCTTTGGGAACGAGGTTGAATTTTAGTTCAGCATATCATCCTCAAACGGATGGACAAATCGAAAGAACCAATCAAATTTTAGAGGACATGTTAAGAGCTTGTGCTTTAAAGCATGGGAAAAGTTGGGACAAAAGCTTGCCATACGCGGAATTCTCATACAACAATAGTTACCAAGCAAGTTTGAAGATGTCACCATATGAAGCGCTTTATGGGAGGAAGTGTAGGACACCTTTATTCTGGAATGAGGCAGGAGAAACTCAAGTATTTGGTCCGGATGTGTTGCAAGAAGCTGAAAAGCAAGTCCAAATAATTCGTGAAAACTTGAGGGCTGCCCAATCAAGGCAAAAAGGCTATGCGGATAATAGGAGAAGGAATTTAGCCTTTGAAATAGGAGATTTTGTTTACCTCAAGGTGTCACCAATGAGAGGTCATAAGAGGTTTAACATAAGAGGAAAGCTAGCACCTCGTTATATTGGACCATTCAAGATTTTGGACAAAAGAGGAGAAGTAGCGTATAAGTTGGAAATGTCAGGTCATCTTTCAGACATGCATGATGTCTTTCATGTTTCCCAGCTCAAGAAGTGCTTGAGAGTACCGGAAGAACAAGTGCCAATGGAAGGATTGGAGCTAGAGGAAGATTTGACTTATGCCGAACAACCGCTCAAAATCTTGGAAACTAAGGAGAGGGTCACAAGGAACAAGGTTATTAGATGGTGTAAGGTTCAATGGAAGCATCACACAGAAAAAGAAGCAACGTGGGAATTGGAGGATAATCTCAAGAAGGACTTTCCCTATCTTTTCTCTTCCGCGTCGAATCTCGAGGGCGAGATTCATTTTAAGGGGGGTAGGTTTGTAACACCCTCATTTTCATGCATCATGCCCTACATACATTCATATACATGTTTAACATTAACCCACAACAAGAGGAACGAGTTTAAAATTGATTTGGAGCAAAACCGCACTTAAAAACGCAGGAAAGTGCGGACTAGTCCGATTTTTCTGAGGACTAGTCCGATTTCTCTCTGACTAAAAACGGACTTGTCCGTTTTTGTTGTGGATTAGTCCGATTTTGGCTCTGGAAACTTTCGGACTTGTCCGATTTTGTGCGGACTAGTCCGTTATTCTATGAATCCTTGAAAAATTGCTAAGTCCTTGGACTTTTCTGGACTAGTCCGGTGTTCCAGCGGACTTGTCCGTTTTCCTCTCTGTTTAAAGTCGGACTTGTCCGATCTTTGGCCAGACTTGTCCGATTTTCTCTCTGGACGACTTCGGACTAGTTCGGTCCTTTCCGAACTTGTCCGATATTTCGCAACTCTGAGTTGATCTTTCGTTTTACGACTTGTTTCTTGGGTTTCACATTAAGTGGGCCTAGGGACATCGTGCCTAACTCTTTTAGAGCCCATGTGGTACTCTAAACCGACCTCTATTCATCCCAAAACTCAAAATCCATCTAACCCTAGCCTTCCACCTCTATATAAACAGCCCCACCCCTTGGCTTCACATCTATTTGCCACTTTTCCACTCACCCAAACCCTAGTTCGTGGAGAGCCACCATCAAGGAGGGAGGAGAAGATCCCAAGCAAGAAGAAGAAGAGGAAACGAAAGAGGATCAAGATCTCCACCAAGTTTCGTTCTTCACCACCAATTCATCTCCAAGTTCATCACCAACCCTTGATCACCAAGATCCAAGTGTTACCTCCAAGTTTCTTGATTCATTGGAGTTCTAAACACCTGGTATACCTTCTATTCTCTTTTCCTTACGTGAATCCAACCCCTAATCTCCAAATTCACGTCGATCTAGAAAACCCTAATCTTCTAATCTCGCAGAGGGTGGACTTGTCCGGTCCCTAGCGGACTAGTCCGATCTTTCTGGTTAAATTGCGCTGAATTAATTCTAAAATTTGATCTAATCGAATCCAAACCTGTATAAACTTGTTAAAATCCATTAGAACTGGTTATTGACCATTAAAAGAAATCTAGTAACAAGCTCTACCTTGCATTTGCATTAATCATGAATGTCATGTCATATTGAGTAATATTTGTGCACTCTTTGATTGTGTTTCTTGTCTTGTATGTTTATTGTGTGGATTAGACGGATTTGCGCTAGAAAGTGCCCCGGAGGATCTACAGCATCAAGAGTTTGAAGGCTTTGACCCTAATCAACAGCAAGAGCAAGGCAAGTGTCCTTGAAGCATATTGATCCTGTTTTAAAATAAATGTTTTGTTTGCAAAACTGCATGCTTGTGTCAACTATGATGGGAATCCTATGATAGGAAGTTTACTAGACTTGTTAAACCACCCTTGTCACCTGGAGTTTATGGTAGAGAGCCGGGAAGGGCTTTTTACCTTTTGCTTTGCTTAATTAACTGGGATGGAAAACAACTATACCACTCAATTTAATATGCATGGATGAGATTATGGTAAACTTGAACTGGTTAAGTGACATGGTAATGGGTGATCTAAGCAAGCCTGGTATGTGGATGGGTTGGATGTCATGGTGGTTTGCTTGCTTTAGATCTAAGGACCGGTTCATGCGAGAATAAGCCAGGACTACAGTGCCACCATGAGGCCAAGTATGGGTGCGGCGTAGCTGATTAATTAGGGCTTTGCTAGTGCTGTTTGGACCATTGTGGATGCTCGGGGAAGGGGTAGTCGGATTGGGTTTGTTGATGATTGGTGGGACTACCCTGGGATCCGAATGGCTCAAGAGGGGGCCCTTGGTTGAAGATGTGCTCTACGGGAGACATCACCACCGGTGAAACCTCAGTGGGGTCTAAATAGGCTAGTAATCCCTTTTTAAAGGCTATTTTGTGATCTCTTGGCCACACACCGATGGAAGTGTGAGACGGCATAATAGAGGTTCTAGTCATCGAAAGGTGATGAAATCACAAACACGTGGGTAAAGAGGTACAAACTCTGCAGAGTCTAATAAAACTATCATGATAGCCGTGCTCCCGGTTATGAGCACCTGGACAACTTCCATGATTAGAGGGAAATTGGAATTTGGGATGGTTATGGTTGGTATTATGGTTATGTATTTATTTCTGGTATTGAATATGGTTATTGGCAAATGGTGAAATCTGGAATTATTGATGATGGTAATGAATTCAGATTTGGTATTATGGTAATACTTATGATTATGATGGGTTTACTTCACATAGATGTAATATATTGCTTTTCAAATGTTTTAATGTACTTTTAAGCACTTTGCCATTATTATTGTCGTCATTTGAATCAGCCACATATCATACTTTCCACACTTGCTGAGTACGACATGTACTCACTCTTGCAATCCCCCCCCCAACAGTTGCAGGTCAGGATTGGGAGTTTAATGGTGATAATGCGGAGTTCTAGGCCGTGTCTACCGTCAGCTTTGCCTGTGGTGTTATTGGAGCTGCGTTATACCCTATTGCTTATGCTGCCTAGCTGTTTAGTTTGCTTAATTAGAGTATTTCTGCTGTATTAGTTGAACTTGTCGTTAATATTCATTAGAGATTGTATTCGAGGATAATCTGGTTTGTGTAATGAAATTTGGTTAATTAATCTTGTTATGTGGTAATTTTTTGTATACTCTTTTGTGATTGCACTCGTGTATGTGTGATGAACATCCTGGACACACATATGCGTTAGCTTGGTTCATTTTTCGGAACCGGGCATCACAGTACCTAGGCTAGCTTCATCAAAAGACACTTCACAAGTCTCCACAATTTTGTTAGGGTCAAGTAAAAGCACTCGGTAGCCTCTAGTATGAGATGGATAACCAAGAAACATGCCATCAATGGATCTAGGTTCAAATTTATCAAGATTACCATGTTTCTTAACAAAGCATTTGCAACCAAAGACCCGAAAGTTCGTAACACTAGGCCTATGTCCAAACCAGAGCTCATATGGTGTTTTACCTAGCTTAGCGCTCAAGAAAACACGATTTGAGGCATAACAAGCAGTTGCAATCACATCAGCCCAAAATTTCCTAGGAGTTTGATATTCAACAAGCATAGTCCTAGCCATATCGACTAAGGTTTTGTTCTTTCTTTCTACAACACCGTTTTGTTGAGGTACATATGGTGAAGAAAATTGATGATCTATTCCATTTTCAGCACAAAAGTGATCAAAATATTGATTTTTAAATTCAGTTTCATTATCACTTCTAAATGCTTTTAAAGATCCTGGGTGATCAATTGATAATCTAAGAAATAAAGTTCTAAAGTGACTAAAAGCTTCATTCTTAGATGCCATAAAGTAAACCCAAGAGTATCTAGAATAATCATCAACAATAACAAGAACATACCATTTACCTTCGAAGGATTGAACACATGAAGGTCCTACGGTGTCATGGTGCAAAAGTTGACCCAGTTCAGTTGTCATGATCATTGTGAGAGGAGTATGTGAACCTGCAACCATCTTAGCATGTCTACAAGAAGAGCACACAATTTCTTTGTCCCCTTTAAGCTTAGGCAACCCACGTATGCGATCAAAAGCACTAACACGCGTTAGGTGATCAAAGCCTACGTGACCAAGTCTACGATGCCAAAAATATAAGTTCTTTGAATCATTAGCAACTAGACACCTATGCTTAGAGGAATACATATCAAAATCAGCTTTAAAAACTCTTCCAAACCGAGACATGTTAAAAATAAGCTCACTATTTGAACCTACAACTTTGCAGCAGTTTTTATCGAAAATAATTTCCAGATTTTCATCTAGCAATTATGAAACAAAAAGCAAGTTGTATTTCAAATTTTTGACAAGTGCCATGTCCTTCAAAGTGTAGTGATCATTTACTCTAACCGAAACCTTAGCAATTATAGGAGTTGAAGAATTATCGGTAAAAGTAACATTCTCTACACGTGACAAAAAAGAGAGGGAGGAGAACCATTCTTTGTTACCGGTCATGTGGCGTGAGCAACCTGAATCCACAATCCAAATGTTCTCCTTCCTCAAGCATGCAACCTACATAGGAGCACAATACGTCGATGACTCAATACTGGGGTTAGTCAAAAGGCATTTAGGTATCCAGTACTAAGTCACACGACGTGCAGCAGGAAAAACATGCGAAAGCTGAGATAAAACAGCAGGTTTATGAGTCAAAGTTTGAGGTTCTTTATTCTTAACTACTGACCTATAAGGTGTTACTTGTGTAGCACAAAAATCAGTAGCTCCAGAGGCAAAAACAGAAGGTTCGGAGGTAAACTTTGAATGTTTTTGACTCATAATAGCAGGTTGCATGTTCCTGGCATTCGGTTTAATATGTGCAGCAAATTTTGCATGGAAGTTATGAGATCTAGCAATCATTCTTTCCCTTTTCTGTTGTTTAGCTAGTCTATAACAAAAATCTATGACATGACCATCTCTATCACAGTAGGTACAATGAAATTTAACTTTGTGTTCATGTCTAGATGAGCAAGCAATATTTTTATTTGAAACCGAATGAGACAACACTTCTGCAGATTTGAATCAAACCACTTCCTAACGACTTTTACACTTTTAGGTGGATGTGCCTTAGCATGAGCATGAGAATCAAAACCTAAACCAGTTTTATCATTGCAAGACTTGGATGAATTCAGCAGCAAGTTTAGGTTCTTATTCCCATTACAAAACCGATCAAATGTCTTATGCATGTTATCAAGTTTATTGGACGGATCAAGGCAATTTTCACATGAAGTTTTTCCTTTTAATTTACAATTGGAACAATATTTAACTTCATAAGAACGTAAACCATTATTCAATATTGAAATTTCATTCATAGCATCTTTTAGTTTCTTTTCAAGATCATCACAAATAGAACAATGCAAATCAATTGTAGAACAAGAAGCATCTTTTAAGTTTCCAATGTCAAGTGCAGCAAGCTTTTTGTTCTTTTCAATTTCAAGTTCAAGTCTATCTAGAGTAGAGGAATGTGCAGTTCTTAATGTGGACAATTGTTCATAGATTAAATCACACGAGGGACAAGAATCATCACTAGGAATCAAGGTTTTCAAATGGTTGATTTCAGATTCTAGTGATTCAATTTTAGCAGCATTATCCCTAATCCTTTTGTCCTTTTTCTTAATAATAATAGTTGCACGAGAAATTGCATGAAACATTTCATTACAGGTAGAATATACCTCATCGTCGTCACTGTTGTGTTCTCCATCCTCCTGACTTGATCTTGATCTTGTTTTGCCCGCCATGAAGAATAAGTTGGCCAGATCATCATCATATTCATCACTTTCAAAGTCCACATCGCTTGAACCGAGCTCTTGAAGTGCAGTGATGAAGCTGTTAATCATCTTGCGTCCTATGGTACCCTTCTTTTTCTTGTTGGGGTTTCCAGAGGTGGTCTTGACCTTGTTCTGTTTTTCTTCACGGGTAGTAGGACCTGAAAGGCTAGGGCATTCTGTACGAAAGTGTCCTGTCTTACCACATTCAAAACAGCGTTGAGGCCCGGAACTTCCTCTCCTTCTAGTTCTCACATTTTGCAATACTATTGAGAACCTAGTAGAGATTAGTGCTAACTCCTCTTCTAGAAATTCCTCGATCCGCTCCAGGGTTAGTGAGGACAACAAAGCAAGAGTATTGCAAGATGATGATTGGCCGGAGCTAGGCATACCACGTTGTGAGACAAATGCAATAGACTTATTTGGGTTCTTACGTGATAGGATGTCAATTTCATGAGTTTTGAGTTTAGAGTAAAGCACATCTAAAGTAAGTGTACTCATGACAGTAGATTCACGAATAGACGTAACTTTCATCTCCCAGATTGACATGTCTAATGCACTAAGAAGTTGCCTAGTATTTTCAGCATCAGAAAAATTAACGTTTACACTACGCAAGTTACTGAGAATTTTGTTAAAGCGAGCAAAGAGATCATCAATGGACTCATCGGGTTGCATCTCGAAGCGCATGTATTCTTTCTTGAACATGTCTTGTCTTACCTCCTTGATCGTGTTGGATCCTTCATGATAGTCACAAAGTGCTCTCCATACATCGTATGCCAATTGGAGATGTGCAACGCGGTCGAAGTCGCTCTGAGTGAGTCCTTGGATGATCAAGTTTCGGGCTTTGTTGTTATTGTCAACGTCCGGTAGGTTTGTAGCCATAACTTGATCGTTAGGTGGCACTTTGTAAGGCTTGTACACCTTTTCCCATATGGCGAAGCCTTGGGACTGGATGAAAGCCTCCATGCGTGCCTTCCAAACCTGAAAATCAATACCAGCAAACACACAAGGTTTGGCGGAGTATTTCTCCATGATGATTAGTCAAAAACACGTAAAAATCACAATTATTAGAGCACCGTGGCTCTGATACCAATTGTAGGATCGAAGAACACGTGAAAATCTACCAGAGGGGGGGTGAATGGTAGATTTAAAAATCTTATGCAGCAGAAACAATTAAATCTCAACCCCTTCGGCAGAAAAATGATCTGTTAAAGAAATCGTGTGTGAGACTAATCTAAACGTGTTTCACCGGGACAAAAGTGATATATATCAGAGAGAATCAATTCATGAAGAAAACACAAGAAGAATCACTCAAATCCGTCAAGAAGAACTCAAGGTATGATCGAAAGATCGAACAAAGGTCAATCTGTCCTACCCGAGAAAAACAGTTCTGGAACGCTGCAAAGAAACTTGTGTAGATCAGAAACCACAAATCCAATGACCGTGAAATATTTACAGATGATATATAATCAAGTTTTAAAGACAACCCAAAAAGAATAACGTCAATTGGATCTGTAAAACTCGAGTTATGATAAAACCACCGACGAAAGGTAGTGCTGTCCAGAAACTCGATGAGTAAAACTTGTCTGGAACAAGTCGGACAAACAAGGCACAAAAGTTCCTTCAAACTACAAATTTTATTCAATAGAACACAATAGGAACAGCCCCAAAGTCTTGCACCACGAGCTCTGGACTCCCTTTCTTATATAACCAGCTCGAAAGCCAACTCTACTCAAATCAGGACCCTAATCCTACTCCATTCATGAATCGAAACTTTCCATAACTGCTTAGGACTCTTCTATACGCAGATAGAAGCAATATTAAGACTTCCAAACACCTTAGTAGCGTATCCTACATTCCTAAAACAACTCAAATTCGTGACCCACACAAAATCCTATCATAACCAACTCGATACTTTCCATACCGAGCCATAACCGACTCCGCCGCAGCCAAAGTCATCAATCGATACGATCTGATCCTTCCAACCAGATCTTCCCATCCATAAACCATCTTCGGAACCATGTTGCCACGTCATGCACCGCATGCATACCTACGAACACCTTCCTTCGATGTCCAGCAACCTCCATATGCACTGCCCTTGTTTCAATCATTCTGTGCGACCTCCTGACCCACTCAACCACAATTCCTCATGAATTTGGTTGTTGGAACCTCATCTCCTCCCTGAGACTAGTCCAAAGGATCCTGTCACCAGCCATGTCTTAAACTCAAGCAACACCTGCACATGAATAAACAACCAATCCGTACGAGCCCAAGTCCGCAACTTGACTCAAGTCAGTTCCGAACACAACACCTTACGTGAGCACCTCACATAAGCATGTTGCAAAGCATATCAAAACGATATCAGCCATATCAACCAAAACGCACCAAAAACTTAGCAAATGAATACTAAGCAATCTTTCTAAGAATATAAAGCAAGTTCAAAACATTGCAAGATAAAAGCAGGAACATTGCGATCGAACTCTGAACCTTGCCAAAGCTAACCGGAGCTTGAGCCAGTGCTTACCAAAGCTAGTACAACCTAGCGCCAGAGCTTACCAAAGCTAGAAGGACCTAGCACCGGAGCTAACCAAAGCTAGTCGAACCTAGCGCCAGAGCTAACCAAAACTAGTTGGAACTAGTCAACCCAAAAGCCGGAGCTAGAGAAACATGTCAGAGCTTAACAAAGACATGCTGGAGCTATCAAAGACATGCCGGAGCTAAAGACAAAGCTCACCGGAGCTACCCAAAAACATGTCGGACCTAGACAAAGCAAGTCATACCTTACGTCGGACCTTGCAGAAGCTCGAAGCTAGAGTCGGACCTTGCTAAAAAGATGTTATGGCAGCATTCAAAACTTTTATTATGAAAGCCAATGTATTCAGCACACATAGGTCTCCCCTCTTGGGTCCTTTCCATGATCTCTTGGATTTCCTCATCCTTGGTTTGGCCTTCCCGAATTTCTTGCTCCAAGGTCAGATTTAACTCCATTATCCCCATTACAAATCCAAGGTTAAACCATTCAAACTCCATAACTCGGATGGCGATTCTCGAACTATGAGTTGGTGGCTTACTCCTTTCAGACTTAAAGCATCGGCCACTACATTAGCTTTTCCCGGATTATAATTGATTCCCAAATCATAATCCTTGATGAGCTCCAACCATCTTCGTTGCCTCAAATTCAGGTCTGTTTGTGTGAAAATATACTTAAGACTCTTATGATCCGTATAAATTTCACATCTATGTCCAAGGATATAGTGTCTCCAAATCTTCAATGCATGTACCACGGCTGCAAGTTCCAAATCATGCGTTGGGTAATTCTGCTCATGTTTCTTCAATTGTCTCGATGCGTAGGCAACCACTTGACCTTCTTGCATCAATGCACAACCAAGTCCTTGCCTTGATGCGTCGCAATATATGTCAAAACTATTGCTTATGTCTGGCAAAACCAAAACTAGGGCTGTTGTTAACCTTCTGTTTAGCTCCTCAAAACTATTTTGACAAGCTTCAGTCCATCAGAAAGCCTTTCCCTTCATTAGCAAGTTCGTCATTGGCTTGGCTATCTTGGAAAAGTCCTTGATAAATCAACGGTAATACCCAACCATCCCAAGAAAACTTCGGATCTCCTTTACATTCTGCGGAGGTTCTCATTTCAACACGTCCCTTACTTTTCCTGGGTCAACCGATACTCCTCCTACTGAGATGATATGACCCAAAATGACACCTCCCTTAACCAAAACTGGCACTTGCTAAACTTGACATACAATTGATGCTCTCTCAACTTCTGCAACGTGAGCCTTGTTCCTCGTGTTCCTTCTCATCCTTCGAGTAGATCATAATGTCATCAATGAACGCCACTACAAACTTATCCAAGTACTACATGAATACCTTGTTCATGAGGTACATAAAGTATGCAAGCGCATTGGTCAATCCAAAGGACATAACTGTATACTCATAGGATCCATATCGTGTCCTGAAAGCTGTCTTGGGTATGTCCGATGGTCTAATCTTCATTTGGAAGTATCCGGACCTCAAATCAATCTTAGAGAAAAAACAAGCACCCTTCATCTGATCAAACAAGTCTTCTATGCGTGGCAAGGTGTACTTGTTCTTGATGGTCACCTCATTGAGAGCTCGATTATTCACACACATCCTTTGCAACCCATCTTTCTTGTCCACAAAAAGGACTAGCGCTCCCCAAGGTGAAGAGCTTGGGTGAATAAAACCCTTCTCTAGTTGCTCTTAAATCTGCTTCTTGAGCTCCGCTAATTCCTTAGGAGGCATCCTATACGGCCTCTTAGCTATAGGTGCAGTTCCAGATATTAAATCAATAACAAATTCAATGTCTCGATCAGACGGCATACCCGGCAACTCATCTGGGAACACATCCAAGAATTCACACACCACTGGAATCTCCTCAATTGCGGCACCGTCCATGTGGTCCAGCTCTAATTGCTTCGGTGCGTGTTGAGATGCTTCAAACTCTACGGTGATCCCTTCCTCATTAGTCAACTTCACCGTCTTTGTGGCACATTCGATGACTCCATTGTGCTTCCTCAACCAGTCCATACCAAGTATAATGTCCAATCCTTGAGAATCCAAAACAATGAGGGTTGCAAAGAAGTCTACCCCCTTATTCTAAGGCTTACTTTTGGACATAATATATTTGTCCCCATCTCTCCTCCAGGAGACTTAACCAATAGAGTAAACTTCATATGAGAGATAGGAAAACTATACTTGGCAACATACTTCGATGCAATGAATGAATGCGATGCTACAGAATCAAATAACATAGTTGTCGGGTTGGAGTTTGCGAGAAACATACCAATCATCACGTCATCTACTTGTTGAGCTTCCTCCGTAGAGACATGGTTCACATTGCCACAAGCAAAATTATGTTGTGCACGGTTTCCTTGTGGAGCTCCTCCATTCGGTCTTGGGTTCTGTCTTCGAGCATTGCTTCCTTGACCAAGGCCCGGCTTAGGACATTGATGTGCAAAGTGTCTAGCTTCTCCACAAGTATGGCACTTCTTTGCTGCACCAGAATTTGGACGGACTTGATTATGCGCATTGGCACCATGAAAGTTGGCACAAGTTGCATAATAGGGCACTGCTGCACAAACTGAGTTGGGTGCGGTGCATAACCAGGGCACTGTACAGGAGCAGAGGAGCTGTAATATCGCACATTTGGTGGCGCAAAGCGAGGGCACACATTACTTCCTTGTTGCTGTCCTTGATATGACACCTTCCTCTTGTTGTCTTGCTCCATCTCACGGACCTTGTTCTCCACAACAATTGCTTTGTCCACAATCTTATGGAAGTTTGCATAATCACATTTGAGCAGTTGCACTTGGATCTCATTGTTCAAGCCTCTCATGAACAAGTATTGTTTCCGGTTGTCCCGGCTCACATCCTCAGGCGCATACCTTGAAAGTTGAGTAAATTTATTGAGATATTCACTCACGCTTGAACTTCCTTGCCTTAAGTTCTAAAATTCTTGCCTCTTCAAAATCAGAACTCCTTCCGCCACATAATGAGAACGGAAGCTCTCCTTGAATTTGGCCCAAGTAATCCTCTCTTGATTCTCATGAGCATTGCATAAGGAATCCCACCAATCGGCAGCTGCTCCAACAAGTTGATGAGATGCAAAGAGCACCTTCTCCTGGTCACTGCATTGGACAATAGCTAGCTTCTTCTCCACAGACTTGAGCCAATCATCAGCATCCATAGGGTCAGCAGGTTGAGCAAAAGTCGATGGCCTAGTCCTCGTAGACTCTCCCAACCGGTTATGAGGAGGTGGGGGTTGTTGTGGAGGCATGTGAGGCTGATTGTTGTTGTTGCCAGCCTGCAGCTATCCCATAGTCTGAATCATGGTCTGCATGAGCTAGTTTTGCATAGCCAAAAGCTACTCAATATTGATAGCTCCCTGAGCAGGTCCTTGTCCATTGTTGTTCTGAGGTGCTCCATTATTCTCCTCCTTGTTGTTAGCATCCCTCTGGTTGCGATACCTCATCATCTGAAGAAAAGCAAGAGATAAGAATTTAGAAGACGTCCCCAACTATATGCATCAAGGGATATGAAACTAATCAACTACCTATACAAGCCTATGTGGACATGGCAATGCTAAAGCATCCCAAAATAGTCCTCTACTAAGCACACAAGCAAATAATATATAGCAACAGCACACCAAACAAGAACACATCGATTCCTGAGTGCTCCTATGTGCTATAATGTGTCCATTCTATCTAGGTTGCGTCCTACAGTCAATCTGTGGCTCTGATACCAATTTGTGACACCCGGTTCCGAAAAATGAACCAAGTGAACGCATATGTGTGCCCAGGACGTTCAACACACATACACGAGTGCATTCACAAAAGGATATACAAAAAATTGCCATAGAACAAGATTAATTAAACTCTTTTATAACACAAACCATAATATCCTCGAATACAAGCTCTAATAAATATTAATGACAAGTTTGAACTAATGCATCGGAAATAAACTAATAAGCAACTAAGCAAAAGGGATAGAGCAGCTCTAACACTCCACAGGCAAAGCTGATGGCAGCCATGACCTAGAACTCCTCATTATCATCGTTATACTCCCAAATCTTACCTGCAACTATTGGTGGGGAAACTGCAAGGGTGAGTACATGTCGTACTCGGCAATTGTGGAAAGTATGACATGTAGCTGATTCAAATGACGAATATAATAATGGCTAAGTGCTAAAAAGTACATTAAAACATTTGAAAAGCAATATGTATTTTACATGTATGTGAAATAAACCCATCATAAACCACATAGTTATCATAATACCAGTCCATATTTCAATATCCATCATCCATATACCAGATTTCACCATTACTATTAACCATATCCAATACCAGATATTATTCTATAACCAGCCATACCCATTACCAAACCATAACCATCCCAAATCCCAATTTCCCTCTAATCATGTGAGGGTCCACGTTGCTCATAACCAGGAGCACGGCTATCATGATAGTTTTAAAGACACTCTGCAGAGATTGTACCACTTTACCCACGTGTTTGTGATTTCATCACCTTTTGATGACTATAGAATCTCAATTATGTCGTCTCACACTTCCTTAGGTGTGTGGCCAAGAGATCGCAAAATAGCTTTTACAAAGGGACTACTAGCCTATTTAGACCCTATTGATGTTTCACCAGTGGTGATGCCTCCAACTGAGCACATCTTCAACCAAGGGCCCCCTCTTGAGCCATTCCGATCCCAGGGTAGTCCCACCAATCATCAACAAACCCAATCTGACTATCCCTTCCCCGAGCATCATTAATGGTCCAAATAGCACTGCAAAGCCCTAATTAATCTGCTACGCCGCACCCATACTTGGCCTCGTGGTGGCACTGTAAGTCCTGGATGGTCGCTCAATGAACCGGTCCTTAGTTCTAAAGCAAGCCAAACCACCATAACATCCAACCCATCCACATACCAGGCTTGCTTAGATCACCCATTATCATATCATATTGACCAGTTCATATTAACCACAATCTCATAAATGCATAATTGAATGGTATAGTTGTTTTCCCATCCCAAGTAGTTAAGTGAAGCAAAGGTAAAAACCCCTTCCCGACACTCTACCATGTATTCCAGGTGACATGGGTGGTCAAACAAATCTAGTAAACTACCTATCATAGGATTCCCATCAAATTGACACAAGCATGCAGTTTTTCAAACAAAACATTTATTTTAGAAATAGGATCAATATGTTCAAGGACACTTGACATGCTCTTGGGTTTGGTTCGGGTCAAAGCCTTCAAACTCTTGGTGCTGGAGATCCTCCGCATCACTCTCTAGTGCCAATCCGTCTAAACCACGCAATGAACATACAAGACAAGAAACACAATCAAAGAGTGCACAAATATTACTCAATATGACATGACATGCATGATTAATGCAAATGCAAAGCAAAACTAGTTAATGAGTTGTTAATGATGTTTATTAATCAATTACAATGGTTATTAAGAATTCTACAAATGTTTGGAGTTGATTCGATCTAATTTTAGAATTAATTCAACACAATTTAGCCAGGAAAATCGGACTAGTCCGCTAGGGACCGGACTAGTCCGCACTTCACGGAACTAGTGAACTAGGGTTTTCTAGATCGACGTGAATCTGGAGATTTGGAGTTGAATTCACGTAAGGAAAAGGAAGTAGAAGGTATACTAGGTGGTCACAACTCCAAAGAATCAAGGGTATTGGATGCAAAACTAGGATCTTGACAATCTAGGGTTGATGAAGAAGTTGATGGTGACTTGTTGATGAAAAAATGAAAACTTGATGGAGATCTTGACCCTCTTTCGTTTCCTCCTCTTCTTCTTCTTGCTCTAGATCTCCTTCTCCTTCCTTGGCAGCGGCTATTCACGAGCTAGGGTTTGGGTGTGGTTGAAAAGTGGCAAATAGATGTGAAGCCAAGGGTGGGGTTGTTTATATAGAGGTGGAGGGCTAGGGTTGGGTGTATTTTGAGTTTGAAATGAGTAGGGGTAGGTTTGGAGTCCCACATGGGCTTGAAAAGAGTTAGGCACGACGTCTCTAGGCCCACTTAACATAACACCCAAGAAACAAGTCGTGAAACAAAAGATCAACTCGGAGTCGCGATTTATCGGACAAGTCAAAAAAGGGTCGGACTAGTCCGAAGTTAGACAGAGAGATATCGGACAAGTCCGGGCTGGGCATCGGACAAGTCCAAACTTATCCAGAGGGAAAAAACAAACAAGTCTGGCCAAAATCGGACAAGTCCGACTTTAGTCATAGGGGAAAACGGACAAGTCCGCTGGAATACCGGACAAGTCCAGGGACTTAGCAAAGTTTCAAGGATTCCTAGAATACCGGACTAGTCTGCAATGGACCGGACAAGTCTGAAAGTGTCCAGAGAGAAAAATAGACTAGTCCGCAGCAAAATGGACAAGTCTGATAGAAGTCAGAGAGAAATTGGACTAGTCCGCACCAAATCGGACTAGTCCGCACTTCCTAGAATTCTTAAGTGTGGTTTTGTTTCTATTTCATTTTAAACTTGTTCCTTTTTACGTGGGTTAATGTTAGACATTTATTAGAATGTATGCAATGCATGATGGATGAAAATGCGGGTGTTACACCATCGAGTTGCGAGATCGCATGGAAGGCATTCCCGTGGGGATGCCCCCACTTGACCTACTCCACAACCGCAAACCAAGGTGCATCTTCACATCCCCCGACGGGCTCGATCCTCGCGGCAACAGAGGACGACTGGAGTAAGACCACCATTGCCTTGATTCTCGTCCACTACGATCAATAGGCCTCCCACCTATAGGATTAGGGCATGCGCCTCAACCAGTGCCCAGGGTGCCACCAGATCCAAAACTGCAAGGCCCGTTAGCTGCGCCGCGGCTGCCAACACCTCCCCACCCCACGCCGATAATGAAGGAGTCGGCCTCACCACAGGTAGCGGTTGAGGTGTCGAAACAACCACCACCTCAGGAGAAGATACTAGGAAATCAAGGCCTCCCCTGCACCAGAGGGGGAAGGCGAATGGTCTGGCATCGTGATCTTCCCCTCCCTGGAAACCTCCTTTGGAGCTGCTGGGGGAACGACCGATGCCGCCTCAACCGCGGTCGTTTCTACCGACGTTGTTGCCAAATCCGCCAAAGAAACTGCGGGTGGTGTTCCGGGAGTGTAGGATCGAAGAGCACATGAAAAGCTACCAGAGGGGGGATGAATGGTAGATTAAAAAATCTTACACAGCGGAAACAATTAAAATCCCAACCCCTTCTGCAGAAAAATGATATGTTAAAGAATCATGTGTGAGACTAATCTAAATGTGTTTCACCATGACAAAAGTGATACATATCAGAGAGAATCAAGTCACGAAGATGACACAACAAGAATCACTCAAATCCATTGAGAGAAACTCAAGTTACAATTGAAAGATCGAACAAAGGTCAATTGTTCTACCGAGTAAAAACAGATCTGTAATACTGCAAAGAAACTCGTGTAGATCAGAAACCACAAATCCAATGACGTAAAATTTTGACAGATTATAGATAATCAAGTTGTGAAGGTAACCCAAAAAGAATCACGTCAATTGGATCTGTAGAACTCGAGATATGATATAACCACCGAAGAAAGGTAGTGTTGTGTAGAAAACTCGATGAGAAAAACTTGTCTGGAACATGTCGGACGAACAAGGCACAAAAGTTCCTTTAAACTACGATCTTTATTCAATAGAGCACAAGATGAACAGCCCCAAAGTCGTCTACCACGAGATCTGGCCTCCCTTGCTTATATAACCAGCCCTTAGGCCAACCCAATCTCAACTAGGACTCTAATCCTACTCCATTCACGAATCGAAACATTCCATAACTGCTTAGGACTCTTCTATACACAGATAGAAGAAATCTTAAGACTTACAAACACCTTAGGAACGTATCCCACATTCCTAAAACAACCCAAATTCATGACCCACACGAAATCCTATCATAAACAACTCAAATCTTTCTATATTTGAGTCAAACCCGACCCAGCCGCAGCCTGAGTCCATAACCTAGTCGGTTGGACCTTTCCGACCAATTCTTTACGTCCACATCTCTTCATCATGCCTCGGAACCATGTAGCCATGTCCATGCACTCCTTGCACACGTGCAAACATATTCCAACGATGTCCACGATACCTTCATATGCATCGTTCTTAATTCATTCATGCTATGAGACCTCCCGATCAACTCAACCACAATTCCTTCTGAACTTGGTTGTTGAACCTAATCTTCTCCCTAAGACTAGTTCAATGGATCCCGTCACCAGCCATGTCTTGAACTCAAACACTCCTGCACATGAATAAACAACCAATACTTTCGAGCACAAGTCGTCAACTTGACTCACGTTAGTTCTGAAACTACAACATCTTATGTGAGCACCTCACATAAGCATGTTGCAAACCATAGCAAAATGATATCATCCATATCAACCAAAATGCATCAAAAACTTAGCAAATGAATACTAAGCAATCGTTCCAACAATGTAAAGCAAGTCCGAGATAATTCACAGTAAAAGCAGGAACATTGCAATCAAGCTCTGAACCTTGACAAAGCTAACCGGAGCTTGAGCTGGAGCTTACCAAAGCTAGTACAACCTAGCGCCAGAGCTTACCATAGTGGGTCAGAACTAGTCAACCCAAAAGCCAGAGCTAGAAAAACATGTCGGAGCTAACCAACATAAGTCGGACCTATCAAAACATATTGGAGCTTAACAAAGACATGCCAGAGCTATCAAAGACATGCCGGAGCTAAAGACAAAGCTCACCGGAGCTACCCAAAAACATGTTGGACCTAGACAAAGAAAGTTGGACCAATTATCGGACCTTTCAGAAGCTCGGAACTAGAGTCAAACCTTGTTAAAAAGGTATTTTGGCAGCATTCAAAACTTTTATTGTCAAAGCCAATGTATTCAGCACACATAGGTTTCACAATCTCTCCCTTGATGAATGCATTGGCAACACCATTTAAAAACCGAACATTGGCTTATTCACATTAAAAGTTTTGAAAACAATTTCTTCCCCTTTGTAAAACGGGAATAAAATGAGAAGAAAAACAAATTCTCCCCCTGAGAAGAATCGTGCCAAAACAATTGTGAATATGTGCAATGTGTAATCAATTTCTCCCCCTTGCATACTTATCTTTAAAAATTCACATTTTATCTATTATCTCTCCCCCTTTGACTATGTATTCAGCAAGGTTTATAAGACAAATTTTAATTGTTATGAGCATATTATAACATATACATATAAAACAAAGCTCATCCAAGTCATACTATCAAGTAACTTACACTATCACATCAATGAAATACATAAAGTAGTGTAAGCCATGCTAGAGATCAAATGTAATTTTCAATTTAGAAAATCATGATCTCACAAACTTAACTATTTCAAAACCTGAAAGCATGACACTTGTTGTTGTATTCTATTATTTTTCAAAGCACAAATTTTGATCATATGATATTTGCAAGAGATTATATGTGCATCTGCCTTATTCTAACCAACCAAGCCAAGCCTATGTCATTTGACAATCATAAGCTTAAGGACATGGTTTTAGTCATACACAACTTCTTCCAAGTTCATATCTAAGTGCAATGATAAGCCATCTCAAAAGAAGAAGTGCGATGCATGCATATTCTCTTGATCTTTTCTCATTTTATATTTGTTCATAAAAACTCAACATGTGGGTTGATTACTTGATTAATTCTTTATGATTAAAAGCACTTGTGAGCATGCAACAAGTTCAAAACAGCAAGAAAGTTCGATCATGACCAGATTTAGCATAAGTAATTATTCCAATTACTAGTCATGGCAAAAATTACAAAAATGTATGACATGAGTAATGTAGTAAGAACTTTCAACATGTAAAAGGAATCACAAAGTCATATATGTATGAAATACTATGCTCATATTATTTTAAGTTCAGATTCACACATAGACTTCTCAAGTTTCAAAACTCCCCCTCAATTTAAGCCATGAGGATGCATAACCCCTATTTCACTACAGATGAAACGAAAATGAGTGAAATCCAAAGGTTTTGTAAAAAAGTCAGCCAATTGTTGTTCGATATCTACATGGTGACGTACAATGTTTCCTTTTTCAACATTATCACAGAGAAAGTGATACCTAATGTCAATGTGCTTAGTTCTAGAATGTTGCACGGGGTTTTTAGCAATGCAAATGGCACTAGTGTTATCACAAAACAGTGGAATCTAGATCAACCCTGTCGGAGTCTTGTTCCGGCAGTTCTCCTGGTACTACTGTTGGTAGCCCGCAGAGTTTGTAGTTCGGTATTGGGCGCGCAGAGATTCAGAACACGATGGCAAAGTGACACGAGGATTTATGTGGTTCGGGCCGCCTAAGCGTAATACCCTACTCCATGGGGTGTGTAGTTGTTGTATTGAGCGTCTGAGCACCTGTGAATGTGTCAGAGCCGAGTATGGAAGAGGTCTAGGAGTCCAGAGAGTCTAGAGAGTCTAGTCCCCCTGTGTATTGCTCGACCAGTCCTTTTATAGTTCAAGGACTGGTCGTTACATCGTTAGCCTTGCCCGACATGTGGCCCTAGCGGTTACAGATGCTTAATACACAATTAATGAGGTTAATTACCCTTAATAGTGTAGTAACGGGCCTTGACAGTGCCATTACTGGTATTAAGGGCCCTCCGATCGTGTGTCATTAATTTAGTATTAATGACACTTAATCGGGTCTTGAAGTCCTTGATTGTCCCTTGAAGGTCCGAACCGTTGGCGGTCCTCCAGTCTGATTGTTGAGACTGAAGGTCTGGCGGCTGCACACGTGGCAGCTCCGGATCTTACTGTCCAGAGCGGTAGGTCCGGTGCAGTTGTACGCGTGTCGGTATCGGAGCTTCCCTCTATCGGGGGTGCCGCACAGGTGTTTAGCCCGTACCTATGCCATGTGTGGGATGTAGGTCCGGTTGCAATATACACGTGGCAGCACTGGGACTAACCATATATGGGAGGCAGGTCCGGTCCCGTATGATAGGTGGGGCCTTCAGAGATCTTCAAGTCAGACAAGTGAAGTTCCTTTGGTCTTTTTGCAGTCCCAAGGGGTATACGGTACGCAGGGTACCGATAGTGGCCCCCTGGGCCCACCTTTGGGAGAGACCTTTTGGATAAAGTCGTTCTATCGGAGGTGGGTCCATCCTTCGGTTTTTGAGTCGTGTCTTCAAGGGTCTTCGGATGTGCCATTGGCGGTAGTTTGCAGTTAAACCATCGCCGCGTGGCATATCCAGGATGCGGCAGGTGAGATCTGAGTATGCGGATCTCATGCAATTGAAGGTCGTCGGTTCCCGATACAAAAACAGTATCGGTTCCGCGCGCCCGGTTAGGCCGCCGCCCTCGGGCTACCCGCCTTTCATGATGACAACCGTTCGCCTGGAGTAAGGACCTCGACTTGATCTTCGGGGTGGCCCCAAGCCCCCTTGTCATTGGCAGGGTGAAGTTTTTTAACTGTGTCGTCGGCTCCTCTGCGGTTTCCATCCAAGCGTTGCGAGTGCTTACTTAAGAAGGAAATCGTGCACCGTTTGGGGATTCTTTACGCCTTCATTTGAACTTGCGCTCGAATCCTCCAAACTTTAGCTAGCTTTTCATCTCTCGCCCCGCTGTTCTGCGATGGAGTTGGGACTCCGCAACAGCCGCCTTAAGACCGACGGTGATCTGAAGAAGGTCTGGGCCCTCATGGGGTGGTCAAGTGACTCCTTCAATCACCTGGTCCATGCCGGCAAGCTTCCGTTCAAGAAGGATCACGCCAGCGACATGGTGTACTTCTCCACTTATGCCATGGTGGGGCTGATCCCACCCTTCTCCACTTTTCTCTTGATGCTGCTAGACTTCTACGGTCTGCAGCTGTACCACATTGGCCCCCACTCCATTCTTCTGGTGTCGATCTTTGTCCACTTCTGCGAGATGTGGGTGGGTATTCCCCTTGTGTCAAGCTCTTCCGCACCTTCATTACCATCCACACCACCGGCAAAAGTGACGAGTACCTTGGCTTCTATTATTTTGTGAAGCGCAAGAAGTGCCCGTACAAGTATTTGCGGTCGTTCCCTTCTGGCAAGTGGGACGATTGGAAGAAGGATCGGATTGTCATCAGGGTGGAGGAGCATGAGAAGCTGGAGCTGCCCGAAGGCCTCCCCAACGTCGACACTGGAGCTTGGAGCGAAGTTCCGGTGCTATTGGACGCCTTCAACCCTGCTCTGACCAGGATCCGCCAATGTGTGGAGGGAGGGGTGACTCCCCAGGCAGTATTCTGCAACTTTCTGGTCAACAGGTGGGCTCCACTGAATAAGAGGGAGAAGCTCGCCTGGGCCCTCAACAGCGTGATGGACGACGACCGGATCGAGACCGGTTTGAAGTCCATCATGGAAGGTGCAGCTTTGGAGTTTCACCTCAGGAAGTTCCAGCACGGCATCGATGTCGAGGGTGACAACTTGACTCCGCCGGCGGCTTTCCTCCCTCTGAACATGGAGGCGGAGTTCAGCAGGGAGCTCCAGCGGAAGATGTCGGTGCTTGACGACCTCAGTGAAGTTGTGAGGCGTCCGACCACTGGGTTGGCGATTCCCGGAGCTTCCGAGGGTGGTCCCCCTTTCGCCCCGAGACAGAGAGTTGAAGTCATGGGCAAGGGAAAAGAATTGGTCGAGACCTCGAGACGTAAGAGGAAGTTGAAGCACTCTGACGGGAGGTCCGTCAGACCTGCTCCTTCCGCAGCAGCTCCTTCTCCCCAGAGGGGAAGGTCTTCAACAGCGGCAACCACCCCAGCATCAACATCTCCTCAGGGTGCTATCTCCGGCCATGTGGCTCCAGTACTAGGGCCAGCTGAGCGCTCTAGGTCCGAAGGTCCTTCCCGATCGAGGGGGGCCTCAACCAAGGTGACGCCGACGGCAGCAGCAAGCTCCGGGGAACATTCCGGAGCTACCACGCCAGTGGCGATAGGGTCTGGCCCCGAGCGTCGGGGAAGAGATTCCACGCTAGCTGGAGCTGAAGCCTTCCAAGGTAAATTTGGTTTTTTACCTCAGTTGGTTGTTTTTGCTGTAATCATGTTTTGAGTTTCCTTGTCCTTCATCCGCAGGGTCCCCAATAAAGGAACTGAAGCTCCGGTTCCTACAGCAGCAGCTGAGGCTGTGCAGGTGGAGGCTCCGGCTCCAATCCCAGCGCCGCTCCAGGTGGTGGCTGAGGTCGCGGCATCCCAAGCGCCGGCTGTCGTGGTCCCGGACCTCGACTCATCCCTTAAAGCTCATGTGGAAGCGCCACACCACGGGAATGAAGATGTACCAGCGGCACCAGCCCGGGAGGTTGAAGCTCCGGGTTTGGATGCTGAGATGATGGACGCTCCGGCCTCAGAGCCGGAGGTAGCTACAGTCCCGGCCCTAGAGCCGGACGTTGTTGAAGCCCCGGCAGTGGAGCCGGTGGTTGATGAAGCCCCGACAGTAGAGCTGGTGGTTGGTGAAGCCCCAGCGGTAGAGCAGGTGGTTGATGAAGCCCCGGTGGTAGAGCCGGATGTCGATGAAGCCCTGGTGGTAGAGCCGGTGGTTGATGAAGTTCCGGCGGTAGAGTCGGTCGTCGAAGAAGTTCCGGCGCCTGAGTCGGTCACTGCAGAAGTGCCAGCACCCGAACCCATGACGGTCGAAGTGTCAGTGCCTAAGCCGGCGGTGGAGGAGGCACCAGCGTCGGAGCTAGAAGTGGCTTCAGCTCCGGTTGAACCTTCAACGCCTGCCCCAGAGGTGGTGGTCCCAGAGGTGCCCGCGCCTGAGCCAGGGTGCCAAGATGAAGCTGTCGGCCCCCGCTTGAGGGACCAGTTGTTAATGACCCGGCGGGGGGACCTTCGGAGCCAACTCTGGAGGTCGAAACTTCTGTTCCAAAACCTTCCTCGGTGGCGGCCGAGGCTATCCCGGAGGGCAGACCTAGCGTCGTGGAAGCTCAGGGGACCGCTCTTGTAGAGTGGGACCCGATTTTTGTTGTAGATAACCCACTAGAGCCAGCGGAGAGGACCCCAGTAGGTCCGGAGCCGATCCCTCTATCGTTGTCTATCGACAACGCCTACTCCAGTCTTCGTCAAGTGCAGCTAGCTTTCTACCACGACAGCAAGGCCCTCGAGGAGGAGCGCCAAACCCTTAGGAGGTGGCACAACCGGCTCCAATTCGAGACCTAGCTGGCGCAAAGCAGGCTGGCTGACGACAGGGAGTGGGTGAAGAAGGAGAAGGCCCGAATGGAGTATTGGGGCCAGCTGCTGGACGAGAGGGAAAGCATGACGCGATCCCTTGACAACCAGTCCCAGGCCATCTACGAACAGGCCGTAGCTGCTAATAATGCAGCGAGTGATCGCTAAGAGAAGCTCGATGCCATCCATGACAGCCTCGTCAAGCGCCGGGAGGCTCATGACGAGCGGGAGAGAAAGCTCGAAGATGAAGAGCAAAAACTCCTGGAGCTGCGGGATGGCCTCGTGAAGAGGGAGGAGGAGCTCACTCAGAGGCTGACTCTGGGTGACAAGAGTCTCACGGAGCGCACCAAGAAGCTGGAGGAGCGCTGCGAGAAGGAGGAGAAGAAGGCCTGGCAGCGAGGACAGGACCTCCACAAGAGGGAGGATGAAATTGCTGCCAGGGAGAAGAAAGTGCGGGGCTGGGAGAGGGACCTAGTCGACTGCCGGAACAAGATCCACCTCCGGGAGGAGGAGCTCAGTAAACTCGAAAGGCAGGTTGCTGAAAAGATTTAGCAGAACGCCAAATAGGTTGAGCGCCTTGCCAGGGAGAATTCGGAGCTTGCGGCGACCAGAAGATCCTTGGAGGAGATGCAAGGCTCGAGGCTGCGGAGTCCCAACAAGTTTAAGACTTCTTGGGCAAAGCCAACAACGCGCTGACGCTGATTGGTTTTAGTCCCATGCATCCGGATGATCCAGAGCCGGAGCTAGACCAGGCGTTGCAAGCATTGAGTTCGGCAGGCAACAAGCTCACCAAGATGGGCGATGTCATTGCGGACCAGCTGGAAACCGAGGGACAATCCCTGGCAAAGAACGTCGTAGAGTTCGTGCGGACATGCTACACAAGCCGGGACCCTCACTTCCCACTGGACCCGGTGCTTGAAGGCCCCATCGATGAAGAGGGAGAAGCCGCCAAAGCCAACGTGTCGGAGGTTTCCCAGAAGGTCAACTCGTTCTTTCATAGGGTCTAGGACTCTCTCTTTGTATCTCCCGCTTGTATTCTCTCTTCTTTTTCTCCAATTTTGTAATCTCTTATCTCCAGATGAATGAAATCCAAGTTTTTTATGAATTTCATTTTTTGTCTTCAACACCTTTGTCTCACTTGGCCCCCTGGTAGATGTACACAATTTGATTGTGAACATGTACCAAGAGGATGTAACAGTTGTTGAAGACTTGCATGCTTCAAACTTGTAGTGTGTAGGTCTGAAGTCGCTGATAGTAGGGGCCCCCCTGAGGTTGTCAGAGCTCAGTAGCTCTGGCAGTGAACCTTGTCAACACGTAGAGCATTGACGGTTAGTCCTCTAGAGTTGTTGGAGCTTGGTAGCTCCGGCAGCGACCACTGTCAACACGTGGTGCGTCGACAGCAGACCCCAATGGGGAGTCTTCCCACCATCTTTTCTTCACGTTGACAGCTGGCCCCCTGGCTTTACCGGAACTTAGTAGCTCCAGCGACGCTCGCTATCAATGTTTAAAACATCGACAACAAGCCACCTTAAGGGATGTCGGAGCTTTGGTAGCTCAGGCTTCATTCACCATCATCATCAGATCTTTATTTTTCCTGCACACTGAAGTCAAGAAAAACAGTAAAGTCCATTTCCTATCTATAACTCAATTGCGAGTTACTATTCCTAAGCAATCTTTAGGTCGAGCGCAACTCTACATACAATCAAGTGCACTGGCTTGTTTCCTCTAGGTACAATCATTTCTGGACTCGCCTTTCTTCGGCCTGCCGGGGTGTAGGTAGAGTGGCGTACTTAGGGTGCGGGACCAGGCTAAGTCGATAGCACACTCCAGACCTAGATTGTCTTGGTGGCATTCAGACGAGTAGACCATTAACAATGTTTAGACCCGACAGAATTGACAATGCATCTCAAATTATACATGAATTGGTCGAGCTAAAGTTTTTTAAGAATTGCACAACTTTGTTATAGACAAGAAAGAGAAAAACAAAAAATATTGAGCCCGTACAAAATAAATGCACGTGGAGTCTGTTTTCACACAATGATTTCTTTCATTATAGGTCTGGGGTACAGGGGAAACAAGTACACTCTTAGGGTATGGAACCAGGCAAAGTGTATTTTGTTTCTCGTTTGACCCAAGGTAGCTAGCTACACTTTTAGTTCTGAGACTGTGACAAGTGTTGCCTGAACTTTGCGGACCTTCCGGGGAAGGTCCGGCTGTTCTCTCGAAGGAACTACCCGACTATGTACAATGACTCTATAACATACATCACATGTAAGTACAGACTCACCTCCGTGATGTTAAGCGTAGAACTTACGGAGCTGCTCAATGTTCCAAGGATTAGGGAGCGGTGTCCCATCCTCGGTTGCCAAGCGAACGCATCCGGGACGGGATACTTTGATCACTCTGAAGAGTCCTTCCCAGCTAGGGGAGAGTTTGTTTAACCCTTCTCGAGTTTGTATTCTCCATAGCAACAGATCGCCTTCCTCGAGCTGTCGGCTGTGAACATGCCGTTGGTGATAGCGCTGAAGAGCTAGGTGGTATTAGGCGTTCCGGACAGCTGCTCAGCACCTTCCCTCTTCAAGGAGGTCAAGGTATTCACGCCAGAGCTGGTCCTGCGTGGCATCATCGAAGGTCCAGACCCGGAGCAACCCCAAGGTGATTTCCGGAGGAAGGACTGCTTCAGCTCTGTACACCAGAAAGAAGGGTGTCTCTCCAGTTGACCAGTTTGGAGTTGTTCTGTTGGCCCATGGGGGCGGAAGCTCTTCAATCCAGTTGGCTCCATGTTTTTTCAGGCGCTCATATGTGCGTGTCTTGAGTCCTTTAAGGATTTCTGCATTTGCTCTCTCAGCTTGGCCATTGCTTACCGGGTGAGCTACAGAGGCGTAGCTGACCTGAATGCCGAGGTCTTCGCAATATCCTTGGAATGCAGAGCTTGTGAATTGGGTCCCGTTATCAGTTATGATCTTGTTTGGGACTCCAAATTTGCATACGATGGACTGCAAGAAGTTGATAGCTGACTGCTTGTTTATTTTCATAACTGGAGTTGCTTCCGGCCATTTGGTGAACTTGTCAATGGTGACATACAGGAACTTGTAACCTCCGATAGCTCTTGGGAAAGGTCCCAAGATATCCATCCCCCACACAACGAAGGTCCATGTAGGAGGTATCATTTGTAGAGGCTGAGCTGGTGTGTGAATTTGCTTTGCATGGAACTGGCATGCTTCGCGTTTCTTCACTAGCTCAGTTGCATCCTGAAGCGCTGTAGGCCAGTAGAAGCCATGCCGGGAGGCTTTACCGACCAGCGTGCGGGAAGACGCGTGGTTCCCACACTCGCCTCCATAGATTTCTGCGAGGAGCTCGCAACCTTCTTCCCTTGTAATGCACCGCATTAGGACGCCGTTGGCACCACACCGGTAGAGATCCCCTTCTACCAGTGTGTATCTTTTAGCCAATCTGACTATCCGGTCAGCGGATACATTATCTTTAGGAAGGAAATTGTCTTTCAAGTAGCTTCGGATCTTCGAGATCCATGCATCAGAGCTAACTTGAGGATTTGTTTCTTGCATGTTGGGTTGCTCGGAGCTTCCTACAGCACCTACGACCCTTGATGGACGCCATGGTAACAGGGCCATCGGGACCACCAGCTTTGAGGTGCTGGTCTCACCTCCTTCGCTCAGTTCGGCAGGCTAAGCTGTAGGTTTAGACAACCTCCAGACGAAGGTTCCGTCGAGAGCCGGAGCTCCGGTTGAAGCTTTCGTCGAAAGTTCGTCGGCTTCAGTGTTGTTGTTACGCTGGACATGGCAAAGATCCAGGACATCGAAATCCTTCTGAAGCTTCTGGACTTCAAGTAGGTATGCAGCTAGTTGAGGTTTATTGCAGCAACATTCACCTTTGACTTGTTTTACAACAAGCTGTGAATCACCCTTTACCAACAGCTGCTTGACACCATATGATAGTGCCACCTTGAGCCCATAGATTAGTGCTTCATACTCCGCCATTTTGTTGGTCACTTTGAAGTCAAGGTGAACCATGTATTTCACCTTCTCCCCGATCGGAGCGAGGAGAAGGACTCCAGCTCCGGCCCCCTGCTTTTGCACGAAGTCATCGAAGTAGAGAGTCCAGCGAGGCTCGGTGAAGACCGGAACCTTGGGTTCCATCTTCTGCTCACTGGGGCCCCCAGGATTTGATGGAGAGGGGGTCCATTCCGCCACGAAGTCCGCCAGTGCTTGACTCTTAATTGCTTGTCTTGGGACGAATTCAAGATTGAACTCGGCCAGTTCCACTGCCCACTTTGCAATGTGCAATGTTCCTAGTAGAGTTGGGGTTATGCAAGATTGCAAGCAGTGGATAAGAAGTTACCACTAAAATCTTGTGAGCTTGAAAGTAGTGTCGGAGCTTCCTAGAAGCAATAAGAACCGCGTAGAGCAGCTTATGCACCTCCAGGTACCGAGTCTTGGCGTCATGGAGTACTGAAAGTGCATCTAGGAATCCCTTGTGGGTTTTGGATAATTTATGACAAGCAACTGAGATCCTAACCTATTTGTTGAGATGAGCACAGGTTTTAATAGCAAAACAAGCAAAGTGCCAAAAAGAAGGGAGAATGAGGAGCAAAGTGGAAATGAGCTCAAGGAAGAAGAATAGTAGATCATTGTGTGTGGAGTGTGTTAAGGAAACACACCCCAAGAGCTCAATCACAATTAAACACACACATTGCACAAAGTTATACAGGACCAGACTAGTCCAAATGTCACCGAACTAGTCCGATATCCTCTCTGCACAAAATCGGACAAGTCCGATGTCCATCAGACTAGTCCGATATCTCTCTGACTAGAATCGGACTAGTCCTCCCCAGTGCGGACTAGTCCTCAAAACACTTCACAAGTCACACAAAATCGGACAAGTCCGATCACCACCGGACTAGTCCGATATTCATTCTGATCTAAATTGGACAAGTCCGATGTTAGCAAGGACTAGTCCGGAAAACCCTCTGACCTAAATCGGACAAGTTCTCCAAGTGTGGACTTGTCACCCAATTCACTTAGGGTTTCACACGTCCGGACATGTCCGATGACTATCAGACTAGTCCGAAGATTTCCAGAAGCGAAATTGGACAAATCCGCTCCTAGCTGAACTAGTCCGATATTTCGGGACATTTAGGGTTTGCTACACACAGCACACCGGACTAGTTCGGTGCCCACCACGGACTAGTCCGATCTTTCTAAACCCTAACAGTAACTTTTAGAAACCCCATATAAATAGAGGTGCACGGCCCAACTTTAATCTCTCTCGAACCCTAGCGCCGTCACACCTCCCAAGATCCTCAAAAACCACATCCCTCCACGAAATTAAGTGCAACAAAGATCAATCCTTTGAGGATTCACTCTAGATCATTGGAGAGACACGTTCAACACTCATTGAGCTCGTGGTTTGATTCTCTAACACACTCCTGTGATTTCATTGTAATCTTTTGAGTGTGTTCTTGGTGGTATTTTGTGTTGTAATCTAAGGGAGCTCTCAACGTGTGAGAAGGCCCCTTTGAATTCGGTTATTCACCCCTTTGTGATAAGTGGAAGAGGATCGGCCTTTGTGGCGATCCGACGAGGGTAGGGTTAGAAGACCCAATCCTTTGTGGACTCCTCAACGTGGATGTAGGTTGCCTCTATGGGAGCCGAACCACAAGATAAATCCTTGTGTCTTTCTTGGTGTTCATCATTCTTATTCATCACAACAATCTAGGGTTTCAATCATTATTGCATACCTTACATTGAATCATTAAATATAAGATTGAATTGTGATAGACCTTAGTCCATAATCTTGCAACACTTCATTTGACTATATATTTTTGCTGCATACATCGAAGAATCAAATTAATTGATCAAACTTAATCAAACTAGTCGGTACACACCGGACTAGTCTGCACTTTACCGGACTAGTCTGATATCTCTGGTTTTGAACTTGTTGTTAAGTGTTGCAGGTTCCGACAAATTTCAAAAAGGCCTATTCACCCCCCCCCCCTCTAGGCCAGATTCAATTTGTATCAGAGCAGGTTCTTCAAGAAAGAGACCAATCGCTCGAAGAAGATCACGTCGGACATGAAGGACATCCACAAGAGCAACAACCAAGAAAAGGTTGATGATGAAAAGAACCTAAAGGTGGAGAAGCTCCTCGAAGCCATTCAAGACTTCGAGGACGATGATGAGGAGACGCTAGAACTAAAGGCGCTCCTAAGAAAGAAGACACTTTCTGAAGGGAAAGTGAAGATCAAAGAAAAGAAGAAGGGGAGTAGTCACACCGACTACTCCCGATATCCTTTTAACTATGACGTCTAAATTCCAACAGTAATCATTACTTGTCTATCCCACTTGGAAAAGCCCCACATTTCGATGGAAGTGATTACTCAATGTGGAGGCAAAATATGAAAATGCATCTAATTTCCCTCAATACAAGTTTATGGCATATTGTGTGCACAGGGATAGATATTCCGGGCGATGACAAAGAGCTCACACCAAGCCAAGAGCAGGCTATTCATCGAAATGCTCAAGCCGCGGCAGTAATTACCTCTTCGCTCAGTCGTGACGAGTTCACCAAGGTGGATGGACTCGAGGTTGATAAGGAGATTTGGGACACACTGCAAAATGCACATGAAGGTGACCGTCATGTGCGTGAAGCAAAGATTGAAATGATCGAAGGCGAATTAGGAAGATTCGCAATTGAAGAAGACGAGTCACCCCAGGATATGTACAACCGATTGAAGACACTCGTCAACAAGGTCAGATCATACATAAGTAAGAAGTGGAATGACCACGAGGTGGTAAAGCTCATCCTTAGAGCTTTCATGCCTCGCAACGTCACCGTATGCTCTATGATCAGAGAAAGCCCCGAATACAAAAGGATGACTCCGGATGAATTGTTCAACTTCGAGATGATGGAAAAACAAGCAAAGCACATCAAGGAGATTGCCGACCTCACCTCGGCGAAGAAGAAAGGGGTTGCCTTGAAGTCCACCCTCAAGCCCCTATCTAAAGAAGCTAGAGAAGCACAACTAGAAGAAGACAGTGACGACGAGAGCAGTGAATTAGACAAAGAAGACATGATATTGTTCATGAAGAAATTCAAGAGAATAATGAAAAAGAGACAAGGTACAAAGTCAAGCGAAGGAAAGTACAAGGAAAGAACAAAGCCAAAGTTGAGGCGGGCATGCTATAATTGTGATGAGTATAGCCACTTTATAGTTGATTGCCCATATGAGGAGAACAAGAAGAAGACCAAAGAATCCAAGCCTCAACCCAAGAAATTCTTCAAGAAGAAGAAACAAGCTAAACAAGCGCACATTGGGAAAGAGTGGGACTCAAATGATGAGTCCTCATCATCCGAAGAAGAAGAGATGGCTAGCATAGCCATCGAGAAGACATCCAAGAAGTCTACTCTCTTCCCTACACTTGGCGCAAGGAAGGGAGATGGCACTTGCCTTATGGCAAAGGAAGGTAAACGCAAGGTAACCATTAAACCCCCTTCCGTGCATTCCTATTCTAGTGATGATGAAATCAATAGTGATAATGGGGATATGCTCATTGGACTAGATAGGAAAACGGCCACAAAAATGAAATTTTTGCTTGATCAACTTGTTGAGAAGGAGAGGTTAATACATCGTCAAGAGGACATGATAATCTCCCAAAAGGAGGAATATGTCGAACTTGACAATCTTCTAGAACTTGAAAAGGAACAAAGCAAATCACTAGAGCTTGAGTTAGCTTCATGCATGGAAACTTGCTTGGAGTTAACCGACTCAAATGCTACAATCAAGGACCAACTTGCTAACCTGATCAAGGTTAACAAGATCCTTGAAGTGCAAGTTGAGTCACTCAAGCAAGGTGAACCTTCTTCCTCTTCAAGTTCGCCCTCTCAATCCACTAAAACTGAGTTTGCTCATGCTTGTACATGTAAGAAAGTTGACACCAGTTTGAAGGACAAGCCAAACTCTACAAAGGATAAACATCCCGCCCAAAGTGGCATATTTGACAAGGAGAAGATCAAATATGCACGTAGCACATACTTGGTTAAAAGACCTCCAAATGTCAAATATGACATTGGTTACTCTTATGGTGAAAACCAACATGCTAGAAGCCATAAGAATAACAAGGAGAGGATTACCTTTGTAAAGGGAAGACCCTCTCAAATTGGAAAGTCAAAGATTAAAACAGTAATCACACATGAACACCGGACTAGTTCGGTCGGTGTGCGGACAAGTCCGGCCTCCCAGACTAGTCCTGCACATAAACAACAACAGTTAGTGTTTAGGACTTTTGATGCCTTGTATGTCTTAATGAAAAATAATTTTGGCATAGTTTATGCTCATTATGTTGGGCCACACCATGAGAACACCAAGTCTCATGTGTGGGTGCCCAAATGTCTTGTAAATAACCTCCAAGGACCCAAGCAAGTTTGGGTACCTAAAACCAAAGCATAATTTGTTTTTGCAGGCTTATTCCTCCGATGGATCTAAATGGGTACTAGACATTGGCTGCACCAACCATATGACCGGAGAAAGAAGAATGTTCGTTGAATAATAGGAAAATGAGGATCCAAACGAGGGCATCTATTTTGGAGATAATAGTCAAGGAAAGGTGCCTCGTACTGGAAAAATTGCAATATCTTCTAAACGCACACTTTCTCGTGTTTTACATGTTGAATCCTTAGATTATAACCTGCTGTCCATATCTCAATTATGTGACAAAGGTTATAATTGCTTGTTCACTAACGAGGGTGTGACCGTCTCTAGGAGGAGTGGTGGTTCCATTACATTCAAGGGTATGTTAAAGAGAAATCTTTTTCTTGTTGACTTCAACAAGGACAAAGCCGAACTTGACACATGCTTGATTGCAAAGACCAACATGGGTTGGTTGTGGCATAGACGGCTAGCGCATGTTGGTATGAGGAACCTTCAAAAACTCCTCAAGGGCAATCACATCTGAGGTTTAAAGGATGTTGTGTTTGAGAAAGACAGTCCTTGTAGCGCGTGCCAAGTCGGGAAGCAAGTTGGAGCACCTCACCCCGCCAAGAACGTCATGACTACAACAAGACCGCTCGAGCTAGTTCACATGGACTTATTTGGTCCAATTGCTTACATAAGCATCAGCGATAACAAATATGGTTTAGTAGTTGTTGATGATTTTTCTCGCTTCACTTGGGTTTTCTTTTTGCATGATAATTCAGAAACACAAGGAATACTCAAGAAGTTCTTCAAGCGAGCTCAAAACGAATTCTCATTGACAATCAAGAACATTCGAAGCGACAACGGCACGGAGTTCAAGAACACACAAGTGGAGGAGTACCTTGATGAAGAAGGCATAAAGCACGAATTTTCAGCACCGTACTCCCCACAACAAAACGGAGTTGCCGAAAGAAAGAACCGAACTCTCATAGAGATTGCAAGAACAATGCTCGATGAGTACAAGACCTCAGATCGATTTTGGGCGGAAGTGATTAACACCGCTTGCCACGCCGTAAATCGACTTTATCTTCATCGGCTGGCTACTCAAGAAGACATGCTATGAGCTACTCACCGGTAACAAACCCAATATTTCATATTTTAGAGTTTTCGGTTCTCCATGTTATACTTTAAACAAGAAGCCCAGGACTTCAAAGTTCGCTTCGAAGTCCGATGAAGGTTTCTTGTTGGTTATGATTTGAACACTTATGCCTATCGTGTTTTCAACAAGACCTTCGGACTTGTTGAAGTAGCACGTGACGTAGTGTTCGATGAGACTAACGGCTCCCAAAAGGAGCAAGTTGATCCATGTGTACTAGATAAAGAAGAAGCTCCATGTCAAGCATTGAAAAGAATGGCCATAGGTGAAGTTCGACCACAAGAGTCACCTCTACACGTGTATGAGGAAGATGAGCCAGAGGAGGAGGTCAATGATCAAGGGGGAGCTCCCACACAAGATCAACCACAAGAATACGAAGATAATCAACAAGTCAATAAAGGCAACCATTTAGGGGGAGAAGAAGATGATCATGAAGATAAAATGCCTCAAGTGCCACACCCAAGAGTACATCAATGCCTCCAAAGGGATCACCCAATCGACAATATCATCGGTGACATCCAAAAGGGAGTAACCACTAGATCTCGTATAGCTAACTTTTGTGAACACTATTCGTTTGTATCCTTTTTGGAACCGCGCAGGGTTGAGGATGCATTGAAGGACCCGGACTGGGTGGTGGCAATGCAAGAAGAATTGAACAATTTCCAGCGGAACAAGGTGTGGGAACTCGTGGCAAGACCCAATGCGAACATTGTCGGCACCAAGTGGGTCTTACGCAACAAACAAGATGAACACGGGGTGGTGACAAGGAACAAGGCACAACTTGTGGCCAAAGGATATTCACAAGTCGAAGGTTTGGATTTCGATGAGACCTTTGCTCCAGTAGCTAGACTTGAATATATTAGAATATTACTTGCATATGCTACTCACCATGATTTCAAGCTGTATCAAATGGATGTGAAAAGCGCCTTCCTCAACGGACCAATCAAGTGGGACGTGTATGTGGAGCAACCCCCCGGGTTTGAAGACGAAGAGTTCTCGACCACATATTCAAATTGCGTAAGGCTCTCTACGGCCTCAAACAAGCTCCTAGAGCTTGGTATGAGTGTCTTAGAGATTTCTTAATTGAAAATGGCTTTAAGATTGACAAATTAGATTATACACTATTTACAAAGAATTTTGACAATGATATTGTTATTTGTCAAATTTATGTTTGATATATAATCTTTGGGTCAACTAATCAATCTTTTTGTGAGGAATTTAGTAAAATCATGATAGATAGGTTTGAAATGTCAATGATGGGAGAACTATAGTACTTCTTGGGATTCCAAGTGTGGCAACAAAAGGAAGAGACGTTCATAAGCCAAACCAAGTACACGCAAGACATACTCAAGAAGTTTGGTATGGACAAGGCGAAGCCTATAAAGACTCCCATGGCAACTAATGGCCACTTGGATCTCAATGAAGATGGACCTAGTGTCGACCAAAAGGTATATCGCTCCATGATTGGATCTCTACTCTATTTATGTGCATCTAGGCCAGACATTATGTTGAGTGTATGTTTGTGTGCAAGGTTTCAAGCCAACCCTAAGGAGTGTCACATGACAGCTGTAAAAAGGATCTTGAGATATTTAGTTCATACACCCAACCTTGGTCTTTGGTACCCAAAAGGCTCAAAATTCAATCTCATTGGTTACTATGATGCAGATTATGCCAGATCCAAGATAGATAGAAAGAGCACCTCCGGTACATGCCAATTCCTAGGGAGATCCTTAGTTTCTTGGTCCTCCAAGAAACAAAATTCCATTGCCTTCTCCAGAGCCGAAGTGGAGTACGTTGCAGCTAGGAGTTGTTGTGCACAACTCCTTTGGATGCGACAAACTCTAAGGGATTATGGTTACAATATGAACCGTGTTCCACTCCTTTGTGACAATGAGAGTGCCATTAAAATTGCCCACAACCCAGTTGAGCACTCTAGAACTAAACACATAGATATAAGACATCACTTCTTGAGAGATCATTCCATGAAAGGAGACATAGCCATTTCTCATGTTAACACCCAAAAGCAATTGGCCGACATATTCACCAAGCCACTTGATGAAAAACGCTTTTGCGAACTCCGAAATGAACTAAATATCCTTGATGCTCGGAGTGTGGCTTGAAATGTTGCATACCTGTATGAATTCTTCAAAATATGTTGATTGGATTGTGAAAAACATCTCTCTCAATTTTCTTCCGAAAACTATGTTAATTACTAGATCTTGGTGAATTATGATCATTGCTTGATTGTTGTATGCTTACTGGTCATATTCATCAAGATTATTTGATTTGATTTGCCTCCCTATTTTCTAAATATATACCTTCAAATATATATGAATGGACTAAGCAATTCTTGCCTGGTGACCACGGACTAGTCCGTGGTTACCCAGACTAGTCCACCCATGAAGACTAGTCCGCAGAGTGCCAGTTAGGCCGGACTAGTCCGGTACATAACGGACTAGTCCGATATAGTCCTCTAGAAAAGTTCGGACTAGTCCGGTCATCTCCGGACTTTTCCGATTTTTCGTGTCCTTAACCCTAGCCGCCACCAAACCCTAATCACTTCATCCTCCACTCTTGCCTCACGCGTTCTCTCTCTTCCACTCCAACTCCCAAGGCGATTTTGCATCCCCTCCACCAAAAAGCTCCGCATTTGGGTGGAGATCAAGCATCCTTGCTAGAAGATTGAAGTTCTCAGACAAGTCCGGACTTCAACACCTCCCTCTTCGAGCATCAATCGACTTCTTCGGTAATTTTCACTCAAACCCTAGAACTTCCAAATTTCTTCATTGTTAATCAAATAGCCTAGCATATTTCACTATATACATACCTCCTTGATGTATTATGTTTATGCTATGCTTGTTGTGCACTAGGAATCAACTTTTGTCCAGTCTCTTAGGTTTTTGAGGATGAACACCGGACTAGTCCGGTCCATGCACGGACAAGTCCGGTCCCCCGGACTAGTCCGTGCCTGTTCACACCTATGCCTTGTACCATTCATTCTCAATCATGCCACTCATTCTCAGGTCATGTCGAGCTCGAACAATACTTTGAGGCCGAGATGGACCACAAGGTGGCACCTCGGACCTCAACGAGTCTTGGCAAGAAGCACCAGGAGAGACCTTCCAAGCCAGCTCCATCTCCTCCATAGGCTCGGAGGAAAGTGCTAGCGAAGAAGCCGGCCTCCAAGGTGCCAGCTTCTAGGGCTACCACCGGTGGTGGCCCTAGCTCGGCAAGTGCCTGCCTAGCCAAAGGCAAGGGCAAAGGGATAGCAATAGGTCCAGTTGGCCCGTTGAAGCTCCATGCTCCGCGGGAAGGGGTTCAGGACCCCACTGAAGAGAAGTTCAACAGGAAGGGCAGTGATTCGGCTGCAAAGTTCAGAAGCATTGATTGGTATGGCCGACCGAAGCAAGCTGCCGACAGAAGATTTTGGTGCAACTTCCATGCAGATTTCTACAAATCTGTGTATCTCCCAATGAAGACACCGGTTGTGCGCAGTCAATGGATTGATTGGGCACACTTTGAGAAGAAGGGCTGCTCCCCATTCAATGAAGTGGTGGAAGCCATTGAGAGGCATGGCCTGAAGGATCTCTTTGCCTTCAAGAACAACTGGAATGATGAGGTCATTGCGCAATTCTTTGTGACATGCCACTTCTCGAGTGAAGATGAGGAAAGTGTTACTTGGATGACTCATGGATCCAAGTACAGTATCACTTAAGAAGACTTTGCAAGCCATCTTCACCTTGACACCTAAAGATCTGACTGCTTGATCATACACAACATAGGTGTTATTGAGAAGGATAAGATGAAGTTCTTATATGAGCCAAACTCCAAGTTCAACCCCCCATCCACAAAGAACATGAAGCCGTTCTTTGTGGTGCTCAATAGAGTCTTGAGGAAGATCATCGCTCCCAAGGATGGAGATGCCAGGAGTGTGCAGGGTTATCTTCGGACATTGATGAGAGTGATAAGCAAGGGCTGCCAGTTTGATGTGGTGGGCTACATTTGGAATGATATGGTTAACATATCCTGCACACCCAACAGATCTTGTGGGTATGCCCCATATCTGATGTTTGTGATCGAGAAGGTCACCAGGATTGAATTTGTCAAGGATGTAGAGCATCTACCCTTGAGGCCTCAGATGCCTCAGAAGCCAAGTGTCCAGGCTGCTCCCTCGCCGGTCTCCAGTCCTGAAGCACCAGCAAGAACAACTTGAGGTGCAAGAGCTGCCCCTGCCAGTAGGACAGCCCCACAAAGGGGATCATCCAGTGTGATCTTCAAATACTTGGATGTCATGTTCGCTTCCTGCAAAAAGGCCGAAGTGAAGGCCCATAAGCTCAACAAGAGAAGAAAGGAAGATATGAAGTATGTGAAGGCAAATGTGAAGCAAATTTGCCAAAAACTGGAGATTGAACCCATTGGGTCTCCGGTAATCTCTGAAGATTCAGACTCAGACTTCACCAAGCTCGGGCCCTTGACCCCCTCCGAGCTTACCTACTTTGGCATTGGGGGCTCGAGTGACTCCGCACCTCCTCCTCCTCCTCCTCATCAGGCTAAAGATGACGATGACGAAGACGACGATGAGAGGACTGATAGCAAAGAGTGAAGACCTTAGGACCCTCCTCTCCTTCTTTTTGGTGTCTTGATGCCAAAGGGGGAGAGATTGAGGGGGAGTCTAGGAGTCTTAGCCTTAGTTGTAGGATGCGAGGAGAGAGCTCTCTTGTATGCTTTTTTACTATTTTGTGGGTTGTAAAGCTTTAACTATGTTCTTAAGTTAATTATGGTTCTGTGATGCAATGTTATGATCCTTTGAGAAGTATTTGTTGAAATCTGTGATTTTGCTCCTAGAATGTCATATATGCTTGCTTTTGGATAAATAATGTCAATTATGTCACTCTCATTGTTTCAATATACTTAGTAATGCATCCCACCATAAAGAATGCACGTATGGATCATGTTTTCATTGCTTGATGTATTTTAGACCCATATGTGCATGCTTTATGAAAATCTCAATTTTTTATCACATTTTATGAAATCTCAATTGGTTGTCATAAATTACCAAAAGGGGGGAGATTGAAAGTGCATCTAGGAATTCCTTGTGGGTTTTGGATGATTTATGACAAGCAAATGAGATCCTAACCTATTTGTTGAGATGATCACAGGTTTTAATAGCAAAACAAGCAAAGTGCCAAAAAGAAGGGAGAATGAGGAGCAAAGTCGAAATGACCTCAAGGAAGAAGAATAGTAGATCATTGTGTGTGGAGTGTTTTAAGGAAACACACCCCAAGGGCTCAATCATAATTAAACACACACATTGCACAAAGTTATACATGACCGGACTAGTCAGATATCCTCTCTGCACAAAATCGGACAAGTCCGATATCCATCGGACTAGTCCGATATCTCTCTGACTAGAATCGGACTAGTCCTCCCCAGTGCGGACTAGTCTGTAACACCCTCATTTTCATGCATCATGCCCTACATGCACTCATATACATGTTTAACATTAGCCCACAACTAGAGGAACGAGTTTAACATTGATTCGGAGCATTTAAAATTGATTTGGAGCAAAACCGCACTTAAAATGCAGGAAAGTGCGGACTAGTCCGATTTTACTGAGGACTAGTCCGATTTCTCTCTGACTAAAAACGGACTTGTCCGTTTTTGCTGCGGACTAGTCCGATTTTGGCTCTGGAAACTTTCGGACTTGTCCGATTTTGTGCGGACTAGTCCGATATTCCATGAATCCTTGAAAAATTGCTAAGTCCCTGGACTTTTCCGGACTAGTCCGGTGTTCCAGCGGACTTGTCCGTTTTCCTTTCTGACTAAGATCGGACTTGTCCGATTTTTGGCCAGACTTGTCCGATTTTCTCTCTGGACGACTTCGGACTAGTCCGGTCCTGTCCGGACTTGTCTGATATTTCGTGACTCCGAGATTGACCTTTTGTTTTACGACTTGTTTCTTGGATTTCACGTCAAGTGGGCCTAGGGACGTCGTGCCCAACTCTTTTAGAGCCCATGTGGGACTCTAAACCGTCCTCTACTCATCCCAAAACTCGAGATCCATCTAACCCTAGCCTCCACCCCTATATAAACAACCCCACCCCTTGGTTTGACATCTATTTGCCACTTTTCCACCCACCCAAACCCTAATTCGTGGGGAGCCACCATCAAGGAGGGAGGAGAAGATCCCAAACAAGAAGAAGAAGAGGAGGAAACGAAGGAGGACCAAGATCTCCACCAAGTTTCGTCCTTCACCACCAATTCATCCCCAAGTTCATCACCAACCCTAGATCATCAAGATCCAAGTGTTACCTCCAAGTTTCTTGGTTCATTGGAGTTCTAAACACCTGGTATACCTTCTATTCTCTTTTCCTTACGAGAATTCAACCCCTAATCTCCAAATTCACGTCGATCTAGAAAACCCTAATCCGCTGATCTCGCAGAGTGCGGACTTGTCCGGTCCCTAGCGGACTAGTCCGATCTTCCTGGTTAAATTGTGTTGAATTAATTCTAAAATTTGATCTAATCGAATCCAAACCTGTATAAACTTGTGAAAAGCTATTAGAACTAGTTAGTTATCATTAAAAGCAATCAATTAACAAGTTCTACCTTGCATTTGCATTAATCATGCATGTCATGTCATATTGAGTAATATTTGTGCACTCTTTGATTGTGTTTCTTGTCTTGTATGTTTATTGTGTGGATTAGACGGATTTGCGCTAGAGAGTGCCGCGGAGGATCTACAGCATCAAGAGTTTGAAGGCTTTGACCCTAATCAACAGCAAGAGCAAGGCAAGTGTCCTTGAAGCATATTGATCCTGTTTTAAAATAAATGTTTTGTTTGCAAAACTGCATGTTGTGTCAAATTGATGGGAATCCTATGGTAGGAAGTTTACTAGTTTTGTTCGACCACCCTTGTCACCTGGAATTTATGGTAGAGAGTCGGGAAGGGTTTTACCTTTCTGCTTCGCTTAATCAACTGGGATGGAAATAACTATATCACTAAATTTAATTATGCATGGATAAGATTATGGTTAACATGAACTGGTTAAACACGGTTTGGTAATGGGTGATCTAAGCAAGCCTGGTATGTGGATGGGTTGGATGTTATGGCGGTTTGCTTGCTTTAGATCTAAGGACCGGTTCATGCGAGAATAAGCCAGGACTACAGTGCCACCACGAGGCCAAGTTATGGGTGCGGCGTAGCTGATTAATTAGGGCTTTGCTAGTGCTGTTTGGACCATTGTGGATGCTCGGGGAAGGGGTAGTCGGATTGGGTTGTTGATGATTGGTGGGACTACCCTGGGATCCGAATGGCTCAAGAGGGGGCCCTTGGTTGAAGATGTGCTCCGCGGGAGACATCGCCACCGGTGAAACCTCAGTGGGGTCTAAATAGGCTAGTAATCCCTTTGTAAAGGCTATTTTGTGATCTCTTGGCCACACACCAACGGAAGTGTGTAATGTGACCGACGGGTCATGGGCATAAGGGAGGTTCTTAGTCGCCGAAAGGTGATGAAATCACGAACACGTGGGTAAAGAGGTACAAACTCTGCAGAGTCAAATAAAACTATCATGATAGCCGTGCTCCCGGTTATGAGCACCTGGACAACTTCCATGATTAGAGGAAAATTGAAAATTGGGATGGTTATGGTTTGGTACTGGTTATGGTTTGGTACTGGTTATGGATGGTTATGGATTAATCTCTGGTATCGAATATGGTTATTGGCAATGGTGAAATCTGGGTTTATTGATGATGGTAATGAATTCAGTTTGGTATTATGGTATTACTTATGATTATGATGGTTTTGATTTATATAATTATAATATATTGCTTTTCAAATGTTTTAATGTACTTTTCAGCACTTTGCCATTATTATTGTCGTCATTTGAATCAACCACATGTCATACTTTCCACACTTGCTGAGTACGACATGTACTCACTCTTGCAATCCCCCACCCCAACAGTTGCAGGTCAAGACTGGGATTTTAATGGCGATAATGCGGAGTTCTAGGCCGTGTCTACCGTCAGCTTTGCCTGTGGTGTCGATTGGAGCTGCGCATACATACCCTGTCGCTTATGCTGCATAGTTGCTTAGTTTGCTTAGTTGTTTAATTAGTTTATTTCCGCTGCATTAGTTGAACTTGTCATTAATATTCATTAGGGCTTGTATTCGAGGATAATATAGCTTGTGTAATAAAATCTGGATAATTAATCTTGTCTTGTGGTAATTTTCTGTATACTCTTTGTGATTGCACTCGTGTATGTGTGACGAACATCCTGGGCACACATATGCGTTAGCTTGGTTCATTTTCGGAACCGGGCGTCACAGATTGGTATCAGAGCCACAGGTTGACCGTAGGATGCAGCCTAGATAGAATGGACACTTTAGAGCAAATAGGAGCACTCAGGAATCGATGTGTTTTTGCTTGGAGTGCTGCTTGCTATATATATTGCTTGCTTGTGTGCTTAATAGAGGATTTTGGGATGCCTTAGCATTGCCATGTCCACCTAGGCTAGTGTAGCTAGTTGTTTAGTTTCATATCCCTTGATGCATATAGTTGGGGCGTTTTCTAATTCTTACCTACTGCTTTTCTTCAGATGGTGAGGACTCGCAACCCGAGGGATGGCAATGATGAGGAGGAGAACAATGGAGTACCTCAGAACAACATCGGACAAGGATCTACTCAGGGAGCTATCAACATCGAGCAGCTTTTGGCCATGCAAAACCAGCTCATGCAGACCATGATACAGACTATGGGACAGCTGCAGGCTGGCAATATCAACAACCATCCCCACATGCCTCCACCGCCACCCCCACCTCCTCATAACCGATTGGGAGAGTTTATGAGGACTAGGCCACCAACCTTTTCTCAAGCTGCTGACCCTATGGATGCTGATGATTGGCTCAAGTCCGTGGAGAAGAAGCTAGCCATTGTCCAATGCAGTGACCGGGAGAAGGTGCTATTTGCTTCTCATCAACTCGTTGGAGCAGCTGCAGATTGGTGGGATTCTTATTGCAGTGCTCTTGAGAATCAAGAGAGAATCACTTGGGCCGAATTCAAGGAGAATTTCCGTTCTCATTATGTGCCCGAGGGTGTTATGATCTTGAAGAGGCAAGAATTTGAGAATTTAAGGCAAGGAAGATCAAGCGTGAGTGAATATCTCAATAAGTTCACTCAACTCTCAAGATATGCGCCTGAGGATGTTAGCCGGGACAGCCGGAAGCAATACTTGTTCATGAGGGGATTGAACAATACGATCCAAGTGCAATTGCTCAACTGTGATTATGTCAATTTTCAGAAGCTTGTGGACAAAGCAATTGTGGTTGAGAACAAGATCCGTGAGATGGAGCAAGAAATCAAGAGGAAGGCGCCATATCAAGGACAGCAACAAGGAAGTAATGTGCGCCCTCGCTTTACGCCGCCCAATGCGCCTCATTACAGCCCCTCTATTCCTGCTCAGCGCCCTGGTTATGCACCGCGCCCAACTCAGTTTGTGCAGCAGCGCCCTGTTATGCAAGCACCTAGGCCTCCGATGCCTTATGCACCTCGTGCTGATTTTCCTGGAGCCAATGTTCAAAACCAAGCTCGTCCCAATAATTCTGGTGGAGTTAAGAAGTGTTATACTTGTGGAGAAGCTGGACACTTTGCGAATCAATGTCCTAAGTCGGGCCTTGGTCAAGGAAGCAATGCATCGAAGCAAAACCCAATACCCAATGGAGGAGCGCCACAAGGAAGCCGTGGACAGCAAAATTTTGCTCGTGGCAACGTGAACCATGTCTCTACGGAGGATGCTCAACAAGCGGATGACGTGGTCATTGGTATGTTTCTCGCCAACTCCAACCCTGCGACTATGTTATTTGATTCTGGAGCATCACATTCATTCATTGCATCGAAGTATGTTGCCAAGTATAGTTTGCCTATCTCTCCTATGAAGTTTACTCTGTTGGTTAAGTCTCCTGGAGGAGAGATGAGGACAAATATAGTATGTCCAAAAGTAAGCCTTAGAATAAGGGGGGTAGACTTCTCCGCCAACCTCATTGTTTTAGATTCTCAAGGGTTGGATATTATACTTGGTATGGACTGGTTGAGGAAGCACAATGGAGTTATTGAGTGTGCCACAAAGACGGTGAAGTTGACTAATGAAGAAGGGATCACCGTAGAATTTGAAGCAACCCAACATGCACCGAAGCAATTAGAGCTAAATCATATGGACGGTGTCGCAATTGAGGAGATTCCGGTGGTGTGTGAATTTTTGGATGTCTTTCCGGACGAGTTGCCAGGTATGCCACCTGATCGAGACATTGAGTTTGTTATTGATTTAATACCTGGAACTGCACCTATAGCTAAGAGGCCGTATAGGATGCCTCCTATGGAATTAGCGGAGCTCAAGAAACAAATTCAAGAGCAATTAGAGAAGGGTTTTATTCGCCCTAGCTCTTCACCCTGGGGAGCGCCCGTTTTATTTGTGGACAAGAAGGACGGATCCCAAAGGATGTGCGTGGATTACCGAGCTCTCAACGAGGTAACAATCAAGAACAAGTACACCTTGCCCCGTATAGAGGATTTGTTTGATCAGATGAAAGGTGCCTGTGTGTTTTCCAAGATTGATTTGAGGTCAGGTTACTTTCAAATGAAGATTAGACCATCGGACATACCCAAGACAGCTTTTAGGACACGGTATGGATCTTATGAGTACACTGTGATGTCTTTTGGATTGACAAATGCACCTGCCTACTTTATGTACCTCATGAATAAGGTCTTCATGGATTACTTGGACAAGTTCGTTGTGGTATTTATTGATGATATTATGATCTACTCAAAGGATGAGAAGGAACATGAGGAACACTTGAGGCTTACGTTGCAGAAATTGAGGGAGCATCAATTGTATGCCAAGTTTAGTAAATGCCAATTCTGGTTACGGGAAGTTTCCTTCTTAGGCCATATTATCTCAGGAGGAGGAGTATCGGTTGACCCTGGTAAAGTGAGGGATGTGTTGAAGTGGGAACCGCCGCAGAACGTCAAGGAAATAAGGAGTTTTCTTGGGATGGCTGGATATTACCGTCGGTTTATCAAGGATTTTTCCAAGATAGCCAAGCCTATGACGGAGTTGCTAATGAAGGGAAAGGCGTTCCAATGGACTGAAGCTTGTCAAAACAGTTTTGAGGAGTTGAAGAAGAGGTTGACAACAGCCCCAGTTTTGGTATTGCCGGATGTAAGCAAGAGTTTCGACATCTATTGTGATGCATCAAGACAAGGACTTGGGTGTGTATTGATGCAAGAAGGTCAAGTGGTCGCCTATGCATCAAGACAATTGAAGAAACATGAGCAGAATTACCCCACACATGATCTTGAACTAGCAGCCGTGGTACATGCATTGAAGATTTGGAGACACTATATTCTTGGACATAGGTGTGAAATTTATACGGATCACAAGAGTCTTAAGTATATTTTCACACAGACAGATCTGAATTTGAGGCAACGAAGATGGTTGGAGCTCATCAAAGATTATGATTTGGGGATCAACTATCATCCGGGAAAAGCCAATGTAGTGGCCGATGCTTTGAGTAGAAAGGGAGTAAGTCATCAACTCACGGTTCGAGAGTTACCATTCGAGTTATGTAAGGAGTTTGAACGGTTGAACCTCGGGTTTGTAAATGAGATGGAGATGATGGAGTTAAATCCTACCTTGGAGCAAGAAATTCGAGAAGCACAGACCACAGATGAGGAGATCAAGGAAATCAAGGAAAGAATCGAAGAAGGGAGAGAATTCAGATTTGATGAAGACGAACATGGTACCTTATGGATTGGAAAGAGAATTGTTGTGCCTAGTGTAAAGCATATTCGAGAAACAATATTAAAGGAGGCACATGACTCGCCATACTCAATTCACCCTGGTTGTACGAAGATGTACAAGGATTTGAAGACTTGCTATTGGTGGGATAGCATGAAAAAGGACATAGCTGAATATGTAGCGTTATGTGATGTGTGTCAACGAGTCAAGGCGGAACATCAAAGGCCAGCCGGATTGTTGCAACCGTTGAAGATTCCGGAATGGAAGTGGGAAGAAATTGGTATGGACTTCATAGTTGGGTTACCAAGTACTCAATCCGGGTATGACTCAATTTGGGTAATTGTGGATCGCTTAACCAAGTCAGCTCATTTTGTCCCTGTGAAAACCAAGTATACAGCTGCACGATTGGCTGAAATATACATGGAGCATATTGTGTGTCGACATGGAGTCCCTAAGAAGATAGTCTCGGATAGAGGTTCTCAATTTACCTCCAGATTTTGGCAAAAATTGCATGAAGCTTTGGGAACGAGGTTGAATTTTAGTTCAGCATATCATCCTCAAACGGATGGACAAACCGAGAGGACCAATCAGATTTTGGAGGACATGTTAAGAGCTTGTGCTTTAAAGCATGGGAAAAGTTGGGACAAAAGCTTGCCATACGCAGAATTTTCATACAACAATAGTTACCAAGCAAGCTTGAAAATGTCACCATATGAAGCGCTTTATGGGAGGAAGTGTAGGACACCTTTATTCTGGAATGAGGCAGGAGAAACTCAAGTATTTGGTCCGGACGTGTTGCAAGAAGCCGAAAAGCAAGTCAAAATAATTCGTGAAAACTTGAGGGCCGCCCAATCAAGGCAATAAGGCTATGCGGATAATAGGAGAAGGAAATTAGCCTTTGAAAGAGGAGATTTTGTTTACCTCAAGGTGTCACCAATGAGAGGCCATAAGAGGTTTAACATAAGAGGCAAGCTCGCACCTCGTTATATTGGACCATTCAAGATTTTGGACAAAAGAGGAGAAGTAGCCTATAAGTTGGAGATGCCAGCCCATCTTTCAGACGTACATGATGTGTTTCATGTTTCCCAGCTCAAGAAGTGTTTGAGAGTACCGGAAGAACAAGTGCCAATGGAAGAATTGGAACTAGAGGAAGGTTTGACGTATGCCGAGCAACCGGTCAAAATCTTGGAAACCAAGGAGAGAGTCACAAGGAACAAGGTGATTCGATGGTGTAAAGTCCAATGGAAGCACCATACCGAAAAAGAAGCAACTTGGGAGTTAGAGGATGATCTCAAGAAGGAATTTCCCTATCTCTTCTCTTCCGCGTCGAATCTCGAGGGCGAGATTCATTTTAAGGGGGGTAGGTTTGTAACACCCTCATTTTCATGCATCATGCCCTACATGCACTCATATACATGTTTAACATTAGCCCACAACTAGAGGAACGAGTTTAACATTGATTCGGAGCATTTAAAATTGATTTGGAGCAAAACCGCACTTAAAATGCAGGAAAGTGCGGACTAGTCCGATTTTACTGAGGACTAGTCCGATTTCTCTCTGACTAAAAACGGACTTGTCCGTTTTTGCTGCGGACTAGTCCGATTTTGGCTCTGGAAACTTTCGGACTTGTCCGATTTTGTGCGGACTAGTCCGATATTCCATGAATCCTTGAAAAATTGCTAAGTCCCTGGACTTTTCCGGACTAGTCCGGTGTTCCAGCGGACTTGTCCGTTTTCCTTTCTGACTAAGATCGGACTTGTCCGATTTTTGGCCAGACTTGTCCGATTTTCTCTCTGGACGACTTCGGACTAGTCCGGTCCTGTCCGGACTTGTCCGATATTTCGTGACTCCGAGATTGACCTTTTGTTTTACGACTTGTTTCTTGGATTTCACGTCAAGTGGGCCTAGGGACGTCGTGCCCAACTCTTTTAGAGCCCATGTGGGACTCTAAACCGTCCTCTACTCATCCCAAAACTCGAGATCCATCTAACCCTAGCCTCCACCCCTATATAAACAACCCCACCCCTTGGTTTGACATCTATTTGCCACTTTTCCACCCACCCAAACCCTAATTCGTGGGGAGCCACCATCAAGGAGGGAGGAGAAGATCCCAAACAAGAAGAAGAAGAGGAGGAAACGAAGGAGGATCAAGATCTCCACCAAGTTTCGTCCTTCACCACCAATTCATCCCCAAGTTCATCACCAACCCTAGATCATCAAGATCCAAGTGTTACCTCCAAGTTTCTTGGTTCATTGGAGTTCTAAACACCTGGTATACCTTCTATTCTCTTTTCCTTACGAGAATTCAACCCCTAATCTCCAAATTCACGTCGATCCAGAAAACCCTAATCCGCTGATCTCGCAGAGTGCGGACTTGTCCGGTCCCTAGCGGACTAGTCCGATCTTCCTGGTTAAATTGTGTTGAATTAATTCTAAAATTTGATCTAATCGAATCCAAACCTGTATAAACTTGTGAAAAGCTATTAGAACTAGTTAGTTATCATTAAAAGCAATCAATTAACAAGTTCTACCTTGCATTTGCATTAATCATGCATGTCATGTCATATTGAGTAATATTTGTGCACTCTTTGATTGTGTTTCTTGTCTTGTATGTTTATTGTGTGGATTAGACGGATTTGCGCTAGAGAGTGCCGCGGAGGATCTACAGCATCAAGAGTTTGAAGGCTTTGACCCTAATCAACAGCAAGAGCAAGGCAAGTGTCCTTGAAGCATATTGATCCTGTTTTAAAATAAATGTTTTGTTTGCAAAACTGCATGTTGTGTCAAATTGATGGGAATCCTATGGTAGGAAGTTTACTAGTTTTGTTCGACCACCCTTGTCACCTGGAATTTATGGTAGAGAGTCGGGAAGGGTTTTACCTTTCTGCTTCGCTTAATCAACTGGGATGGAAATAACTATATCACTAAATTTAATTATGCATGGATAAGATTATGGTTAACATGAACTGGTTAAACACGGTTTGGTAATGGGTGATCTAAGCAAGCCTGGTATGTGGATGGGTTGGATGTTATGGCGGTTTGCTTGCTTTAGATCTAAGGACCGGTTCATGCGAGAATAAGCCAGGACTACAGTGCCACCACGAGGCCAAGTTATGGGTGCGGCGTAGCTGATTAATTAGGGCTTTGCTAGTGCTGTTTGGACCATTGTGGATGCTCGGGGAAGGGGTAGTCAGATTGGGTTGTTGATGATTGGTGGGACTACCCTGGGATCCGAATGGCTCAAGAGGGGGCCCTTGGTTGAAGATGTGCTCTGCGGGAGACATCGCCACCGGTGAAACCTCAGTGGGGTCTAAATAGGCTAGTAATCCCTTTGTAAAGGCTATTTTGTGATCTCTTGGCCACACACCAACGGAAGTGTGTAATGTGAACGACGGGTCATGGGCACAAGGGAGGTTCTTAGTCGCCGAAAGGTGATGAAATCACGAACACGTGGGTAAAGAGGTACAAACTCTGCAGAGTCAAATAAAACTATCATGATAGCCGTGCTCCCGGTTATGAGCACCTGGACAACTTCCATGATTAGAGGAAAATTGAAAATTGGGATGGTTATGGTTTGGTACTGGTTATGGTTTGGTACTGGTTATGGATGGTTATGGATTAATCTCTGGAATCGAATATGGTTATTGGCAATGGTGAAATCTGGGTTTATTGATGATGGTAATGAATTCAGTTTGGTATTATGGTATTACTTATGATTATGATGGTTTTGATTTATATAATTATAATATATTGCTTTTCAAATGTTTTAATGTACTTTTCAGCACTTTGCCATTATTATTGTCGTCATTTGAATCAACCACATGTCATACTTTCCACACTTGTTGAGTACGACATGTACTCACTCTTGCAATCCCCCACCCCAACAGTTGCAGGTCAAGACTGGGATTTTAATGGCGATAATGCGGAGTTCTAGGCCGTGTCTACCGTCAGCTTTGCCTGTGGTGTCGATTGGAGCTGCGCATACATACCCTGTCGCTTATGCTGCATAGTTGCTTAGTTTGCTTAGTTGTTTAATTAGTTTATTTCCGCTGCATTAGTTGAACTTGTCATTAATATTCATTAGGGCTTGTATTCGAGGATAATATAGCTTGTGTAATAAAATCTGGATAATTAATCTTGTCTTGTGGTAATTTTCTGTATACTCTTTGTGATTGCACTCGTGTATGTGTGACGAACATCCTGGGCACACATATGCGTTAGCTTGGTTCATTTTCGGAACCGGGCGTCACATAGTCCTCAAAACACTTCACAAGTCACACAAAATCAGACAAGTCCGATCACCACCGGACTAGTCCGATATTCATTCTGATCTAAATCGGACAAGTCCGATGTTAGCACAGACTAGTCCAGAAAACTCTCTGACCTAAATCGGACAAGTCCTCCAAGTGCGGACCTGTCATCCAATTCACTTAGGGTTTCACATGTTCGGACAAGTACGATGACTATCGGACTAGTCCGAAGATTTCCAGAAGCGAAATCGGACAAGTCCGCTCCTAGCCGGACTAATCCGATATTTCAGGACACTTAGGGTTTGCTACACACAGCACACTGGACTAGTCCCGTGTCCACCATGGACTAGTCCGATCTTTCTAAACCCTAACGGTAACTTTTAGAAACCCCATATAAATAGAGGTGCACGGCCCAACTTTAATCTCTCTCGAACCCTAGCGCCGTCACACCTCCCAAGAGACTCAAAAACCACATCTCTCCACGAAATTAAGTGCAACAAAGATCAATCCTTTGAGGATTCACTCTAGATCATTGGAGAGACACGTTCAACACTCATTGAGCTCTTTGTTTGATCCTCTAACACACTCCTGTGATTTCATTGTAATCTTTTGAGTGTGTTCATGGTGGTATTTTGTCTTGTAATCTAAGGGAGCTCTCAACGTGTGAGAAGGCCCCTTTGAATTCTGTTATTCACCCCTTTGTGATAAGTGGAAGAGGATTGGCCTTCGTGGCGATCCGACGAGGGTAGGGTTGGAGAAGACCCGATCCTTTGTGGACTCCTCAACGTGGGTGTAGGTTGTCTCTGTGGGAGCCGAACCACGGGATAAATCCTTGTGTCTTTCTTGGTCTTCATCATTCTTATTCGTCACAGCAATCTAGGGTTTCAATCATTATTGCATACTGTACGTTGAATCATTAAATATAAGATTGAATTGTGATAGACCTTAGTCCATAATATTGCAACACTTCATTTGACTATATATTTCCGCTGCATACATTGAAGAATCAAATTAATTGATCAAACTTAATCAAACTAGTCGGTACACACCGAACTAGTCTGCACTTTACCGGACTAGTCTGATATCTCTAGTTTTAAACTGGTTGTTAAGTGTTGTAGGTTCTGACAAATTTCAAAAAGGCCTATTCACCCCGCCTCTAGGCCACATTCAAGTACTTCGCTGATGAAGTACACTGGGCGTTGAACTATTCGGACCCTCCCGAATGGGCCCGGAGCTTCCTCCTCATCAACCTGGACCCTCCCGGAGGGGTCCGGACCTTGTTCGGGGACCTCTGGGTTCCTACTGGAGGAACCCGTAGCTTCTTCTGTAGTGACCCAGACCCTCCCGGAGGGGTCCGGATCTTGTTGCTCAGCAGTAGTGACTTCTCCACTTGATGGAGGTGGCTCCTTTGGCATCTCGCCTTGAGGATCGATGTCTAGGAGCTGAGACCCAGACTCTTCTTCAGGTAGCTCCGGACCCTCCCGAAGGGATCTGGATTCCTGAGCTGGAGATGGTTCTGGTCTTTCCTCGACCAGTACCATGCTGACAACTTTGTTAGGTGCAGAAATGTAAAGCAGTAGTAGCTCACCAGGATTCGGAGCTATCAAGGTTGGTAGAGTGGTGAGGAGCTACTTCAGCTCCTGGAATGTCTTTTCTGCTTCTTCAGACCATTGGAATGGTCCGGACTTCCTCAATAACTTGAAGAAGGGTAGCGCCCGTTCCACCAGTCTTGAGATGAACTGGCTGAGGGCGGCTATACATCCAGTAAGCTTCTGGATGTCTTTGATGCGAGCTGGTGGTCGTATGTCTTCAATAGCTTTTATCTTTGTCGGATTCGCTTCTATTCCTTGGTGGTTCACCAGGAATCCAAGAAGCTTTCTGGAGATGACCCCCGAAGACACACTTGGTTGGGTTCAGATTCGTGCGTGTGACTTGCAGCTTGTCGAAGACAGCTTGCAAGGTGTCAAGGAATGACTCCTTGTTCTTGATCTTGACGACGATGTCATCGACATACACTTCCACTACATCTCTGATAAGCTCTCCAAAAGTTTTGTACATAGCTCGTACAAATGTTGAAGCAGCATTTTTGAGACTGAATGGCATGGAAGTGTAACAATATAATCCATCTACTGTGATGAAGGAAGTATGCTCTTCATCTTCCCTAGACATTCTAATTTGATGATACCCAGAATATGCATCTAGGAAGCACAATAATTCACACCTGGAGGTGGAATCCACTATTTGATCTATTCCAGGTAGTGGGAATGGATCTTTTGGACATGACTTATTCAGTGTAGTGTAGTCGATACACATCCGAAGCTTCCCGCCGACCTTGGGTACAACGACTGGGTTTGCCAGCCATTTTGGGTCGAGGACTTCTCGGATGAATCCAGCTTCGAGCAACTTCTTCACTTCTTGACGTATGAAGTTTTGTCGCTCTACTGATTGCTTCCGATGCTTCTGGTGTACAGGCCGAGCATCGGGATAAATCTTCAGATTGTGCTCGATCACTTCCCTAGGGATCCCAGGCATTTGTGACGGTTGCCAGGCAAACACGTAGACATTAGCCCGGAGGAAAGTGACGAGCGCAAGTTCCTATTTTTCATTCAGACCTCCCGATATACGGGTGGTCTGAGCAGCGTCAGAACCAATTTGGACGACTTTGACGGGAATGTCGATGTCGCCACTTGGTTGCACACGAGGTGCAGAGGTTGAGCCTCGATGACGAATGCTCGGGGGTTTCGGAGCTTGCTCTTTTCAGGATTCTTCCTCCTGCGCTGTAGCAAGCGCATGGAGTTCTTCCAGAGCAGTCACTCCGGTGGTGCGATCCCCGCAGATCCAGAGAACACCTGTTGGTGTTGGCATCTTCAACACCAAGTAACCGTAATGAGCAGCAACCATAAACTTGTACAAGGTTGGCCTACCCAAGATGGCGTTGAATGGTAAGTTGATCTGGGCTATGTCGAAGACCAACTTCTCAGTGCGGTAATTCTCCCGAGCCCCGAAGGTCACTGGGAGAGTAATGGCACCGAGTGGGGTTATGGCCCCTGGACCTACTCTGGAGAAAGGTCGGGAAGGGCGAAGATCTGAAGGTCAGAGCTGAAGCTTGACAAAAGCTTCAAAGCCTATGAGGTTCAACCCCGAATCTCCGTCCACCATCACATGGTGGAGCTGGATGTTGTTGATGGTAGGAGATACCATCAGTGGAAGCTGGCCGACTCCGATCATGTTCCGAGGGCAGTCCGAAGCATCTAAGGTGACGGCAGTGTCCATCCACTTCCGGTGTGGCTCCGCCCTGGCGGTGGGAGCTACTGAGGCCATGTCCCGCTGCATTGTCTTGAGGACGCGACGGGAGGTGATGTCCCACGAACCACCAAAGATGGTGTTCATGGTTTTCCGACATTCATTGTCAGAGACGTCGGAGTCGTCATCAACGGAGGTGTAAACAGCCTTCAAGACCTTTTTAGGGTCCTGAAAGCCTAACTCCTCTTCAGCCGAAGCTTTGTCGACTTTCTGTTTTCCTTCCCTTTGACGGAAAGTAACGTCTTCCCGGCGCTTGTTGTAGCGCTCGGCAAGGTTCTGGACCTCTAGGCAGTCTTCCAGGTTGTGCTTGTTCGTCTTGTGTATTGGACACCACATCTTGGAGCTGCCTCCATCTTCAGACGACGGCCGAGGTCATTTTTCGGGGTGTGGCCCCCGGCCACCCGGAGCTGCGGCAGCAGCGGCTGTAGGTGTGCCGGCCGACGGCTTCTTCTTCTTGCCGTTGGGCCTTTTCTTCTTCTTGCCACTCCCGGAGGTAGTGGCTTCTCCCTTGGAGGACTTTTTGTTGTCCTCTGGAGGTGGTTGGGAGTGCATTTCATGACCCTCCACAGCTTTGGCGCACTTGTCTGCCAAGCTGAAGAGTTCCGTAACGCTGGTGACCTCTTTGGTCGCTAGCTTCTCCAGCATCTTCTTGTCTCGTACGCCCTGTCTAAATGCCATAATAATAGAGGCGCTTCAGATAGAAGGAATAGTGTTTTGTACCTGGGAGAACCTCTGGATGAAGGATCTTAGGGACTCTCCCCCTTTCTGCTTGACAGCAAAAAGGTCCAGTTCGGTGCCTGGTCGTGTGTATGAACTCCCTAAGTTGGCAGTGAACTGCTGGCACAGTTCCGTCCAACTATTGATGGAGTCGGGCGGGAGGCTCATGAACTAGGACCTGGCGGTCCCAGTCAAAGCCACGGGGAAGTAGTTGTCCATTACGGCCTCACTGTCTCCAGCCGCAAGGATTGAAGTGGAGTAGATTTGGAGAAACTCAGCGGGATTGATAGTCCCGTCAAATTTCTCCGGCGGGTGAGGCCGGAACTTTTGCGGCCATCTGACCATGTGTATGTGCATGGCTAGAGCAGAACAACCTTCTCCTACTCCCTCGGGAGCAGGACTGTCCCGAGCCTCTCGTCTTTCGCGAGCACACTCGATATGGACACAACCATCTTGTTGACGGTAACGGCGATCAAGCTCCGCCTGGAGGTCGTGAGTTGAAAGCTGGGTTACCGTATGGGTGCGTCGCGCCCCGTAAGGCAGCGACATCGCCTGTTGAGATGCAGCACGCCTCCTGTGTTGGGAAGCGTGCGAACCAAGTCTACCCGACATGGTCTGATGCTGCGATGGGGCCCGCCCCGAAGGGGTAGGACCTTGGTTGCTGATGAGATCGGCTGCTGCTGCAACCAAGTGTTCCACATCAGCCCTCCACTGCTCCATTGCACCCTAGAATGCTCCTGGAGGCGATGGACGTTGAAGAAGAGCACGCGCGACATGGAGCGCATGTTCAGGATTGTTGTTTGCTGATGCCATGACCGACGCAGACGCCCCATCCCGCTGTCCAACTTGATTCGCTGCTGCAGACGGTGGCGGCGGCATGACTCCTGCTGGAGCCACAACACCTGCTGGCTACTGCATGTTGGAGGGATTGCCTCCAGCAGGTTGTGCAGCAGGGTTGCTGTTGGACGATGCAGCAGTAGAGTTCACCATCCTTGAATCTCGGGCGCCCCCTACCTGGCGCGCCAGCTGTCAGAGTCTTGTTTCGGCAGTTCTCCCGGTACTACTGTTGGTAGCCCGCGGAGTTTGTAGTTTGGTATTGGGCGCGCAGAGATTCAAAACATGGTGGCAAAGTGACATGAGGATTTGCATGGTTCGATCTGCCTAAACATAATACCTTACTCCACGGGGTGTGTAGTTGTTGTATTGAGCGTCTGAGCACCTGTGAATGTGTCAAAGCCGAGTATGGAAGAGGTCTAGGAGTCCAGAGAGTCTAGAGAGTCTAGCCCCCTGTGTATCGCTTGACCAGTCCTTTTATAGTTCAAGGACTGGTCGTTACATCGTTGGCCTGGCCTGACATGTGGCCCTGGCGGTTACAGATGCTTAATACACAATAAATGAGGTTAATTACCCTTAATAGTGTGGTAACGGGCCTTGACAGTGCCGTTACTGGTATTAAGAGCCCTCCGATCGTGTGTCATTAATATGGTATTAATGACACTTAATAGGGTCTTCAAGTCCTTGATTGTCCCTTCAAGGTCCGAACCGTTGGAGGTCCTCCAGTCTGATTGTTGAGGCTGAAGGTCCGGCGGCTGCACACGTGGCAGCTCTGGAGCTTACTGTCCGAGGCGGTAAGTCTGGTGTAGTTGTACGCGTGTCGGTACCGGAGCTTCCCTCTGTCGGGGGTTAGGTCCGGAGGTGCCGCACATGTGTTTAGCCCGGAGCTATCCCATGTGTGGGATGTAGGTCCGGTTGCAATATACACATGGCAGCACTTGGACTAACCATAGATGGGAGGCAGGTCCAGTCCCGTATGACACGTGGGGCCTTTAGAGATCTTCAACTCAGACTGGTGAAGTTCCTTTGGTCTTTTTGCAGTCCCAAGGGGTATACGGTACACAGGGTACCGACAAACCCGATTGTCCTTAAGTGTTTGAACAATCCAAAGAATTTGTGAGCAAGCACTAGCAGCAGCTACATATTAAAATTCTAGTGTGGGTTGTGCAACTGAATTTTGTTTTATAGAGGACCAAACAACAAGTGAATTACCAAGAAAATGAAAAGCACCAGAAGTACTTTTCCAATCAATCCTACAACCTCCAACATCAGCATAGGAAAAAGCTTTCAAAGTAACGGTTGAGGAAGAAGGAAGAAAAATGCCAAATTCTTGAGTTCCATGTAAGTACCTGAGAATCCTTTTCAAGGATTGACGATGTGAAGAACGTGGGGAGGCTTGAAACCGTGCACAAAGACATACACTGAATTGTATGTCTGATCTTGATGCCGCGAGGTACAAAAGTGATCCGATCATGCTTCTATATTCTTTTTGATCCACGGGTTCACCATCTTCATCAAGTTCAAGTGTTGTTGTGGTTCCTATTGGTGTCCGAAGAGGCTTGCTTTTGTCCATGTTGAAGCGCCTTAGAAGGTCTTTTGTATACTTCGTTTGATGCACAAAGGTACCCTCCTTGGTTTGCTTGATTTGCAGCCCCAAAAAGTACGTGAGTTCTCCCATCATAATCATCTGAAATTCTGAACTAATCATAGCTGAAAACTTGGACACAAGATCATGAGAAGTACAACCAAAGATAATTTCATCCACATACACTTGAACGAATAATGAGTCATTGCCATGCTTAAGCACAAAAAGAGTTTTATCAACCTTGCCCATGGTAAACCCCTGTTCAAGTAAGAATGTTTTTAACCTATCATACTATGCTCTAGGGGCTTGTTTGAGACCGTATAAGGCTTTGGACAGTTTGTAAACATGATTAGGAAAATCTGGATTTTCAAAACCAGGTGGTTGCTTAACGTAAACTTCCTCATCTATGTAGCCATTAATAAAAGCACTTTTAACATCCATTTGATATAACTTAAAACATTTAGATGCAGCAAAAGCTAACAAAATTCTTATGGCTTCTAATCTAGCAACAGGAGTAAAAGTTTCATCAAAATCTAGACCTTCAACTTGAGTGAAACCTTAAGCAACCAACCTAGCCTTGTTCCTAACCACAACCCCATCCCCACTTTGTTTATTTTTAAATACCCATTTATTTCCAATTAAAGTGTGATCTTGAGGTGGAGGTACAAGTTTCCAAACATTATTTCTTTCAAAATTTTCTAACTGTTCTTGCATGGCAATAATCCACGGTTCATTAGTGAGTGTGTGTGATATATCTTTGGGTTCAAAAGAAGCAACAAAAGCAGAATGAGCATGAGAGTTTGGATCGCAAAACCTGGACCGTGTGACTTGTTCATGCAAGCTTCCAATCATTTGTTGTGGAGGATGACTTTTGAGAACCCGGAGGGGAGTGGATACTTCACAAGCTTCTTCTTCTTCATGTTCATCACAAATTGATGAGCTTGTGACTTGAGGAGGATCTGAACCAGCAGTGGTGGTCGTCGGTGTTGACTGTGAATCAAAATCAGGAGCTGGAACAATGTCATTTGCTGCTGAATTTTTCGCAGCAGCACCACTTCTTTCTCATCTTGAACGAAAATGCTCTCCCCCTGCGGATATGGATCCGGACCTGCAATGTTTGAGCTAGTACCTGTGCTAGCTTCATCAAAAGACACCTCACAAGTCTCCATAATTTTGGTAGTGTCAAGTAAAAGCACACGGTAGCCTCTAGTATGAGATGGATAACCAAGAAACATGCCATCAATGGATCTAGGTTGAAATTTATCAAGATTACCATGTTTCTTGACAAAGCATTTGCATCCAAAGATTCGAAAGTGTGTAACACTAGGCCTATGTCCAAATCAGAGCTCATATGGTGTTTTACCTAGCTTAGCGCGCAAGAAAACACGATTTGAGACATAACAGGCGGTTGCAATCGCATCAACCCACAATTTCCTAGGAGTTTGATATTCATCAAGCATAGTCCTAGCCATCTCAACTAAGGTTCTGTTCTTTCTTTCTACAACACCATTTTGTTGAAGTACATATGGTGAAGAAAATTGATGATCTATTCCATTTTCAGCACAAAAGTGATCAAAAGATTGATTTTTAAATCCGGTTCTGTTATCACTTCTAATTGCTCTTAAAGATCATGGGTGATCAATTGATAATCTAAGAAATAAAGTTCTAAAGTGACTAAAATCTTCATTCTTAGATGCCATAAAGTAAACCCAAGAGTATCTAGAATAATCACCAACAATCACAAGAACATACCATTTACCTCCGAAGGATTGAACGCGTGAAGGTTCTACGGTGTCAAGGTGCAAAAGTTGACACGGTTCAGTTGTCATGATCATTGTGAGAGAAGTATGTGAACCTGCAACCATCTTAGCATGTCTACAAGAAGAGCACACAATTTATTTGTCCCCTTTAAGCTTAGGCAACCCACGTATGCGATCAAGAGCACTAACACGCGTTAAATGATCAAAGCCTATGTGACCAAGTCTACGATGCCAAAAATATAAGTCCTTTGAATCATTGGCAACTAGACACCTATGCTTAGAGGAAGACATATCAAAATCAGCTTTAAAAACTCTTCCAAATCGAGACATGTTAAAAATAAGCTCACAATTTGAATTTACAACTTTGCAGTAATTTTTAGTGAAAATAATTTCCAGATTTTCATCTAGCTGTTGTGAAACAGAAAGCAAGTTGTATTTTAAATTTTTAACAGGTGCCACATCCTTCAAAGTGTAGTGATTATTTACTCTAACCAAACCCTTAGCAATTATAGGAATTGAAGAATTATCAGCAAAAGTAACATTCTCTACACGTGACACAAAAGAGAGGGAGGAGAACCATTCTTTGTTACCGGTCATGTGGCGTGAGCAACCTGAATCCACAATCCAAATATTCTTCTTCCTCATGTGTGTAACTGAATGTGGCCAAGAGGGGGGTGAATAGGCCTTTTGAATTTCCTGCACACTTAATAGAACCGTCAAAACTTGGTTGGCCGGACTAGTCCGGTTGTGTGGGCGGACTAGTCCGGTGTGTAAAAATTATGTGTGTTGATTAGGTGTGATTTGGGAAAATAAATTTCTTTAGCAGCGGAAATGAGAACAACTGATATTTGTAATTGAGATTAATATAAGAATGCAGGTGTAACTTATAATTGCCTTAAGTTGATGTTTAGCACTCAAGTGATCTAATGAACAAAATTTAAAGTAAATGAGACGCAAGACACACGGATTTTTCCCGAGGTTCCATCTCACCACGAGATCTACGTCCCCGTTGAGGAAGCTCACACAGAGCCGGGTCTCCAACCCTTTCCCTCTTCAAGTCACCACGAAGGCCGACTTGATTCCACTATCACGGGTAATCACCAAGTTTGTGGGGCAACCTCACACGTTGAGGGCTCCCACGAGAATTACAATGAAAGAAGTGATCAAATACGCTCAAAAGTATTACAATGCAGAGTATGAGTGTAGAAAGATCAAACCCCAAGAGCTCGCAATGAAAGAACGACGATCTCCCAATCCCGAATCCAAGTGTTCAATTGATTTCACTCTTTTTGAACTTTAGATGTGTGGGGAGATGTGTTTTGGGCTCTTGGGACGAAGTGGCGGCGCTAGGGTTTGCTCTTTGATCAGTATTCGACGTGTGTGTCAATAGGAAAGCCGCGGACTCTCTATTTATAGGGTTTCCAAAAGCTAGCCTTTGAAAAACCCTAACACCGGACTAGTACGGTGCAAGTTCGGACTTGTCCGGTCTCAATGTGTTTTGAAGTCCAGAAAGTCTGCCGGACTAGTCCGGTCCAACCTCGAACTAGTCCGGTGTTGTGTGAAGGTGACTCCAGAAAGTTCATCGGACTAGTCCGTGGACTAGTCCGATCTCCACGAATGGGAGACCAGAAAGTTCAACGGACTAGTCCGGTCCATGATCGGACTAGTCCGGTACCTCAATATGAGAGACTCCAGAAACATCAACGGACTAGTCCGGTGGATGCACGGACTGGTCCGGTCTCCTTAGAAGTGGGATTCCAGAAAGATGAACGGACTAATTCGGTCCATGATCGGACTAGTCCGGTGCTTTGTGAAAGTTAGGTTAATTTTAATCCCTTACCCTCGTGCAAAGTTGTGAGCTCTTGGAGTGTGTCTTTCATACACTCCCTATACATTCAAAATCTAATTTGGTCTTCCAAGCTTCATCAAAGTATCTCTCTTTGAACACCACTTCATTTTTCACCTTTTTGTGTGCATCAAGATGTTTCACTTGTTTGTCCTGCAATCATCTCAGTAGTTTCATTAGGATCTCATATGTTTGTCATCAATTGGCCAAAACCCACAAGGGATATCCTAGATGCACTTACAATCTCCCCCTTTTTGGTGATTGATGACAACCATTTAAGATATCGCAATTTAGAATAAAATCTTGATTTTCATAAGGTGTGCACATATGAGAATAATGATAAGTCCACAATAAGCTTCTCACATATGCACACACCTTATGGTGGGGTGCCTAACCGGTGTGTGATCAACAAGGTGTGATGAAGTAAAGATAATCAATAATGAGTGTAAAGATAATCATCCAAGCAACAATAAGCATCACACATAAGAGAAGAAATAGTGCATTACAAGGTTTTAAAATTAAGTACACATGTCCTTGATCACAAAAACATAAAGGCACCAACTACTATCAAACTATTAGTCTCAATCTCTCCTAGTCTCAATCTCTCCCCCTTTGGCATCAAGGCACCAAAAAAGGGAAAATTTGAGGGGAATCACTCATCGCCACTCTCTTCCTCCGTCTCGGTCCGGTCCTCATCTTCACCACCATCATCATCATTTGCCAGAACAGACTCTTCCTCGGAGTCCTCAAAGGCGGGCGGGGATCCCACCGGCTCAATCTCCAGCTTGTCACAGATAGCTTTAATGTTGGCATTGACATATTGTTGATGCTTCTTCTGCCTGACTTCAATTTTACGACGGCAGGCAAAGATAGAGGTGAGCATTTTGAGCACACCACCGGAGGGTTCATGAGCAGGTGCAGAGCCAGGAGGAGCAGCTGAAGATCTTGTTGCATTCACATCCTGAGCCTGTTTAGTCCTCCTCTCAGCTTCAGGGGATGGAGGTGCATTAGGAGCCAAAGGTAGAGTGTACTCGGTGGGCTTTTGCGGTTTCATCCCCGTATGGTGAACATCCTTGACGAACTCAAGTCCAGTCACCTTCTCAATCATGTACATGATGTACGGGGCATACCCGCAAGATCTGTTTGGAGTGATTGAGATGTTCACAATGTCATTGTAGATGTATTCAAAGACATTGAACGGTCTTCTCCCACCAATGACCTTCATTAGGGTCCTCAAAGTTCCTTGAATAGTCCCCGCATCTCCATCTTTTGGGGCTATTGTCTCCCTCAAAATTCTGTTGAGGACACATAGAAGGGCTTCAAATACTTGATAGTGGGAGCAACATATGGCATCCTTGTGTCATAGAGAAATGTGAGCTCATCCTTCTCCAGGGGTTGCAGATTGTGGATGACTAGATCATGATCCAAGGTATGCTCAAGGTGGAGAATCCTTGCAAATTCATCATAAGTAACACTATACTTGGAACCATGGGTCATCCAAGTAAGACTGTCTCCATCACCACGAGCAAAGTAGAGGGTAGAGTAGAATTGGGTGATCACCTCATTGTTCCAGTCATTCTCAAAGGAAAACAGTTCCTTCAGTCCGTGCCTCTCCAGGGACTCAACCACCTCATGGAAAGTAGGATACTTCTTTGATTGCATGTACCCGATGCTCACCCACTGACTCTTCACAACAGGATTCTTCATCTTCATGTACACATGCTCGTAGTAGTCGGCATGGAAGTTGCTCCAAAATCTTGGGTCTGAGCATTGCCGAGGTCGAGCATACACATTAACCTGCCTGAAGCTGTCGGCAAACTCACCCCCTTTTCCAGTGAAATCCTTACTTGAGCGCTGCCTGTTGCGGTGACTTGGGTTCTTCATTTTCAAGGGTCCAATGGGACCACCAGCAAGCCCCTTTCCTTTGTTGAGAGTCCTCTTTGGCCCTGAGGAGCTCTCACCAGCCTTTCCTTGGGCCTTCTTCACAACTACCCTCCTTTTCTTGGGCAAGTTGTCATCGGAGGGTGGAGAGTGCACATTTACATCATGCCTTTTCTTCACGTACCTCTCCTTGGCTCTCTTCACCTTTTCACGCTCAACTTCTTCATCAACATGGAAGGAGCTGTCATCTGAGCTTGAAGACATCGTGCCTAACAAGGAGTTCATGATTTAGATGAGAATGAACTGAGAATGAAGGTGATGTGAGGATTCAAATGTCAGAGACCGGACTTGTCCGGTGTCAGTGTGCGGACTTGTCCGGTGTACCGGACTAGTCCGTACCTGGGAGCCGAACTAGTCCGGCCTGGCACAAGACCCTAACAAAACTGGAATCACAACTTCTATTTAAGGGTGCAAATGAGCATGAATGTGAAAGGAATACAACTCTGAAGCTAATGTACTTCCTTGGAATCAAGAGAAATAGGCTAGAACTAGAAAAGTTGAGAGTTTGACTTTAGGGAGAAATTTACCGAGATTTGAGGATTTGCGTTGAAGGAGCACAAATCTGTCCGGATGAGGTTGGAGAGGAGTACCAACTCGTCGATGGGAGAATTTCCCACGGAGAAAACTTGGATTTTGAGGGTTCAACTCGAAAATCACCTTTTGGGGGCTAGAGTTTGAGAGGTGAGGGTTTAACTCAAGTGGAGGGAGACTTGAAACGGTTTTGGACCGGCCAGCTGCTTATATAGGCAGCTGACCGGACTAGTCCGATCAGAGGGCGGACTAGTCTGGTGTCCCTGGAAGACCTAGGAAGAGGGATTATCCGGACTAGTCCGGTGGTAAACCTGACTAGTCCGGTGTTACTGGACAAACTAAGTATTTAGAGATAACTAATAGTGATACAAGGACAAGTTTTGCAAATAATCTTGGTGATTATGACCAGAAAGCACTCAACACAAAAACATGGTCATAAGTTCCAAGATTTCTTCATTAAAAATAGTTTTCTTAGGAGAAAAGGAGGTGAGGGGCAGTTTTAGCAATAAAATGTAACATTTGAAGTATCAACCAGATGTGCAACGTTTCAAGCCACATTTCGAGAGTCAAGAATATTAAGTTCATTCCTAAGTTCACAAAACCTTTTCTCATCCAATGGTTTGGTAAAAATATCCGCAAGTTGTTTTTCAGTTCTAACATGTGAAATAGCAATGTCACCTTTTAATGAATGATCTCTAAGAAAATGATGACGGATATCTATGTGCTTAGTTCTTGAGTGCTCTACTGGGTTGTGTGCAATTTTTAAAGCACTTTCATTGTCACATAGAAGTGGGATATGGTTAAGATTGTAGCCGTAGTCCCTAAGGGTTTGCCGCATCCAAAGTAATTGGGCGCAATAGCTACCGGCTGCAATATATTTTGCTTCTGCTGTGGAAAGGGCAATGGAGTTTTGCTTTTTAGATGACCAAGATACTAGGGACCTACCAAGAAACTGACAAGTCCCTGACGTGCTCTTTCTATCGACTTTGCATCCTGCATAGTCGGCATCGGAATATCCTATCAATTTAAATTTGGATCCTTTGGGATACCAAAGGCCCAAGTTGGGTGTGTGCACAAGGTACCTTAGGATTCTTTTTACAGCAACTAAATGACACTCTTTAGGTGCAGCTTGAAACCTTGCACACAAGCAAACACTGAGCATAATATCTGGCCTAGATGCACATAAATAAAGTAAAGAGCCAATCATGGACCGATATACCTTTTGATCCACATTTGGACCGTCTTCATTGAGGTCGAGATGTCCATTAGTGGCCATGGGTGTCTTGATGGGCTTGGCTTTGTCCATATTGAATTTCTTGAGAATGTCTTGTGTATATTTGGTTTGGCTTATAAATGTACCTTCTCTTAGTTGCTTCACTTGGAATCCCAAGAAGAACTTTAATTCGCCCATCATTGACATCTCGAACCTATCTGTCATAATTTTGCTAAACTCTTCACAGAAGGATTTGTTAGTTGATCCAAAGATAATGTCATCAACGTAAATTTGACATACAAATAAATGATCATCACAATGTTTAGTGAAAAGTGTATAGTCAGCTTTACCAATTTTGAATCCATTCTGAATTAGAAAATCTCTAAGACACTCATACCAAGCTCGAGGAGCTTGTTTGAGGCCATAGAGAGCCTTACGCAGTTTGTAGACATGGTTGGGATACTTCGGGTCTTCGAATCCTAGTGGCTGCTCCACATAAACTTCCTCCTTGATTGGGCTGTTTAAGAAAGCGCTTTTGACGTCCATTTGATACAGCTTAAAATTATGGTGAGTAGCATATGCCAATAAAATACGAATGGACTCAAGTCTAGCTACAGGAGCGAAAGTTTCATCGAAGTCCAAACCTTCGACCTGAGAATAACCTTTGGCCACCAGTCTTGCCTTATTTCTTGTTACTACTCCATGTTCATCTTGCTTGTTCCGAAAGACCCATTTAGTTCCAACTATGTTCGCCTTTGGTCTCTCCACTAGCTCCCAAACTTCATTTCTCTTGAAGTTGTTCAGCTCCTCTTGCATTGCAATCACCCAGTCTGGATCCCCTAAGGCTTCTTCCACACTGTATGGTTCCAGAAAAGACACAAAAGAATAGGATTCAAAGAAATTTGCAACTCGAGATCTAGTAGTTACTCCCTTAGCAATATCTCCAATGATGTTGTTGACAGGGTGGTCTCCTTACACGCTCTGGTGTACTCTTGGGTGTGGAGCTTGTGTAGTTGCTTGTTCTTCATTATCTTCATGTGCATTGTCTCCCCCTAGATCATTGCTTCCATGATGGTCCTGATCTTCTTGATCTTCCTCCTCTTGATCTTGTGCAAGGGCTCCCCCTTGATCATTGCCTCTGTGTTGAGGTTCATCTTGTGCATTTGAGTCGAATGTTTGCTCTTGTGGTAAGATATCGCCAAGTCCCATTTTCTTCAGTGCTTCATATGGAGCTTCCTCTTCATCTAGCACACACTTATCAACTTGCTCCACTTGTGAGCCGTTAGATTCATCGAACACTACGTCACGTGCTACTTCAACAAGGCCGGACACCTTGTTGAAGACACGATAGGCGTAGGCATTCGATTCATAACCGAGCAAGAATCCTTCATCGGACTTCATAAAGCAAACTTCGAGGCCCTCTGTTTCTTGTTCAGAATAAAACATTTGCAACCAAAAACTTTAAAATAAGAAACATTAGGCTTTTTACCGGTAAGGAGCTCATATGGAGTTTTCTTCAGTAGTCGATGGAGGTATAGTCGATTAGTGGCATGGCAAGCGGTGTTCACTGCTTCTGCCCAAAATCGATCTGATGTCTTGTATTCATCCAACATAGTTCTCGCCATTTTGATCAATGTTCTGTTCTTCCTTTAGGCCACTCCAATTTGTTGAGGGGAGTAGGGTGCTGAGAATTCATGCTTTATCCCTTCTTCATCGAGAAACTCTTCAACTTGGAGATTCTTGAATTCTGTCCCGTTGTCACTTCTGATGTTCTTTATGGTTGATGAGAATTCGTTCTGAGCTCTTTTTAAGAACTTCTTGAGGATCCCCTGAGTTTCTGATTTATCATACAAGAAAAACACCCAGGTAAATCTTGAAAAATCGTCAACAATTACTAAACCGTATTTGTTACCGCCGATGCTGATGTACGAAATTGGACCAAAAAGATCCATGTGTAGAAGTTCCAGCGGTCTTGCGGTAGTCATCACATTCTTGGCGGGGTGTGGTGCTCCGACTTGTTTTCCCGCTTGAGAAGCGCTGCATGGCCTGTCCTTTTCAAAAACCACATCCTTAAGACCACGGATGTGACCACCTTTTAGAAGTTTCTGCAGATTTCTCATCCCAACATGGGCTAGCTGTCCATGCCACAGCCATCCCATGCTAGTTTTAGCAACTGAGCAAGTGTTGAGTACGGCTTTATCTTTGTTGAAGTCAACTAGATAGAGCTTGCCCTTCAACATTCCCTTGAATGCAATCGAGTCATCGCTTCTTCTAAAAACAGTCACACCCTCATTAGTGAATAAACAGTTGTAACCTTTGTCGCATAGTTGGGATATTGACAAAAGATTATAATCTAGAGAATCTACATGTAAAACATTTGATAAGGTATGTTGAGAGGATATTTCAATGTTACCGCTACCAAGGACCTTTCCTTGGTTGTTGTCTCTGAAGTATATGCCTTCACCTGGATCCTTGTTGTACTCGTACTCCACAAACATACCTCTCTCTCCGGTCATGTGATTTGTGCATCCGCTATCAAGTACCCATTTTGTTCCACCGGAGGAGTAAGCCTGCAAAATATAATTATTCCTTGGTTTTAGGTACCCAAGCTTGCTTGGGTCCTCTCAGGTTAGTCACAAGAGTCTTGGGCACTCACACACAAGTTTTCAAGTTCTTGTGGCGTGGCCCTGTATATTTGGCAATGACTCTTCCATTTTTGGCTTTCATAAGAACATAAGAATCATTAAATGTATGAAACAATATTTGTGGTTCAGATTCATGAGATTTTTCCTTGACAAAGACAATTCTATTCTTAGCATAATTAGAATTAGGCATGTGTTTGTTCTTATCAAAACCAAGGCCATCTTTGACATTAGGAGGTCTAGTGACCATATATGCATTGCGTGCATATTTGATCTTCTCCTTATCAAAGATGCCGCTTGGAGGGGCATGCATATTACGAGAAGTTGATGTATTAGAAATAATATTATTCTTACTAGAGCAAGTGCAAGTTCCGATTGTTGTCGAACTCATATCTTTGGAGAAAGAGCTCTTGGAGGAAGAGGAGTCACTTTGCTTGAGCGACTCAACTTGCACCTCAAGGATCTTGTTAACCTTTGACAAGCTAGCAAGTTCTTCCTTGATTGCAATATGTGAGTCTTCTAGCTTTGAGTAAGTTTCCTTACTCAAGGCTAGCTCAACTTCAAGCAAATTGTTCTTCTCTTTTTCAAGCTCGAGAAGCTTTTCAACCTCTTGATATCTCTTCCTTTCACGGATGAGCATATCTTCTTGTCGATCAAGAAGTTCTTCCTTCTCAAAAATCTCATTCGACAACATTTCCATTTTCTTTAGAGCAATTTTACTTAGTCCTCTAAACATTTCTTCGTTATCGCTAGAGCTGTCAAAGTCATCAATAGAGGAATTTAGTGTAGGAGGAGTGAGCCGTACCTTTTTCTTGCCTTCCTTAGCCATAAGGCAAGTGTGGTTGTTCTTGTCCCGTCCTCCCATGTTTGGAAAGAGTGTGGCCTTCATAGTAGGTTTCTTGATTGCAATAGTGGCCATCTCTTCTTCTTCATCGGAGGAGGACTCGTCGTTTGAGTCCCACTCCTTGCCAATGTGAGCTTGATGGATTTGTCTTCTTTTTCTGAAATTTTTCTTTTCTTGAGGTCTTGTTTCCTTCTTCTTTTTGTTTTCTTCATAGGGGCAGTCCATCATGAAGTGACCATACTCTCCGCAGTTGTAGCAAGTGCGTCGAGCCTTGGATTTTCCTTTGTCCTTGATTTTGCCTTCATTTGAGTTGTTGCCGTGTCTTCTTTTCATCATTCACTTGAATTTCTTGATAAAGAGTACCATTTCCTCATCATCAAGATCGGTGCTCTCATCACTTGTATGTCCATCGTCTTGATCTTCACGAGCTTCTTTGAGTTTGGGTCGGCATGTAGCTTTGAGAGCGACCTCTTTCCTTTTGGAGGAAGTGAGTTCGGCCAAGTCTTTGACGTATTTTGCCTCTTTCTCCATCATCTCATGATTTATGATCTTCCCCAACAACTCATCGGGGGTCATTTTGTGAAAACCGGGGCTTTCTCTAATCATTGAGCAAAGAGTGACATTTCTTGGCATGAAGGCTCTAATCATTCTCTTGACTACCTCGTGATCCGTCCATTTCTTACTTCCATAGGCACGTATCTTATTGATGAGTGCCTTCATCCGGTTGTACATGTCTTGAGGTGATTCGCCTTCTTCAATAGCGAATCTCCCCAACTCTCCTTCAAGCATTTCGATTTTTGCTTCACGAACCGATCTATTTCCTTCGTGAGCTGTCTTAAGTGTATCCCAGATTTCCTTAGCACTTTCTAAGCCATCAATCTTGGTGAATTCCTCTCTGCTTAATGATGACGTGATCACGGCGACGGCTTGTGCATTTCTGTGAATCTCTTGTTCTTGTTCTGGGGTGAGTTCTTCATCCGTGTCCGGGATATCTATGCCAGTGCAAACGATGTGCCATAGACTAGGATTTAGGGATATTAGATGAATCTTCATGTTGTACTTCCACATTGTATAGTCGCTTCCGTCAAACTGTGGAGGTTTTCCCATAGGAATGGAAAGATAATGGTTGTTTGAATTGAGACGGTTGTAGTTGTAAGGCTGTCAGGAGTAGTCGTGATGACCGCTCTCCGTCGTCTTCTATTCTTCTTTTCCTTTTTGTCCTAGCAGTTTCTTTCTCAGAAGTGCCTTCAATTGTCACACTTCTTCATCATCGTGTGGGCTCTCTTTCAGCACATCAAAAGCTTTAGTTTCTTGTTCCTCCTCATTAATGTTCATCTTCGAGATATCGTTGTTCTTCTCAGAGGCCATTGATCTCTCCGAGATGTGAGTCTCGTTGGTGGAGAACCTTGCTCTGATACCAATTGAATTCTAGTCCGGTTGTGTGGGCGGGCTAGTCCGGTGTGCAAAAATTATGTGTGTTGATCAGGTGTGATTTGGGAAAATAAATTTCTTTAGCAGCGGAAATGAGAACAACTGATATTTGTAATTGAGATTAATATAAGAATGCAGGTGTAACTTATAATTGCCTTAAGTTGATGTTTAGCACTCAAGTGATCTAATGAACAAAATTTAAAGTAAATGAGACGCAAGACACACGGATTTTTCCCGAGGTTCGATCTCACCATGAGATCTACGTCCCCATTGAGGAATCTCACACAGAGTCGGGTCTCCAACCCTTTCCCTCTTCAAGTCACCACGAAGGCCAACTTGATTCCACTATCACGGGTAATCACCAAGTTTGTGGGGCAACCTCACACGTTGAGGGCTCCCACGAGAATTACAATGAAAGAAGTGATAAAATACACTCAAAAGTATTACAATGCAGAGTATGAGTGTAGAAAGATCAAACCCTAAGAGCTCGCAATGAAAGAACGACGATCTCCCAATCCCGAATCCAAGTGTTCAATTGATTTCACTCTTTTTGAGTGGCGGCGCTAGGGTTTGCTCTTTGATCAGTATTCGATGTGTGTGTCAATAGGAAAGCCGCGGACTCTCTATTTATAGGGTTTCCAAAAGCTAGCCGTTGAAACCCTAACACCGGACTAGTCCGGTGCAAGTCCGGACTTGTCCGGTCTCAATGTGTTTTGAAGTCCAGAAAGTCTGCCGGACTAGTCCGGTCCAACCTCGAACTAGTCCGGTGTTGTGTGAAGGTGACTCCAGAAAGTTCATCGGACTAGTCCGTGGACTAGTACGATCTCCACGAATGGGAGATTCCAGAAAGTTCAACGGACTAGTCCGGTCAATGATCGTACTAGTCCGGTCCCTCAATATGAGAGACTCCAGAAACATCAACGGACTAGTCCGGTGGATGCACGGACTGGTCCGGTCTCCTTGTAAGTGGGATTCCAGAAAGATGAACGGACTAGTACGGTCCATGATCGGACTAGTCCGGTGCTTTGTGAAAGTTAGGTTAATTTTAATCCCTTGCCCTCGCGCAAAGTTGTGAGCTCTTGGAGTGTGTCTTTCATACACTCCCTATACATTCAAAATCTAATTTGGTCTTCCAAGCTTCATCAAAGTATCTCTCTTTGAACACCACTTCATTTTTCACCTTTTTGTGTGCATCAAGATGCTTCACTTGTTTGTCCTGCAATCATCTCAGTAGTTTCATTAGGATCTCATATGTTTTTCATCAATTGGCCAAAACCCACAAGGGATATCCTAGATGCACTTACAGTATCTACATAGAAGCACAATATGTCGATGACTCGATACTGGGGTTAGTCAAAAGGCATTTAGGAATCCAGTACTGAGTCACACGACGTCCAGCAGGAATAACACGCGAAAGCTGAGATAAAACAGCATGTTTATGAGCCAAAGCTTGAGGATTTTTGTACCCAACTACTGTCCTACGAGATGTTACATGTGTAGCACGAAAAAAATGTAGGTTTGGGAGCAAACTTTGCATGTTTTCGGCTCATTACAGCAGGTTGCATGTTCCTATCATTTGGTTTAGCATGAGCAGCAAATTTTGCATGAAAGTTATGAGATCTAGCAATCATTCTTTCTTTTTTTGTTGTCTATCTAGTCTATAACAAAAATCTACAACATGACCATCTCTACCAGTAGGTACAATGAAATTTAACTTTGTGTTTATGTCTAGATAAGCAAGCAACATTTTTATTTGAAACCGAATGAGAAAACACTCCTGCAGATTTGAAAACCACTTCTTTTTGTTTAGGAACTGTTTGAATCAAACCACTTCCTAATGACTTTACGATTTTAGGTGGATGTGCCTTAGCATGAGCATGAGAATCAAAACCTAAACCAGTTTTATCATTGCAAGACTTGGAAGAATTCAGCAGCAAGTTTATGTTCTTATTCCCGTTACAAAACTGATCTAATGTCCAATGCATGTTATCAAGTTTATTGGACAGATCAAGACAATTTTCACATGAAGTTTTTCCTTTTAATTTGCAATTGGAACAAAATTTAACTTCATGAGAACGTAAGGTATTGTTCAATATAGAAATTTCATTCATAGCATCTTGTAGTTTCTTATCAAGATCATCACAAGTAGAACAATGCAAATCCAATATAGAACAGCTAGCATCTCTCAAGTTTTTATCATTAAGTGCAGCAAGCTCTCTATTCTTTTCAATTTCTAACATAAGTTTATCAAGTGTGGAGGTGTGCACACTTCTTAATAAGGACAATTGTTTATATATTAATTCACATGAGGAACAAGAATCATCACTAGAAATCAAAGATTTCGAACGATTAATTTCACATTCTAGTGACTCAATTTTAACAGCATTGTCCCTATGATTTTTGTCCTTTTTCTTAACTATAACAGTGGCACGAGAAATAGCATCACACATTTCTTTGCAAGTAGGACATACCTCTTCATTGTCGTTGTTGTGTTCAGCCTCCTCCATACTTGATCTTGACTTGCCCGCCATGAAGCACAAGTTTGCCAAATCATCTTCATCTTTGTCACTTCCAATGTCCACATCACTTGAGCCAAGTTCTTGAAGTGCGGAGACAAAACTGCTCACCAATTGACGTCCTGTAAAACCCATCTTTTTCTTCTTATCGTTTGTAGAGGAGTGCTTCATCCTTGTTTGCTTTTCATCCTGGGAAGTAGGACCTGAAAGTTTAGGGCAATCTGAATGAAAATGTTCTGTCTTACCACATTCAAAACATCATTGAGGTCCGAAGCTTCCTCTCCTTCTAGTTCTCACATTTTGCAATGCTTTTGAGAACCTAGTAGAGAGAAGTGCTAGCTCCTCCTCTGGAAACTTCTCAATCGGTTCAAGGGTTAGAGAGGACAACAAAGCAACTATACCACAAGATGAAGATTGATCGGAGCTAGGCATGTCACGTTGAGAAATAAAAGCAATAGACTTGTTGGGGTTCTTACGTGATATTATGTCAATTTCATGAGTTTTTAACTTGGAATATAGCACATCTAAAGTAAGTGTACTCATGACAGTAGATTCACAAATAGATGTGACTTTCGTCTCCCAAATTGACATATCTAATACACTTAACAATTGCCTAGCATTTTCAGCATCTCAAAAATTAATATTGACACTACGCAAGTTGCTGAGAATTTTATTAAAGTGAGCAAAAAGGTCATCAATAGACTCATCGGGTTGCATCTCGAAGCGCATGTATTCTTTCTTGAACATGTCTTGCCTTACCTTTTTGATCGTGTTGGATCCTTCATGGTAGTCACAAAGTGCTTTCCACACATTATATGCAGAACAGAGGTGTGCAACACGGTCGAGGTCGCTTTGAGTTAATCCTTGTCTGATCAAGTTACGAGCCTTGTTGTTGTTGTCGACATCTCTCAGATTTGTAGCTGTAACTTGATCATTTGACAGCACTTCGCAAGTCTTGTATACCTTCTCCCATACTGCGAAGCCTTGAGCCTAGATGAAGGCTTCCATATGTGCCTTCCAAACCTGAAAATCAATACCACTAAACACACAAGGTTTGGCGGAGTATTTCTCCATGATGATTAGTCAAAAACATGTGCAAATCACAAAAATTAGAGCACTGTGGCTCTGATACCAATTGTAGGATTGAAGAGCACGTGAAAATCTACCAGGGGGTCAATGGTAGATTAAAAAATCTTACGCAGCGGAAACAATTAAATCCCAACCCCTTCGGTAGAAAAACAATCTATTGAAGAAATCGTGTGTGAGACTAACCTAAACGTGTTTCACCATGACGAAAGTGATATATATCAGAGAGAATCAAGTCACGAAGACGACACAACAAGAATCACTCATATACGTCAAGAGAAACTCAAGTTACGATTGAAAGATCGAACAAAGGTCAATCTGTTCTACCCAGTAAAAACAGATCTGTAATACTGCAAAGAAACTCGTGTAGACCAGAAACCACAAATCCAATGACTAAATAATCAAGTCGTGAAGACAACCCAAAAAGAATCACGTCAATTAGATCTTCCAAACTCGAGTTATGATAAAACCACCGAAGAAAGGTAGTGTTGTGTAGAAAACTCGACGAGAAAAACTTGTTTGAAATAAGTCGGACGAACAAGGCAGAAAAGTTCCTTTAAACTACGACCTTTATTCAATAGAACACAAGAGGAACAGCTCCAAAGTCGTACACCACGAGCTCTGGCCTCCCTTGCTTATATAACCATCCCTTAGGCCAACCCAAATCTCAACTAGGACTCTAATCCTACTCAAATCATGAATCGAAACTTTCCATAACTGCTTAGGACTCTTCTATACGCAGATAGAAGCAATCTTAAGACTTCCAAACACCTTAGGAACGTATCCCACATTCCTAAAACAACCCAAATTCGTGACCCACACGAAATCCTATCATAACCAACTCAAATCTTTCCATTTTGAGTCAAACCCGACCCAGCCGCAACCTGAGTCCATAACCTAGTCGGTTGGACCTTTCTGACCAATTCTTTACATCCACATCTCTTCATCATGCCTCAGAACCATGTAGCCACGTCCATGCACTCCTTGCACACATGCAAACATCTTCCAATGACGTCCCTGATACCTTCATATGCATTGTTCTTGATTCATACATGTTGTGCGACCTCCCGATCAACTCAACCACAATTCCTCCGAACTTGGTTGTTGAACCTCATCTTCTTCCTAAGACTAGTTCAATGGATCCCATCACCAGCCATGTCTTGAACTCAAGCAACACCTGCACATGAATAAACATCCAATACTTTCGAGCACAAGTCCTCGACTTGACTCACGTTAGTTCCGAAACTACAACATCTTACGTGAGCACCTCACATAAGCATGTTGCAAACCATAGCAAAATGATATCATCCATATCAACCAAAACACATCAAAAACTTAGCAAATGAATACTAAGCAATCTTTCCAACAATGTAAAGCAAGTTCGAGACAATTCATAGTAAAAGCAGGAACATTGCAATTAAGCTCCGAACCTTGCCAAAGCTAATCGGAGCTTGAGCCGGAGCTTACCAAAGCTAGTACAACCTAGTGCTGGAGCTTACCAAAGCTAGTACAACCTAGCGTCGGAGCTTACCAAAGTAGGTCAGAACTACTCAACCCAAAAGTCGGAGCTAGAATAACATGTCGGAGCTAACCAACATAAGTCAGACCTATCAAAACATATCGGAGCTTAACAAAGACATGCCGGAGCTATCAAAGACATGCCGGAGCTAAAGAAAAAGCTCACCGGAGCTACCTAAAAACATGTCGGACCTAGACAAAGAAAGTCGGACCTATTGTCGGACCTTGCATAAGCTCGAAACTAGAGTTGGACCTTGTTAAAAAGGTGTTTTGGCAGCATTCAAAACTTCTATTGTCAAAGCCAATGTATTCAGCACACATAGGTCTCACAGGGAGCCGTCTCCACCAACGCCCCCTCTGTTCCCACGATGGCAGTGTTGGTCCCGGGGCCGATGGGAGAACCCCGTGCCACCGCACATCCACTGCGCTCGCCAGCGCCACAGACAGGTTCGCCAAAACAAGTACAGACGACAGGGAGGCCAACTGTGTTAGAACATAACCATAGGAATTGACGGCGGTGGGGGTAGCACATCTGCTCCCTCACCCCCAAAGTGACCACCTCGGCTTGTAGAACCAAACCCGTCGATGGCGAGGCAGGCGAAATCATGGACGGCCTCCTCTATTGGACAGCCGCACCGACCTCTTATGTATTGCATTGAGAGGAGATGTGAGAATCCCCCAGAGGCAAAACGATCAAGGACATTAAGATGGAAGAGCGTCAATGAAAAGTGGCTCGTGATGCGCAAAGCCCAGCTTGATGACGACTCCAAGCCCTGTGCCCCAAATAGCGGAGGCGTTTCTCGGGTGCCCAAAACTCGAGGGTCGAGGTCTGACACCGAGGCGACGAAGATGTCCAACCGATTTCCACCCTCGCCCTCTTGGTTGAGCGGCCAGGACCCGACACCTTCTCCCTCTTATGACCCTTGGCGATCACGGTCGACGAACGGGGGTCGAGCTCAACCCCCCTCCCCTCATCCTTCGGCAGCCTAGGGCGACAGACGATCCTGGTGAAGCCCCATTGGGGAGGACGATCCCGGCTCACCGGAGAGGACCATCCATGACATCACTTGGTGCCTGTCCATAACCCTCGACATCCTCGCAAAATTTTAGATGGCAAAAACTCCGCCTGCGACTCCCTCATTGGGTCACTGACAGTAGCATAATACCACATGGTGTTGGCCCTGTCTCGAAGCGGTAGGACCCTCTGCTCGACGAGCGTTTTGAGGATAGCCTGGCAAGTAAGGCCATCTACTTCCATCCTATCCATGACCGCCAAGATCGGTGCCAAATGTGGATCCTCCTCTATCGGGCATCCTTGGCCCCAAGCAGAAAAGGACTCCGGCACCCTCTAAGTAAACGTCGGCAGGCCAGGTCTCGTGATCCAGACATAGAACTATACCCGGTGCCAGCCCATGAGGGAATCTAGCATTAGAATCGCAAAATGGTGCGGAGACCGCGACCGCGCTTGGGCATAGATGGAGCAACCTAGAGGAATCGGGGTCTTGGAGGAGCGGATGAATAAGAGGAACCTGCAAAGGGAGTAGTTGGGAGACATCCCAAGATACGCCTCGCACAAGGTACATAGAGACGTGGAGCACGATGTTCATTGAAGAGCCCGCGGAGGAACGGCATCACTGGCAACCCCAGGCCCCGCTCTTGGAAGGACAGAAACGATAAAAATTCACCACCTCTCGGTTGTGGGACTCCCTCGCTGCTCAGACAAAGAGGCTACAGGAGTGAGTTTTTTGGACTGCATACGGTTGCCAAGGGCGGACGTGGGGCATTAGGACAGTTCGCCTCGACAACTGTGCATGGTGGGCCCATGGACTGAAGTGTCATAGAGCATGCCATGGGGCCCCGACCCCTCATATTTGGTGCCGCTTTGAATCATTCATATCTTTGAAACCTGGCAATCAATTGAATTGGCATGGTGGCCTGCCTTTCTTCTGAGTTGTACTGGCACCGACTCCAAGTCACGCGACACCTCCTCATCTCCTGCAGTGCTACACCCACGGGCCAGGAAAGTAGGTAAGCTTTCTGGCTCACTTTTTGGGCCTGTGTAGTTCGGGGTGCCCACCTGTCTGACAGGTCGTAGTGTTGCTACCCCGAACGAACAAGAGTGAGGGATGGATGACTGAATATGGCTGACTAGTCCATGCTCGGGGCACTAGTCCTCCCTGACATCTCCAACTATTCATGTCCAGGTCTTGCCTTCACATGTCTTTAGTATCCTAGTAATGGCTTGGTTCCTTAGCCACTCGGGCCCCTATGGGACCCGGAAACTATCAATATGTCCCTACGCGGATTTATAAAATGCGAGCATTTGTCTCAACGTACTGCCGTCAGTAGCGAACAGTGGCGGATGCATTCTGGTCACTCGAAATGAACTGGCACGATCGGTTTTTACCTGGACTACCCATTATATAGCGCACCGAGAGTAGGATTTTTCACCCTACCTTGGGACTTCCTATCCTTCTCACCCCTCCAAGCAGACGAACAGCTCGTCGACGGGGTGCAAACTAACTTGCGGCTAAAATATGACCTCGTAAGAGGTTCGGGGTCCACCACGCGATCCCAGCTAACAACAATGGGGCGCCTGCGCACCGTCCGAATTAGTCTGGCTGCTAGTGGCCAGGTGTGTAACCAAATCGATACTACCACGTTTTTTATCTCTTGTTTTTCAGGGTCCCCGGCGTGATGGCGAGTTCAACCTACTACCAACTCCATGTAGATTCGGATGAAGGCTCGGGGCTACTAACGGTGTTCTGTACGCGGGGTACCAAACATATAGGACCCGACGGTATGTGACCACTAAGCGGCTATGAACTGAAGCTACCCTCCGTCTGAGGAGGGGCCACCACCAATGCCACGACCATTCGAGATAAGGGTATTCAACCTGCCCATGTCCCAACCGAGAGGTTGGGCGAACGTTCCTCCCTAGCTCGAGCTCAAGAGAGGCAAGTAGTTGGGGGCATTTATGACGGAAGGTGGGCATGGTAACTTCGTGAATGTGGCCTAGAGGGGGGCTGAATAGGCCTTTTAGAATTTTGTCGAAACCTGCAACACATAACAACCAGATCAAATCTCAAGATATCGAACTAGTTCGGTCAACTGCGGACTAGTCCGGTGTATACCGACTAAGTTGATCAAATTGTACCAATTATATTGATCCTAGGATGTATGCAGCGGAAATATACTTGTAATTAAAGTGTTACACAACTATGAACTAGGATGTACCACAAGTTATTCTTATATTCAATGTTTCAACGTAAAGTGAACAAGATTAATTGAAACCCTAGATTGATATGAAGAATAAGAACGATGTACGCAAAGTAAGTACACAAGCACTTTATCCTGTGGTTCGGTTCCCACAGAGGCAATCTACATCCACGTTGAGGAGTCCACAAAAGGACCGGGTCTTCTCCAACCCTACCCTCGTCGGATCGCCACGGAGGCCAATCCTCTTCACTAATCACAAAGGGCAAATAACCAAATTCAAGGGGCCTTCTCACAAGTTGAGGGCTCCCGAAGATTACAATATGAACACCACCAAGAACACACTCTTAAGATCACAATAAAAACCACAGGAGTGTGTTAGGGAATCAAACCAAGAGCTCAATGAGTGATGAACTGTGTCTCTCCAATGACCCAAAGTGTATCCTCAAGGGATTGATCTTTCTTGCGTTTGATTTCGTGGAGAGAGGTGTTTTCTAGGCTCTTGGAAGGTGTGACGGCGCAAGGGGTCGAGAACTGTGAAAGATGGGTCGTGTACACTTATTTTATGGGGTTTCCAAAAGTTACCGTTAGGGTTTAGAAAGATCGGACTAGTCCGGTGTGCTGTGTGTAGCAAACCCTAGGTGTCCCGAAATATCGGACTTGTCCGGCTGAAAGCGGTGTTGTCCGCTTTTGGTTCTGGAAGACTTCGGACTAGTCCGATAAATATCGGACTTGTCCGGATGTGAAACCCTAAGTGAATTTAGGGAACAAGTCCGCACTTGGAGGACTTGTCTGATTTAGGTTAGAGGGTTTTGGACTAGTCTGTACTAATACTGGACTTGTCCGATTGACATCAGAAAGATATCGGACTAGTCCGGTGTGTGAGCGGACTTGTTCGATCTTGTGCAACTTGTGAAGTGTTTGGGTGACTAGTCCGCACTGGGGAGGACTAGTCCGATTCTAGTCAGAGAGATATCGGACTAGTCCGTGGTGATATCGGACCACTCCAGTCAGTGAAAACTGGACTGTGAGGACAAGTTCGCACTATGGGGACTTGTCTGATCTTGTGCAGAAAGATATCGGACTAGTCCAGGGTCTGTCGGACTAGTCCGATCCTGTATAAATATGTGCAATGTGTGAGATTATTTGTGCTTGATCTCTTAGGGTGTGTTTCCTTAACACACTCCATACACAATAATCTACTACACTTGTTTATTGAGCTCTTTTCTGCATTGCTCCTCATTCTCCTTCCTTTTTGGCACTTTGCTCATTTTCTCATTAGAACCTATGCTCATCTAAACAAAGTGGTTAGGATCTAATTTGCTTGTCATAAATCAACCAAAACCCACAAGGGATTCCTAGATGCACTTTCAATCTCCCCCTTTTTGGTGATTGATGATAACCAATTGAGATTTCACAAACTATGATAAAAAGTTGAGATTTTCATAACGTGTGCACATATGAGTTTAAAACACATTAAGCAATGAAAACATTATCCATATGTGCACTCTTTATGGTGGGATGCAGAACTAAGTGCATAGAAACAATAATCATGATGAGAATGACATAATTGACATCAACACATCAACAACAAGCATGTATGTCATTCTTATAGCAAAATCACAAATTTCATCAATATATTCATAAGTAGTTCAAAACATTGCATCACAGGACCAACAGTACCAAAAGAGCATATTAGAAGTTCTACAACCCACAAATAGACAAAAGACACAAAAAGAGAGCTCTCCTTGCATCCTACAGCTAAAACCTAAGACTCCTTAGACTCCCCCTCAATCTCTCCCCCTTTGGCATCAAGACACCAAAGAGAAGGAGAGGAGAGACAAGCCTCGCTGTCGGTCCTCTCATCGTCTTCATCTTCATTCTTTGGCTGATGATGATGAGGAGGAGGAGGAGGAGGAGGAGGAGGAGGAACGGAACCACTCGAGTCCCCAATGCCAAAATAGGCAAGCTCGGAGGGAGTCAAGGGCTTGAGCTCGGTGAAGTCAGAATCTGAGTCATCAGAAATTACAGGAGACCCAATGGGCTCGATCTCCAGCTTTTGGCAAATTTGTTTCACATTCTCTTTGACATACTTCTTGTCGGCCTTTCTCCTCTTGTTTAGCTTGTGGGCTTTCACTTCGGCCTTTTTGCAAGAGGCAAAGATGGCTGACAGATACTTTAAGATGCCACTTGGAGACCCCTTTTGAGGAGGGGCCCTAGTGGCGGGAGCAGCCCGAGCATCTACACTGGCTCTCACTAGAGCCTCAGGACTCGAAGCTGGAGAGGTAGCAGCACGAACACTTGCTTGTTGAGGCTTTTGGGGTCTCAGGGGGAGGTGCTCGACATCCTTGACGAACTCTATGCTTGTGACCTTCTCAATGTTGACGGTCCTTAAGTGCCACATTTTGACCGTCAATTCACCTCATAATGTGCAAACCCAATTCCACAAATGTTGGTGTTTATTTGTATGCAGGTGAATTATTACCCAAAATACCAAAACATGCAGGGATGAATCCATAAAAATGGATTTCAATGAATCAGGCGATGACACGTGGAAACACATGGATCAAATGGCCCACAAACAGAAGAATACGGGGAGATCCAACGATGTTGCACCCATATATATCAAGGGGGCCCATCTGGAAGCCACCTGGAGGAAGCACTCCCCGAGCGGAGCCTTGACCAGGTCGGCCAAACCAGAGGTTCGGTCGACCTCTTCCTGGCGCCAAACTCGGTCAAATGACACGTGTTGGCTCCTCCCGACTCCCTAGAGTCAATGGTGACTGATTAGCGCGTTAATTGTGGCGGGAACCGACCCTTCTCCACCTATAAATAGACCCCCTCACCTCACTTCTCACACACACCAAAAGTTGAGAATATTGCTACACTCCAAAGGTTTAGAGTAGTCCTAGAGGCTACCAAAGTAGAAGGAGAGTGTGGTGAAGAGTCTAGGAGAAGGTGGCTTGGGCTTGTCAAGTCCATCTTCTACACTTGTACCCCTACAAAGATTTTACTCAATCAAGTAAGCCTTTGTGAATTCAATACAAGTTTGATCTTTTATTCTTAGTAGTTTGCACAAGTAGTTACTTGTGGGTTCACTGCTTTAATTCATTAGAGGCTCTAGTTGTAGCTTTGTGTTCGAAACAACTAGAGTAGTGATTTAGAACGTAAGCGTGGTGCTTAGGTTATAAATCGTCAGTGGATATTTTAGACCCACGGATTGAAGAGGTATGCAGTAGGTGGTGACAGCCCTATCTGTCCTTCGTAATCCTCCATGTTCGGCTATGCCATAGGCTCTTGGCGGGAGTCGTCCTAGTATTGCTAGGAGTAAGCCCGTGCCCAAAGCAAGCATGTACTACAAACTACCGTGAATTAGGATCAATACTTTGAATTCCTCTTTGTTCCTTGCCTACCAAACATCTTTGTGTCCTTGGGTGAGCCAGTTCGAAAGATTAGCACACACATTCTTTGGATTCGATACCTTGGGAATACTCCTTAAGGGGAAGTGCTACAATGGTATTTCCGCGCGCTTGCGGATAACTCTGTGGTGTTAAGAAATACAAACAAGCATTTCTGGTATCGTTGCTGGGGAACAATTGTTGTTAATCTTCAAACCAAGATCACCCTCGTATCATATCCCCCTCATCTATCATGTTACCTTTCTTATTCTTACCATACCACCACCATATAAATGGACCAATCCACCATTCTTTCTTATTCTGCTCTGAAGGGCAAGTTCTGTGAGCCATCGCCTTCGGCGGAACCTATTTGTTCAACCAGCTATGAACTTTGCCCTGGCTTTATAGCCATGGTTCGGGAACAATCCTTCTCAGGAACGGATTGTGAAAACCCTTACCACAATCTACGAGAGTTCGGACAACTGTGTTCATGCCTTCTAATCGAAGGTATGACACATGAAACACTCAAATGGAAGTTGTTTCCTTTTTCCCTCAAGGAAAAAGCCAAACAATGGTACAACCATTACGTTGGGAAGACAAACGGTGATTGGAGTGAATTACGAGACAAATTTTGTCTTGCTTTCTTCTCCATTGCCTGAATTGTTTCCTTACGAAAGGAAGTACTATGCTTCCAGCAGATGGAGAAGGAATCTATAGGTGCAGCTTGGGACAGATTTTCTCTTTTGAAAAATTCTAGCCCAGATTTGTTAATCCCTGATCCAATGCTTTTGCAACATTTCTTCATGGGATTGAACAAAGAGTCTGCCCTATATCTTGACATTACAGCTGGAGGATCTTTCCTCCATAAGACTCCAGAAGAAGGCAAGGATCTTGTGGACAAAATTCTAGAAAATGCTTCTTTCATTATGGGTCTTAATGAGCCTCCCCAAGAGGAAATCGTGTCAAGAACAAAGGATGCACGCTTGGACAAGGATGAACCCATTTCTTATTTACCCAATCCTTGCCAGGGGAATCCTCTCCCAAACCTGAGACTACAAAGGCAGAAGAAATTCAACCCTCGCAGTTTCCATTCTACTTCGAGGAAGATCTTTTTGAAGATTATGGAAATACCTCGAAGTATTGTTGCTATAGGAAACCTTCATTGCCACCAACTCCACCTGAACCACCTGATGGGGTGTTCGTCCGTCAGACGGTCAAGGAGTTGACCTCTATCCTAAGCAGAGAGTGGACAGCTGAAGTCGAGAATTCACCCGAAATTCTTCGGATGACCTCACCTTTGGCTACCATTTTAGTTCTATTAGAGGGACACCAATGAGAATCCTATAGAACCCTACTGTTGGAGCAAATCTCATTTTCGAATCTTGTGCTCTCGCCATTCTTGACGATGTGCCATTGGCACCAACACGTAAATCCTTCTAAGCTTCATCTGGAACCATTCTTGAAGGATGTGGGTTCTGCAACAAGTGTCTGTTAGACCCAAAGATGTTGAGGCTCTCCTAGATTTTCACGTGTTCAAAATCCAAGATTTCGACATCATGATAGGGATTCCCATAGAGAAATTTCTCATGGAAGTTCCTTTGGAAGGAAGCCTCAATATCAATCTTGGAGGGAGAAAATTCTCCATACCTATTCAGCGTTCAATGAACACATCTGCAGAATCTCCCATCCAAGATGAGCCAATTGAGGAGGTTAGGACTCTTCAATTTTTAGAACCCCCTGAAATTGAAGGAGAAGAAGACTTCTTCCAAGAGGAGGATGAATTTCAGGAGGAAATTGAATTGCCAAAAGAAGAGCCCTCCACAAAACCTCCTGTTGAGCTCAAGATTATACCTCCAGGCCTACGTTATGCCTTTCTAAATGGCGATTTGGAAGCCCCTGTCATCATAAGTGACAAGCTTTCAGATGATGAAATGCTCAAACTCATAGCCATGTTAGAAAGGCATAGAGCTGTTTTTGGATATCCACTTCAGGATCTCAAGGGAATTAGTCCAGCGTTATGCACCCATCGTATTCCTATTGACCCTGAGAGTGTCCCCTCAAGGGAACCTCAAAGGCGATTGAATAATGCGATGCGGGAAGTTGTCAAGAAGGAAGTCTTGAAACTTCTGCATGCTGGGATTATTTACCCTGTTCCTCATAGTTAATGGGTAGGTCCAGTTAAAGTAGTGCCTAAGAAGGTAGGTATGACGGTCGTTCAAAATGAGAGGAATGAATTTATTCCTCAACGGAGCATCAGGGGATGGAGGATGTGCATTGACTACCAAAAACTTAACAAGGCAACAAGGAAAGACCATTTTCCATTGCCCTTCATCGATGAGATGTTAGAGCGATTGGCAAAACACTCCTACTTCTGTTTCCTTGATGGGTATTCGGGATAGCATCAAATTCCTATCCATCCGAATAATCAAAGTAAGACCACGTTCACATGTCCTTACGGGACCTATGCCTATCGGCGTATGTCCTTTGGACTGTGTAACGCTCCTGCCTCTTTTCACAGATGCATGATGTCTATATTTTCAGACATGATCGAGGATATCATGGAAGTTTTCATAGACGATTTCTTTGTCTATGGAAAAATTTTTGATCATTGTCTAGAAAATTTAGACAGGGTCTTACAAAGATGCCAAGAGAAGGACCTTGTGCTTAATTGGGAAAAGTGTCATTTCATGGTCTGGGAAGGCATCGTTCTTGGACACTTGGTGTCCGAGAGAGGGATAGAGGTGGATAAAGCTAAAATTGAAGTTATTGAAAAACTTCCACCTCCTATCAATGTTAAGGGAATCCGCAACTTTTTAGGTCATGCGGGGTTCTACCGACGATTTATCAAGGATTTTTCCAAAATCGCTAGACCCCTCACCAACCTATTAGCTAAAGAAGCTCTCTTTGATTTTATGATGAATGTCTTAAATCATTTGATATACTCAAAAAGGCACTCATCTCAGCTCCAATTATCCAACCTCCTGATTGGACGCTGCCATTCGAAATCATGTGTGATGCCAGTGACTTTGTTGTTGGTGCGGTCTTAGGACAAACCAAAGATAAAAAGCATCACGCAATAGCCTACGCTAGCAAAACTCTGACAGGAGCCCAATCAATTAAGCCACAACTGAAAAAGAACTCCTAGCAGTAGTTTTTGCTATCGACAAGTTTAGATCCTATTTGGTTGGAGCAAAGGTCATAGTCTACACAGACCATGCTGCTTTGAAATATCTGCTTACCAAAAAGGATGCTAAACCCAGGCTAATTCAATGGATTCTTCTACTCCAAGAATTTGATCTGGAAATAAGAGATGAGAAAGGAGTAGAGAATTCAGTAGCAGATCATCTTTCACGTATGGAAGTCATACAAACCATGGACATACCTATCAATGACTTCCTACAAGATGATATGCTCCTCAAGGTGACAGACTCTCACCTTGGTATGCGGATATCATGAACTTTATGGTCACGGGATACATACCACCAGGGGAGAACAAAAAGAAACTCACTTATGAGAGTCGTAGAAACCTTTGGGATGACCCTTACCTCTATCGAGTATGTGTCGATGGCCTTCTTAGAAGGTGTGTCCCATCAATCGAAGGCACAAAAATTATAGAGAAATGCCATGCTGGCCCCTATGGTGGTCATTACGGTGTTTACCATACTCAGGCAAAGATCTGGCAGAGTGGATTCTATTGGCCTTCAATGAATGAAGATACCAAGGAATTCATTCGCAGATGTTGGAAATGCCAGAAGCATGGAGGAATCTCTGCTCGCAATGTGATGCCCCTAACATACAACCTCCAAGTGGAATTATTTGATGTATGGGGTATTGATTTCATGGGACCTTCTCCTAGGTCTTATGATTGCGAGTATATTCTGGTTGCCGTTGATTATGTGTCAAAATGGGTAGAAGCATTGCCATGCAAAAATGCTGATTCCAAGCAAGCAAGGAAAATGTTCCATGAGATCATATTCCCACGCTTTCGAACTCCCCGTATGGTCATAAGTGATGGAGGGTCTCATTTCATAGATAAGACCTTCCGATACTTTTTAAGGGAACTTGGAGTCCAGCATAGCATTGCTATCCCATACCACCCACAGACAAGTGGTCAAGCAGAAACATCTAATAATCAAATTAAGAATATTCTGCAAAAGACTGTCTTGGAAATGGGAACAGGATGGAAGCAAAAGCTACCCGACGCATTGTGGGCATATCGTACTGCCTACAAGACACCTATCGGCATGTCTCCTTTCCAACTTGTCTATGGGAAGACTTGCCATATTCCCGTAGAATTGGAACATAGAGCATATTGGGCCATCAAGCGGTGGAACATGAATCTTAACGAAGCTGGAAATCACCGATTTAAGAAAATCTCTGAGTTGAGAGGAATGGAGAGACAAGGCGTACCACAGTGCCATAATTTATAAAGAGAGAACCAAAAGATGGCACGATAAGAGGATTATGCCGAAAGAGTTCAAACCTATAGATAAAGTTTTACTCTTTAACTCTAGGGTTAAAATCTTTGGACATGGGAAGCTTAGAAGTAAATGGGAAGGACCCTTCACTGTAGTAGATACTTCATCCCATGGAGCAATCACACTCCAAGGTGATGACGGCCAACTATTCAAAGTGAATGGGCGTCAACTCAAATTATTTCATGATTCCCAAAAAGATACAGAAAAAGAATTTGATGTGGTAAATCTAATCGATTTTCATGCCATTTATTTCAATTCTGTTTAAGTTCTCCACGTCCAACTAATGGGCCCATCCAATTCTTCTTCTAGAAGGCCCATTTAATCGACCCGAGAAGATGTGGCCCGAACGAACCCTAGGGTCGGCTGACTCTCCCTTCGCGTTGTTCGCGTTCTGTTTTCTCGTGTTGATCCTCCTCAATATCCTCCACAAAATCCTCGGTGAAACGCGTCATTCCCCGCCTATTTAAAGGATGGAAACAGAGAGGAAAGTTATAAACCTCATTAAATCCTCATCCTCCTCCCGTCCTCATCATGGCTGACAAGAAAATTGTGCCTCATGCCTCCAGCTCAACCTTTAACCTGAGCGGAGACATTAAGCCAGCCAATGACAAAACTTCCCTCACCTTGGAGTCTGTCATGGGGATCGATGTTAAGCCCCTTGCCATGATCCCACCTGTGAAGACTCCGCGCGGGCGTAGCCCTACACCTCGTAGCGCTGTCCGGTCGCTCTCCCCTCGGAGAACACCGATGAAGTCGACGACGCCAGGCCGTTCGACTTTGGCTGGGCTGAGCCCAGTCAAGACACATCTTTTCCACGGAAAAGACGAGTCTCTCCGATCGTTGCAGCCCGGTGAGGAGTTCATGTATACTTTGACATTTAAGACAAGCGATGTAGTGAGCCACCACTACAAGACGCCCACCTGTACCTCGCCGGAACGCATGGGAGATCGCTTTCTTATCCACGGGGTGCACAAACCCGAAGGAGGCTACGCTAAGGGCCTATTCAAGCGCGTGGATAATCTGGCGATGGAGGAGTCGACGGGCTCGTCACCCTCCAAGATTACGCGGCACATCCCACCACCTGCCATCAATGGGCCACCCGGCCAGTTCGAGGGCAGTGATGAGGACTCTCCTCGTGCCCCTAAAGTGGCACAGCTGACCAAGGAACTCACTTCTCTCCGCTTGGAGAACAAGAAGCTGACTGACTTGGTGGCTGAAGGGCGCATCGGGAAGGCAAAACTGAAGGACGATATCATGGCCCTCAAGGAGGAGATTGACGGTGTTTGTCATGGCATGAGCGCCAAACTGCGGCGCTTGTGCAGTGCCATCAGAGAGCCCGACATCTACAACACACGATAGTTTAGATATCCCGACAGCGTAGGATGCTTACTACTTAGGATTTTTATTCTTTTCCAATCATTTGTTTTCCAAAGCTAGGTTGAATAATGTAAGCATCCCCATATTTTGATTTCAATAAAGTGAACTTACCGGTTCATCTAACACCAGTAAAGTTCCCCCTTTAGTTTGTTTTGTTGAATAAAGAATTAAGGAAACAAGTGTGGAGGGAATATGTTCCCAAGTCACGAAATCCTGATGTGAAAAATTAACGTTGCATATCAAAACACGTCACGACTGAATAAACAAAACGACCCGACGAAACAGAGCCACAGAAGAGCCACCAGGGGGTCGGTCGAACCCCCTGGTCGGCCGACCTGTTTTCTGCTCCGCACGACTCTGTTTCGCTCCAGAAAATCGGTTTGGATTTCCTATCCCCACTTTTATGCGCTACCCTGCTGTTTGAGTTGATTTCATATTTTTCATTGCATATCTAAAATGAATCAACTCAACAAATTGAAATAAAATTTGGTAGCCAAGAATTTGCTTAAGTTGAAAATTATAATACTTTATATTTCAATTCATTACCTTATTTATGATTCCCACAATTCGATAGGAAAAACACATCATCTAGGTATTTGACTAGTGTGATATGGTAAATGAGTTCCTTAGAAATCATCCTTTTGCTTTAAATTGATTTCGACATTTGTAACTATTTGAAATCTTGGACATTGCCTAAATCTCTCATTGGAAATTTATATACCCACCAAGGCCATATGATACATTCATTGAAAACCACAAGCATATGCCACTTTGCTTTTCATTGAACTTTGTCAAACCCGTGACCCAATTGATTGACATGCATGAACTTTTTGAATTGAAAACTCTTGTGCACTCCATTCATGCAAAATTTCTCACATTGAGAGTTTGCATCCATCGATTACCCATCCGCCAAAAAGAAACTCCATACAATACAAATGAAAGCCTCTCTAAAAAAATAAAAAGGAGTAGAAGACATGGCTACACGAAAAAAGAAAAAGCATCCACTCTTGAAAAAGAGTAAGAGTGCTCAAAAAAAGTAGCCATGTTTCATCCTTAAGAGAGAGCAAATTCATTGGAGTTATCACCTCGCCCCTCCATTTCATTCATGTGCACAAGAATTTTCCCTTCACTTTGTTCATTGCATAAGTCTCTCATAGGATCAAGTTTTTGACTTAGTAACATATGAATTGCAAATGTGTGCCACATTCATCCCTACCAAGCTCCAGATATAGCCACTTTTAGTATAGGGACAAGAATTGGCAAAACATGCCATGGTGAGGACTCAAAGACTTTGAGAGATTTGAGAGATTCCAATCGAGAAGGCAAGGGCAAATGTTCCTATGACTTTCAAATATAGCAATTGCCTAATCGTTTCAGCAGGGAATGATCCAAGGGAACTTCATTCTAAACGTTCCACTTTTCAAACACCCAAGATTGATGTGGTAGCCACATACACAAAGGGGATCCATGAATTAAGGTATAAGTTGAAATATCAAGTATCCTTATTTTCTACCTTATAGAAAATTCATGACAACACTCTAGTTCTTCTTGCCTTCACTCGAGGACGAGAAAAGGACTAAGTGTGCGGGAGTTTGTTGACGGTCCTTAAGTGCCACATTTTGACCATCAATTCACCTCATAATGTGCATAAAAGAAACACAAAACATAGTGGTCGGGTTATACACTAACCCAATTCCACAAGTGTTGGTGTTTATTTGTATGTAGGTGAATTATTACCCAAAATACCAAAACATGCAGGGATGAATCCATGAAAATGGATTTCAATAAATCAGGCGATGACAAGTGGCAACACATGGATCAAATGGCCCACAAACAGAAGAATACGAGGAGATCCAACGGTGTTGCACCCATATATATCAAGGGGGCCCACCTGGAAGCCACCTGGAGGAAGCACTCCCTGAGGGGAGCCTTGACCAGGTTGGCCGAACTAGAGGTACGGCCGACCTCTTCCTGGCGCCAAACTCAGTCAAATGACACATGTTGGCTCCTCCCGACTCCCTGGAGTCAATGGTGACTGATTCGCGCATTAATTGTGGCGGGAACCGACCCTTCTCCACCTATAAATAGACCCCCTCACCTCACTTCTCACACACACCAAAAGTTGAGAATAGTGCTACACTCCAAAGGTTTAGAGTAGTCCTAGAGGCTAACAAAGTAGAAGGAGAGTGTGGTGAAGAGTCTAGGAGAAGGAGGCTTGGGCTTGTCAAGTCTCTCTTCTACACTTGTACCCCTACAAAGATTTTACTCAATCAAGTAAGCCTTTGTGAATTCAATACAAGTTTGATCTTTTATTCTTAGTAGTTTGCACAAGTAGTTACTTATGGATTCACTGCTTTAATTCATTAGAGGCTCTAGTTGTAGCTTTGTGTTCGGAACAACTAGAGTAGTGATTTAGAACGTAAGCGTGGTTCTTAGGTTATAAATCATCAGTGGATATCTCGCAGACCCACGGATTGAAAAGGTAGGCAGTAGGTGGTGACAGCCCTATCTGTCCTTCGTAATCCTCCACGTTCGGCTATGCCATAGGCTCCTGGCGGGAGTCGTCCTAGTACTGCTAGGAGTAAGCCCGTGCCCGAAGCAAGCATCAACTGCAAACTACCTTGAATTAGGATCAATACTTTGAATTCCTTTCTGTTCCTTGCCTACCAAACAACTTTGTGTCCTTGGGTGAGCCAGTTCGAAAGATTAGCACACACGTTCTTTGGATTCGATACCCTTGGGAATACTCCTTATGGGGAAGTGCTACAACGGTATTTTCGTGCGCTTGCGGATAACTCTGTGGTGTTAAGAAATACCAACACTCAATCATGAACATGAGGTAAGGTGCGTGGCCACAGGACCTGTTCGACGTGCAGGAGATGTTCACCATGTTGTTCCAAATATAGTCAAAGACATCAAATTTCCTGTCTTTGCTAATGACCTTCATCAAGGTCCTGAGATACCCCTGCACACTTACAGCATCCCCATCCTTGGGGGCAATGGTCTTCCTAAGGACCCTGTTCAACACCATGAAGAAAGGCTTCATGTTTTTGGTGGAAGGAGGGTTGAACTTTGAGTTGGGCTCATAAAGAAACTTCATCCTGTCATTCTCAATGACACAAATGTTGTGGATCAAATTGTCATTAGTGGAGGTGTCAAGATGTAGCAATCTTGCAAACTCTTCATAAGTGATGGTGTACTTGGATCCATGAGTCATCCAAGTCACCCTTTCTTCCTCATAACTGGCAAAGTGGCACATCGCATAGAACTGTGCGATGACCTCATCATTCCAATTGTTCCGGAAGGCAAATAGGTCCTTCAGGCCATGCTTCTCGATTGCCTCGACCACCTCAACAAAAGGTGTGCAGCCCTTATTCTCAAAATGCGCCCAATCGATCCATTGGCTGCACACCACGGGGGTCTTCATCGAAAGATATACAGACTTGTAAAAGTCTGCATGGAAGTTGCTCTAGAACCTCCCATCAGCAGCTTGCTTGGGACGGCTGTAAAAATCAACATTCCTGAACTTGGCAATCGTGTCGCTGCCATTTCCATTTAATCTTTCCTCTGCGGGATCCCGGGCCCCTTTCCTTGGAGCTGACAACTTTAGGGGGCCAATCGGGCCCGTCTCAATCCCTTTGCCCTTGCCCTTGGCTTGACGGACACTTGCTGAGCTAGGGCCTCTTCCAGCAGAAGCCTTGGAGGCAGGCTTCTTTGCGAGAACTTTCCGTCGAGCCTGGGTAGGAGAAGTAGTCGGCTCGAACGGGCACTCCTGGCGCTTCTTGCTTACGCCCGTAGAGGACCGAAGAACGGCTTCATGGTCCATCTCGGCCTCGAAATCAGAGATTTCTTTGTTGGAGCTCGACATTGTCCTGAGAATGGATTTCACAAGGTATTGATGAGAATAGATGACAAGGAGTTGCATTGGGGAATTAAGAAGTTAGGGTTGAGTTCAGAAAAATCGGACTAGTCCGGTGTACAGGCATGGACTAGTCCGGTCGAACGGACTTGTTCATGCATGGGCCGGACTAGTTCGGTGTTCAACCTCTAAAACCCTAACTATGAGACAAATGGTGATTCCTAATGCACAACTAGCTTAGCATCAATGTAATATATCAAGGAAGCATGTATATGGTGGAAGGAACCAAGCTAGTTGATCACAAACGAAGGAAATAGCAATTTCTAGGGTTTGGGAGGAAAATTTACTGAACTTGTTGTAAGTGCATCTAGGTCCCTTGTGGGTTTTGGTGGATTGATGATGAACCATTAAAGTGCTAATGAACTTGGTTGAGCATGAGCGCAGATCCGGAGTACGGAATGGAGCTTTGAAGAAAGACGGCAAAAGGAGAAAAGTTGTGGTGAAGAAGAATAGAAATAGGGTTTTCTATTTTCTCCTTGAGTCATAGGAAAAACCGTACTATTAAGAGGGACACGACGCGTAGACACTTAGTGAGTCATTCGGGTGCTCAACCCTTTTGCAGAAGCTTTTAGTAGGGCCTTTGTGGCTTGGGCGGACTTGTCTGACTTGTGGTGTCAGACATGTCCGAATTCCCTCTGTTGGAAGTCGGACATGTCTGAGACTGTGTGTCAGACTTATCCGAATTGGTATTGGAAGGGTTCCAGTGAGAGTTCCAGTGAGGTTTCGGACTTGTCTGAACCTGTGGGTCGGACATGTCCGAGATGGATCTGTTCCCGGGACTAAGAAAATTTTTTCTAAGTCCCAGAGAGTCAGACTTGTCCTTGTTCTCTCTGCAGAACTTCAGACATGTCCGAGATTGTGTGTCAGACATGTCTGAAGTGGTTTTGGTCAGACAAGTCTGAAGTGAAAGGCCTGACCTTTGAGGTCAGACATGTCCGACTTTGTGTCAGACATGTCCGAGGTGGCTTTTGGTGCACTATTTAAATTCCAACGGGTAGCCGTACGCTTTATGACATCAGCAATTCGGACAAGTCCGACTTTGTGTCAGACATGTCCGACGTGGGATGTGTCAAGCGGCTCTAATGACCTTTTGGAGTATAAATAGTGGGTGGTTTCGACCCACCAACCATGCCTAACACCCCTGCACAATTCTGAACGCCCATTTGAACTCAAGAACCTCTCTCCACTTGTTCTTCACCTCTAGAGCCCAAATTCGAGTTTTTGGGAGAGTGAAGAGTGCTTTGTGAGAATCAGGAGAAACGGTTCGTTGAGGGGTTGAGCAACGTGTGATTCGCTAAGTTTCTTCGTGATTGCGTGTTTGTTGCTCTTGGGGTTCTCCCCTAGACGGTTAGGCATCGCCCCGCGATTTCTTTGTGATCTCTTGTAATCGGGGAGTTTGTAAGAATCTTTGTGATAGTGGAAGATTTGGGAGTTGGCCTTTGTGGCAACTCGTGAGGGAAAGGCTAGAGAAGGCCTGGTCCTTTGTGGACTCCTCAACGGGGACGTAGGATCCTTTGTGGTTCCGAACCTCGGGATAAAATCGTTTGTCTCTCGTTGTTCTTCCTTTCCCGCGAGTTTTGATTCTAGTGTTTTCCGCGTGCTATCTCTCCCTCAGCTTTCTTCCTACTCCATACTTCGTGTAGGACTGCTAGGGATCGATATCTCTCACTAGATCGCTTAAAAATTGGATTTTTGGTCTGATCGTGCAGGTAATCTCGGACTTATCCGACCCAGGTCAGACTTGTCCGACTTAGGTCAGACAAGTCCGACTAGAAGTCAGACAAGTCCGACTAGAAGTCAGACAAGTCCGACTTCTCTGTTTTCATAACTTTGAATTAAGTTTAAATTATCGATTATCGCCTATTCACCCCCCCTCTAGGCCGCTTTCAATTGGTATTAGAGCAGGTTTCTCCAGAAGAGACTAACATCTCGGAGAATCGATGGCGGAAGAAAGGAACAAGGATGATACCTCATATGTCGAGGGTGAAGGCTCAAATGACAAGAACTACGACGTTCTTCTTGATGATCCGAAGGACGATGAAGAGACTCACCAACTCAAGGCGAAGCTTCGGGAGAAGCTAGGAAAACAACCCAGGATCAACAAAGAGAAGGAGAAGAGTAACGATGACTATACTCAAACTCACTTTGATTATGATCGTCTTCATGCTAACAATCACTATTTGTCTATTCCACTTGGCAAACCTCCTCAATTCGATGGAAATGACTATTCAATGTGGAAACACAATATGAAGATGCATTTGATCTCTTTGAATCCTAGTTTGTGGCAGATTGTGCAAACCAAAGTTCATATGCCAAGGAATGAGGAAGACGTCACTCCACAACAAGATATCCTACTTCATCGCAATGCTCAAGCCGTGGGAGTCATAACATCATCTTTGACTCTGGATGAATTCAACCGAGTCGAAGGTTTGGAAGTGGCCAAAGATATTTGGGATACACTCAAGACGGCGCACGAGGGCAACCGAGTCATCCGGGAGGCGAAGATTGAGATGATCGAAGGAGAGCTTGGGAGATTTACCATCATGGATGGTGAGTCGCCCCAAGACATGTACAACTGCCTCAAGGTGCTCGTGAACAAGATTCATGCCTATGGAAGCACTCGATGGACGGACCATGAAGTGGTGAAGAGGATGCTTCGGGCATTCATGCCTCGAAACATCGCTCTTTGCTCCTTGATTCGTGAAAGCCCCGACTACACCAAGATGACTCCGGAAGAAGTGCTTGGGAGGATAATCAACAATGAGATGATGGAGAAGGAAGCTATGTTCTACAACGATCTCCAAAAGCTTGCCTCATCAAAGAAGAAAGACATAGCCCTCAAAGCAACTTCCACATCCTACAATGAAGATGCAAGTGATGATGAGAGCATGGACTCCGATGAGGAAGAAGCCTTCTTCATCAACAAGTTTAGAAGGATGATGAGAAGCAATAAGGGAGGCTATCACCAAGAAGGCAAGAGCAAGGAGAAGCTAAAGAAGAAGACTTGCTACAAGTGTGGTGAGCATGGGCACTTCATTGCAGATTGCCCATACAATGAAAGCAAGAAGAAGGAGGGAAAGACCCAAGATAAGAAGCTCTTCAAGAAGAAGAAGCCATCGGGAAATGCCCACCTTGGAAGAGAATGGGACTCAAATGAAGACTCATCTTCCGACGATGAAGAGAAGGTGGCAACCATTGCCATCGGAAAGAGCTCAAGTGCAAGCAAGATTTTCCCCAACCTTGATGATTTCAAGTCCACATATTTCATGGCAAAGGAGGGAAGGAGAAAGGTCAAATCTAAACCCACTCCCTCTATAACTTCTTGTGATGAATTTGATAGTGGTAGTGAACTTGAATCCATGCTTAAAGGCTTAAGTAAGAGTGCCATGAGAAAGATGAACTTTCTTATGGATGAAATCTCCGAGAAGGAGGATCTCCTTGAGCGTCAAGAGGACATGCTCATCCAAAAATTGGAGAGATGTCAAGAGCTTGAGGAGCTCCTCGAGCGCGAGAGAGAAAGAAGCAATTCATTGGAGCATGACCTTGCCATGAGCAAGGAAGCATGCTCAAATCTTAAGGACAAGACCGTTGAGCTCAAGGATGAACTTGTTAACTTGACAAAGGTTAACAAGATTCTAGAGACAAAGGTTGAGTCACTTAAGATCAATGCACCTTCTTCCTCAAAGAGCTCATCTTCTCAAAATATTTCATCCGAGGAAGTTCACACTTGCATGTGCTAAAGCTTGATCCTAAAACTTAAGGATGAACTTAACTTGGCACAAAACAAACAAGCACCAAAAGGTGGCATCTTTGACAAGGAGAAGGTGGCCTATGCACGTAGTGCATACACCAATGTGAGACCTCCCCATGTCAAGGATGGTCTTGGTTATTCTCGGGAGCGGAGGCAAAATGCCAAAGCCCCCAAGAATAACAAAGACTTGATTGTTTTTGTCAAGGAAGGTTCATCCACCCAAGATAAAGGAAAGAACATTGTCTCAACATCTTATATGCCTAAAAATGAACCTCATCCTTTGTTCCATGACTTTGATGCTTCTTATGGTTTATTGAGGAACAAATTTGGCAAGACTTATGCTAGATATGTTGGTCCACTCCGCAAGAGCCCAAAGCCTTGCGTATGGGTGCCCAAATGTCTTGTGACTAACATCAAAGGACCCAACTCCGTTTGGGTACCTAAAGGAAAGGCATAACTCTTTTATGTAGGCATACTCCTCCGGTGGATCAAAATGGGTGCTTGACAGTGGATGCACTAATCATATGACCGGAGAGAGGAAGATGTTTGTAGAGTACAAGGAGAATGAAGATCCTAGTGAAGGAATCTTCTTTGGGGATAATAGCCAAGGGAAAATCCTTGGCACCGGTAAAATTGCTATCTCCTCAAAACACACTCTTTCTAATGTGATTCATGTTGATTCACTTGATTACAACCTCTTGTCTATTTCTCAATTATGTGATAATGGTTATGATTGTCTTTTCACTAACAACGGTGTGACCGTCTCAAGAAGATGCAACAACTCAATCGCCTTTAAGGGCGTACTCAAGGGAAAGCTTTACCTTGTGGATTTCTCCACGGATAAAGCCCAACTTGATACGTGCTTAATGGCAAAAACTAACATGGGATGGCTATGGCACCGAAGGCTAGCCCATGTTGGGATGAGAAACTTGCAAAAACTTCTTAAGGGGGATCATATCCATGGACTAAAAGATGTTGTCTTTGAGAAAGATAGACCATGTAACGCATGTCAAGCCGGAAAGCAAGTAGGAGCTCAACATCCGTCCAAGAACATCATGACAACCTCAAGACCATTGGAGCTAATACACATGGACCTATTCGGACCGATCGCCTACATTAGTATTGGCGGTAACAAATATGATCTAGTTATTGTTGATGATTTTTCTCGCTTCACGTGGGTATTTTCTTGCATGACAAAGGTGAAACCCAAGGAGTTCTCAAAAAGTTCTTGAGGAGAGCTCAAAATGAGTTCTCCTTAAGAATCAAGAAGATTAGGAGCGACAACGGGACGGAGTTCAAGAACACTCAAGTTGAAGACTTCTTGGATGAAGAAGGAATCAAGCATGAGTTCTCCGCTCCCTACTCCCCTCAACAAAATGGAGTAGCGGAGAGGAAGAATAGGACTCTTATCGAGATGTCAAGGACGATGCTTGATGAGTACAAGACGTCCGACCGGTTTTGGGCGGAAGCGGTTAACACCGCTTGCCATGCCATAAACCGGTTGTATCTTCATCGACTCTTGAAGAAGACCTCGTATGAACTCCTAACCGGTAACAAACCCAACATCTCATACTTTCATGTTTTTGGGAGCAAGTGCTATATTCTCAACAAGAAGCCTAGGAATTCGAAGTTCGCTTCGAAATCCGATGAAGGTTTCTTGCTTGGCTATGACTCAAACACCTAGGCCTATCGTGTCTTCAACAAGTCCTCCGGGATTGTTGAAGTAGCACATGACGTAGTGTTTGATGAGACTAATGGCTCTCAAGTGGAGAAAGTGGATAAGTGTGTGCTAGATCAAGAGGAGACTCCACAAGAAGCACTTAGGAGAATGGCACTTGGAGATGTGCGACCACATGATCCAAATGATCATCAAGCAAGCGAAGAAGATGCAAATCCCCCACATGAACAAGATCAAGATCCTCAAGATGAATCTCAACAAGATCAAAATCAAGGAGGAGGCTTGGATCAAGAGGGAGATCAAGAAAATGATCAAGATGAAGACAATGATCGAGAAGCTCAACCACCACACCCAAGAGTTCATCAAAGCATTCAACGGGACCATCCCGTTGACAACATACTTGGAGACATCTCCAAGGGGGTAACTACTCGCTCACGTATGGCTAACTTTTGTGAACACTATTCCTTTGTTTCCTCTCTAGAGCCACGGAAAGTATAAGAAGCTCTACAAGACCCGGATTGGGTAATAGCGATGCAAGAAGAGCTCAACAACTTCAAGAGGAACAAGGTGTGGGAACTCGTGAGGAGACCAAATGCAAATGTTGTTGGAACCAAGTGGGTGTTCCGCAACGAACAAGATGAACACGGGGTGCTAACAAGAAACAAGGCAAGACTTGTAGCAAAAGGATACGCTCAAGTCGAAGGTTTGGATTTCGATGAAACCTTTGCTCCCGTAGCTAGGCTTGAATCTATTCGCATACTATTGGCCTTTGCTACTCACCATGATTTCAAGTTATATCAAATGGATGTGAAAAGTGCATTCCTCAACGGTCCAATCAAGGAGGAAGTGTATGTGGAGCAACCGCCTGGATTTGAAGATGAAGAGCATCCCAATCACGTCTACAAGTTGTGTAAGGCTCTCTATGGCCTCAAACAAGCACCTAGAGCTTGGTATGAGTGCCTTAGGGATTTTCTCACTCAAAATGGTTTTAAGATTGGGAAGGCCGATTATACTCTCTTCACTAAGCATTTTGATAATGACTTGTTCGTATGCCAAATTTATGTTGATGACATCATATTTGGTTCTACTAACAAAACTTTTTGTGATGAGTTTTCCAAAATCATGACGGAGAGATTTGAGATGTCTATGATGGGGGAGTTGAAGTTTTTCCTAGGTTTCCAAGTAAAGCAACTCAAGGAAGGGACTTTCATATGCCAAACCAAGTACACTAATGACATTCTCAAGAAGTTTGGCATGGAGAAGGCGAAGCCCATCAAGACACCTATGGGAACAAACAGGCATCTAGGACTAAATGAAGAAGGAGCGAGCGTGGACCAAAAGGTATACCGTTCTATGATTGGCTCTTTGCTTTATCTTTGTGCTTCTAGACCCGACATTATGCTTAGTGTGTGCATGTGTGCTCGATTCCAAGCCACTCCAAAAGATTGTCACTTGACAGCGGTTAAGAGGATCCTTAGGTATTTAGTTCACACTCCTAATCTAGGTCTTTGGTACCCTAAAGGATCCAAGTTTGATCTCGTCAGTTATTTCGATGCGGATTATGCGGGTTGTAGGGTAGATAGGAAGAGCACATCCGGGAAATGCCAATTCCTTGGTAGGTCCTTGGTTGCGTGGTCTTCCAAGAAACAAAACTCCATTGCCATTTCCACAGCCGAAGCGGAGTACGTTGCAGCCAGAAGTTGCTGTGCGCAGCTTCTTTGGATGCGACAAACTCTTATGGATTATGGTTACAATCTGAGCCATATTCCTCTCCTATGTGACAATGAGAGTGCCATCAAGATTGCTCACAACCCCGTCGAGCATTCTAGAACCAAACACATAGACATCCGTCACCATTTCCTGCGAGACCACTCTATCAAGGGAGATATCGTTATCTCTCATGTTAGAAGTGAGAAGCAATTGGCGGATATCTTCACCAAACCCCTTGATGAGAGACGCTTTTGTGACCTAAGGAGTGAGCTAAATATCTTGGATTCTCGAAACATAGCTTGAGTCATGCATATCTGATTGCTATTAGTTTTCAACTTCAAATTGTTGTGTGTTTTCGAAAATCTCATCTATTTTTCTTGAAAACTATGTTCTAAACTTCTCTTTGGTGAAAATGATCATAGTTTGATTGTTGGTTGCTTACTGATCATTTTTGTCAAAGATATTTGCAAAAACCTGTCCAAAATGTCCATATCTACTTATCTATATATCCCCAAGTGTTTGCACATTGCATACACTCAGGGGGAGTCAGACAAGTCTGACAAAAGTCAGACATGTCCGAAGTGGGTTTTAAGTCTGCAGAGAGAATTCGGACTTGTCCGAAGTACAAATTCGGTCATGTCCGACGTGGGAAATCCGAACCCCTTCAAAGAGGTCGACAGTTTCCTTTCCTTCTCTCTCTCCTCACTTCAAACCCTAACCTCTCTCTCTCTCAAACCTCCCAAGGCGATCCACATTGCTTTTGAGGCTTTTGTGAGGTGTTCTTGAGGGCATATCTCCCTCAAGGGTGGAGGTTTCGCATCCCCTTCGGCTTCTCTCAACTTTTTCTTCCTCCGAAGGTATTTTCCGCATCTTTCCTCTCAATTCTAAATCTAGCGGCAAGTTTGCAAATTTATGCTCTTGGAACTGTTCCTAGGCATGTTTGCAACCTTGGTGCAAAATTTGGTCGGTAGAAAAATTGATTTGCTTAGTTTCCTTAGCAATTAGGGTCAGTTCTGTACAGGTCGGACAAGTCTGACAGAAATTCGGACATGTCCGAATTTTCTACGTCAGACAAGTCTGACTTTCCAGTCAGACATGTCCGATCTTGTATAACTCTGAGACCTAATTTCTATCGAAACTATCAAGTTAATTGCTCTATCTCTCTTGCTTTGACTCTTACCTATCCTTGTATCTTTTTCTAGCTATGGGTCATGACTAGAGAGGCAAGGAGCCCGTAGATCCCGACACTTCGGCTCAACCGTCGAAGCGACCAAAGAAAGTGATTGTCAAGCGACCCGCCAGTGGTCAGCTTGCAAATGTCAGTGGTCAGGGGGGCAGCTCGAGCTCCCAAGGGCAGCAAGAGATCGGACCGTTGGTCGTGCACTCTCCAGTTGGTGACACCCGACGCACGGCCGACAGAGTAAACTACCGGAGGAACATCCACAACACCATGCACATGAGAGATGTGCGGTGTTATGACAAGCCAAGGGAGAGCAAGGATCCCCATTTCTGGTGCTTCTTCCACATGGATTACTACCGGCCAGTCCTCACGACAAGGAAGAACCCAGTCACGAAGATGCAATGGGTTGATTGGAAGGCTGCATTGAAGAAGAAGGACTGCTACCTTCTCTTCAAGGGGGTGCTCGAAGCTTGCGAGCACCACGGAGTCAGCGAGATCATGGGTCTCCAATACCCATGGAACAAGGAAGTCATCCTCCAATTTTATGCAACTGTGTTCTATTGGGTTGACAAGCTCGGCTTCACCTGGATGACCAATGGGGTGAAGTACAAAGTCAGCTATGAGGAGTTTGCCCGCATTCTCGGGATGGAGGACAGCCTGTAGCACTCATTGAAGAGCCATGAGATGGATCTAGTGAACCTCCTGGAGATGGAGAGTTTCTATGAGGATGGGTATCCAGCTAACCCTCCTCATATCCACGGCCTCAAGCCATTCCATGCCGTGGTGAACCGTCTGATCAGGAAGACCCTCTCGCCCAAGGATGTGGATGCCAACAGGATCAATCACAACAGCAGAAATCTGATCCAGCTCTTGGCAGGGGAGCAACAGTTCAATGCATTCGACTATATCTACGAGGAGATATATATCGCCTTGGAGACACCAGCCAGATCCTGCTCCTACGGCCCGTACTTGATGAAGCTCATTGAGACGGTGTCCTGGCAGAAGTTTGTGAAGGATGTGCCTCATAGGCGCCTCGTGCCTCAGAAGCCTTCCAAGCTTCACCGCCCGATTCGAGCAGCTGCACTGGCACCGGCACCAGCAGAGGGAGGACCCAGCTCCTCGAGGAAGAAGTCTGCTCAGCCTCCCAGCTCATCCTCCGTGCCCCAGCAGCAACCATCTTGCTCATCAGGACTGCTCAAGGCACTCAAGTCGATCTTCACCGTCTGTCGGTCAACTCAACGCTTGGCAAAGAGGAACCAGAGGAACCTCGAAGCCATCAGGGAGCACCTCCAGCTTCCTCCAGTCGACGACGCCAGCTCAAACGAGGAGCCACCGGAGTTTCCGGAGCTCACCGAGGCGGATATGGCTTTCTTCACCGGCACCGGCGCCTCTTCCTCAGCACCTCCTGCAGCTCTTGGCGACTCCAGCGAGGAGAGCGACTATGAGCAGGAGAGCGACGACGACGATGACGACGACGACGACGAGGACGACAACGAGTAGACTAGGTCTTAGTGTCCACTTTTCTCCTTTTTGGTGCCTTGATGCCAAAGGGGGAGAAGTATTATACTATAGTGCTTATTCTTGGACATGGGCATGTATCTAGTCATATTTTCTATCGTGGTGTGTCTTGTACTTATTTGTTACTCGTTTATGACTGTTAATGCTTAATGATGTTTATTGATGCCTTATGATGATCATTATGATGCTTCATTGATCTCGTGTGCATTTCTTCATTTGTATCACGTTATTGCACACACACGAGCATATAGGCACCCCACGACGATCGAGTGTATATGAGTTGTTTTTATTGTTGTTCCAAAAGCTCATATACACTTGAGACTCAAAACTTCTATCAAATCTTATTTTTGTCGAAGACTTTAGTTGGTTGTCATCAATCACCAAAAGGGGGGAGATTGTAAGTGCATCTAGGTCCCTTGTGGGTTTTGGTGGATTGATGATGAACCATTAAAGTGCTAATGAACTTGGTTGAGCATGAGCGCAGATCTAGAGTACGGAATGGAGCTTTGAAGAAAGACGGCAAAAGGAGAAAAGTTGTGGTGAAGAAGAATAGAAATAGGGTTTTCTATTTTCTCCTTGAGTCGTAGGAAAAACCGTACTATTAAGAGGGACACGACGCGTAGACACTTAGTGAGTCATTCGGGTGCTCAACCCCATTGCAGAAGCTTTTAGTAGGGCCTTTGGGGCTTGGGCGGACTTGTCTGACTTGTGGTGTCAGACATGTCCGAATTCCCTCTGTTATAAGTCGGACATGTCCGAGACTGTGTGTTAGACTTATCCGAATTGGTACTGGAAGGGTTCCAGTGAGAGTTCCAGTGAAGTTTCGGACTTGTCCGAACCTGTGGGTCGGACATGTCCGAGATGGATCTGTTCCCGGGACTAAGAAAAAATTTTCTAAGTCCTAGAGAGTCAGACTTGTCCATGTTCTCTCTGCAGAACTTCAGACATGTCCGAGATTGTGTGTCAGACATGTCTGAAGTGGTTTTGGTCAGACAAGTCTGAAGTGAAAGGCCTGACCTTTGAGGTCAGACATGTCCGACTTTGTGTCAGACATGTCCAAGGTGGCTTTTGGTGCACTATTTAAATTCCAACGGGTAGCCGTACGCTTTATGACATCAGCAATTCGGACAAGTCCAACTTTGTGTCAGACATGTCCGACGTGGGCTGTGTCAAACGGCTCTAATGACCTTTTGGAGTATAAATAGTGGGTGGTTTCGACCCACCAACCATGCCTAACACCCCTGAACAATTCTGAACGCCCATTTGAACTCAAGAACCTCTCTCCACTTGTTCTTCACCTCTAGAGCCCAAATTCGAGTTTTTGGGAGAGTGAAGAGTGCTTTGTGAGAATCGGGAGAAACGGTTCGTCGAGGGGTTGAGCAACGTGTGATTCGCTAAGTTTCTTCGTGATTGCGTGTTTGTTGCTCTTGGGGTTCTCCCCTAGACGGTTAGGCGTCGCCCCGCGACTTCTTTGTGATCTCTTGTAATCGGGGAGTTTGTAACAATCTTTGTGATAGTGGAAGATTTGGGAGTTGGCCTTTGTGGCAACTCGTGAGGGAAAGGCTAGAGAAGGCCTGGTCCTTTGTGGACTCCTCAACGGGGACGTAGGATCCTTTGTGTTTCCGAACCTCGGGATAAAATCGTTTGTCTCTCGTTGTTCTTCCTTTCCCGCGAGTTTTGATTCTAGTGTTTTCTGCGTGCTATCTCTCCCTCAGCTTTCTTCCTACTCCATACTTCGTGTAGGACTGCTAGGGATCGATATCTCTCACTAGATCGCTTAAAAATTGGATTTTTGGTCTGGTCGTGCAGGTAATCTCGGACTTATCCGACCCAGGTCAGACTTGTCCGACTTAGGTCATACAAGTCCAACTAGAAGTCAGACAAGTCCGACTTCTCTGTTTTCATAACTCTGAATTAAGTTTAAATTATCGATTATTGCCTATTCACCCCCCCTCTAGGCCGCTTTCACTTGCTCGATTCGCGGAGATGTAGGGGTTGAAGGAGCGGACAAGTCCATGGTATTCAATCCCTACGCAAAGGAGGTTGATTTCCACCCAAACTTGCGAAGTTTTGGTGGAGGAAATGCCAAATCGCCTTGGGGAGCTCGATCGTGGAGAGAGAAAGCTTGAGGCAAGTGTGGGGTGAGGAAGATTAGGGTTTGGCGGCGGCTAGGGTTATGGACACGAAAAATCGGGCTTGTCCGAAAATAATCGGACTAGTCCGATCTTTTCCAGAGACTATATCGGACTAGTACGTGGTCTGCCGGACTAGTCCGGCCTAACCGTCACTCTGCGGACTAGTCTGCACGGGCGGACTAGTCCAGGCAACCACGGACTAGTCCGTGGTCACAAGGAAATAAATTCTTAGCCCATTCGTATATATACGAAGGTACTTATTAAGAAAATAGGGAGGCAAAGCAAATCATATAATCTTGATGAATATGATTAGTAAGCATTCAACAATCAAGCAATGACCATAATTTACCAAGATCTAGTAATTGGCATAGTTTACCGTAGAAATTGAGAGAGATGATTTTCACAACACAATCAATGAATTTTGAAGATAGCATTCAGGTATACAAGATTTCAAGCCACACTCCAAGCATCAAGGATATTTAGTTCATTTCAGAGTTCGCAAAAGCGTTTTTCATCAGGTGGCTTGGTGAATATATCGGCTAGTTGCTTTTCGGTATTGACATGTGAAATGGCTATATCTCCCTGCATTGAATGGTCTCTCAAAAAGTGATGTCGGATGTCTACGTGTTTGGTCCTAGAGTGCTCAACGGGATTATGGGCAATTTTAATGGCACTCTCATTATCACAAAGGAGTGGAATACGGTTCATATTGTAACTGTAATCCCTTAGAGTTTGTCGCATCCAAAGGAGTTGTGCACAACAACTCACGGCTGCAACATACTCTGCTTCGGCCGTGGATAAGGCAATGGAGTTTTGTTTCTTGGAGGACCAAGAAACTAGGGATCTTCCTAGGAATTGGCATGTACCGGAGGTTCTTTTTTCTATCTACTTTGCATCCGGCATAATCTGCATCAGAGTGACCAATGATATTGAATTTGGAACCTTTGGGGTACCAAAGGCCTAGGTCGGGTGTATGAACTAAATACCACAAGATTCTCTTGACGACTATCAGATGACACTCTTTTGGGTTGGCTTGAAACCTTGCACACAAGCATACACTCAACATAATGTCTGGCCTAGATGCACATAAGTAGAGTTGAGATCCAATCATGGAGCAATATACCTTTTGATTGACGTTTGGTCCATCTTCATTGAGATCCAAGTGGCCATTCGTTGCCATGGGAGTCTTTATCGGCTTCGCCTTGTCCATTCCAAACTTCTTGAGTATGTCTTGAGTGTACTTGGTTTGGCTTATCAATGTCCCTTCCTTTTGTTGCCTCACTTGGAATCCCAAGAAGTACTTTAGCTCTCCCATCATAGACATCTCAAACCTATCTGTCATAATCTTATATATTCCTCACAAAAACATTTGTTAGTGGAACCAAAGATTATATCATCAACATAAATTTGACAAATAAAGAGATCATTGTCAAAGTTCTTTGTAAACAATGTATAATCTACTTTACTGATATTAAAACCATTTTCAATTAAGAAATCTCTAAGACACTCATACCAAGCTCTAGGAGCTTGTTTGAGGCCGTAGAGAGCCTTATGCAGTTTAAATACGTGGTCGGGGAACTCTTCATCTTCAAATCCGGGGGGTTGCTCCACATACTCCTCCTCCTTGATTGGTCCATTGAGGAAGGCGCTTTTCACATCCATTTGATAGAGCTTGAAATCATGGTGAGTAGCATATGCAAGTAATATTCTAATAGACTCAAGTCTAGCTACTGGAGCAAAGGTTTCATCAAAATCCAAACCTTCGACTTGTGAATACACTTTGGCCACAAGTCGTGCCTTGTTTCTTGTCACCACCCCGAGTTCGTCTTGTTTGTTGCGGAAGACCCATTTGGTGCCGACGACGTTGGACTTGGGTCTTTCGACTAGTTCCCACACCTCGTTCCGTTTGAAATTGTTGAGTTCTTCTTGCATGGCCACTACCCAATCTGGATCCTTTAATGCATCCTCAACCCTGCGCGGTTCCAAAAAGGATACAAAAGAATAGTGCTCACAAAAATTAGCTATGCGAGAGCTAGTAGTTACTCCCTTTTGGATGTCACCGATGATGTTATCGATTGGGTGATCCCTTTGGACGCATTGGTGTACTCTTGGGTGTGGCACTTGATGTCTTGAATCTTTATGGTCATATTCTTCTCCCCCTAGATGGTTGCCGTCATTGACTTGTTGATCATTCTCGTCTTCTCGAGGCTGATCTTGTATATGGAAGCTCCCCCTTGATCATTGGCCTCCTCTTGTGGTTCATTTTCCTCATCCATATGTAGAGGTGGTGCTTGTGGTCGAACTTCACCCAATGCTATTCTTCTCAATGCTTGACAAGGAGCTTCTTCTCCATCTAGTGCACATGGATCAACTTGCTCTTTTTGGGAGCCGTTAGTTTCATCGAACACTACGTCACGTGCTACTTCAACAAGTCCGGAGGTCTTGTTGAAGACACGATAAGCGTAACAGTTCGAATCATAACCAAGCAAGAAACCTTCATCGAACTTCGAAGCAAACTTTGAAGTCCTAGTATTCTTGTTCAAAATATAGCATTTGGATCTGAAGACTCGAAAATATGAAATATTAGACTTGTTACCAGTGAGTAGCTCATAGGATGTCTTCTTGAGTAGTCGATGTAGATAAAGTCAATTTATGGTGTGGCAAGCGGTGTTAACCGCTTCCACCCAAAATCAATCTGAGGTCTTGTACTCATCGAGCATTGTTCTCGCCATCTCTATGAGGGTTCGGTTCTTCCTTTCGGCAACTTCATTTTGTTGAGGGGAGTAAGGTGCTAAAAACTCATGCTTTATGCCTTCTTCATCTAGGTACTCCTCAACTTGTGTGTTCTTGAACTCCGTGCCATTGTCACTTCGAATGTTCTTGATCGTCAATGGAAACTCATTTTGAGCACGCTTGAAAAACTTCTTGAGTGTTCCTTGTGTTTCTGACTTATCATGTAAAAAGAAAACCCAAGTGAAGCGAGAAAAATCATCAACAACTACTAAGCCATATTTGTTACCACCGATGCTTATGTAAGCAATTGGACCGAATAAGTCCACGTGGAGTAGCTCGAGCAATCTTGTTGTAGTCATGACGTTCTTAGCGGGATGAGGTGCTCCAACTTGCTTCCCGGCTTGGCACGCGCTACAAGGCCTGTCTTTCTCAAAAACAACATCCTTCAAACCTCGGATGTGATCACCCTTGAGGAGTTTTTGAAGATTCCTCATACCAACATGTGCTAGCCATCTATGCCACAACCAACCCATGTTGGTCTTTGCAATCAAGCATGTGTCAAGCTCGACTTTATCTTTGTTGAAGTCAACAAGGTAAAGATTTCCGTTTAACATACCCTTGAATGCAATGGAACCATCACTCATTCGAGAGACGGTCACACCCTCATTAGTGAACAAGCAATTATAACCTTTGTCACATAATTGAGATATGGACAGCAGGTTATAATCTAAGGAATCAACATGTAGCACATGAGAAAGTGTATGTTGAGATGATATGGCAATTTTACTGGTACCGAGCACCTTTCCTTGACTATTGTCTCCAAAATAGATGCTCTCGCTTGGATCCTCATTTTCTTCATACTCAAAGAGCATCCTTCTTTCTCCGGTCATGTTGTTGGTGCAGCCACTGTCTAGCACCCATTTAGATCCACCGGAGGAATAGGCCTACAAAAACAAATTATGCCTTTGGTTTTAGGTACCCAAGCTTGCTTGGGTCCTTTTAGGTTAGTCACAAGGGATTTAGGCACCCACACATGAGATTTGATGTTCTCATGGCGTGGCCCAACATAATGAGCATAAATCTTACCGAAATTACTTCTCATTAAAACATAAGATGCATCAAAGGTTCTAAAAAGCAACTGTTGTTGTTTATATACAGGACTAGTCCGGGAGATCGGACTTGTCTGGAGGACCGAACTTGTCCGTGTCCCAACCGAACTAGTCCGATGATCATGTGTGTTGGATGTGTTAACTTTGGATTTTCCAGTTTGAGAGGGTCTTCCCTTTACAAAGGTAAAGCTCTCCTTGTTATTCTTATGGCTTCTAGCATTTTTCTTTCCACCATAGGAATACCCAATGCCACATTTGACATTAGGAGGTCTTGTGGTCAAGTATGCACTACGTGCATATTTGACCTTCTCCTTGTCAAATATGCCACTTTGGTCAGGATGCTTATCCTTGGTAGAGGTTGACTTGTCTTTCAAGCTGGTGTCAACTTTACCACATGAACAAGTAATGATAGCTTCAGTTTTAAGTGGTTCAGAGGGTGAGCTTGAAGAGGATGAAGGGTCACCTTGCTTGAGTGACTCAACTTGTACTTCAAGGATCTTGTTAACCTTGATTAGGTTAGCAAGTTCACCCTTGATTGTAGCATTTGAGTCGCTTAACTCCAAGCAAGCTGTCTTGGTTGAAGCTAACTCAAGCTCTAGTGACTTGCTTCGCTCCTTTTCAAGTTCTAGAAGCTTGTCAAGTTCAACATATTCCTCCTTTTGGGAGATAATCATGTCTTCTTGATGGTTTATCAGCTTCTCCTTCTCAACAAGTTGATCAAGTAAAAATTTCATTTTTGCAGCTGTTTTCTTGTCTAAGCCGATGAGCATATCTTCATTATCACTAGTGAATGTAGGCCTAGAGGGGAGGTGAATAGGCCTTCTTGAATGTTCTCGGTTCCTGTAGCACTTCAACAACAAGGTCAAAACCAGATATATCGGACTAGTCCGGTAAAGTGCGGACTAGTCCGGATTTCACGGACTAGGTTGATCAAGTTAGGTCAATTTGATTGTTTCGTTGACGTTTGCAGCGGAAATATAAACTTCAATAACAGTTCAATGATTGTATGTCAAGTTCTATTGCAAGTATGATTCTTGTTCAACTATTTAACTTAAATTCAACAAGATGAATCAAACCCTAGATAATGTTGATCAACTAGAATGATGAACACAAACGAACAAGACACAAGATTTATCCCGTGGTTCGGTTACCACGAAGGCAACCTACGTCCACGTTGAGGAGCCCACAAAAGGACCGGGTCTTCACCAACCCTTCCCTCGTCGGATCGCCACGAAGGCCAATCCTCTTCCACTAAACACACAGGGGTAAATCACCAAGTTGAAGGGGCGATCTCACAAGTTGAGAGCTCCCTTGATTACAAGTTTCAAGACCACCAATAACACACTTCGAAATATACAAATTGAGATGCAAGAGTGTGTTAGAGATTCAAACCAAGAGCTCAATCATGTGCCAAGTGCCTCTCCAATGATCTACATGTGATCTTCAATGGATTGATTGATTTTGCACTTAATTTCGTGGAGAGAGATGGTTTTTGAGTCTCTTGGGAGGTGTGACGGTGCTAGGGTTCGAGAGATGGTGAAAGTGGGTCGTGCACCTCTATTTATATGGGGTTTCTAGAAGTTACCGTTAGGGTTCAGAAAGATCGGACTAGTCCGTGGTGGTGACCGGACTAGTCCGGTGTGCTGTGTGAAGCAAACCCTAAGTGTCCAGGAATCTCGGACTAGTCCGGTTCAAAACGGACTTGTCCGATTTCGCTACTGGAAAGCTTCGGACTAGTCCGATTGTCATCGGACTTGTCCGGACACATAAACCCTAAGTGTTTAGGATGACAAGTCCGCACTTGGAGGACTTGTCCGATTTAGATCAGGGTGTATATCGGACTAGTCCGTGTAAACACCGGACTTGTCCGAAGTGGATCAGAAAGTATATCGGACTAGTCCGGGTCACAACGGACTTGTCCGATTTTGTGAGACTTGTGCATTGTTTTGAGGACTAGTCCGCACTGAGGAGGACTAGTCCGAAGTGGAACAGAAAGATATCGGACTAGTCCGGTGATGATCGGACTTGTCCGATCTGGTGCAGAATGGGATATCGGACTAGTCCGGCTGATATCGGACTAGTCCGGTCCTGTATAGCTTTGTGCATTGTGTGTGTGTGATTAAATGAGATTGAGCTCTTGGGTGTGTTTCCTTAACACACTCCATGCATACTAAACTACTAATTTCTTCTCCTTGAGCTCAAATTCATTTTCCTTCTCAATTTCCCTCTTTTTGGTACTTTGCTCATTTTTCATCATTTTCCTGCATTCATCTCAACAAAAGGATTAGGATCCCAATTGCTTGTCATGAATCATCCAAAACCCACAAGGGAGTCCTAGATGCACTTTCAATCTCCCCCTTTTTGGTGATTGATGACAACCAATTGAGATTTCACAAAATGAGGTATAAAATGAGATTCTCATAAAGTATGCACATATGACTCAAAAATTCATCAAGCAACAAGATAATTATTCATATGTGCATTCTTTATGGTGGGATGCATACTAACAGCATGAATGCATTAAGAATGACAGAATTTGCATTGATCAACTAATATCAGGTGAACATGGCATTTCAGGGATAAAAATTCAGATTTCATCACACACTTGCAAATTATTTGAGCAATTCATAACAGGACCAAACATGATATGAAAATAGAGTTAAGCAAATGCAATTACAATTAAAAAAAAAAAGAGCTCTCTCCTCGCATCCTATGCAGCTAAAGCTAATACTAGAGACTCCCCCTCAACCTCTCCCCCTTTGGCATCAAGACACCAAAAAGAGAGAGAGGAAGGTCCTAGGGCTTCACTCTTCGCTGTCAGTCCTCTCGTCGTCTTCATCTTCTTCCTCGCTTTCCGCTTGACGAGGTTGAGAGGTAGGAGGAGGAGCGGAGCTGCTCGAGCCCCCAATGCCAAAATAGGCAAGCTCAGAGGGAGTCAAGGGGCTGAGCTCGGTGATGTCCGGATCAGAATCTTCAGAAAGTACTGGAGATCCAATTGGGTTGATCTCCAGCTTCTCACTCAGCTACTTCACATTGGCTTTTATGTATCTCATGTTCTCCTTCCTCTTCTGATTTAGCTTGTGAAGCTTCACTTCAGTTTTCTTGCATGAGGAGAAAATTGCAGCCAAGTACTTGAGGATCCCACTGGCGGATCCTTTCTGAGGGGCTTCCCTGGAGGGGGGAGTAGCCCTAGCAGCTTCTTCTTGCCTTGCCGGTGCCTCGGGGCTTGAGATCGGCGATGGAGCAGCCTGGACACTCACTGACTGAGGCTTCTGAGGCCTCAATGGAGTGTGCTCCACATCCTTCACAAACTCGATTCCTGTGACTTTCTCAATCATGAACATCAAGTAAGGGGCATAGCCACAGGATCGGTTGGGGGTACTTGAGATATTGACCATATCATTCCAAATATAGTCTGCAACATCGAATTGCCTTTTCTTGCTAATGACCCTCATCAGGGTCCGGAGGTAGCCTTGTACACTCCCTGCATCCCCATCCTTGGGGGCAATCGTCTTCCTGAGGACTCTGTTGAGGACCACAAAGAAAGGCTTCATATTCTTTGTGGAGGGAGGGACATACTTGGAGGTGGGCTCATACATGAACTTCATTCCATCCCTCTCAATGACCCCAATGTTGTGGATAATGAGTTGGTCATGTTCTTCAGAGTCAAGGTGCAGCAGGCGGGCAAACTCTTCCTGAGTAATAGAATACTTGGATCCATGAGTCATCCAAGTCACACTTTCTCCGTCTTCACTTGAGAAGTGGCACGTTGCATAGAATTGTGCAATCACTTCATCATTCCAATTATATCTGAAGGCAAATAGATCCTTCAGCCCATGTCTCTCTGCAGCTGCTATCACTTCATCAAAAGCTGCACATTTCCTCTTCTCAAGGTGAGCCCAGTCAATCCATTGACTGCGTACTACCGGGGTCTTCATCGGCAAATAGACCAGCTTGTAGAAATCAGCATGGAAATTTGACCAAAACCTGCCATCAGCTGCTTGCTTGGGCCTTGCATAGCAGTCAACACTTCTCAACTTCATAGCCACATCGCTTCCCTTGCCATTGAATCTTTCCTCATTGGGGTCCCGGACCCCTTCTCTGGGAGTATGCAGCTTTAGGGGCCCAACAGGCCCTGTGGCAACCCCCTTGCCCTTCCCTTTAGCTTGGCGAAGGCCACTTGAAGGAGGAGCAGCCTTCGAGGCGGGCTTCTTGGCACACACCTTCCTCCGAACCTGGGGAGGTGAGGGAGCAGGCTCGGAGGGTCTCTCTTGGCGTTTCTTGCCAAGACCCGCCGAGGACCGAGGTGCCACCTCGTGGTCCAACTCGGCCTCGAAATCGGAGATTTCGTTGTCGAAGCTCGACATGATCTGAGAATGAGTGATCAAGAGAAAGGACAAGTTATACAAGGTATTGGTGAGGTAAGATGGCAATGGAATGCATTAGGGAATTAAAGAATTAGGTTTTGGTTCAGAAACAACGGACTTGTCCGGTGCACAGGCACGGACTAGTCCGGGGGACCGGACTTGTCCGTACCTGGACCAGACTAGTCCGGTGTTCATCCGCAAAAACCTAACAGACTGGACAAAAATTGATCCCTAAGGTAAAACTAGTCTGGCATACACATAGTACATCAACTAGACATGTAACTAGTGAAGAATGCTAGGCCAAACGATAAGCAATCGAGAAATTTGTGATTTCTTAGGGTTTTGAAGAGTATTTACCAAGAAATCAAAGGAAGCTTGAGATTTTGGGGGTTGGAGGCCGGACTTGTCCGCTAACTTCAATCCCCGAGTCTTCAAGCTTGATCTCCGCCCAAGATTGAGGCTTTTCGACGGAGGAATCAAGGATTCGCCTTGGGAGCTCGAGCGCAAGAGAGAGAAAGCTTGGGGGCGAGTGTGGGGTGAAGGGATTAGGGTTTAGTGGCGGCTAGGGTTATGGACACGAAAAATCGGACAAGTCCGGACATGACCGGACTAGTCCGAAGTCCTCCAGAGACCTAAGTCGGACTAGTCCGTGGTCTGTCAGACTAGTCCGGCCTAACCGGCACACTGCGGACTAGTCTGCAATGGCGGACTAGTCCGGGTAACCACAGACTTGTCCGTGGTCACCAGGAGAGAAATGCATAGCCCATTCATATATATTTGAAGGTCCAATAATTGAGAGTAGAGAGGCAAAACAATTCAAATAATCTTGATGAATTTGACCAGGAAGCAAACAACAATCATACTATGATCAAAAATTCATCAAGATCTAATAATTGACATAGTTTTTCGAGAGAAAAATGGGGAGGGTTAATTTTCACAATTCAATCAATATTTTGAAGCAATCATACAGGTATGCAACTTTTCAAGCCACACTCCGAGAATCAAGAATGTTTAGCTCATTTCGGAGTTCGCAAAAACGTTTTTCATCAAGTGGCTTGGTGAATATGTCGGCCAATTGTTTTTGGGTGTTGACATGAGAGATGGATATGTCTCCTTTCATGGAATGGTCTCTCAAGAAATGGTGTCTTATGTCAATGTGTTTAGTTCTAGAGTGCTCAACTGGATTGTGGGCTATTTTAATGGCACTCTCATTATCACAAACAAGAGGAATATGGTTCATATTGTAACCGTAATCCCTTAGAGTTTGTCGCATCCAAAGGAGTTGTGCACAACAACTCCCGGCTGCAACATACTCCGCTTCGGATGTGGATAATGCAATGGAATTCTGTTTCTTGGATGACCAAGAAACTAAGGATCTTCCTAGGAATTGGCAAGTGCCGGAAGTGCTTTTTCTATCAACTCTGCACCCGGCATAATCTGCATCGGAATACCCAATGAGATTGAATTTTGAGCCTTTTGGGTACCAAAGACCAAGATTGGGTGTATGAACTAAATATCTTAGGATTCTCTTTACGGCTGTCAAATGACATTCCTTAGGGTTGGCTTGAAATCTTGCACACAAACATACACTCAACATAATATCTGGCCTAGATGCACATAAGTAAAGTAAAGATCCAATCATGGAGCGATATACCTTTTGGTCGACGCTCGGTCCATCTTCATTGAGATCCAAGTGACCATTCGTTGCCATGGGAGTCTTTATGGGCTTTGCCTTGTCCATGCCAAACTTCTTGAGGATGTCCTGTGTGTACTTGGTTTGGCTTATGAATGTTCCTTCCCTTTGTTGCCGCACTTGGAATCCCAAGAAGTACTTCAATTCTCCCATCATTGACATTTCAAATCTGTCTGTCATAATTTTACTAAACTCTTCACAGAAAGATTGGTTAGTTGATCCAAAAATTATATCATCAACATAGATTTGGCAAATAAAAAGATCATTATCCAGATTTTTCGTGAATAGTGTATAATCTACTTTGCCAATTTGAAAGCCATTATCAATTAAAAAATCTCTAAGACACTCATACCAAGCTCTAGGAGCTTGTTTGAGGCCATAGAGAGCCTTACGCAGTTTATACACGTGGTCGGGGAACTCTTCGTCTTCAAATCCGGGTGGTTGCTCCACGTACACCTCTTCCTTGATCGGTCCGTTGAGGAAGGCGCTTTTCACGTCCATTTGATACAGCTTGAAATCATGGTGAGTAGCATATGCAAGTAATATTCTAATTGATTCAAGCCTAGCTACTGGAGCAAAGGTTTCATCGAAATCCAAACCTTCGACTTGTGAGTAACCTTTGGCCACAAGTCGTGCCTTGTTTCTTGTCACCACTCCGTGTTCGTCTTGCTTGTTGCGTAAGACCCACTTGGTGCCCACAATATTTGCATTGGGTCTTTCCACAAGTTCCCAAACCTCGTTTCTCTTGAAATTGTTCAACTCTTCTTGCATTGCCACCACCCAGTCCGGATCCTTCAATGCATCCTCAGTCTTGCGGGGTTCCAAAAAGGAGACAAACGAGTAATGTTCACAAAAATTTGCTATACGAGATCTAGTGGTTACTCCCTTTTGGATGTCGCCGATGATGTTGTCGATTGGATGATCCCTTTGAATGCATTGGTGTACTCTTGGGTGTGGCACTTGGGGGGTCGTATGTTGGTGATCATCTTCTTCTCCCCCTGAGTTGTTGTCCTCGTTGATTTGTTGATCATGTTCATATTCCTGTGATTTGTCTTGTATCGAGGCTCCCCCTGAATTGTTGATCTCCTCTTGTGGTTCACTTTCCTCTTGTATTTGTGACGATGACTCTTGTGGTCGTACTTCGCCTAGAGCCATCCTCTTCAATGCCTTATAGGGAGCTTCCTCTTTTCCTAATTCACATTGATCAACTTGCTCCTTTTGGGAGCCATTAGTTTCATCAAACACTACGTCACGTGCCACTTCAACAAGTCCGGAGGCCTTGTTGAAAACACGATAGGCGTAAGTGTTCGAATCATAACCAAGCAAGAAACCTTCATCGGACTTCAAAGCGAACTTTGAAGTCCTGGGCTTCTTGTTCAAAATATAGCAAGGAGAACCGAAAACTCGAAAATATGAAATGTTCGGTTTGTTACCGGTGAGTAGCTCATAGGGAGTCTTCTTTAGTAGTCGATGAAGGTAGAGTCGATTTGTGGCATGGCAAGCGGTGTTGATTGCTTCTGCCCAAAACCGATCCGAAGTCTTGTATTCATCGAGCATTGTTCTTGCCATCTCTATGAGCGTTCAGTTCTTCCTTTCGGCAACTCCGTTTTGTTGTGGAGAGTATGGTGCTGAGAATTCATGCTTGATTCCTTCCTCATCAAGGTATTCCTCCACTTGTATGTTCTTGAACTCCGTGCCGTTGTCGCTCCGAATACTCTTGATTGATAGTGAGAACTCGTTTTGCGCTCGCTTGAAGAATTTCTTGAGTGTTCCTTGTGTTTCTGACTTGTCATGCAAAAAGAACACCCAAGTGAACCGGGAAAAATCATCAATAATAACTAAACCGTATTTGTTACCGCCGATGCTTATGTAAGCAATTGGACCAAACAAGTCCATATGAAGTAGTTCGAGCGGTCTTGTCGTGGTCATGATGTTCTTCGCAGGATGTTGTGCTCCAACTTGCTTTCCTGCTTGGCACGCGCTACAAGGCATGTCTTTCTCAAACACAACATCTTTCAAACCTCGGATGTGATCGCCCTTGAGGAGTTTTTGAAGGTTCCTCATACCAACATGTGCTAGCCGTCTATGCCACAGCCAACCCATGTTGGTTTTTGCAATCAAGCATGTGTCGAGTTCGGCTTTATCCTTGTTGAAGTCAACAAGGTAAAGCTTTCCCTTTAACATACCCTTGAATGCAACGGAACCATCACTTCTCCTTGAGACGGTCACACCCTCGTTAGTAAACAGGCAATTATAACCTTTGTCACATAACTGAGATATGGACAGCAGGTTATAATCTAAAGATTCAACGTGTAAAACATGCGAAAGAGTATGTTCAGAGGATATTGCTATTTTACCGGTACCGAGGACCCTTCCTTGACTGTTATCCCCAAAGTAGATGCCTTCGTTTGGTCCTGGTTCACTTCATACTCCACAAACATCCTCCTTTCTCCGGTCATGTGGTTGGTGCATCCACTGTCTAGCACCCATTTGGATCCACCGGAGGAGTAGGCCTGCAAAAACAAATTACGCCTTGGTTTTAGGTACCCAAGCTTGCTTGGGTCCTTGGAGGTTAGTAACAATACATTCGGGCACCCACACATAGGATTTTGTGTTCCCATGGCGTGGCCCAGCATAATAAGCATACACTTTACCAACATTATTTTTCATTAATACATAAGAAGCATCAAAGGTTTTAAACAAGAGTTGCTGTTGATTATGGGTCGGATTAGTCTGTGTGACCGGACTTGTCTGGATGACCGGACTTGTCCGGACCACAACCGGACTAGTCCGGTTTTCATGGGAGTTCAGATTTTTAGTTTTTGAGTTACCAGGTTGTGAGGGTCCTCCCTTCACAAAGGTAATCCTTCCCTTGTTATTTTTATGATTTCCAGCTCTTTGCTTTCCATCATGAGAGTAACCAATGCCGTACTTGACATTTGGAGGTCTTTGGACCAAATATGCACTACGTGCATAGTTGATCCTCTCCTTCTCAAATATTACACATTGGGTAGGATTTTTGTCCTTTGTGGAGGTAGAATTTTCCTTCAACCTGGTGTTAATTTTATCACATTTGCAAATATGAGCGATATTAGTTGAAGTGGGTTGAGAAGGTAGGGTTGAAGAGAAGGAAGGTTCACTAAGCTTGAGTGACTCAACCTGCACTTCAAGGATCTTGTTGACCTTGATTAGGTCATCAAGTTGATCCTTGATTGCAATGTTTGAGTTGATTAACTCCAAGCAAGTTTTCTTGCTTGAAGCTAGCTCAAGCTCTAGTGAGTGGTTTCTCTCCTTTTCAAGAGCTAGTAGATTGTCAAGTTCGACATGCTTCTCCTTTTGGGAGATAATCATGTCTTCTTGACGATCAATTAGCTCTTCCTTCTCAACAAGTTGGTTAAGTAAGAATTTCATTTTAGCAGCAGTTTTTCTATCTAAACCAATTAGCATATCTTCATTATCACTATCTAGATCATCATCACTCGAGTAAGAATGCAAGGAAGGAGTTTTGATGTTTACCTTGCGTTTACCTTCCTTAGCCATGAGGCAAGTTCCACTTGCTTTCTTTGCAACGAGCGTGGGAAAGAGTGTGGGTTTCTTGGACATGCTTTCAATGGCTATGCTAGCCATTTCTTCTTCATCGGACGATGAGGACTCATCGTTTGAGTCCCGCTCCTTTCTGATGTGTGCTTGTTCAGCTTGTTTCTTCTTCTTGAAGAATTTCTTCGGTTGAGGCTTGGACTCTTTACTCTTCTTCTTGTTGTCCTCATATGGGCAATCAACTATAAAGTGATTGTACTCACCACAATTATAGCATGCCCGCCTCATCTTCGGCTTTGTCTTCTCCTTGTATTTTCCTTCACTCGATTTTGTTCCTTGTCTTTTCTTCATAATTCTTTTGAACTTCTTCATGAGCAAAATCATATCTTCTTCGTCCAGCTCGCTGCTTTCATCATCGCTGTCCTCCTCAAGCTGTGCTTCTTTTGCTTCTTTGGATAGAGGCTTGAGTGAGGACTTTAAGGCAACTCCCTTCTTCTTTTCTTCAACTTTAGCTTTCCCTTTGGAAAGTGCTTTCTTTCGGAGCAGTGCTTTCAGCTCCAATGTCTCCTCATCATCATCATCGAAGTCTTGAATGGCTTCGAGATACTTTTCAAGCTTTTGGTGCTTGTCATTGTTCATTCCTTCCTGGTTGTTGATTTTCTGGACTTCCTTCATGTCCGACATGATCTCTTCGAGTGGTTGCACTCTTTCCTGAAGAACCCGCTCTGATACCAATTGAATGTAGGCCTAGAGGGGGGTGAATAGGCCTTCTTGAATGTTCTCGGTTCCTGTAGCACTTCAACAACAAGGTCAAAACCAGATATATCGGACTAGTCCGGTAAAGTGCGGACTAGTCCGGATTTCACGGACTAGGTTGATCAAGTTAGGTCAATTTGATTGTTTCGTTGACGTTTGCAGTGGAAATATAAACTTCAATAACAGTTCAATGATTGTATGTCAAGTTCTATTGCAAGTATGATTCTTGTTCAACTATTTAACTTAAATTCAACAAGATGAATCAAACCCTAGATAATGTTGATCAACTAGAATGATGAACACAAACGAACAAGACACAAGATTTATCCCGTGGTTCGGTTACCACGAAGGCAACCTACGTCCACGTTGAGGAGCCCACAAAAGGACCGGGTCTTCACCAACCCTTCCCTCGTCGGATCGCCACGAAGGCCAATCCTCTTCCACTAAACACACAGGGGTAAATCACCAAGTTGAAGGGGAGATCTCACAAGTTGAGAGCTCCCTTGATTACAAGTTTCAAGACCACCAATAACACACTTCGAAATATACAAATTGAGATGCAAGAGTGTGTTAGAGATTCAAACCAAGAGCTCAATCGTGTGCCAAGTGCCTCTCCAATGATCTACATGTGATCTTCAATGGATTGATTGATTTTGCACTTAATTTCGTGGAGAGAGATGGTTTTTGAGTCTCTTGGGAGGTGTGACGGTGCTAGGGTTCGAGAGATGGTGAAAGTGGGCCGTGCACCTCTATTTATATGGGGTTTCTAGAAGTTACCGTTAGGGTTCAGAAAAATCGGACTAGTCCGTGGTGGTGACCGGACTAGTTCGGTGTGCTGTGTGAAGCAAACCCTAAGTGTCCAGGAATCTCGGACTAGTCCGGTTCAAAACGGACTTGTCCGATTTCGCTACTGGAAAGCTTCGGACTAGTCCGATTGTCATCGGACTTGTCCGGACACATAAAACCCTAAGTGTTTAGGATGACAAGTCCGCACTTGGAGGACTTGTCCGATTTAGATCAGGGTGTATATCGGACTAGTCCGTGTAAACACCGGACTTGTCCGAAGTGGATCAGAAAGTATATCGGACTAGTCCGGGTCACAACGGACTTGTCCGATTTTGTGAGACTTGTGCATTGTTTTGAGGACTAGTCCGCACTGAGGAGGACTAGTCCGAAGTGGAACAGAAAGATATCGGACTAGTCTGGTGATGATCGGACTTGTCCGATCTGGTGCAGAATGGGATATCGGACTAGTCCGGCTGATATCGGACTAGTCCGGTCCTGTATAGCTTTGTGCATTGTGTGTGTGTGATTAAATGAGATTGAGCTCTTGGGTGTGTTTCCTTAACACACTCCATGCATACTAAACTACTAATTTCTTCTCCTTGAGCTCAAATTCATTTTCCTTCTCAATTTCCCTCTTTTTGGTACTTTGCTCATTTTTCATCATTTTCCTGCATTCATCTCAACAAAAGGATTAGGATCCCAATTGCTTGTCATGAATCATCCAAAACCCACAAGGGAGTCCTAGATGCACTTTCAACTAGCAATTTCACTATAACTAGAATAGGAATGTATGGAAGGGAGTTTGGTTGTTACCTTTCGTTTACCTTCCTTTGCCATGAGGCAGGTGCCATTCCCCTTCCATGCGCTGAGAGTAGGGAAGATAGTGGACTTTTCGGATGTCTTCTCGATGGCTATGCTAGCCATGTCTTCTTCTTCTTCAGATGAGGACTCATCATTTGAGTCCCACTCTTTCCCTAGATGCGCTTGTTCAGCTTGTTTCTTCTTCTTGATGAATTTCTTAGGTTGAGGCTTCGTTTCCTTGGTCTTCCTCTTGTTTTCTTCATATGGGCAATCAACTATAAAGTGGCTATACTCACCAAAGTTATAGCATGCCCGCCTCAACTTTGGTCTTGATTTTTCCTTGTACTTTCCTTCACTTGATTTAGCCCCTTGTATTTTCTTCATCATTCTTTTGAAATTCTTCATGAACAATATCATGTCATCTTCATCCAAGTCGCTGCTCTCATCATCACCGTCTTCTTCTAGTTGAGCTTCTTTAGACAAGGGCTTGAGAGTGGACTTCAAAGCGACCTCTTTCTTCTTTGCCGAGGTGAGATCGGCAATCTCCTTAACATGCTTGGCCTGCTTTTCCTCATCTCAAAGTTGATGATTTTCCCAAGTAACCCATTCGGGGTCATATTCTTGTACCCGAGACTTTCTCGTATCATCGAGCACAAGGTGACATTGTGAGGCATGAAAGGTCTAAGAAATAGCTTCACCAGCTCGTGGTTGTTCCACTTCTTGCTTCCGTATGCTCGCACCTTGTTGATGAGCGTCATTAGTCGGTTGTACATGTCTTGTGGCGACTCGTCTTCTTCGATGGCGAATCTTCCCAACTCGTCTTCAATCATCTCGATCTTCGCTTCTCGCACATGACGATCGCCTTCATGTGCTGTTTGCAACGTGTCACATATCTCGTTTGCGATCTCGAGTTCATCCACCTTTGTGAACTCATCCCGATTGAGTGATGAGGTTATGACCGCAGCAGCTTGAGCATTTCAATGGATTGCTTGCTCTTGGCTAGGTGTGAGCTCCTCGTCATCGTCGGGGATACCTATTCATGTACATACAATATGCCATAAACTTGGATTGAGAGAAATCAAGTGCATTTTCATGTTTTGCCTCCACTTTGAGTAGTCATTGCCGTCAAAGTGTGGGGCTTTTCCAAGTCGAATAGATAAATAATGATTGTTGCTAGAGTTTAGGCAATCATAATTAAAAGGATATCGGGAGTAGTCGGTGTGGCTACTCCCCTTCTTCTTCTTCTCATCTTCAATCTTCACTTTTCCCTTGGAGAGGGTTTTCTTTCTTAGGAGCGCCTTGAGTTCCAGTGTCTCCTCATTGTCATCCTCGAAGTCTTGAATGGCCTCGAGGAGCCTCTCTAATTTTTGGTTCTTTTCTTCTTCAACCTTCTCTTGGTTGACGCTCTTGTGTACGTCCTTCATGTTCGACATGATCTCTTCGAGCGATTAGTCTCTTTATGAAGAGTCCCGCTTTGATACCAATTGAATGTGGACTAGATGGGGGGGTGAATAGTTCTTTTTGAATTTTTTCGGAACCTGCAACACTTAACAACCAGATCAAATCTCAAGATATCGGACTAGTCCGGTCGAGTGCAGACTAGTCCGGTGTATACCAACTAGGCTGATCAAATCGGATCAATTATCTTGATCCTAGGATGTATGCAGCGGAAATATACTTGTAATTAAAGTGTTACACAACTATGAACTAGGATGTACCACAAGTTAATCTTATATTCAATGTTTCAACTGTGATGCCCGGTTCCGAAAACTTAAACAAGCTAACACATATGTGTGCCCAGGATGTTCAACACACATACACGAGTGCAATCACAAAAGAGTATACAGAAAATTAACACAGAACAAGATTAATTATCAAATTTTATTACACAAACCATATTATCCTCGAATACAAGCTCTAATGAATATTAATGACAAGTTCAACTAATGCAGCAGAAATAAACTAATTAAGCAACTAAGCAAACTAAGCAAAAGGGATAGCGCAACTCCATGCAACACCACAGGCAAAGCTGACGGTAGACACGGCCTAGAACTCCGCATTATCGCCATTAAACTCGCAATTCTGACCTGCAACTGTTGGGGGGGGGGATTGCAAGAGTGAGTACATGTCGTACTCAGCAAGTGTGGAAAGTATGACATGTGGCTGATTCAAATGACGACAATAATAATGGCTAAGTGCTGAAAAGTACAGTAAAACATTTGAAAAGCAATATATTATATGTGTGTGAAGTAATCCCATCATAATCATGAGTAATACCATAATACCAAACTGAATTCATTACCATCATCAATAAGTCCAGATTTCACCATTGCCAATAACCATATTCAATACCAGAAATAAATCCATAACCAACCATAACCATTACCAAACCATAACCATTCCAATAACCATACCATTACCAAATTCCCTCTAATCATGTAGGTCATCCAGGCGCTCATAACCGGGAGCATGGCTATCATGATAGTTTTAATAGACTCTGCAGAGTTTGTACCACTTTACCCACGTGTTTGTGATTTCATCACCCGTCGGCGACTAAAGAACCTCCCTTATGCCAATTACACTTCCTTTGGTGTATGGCCAAGAGATCACAAAATAGCCTTTACAAAGGGATTACTAGCCTATTTAGACCCCACTAAGGTTTCACCGGTGGCGATGCCTCCAACTGAGCACATCTTCAACCAAGGGCCCCCTCTTGAGCCATTCGGATCCCAGTGTAGTCCCACCAATCATCAACAAACCCAATCCGACTACCCCTTCCCCGAGCATCCACAATTGTCCAAACAGCACTAGCAAAGCCCTAATTAATCAGCTATGCCGCACCCGTACTTGGCCTCATGGTGGCACTGTAGTCCTGGCCTATTCTCGCATGAATCGGTCCTTAGATCTAAAGCAAGCAAACCACCATAACATCCAACCCATCCACATACCAGGCTTGCTTAGATCACCCATCGTATTGACCAGTTCACATTAACCAGAATATCATTGATGCATAATTAAATATGTAGTGTTGTTTGCCATCCCAATTAATTAAGCGAAGCAAAAAGGTAAAAACCCTTCCCGACTCTCTACCATAAATTCCAGGTGACAAGGGTGGTTTAACAAATCTAGTAAACTTCCTACTATAGGATTCCCATCAAATTGACACAAGCATGCAGTTTGCAAACAAAACATTTATTTTAAAAACAGGATCAATATGCTTCAAGGACACTTGTCTTGCTCCGGCGGATAGAGTTGCTCAAGCGCTTCGAAATCTTGATTCTGAAAATCCTCGTACACGATCTCTTGAGCACTTCCCTCTACTCGTGATCACACATACAAGAAAATACATACAAATCAACATGATGCACACACATTAATCAACACGCGATGATATGCATGCATGCAAAGTTTAATAATTAATTAACTACGGTTGTTTATTAATTAGATGCAACTAGTTCATACGTGTTCATACAAGTTTACGGGGGTTTTAGCGAGAATTAATGCTGCTGAAAATAAAAAGACTATGCAACTAAAATCAATTTACGTCTATTAGATCTAATACGTCGCTAAAATTCGCATCAGAATGTGGCCTACCGTAGATGCGATGACTTCGATGATCGCGGGATGGGGACGACGCGTAGACGAAGTAGATGCGCGAGGTCCTCCGGCGGCACGACGACGGCGACGACGATCTCCGGCGGATGACAACACCATCTTATTTTTCTTCCTCTTCCTTCTCTTTTTTTCCTCTCTTTTCTTCCCTGGCGGCGTAGCCCTCTGATTCCCTTTTTTTCTGTACTGGCGGTGTTTCCTGGCGGCTAGGGTTTCTGGGATCGGAGAATTACGAAGCCCCTACGGTCCCTTATTTATAGGCGGCGGCAGGGACAGGGCACGCGACCGATCGATTCCCGATCGGCCACGGACGCCCCTGGGGCACGGCCCACTCGGCCAGGACGCGGGAGCGCGGGGGCGCGAGCGGCACCGGCCGGCTCGGGCACGGGTCGTGGGGCGCGTGGAGCTGCTCGGGCGCGAGCCAGGCGCTGCTCTGGTGGAGCACCGAGTCCATCGTGGCTCCCGTGGGCACACGGTGCTTGCCGGTTTGTGGACGTGGGATTTGTTTCCTTTATTATTATTTTTTTATCTTTTTGCATGGTGGTGGCCAGGCTGTGCGACCACGGCCGTAGTGCTGCCAGTATTCACATGTGGTCAGAGCTGGGTGGGTTGACTTTTATGTTTGTTTCTTTTTGTATTCTATATATATATATATATATATATATATATTATTTGTCTTTTATTTTTCTTCTTGTTATCATATTTATTTATTATCTCTCTTCCTTCTATATTAGATCATTCTTTTATTATTATTTTTTTGGCATGCGGCAAGGCTCTTTGTGCGTTCCGTGATGAGACTAATGGTTGACTTATGTTTATTATTTAGGTATATGGTGCGGTGGAGTGTTAAAATACATCAGACTACAGAGCACCGGACTAGTCTGTTAATTTCTGAACTATTCTGGTGCTTGGCTCAATTTTACTTGCATCTTTTTTCTTATTCTTTTATGTCTATCCTTTTTTTATCGTTCTTAATGGTTTTGCAAGTACTCATCATATAATTAAATTATTATATTTATATATATACCTTTAGTTTCATTTATTTCTTTTATCTTCATATTTGTTATGGCCAATAAATTACTTTTGGCGTATTTATTTTGGCAATTATTTTTTTAATACTTGTGATGAATGCAAAATGCAAGATGAGATGCATATGTTTTAAATTTTTCTTCATAAAAACAACTTCTTCCTATTATTAACTCTAAATTCCCATTTAAGTTTTTAATTTGCCGAAACTCGAAAATCAGGGTGTTACAATTCTACCCCCCTTAAAATGAATCTCGCCCTCGAGATTCAGATAGGCTGAAGAAGAGATTTGGAAATAAAAATTTTGAATCCCCTTTTATATTTTAATTATCCAAGTTGAAAATTCTGAGATGTTACATCAACATAAAGTGAACAAGATTGATTGAAACCCTAGATTGATATGAAGAATAAGAACGATGTACGCAAAGTAAGTACACAAGCACTTTATCCCGTGGTTCGGTTCCCACAGAGGCAACCTACATCCACGTTGAGGAGTCCAACCCTACCCTCGTTGGATCGCAACAGAGGTCAATCCTCTTCACTAATCACAAAGGGCAAATAACCAAATTCAAGGGGCCTTCTCACAAGTTGAGGGCTCCCCAAGATTACAATATGAACACCATCAAGAACACACTCTTAAGATCATAATGAAAATCATAGGAGTGTGTTAGAGAATCAAACCAAGAGCTCAATGAGTGATGAACCGTGTCTCTCCAATGATCCAAATTGTATCCTCAAGGGATTGATCTTTCTTGCATTTGATTTCGTGGAGAGAGGTGTTTTCTAGGCTCTTGGAAGGTGTGATGGCGCAGGGGGTCGAGAACTGTGAAAGATGGTCCATGTACACCTATTTATATGGGGTTTCCAAAAGTTACCGTTAGGGTTTAGAAAGATCGGACTAGTCTTTGGTGGACTCCGGACTAGTCTGGAGTGTTGTGTGTTGCAAACCCTAGGTGTCCCGAAATATCGGACTTGTCCGGCTGAAAGCGGACTTGTCCGATTTTGGTTCTGGAAATCTTCGGACTAGTCCGATAAATATCGGACTTGTCCGGATATGTGAAACCCTAAGTGAATTTGGGCAACAAGTTCGCACTTGGAGGACTTGTCTGATTTAGGTCAGAGGGTTTTCGGACTAGTCCGTGCTAATACCAGACTTGTCCGATTGACATCAGAAAGATATCTAACTAGTCCGGTGTGTGTTCGGACTTGTCCGATTTTGTGCAACTTGTGAAGTGTTTGGGGGACTAGTTGGCACTGGGGAGGACTAGCCCGATTCTAGTCAGAGAGATATCAAACTAGTCTGTGGTGATATCGGACTAGTCCAGTCAGTGAAAACTGGACTGTGAGGACAAGTCCGCATTGTGAGGTCTTGTCCGATCTTGTGCAGAAAGATATCGGACTAGTCCGGGGTCAGTCGGACTAGTCCAGTCCTGTATAAATATGTGCAATGTGTGAGATTATTTGTGCTTGAGCTCTTCGGGTGTGTTTCCTTAACACACTCCATACACAATGATGTACTACACTTGTTTCTTGAACTCTTTTCCGCATTGCTCCTCATTCTCCTTCCTTTTTGGCACTTTGCTCATTTTCTCATTAGAACCTGTGTTCATCTAAATAAAGTGGTTAGGATCTCATTTGCTTGTCATAAATCAACCAAAACCCACGAGGGATTCCTAGATGCACTTTCACTTTGGCAGGGGGATGAACGTGCGATGTGACCCATCGCAAAATAAGCCTGCCATCTGTCCCATCTATCGTCAGAAGAGCGGTTACCTCACCTACAAGACTGTGCCTTGGAGACCAAGAAGAAACCAAGACCGAAACTTCCGCACTCCAAGCAGACTGGACACATAAATATGAACACTATAAAACTGGCCCCACTATGAGGAATGTCAGATAGATAGGGCCGCCTCACCCCCTATAAAAGGACCCCCAAGGCCTTCTGGGGGGGGATTCACTTTGTATTCAAGGTTACTATACGCATTTACTTCACACATTACCTTACACATTTACTTACGCACTTTTCGTTTGGTGCTCTTGCATCCTTTTCTGTTGACGCACTTTCGTTCGTGCTTTACATTTCATACGCCCGCGTGCGTTTATGCTAACACATTACTTTAATAGAAGTTCTTACTTTCTTAGAGTTCATATACTCGGGCCAGACCCGCTTATAATATGTTCTCTCGCCTTTTGAGCTAACAAAGATCACGGAAGACTCACTCTAGATGTAGAGCCTTTTTTGCCTGAACCAGGATAAATCTCTTGTTCGTTGCAGTTAGCCATACGAAGAGGAACATGATTCAATAAGAATGTACTAGTCAGTTTTTAAAATGCTGACAATATTATTTTGGGTATGGTTTTGCTTGAGAAATATAGCCCCATGCAATGTCATTGGTTGGCTAATTGGATTGAGTTTCTGAAGGAAGGGAAAATAGTGAGGTTGCAAGGTGTCTTATCCTCCGTACCTACTCTTATACATGAGGCCTCAAGGGAACAACTTGTCAGGTGGTGTAAAGGAAATGTGTTATGGGCCACAGTATTGGTCTAACCTGGTGTTTCTCATATTACTAGTGGTCAGTCTCAGCTCACAATCACTCCTCTGGAAATTCAGGAGCTCATACATCAGTTTGCCTGCATGTTTGAGGAACCTTCAACGCTCCCACCATCCAGAATTTATGATCACTCTATTTCAGTGGTCCCTGGCTCATTGCCGATCAACTATCGACCATACCGATACACACCAGAACAAAAAGATGAAATAGAGCACCAAGCAGCTGACATGTTGCAAAAGGGTATTATCATTCCCTCACTTAGTCCTTATGCATCCCCAGTGTTGTTGGTTAAGAAAAAAGATAGAACATGGCGATTTTGTGTTGATTACAGACGATTGCATGCAGTAACAGTTAAGAGCAAGTTTCCCATGCCAGTCATTGATGATTTCCTGATGAGATAGCTGGCTCTACATATTTTTCTACCATTGATTTGGCTTCAGGGTTTCACCAGATAAGAATGATAGTCCTAGTGATGAATTCAAAACTTCTTTTAAACTCATCACGGGCAGTTTCAGTTTAGAGTGATGTCCTTCGGTCTCACTAATGCACCATCTACCTTTCAATGTTTGATGAACTCAATATTCTCTGATTATATAAGAAAGTTTATGTTGGTCTTTATGGATGACATCCTCATTTATAGCAAGTCCTTTGCAGATCATGTCTCTCGTGTCAAGCTGGTTTTTCAGAGACTTAAAGACAATCATCTGTTAATCAAATATAGGAAATGTGTTTTTACTTAGAATCAACTACATTACTTGGGCCACATTATTTCCAAAGATTGAGTGGCCACATACCCAAGCAAAGTACAAGCAATGCTACAATGGTCTGTTCCACAGAGTTTCACTGATCTCTAGGGTTTTCTTGGCTTAACCAGCTATTACACAAAATTTGTCCACCGCTATGGAGCTATATCCATGCCTCTCACTAGCTTGCTCCATCATAAACTTTTCAATGGAATGACAATGCTCATAGAGCATTTGAATTGCTTAAACAGGCTATGTCATCCACCCCTGTCCTAAGCTTTCCAGATTTTTCTAAGGAATTCACAATGGATACCGATGCATGTGACACTGGCATTGGAGTTGTCCTCACTCAAGATGGTCATCCTGTGGCTTACTTTAGTAAAATACTAAGTGTTCAACACCAAAAAATATCTACATATGAAAGGGAATTCTTGGCAGTCATGATTTCTTTTGATAAATGGTAGGCATATCTTCAGAGGTGACCGTTTATTATTAAAACTGACCATCAGAGTCTCTGCTATTTGCAAGATCAAACTTTGTCCACTGACCTCCAGAAGAAAGCAATAAGGAAGTTGGCTGGCCTTTCTTTCAAGTTCACTTACAAAAAAGGAGTAGAAAACAAAGTAGCAGATGCATTATAGTGGCCACTTCTTTGGGATTTTAGCTGTCTCTGCATTTCTACCTCTCTGGATTCAAGAGGTGATCAACACTTATCAGACAGACCCTGCTGCCCAAAAACTGTTAACTGAACTTGCAGTTTCAGACAACAATGCAGAGGGATTCTCTTACAAGATGGCCTTATCAGATTTAAACAGAAGGTGTGGATGGGTAATAATTCTGCTCTCAGAACCAAAATTATATCCACATTCCATCAGTCCCCAATAGGAGGCCATTCTGGCATTTAAGCTACTTGAGCTGACTGCAGAAACTGTTTCAATGGCATGTGTTATGAATATCGGATCTTATATTATTGAGGACACTGGAGGCCTCTATAAATAGATGTACAAGGATGACAAATATGCAAATAAGTCCCTAATACATCATCTAATATAATATTACTATTATATCTCTAACACCCCCTCAAACTCAAGGTGCGTCAAGAATATTGAGTTTGGAGAGATAAAAATCAAGCTGAGAGCCACAAAGATGATCCAAATGGTGGTGCCACTAAGCAAACGTTGAAGTAGATGAAGCAACAAAACTGGCAGGCGCAGCGGAAGAAAGACGAAGTCGGTCAAGCTCCCAAAGATGTTAATCACGACGACGAGTGTCAGTACAAACCACAGATCGTTCATAAGCAACTCTCAAAGTTGTAGACCACGCATATGTAGACGCATACGAGGAACTCAGTCACGATAATTGATGTCATTGAAAAGAACCACACACCACACAACTGAAATTCCTGTCGAAGAAGAAAATGCCATCATGACAAAGATGACCGAAAACGTCAAGTGCGCACAATATGCAGCAGCAGGCGAATACGAGAGCGCAAATAAAAGCGGCGCAAGCAACATTTTTACGAGGCATAGGCAGAGCTCCCGAATCAATTATGGATCAAGGCATCACGGACAGCCAAAAAAATGGACCCAAAAGACGTCAATGCCACTTCAGATCCAAAGAGGAGCCGACGACGCCATAATTTTTTTTAACTCCGAAACTCTAGATGCATCACGCTGATGTCATGCGTCAAGCTGACATCACGCTGATGTCATGCTGATATCAGCACCGCTGAAGATCTCATTCACACCACGTTTGGGCGGCAGGGAAGGAGACCGCGGTTGATGGTTGCAGCACAAGCGCCAGAGCAGCGTGGATCAGAACAACACAACCCATTCTCAGAGATGCACGTCCGTGAGGTGTGGGGGCAGGCTTCGACCTCCCCACACGGATTGAAGGAAGCAGCGGGGATCGATCTCCATCAGAACGAATAGGCATGGAGGCTGAGTGTGGCGCCAAGCACGAAGAAGAAGCACCGCGGCTCTGGTCACCGGATCCAAGCGTGAGATTGGAAGCGCCGGACGGACCCGCGGGCCTGGGCGCCGGATCAAGCCGCGGGAGGGCGACGCCGAATCAAGCCGTGGGAGCGACACCGCAACTAGGCGCTCGTACTTGGGCGCCGAATCTGGTGGAGTCCTCGCTTCTTGAGGCTGGCGCGGGCCGCATCGGCGGTGACTGCCACGAGGAGGCGCGGGCGGTCCTTCCCCACGAACACGGACGGTAGCCGCTGCAGCACGGCGCAATACGTCTTGGTGGGCCGCGCTACCTCGAACTAGGAGCAAAAGTCCACGTCCACGAGGACGCGCTGAAGCTCACGCTCGGAGCCGGCGGGGAGGCGGACTTCTCCCAGTGGGAGAGACAGACGGTGGCGTCATGGCCCGCGGCGTAGAGAGACTCGGCGAGGAAGCCGCGCGGACGACGTAAAGAAAAGAAAACCTAACCTACCTCTGATTCTATGTTATGAATATTGGATCTTATATTATTGAGGAGATTGGAGATCTATTTAGTATAAAGATAACAAATATGCAAATAAATCCTTAATATATCATCTAATATAATATTACTATTATATCTCTAACAGCATGATGCTTGAGGAAAGTGACCAATGTCACTAAAAACCAGTTTGGTTTTATGCCTGGGAGGTCCACTATGGAGGCGATTTTCTTACTCCGTCAGCTTATGGAGAGGTATAGGGAGCAAAAGAAGGATCTACATTTAGTGTTCATTGACTTGGAGAAGGCATACGATAAGGTACCAAGACCGGTCATGTGGTGGGCACTAGAGAAACACAAAGTCCCAACAAAGTACATTAACCTTATCAAGGATATGTACGATAATGTGGTGACAAGTGTGCGCGTAAGAGATAGTGAGACCGACACTTTTTCTATCACAATAGGGTTACACCAAGGATCAGCCTTAAGTCCTTACATCTTTTCCTTAGTGATGGATGAGGTGTCGAATGATATACAAGGGGATATCTCTTGGTGTATGCTCTTTGCTGATGATGTAGTGTTGGTAAGTGAAACTAGGGATGGTGTTGATAGAAAATTGGAGCTATGGAGGCAGACCTTAGAGTCTAAGGGGTTTAGACTTAGTAGAACCAAGACCGAGTATATGAGATGCGACTTTAGTGATGTTGGGTGCGAGGATGGTAATGTTAGTTTACAAGGACAAGTAGTACCTAGGAGGGACACATTTCGATATTTAGGATCAATGTTACAAAGCAATAGTGATATTAATGAAGATGTTTGCCACAGGATCAAGATCGGGTGGATGAAGTGACGATAAGCATCTGGAATCTTATGTGATAAGAAAGTTCCACAAAAATTGAAAGGAAAATTCTATAGGACGGTGATAAGACCTGCGATGCTGTATGGAGCAGAATGTTGACCAACTAAAAGGCAACATGTCCAATAAATGAGTGTTGCGGTGATGCGCATGCTACGGTGGATGTGCGGTCACACAAGAAGAGACAAAATTAGGAACGAAGTAATACGTGATAGGGTAGGGGTGGCACCGATTGAGGAGAAGCTAGTCCAACATCGCCTACGGTGGTTTGGGCATATCCAGCGGAGACCTCCAGACGCACCGGTTAACAGTGGGATTATAAAGAGTAGAGAAAATTTTAGGAGGGGTAGAGGTCGACCAAGGTTGACATGGCAGAAGGCGGTGAAACGAGATTTAAAGGAGTGGGACATACCTAGAGATTTGGCTCATGATAGGACTGCATGGAAATTAGCAATTCATGTGCCAGAATCTTAGTTTATTCGTAATTTTTTACTCTTATCTTCTTTCTTATTAACCCATTTCTAGAATAAATAAAATGTAGATTTTTTTTTACTTTCATCTTATTTTCTATTACTTTTCTTCAAAATTGCTGGGTTTCATTTCTAGCCGACCCCAACTTGTTTGGGACAAAGGCTTGGTTGTTGTTGTTGTATCTCTAACAGCATGATGTGAGATCCCATTTTTATTATATTATAATTAAGAACTCAAATCATTTTTAGCATGAAGTAATTATTTTCCACTTAATTATTGTACTAAAAAGGTCAAAGCTCAAATCCAAAGCCACCATTGAATTCCACATGTCCAAATTAGCTTAACCCAAAGTTTGGTAATTTTTGGACTTAGTTTACTATTTTAAATCAAATTTTGAAGTGGTTGTGAGGGGGAGATCTTACCAGTGGGACCCACCGGTCAGTTTGGTCGACCAGACAGAGCGAACCGTTTTTCTCCTCCCGTGCGTGCGACACGGCGACGCCGCCGCTGCCACCGAGCTGCTTTCCGCCTCCGCTCGATTGGAAACAGCTTGTGGTGCATTCAAGCCTTGCCTACCGCTTCATCCTTGCCCTTATCTACCCCCACGGTGAAAACTTCTCTTTGCTCTCTGTTTTGGCCATCGCTCGCCATTTTCTCTGCTCCTCTGCTCCCAGTGTGCGCGTCCTTTTCTTTCATCATTTGATAAAGCTTCCAACAAGGGAAAGGATCACAAGGGTTCCTTCTTTCTTTATTTTAATCAAGCTCATCCATTTTGTGACTGTTTCATTGTATTTTGAAAGTTCGCTGTCGACCCTGTGTTAAAGCCGCTGAAGAGGAGAACTGGGTTGTCCGCTGCTCTGACCACCTTTGCATGTCGGCTCTGCAGCAGCAAGATTCGCAAGGACTCATTGTTTCCTTCCCTTCATCAAGCTCGTTCAATTTGTGACCAGTTTTGCCATATTTTGAAAGTTTCACCGTCGACCGAAGTGAAGCTGCCAGAACGAGACACGATGCTGCAGCCGTTCCAAACTCTTTCATCCATCGTCTGCACATCAATAAGGTTCGCAGGAACCTCCTCTATATGTTGCCAACTTTATTCCTCGTTTTATCGAGCATAGCTGCAGTATTCCCCCGTTTATCGCTGGCCTGTTCTATAGAGCACTGCAAGGTAATCTTCAAAATTCACCTTTTATAGTTTGTATCCTGCCATTCCACTCCATAGGCAAGATATTGCACCTCTTGCGCGTGGATTAGAGCAAAAAGATTAGTAAACGCCGGTCGAATGATGAAGAACATCGAGTTTTCTCCTTCGCCATCGAGAACCACACCTGTCACCGTAGAGCTTTATGCTCCGGTTTTTCCACACTAGAGTGATAAATTTACGTACTCCTTACGTCTCTCTGGTGCTGTACAATGTGGTGGCACAGCGTTTGGTGCCCTACCGAGCGAGAACAACGTTGAGGTCTTGCCTCCTTCTGCCGCGCGCCACCGTCGCCAGACATGTTCCGCCCTTCATCGAGAGAAACCGACAGCACCACCATGTTGCGCATGGAAAATAAAGCACGGGCGGCGAGTTAGCGAGTCAGGAACACACGGGAATGACGGGTGGCGAGCGCACCGCCAGGCACCGCAGCGGAGATGCCGTCGTCCAGAGGCTGAAGAAGACTGACATCATGTCACACCTAGTTTTAAGAAAATGACCAGATTCTTTCCACATGTATGTTAGGATCAGTTGAATTCATACATGTGTAGACAAAAGTGAAATATCATTAAAATGAACTATATTAGAGTATATCATTTATTACATAAATGACCATTCAAGTCTAAAAGAAAATACAAAGCGGTAGAAATAGAAGATAAACGGGGCTCCAAAGCACAAGTGTTGCTCGGGAGTTTCGCCAACTTAGAACGTCTTGTCCGGATCAGCATTGAAATCTTTGTTCTCCACTTATTCACCGTTGTAGACTGGGAATGATAAGCAACAAGCAAGTTTGAGTACCAACAGTACTCAGCAAGTGGAGAAGTTTATCATGAGGGCCACAACAAGAAAGACAATTAGTGGTAAAGCACTATAGCAATTATAACATATCCTTACTGTTATTTAGCACATGTTTCTAAGTGAATATCACCCATAATCCCAAAATAACCATATAATACCCAAACCATCCACCAACCATTAAACCATGTGTGCTACCATGAATTTGGTCCCAAACCACTCTTATCCGTGAGCACGTCTATCTAGATAGTTTGTCAAACTCAGCATAGTGTGTATCCTTTACACACAGTTTTTGATTTCATCCCCTGTTGCCATTTGGACTAAATAAACCTCCCTGTTGCCAATGGTGGGCAACCACTATACACACATCCGTAAGTGTGCGGCCAGGAAATCACTACGAGGTCTTTCTGATGGTTCTCCCGACTTGCATTGGTCCTCTAAGATTTTACAGCTCCAACACCTAGAGTCTATTTTCCCTCTGCCAGAAGAAGCCCCCTCTCGAGCCATGCGGATCCCAAGGCAGTACTCTGAACCAATTCCCGCGTGTGTCGATTACCAACACTACACCGGGAAAGACCAAATTACAAAACCAAGTTGTTCTATATACAACCCTGTGGCGATATTGTAAGGCTTAGCAACTTCTTTCATAAACCGGTCCTTAGAATCCGATAGGTGTTGTTGGTACCCCGCGTACCGGGTACCACACGATACTGCAAGAAAAGTCAAAGAGTTCCTACGTTCAAGTTGAAGACCCCCGAAGGTAGCACATGTCTGATAGCACTGGGCCCGCATCCCTTGTTTGGGTAGCTCCGGGACTACCACGTGTCTAAAGAGACCGGGTCCACCTCCCTTCACAGGGAAGATCCAGTCCTGCCACGTGTCTAGCAACCCCGGACCTAACCCCTAGCAGAGGGAAGCTCTAGTGCTGCCACGTGTCAAGTGGCTTCAGACCTACCTCCCCGCAGAGGGAAGCTCCAGAGCTGCCACATGTTGTACCTCTAGAGCTTTGCCAGCAACGACTACAGGATCTCCAATGGCACGGACATTCAATAGGCTATTAAAACAACTGTTACAAGACCTGATTAATGTGTCATTAATTCAGCATTAATGACACACGATGAGAAGACCATTAGTACTGGGTAACGCCACCATTAAGTCGTGTTAATGCACCGTTAATCATGCTTAATACATGTAGATCGTGTATTAGGTAATTGAATACTGCCAGAGCCACATGTCGGGACAGGCAATCCCTGTAACGGCCAACCCTTAGCATATAAAAGGGCTGAGCCGCACGGTAGAAAGCCAAGCTGGACCAAGCCAACTCAAGTACACTCTCATACAGTCAACAAACACCCTGTGGAGTAGGGTATTACGCTCAGGCGGCCGGAACCACATAAAAACTCCCTATTTCACTGTCTCGTTCATAGTCTCACGCGCGCCCCAACCGAATACGAACCTCTGCACACTACGCTTTAGTAGTACCGGGGGAAGTGTCGTAGCAACACTTCGACATTTGGCGCGCCGGGTAGGGGGGGGGGGGGGGTCTGAGATTCCAAGATGGTGAATTCCGTCACAGGATCGTCCAACGGCGATGCCGAGCAGCCTGCTGGAGGAAATCCCTTCAACATGCAACAGCCAACGAACGCTGTTGTCCCTGTAGGTGTTGCACCACCACCACCATCGCAGCAAGATGGTGTCTTTGTGTTGGCTACTGCATCGACGAACAACCCCAAGAACGCGCTGAACGCAGCTCAAACTCTTCTTCACCGTCCACCTACACCCGGAGCACCTCAGAGTGCAATGGAGCAGTGGTGTACCCATGTGTAGCATATGGTTGCAGCCGTAGCCAGGGTCCGCCCCCTGCTAGGCAGGCATCTTCAAGAAACAGGACCTTGTCTAGTGGACTTGGTCCTTAGGTGTCACAGCACTAGAGGCGTGCGCCCTCCCAGCAAGTGATGTCACTTCCCTCCGGGGCACGCCGTACTCATACGGCGTCGGGGCTTTCGACCCATGATCTGCAGTCGTAGCTTGACCGCCGTTACAAGCAGTAGGACGACCGCTTCCTCATGGAGCATGCTCGCGAGAGGCGAGCTACACGTTAGAACCCTTCTTACTTGGGAGTAGGGGGCAGCTGTTCGGCTCTGGCCATGCACCTGTGCATGGTCCAATGGCCATAGAAGTTCTAGCCTCATTTGCCAGAAAAGTATGATGGTACCGTGAAACCCGTTGAGTTCCTCCAAATATACTCCACTGCCATCCTCGCGGCCGGAGGCAATGAGGCCATGATGGCCAACTACTTCCTTGTGGCTCTAATTGGGACAGCCAGGTCCTGGTCCATGAGTCTTTCGCCTGACTCCATCAATAGTTGGGCAGAGCTATGCCGCCAATTCACCGCCAACTTTGGGAGCTCCTACACCCGACCTGGCACGGAGTTGCATTTGTTCGTCGTACAACAGAAATCGGGAGAGTCACTGCGATCGTTCATCCAACGATTTTCTCAGGTATGGAACATTATTCCTTCAATCTCCAATGCTTCTGTGGTCATTGCATTTCAACAGGGTGTTAGAGATAAGAAGATGCTGGAGAAGCTGGCAACACAAGAAGTTAGCAGCGTCACGGAGCTCTTCAGCCTAGCCAACAAATGTGCTAGGGCTGCGGAGGGCCGTGAGATGCCCTCCAAACCAGCTCCGAAGGCTGGAAAAAACTCCTCCAAGAATGAAGCCACTGCCTCTGGCAGTGGAAAAAAGAAGAAAAAGTCCAACAACAAGAAGAAGCAGTCGGTTGGCACGCATATTGCTGCCTCTGCTGCAGCTCCGGGTGGCCGAGGGCCACGTCCCGAAAAACGTCCTCGACCATCGTCTTAAGACGGCGACGGTCAAAAGATGTGGTGTTCGATTCACTAAACGGACACCCATAGTCTTGAAGATTGTCGCGAGGTCCATCGCCTTGTTGAACACTTCAACAAGCGCCGAGAAGAAGCTCCTTTTCGCCAGCAGGAAGGAAATCAGAAGGTCGACGAAGCTTCGGCTGATCTGGAGCTAGGATTCCAAGAACCCAAGAAGGTCCTAAAGGCTATCTACAACACTATCGACGATGATTCTGACGTCTCCAACAATGAGCGTCGGAAGACTCTCCATACAATGTATGGAGTATCATGGGATATCACCTCTCGGCGCGTCCTTAAGACCATGCGTCGGGAGATGGCTGCCGTAGCTCCCACCACTAGGGAAGAACCCCACCGGAAGTGGATGGATACTCCCATCACTTTTGATGCTTCAGATTGCCCAAGAAACATGATCGGAGCTGGCCAACTGTTGTTGATGGTTTCTCCTACCATTAACAATGTCCAACACTATGATGTCTTGGTAGATGGAGGCTCGACACTTAACCTCCTCAGCTACAAAGAATTCGTGAAGATCCATCTCAAACTCTTGGACCTTCGCCCCTCACATCCCTTCTCTGGGGTAGGTCCGGGAGCTATCTCTCCTCTCGGGTCAATTACACTCCCGGTGACTTTTGGGACTCGGGAGAACTACATGATCAAGAAGCTGGTCTTCGACGTAGCGCACATCAGTCTACCCTTCAACGCATCCTAGGCAGGCCAGCCCTGTATAGGTTTATGGCCGTAGCTCACTACGGCTACTTGGTGTTGAAGATGCCGACCCCTTCAGGCATTCTCAGGATCCGTGGGGATCACACTATAGGAGTCACTGCACTGGAAGAACTCTACGTGCTTGCAACAGCGCAGGAGGAAGGATTTGGCAAGGAGCAAGCTGCTCAACCTCTGAGCTCTCGCCACCGAGGTTCAACCTCTGCACCACATGTGCAACCAAGCGACGACACCGACATCCCCGTCAAAGTCGTCCAAATTGGTTCTGATGCTGCACAGACCACTCGTATATCAGGAGGTCTGGACAATAAATAGGAACTCATGCTCATCACTTTCCTCTGGGCGAATTTTGACGTGTTTGCATAGCAACTGTCACAGATGCCTGGGATCCCTAGGGAGGTGATTGAGCATAGCCTGAAGATATATCCTAACGCGCAACGAGTACATCAGAAGCCCCGGAAGCAATCAGTCGAACGACACAACTTCATCAGATAGGAAATCAAGAAGCTGCTCAAAGTTGGTTTCATCCGGAAGGTTCATCATCCACGATGGCTGGCAAACCCAGTCGTTGTAGCAAAGGTCGGCGGGCAGCTTTGGATGTGTATCGACTACACCACCTTGAATAAGGCATGCTCCAAAGACCCATTTACACTATCTAGAATAGATCAAATAGTGGATTCCACCTCCGGTGTGAACTATTGTGTTTCCTATATGCATATTTTAGATATCATCAGATCCAAATGTCTAGAGAAGATGAAGAGCATACCGCCTTCATAAGATTAGATAGGTTGTATTGCTATACTGCTATGCCATTCGGTCTCAAAAATGCTTCTTCAACTTTTGTGCGAGCCATGCGCAAAACATTTGGAACCCGCAAGCCATCTTCGACAAGCTGCGCGTGACGCGTACCAAGCTAAAACCTGAAAAATGTGTCTTCGAGGTTAGCTTCGGGAATCTCCTCGAGTTCTTGGTGACTTACCGAGGAATCGAGGCAAATCTGGCGAAGATCAAGGCTATTGAAGAGATGCGGCCCCGAGCTCGCATGAAGGATGTCCAGAAGCTAACTGGATATTTAGCTGCGCTCAATCGGTTCATTTCAAGACTGGCAGAGCAGGCGCTACCCTTCTTCAAGCTATTTAGGAAGTCTGGGCCATTCTATTGGTTCAAATAAGCAGAAAATGTGTTCCAAGAGCTCAAGCAGCTCCTCATCACACTACCAATCTTAGTAGCTCCAGAGCCTGGTGAGCCTCTTTTGCTTTACATTTCAGCAACTACGGAGGTTTTCAGCATGGTTCTGGTGGTGGAGAGACCAGAGCCACCTACAGTTCAGGAGCTCGGACCCCTCCAGGAGGGTCCGGAGCTATCTGAAGGCGAGTCTGGGTCCCAGCCCCCAGGCGCGGATCCTAAAGGCAAGCTGCCCGAGCATCAACCTCTCTCATTTGAGGGAGTTCTCACGACTAAAGAAAAAATTCCGGACCCCTCCGCGAGGGTCCACGAAGTTCAAGAAGAAGGTTCGGACCCCTCCGCGAGGGTCTGGGTTGATGCAAAAGAAGATTCGAGCCTTTCTAGGAAGGTCCGGACAGTCCAGCGGCCAGTGTACTTCATCAGCGAAGTACTGAACGATGCCAAGACTCGATACCTCGAGGTGCATAAAACGCTCTACGCAGTTCTTATTGCCTCAAGAAAGATTTGTCACTACTTCCAAGCCCATGAAATATTAGTGGTAACTTCTTATCCACTACGTGCTATATTGCATAACCCAAACTTTACGGGAAATATTGCAAATGGGCAGCGGAGCTGGCAGAATTCGATCTTGAATTCCTACCTGGACATGCTATCAAGAGTCAGGCATTGGCTGACTTCGTGGTGGAGTGGACCCCTTCTTCATTAAATCCAGGGGGCCACAGTGAGCAGAGGTCAGAGCCCAAGGTCCCGGTCTTCACTGAGCCTCACTGGACTCTCTACATCGACGGCTCCGTGCAGAAGCAGGGTGCCTGAGCTGGAATCCTCCTCCTCGCTCCAACTGAGGAGAAGGTCAAGTACATGGTACACCTTGACTTCAAGGCAACCAACAACATGGCAGAGTATGAAGCTCTCATCTATGGGCTCAAGGTGACGCTATCTTATGGCATCAAATAGTTGATGGTGAAGGGTTACTCGCAAATCATCATCAGACAAGTTAAAGGTGAATGCAGTTGTAACAACGCTCAACTCGTTGCCTACCTCCATGAAGTCTAGAAGCTGCAGAAGGACTTTGATGTCCTAGACCTCTGTCATGTCCAGCGTCTCAACAATGCTGAAACTGATGAACTATCGATGAAAGCTTCAATTGGAGCTCAAGCTCCCGATGGAGTTTTGTCAGGAGATTGTCAAACCCATGCTCAGCCTGCCGAACTGAGCAAAGTGGGCGAGACCAGCACCCAAAAGCTAGCGGTCCCAGTGACCCTGTTACCATGGCGTCAACCAAGGTTCATAGGCGCTACAGGAAGCTCCAAGCAATCTACCGCGCAAGATCCAGAAGCTCCAGTTAGATCCGATGCATGGATCTCGTAGATCCAGAGCTACTTGAAAGACAACATCCTTATTGAAGACAGTGCTTCTGCTGACCGAATTGTCAGGTTGGCTAAAAGATACACGCTGGTAGAAGGGGATCTCTACCGGCGCCGTGCCAACGGCATTCTAATGCGGTGCATTGCCCGAGAAGAAGGCTGCGAGCTCCTCGTGGAAATCCATGGAGGCGAGTGTGGGAACCGCGCATCTTCCCGCACGGTGGTTGGTAAAGCCTCCCGACATGGTTTACTGGCCTACAACACTTCACGATGCAGTAGAGCTGGTAGAAAGGTGTGAAGCGTGCAAGTTCCACGCGAAACAAATTCACACATCGGCTCAGTCGCTGCAAATGATACCTCCTATATGGCCATTTGCTTTGTGGGGGTGGACATTTTGGGACCTTTCCGAAAAAAATTTCGGAGGCTACAGGTTCCCGTATGTCCCCATCGACAAGTTCACCAAGTGGTCGGAAGCTACTCCAATTGTGACAGTCAACAAGCAATCTGCTATCATGTTCTTGAAGTCCATAGTATGCAAATCTGGATTTCCGAACAAAGTCATAAATGACAACGGAACCCAATTCATAAGTGCAGCATTCCAAGAATATTATGAGGACCTCGACATACAAGTCACCTACGCATCACTAGCTCACCCGACAAGTAATGGCCAAGCTGAGAAAGCAAATGGAGAAATATGAAAAGGACTCAAGACGCGCACATATGAGCGCCTGATAACACGGAGCCAACTGGATAGATGAGCTTCCTTCCACACTGTGGGCAAATAGGACAACACCCAATCGATCAACTGGAAAAACACCCTTCTTCCTGGTGTACGGATCTGAAACGGTCCTTCTTCCGGAGATCACCATGGGGTCATTCCAGGTCCGGACCTTCGACGAAGCCGCGCAGGATAAGCTCCGGCGTGAAGACCTTGACCTTGTCGAAGAGGGAAGTTGCCATGCTGCTATTCAGAATGCACGATACCGCTAGGCGCTCTAGCGTTATTATCAAAGGTTCATGCGCAACCAGCAGCTCGAAGAAGGCGATCTGGTGCTGTGGAGAAGACTGACTCGAGAAGGGATGAACAAACTCTCCCCAGACTGGGAAGGTCCCTTTCGAGTGATCAATGTTTCCCGTCCCGGATGCGTCACCTTGGCAACAGAGGATGGGACCCTTCTTCCCAATCCATGGAATATCGAGCACCTCCGTCAGTTCTATGCTTAGTTTCACGGAGGTGAGTCTGTACTTACACACAATGTAAATTATAGAGTCTAAGGATAGAGTCGGGGAGGTCCGAGACAAAAATCACACTTAACTTGGTCACTGTACTTTAAGTGCAGCTTACCTACCCTGGGTTAGAACAAGATGAATAGCACGCTTAGCCTGGTTTCGTACCCTAAGTGTGTCCTTGTCTTCCCTGTAATTCGGACCGATAATGAAATACATTGTTGTGTGAAAACAAACTCCACGTGCATTAATTTTGTACAAGCTTGTGTATTTTATATTTTTTCCTTCTTTTCCATAAAAAAATTGTGCAATTCTTTTTGAGATTTAGTCCAGATTATTCATATGATATACAAGTTATATTGTCGGTTTTCTTTCGGATCTTAGTGTTGCTAGATGGTCTACCCGCCTGAAAACCAAAGTCAATGGAAGGTACAAAGTGTGCTATTGACTTAGACTGGTCAGGCACCCTAAGTACGCCACTCTACCTATATTCCGATAGATCCTAGTAGGGCAGGTCCGGAAGACATTCGGTCCTAAAAGAGATTGCACTAATATACTTGTTATCATGTTGAATTCCTTCAGATTAAATCGCAAATAAGAACAATAAGCCACAAACAAGTTGTAGATGAGAGGACAAATTTTACTGATTTTCTTGTCTTTAATGCGCAGGAAAAATGAGAAACTCATGACGATGGTGGACGATGCCAGAGCTGCTAAGCTCCGACAACCCCTAGGGGATCCGCCATAGACGTGAGGAATTAATGGCGATTTAAATGAAGATGGTGGAGAAATCACCCCGAAGATGTCCACCATTGATGTATTATGCATTGACAGTGGATACCGTCAAAGCCAGGAAAGCTCCAACGATCCTAGGGGGCCCACTATCAATGTTCTACGCGTTGACAGTGGGCGCCGTCAGACCTACAAAGCTCCGACAACCCCAGGGGGCCTGCATCGACGTTTCTAAGCGTTGATAATGGGCGCCGCCAGAGCTACAAAGCTCTGACAACCCCCAGAGGGCCCGCCGTCGACGTTTCTAAATGTTGGCAGTGGGCGTCGTCGGACCTACCAAGCTCCGACAACCCCCAGGGGGCCCGTCGTCGATGTTTCTAAACATCGGCAGTGGGCGTCGTCGGACCTACCTAGCTCCGACAACTCCCACGGGGCCCGCTATCGATTTAACAAAGGGTCCCTGGAGATGTCAGAGGGAAACTTCGGAACTTGTAGCTATCGTTTTGGCTACGAGCGAAAAGTGAGGTCATCAACACATTGTCAAATCCTTTTGGTACATGTTCGCAATAAAATTGTGTACATATACCAGGGGGCCAACAATATAAAGGACAATGCATTGAAGACACACACAAAGTGGATTTCGTTCATTCAAAGGAGTGGATTTCATTCATTCAAAATCAGAGAATTACAAGTAAAGGCAGAAGAAAAGAGATCTATCTACTGGAGGTCCTATGGAAAATTGAGGCAACTTTTTGGGTAGCTTCCTAAACACTGGCCCTAGCGGCGTCTTCTTCTTCAACAATGGGTGCTTCGACCACTAGATCTAGAGACAGATGAGGGGGCTCTGCTTTTGAAACATTTCAGTACTTATTGCATCCTTCATGTTGCCGGCAGAGCTCAATGCCACCAGCGCTTTGTCTGGCTCCAGCTTCGAGTCGGTCGGACGTACCGGACTGAAGCCAAGCGGCACCAAAGCTTTGTTAGCATGCCCCAAGAAGTCCCATACTTGCTAAGACTCAGTTTCCCTATGGTTCCTAAGTTCCTCCAGCGACCTTCTGGCGGCCGCAAGCTCCGAACCTTCCTGGGAGATGCGCTCGATCTCCTTGGCATGCTGCTGAATACTTTCAGCCACCTGCTTTTCGCAGTCAGGAAGCCCTGTCTCCCGGAGGTGGATGCAGTTCCGACGGTTCGCCAGATCCCTCTCACTGCCCTTCACTTTCTCCTCTATAGTGGAGACTTCAGTCTCTCTCTTGGAGAGTTCCTGTCCCACCTGTCAAATCCTCTCCTCATCTTGCTTGCACCGCTATTCAAACTTTTTGGTGTGGTCGGCCAAGCTCTTCTCCCCCAGAGATAGCCTATGGGCAAGCTCTTCCTCTCTCTTTAGGAGGTCCTCCTTCTTCTACAGGAGCTTTTCCTCCCTCTCGTCGAGGGCCTCCCGACATTTGATGAGTACCTCATTTAATTCATTGAGGTTGTCTTGACAGTCATCAGCAATCCTATTGGTCTCCCTAGCATGCTCAAAAATCTCTCGAATCTTCTGGTCGAGAGCCTTGATGGTAGCCTCCCGCTCATTCAACAAGCGGTCCATCAGCGCTAACCGAGCCTTCTCCTTGGCCACCCATTCCTTCTGGTCAGCCAGTCTCGATTGCATCAACTTTGTCTCAATGTGAAGTCTGTTGCGCAAATGCCTTAAGGTGTTGTGCTCTTCTTCAACGGCTTAGCTTTCGTGGTCAAAGGCGAGCTGGACCTGACAGAGACTAGAGCAGTCATTGTCTATTGACAACGCCAAAGGAATTGGCTTTGGACCAGCCCGGATCTCTTCCGCTGGCTCAAGCAGGTCTTCAAAAACGACTGAGGGGACCCAAGGCGCGAGCTCCCTTTCCAGCAACTCCACGTCGTCTGGACCGATCGGCGGAAGCTCCTCCATGTCCACAACACTCGGAGCTGATGTGGAAGGTCCCCCTGTTGGATCGTCTATTGTCGGCTCAGTGGGTGGAGGACTCGCAGCTGCCTCTTCTGGGTGCTCCGGCTCGGACATGGACACCTTCGACAGAATCACCTCCAGGGATGGCACTGTGGCTTGGTTTGGAGCTACCACCACCTCCGGCTCAGTTGTCGGGACTTCAACAACCACCGGCTTAGGTTCCAGAGCTTCAACTACTTCCAGCTAAACAGCCAGAGCTTTAGTTACTTCTGGTTCAGGTGTCGGAGCTTCTTCCATATCCGGCTCTGGTGCCAAAACCTTAGCCGTAGGTTCTGAAACCGTTGGCACCTCTTCATGAGTCTCTCCCCTATGATCCAGTGCTACCACGGGAGCTTCTGGCGTCGTCACTGGATCCAAGTCCACGATAGCTAGCGCCGGAGGTGCCGTGTCTTCAGCCACCACTTGGGGAGGCACAGGGGTCAAAGAAGGAGCCTCTGCCTACACAGTCTCAGTTGCTGTAGCAGAGGACGGAGCTTCAGTGTTCTTCTTCGACACCCTAGAAGCAAAAGATCAAAAAAATTCAAAACATGATAAAAACAAAAATAGCAACTCAAGGAGAGAAGACAATGCTTACCTTGGGAAGCTTCCACTCCATCCAGCGCAAAACTTCTTCTTCGGGCGATCGGAGCCAGAACCCACCGTAGTTGGTGTGGTGGAGGCTCCGGGTTGCTGCCCGAAACTTGCCACAACCATCAGTGTTGCCTCAGTTGGGACCTCCCTCGGCTGGGAAGGACCTACAAACCTGGAGCCCGTAGCCGGTACTGGGGCCGGGGTCGATTCCTGCAGCTAGTGCTCCTTGTGGACGCTTGCTCCGAAGAGGGCTTAGCCGCTGAAGCTCTGCCTGGCCAGGGAGAAGATGTTGCTGGGATGGGGCCGACCTGAGAGAGCTCCCATCATCATGTCTTAGCTTCCTCTTCCGACTGGAAGATTCGGCCAGTTCTTTGCCCTTGCCGACGTTGTCAATCTTATGGCTTGGAGCAGTGGAGGCCACCCTTTCTGAAGCTCCGGGAATGGCAATCCCGGCGGTCCCAAGCCTCTCCACAAGGCCAAGGTCATCAAGCTCTGGCATCCCCCTTCAGAGCTCCCTCCTGAACTCAGGAACCTTGTTCAGAGGGAGGAAGGCTGCCAGCGGGGCCAAAGCATCACATGTGGTGGCTCCGTGTTGAAACTTCTAGAGATGAAGCTTCAAAGATTTATCATCTAAGTTGGTCTGAAAACCGGCTTCTATCCGGTTATGATCCATCTTACTGTTGAAGTCCATGCGGGCTACTCTCTCATCTTTAACGTAGCCCACCTGTTCACCAGGAAGTTGTCGAAGACTATCTGAGGGGTCACTCTACCCGCCACGCATTGCTGGATCCTTCTCAGGACGGCCTTGCATGATTTGGACAACTCCGGAGCTGCATTCCAGGCATTGGTGTCGACGTTGGGCAGGCTTGTAGGCAAATCCATCCTTTCGTGATGATCCACCACGATGAACACCTAGTCACTCTTCCAGTTGTACCACTTCCTAGAGGGGAAGTCTTCAAGTACTTTAAAGGACAGTTCTTGTACTTCACAAAGTAGTAGAAGCCGATCAACTCTATACCCTTTCCGATTTTGTGGACTATGAAGAAGGTGCGGAAAGGCTCAATGCTTGACGCCACTCCCACCCACATCTCGCAGAAGTGGACGAAGGTTGCTACCGGCAAGAAGGAGTGGGGGCCGAGGTTATGAAGATGGAGCCGTAGAAGCCCAGCAACATCAAGAGGAAACTTGAAAAAGGCGGCATCAACCCCACCATGGCGTACGAGAAGTAGATGATCTCTCTGGTGCGTTCCTTCTTGAAGTGAAGCTTGCCGAAGCAGATCGAGTTGTCGAGGGAAGCACTGGACCACCCCATGTAGGTCTGAATCCTCGTCAAGTCTTCATCCTTCTTGATCTTGCTGTGGGGAAGACCCAACTCCATTGCGGTAAAGCAGAGCGAAAGTTGGAAAGTTTATGCAAAGGTGGACAGGTTCTGAGTGCAAGTTCGAATGAAGGCGTAAAGAGTCCTCTAACCGTGTAGGCTTTCCTTCTTAACTAAGCCTCCGCAATGGGCCCAGGTCCACTTTGGCGGAAAGTCAAAGTTAGCACACTAGGCGAACCGTTGTCATGATGTGAAGTTGGAAGCCCGAGGGCGGCGGTCTGACAGGGTGCTCGGAACCAATACGGTTTTTGTGTTGGATACCGGCGACCTTCAATTGCGTGAGATCTTCATGCTTGGATCTCACCTGCCACATAAAAAGGAGCCACGTGGCGATGGCTTAACTGCAGATCGTCGCCCCAATGGCTCAAGAAAAGACCTTTGAAGCTGCAGCATGGGAATCGAAGATGGTCCCACCTCTGGTAGAATAATTTCACCCAAAGGGTTTCTACGAGAGGTGGACCCAGGGGCCACTGTCGGTACCTAGCATACCGGGTACCCCACGATACTGCAAGAAAAGTCGAAGAGTTCCTACGTCCGAGTTCAAGACCCCCGGAGGCAGCACACGTCTGACAGTGTTGGGCCCGCATCCCTTGTTTGGGTAGCTCCAGGACTACCACGTGTCCAAAGGGACCGGGTCCACCTCCCTTCACAGGGAAGCTCTGGTCCTGCCACGTGTATATCAACCCCGGACCTAACCCCTAGTAGAGGGAAGCTCCAGTGCTGCCACGTGTCAAGTGGCTCTGGACCTACCTCCCCGCAGAGGGAATCTCCAGAGCTACCACATGTTGTACCTTCGTAGCTTCCCCAGGAACGACTACATGATCTCCAACGGCACGGACATTCAAGAGGCTATTAAAACGGCCGTTACAAGACCTGATTAGCGTGTCATTAATTCAGCATTAATGACACACGATAAGAGGACCATTAGTACCGGTAACGCCACCATTAAGGCGTGTTAATGCACCGTTAATCATGCTTAATACATGTAGATCGTGTATTAGGTAATTGAATACCGCTGGGGCCACATGTCGGGCCAGGCAATCCCTGTAACGGTCAGCCCTTAGCATATATAAGGGCTGAGCCGCACGGTAGAAAGTCAAGCTGAACCAAGACAACTCAAGTACACTCTCATACATTCAACAAACACCCCGTGGACTAGGGTATTACGCTCAGGCGGCCCGAACCACGTAAAAACTTCCTGTCTCACCGTCTCGTTCATAGTCTCATGTGCGTCCCAACCGAATACAATCTTTCGCGGACTACACTTTAGTTGTACCGGGGAAGTGTCGTAGCAATTTCGACAGGTGTCAATCCTCATACCAAGGTTTTGTGCACGCATGCATCATTCCATCCAAACCGCCTATCAGATTCCTACAAACCACTTTCATCATTTCCAATAATTCTTAAATAATAGCAATTTCGATATAGCATGTAGTCAAAATTATTCCCCTTCACTAAGCATGGCTAAGCGTAAGAATAAATAATAAAACCCATCCAAACCCTAGCAACAAGGAATAATGCAGAAGAACTAGGAATATTATATTATAGGATTCAAGTTCAAATTTAGCATGCAACTGACTAAAACTTAGTAAAAAGGTGCAAGATGGTCAAGGACACTTGCCTCTGGAAGAGTGTTGGTTACTGACGTTGAAGTGATGCTCTTGCAAATTAAAAGTCAGATCGGGAACCGACACTAAACAAGAAATTGTATGCACAAAATAATAACACACAATAAGAGGCATTCATAAAAAGTCATTCTTCACATTAAAAACCTACGCGATTACGATGTTATGAGGAATTTTACAATTATTGGTTATTAATTATTTATAAATAAATATTAAGGATATATGTGATATGGTTTAGTAAAAATATGTATTTAACAATTTAATACATTTCTATATTTTTTAAAGCCTAAATAATTTTTAATATAATGACATATTCAAAATACACATAAAAGTAAATTTCAATGTAAAAGTATGCATTAAATAAAGTTTATATCATTTTCATATTTGTTTCTATGTCTAAATTATTTTTATATTTAAAATATCTTAAAATACAATTATATATATATATATATCACAATAATTTAGCAATTTTTGAATTTATTATAATTATTTTAGAAGTAAAATAATTATTCTAGGTAAATATTGGTGTTAAATTAATTATTACTAGCTTTCTAGGATTTATTTCAATGTATTTAAAATTTTCTATAATTTATTTGTTATTTTATACATTAATTGGAATTTACTGCATTAAAATAAATAATTCAAATTAACTTTTTATTAATTCTGCATAAGAAAAATAATTTCAGAAAATGCCAAGGTCTTTTCTATAAAAACAAAAACTAAATACCAATTTTTTTCATAAGTTCAGAGGCTTAAATATAATTTTATGGCTAAATTCGGATTATTTTAAAATACAGGAGCATTGGTAAAAAGCTTTGGGACCTAATTGTAATTATTTTAAAAGGTGCATGGCTTAAATAAAAAAGGCTAGGGTTACACGATTGACTCATATGGACCATGAGATCTTATATGGATGGCCCTATTTTTATTCAGCGAAGGGGTATGCTAGGTTCTAATCCTCGCCGTTCGGATTGGATCTAAGGCCACGATTTAGCCACGTCGGTTGGCGGCGGGTCAGGGCTGGCGCACGGGGGACCGAGGCGGCGCCCGGTGGCAATCTCATCGGCGAGGTCGAAACCCACCCTAGAATGGCTAAACGTCAACGATTTCTTCCTTATTGAAGGGAGGAGAGGATGGCGCCCTCATCGACATGGTCCGCAGGGCTCAGAACGGGGCGGAGAGATGACGTCGACGATGGTGGACGACAGCGGGCGATGGTGCTCGATGAAACCGATCGCACGACATCCAATCCTTTGAATTAAGTTGCCCAGCGGCGCCCTGAGGTCATGGCGCACGCATTAGGCAACACAGAATTAAGAAAGGGAGGGAGAATCGATGGGAACGAGGCCAACATACCCGGGCGGTGACGGCTAGGGTTTTGCATCGGGGAAGAAGAGAAGAGGGGCTCGCGGGGGAGTATTTGTACAGGATTCAAGGGGAAACGAATGAGGTGTTGATGAAGATTATTAAACGATGTAGATTAGTCGGTGTCGAAGTGTGCGATTGACACTTCCCCCAGTACTACTAGATCATAGCCTGCGGAGGTTCTTGATTGGTTGGGGCGCAAGTGAGATTATGAACAAGATGATGACACGAGAGATTTACGTGGTTCGGGCCGCTTGAGCATAACACCCTACTCCACGGTTTGTATGTTGTATGTATGAATATCTGTGGCGCTTGTGAGCGTATGAGCTTGCTTATCCATGTATCGTGCGGCTCCGCCCTTTTATAGTCTAAGGACTGGCCGTTACAACACTGGCTTGGCCCGACATGTGGCCCTGGCGTAATTAACAGTCTAATACATGATCTACAGGTACTAAGTGTAATTAAAAGTGATAACGCGCCTTAATGACGGTGTTACCCTATTAACAGTCTACTGATCGTGTGTAATTAATATAGCATTAATGACACATAATCACGTCTTGTAACTGTTGTTTAGGATCGAAGAGCACGTGAAAAGCTACCAGAGGGGGGGTGAATGTTAGATTAAAAAAATCTTACGCAGCGGAAAAAATTAAATCCCAACCCCTTCGGCAGAAAAATGATCCGTTAAAGAAATCATGTGTGAGACTAATCTAAACGTGTTTCACCGTGACGAAACTGATAGATATAAGAGAGAATCAAGTCACGAAGATGACACAATAAGAATCACTCAAATCCGTCGAGAGAAACTCAAGTTACGGTTGAAAGATCGAACAAAGGTCAATCTGTCTTACCCGAGAAAAAAACAGATCTGTAATACTGCAAAGAAATATATGTAGATCAAAAACCACAAATCCAATGACCGTGAAATTTTGACAGATGATAATAATAAAGTTGTGAATACAACCCAAAAATATTCACATCAATTGGATTTGTAAAACTCGAGTTATGATAAAACCACCAAAGAAAGGTAGTGCTGTGCAGAAAACTCGACGAGAAAAACTTGTCTGGAACAAGTCGGACGAACAAGGCATAAAAGTTCCTTTCAACTACAAATTTTATTCAATAGAACACAAGAGGAACAGCCCCAAAGTCGTACACCACGAGCTGTGGCCTCCCTTGCTTATATAACCAGCCCTTAGGCCAACCCAATCTCAACTAGGACTGTAATCATACTCAAATCACGAATCGAAACTTTCCATAACTGCTTAGGACTCTTCTATACGCAGATAGAAGCAATCTTAAGACTTCCAAACACCTTAGGAACGTATCCCACATTCCTAAAACAACTCAAATTCGTGACCCACACAAAATTCTATCATAACCAACTCAAATCTTTCCATATTTCAGTCAAACACGACTCAGCCGCAGCTTGAATCCATAACCTAGTCGGTTGGACCTTTCCGACCAATTCTTTATGTCCACATCTCTTCATCACACCTCGGAACCATGTAGCCACATCCATGTACTCCTTGCATACGTGCAAACATCTTCCAACGCGACACCTTCATATGCATTGTTCTTGATTCAAACATGTTGCACAACCTCCTGATCAACTCAACCACAATTCCTCTGGAACTTGGTTGTTGAACCTCATCTTCTCCCTAATACTAGTTCAATGGATCCCGTCACCAGCCATGTCTTGAACTCAAACAACACCTGCACATGAATAAACAACCAATACTTCCGAGCACAAGTCCTCGACTTGACTCTCGTTAGTTCTGAAACTACAACATCTTACGTGAGCACCTCATATAAGCATGTTGCATACCATAGCAAAATCATATCAGCCTTAACCATCAAAACACACCAAAAACTTAGTAAAATAATACTAAGCAACCTTTCCATAAGTGTAAAGCAAGTTCGAAACATTGCAAGATAAAAGCAGAAACACTGCGATCAAGTACCGGATCTTGCTAAAGCTAACCGGAGCTTGAGTCGGAGCTTACCAAAGCTAGTACAACCTAGCGCTGGAGCTTACCAAAGCCAGTACAACCTAGCGCCGGGGCTTGCCAAAGCTAGTCGGAACTAGTCAACCCAAAAGCTGGAGCTAGAAAAACATGTCGGAGCTAACCAACATAAGTCGGACCTATCAAAATATATCGAAGCTTAACAAAGACATGCCGGAGCTATCAAATACATGCCAGAACTAAAGACAAAAGTCACCGGAGCTACCCAAAAACATGTCGGACCTAGACAAAGAAAGTCGGACCTATTGTCGGACCTTGCAGAAGCTCGGAGCTTGAGTCGGACCTTGCTAAAAAGATGTTACGGCAGCATTCAAAACTTTTATTGTCAAAGCCAATGTATTCAGCACACATAGGTCTCACAATATCCCCCTTGATGAATGCATTGGAACACCATTTAAAATCCGAACATTGGCTTATTCACATTAAAAAATTTGAAAACAATTTCTCCCCCTTTGTAAAACAGAAATAAAATGAGAAGAAAAACAATTCTTCCCTTGAGAAGAATTGTGCCAAAAAAATTGTGAATATGTGCAATGTGTGCAATGTGTAATCAATTTCTCCCCCTTGTATACTCATCTTTAAAAATTCACATTATCACTCCCCCTTTGACAATGTATTTAGCAAGGTTTATAAGACAAATTTTAATTGTTATGAGCATATTATAACATATACATATAAAACAAAGCTCATCCAAGTCATACTATCATGTAACTTACACTATCACAACAATGAGATACATAAAGTAGTGTAAGCCATGCTAGAGATCAAATGTAATTTTCAATTTAAACAAGTCATGATCTCACAAACATAACTATTTCAAAACCTAGAAGCATAACACTTGTTGCTGCATTTTATTATTTAAAGCACAAACTTTTAACATATGACATTTGCAAGAGATTATATGCCGCATCTGCCTTATTCTAACCAACCAAGCCAAGCCTACGTCATTTGACAATCAGAAGCTTAAGGACATGACTTTAGTCATCCACAACTTCTTCCAAGTTCATATCTAAGTGCAATAATAAGCCATCTCAAAAGAAGAAGTGCGATGCATGCATATTCTCTTGATCTTTTCTCATTTTATATTTGACTATAAAAGCTCAACATGTAAGTTCATTACTTGATTAATTCTTTATGATTAAACACACTTGTGAGCATGCAACAAGTTCAAAACATCAAGAAGGTTCGACCATCACCAGATTTAGTGTAAGTAATTATTCCAATTACTAGACATGGCAAAAACTACAAAATGTATAACACGAGTAATGTAGTAAGAACTTTCAGCATGTAAAAGGAATCAAAAGTCATATATGTATGAAATACTATGCTCATATTATTTTAATTTCAGATTCACACATAGACTTCTCAAATTTCAAAACTCCCCCTTAATGTAAGCCATAAGGATGCATAACCCCTATTTCACTACGAATAAAACAAAAACGAGTGAAATCCAAAGGTTTTGTAAAAATGTCAGCCAATTGTTGTTCGGTATCTACATGGTGAAGCACAATGTTTCCTTTTTCAACATTATCACGGAGAAAGTGATACCTAATGTCAATGTGCTTAGTTCTAGAATGTTGCACGGGGTTTTTAGCAATGCAAATGGCACTAGTGTTATCACAAAACAGTGGAACACTATCTAGATTAATCCCATAGTCCTTATGTGTTTGAACAATCCAAAGAATTTGTGAGCAAGCACTAGCAGCAGCTACATATTCACATTCAGCTGTGGATTGTGCAACTGAGTTTTGTTTTCTAGAGGACCAAGCAACAAGTGAATTACCAAGAAAATGAAAAGCATCGGAAGTACTTTTCCTATCAATCCTACAACCCCCAAAATCAGCATCCGAAAAAGCTTTCAAAGTAATGGTTGAGGAAGAAGGAAGAAAAATGCCAAATTCTTGAGTTCCATGTAAGTACCTGAGAATCCTTTTGACGGCTTGACGATGTGAAGCATGTGGGGAGGCTTGAAACCGTGCACAAAGACATACACTGAACTGTATGTCCGGTCTTGATGTCGTGAGGTACAAAAGTGATTTGATCATGCTTCTATATTCTTTTTGATCCACGGGTTCACCATCTTCATCACGTTCAAGTGTTGTTGTTGTTCCCATTGGTGTCCGAAGAGGCTTGCTTTTGTACATGTTGAAGTGCCTTAGGAGGTCTTTTGTATACTTCGTTTGATGCACAAGGGTACCCTCCTTGGTTTGCTTGATTTGCAGCCCCAAAATGTACGTGAGTTCTCCCATCATACTCATCTCAAATTCTGAACTCATCATAGCTGAAAACTTGGACACAAGATCATGAGAAGCACAACCAAAAATAATATCATCCACATACACTTGAACGAATAATGAGTCATTGCCATGCTTAAGCACAAAAAGAGTTTTATCAACCTTGCCCACGGTAAACCCTTTTTCAAGTAAGAATGTTTTTAACCTATCTTACCATGCTCTAGGGGCTTGTTTGAGACCGTACAAGGCTTTGAACAGTTTGTAAACATGATTAGAAAAATCTGAATTTTCAAAACTCGGTGGTTGTTTGACATAAACCTCCTCATCTATGTAGCCATTAAGAAAAGCACTTTTAACATCCATTTGATAAAGCTTAACATCTTTAGATGCAGCAAAAGCTAACAAAATTCTTATGGCTTCTAATGTAGCAACAGGAGCAAAAGTTTCATCAAAATCTAGACCTTCAACTTGAGTGAAACCTTGAGCTACCAACCTAGTCTTATTCCTAACCACAACCCCATCCTCACTTTGTTTATTTTTAAACACCCATTTAGTTCCAATTAAAGTGTGACCTTGAGGTGGAGGTACAAGTTTCCAAACATTATTTCTTTCAAAATTTTCTAACTCTTCTTGCATGACAATAATCCAAGATTCATTAGTGAGTGCGTGTGACATATCTTTGGGTTCAAAAGAAGCAACAAAAGCAGAATGGAAATGAGAGTTTGGATCGCGAAACCTGGACCGTGTGACTCGTTCGTGCAAACTTCCAATAATCTGTTGTGGAGGATGACTTTTGAGAACCCGGAGAGGAGTGGACACTTCACAAGCTTCTTCTTCTTCATGTTTATCACAAATTGATGATCTTGTGACTTGAGGAGTATCAGGACCAGCAATGGTGGTCGTCGGTGCTGGCTGTGAGTCAAAATCAGGAGCTGGAACAATATCATTAGCTGCTGAATTTTCGGGCAGCAGCACCACTTCTTCCTCATCTTCAACGAAAATGCTCTCCCCCCTGCAGATATGGATCTGAACCTGCAATGTTTGAGCTAGTACCTGTGCTAGCTTCATCAAAAGACACCTCACAAGTCTCCACAATTTTGTTAGTGTCAAGTGAAAGCACACTGTAGCCTCTAGTATGAGATGGATAACCAAGAAACATGTCATCAACGGATCTAGGTTCAAATTTATCAAGATTACCATGTTTCTTAACAAAGCATTTGCAACCAAAGACCCGAAAATGTGTAACACGGTTCTGTTCTTTCTTTCTACAACACCGTTTTGTTGAGATACATATGGTGATCTATTCCATTTTCAGCACAAAAGTGATCAAAAGATTGATTTTTAAATTCAGTTCCATTATCACTTCTAATTGCTTTTAAAGATCATGGGTGATCAATTGATAATCTAAGAAATAAATTTCTAATGTGACTAAAAGCTTCATTCTTAGATGCCATAAAGTAAACGCAAGAGTATCTAGAATAATCATCAACAATCACAAGAACATACTATTTACCTCTGAAGAATTGAATGCGTGAAGGTCCTACGGTGTGAAGGTGCAAAAGTTGACCCGGTTTAGTTGTCATGATCATTGTGAGAGGAGTATGTGAACATGCAACCATCTTAGCATGTCTACAAGAAGAGCACACAATTTCTTTGTCTCCTTTAAGCTTAGGCAGCTCACGTATGCGATCAAGAGCACTAACACGCGTTAGATGATCAAAGCCTACGTGACCAAGTCTACAATGCCAAAAATATAAGTCCTTTGAATCATTAGCAACTAGACACCTATGCTTAGAGGAAGACATATAAAAATCAACTTTAAAAACTCTTCCAAACCGAGACATGTTAAAAATAAGCTCACTATTTTAATTTACAACTTTGCAACAATTTTTAGTGAAAATAATTTCTAGATTTTCATCTAGCACTTGTGAAACTGAAAGCAAGTTGTATTTCAAATTTTTAACAAGTGCCACATCCTTCAAAGTGTAGTGATCATTTACTCTAACTGAACCCTTAGCAATTATAGGAGTTGAAGAATTATGGGCAAAAGTAACATTCTCTACACGTGACACAAAAGAGAGGGAGGATAACCATTCTTTGTTACCGGTCATGTGGCGTGAGCAACCTGAATCCACAATCCAAATATTCTCCTTCCTCAAGCGTGTAACCTACATAGAAGCACAATACGTCGATGATTCAATACTGGGGTTAGTCAAAAGGCATTTAGGAATCCAGTACTGAGTCACACGACGTGCAGTAGGAATAACACGCGAAAGCTGAGACAAAATAGCAGGTTTATGAGCCAAAGCTTGAGGATTTTTGTACCCAACTACTGACCTATGAGGTGTTACATGTGTAGCACGAAAAACAGTAGGTTTGGGATCAAACTTTGCATGTTTTTGACTCATTACAGCAGATTGCATGTTCCTATCATTCAGTTTAGCAAGTGCAGCAAATTTTGCATGAAAGTTATGAGATCTAGCAATCATTCTTTCATTTTTCTGTTGTTTAGCTAGTCTATAACAAAAATCTATGACATGACCATCTCTACCACAGTAGGTACAATGAAATTTAACTTTGTGTTCATGTCAAGATGAGCAAGCAATATTTTTATTTGAAACCGAATGAGACAACACTCCTGCATATTTGAAAACCACTTCTTTTTGTTTAGGAACTGTTTGAATCAAACCACTTCTTAATGACTTTACAATTTTAGGTGGATGTGCCTTAGCATGAGCATGAGAATCAAAACCTAAACCAGTCTTATCATTGCAAGACTTGGAAGAATTCAACAACAAGTTTAGGTTCTTATTCCCATTATAAAACCGATCTAATGTCCTATACATGTTTTCAAGTTTATTAGATACATCAAGACAATTTTCACATGAAGTTTTTCCTTTAAATTTGCAATTAGAACAATTTTTAACTTCATGAGCATGTAAAGCATTGTTCAATATAGAAATTTCATTCATAGCATCTTGTAGTTTCTTATCAAGATCATCACAAGTAGAACAATGCAAATCAATTGTAGAACAGCTAGCATTTTTCATGTTTTTATCATTAAGTGCAGCAAGCTCTCTATTCTTTTCAATTTCTAACTCAAGTTTATCAAGTGTGGAGGTGTGCGCACTTCTTAATGAAGACAATTGTTCATATATTAAATCACATGAGGGACATGCATCATCACTAGGAATCAAAGTTTTTAAACGGTTGATTTCATATTCTAGTGATTCAATTTCAGCAGCATTGTTCCTAAGCTTTTTGTCCTTTTTCTTAACTATCACAGTGGTACGAGAAATAGCATCACACATTTCTTCGCAAGTAGGACATACCTCTTCATTATCGCTGTTGTGTTCAGCCTCCTCCATACTTGGTCTTGACTTGCCCGCCATGAAACACAAGTTTGCCAAAATCATCTTCATCTTCATCACTTCCAATGTCCATGTCACTTGAGTCAAGTTCCTAGAGTGCGGAGATAAAATTGTTCACCAGTTGGCGACCTGTAAAGCCCTTCTTCTTCTTCTTATTCTTATCATTTGTTGAGGAGTGCTTCGTCCTTGATTGTTTTTCCTCTCAGGAAGTAAATCCTGAAAGGTTAGGACAATCTGTATGAAAGTATCCCGTCTTACCACATTCGAAGCATCGTTGAGGTCTGAAGCTTCCTCTCCTTCTAGTTCTCACATTTTGCAATGCTTTTGAGAACCTAGTAGAGAGAAGTGCTAGATCCTTCTCTCGAAACTCCTCAATCTGTTCAAGGGTTAGAGAGGACAATAAAGAAAGTGTACCACAAGATGAAGATTGGCCGGAGCTAGGCATATCACGTTGAGAAACAAATGCAAGAGACTTGTTGGGATTCTTACGTGATATTATGTCAATTTCATGAGTTTTTAACTTGGAATATAGCACATCTAAAGTAAGTGTACTCATGACAGTAGATTCACGAATGGATGTAACTTTCATATGCCAAATTGACATGTCTAATGCACTTAACAATTGCCTGGCATTTTCAGCATCTGAAAAACTAACATTGACGCTATGCAAGTTGCTGAGAATTTTATTAAAGCAAGCAAAGAGATCATCAATTGACTCACCGGGTTGCATCTCGAAGCGCATGTATTCTTTCTTGAACATGTCTTGCCTTACCTCCTTGATCGTGTTGGATCCTTCGTGGTAGTCACAAAGTGCTTTCCACATATCGTTGCAGATCGGAGGTGTGCAACACAGTCGAAGTCGCTTTGAGTTAATCCTTGTATGATCAAGTTCTGAGCCTTGTTGTTGTTGTCGACATCCCTCAGATTTGTAGTTGTAACTTGATCATTTGATGGCACTTCGTAAGGCTTGTATACCTTCTCCCATATTGCAAAGCCTTGAGCCTGGATGAAGGCTTCTATACGTGCCTTCCAAACCTGAAAATCAATACCACTAAACACACAAGGTTTGGCGGATTATTTCTCCATGATGATTAGTCAAAAACATGTGAAAATTACAAAGATTAGAGCACCGTGGCTCCGATACCAATTGTAGGATTGAAGAGCACGTGAAAAGCTACCAGAGGGGGGTGAATGGTAGATTAAAAAAATCTTAGGCAGCGGAAACAATTAAATCCCAACCCCTTCAGCAGAAAAAAATCCATTAAAGAAATCGTGTGTGAGACTAATCTAAATGTGTTTCACCGTGAAGAAAAAGAATCACTCAAATCCGTCGAGAGAAACTCAAGTTACGATTGAAAGATCGAACAAAGGTCAATCTGTCCTACCCGAGAAAAAATAGATTTGTAATACTGCAAAGAAACTCATGTAGATCAAAAACTACAAATCCAATGACCGTGAAATTTTGACATATGATAAATAATAAAGTTTTGAACACAACAAAAAATAATCACAACAATTGGATCTGTAAAACTCGATTTATTATAAAACCACCGAAGAAAGGTAGTGTTGTGCAAAAAACTCGACGAGAAAAACATGTCTGGAACAAGTCGGATGAACAAGGCACAAAAGTTCCTTTCAACTACAAATTTTATTCAATAGAACACAAGAGGAACAGATCCAAAGTCGTACACCACGAGCTCTGGCCTCCCTTGCTTATATAACCAGCCCTTAGGCCAACCCAATCTCAACTAGGACTCTAATCCTACTCAAATCACAAATCGAAACTTTCCATAACTGCTTAGGACTCTTTTATACGCAGATAGAAGCAATACTAAGACTTCCAAACACCTTAGGAACGTATCCCACATTCCTAAAACAACTCAAATTCATGACCCACATGAAATCCTATCATAACCAACTCAAATCTTTCCATATTTGAGTCAAACACGACTCAGCCGCAACTTGAGTCCATAACCTAGTCGGTTGGACCTTTCCGACAAATTCTTTACGTCCACATCTCTTCATCACGCCTCGGAACCATGTAGCCACGTACATACACTTCGTGCATACGTGCAAACATCTTCCAACGACGTCCACGATACCTTCATATGCATTGTTCTTGATTCAAACATGTTGCGCAACCTCCCGATCAACTCAACCATAATTCCTCCCGAACTTGGTTGTTGAACCTCATCTTCTCCCTAAGAATAGTTCAATGGATCCCGTCACCAGCCACGTCTTGAACTCAAGCAACACCTTCACATGAATAAATAACCAATATTTCCGAGCACAAGTCCTCGACTTGACTCTCGTTAGTTCCGAAACTACAACATCTTACGTGAGCACCTCACATAAGCATGTTGCAAACCATAGCAAAATGATATCAGCCTTAACCATCAAAACACACCAAAAACTTAGTAAAAGAATACTAACCAACCTTTCCATAAGTGTAAAGTAAGTTCAAAACATTGCAAGATAAAAGCAAAAACACTGCGATCAAGCACCGGATCTTGCTAAAGCTAACCGGAGCTAGAGTCAGAGCTTACCAAAGCTAGTACAACCTAGCGCCGGAGCTTACCAAAGCCAGTACAACCTAGCGCCGGAGCTTGCCAAAGCTAGTCAGAACTAGTCAACCCAAAATTCGGAGCTAGAAAAACATGTCGGAGCTAACCAACATAAGTCGGACCTATCAAAACATATCGGAGCTTAACAAAGACATGTCGGAGCTATTAAAGAAATGCCGGAGCTAAAGACAAAACTCACTGGAGCTACTCAAAAACATGTCGCACCTAGACAAAGAAAGTCGGACCTATTTTCAGACCTTGCAGAAGCTCGGAGCTAGAGTTGGACCTTGCTAAAAAGATGTTACGGCAACATTCAAAACTTTTATTGTCAAAGCCAATGTATTCAGCACACATAGGTCTCACATGTTGCTTTAAATGTCCCTTGAAGGTCCGAGCCGTTGGAGATCTCTCTATCTTCCGTTGAAGTCCTAACTCTGGAGGTTCGACACGCAACGGCTCCGGAGCTTCCCATCGTGTGGAGGCAGGTCCAGAGCCACTATACATGTGGCAGCACCGGAGCTTCCCTCTACTAGGGGTTAGGTTCGGGGTCACTGGACACGTGGCAAGACCGGTGCTTCCCTATGAAGGGAGTTAGGTCCGGTCTTGTGATACACTTGTCAGTGCTGGAGCTACCCAAACGAGAGAGGCGGGTCCAGTATTATGTAACACGTGTGGCCTTCAAAGGTCTTCAACTTGATAGGGTGGAACTCCTTAGCTTTTCTTGTTGTATCATGGGGTACCCGGTACGCAGGGTACCGAAAGTGGGGGAAACGGTGGGATTTGATGCCCGTGCGAGTAGGCGGCGCGGTGGCCGTTCGTGGCCACGCCTGCTCGTTGGGGAAGATGCACCCGGCGGGTGGGGCTCGCACGTCAGCGAAATAGAAAGGAGGAAAGGCGGGGGCGGGTGGGCAGGGCCGAGAGGCAAGGAAAGGAATGTGAGGGGAGAGAGAGAGTGGGCTGACTGGTTGGTGGCCCAAGGGCTATTTTATTCTTATTCTTTTCGTTTATTCATTCTCTCTCATTTTATTTCTTTCAATTTTTTCTAGTTTTGAATTTGAACTAAATTCTCTAGCGTATTTTGAAAATATTTTTTACACAAATGCAAACAAAACATGATGCATTTTTCTTAAGTCATTTTTTATATTTTATTCATACAATATCATGTATTTTAATATTTAATAGTTTTTCCTTGCTGAAAATGTGGGTGTTACACATTGGGGTCCGCCTGTGAGTGATATTTGTCCCATGGAGGACTCTGTGTGGCGACAGATCTTTTGTGGCCATTTCAGTTCAACTGTATGGCCCAGTGTGGCACGAAACTGATTGGTGCTTAATTGGAGTGGGCCCAACTACCAGTGCACAAAGGGTTTTCTTTATAAAATGAATCCTGACTTAAGCAAAAATTTGAAAATTCATTACTCTCTGTAGAAAGCTCCAAAAATCCTCACAAAATCCTCAAACCAATCTTGCTTTACTCCACTTGATCAATACTTTGAAATGGTGCAAAGCATCTGATATGAAAATTCAGAGTATTTTCTGTGTGACCTCAAATTCCTTTTTCGTTTGAGGAATTATTCCAGGAAAATTCTTCCAGGAAAAATTCCCAAATTCCCAAAAATCATTCATGTAGCATATGATATCCACTAAAAAGTTCCGATTTATTAACACTGATTAAGTCAACTTAATAAATGAAGTTGTCCCTAGGTTAATTAATTTAGTAGGAAAACACCAGAAACTATTTTCAGAAAATAGTTTGGACTTCAAAATTTCATTGTGGCCAGTTGAAAGCTGAGAAAATTATGAACCTAATTTTTATGGAACCTTTATAAACAGACCTCCAAGTTTATCATATTTAATCATGTGATAAAGGCTATTTAGTTCTCTGTAAATTCATTGTACGAAAGATCTTTAGGGAATATTTGTGGCCAATTCTTGCAGTAGAAAATTCTGTAATTTTTATAAAATCCTATTATGATCATAGGAACACTGTAAAAATTTCAACAACAGCAACCCTTATCTTCTTGCATAATAAATTCTGTTATCGAACATACCATTGAAGTCACATATTAATTTAATTGCATTTTTATTCATATTGATAGAACTTCTCGAGGATACTCCGGAGCCACTTAACACTCTTCCGTCGGAGCCTGAAATTCACTTTGATCACCAGCAAGTGAAGCCCCGGTTTGCATCAATATTAACAAGTTTTTCTTTATATAATTCTTATGTTGATTAGTATTGAATTGCAGATTACGTCTAAGAGTTTTATGACATTCCACATGCATGATCCGATAAATCCCTTGTAGTATGGGTTAAGTTAGGACTTCACCCGATTATTAAAGTTATGTTATAGTTGAGGAATGGATTAAAGGATATATCTCGAGTAGGCAGTTTCCTACTCATGAACATGGTTAAGGAGAAAACAATTGGAGGTTTTGGGATTCGTTCATTTAAATGGAAATCTGAGATCAGGCAGGTGGGTAGGAAGCCCCTTGCCAACTTTGAACGAACTCTTGATTGTATTACAGATCGGGGATCTATGTGCATAGTTCTTCCTTTGTCGATTAAGGATCGTACCATGTGCGACCCCGCTGAAAAAGTTTGAACTTGTACCGGATGCATACTGGCTCTAGTGGATCCAGGAAACTGATGTAACTTGTTAACTTGGATGTTGAGGCATACTCCACTGTCCTAGACTCCGCACGTCGACTAGAGAGTGGAGGCTACTGCAGCATTACCCGTAGGTGGGCCTTGCTTCGGGATGGTGGGACTAGCTCAATATTTGGGTGTCTTGTAAAAAGTTGTCATTTATGACGTTAACGGGAGAGGACCATAAGTCTCTTCCATACGGGCATATGTGACGTGCAAGCCGGGTGTTATCGATTCGAATCACCTGTGAAAATCCAATCTTAAGGTTTTCAACTTTGACCCTACATTTTTAAAATCACATGAGGCAAAAGGTTCAACCATACATGAGGCATGATAATTACCAAGGTTGGATTAAAGTGCAAAGTTCAGAGAATTATAGTGCAACTCAAAGACTTTGTTAAAAAGGATTCAAAATTCCATAATTGGATTAGAGAAGAACAATTCAAATGTGCTACTGTTCTGAATTTCAATATTTTGCAGCATTCAAACATGAAATCTGAGGGCACCATTTGATTGCTTATGTCCAAATTAGAGGGACTACCAAGTTAGAGGATCTTTGGAGCTATTCTCCATTTTCAAATCGATTTTTCAAAATTATGTGAGGGAATGAGTATGGCATGTGGGCCACACCTATCAGGGGACACACAGCACGTGCCCAAGTGAATCGGTCGCCTCTCTGGTGGCGCCATGGGCACAGAGTGCCGCTGAGCGGTGGCTTGCCGCCTTGTAGCCGATTACTCCCACAAGAAAAGCATTCAAGGTGACCCCATGCTTCTACCACCTCGTTCTTACCTCTCAGTACAAACACAGTGTATTGCTTCTCTGCTCAGCATCTGACGCCCAGCTCGCTGCCCTCTCTGCTCCTCGCCATCGCCATTGATTCTTTCGTCGTCTCACGTCGCTGCCAAAAGAAAACCTCATCCCAAGCTTGTCTTCTATCCATTGCACCATCGAGTTCGTCGAGTTTTTGGCTCACTGAGCGGAGTTTTGCAGGAACACCGACAGTCATTCTTGATGCCGCCACAGGCATCTTCACGTTCCCGATGTTCTAAACCATTTCAACACTCGTCGAGCCTCTCCAAGCTTTGCAGGATCACCCTCAAGCTCTTGGACAAGGTTGTTTACCATTTAATTGACTTTTGGCCATGTATTCCTAAATTATTTTCCGGCCTTCTCCTCATGAACGTGGGTAGGTTTCATCTAGTTCTTGCTACACCGTTCATTTGGCTTTGATTCAATGTAGATATAGACTCCTAGTGCCTTGGTCCATCTTGAGAGTCCTGATCTTCCGAAATGTAATGGATAAGTCGATTGATGGAGATCTCAACGTTGATGATCCGAGGATCTCAAGTAGAACACGAAAAACCCCTGCAATCACTACACCACCGCTCCGTTGATTATCAACCGTGCTGCACACGATTGACCTCACCAAGAAGGCTAATCCCTGCAAGTGCAACTGAGAACACAAGCAAGAACAAGATAGAAGCAATCTGAATTGCTAAGTTGGGGTCTTACAAACCGATGAACGGCGAAACTGTGTATAACAGATTAATCTAATCGAAACCCAATTGTTCATGGCGGCTACTATGGAGTATATATAGGTGATAGGACGTCCCAGTGGGTGTTGGGGTCGTGACCTAACCCTAATATACGAAAATAATGGACTTAGACTTGATACAAGGCCCAATGGCCCAATACGATGGCGCAACACCCTAACAGATTCTGAACTCGATTTTGTTTCGACGATTCCTGTCCACTACCACGGCATTTTGACATGGGACCAGCACCATTAGAAATATTATCCTCTCCCCTTTCCGTGCATATGTAGAACGTCCAAAACGGAGTTTGTATGCGTCTTGGGCGTCTGTTTTAGTGCGTACTGCTCCTGGACTCCGAGTTGGACACGATTTTGAGTTGGGGTCGGTTTCCATCTTCTTTGAACGTAATTGAAAGTTCATCTAGGCATCCCCGTGGGTTTTGGATGATTTATGAGGACAATTAAGAGGCTAATAAGCTAAGTTGACCTTAAGCATAGGTACAAGGATTGAATGAGATGAAAACCCTCAAAAAGGAAAAGGCTAAAACGGGCGTCAAAGACTCAAGCGTAGAAATTAGGGTTTCTATGGTGTTGAGTTTATGTGAGCCGTATCATGAGAGAGTGTGGATGTATCATGTGCATTGAGATCATCCCAAAGGGCTCAAAGTGGCGGTTTAGAGAAAAACCTAAGTGAGAAGCCTAAAATGAGAAAAAACCTAGGAGGCCGGACTAGTCCGGCCATGGCAGACAAGTCCGTTTTGAGACGGACCAAACGTCTCTGGAGTGAATCTGAGTGAATTTGGAGCTAATTCCGAGAAGTCCGGACTTGTCCGTTTTTGGACGGACCAAAGCTTTCTGGAGTAGTTCAGACTTGTCCGTTTGGGTACGTACTTGTCCATTTGAGACTTAGTGAGATTGCCCGAGAGAAACCCTAGGGGGCCGGAGTAGTCCGGGCCAACCCAGTAGAGTCCATTTTGGAACAGACCAAGTGGTTCTATTCCACTTCGCACTAGTCCGTTGTTGATCGGACTAGTCCGTTGTCTAGTGACAGTTTGAATTTGGAAATTTGGCGGGTAGCATGATGATCGTTGCTCAGTGTGGCAGTTGTCGGGAACTGACTAGAGGTCAGTGGTCCCATAGGGCCGAATTAGTCCGTGGTCAGAGGCCGGACTAGTCCGCCCCTCTGCTGAGGTCAGCAGTAGCGGCTTGGGACCCCTATAAAAAAGGGACCCCCAGGCTCATTTGAAGAAGTCTTGAAACCTAGCGCCGCCACAAGCTTCCTAGAGCCTTCCAAAGCCTTCTACTCATCTTACTAACCCTCTAAGAGCAAATTTTGAAGAGATTGGGGTTTGGGGAGGAGAGTAAAGGAAGATCATTGCGCTTTGGCTCTCGGTTTGATCTCTTGCACATTGTGTTGTGTTTTGTGGCTTGTGTGAGTTGAGCTTCGTGTGCTCCTCATTGTATTAAATTGTGGGAGCCTCAAGTTATGAGAAGCCCCATCAAACTTGGTGATTACCCATTGATATAGTGGAAACCAGGCCGGCCATCGTAGTGGCTTGGTGAGAGAAGGGTCAAGTGAGACCCAGTCCTTGTGTGGACTTCTCAATGTGGAGGTAGGCTTCTTCGTGGAGCTGAACCACTGGATAAATCTCGTTTCACTTGTCTTTCGCTTTTCGTGATAACTAGTATTGCTATTAGGGTTCACTTTGCTCTTATTGCCCTACACTTTGATCATTATTGTAAACTTGCAATATAAGTGTTTAAACTTTGAAATCTGAGCTTTACAAGTTTGCCACACATTGCTTATCTCTTTGGTGAACTTTAATTCCGCAAATAACTTGTAGAAATCAAGTTTTAGTGTTTCCACCCTGTGCTAAGCGGACTAGTCCGGCCCTGTGCAGACTAGTCCGACCACAGAAATTTAATCTCGTTTGATTAAGTGATTTCAGGTATAATTGCCTATTCACCCCCCTCTAGGCGACTTTCAATTGGTATCAGAGCAGGCTTCTCCCCAAGAGTCTAACAACTCGGAGAAGTAATGGCCGGAAGGGGTGACAATGAAGTTTCGGTGGTCGTCGATGACACCAAGACGAAGAACGTCGATGTTCTTCAAGATGATCCGAATGACGACGAAGAAGTTTGGATGCTCAAAGAACGGCTTCGTGAGAAGCTCAACGTGCCCAAGAAGGAGATCAAGCCAATTGCTCCAGTCAACATCGACAATGAGAGTAGTTCACAAGACTACTCCAGATATCCTTACAATTATGAGCAACTTACCGCGAGCAACCATTATTTGTCTATTCCCATTGGCAATCCTCCTCAATTTGACGGAAATGATTATTCTATGTGGAAGCATAATATGAAGATGCACCTCATTTCCTTGAACCCTAATTTGTGGCAAATTGTGATGACAGGTGTTCATCCTCCAAAGAATGAGGAAGACATCACTTCGGAGCAAGCCGTTCTTCTACATCGCAATGCTCAAGCTGTTGGAGTGATTACCTCCTCATTGACTCGTGAAGAGTTCAACCACATTGAAGGGTTGGAGGTTGCCAAGGAGATTTGGGATACCCTCAAGACGGCACACGAAGGCAACCACGTCATTAGGGAGGCAAAGATTGAGATGATCGAAGGAGAGCTTAGGAGATTCACCATCATGGAGGGTGAGTCTCCCCAAGATATGTATGACCGCCTCAAGACTCTCGTCAACAAGAGTCAGTCATATGGAAGCACCTTGTGGACCAACCACGAGGTGGTAAAGAGGATGATTCGAGCATTCATGCCTCGAAACATCACTCTTTGCTCACTAATTCATAAAAGTTCGGGCTTCCAGAAGATGACTCCCGAAGAAGTGCTAGGGAGAATCATCAACCATGAGATGATGGAGCAAGAAGCGATGTTCTACAATGATCTACAAAAGCTTTCCTCCTCCAAGAAAAGGGATGTTGCATTCAAAGCAACGTCCTCAAGATCACAAGAAAAGGAAGAGAGTGATGAAGAGAGTCCCGACACCAATGAGGAAGAAGCTCTCTTCATCAACAACTTTAAGAGGATGTTTAGAAGGAGGAGGGGGAGCTACCAAAGGAGAAGCAAAGACAAGCCCAAGACAAGATCAAAAAGGGCTTGCTACAATTGCGGAGAATATGGCCACTTCATTGTGGATTGTCTACATGAAGAAAACAAGAAGAAGAAGGAGGGCAAGTCCAAAGAGAAGAAGTACTCAAGAAGAAGAAGCAATCTGGACATGCCCACCTTGGAAAGGAGTGGGATTCAAATGAGGAATCCTCCTCCGATGAAGATGAGAAGGTAGCAACTATTGCTATGAAGAAGACAACAACGGAGAACAAGCTCTTCCCCAACTTGGAGACTTCAAGGCCAACATGTCTCATGGCCAAGGAGGGAAGAAAGAAGGTTAAATCTAAATCCTCTTCTTCAATTTCTTCTCATGATGACTTTGATAGTAGTAGTGAAAATGAACATATGCTTAAAGACATGAGCAAAAGCACCTTGAAGAGATTGAGATTGTTAACGGAAGAGATATTTGAGAAGGAAGAACTCATCAACCATCAAAAGGACATGCTCATCCAACAAAAGGAGAGATGTCAAGAGGTTGAGGAGCTATTGGAGCTCGAAAGAGAAAGAAGCAAGGAACTTGAGCGTGAACTCGCTTTGAGCAAGGAAACTTGCTCAAACCTTGAGAACACTACAATTGTGCTCAAGGACGAACTTGTTAGTTTGACACAAGCTAACAAGATCCTTGAGACGCAAGTGAAGTCTCTCAAGGTCAATACACCTTCTTCCTCTACAAGCTCACCTTCCACAAATATTAAATCTGAAGCATCTTAACCTTGTAAATGCTCAAACTTAATCATAAAGCTTAAAGATGAGCTTAAGTTGGCACAAACCAATCAAGCACCCAAGGGTGGCATCTGTGACAAGAAGAAGGTGGCATATGCACGTAGTGCATATACCAACACAAGACATCCACTTGTCAAGGATGGTCTTGGTTATTCTAGAGGGATGAGGCAAAATGCCAAAACTCCCAAGAATGGCAAAGACTTGATTGTTTTTTGTCAAAGGAGGCTCATACAACAACAAAGGGAAGGACATTGCTACTTCACCTAAACTACCTAAGAAAGAACCTCATCCATTGTTCCATGATTTTGATGCTTCATATGTTCTATTGAGGAACAAGTTTGGAAAGGCATATGCTAGGTATGTTGGGCCACACCGCAAAAGTCCCAAACCTTGTGTGTGGGTGCCCAAGTGCCTCTTGACTAACATCAAAGGACCCAACACCGTTTGGGTACCTAAAGCCAAGGCTTAAATCTTTCTTGTAGGCATACTCCTCTGGTGGAACCAAGTGGGTTCTTGATAGTGGATGCACGAATCATATGACCGGAGAGAGGAAGATTTTTGTGGAGTATGAGCTAAATGAAGATCCAAGTGAAGGAATCTATTTTGGGGACTATAGACAAGGAAAATCCTTGGCACCGGTAAAATTGTTATCCCCTAGTCATACTCTCTCAAATGTTTTACATGTTGATTCACTTGATTATAACCTCTTCTCCATATCACAACTATGTGACAAAAGTTATAATTGTTTATTTACTAATGAGGGTGTGACCGTCACAAGGAGAAGCAATGGCTCAATTGCCTTTAAGGGTGTACTCAAGGGAAAGCTCTATCTTGTGGATTTCTCCGTAGATAAAGCCCAACTTGATACATGCTTAATTGCAAAAACTAACATGGGGTGGATTTTGCATAGAAGGCTAGCCCATGTTGGGATGAGGAATTTGCAAAAACTCCTTAAGGGCGAGCACATCCGTGGTTTAAAGAATGTTATATTTGAAAAGGATATGCCATGTAGCGCATGCCAAGCCAGAAAGCAAGTTGGAGCACCACATCCATCCAAGAACATTATGAAAACATCAAGACCATTGGAGCTTCTACACATGGATCTCTTCGGTCCAATCGCCTACATTAGTACTGGTGGTAACAAATATGGTCTTGTCATTGTTGATGACTTTTCACGTTTCACTTGGGTATTCTTTTTGCATGACAAGAGCGAGATTCAAGGTGTTCTCAAGAGATACTTGAAGAGAGCTCAAAATGAGTTCTCCTTGAGTATCAAGACCATAAGGAGTGACAATGGCATCGAATTCAAAAATACTCAAGTTGTAGAATTTTTGGATGAAGAAGGCATCAAGCATGAGTTCTCGGCCCCCTACTCCCCTCAACAAAATGGGGTGGCCGAGAGGAAGAATAGGACTTTAGTTGAGATGTCAAGAACCATGCTTGAAGAGTACAAGATGTCAGACCGGTTTTGGGCAGAATCAGTTAACACCGCTTGCCATGCCATAAACCGGTTGTATCTTCACCGCATACTTAAGAAGACGTCATATGAACTCCTAACCGGTAACAAGCCCAACATCTCTTACTTTCGTGTTTTTGGGAGCAAATGCTACATTCTTAACAAGAAGTCTAGGACTTCGAAGTTTGCTTCTAAGTCCGATGAGGGTTTCTTGCTTGGCTATGACTCAAACACTTACGCCTATCGTGTCTTTAACAAATCCTCTGGGATTGTTGAAGTAGCACATGACATAGTGTTTGATGAGACCAATGGCTACCAAGTGGAGCAAGTTGATCGTCATATGCTAGATCCAGAAGAAGCTCCACAAGTGGTGATAGGAAGGATGGCAGTTGGAGACATTCGACCACAAGAACAACCTCAAGATGCAAGTGACCATCCTACACATCAAGCAAGTTCTTCCTCAAATGATCAAGTTCCCCAATATGCGCTCCAAGAAGATGAAAATGGAGTCATCAATCAAGGGGGAGCAAATGAGGATGAGGAAGACCAAGATGATGAATTAAGACCTCAAGCGCCACACCCAAGAGTTCATCAAAGCGTCCAACGGGACCATCCCGTTGACAATATACTTGGAGACATCTCCAAGGGGGTAACTGCCCGATCTCGTGTTGCAAAATTTTGTGAACATTACTCTTTTGTTTCTTCCTTGGAGCCCCACAAGGTTGAAGAAGCACTACGAGATCCGGATTGGGTGATGGCCATGCAAGAAGAGCTCAACAACTTCGAGAGAAATCAAGTATGGGAGCTTGTGAAGAGGCCTAATGCAAATGTTGTAGGCACCAAATGGGTGTTCTGCAACAAACAAGATGAACACAGGGTGGTTACAAGGAACAAGGCACGACTTGTGGCCAAAGGGTATTCACAAGTCTAAGGTTTGGATTTCGAAGAAACCTTTACTCCCATAGCTAGGCTTGAATCAATTCGTATATTACTTGCCTTTGCTACTCACCATGATTTTAAGCTATATCAAATGGACGTCAAGAGTGCATTCCTCAATGGTCCAATCAAGGAAGAGTTGTATGTGGAGCAACCCCCCCACCCCAGATTTGAAGATGAAGAATTCCCAAACCATATGTACAAACAGCGTAAGGCACTCTATGGACTCAAACAAGCTCCTAGAGCTTGGTATGAGTGCCTTAGAGACTTTCTAACTCAAAATGGTTTCAAAATTGGGAAGGCGGACTATACTTTATTCACTAAGCACTTCAATGATGATTTGTTTGTTTGCCAAATATATGTCGATGACATTATATTTGGTTCTACTAACAAAGCCTTTTGTGATGGTTTTTCCAAGATAATGACAGAAAGATTTGAGATGTCCATGATGGGGGAGTTGAAGTTCTTTCTAGGTTTTCAAGTGAAGCAACTCAAGGAAGGCACGTTCATTAGTCAAACCAAGTACACACAAGATATACTCAAGAAGTTTGACATGGACAAGGCCAAACCCATCAAGACTCCTATGGCAACCAATGGGCATCTCAATCTTAAGGAAGATGGTCCAAGTGTGGACCAAAAGGTATATCGTTCCATGATAGGCTCATTGCTATGCTTATGTGCATCTAGGCCCTATATCATGCTTAGTGTGTGTATGTGTGCTAGATTTCAAGCCGCTCCTAAGGTGTGTCATTTGACCGCCATTAAGAGAATACTTAGATATTTGGTCCACACACCAAGCCTAGGACTTTGGTACCCTAAAGGCTCTAAGTTTAACCTCATTGGATATTCCGATGCAGACTATGCAGGGTGCAAAGTTGATAGAAAGAGTACATCGGGAACTTGCCAATTCCTTGGTAGATCTCTAGTGTCTTGGTCCTCAAAGAAACAAAACTCCATTGCACTTTCCACAGCCAAAGCGGAGTATGTCACCGCTGGAAGTTGTTGCGCACAACTTCTTTGGATGCGAAAAAATCTTAGGGACTATGGCATAATCTTGCGCCATATCCCTCTCCTATGTGACAATGAGAGTGCCATCAAAATAGCCCACAACCCAACTGAACACTCAAGGACCAAGCACATCGATATTCGCCACCATTTCTTGAGAGATCACTCCATCAAAGGAGACATTGCAATTTCCCATGTGAGAACTGATAAACAATTGGCCGATATCTTTATCAAGCCCCTAGATGAGAAAAGGTTTTGTGAACTTAGGAGTGAGATAAATATCCTAGATTCTCGAAATGTCGCTTAAGTCTTGCACATCTGATTGTTATATTCAAAACTCACACATGCTTGCGAAAAACTCATCCTCCTCAATTTTTCTACAAATTATTTTGAAATTATTGAATCCTTGTAAATCATGGTCATAGTTTGATTGTTGATTGCTTACTGACCATATTTACAAAGATCTTTTGTGAAATATATTCCAAAAGGATCAAATCTCCACTAAAAACTCAATATATAGGAGTTTTAGGTCTTAGGACTGGACTAGTCCGCTCCAGTGGACCGGACTAGTCCGGTGGTTCAGGTTGTCCGAACATAGTCCGGAGGCCGGACAAGTACGGGTCCCTGACCGGACTAGTCCGGCCCTTGGGGACTTAATCTCCCCAGGAGCCCTCGACCTCTCCACTTCCATTCAAACACTCTCTCTCTCCAAAAACGCTCGAAAACCATCTCCCAAACGGTGATTTTTGAGTCCCTCCAACAAATCTTGATTCCAATCGGTGAATTGAAGTCCTAAGGTACTTAGGAACCTTTCCCCAAGCATCAGAAGCCGATTCCTCTCCTACATTTCGTCAAATCGAAGATTTGAAGAGGTATTCTTGACCTAACCCCAAAATCCTTGAAATTCAATTCTTTTGGGTCCATTGATAGAAACATTTTCACAAATGTTGTTGTACACATCAATGTGATCATTTAGCTCCATTTTTGTGGTAGGATCCGTAGTTTTTGCAAAATTTCCCTAGATTAGGGTTCTTGCAGTGTGCACAGGACTAGTCCGGCCACAGGGCGGACAAGTCTGACCTAGTGCGGACTAGTCCGGCCCCTGGGCGGACTAGTCCGACCCCTGGGCGGACAAGTCCGGGTTACACTATGAAAAATCTAACCTAGGTTGATTTGGTGAATTCTACCACTTTATCTTGACTCCTTGGACTCATACACATTCCCTTGCTTCTCTTGTCAGCAACCATGTCGGACAATGAATATGTTACTCCTTCCGACTCCGAGATCAAAGCGGAGAAGCAAGCTCTCTTTTGCCCGAAGCAAAGAGAGAATCAAGAGATGGCGGCTGCGTACTTTGCCTCACAAAGGGCAAAGAAGACGCAGCGAGAGGAGCACAACTCTGCAGCTGTCGAGGCAGCCCTGAAACGGAAGCGACTTGTGACCTTTGGTGAGCAAGTTAAGTCACAGGGGGCAAGGACCTCCAAAGATAAAGGCAAGACCCCAGTTGATGTTGCACCCAAGAAGAGGGTGATCGTGGCCAAGAAGGCTGCAAGCAAGGTCAAGAAGGGTGTCTCTCAACCCATTGGCCCGTTGAGGATGCCCTCTCTTGCACGGAACCCAAACCGTGTAGCTGCCTTCGATGCCAACATCTTCAAGGGCAAGGGGGCTGAGAAGGCACGCAAGCTGAGGAAGATCAATGTATATAAGCGTGGCAGGAGCATAGTGGATCCCCGGTTCTGGTGTGATTTCTACTGTGACTACTACCGAACGGTCTATATGACCAAGCAGACCCCTATCACAGATGCTCAGTGGATAGATTGGGACTATATGGCCCGGAAGGATCATCAAGCCTTCAATGCTGTGATTGAGGTTGTCGAGAGGCATGTCTTGAAGAAGTTCATGGCCTTCCAGTATGACTGGAATGTGGAAGTCATCACTCAGTTCTACTCCACTTTATACTTCCACACCGATGGGGATAGGAAGATTACCTGGATGACCCATGGAGAGCAGTACTCCACCACCTATGGGGAGTTTGCTCAACTGCTTGACTTGGAGGATCAACTGGAAAATGAGATCATCATTTCAAATCTGAAGCCAGTTGATCGGGACACCTTGGAGTATATGTACCCAGGTCATGCACAGTATGAGGTTGGGCACATTAGAAACATCAAGCCCTTCTATAGTGTGCTCGACCGGGTCCTCAGAAAGACCATTGCCCCCAAGGATGGAGATGCGGGGATAATACAAGGAAATTTGAGGCACTTGATGGTGCTGATCGATGGAGATGTCCGCTTCAATGTGGTGCACTATATCTTTGATGACATCTTCAACATCTCTCACACCCCCAACCGATCATGTGGATACGCTCCGTACATTATGTACATGATCGAGAAGATCTCCGGGCTCACGTTTAAGAAAGATATCACTCACCGAAGGCTTCGACCACAACTCCCTCCTCCAGAGCCGGCTGCTCCCAGGAGGAAGAATGCGGATCCTCCCGCTTCTTCCTCTTGCTTTGTGCCATCTCCTCCACCACCTCCGCCTTCGACACAATGCGGGAGTAGATTCTTCAAATGCTTCAAGGCTCTCTTCTCCTCTTGCCAGAAGACGGAAATTCGGCAACGTCGCATGGAGCGTAGCAATGAGAAGTATCTCAAGTCGATGTACGACAAGCTGGACATTCCAATGTCCCCCGCCGAGGAGAGCGATAGTGAGCTCACTTCCTTTCCGGAGTTCACTGCCGAGGAGCTCGCTCAGTTTGGAGAAGTTGGGACTTGCACCGTGGCCCCGACTGATGATGATGATGACCATCTTGACCTGGAGGCCATGGAGAGCGACATCGAGCACCAAGGTGGCGATGACGAGGATGACTCCGATGATGAGTAGGGACTTTCCTCTCTTCTTTTCCTTTTTGGTGTCTTGATGCCAAAGGGGGAGAGATAGCTTGGATGGGGCACTTAGATCTAGGGGGAGAGATATAGGGGGAGAGATGAAGGGGTAGAAATAAGATAGATTATTTTGTGAGAGTATTGATCTATGAAGGACTTATGTTTTAAAACTCATTTCAAGTTGTATTGTAAGACTTAATCTATGTATTCATGTATCTTACCTAAATTTGTGATGTGTTGCCTCATTTACATGTCTATCTTTCATAATTGTTGTTTTATAACACTTTATGAACACATCACTTAGGCACCCCACCATAACATGTATATGTATGAGAACTCTCTCAATCTCTCTTACTCATGATGCATACATTGAGGGGGACTCACTCATACAAATACATGCTATGAAAACAAATTATTATCCTTATTTTTGAAGTCTTAATGTGTTGTCATCAATTCACCAATAAGGGGGAGGCTGAAAGTGCATCTAGGCATCCCCGTGGGTTTTGGATGATTGATGACGACAATTAAGAGGCTAATGAGCTACGTTGATCTTAAGCACAGGCACAAGGATTGAAATGATATGAAAACCCTCAAAAATGAAAAGGCTAAAACGGGCGTCAAAGACTCAAGCGTAGAAATTAGCGTTTCTTTGGTGTTGAGTTTATGTGAGCCGTATCATGAGAGAGGGTGGATGTATCATGTGCATTGAGATCATACAAAGGGGCTCAAAGTGGTGGTTTAGAGAAAAACCTAAGTGAGAAGCCTAAAATGAGAAAAACCCTAGGAGGCCAGACTAGTCCGGGCCTCAGGGCCGGAATAGTCCAGCAATGGCACACAAGTCCGTTTTGAGACGGACCAAACGTCTCTGGAGTGAATCTGAGTGAATTTGGATCTAAGTCCAAGAAGTCCGGACTTGTCCGTTTTTGGACGGACCAAAGCTCTCTGGAGTAGTTTGGACTTGTCTGTTTGGGTACGGACTTATCCGTTTGAGACTTAGTGAGATTGACCGAGAGAGACCCTAGGGGGCCGGACTAGTCCGGGCCAACCCAGTAGAGTCCGTTTTGGAATGGACCAAGTGGGTTTGTTCCACTTCGGACTAGTCCGTTGTTGATCGGACTAGTCTGTTGTCTAGTGACCGTTTGAATTTGGAAATTTGGCTGGTAGCGTGATGATCGTTGCTCAGTGTGGCAGTTGTCGGGAACTGACCAGAGGTCAGTGGTCCCATAGGGCCGGACTAGTCCACGGTTAGAGGCCGGACTAGTCCGCCCCTCTGCTGAGGTCAGCAGCAGAGGCTCAGGACCCCTATAAAAAGGGGACCCACGGGCTCATTTGAAGAAGTCTTGAACCCTAGCGCCGCCACAAGCTTCCTAGATCCTTCCAAAGCCTTCTACTCATCCTACTAACCCTCTAAGAGCAAATCTTGAAGAGATTAGGGTTTGGGGAGGAGAGTAAAGGAAGATCATCGCGCTTTGGCTCTCGGTTTGATCTCTTGCACATTGTGTTGTGTTTTGTGGCTTGTGTGAGTTGATCTGCGTGTGCTCCTCATTGTATTGATTTGTGGGAGCCTCAAGTTGTGAGCAGCCCCATCAAATTTGGTGATTACCCATTGATATAGTGGAAACCAAGCCGGCCATCGTGGTGGCTTGGTGAGAGAAGGGTCAAGTGAGACCCAGTCCTTGTGTGGACTTCTCAACATGGAGGTAGGCTTCTTAGTGGAGTTGAACCACGAGATAAATCTTGTTTCACTTGTCTTTTGCTTTTCGTGATCACTAGTATTGCTATTAGGGTTCACTTTGCTCTAATTTCCCTACACTTTGATCATTATTGTAAACTTGCAATATAAGTGTTTAAACTTCAAAATATGAGATTTACATGTTTACCACACCGTAGGATCGAGGAGCACGTGAAAAGCTACTAGAGGGGGGTGAATGGTAGATTTAAAAAATCTTACGCAGCGGAAAAAACGATCTGTTAAAGAAATCGTGTGTGAGACTAATATAAACGTGTTTCACCGTGACAAAAGTGATATATATCAGAGTGAAAAGTCACGAAAAAAACACAAGAAGAATCACTCAATTCCATCGTGAGAAACTCAAGTTATGATCGAAAGATCGAATAAAAGTCAATCTGTCCTACCCGAAAAAAACAGTTCTGGAATGCTACAAAGAAACTCGTGTAGATCAGAAACAACAAATCCAATGAGCGTGAAATTTCCACAGGTGATAGATAATCAAGTTTTGAAGACAACCCAAAAAGAAACACGTCAATTGGATCTGTAAAACTCGAGTTATGATAATACCACCGACGAAAGGTAGTGCTGTCCAGAAACTCGATGAGTAAAACTTGTTTGGAACAAGTCGGACGAACAAGGCACAAAAGTTCCTTCAAACTACGAATTTTATTCAGTAGAACACAAGAGGAATAACCTCAAAGTCGTGCACCACGATCTCTAGCCTCCCTTGCTTATATAACCAGTTCGAAAGCCAACTCAACTCAAATCAGGACTCTAATCCTACTCCGTTCACAAATCGAAACTTTCCATAACTGTTTAGGACTCTTCTATACGCAGATAGAAGCAATCTTAAGACTTCCAAACATCTTAGGAACGTATCCCACATTACTAAAACAACTCAAATTCATGACCCACACGAAATCCTATCATAACCAACTTGATACTTTCCATACCGAGCCATAACCGACTCCACCGCAGCCAAAGTCATCAACCGATACGATCTGATCCTTCCAACCAGATCTTCCCATCCATAAACCATCTTCGGAACCATGTTGCCACGTCATGCACCACATACATACGTGCAAACACCTTCTTTCGACGTCCAGTAAACCTTCATATGCACTACCCTTGATTCAATCATCCTGCACGACCTCCTGACTCGCTCAACCACAATTCCTCCTAAATTTGGTTGTTGGAACCTCATCTCCTCCCTGAGACTAGTCCAAAGGATCCCATCACCAGTCATGTCTTGATCTCAAGCAACACCTAAACATGAATAAACAACCAATCCGTACAAGCCCAAGTCCGCGACTTGACTCATGTCAATTCCGAACACAACACCTTACGTGAGCACCTCACATAAGCATGTTGCAAAGCATATCAAAATGATATCAGGCATATCAACCAAAATGCACCAAAAACACAGTAAAAGAATACTAAGCAAACTTTCCAACAATGTAAAGCAAGTTCGAAACATTTCACATTAAAAGTCGGAACATTACGATCAAGCTCCGAACCTAGCCAAAGCTAACCGGAGCTTGAGACGGAGCTTACCAAAGCTAGTACAACCTAGCGTCGGAGCTTACCAAAGCTAGTACAACCTGGCGCCAGAGCTTACCAAAGCTAGTCTGACCTAGCGCCAGAGCTGACCAAAACTAGTCGGAACTAGTCAACCCAAAAGCCGGAGCTAGAAAAACATGTCGGAGCTAACCAACATAAGTCGGACTTAGCAAAACATATCTGAGCTTTAACAAAGACATGCCGGAACTATCAAAGACATCCCGGAGCTAAAGACAAAGCTCACCGGAGCTACCCAAAAACATATCGGACCTAGACATAGAAAGTTGGACCTATTGTCGGACCTTGCAGAAGCTCGGAGCTAGAGTCGGACCTTGCTAAAAAGATGTTATGGAAGCATTCAAAACTTTTATTGTCGAAGCCAATGTATTCAACACACATAGGTCTCACAATCTCCCCCTTGATGAATGCATTGGCAACACCACTTAAAATACGAACATTTCGCATGATAAGTTTTGAGAACAATTTCCCCCTTTTTGAAAATCAAATGAGTTAGAAATAAATTTCTCCCCCTATACATATTTCTCCCATATTTCCCCCCCTTGCATACTTCACCATATTATCTCTCTCCCTTTGACAATGTATTCAACAAGGTTCAAAAGAGAAATTTTAATTGTTATGAGCGTAGTATAACATATACATATAAAACAAAGCTCATCCAAGTCATACTATCAAGTAACTTACACTATCACATCAATGAGATACATAAAGTAGTGTAAGCCATGCTAGAGATCAAATGTAATTTTCAATTTAAGCAAGTCATGATCTCACAAACTTAACTATTTCAAAACCTAAAAGCATAACACTTGTTGCTGCATTTTATTATTTTTTAAAACACAAATTTAGATCATATGATATTTACAAGAGATTATATGTGCATCTGCCTTATTCTAACCAACCAAGCCAAGCCTATGTCATTTGACAATCAGAAGCTTAAGGACATGATTTTAGTCATACACAACTTCTTCCAAGTTCATACCTAAGTGCAATGATAAGCCATCTCAAAAGAAGAAGTGTGATGCATGTATATTCTCTTGATCTTTTCTCAACTTATGTTTGTTCATAAAAACTCAACATGTGAGTTGATTACTTGATTAATTCTTTATGATTAAAAGCACTTGTGAGCATGCAACAAGCTCAAAACAGCAAGAAAGTTCAACCATGACCAGATTTAGTGTAAGTAATTATTCCAATTGCTAGACATAGCAAAAACTACAAAATGTATAACACGAGTAATATAGTAAGAACTTTCAGCATGTAAAAGGAATAAAAAAGTCATATATGTATGAAATATTATGCTCATATTTTTTTAATTTTAGATTCACACATAGACTTCTCAAGTTTGAAAACTCCCCCTCAATTTAAGCCATGAGGATGCATAACCCCTATTTCACTACGAATGTAACAAAAAAGAGTGAAATCCAAAGGTTTTGTAAAGTTGTCAGCCAATTGTTGTTCGGTATCTACATGGTGAAGCACAATGTTTCCTTTTTCAACATTATCACGGAGAAAGTGATACATAATGTCAATGTGCTTAGTTCTAAAATGTTGCACAGAGTTTTTAGCAATGCAAATAGCACTAGTGTTGTCACAAAATAGTGGAACACTATCTAGATCAACCCCATAGTCCTTAAGTGTTTGAACAATCTAAAGAATTTGTGAACAAGCGCTAGCAGTAGCTACATATTCAAATTCGACGGTGGATTGTGCAACTGAACTTTTTTTTCTGGATGACCATGCAACAAGTGAATTACCAAAAAATGACAAGCACCGGAAGTACTTTTCCTATCAATCCTACAACCTCCAAAATCAGCATTGGAAAAAGCTTTCGAAGTAACGGTTGAGGAAGAAGGAAGAAAAATGTCATATTCTTGAGTTCCATGTAAGTACCTAAGAATCCTTTTGATGTCTTGACGATGTGAACCACGTGGGGAAGCTTGAAACCATGCACAAAGACATACGCTGAATTGTATGTCCGGTCTTGATGCTGTGAGGTACAAAAGTGATCCGATCATGCTTCTGTATTCTTTTTGATCCACGGGTTTACCATCTTCATCAAGTTCAAGTGTTGTTGTTGTTCCCATTGATGTCCGAAGAGGCTTACTTTTGTCCATGTTGAAGCGCCTTAGGAGGTCTTTTGTATACTTCGTTTGATGTACAAAGGTACCCTCCTTGGTTTGCTTGATTTGCAGCCCCAAAAAGTACGTGAATTCTCCCATCATACTCATCTCAAATTCTGAACTCATCATAGCTGAAAACTTGGACACAAGATCATGAGAAACACAACCAAAGATAATATCATCCACATACACTTGAACGAATAATGAGTCATTGCCATGCTTAAGCACCAATGTTCATTAGTCGTCTAGTCGACCCTAGTCGCCTAAGGGCTGACTAGAGTGACTAGATCGATTAGTCGTCGATAAGGGTGATTAGTCGATCCTAGTCGACCCCCTAGTCGTCCCTAGTCGTCCTGGATATTTTGGACGACATATCTAGTCGACACTATATATATGTCAACATATATATACATATTACATACACAAATATCAATTTTGCATAACATACTTCAACTAACAATTTACAGCACAATGTTGATACTTTGAGAAACACCATGAAGAACAGTATGCAGAGAAACTGACCAGTAATCCAGTATGAAGAACAGAAGAACATACTGCAAAGCATATACAGCAATACAGCAGGAACAGTATATACAGTAATACAGCAAGAACAGTATATACATCATTACAGCTATAAAGCAGGGAAAATATATGAATATATACAGCTATGCAGCAGGGACAGCCATGAAGCATATACAGCGAAGCATCAAGCATGAGGGCAGCAAGGCATGAATCATTAACAGCAGGGCATCAGTGCATCAGTGCGTATACAGCAGGGCAGCAGGACATGTAAAGCAAACCATCGAACATCAAGCATACACCATACAGATTTCAGATTATTTAGTATAAGTGTACAAGTACAGCACATGAACAAGTACGAAGTATGAACTCTGAAGAACAAGAAACAGGGGAGGGAGGGATGAAATCTTACCATCTTCCGACGAACTCATGATTCCAGCCTTGTCCGGTGCGGTGCACGCACGGGAACAGGAGATGGAAGACAAGCGCTGGAGGCACCGGAGAACGGTGGGCGGCTCCGGGGGCGGAGCGGAGAACGGCGAGCGGCTTCAGAGGTGGGGCGCAGAACGGCGGGTGGCTCCGGAGGCGGGGCGCAGAACGGCGGGTGGTGGGGAGATGGAGTGTTTCATCCAAACGCAGAGTCGGGACGGCGCAATGTATTGGGGATTGGGGTTGGGGAGACGCGGGGCGTACAGGGGTTTAACCCTAATGGGCCACGGGTGAAAAGGCCCGTTTCAATTTTTCCCTCTGCTGAACAGCTAGTCGTCCAAGTTTTCTGATTGCTGATCGGCTGACTAGTCGCCCTGATCGGACGACTAGTCGGACGACTAGATATCTGATCGCTCTGATCGAGTTGTTCGGCCTAATCGTACTGTAGATACCGATAAGCTCGATTAATCGCGACTAATCGGACGACTAATGAACAATGTTAAGCACAAAAAAAGTTTTATCAACCTTGCCCATGGTAAACCCCTTTTCAAGTAAGAATGTTTTTAACATATCATACCATGCTGTAGGGGCTTGTTTGAGACCGTACAAGGCTTTGGACAGTTTGTAAACATGATTATGAAAATTTGAATTTTCAAAACCTGGTGGTTGTTTGACATAAACCTCCTCATCTATGTAGCCATTAAGAAAATCACTTTTAACATCCATTTGATGTAGCTTAAAACCTTTAGATGCAGCAAAAGCCAATAAAATTCTTATGGCTTCTAATCTAGCAACAGGAGCAAATGTTTCATCAAAATCTAGACCTTCAACTTGAGTGAAACCTTGAGCAACCAACCTAGCCTTATTCCTAACCACAATCCCATCCTCACTTTGTTTATTTTTAAACACCCATTTAGTTCCAATTAAAGTGTGACCTTGAGGTGGAGGTACAAGTTTCCAAACATTATTTCTTTCAAGATTTTCTAACTCTTCTTGCATGGCAATAATTCAAGATTCATTAGTGAGTGCGTGTGATATATCTTTGGGTTCAAAGAAGCAACAAAAGCAGAATGAGCATGAGAGTTTGGATCGCAAAACCTAGACTGTGTAACTCGTTCGTGCAAGCTTCCAATAATCTGTTGTGGAGGATGAATTTTGAGAACCCGGAGGTGAGTGGACACTTCACAAGATTCTTCTTCTTCTTTATGTTCATCACAAATCGATGATCTTGTGACTTGAGCAGGATTTGGACCAGCAATGGTGGTCGTCGGTGCTGGCTGTGAATCAAAATCAGGAGCTCGAACAATGTCATTAGCTGCTGAATTTTCGGGCAGCAGCTCCACCTCTTCCTCATCTTCAACGAAAATGCTCTCCCCCTGCGAATAGGGATATGGACCTGCAATGTTTGAGCTAGTACCTGGGCTAGATTCATCAAAAGACACTTCACAAGTCTCCACAATTTTGTTAGTGTCAAGTAAAAGCACACGGTAGCCTCTACTATGAGATGGATAACCAAGAAACATGCCATCAATGGATCTAGGTTCAAATTTATCAAGATTACCATGTTTCTTAACAAAGCATTTGCAACCAAAGACCCGAAAGTGCGTAACACTAGGCCTATGTCCAAATCGGAGCTCATATGGTGTTTTACCTAGCTTAGCGCACAAGAAAACACGATTTGAGACATAACAAGTGGTTGCAATCGCATCAGCCCAAAATTTCCTAGGAGTTTGATATTCATCAAGCATAGTCCTAGCCATCTCAACTAAGGTTATGTTCTTTCTTTCTACAACACCGTTTTGTTGAGGTACATATGGTGAAGAAAATTGATGATCTATTCCATTTTCAGCACAAAAGTGATCAAAAGATTGATTTTTAAATTCAGTTCCGTTATCACTTCTAATTGCTTTTAAAGATCCTGAGTGATCAATTGATAATCTAAGAAATAAAGTTCTAAAGTGACTATAAGCTTCATTCTTAGATGCCATAAAGTAAACCCAAGAGTATCTAGAATAATCATCAACAATCACAAGAACATACCATTTACCTCTGAAGGATTGAACACGTGAAGGTCCTACGGTGTCAAGGTGCAAAAGTTGACCTGGTTCAGTTGTCATGATCATTGTGAGAGGAGTATGTGAACCTGCAACCATCTTAGCATGTCTATAAGAAGAGCACACAATTTCTTTGTCCCCTTTAAGCTTAGGCAGCCCACGTATGCGATCAAGAGCACTAACACGCATGAGATGATCAAAGCCTACGTGACCAAGTCTCCGATGCCAAAAATATAAATCTTTGGAATCATTAGCAACTAGACACCTATGCTTAGAGGAAGACATATCAAAATCAGCTTTAAAAACTCTTCCAAATTGTGACATGTTAAAAATAAGCTCATTGTTTGAATTTACAACTTTGCAGCAATTTTAAGTGAAAATAATTTCCAGATTTTCATCTAGCAATTGTGAAACAGAAAGCAAGTTGTATTTCAAATTTTTGACAAGTGCCACATCCTTCAAAGTGTAGTGATCATTTACCCTAACCGAACCCTTAGCTATATAGGAGTTGAAGAATTATCGGCAAAAGTAACATTCTCTACACGTGACACAAAAGAGAGGGAAGAGATCCATTCTTTGTTATCGGTCATGTGGTGTGAGCAACCTGAATCCACAATCCAAATGTTCTCCTTCCTCAAGCATGTAACCTACATAGAAGCACAATACGTCGATGACTCAAAACTGGGGTTAGTCAAAAGGCATTTAGGTATCCAGTACTGAGTCACACGACGTGCAGCAGGAAAAACACCAAAAAGCTGAGATAAAATAGCAAGTTTATGAGTCAAAGTTTGAGGTTTTTTATTCTTAACTACTGACCTATGAGGTGTTACTTGTGTAGCACAAAAATCAGTAGCTCCGGAGGTAAACTTTGAATGTTTTTGACTCATAACAACAGGTTACATGTTCCCGGCATTCGGTTTAATATGTGCAACAAATTTTGCATGAAAGTTATGAGATCTCCATGCGTGCCTTCCAAACCTGAAAATAAATACCACTAAAGACACAAGGTTTTGCGGAGTATTTCTCCATGATAATTAGTCAAAAACACGTGCAAATCACAATGATTGGAGCACCGTGGCTCTGATACCAATTTTAGGATCGAGAAGCACGTAAAAAGCTACCAGAGGGGGGTGAATGGTAGATTTAAAAAATCTTACGCAGCGGAAACAATTAAATCTCAACCCCTTCGGCAGAAAAATGATCTGTTAAAGAAATCATGTGTGAGACTAATATAAACGTGTTTCACCGTGACAAAAGTGATATATATCAGAGAGAATCAAGTCACGAAAAAAACACAAGAAGAATCACTCAATTCCGTCGAGAGAAACTCAAGTTATGATCGAAAGATCGAACAAAAGTCAATCTGTCCTACCCGAAAAAAACAGTTCTGGAACGCTGCAAAGAAACTCGTGTAGATCCGAAACAACAAATCCAATGAGCGTGAAATTTCGACAGATGATAGATAACCAAGTTGTGAACACAACTGAAAAAGAATCACATCAATTGGATCTGTAAAACTCGAGTTATGATAATACCACCGACGAAAGGTAGTGCTGACCAGAAACTCGATGAGTAAAACTTGTTTGGAACAAGTCGGACGAGCAAGGCACAAAATTTCCTTCAAACTAGGAATTTTATTCAGCAGAACACAAGAGGAACAACCCCAAAGTCGTGCACCATGAGCTCTGGCCTCCATTGCTTATATAACCAGCTCGAAAGCCAACTCAACTCAAGTTAGGACCCTAATCCTACTCCGTTCACAAATCAAAACTTTCCATAACTGCTTAGGACTCTTCTATACACATATAGAAGCAATCTTAAGACTTCCAAACACCTTATGAACGTATCCCATATTCCTAAAACAACTCAAATTCGTGACCCACACAAAATCCTATCATAACCAACTCGATACTTTCCATACCGAGCCATAACTGACTCCGCCGCAGCCAAAGTCATCAACTGACACGATCCGATCCTTCCAATCAGATCTTCCCATCCATAAACCATCTTTGGAACCATGTTTCCACATCATGCACCACATGCATAAGTGCAAACACCTTCCTTCAACATCGAGTAACCTTCATATGCACTGCCCTTGATTCAATCATCCTGCGCGAGCTCCTGACCCGCTCAACCACAATTCCTCCTGGATTTGGTTGTTGGAACCTCATCTCCTCCCTGATACTAGTCCAAAGGATCCCGTCACCAGCCATGTCTTGAACTCAAGCAAAACCTGCACATGAATAAACAACCAATCTGTACGAGCCCAAGTCCGCGACTTGACTCAAGTCAGTTTTGAACACAACACCTTACGTGAGCACCTCACATAAGCATGTTGCAAAGCATATCAAAACGATATCAGCCATATCAACCAAAACGCACCAAAAACATAGTCAAAGAATACTAAGCAAACTTTCCAACAATATAAAGCAAGTTCGAAACATTTCACATTAAAAGTCAGAACATTACGATCAAGCTCCGAACCTAGCCAAAGCTAACCGGAGCTTGAGCTAGAGCTTACCAAAGCTAGTACAACCTAGCGCCGGAGCTTACCAAAGCTAGTACAACCTAGCATCGGAGCTTACCAAAGCTTGTCGGACCTAGCACCGGAGCTGACCAAAACTAGTCGGAACTAGTCAACCCAAAAGCCAGAGCTAGAAAAACATGTCGGAGCTAACCAACATAAGTCGGACCTAGCAAAACATATCGGAGCTTTAACAAAGACATGCCGAAGCTATCAAAGACATGTCGGAGCTAAAGACAAAGCTTACCGAAGCTACCCAAAAACATGTCGGACCTAGACAAAGAAAGTCGGACCTATTGTCGGACCTTGCAGAAGCTCGGAGCTAGAGTCAGAACTTGCTAAAAAGATGTTATGGAAGCATTCAAAACTTTTATTGTCGAAGCCAATGTATTCAGCACACATAGGTCTCACACACACATTGCTTATCTCTTTGGTGAACTTTAATTCCGCAAATAACTTGTAGAAATCCAGTTTTAGGGTTTCCACACTGTGCTGAGCGGACTAGTCCGGCCCTAAACAGACTAGTCCGGCCACAGGAATTTAATCTCGTTTGATTTAGTGATTTCAAGTATTATTGCCTATTCAACCCCCCCCCCCCCTCTAGGCGACTTTCAATAATATCTGGTCCTCCACGCCCCTAAACCTTCCTCCAATTACTCCTTGAACTTCTATACAGATCCTAATCACAATTAAGTCATTAGGTAGCAATCTATTCTCAAAAATATATAAGGAAACATATAAGAATGAGCTCACCTCTGAAATTAATTGGTTGGTGTGAATTCTATTGATTGCATCTTGTATGTTGAATAGATTGTTGTGTATATCCATATGAGTGATGTCCTCATCATCCTCCCCTTCTTGAATTGGAGTCGTCCTCGACTCAAGTTCATCTTCTCTCGTGTGTTGTTCCAAATTTGCAATGCCATCATATCTTCTTGTATGTATGAGAGGAGGAGGCCAAGGTGGTGGACGATATAGTAAACCATCTTCATTTTCTCTATCAAATAAGCGAGCACATTCACTTGAGCCAAGATCCCAAACAAATAAACATTGTGCCATATTTATTTGTCCAATGATAATGTGCATGATCTCATCATTCTCCCCTTCTTTATGACAAGCCGTCCTCGGCTTGCTCGTATGTCTAGCAAAGAGGCTTGCTTTGGGGGTAGAATGAGCGGTGTCCATGTTGCACAACCGCAGCAAACAGTGCTCCTCTATTATATGTTGTCCCTGCTGCAAGAAAAAAATACTACAAAAACTTGACAAAGAATTATTAGTGTTAGTGCATCCATTCATTTCATCATGTTGTTGCAGCACGAAATGGGATTTCTCATTTGAGCATATGTAAACTTTATGCACCATAAATTCACCACCATGTTCATATTTTCCTATTGCATGAAAATTATTTCTTGTCAACAAAGATAATTCAGTTTTTAAAAATATTCTTCTCTCTAGAGTGTCTAGATCACAAAGATTGTCAAATTCAATATAACCCAAAGTATTTAGAGAAGACAACAATTTCAGCTCATTTCTTTCACATGTAATTGGAGTGAAATGCTTAATTTCAGCAAAAGTGGGTGATAAAGTATAAAATTCATTCACTTGTTCTAGCATAGGTACAATATAATTATCAGCACAAAATGCATTTTTGTCGTAAGGATCAGTAGGAAGATCAACTACTGGTAAATGAGTTTTCAGAAAAGGATCCTCAAATTTTTGCTCTCCAATAGAATGATTGAGGGAAACATTTGAAACATTCAAAAACTTCTCAACATTGATAAGAAAAAGAGTCCCGATCTTCCGAAAGGTAATGGATAAGTCGATTGATGGAGATCTCGACGTTGATGATCCAAGACTCTCGAGTAGAACACGAAAAAACCCTGCAATCACTACACTACCGCTCCGTTGGTTATCAACCATGCTGCACACGATTGACCTTGCCAACAAGGCTAATCTCTGCAAGTGCAACTGAGAACACAAGCAAGAACAAGGTAGAAGCAATCTGAATTGCTAAGTTGGGGTCTCACAAATCGATGAACAGCGAAACTGTGTATAACAGATTAATCTAAACAAAACCCAATTGTTCATGGCGGCTACTATGGAGTATATATAGGTGATAGGACGTGCAAGGGGGTGTCGGGGTCATGACCTAACCCTAAGATACGAAAATAATGGACTTAGACTTGATACAAGGCCCAATGGCCCAATATGGTGACGCAGCACCCTGACAGATTCTGAACTCGATTTTGTTTCGACGATTCCCATCGACTCCGACGAAATTTCGATTGTGGCTTTTTTGTGGACTCTAGGTATGAAAAACAAACAAATCGAAAAGGATAGATGAATTACCTAATGGGCAACCTAGAAATATGATACCAATTGATAGAGAAGGTTTATGCCTGATCTTCCGAAAGGTAATGGATAAGTCGATTGATGGAGATCTCGACATTGATGATCCGAGGCTCTCGAGTAGAACACGAAAACCCCTGCAATCACTACACCACCGCTCTGTTGGTTATCAACCGTGCTGTACACAATTGACCTCGCCAAGAAGGCTAATCCCGGCAAGTGCAAACGAGAACACAAGCAAGAACAAGGTAGAAGCAATCTGAATTGCTAAGTTGGGGTCCAACAAACCAATGAACGGCGAAGCTGTGTATAACAGATTAATCTAAGCAAAACCCAATTGTTCATGGCGGCTACTATGGAGTATATATAGGTTATAGGACGTAAAGGGGGTGTTGGGGTCGTAACCTAACCCTAAGATACGAAAATAATGGACTTATACTTGATACAAGGCCCAATGGCCCAATACGGTGGCGCAGCACCCTGACAGATTCTCAACTCGATTTTGTTTCAACAATTCCTTTCGACTCCGAAGGAATTTTGACATGGGACCAGCGCCATTGGAAAGGTTATCCTCTCCCCTTTCCTTGCATGTGTAGAACGTCCAAAACGGAGTTTGTATGCGTCCTGGGCGTCTGTTTTAATGCGTACTTCTCCTGGACTCCGAGTTGGACACGATTTTGAGTTGGATCGGTTTCCATCTTCTTTGAACGTAATATCTGGTCCTCCACGCCCCTAAACCTTCCTCCAATTACTCCTTGAACTTCTATACAGATCCTAATCACAATTAAGTCATTGAGTAGCAATCTATTTTCAAAAATATATAAGAAACATATAAAAACGAGTTCACCTCTGAAATTAATTGGTGTGTGTGAATTCTATTGATTGCATCTTGTATGTTGAATGGATTGTTGTGTATATCCATATGAGTGATGTCCTCATCACATCTCCCTGTGCAATTTTCTTGAGCCGTCATGGTCAGGTTTGTTGGAAGAAGTAGTTCTGTCGTCAGCATGTCAACGAAGTTCAGATGACTTCAGTTGAGATATGGCCAACTGCTGGAGATCAAGCTTATTGAGATATAGTTAGATACACCTGTAATCCTTATCTTTATGTATTTTCTAGAAATTTGTTAGTCTGGTTTGGTTAGGATCCGAACTATACGTGCTCGGCCACATGAATTTATCTCTAAGTTGTATTTGGCCGCACCATGTAGTGGTTCTATAAATAGCAACACGTAAAGCCAAAGCTCTTCAAGTTTGAAGACTTGGCCTTCCTGCCTGTTGAGCAGATTTCAACATGGTAACTATAGTCGACTAAATCTCCACTGAGAAGTTCAAGAAGATCGTGTTGTCATCCTCCTCAACGGCAACAGGTTTCAACACCTTGTCCCATCATGTTGAAAAGCTAATCAGTGAAAACTTCCTTCTCTGGAAAGCTCAAGTTTTATCGTCAATAAGAGGGGCTCAACTTTATGGCCTACTCGACGGTACCATCAAGAAGATGGAGGAAAAATTGATCGTGCAGAAAGAAGGCAGAACCGAGAAGGTTCCAAATCTAGAGTTCCACATGTGGCTCGTGCAACACCAGCAGCTCCTCAGCTATATAAATTCGACTCTCTCCAAGGAAGTATTAGCGCAGGTAGCTATGTTCTCATCTGCGTCTGAAGTATGGCATGCCATACAAGAAAGTTTTGATTCGTAGTCTAGGGCACGCATCATGCATTTACCTGCCAGGCTCTCCAGCACAAGGAAGGTGGAGATGTCTGTTGCGGTTTACTTCACTAAGATGAAGGAATTCACGGATGAGATGGCTGCTGCTGGTAAGGAACTCTATAATGATGACATAATTTCTTATATACTGACAGATCTTGATGCAGACTATAATTCACTCGTTGAGAATGTGAGCACCAGGGTTGAACTGATCACTCTCTCGGATCTGTTCATCCAACTTCTAGCTACTGAAGCTAAATTAGAAAGCCAAAAACCTTCTAATCGGTACCAGAATGGTATCAGTATCAAGTCAACACGGCATCAAGATGTGGTTTTTGAGGAAGAGGTGGCAGAGATGGTGGAAGATCTTATTCCGGACGTGGACGTGGCAGAGGCCTCGGTTCATCTGAGGGACAACCGGGTTGTCAGATCTTTGAGAAAATAGGCCACACTGCAAATAGATGATATAAGAGATTTGACAGAGATTTCAAGCTTGAAGAAAAAATCAGCAAATAACACTACTACCTCTTATGGTGTGCTTTAGTACACTACGTACCGGGTACCCCTTCGTACTGTAAATAAAGCCATGGAGTTCCTATGTCAAGGTGGTGGACGTCCGAAGGGGATACACATCTCACAGTATCAGATCTGCCTCCCTTCATAGGGTGGCTCCTGTGCTACCACGTGTCCAGAAGAGTCGGACCTGGCTCCCTCGTTCTGTTAGCACCGATGCTACCACGTGTCCTACAGTCAGGGAAGCTCCAACACTGCCACGTGTCGAGTAGCACCGAACCTATTTCCCAGTAGAGGGAAGCTCCAGCGCCTCCACGTGTCAACACCCTGGACCTACGTTTGCAACTGGAAGACAGCGGGATCTCCATCAGTGCGGACATTCAAGGGCTATCAATTGGCCATTACAAGACCTGATTAATGCGTTATTAATGATATATTAATGACTCATGATTAGAGGACTATCAAGACTGATAACGCTGCTATTAAGGCACGTTATTGCGCTATTAACTATCCTTAATACTGTAGATCGTCTATAGAGTAGTTTATTACAGTCGGGGCCACCTATCGGGCCAGGCACACACTGTAAAAGCCCCTCCTTAGCATATAAAAGGGTTGCGCTGCACGGTAGAAAGGACAACCGAAGCCAGCTAAACCAAGCTCATACACACTCATAGAATCAACACACACGCCATGGAGTAGGGTATTACACTCAGGCGGCCTGAACCACATAAAACTCTTGGTGTTCACCTCTTGTTCCTAATCTTGACTTGCGCCCAACCGAATATGACCTCCGCGGACTACTTCTTAGTAGTATCGGGGGAAGTGTCCCAGTCCACACTTTGACATTTGGCATGCCAGGTAGGGGGGCTTTCAAGATTTCAAGATGGTGAACTCCGTTGCCGCTTCATCCAACGGACCGACTGTGCAACCCATTGGAGGAAATCCCTCCAATGTGCAGTAGCCGGCCAACATTGTTGTCTCAGCGGGCATTGCACCACTTTCACCACCTACTCCAGCAGCTAACGCTGGACAAAAGGATGGTGTATTCGTGTCGGTCACTACATCGACAAACAACTCAGAGAACACGCTAAACACAGCGCATACTCTACTCCAGCGTCCACCTGTGCCAGGAGCTCTTCCCTCCGCGCTAGAACAGTGGCACGCTAATGTTGAGCATTTGGTTGCAGTAGCAGCCAATGCAATCAGCAACCAAGCTCTGCCCCATGCAGAGCAGGCAACTTCTCGTAATAGGACCCTATCTAGTAGGCTTGGTCCTTAGGCGTCACAGCTCAGGAGACGTGCACCATCCCAGCAAGTGACGTCACTGCCCTCCGGGGCTTGCCGAACTCACATGGTGATGAGGCTCCCGACTCAGGATCTCCGGTCAGAGATCGATCACCATTACATGAGCCAGGATGGCCATTTTAACATCGAGCATGCTCGCGAGAGGCAAATCGCTCGAGAAAACCTTTCTCCTCTAGGAGTTGGGGGGCAGCTGTTCAGCCCTTGCCATGTATCTCTGCATGGTCGAGGGGCCACCCATGTTCCAGCCTCATCCGCTACAGAAATACGATGGGACAGTCAACCCTGTCGAGTTTCTTTAGATCTACTCCACCACCTTTCTCGCGGCTGGAGCCAATTAGGTCATGATGGCCAACTACTTCCTCGTGGCTCTAACTGGGACTGCAAGGTCCGGGTTTATGAGCTTACCGCCCGACTCCATCTACAGTTTGGCGGAACTCTATCACCAGATCACCGCCAACTTCAGATGCTCCTACACCCAACCTGGCACCGAGGTGGACCTATTTGCCGTACAGCAGAAGTCGGGGGAGTCGCTGCGATCCTTCATCCAGCGATTCTCTCATGTATGGAACACTATCCCTTCTATCTCCAATGCTTATGTCGTCGTTGCATTCCGAGGGAGTTAGAGATAAGAAGTTGTTGGAGAAGATGGCCACCAAGTATGTCAGCAGCGTCATGGAACTCTTCAGTCTGGCTGACAAATGCGCAGAGATGCGGAGGGTCGTGAGATGCACTCCAAACCAGCTCTGGAGACCAAGCAATCTCCCTCCAAAGTCGAAGCTACTGCCCGCGGCAGTGGAAAAAAATGTCAAGTGGTAAGAAGAAGTCACTTGTCGGCACACCTACTGTTGTAGCTACCAGAGCGCCTGGTGGCCGGGGGCCACGCCCTGACAAGCGACCTCATCCATCTTCTAAAGATGGCGACAGTGAAAAGATGTGGTGTCCGATTCACAAATCAACAACCCACAATCTTGAAGACTGTCGTGAGGTCAAGAGGCTTGTTGAACGCAACATCAAGCATCAAGACGAGACCCCTTTCTTTTAGCGGGAAGGGAAACAAAAAGTCGACAAAGCTCTTTCTAATCAAGATCTAGGATTCTAATTTGCCAAGAAGGCATTAAAGGTAGTCTACAACATCGTTGACAATGACTCTGACATCTCCGACAATGAGTGTCGACTCTCCATATGATGTATGTAGGGTCCTGGGATATCACCTCCCAGCGCATCTTGAAGACTTGTGTTGAGAGATGGTTGTTGCTGCTCCTACTGTCATGGTGGAGCCACATCGGAAGTGGATGGATACTTCCATCACCTTTGATGCTTCGGATTGTCCAAAGAACGTGGTGGGAGTTTGACAATTGCCCATGATGGTCTCCCCGACTATCAACAATATCCAGCTCTACCATGTCCTGGTGATGGAGGTGCAACACTCAACCTCCTCAGCTTCGCAGCTTTTGTGAAGCTCCAGCTCAGCCTCTCGGATCTCACTCCCTCATGCCCCTTCTCTGGAGTAGGTCTGGGAGCCATCACACCTCTTTGATCAGTTATCCTGCCCGTGACCTTTGGGACACGGGACAACTACAAATCCGAGAAGTTTGTGTTTGATGTGGCACACATCAACCTCCCCTTCAACGCGATCCTAGGTAGGCCTGCCCTGTATAGGTTCATGGTCGTGGTCCACTATGGCTACCTCGTGTTGAGGATGCCAACTCCATCAGACGTCCTCCGAATCCGAGGGGATCACACTGTTGGGGTCACTGCGCTATAATTACTTCATGCACTGGCAACAGCGCAAAAAGAGGAATCTGGCAAGGAGCAAGCTGCTCAACAACCTCTGAGCTCGTGTCAGCGCGGCTTATCCTCTGCACCTCGTACGCAACCAAGCAGGGACACCGACATTCCCGTAAAAGTTGTACAAATCAGTTATGATGCCGTTCAGACCACCCGTATATCGGGAGGTTTGGTCGACAAATAGGAACTCGCGCTCATCACTTTCCTCCGGGCAAATGTTGATGTGTTTGCATGGCAACAGTCACAAATGCCTTGGATCCCTAGGGAGGTGATCGAGCTCCGTCTGAAGATATATCTCGATGCACGGCCTATACAACAGAAGCCCCGAAAGCAATTTGTTTTGTTCCAGAACTTCATCAGACAAGAAGTCAAAAATCCGCTCGACGCTGGATTCATACGGGAGTTACACCATCCATGGAGGCTGGCAAACCTAGTTGTTGTACCAAAGGCCGACATGAAGCTTCGGATTTGCATCGACTACACCACACTGAACAAGGCATGCCCAAAAGACCCTTTTCCACTACCTAGAGTAGATCAGATAGTGGATTCTACCTCCGAGTGTGAACTACTGTGTTTCCTAAACGCTTATTTTGGATATCATCAAATTCCAATGTCTAAGGAAGACGAAGATCCTACTGCATTCATAACAGTAGATGAGTTGTATTGTTATATTGCCATGCTTTTTGGTCTTAAAAATGATGCCTTAACTTTTGTGCGAGCTATGCACAAAACCTTTGGGGAGCTAATTAGGGACCTGGTAGAAGTATACGTCGATGACATCGTCGTCAAGGTGAAGGTCAAGGACTCACTCCTAGACAATCTTCAAGTCGTCTTCAACAAGCTGCGTGTGACATGCATGAAGCTCAACCCAGACAAGCGTGTCTTCGGGGTTAGCTCCGTAAAGCTCCTTGGTTTCTTGGTGACCCACCGAGGAATTGAGGAAAATTCCGTGAAGATCAAAGCCATTGAAGAGATGCAGCCTCCAGCCTATATCAAAGACGTCCAGAAGCTTACTAGGTGTCTAGCTTTGCTCAATCGGTTTATCTCAAGGGTGGAAGAGTGGGCGCTTCCCTTCTTCAATTTGTTGAGGAAGTCCAGACCATTTCATTGGTCTGAAGAAGCAGAGAAGGCATTCTAGAAGCTCAAACAACTCCTCACCATACTACCAATCATGGTAGCTCTGGAGCCCGGTGAGCCTCTTCTGCTTTACATCGCTGCAACTACGGAGGTTGTTAGCATGGTTCTGGTCGCGAAAAGACCAAAAACTCCTTCAACTCAGGATCCTAGACCCCTCTGGGAGGGTCTGGATCTACCTGAAGGCGAGTCTGGGTCCCAGCCCCCACGCACGGATCCTAAAGGCAAGATGACTGTTGATCAACCTCCTTCATCCGAGGGAGTATTAACTCAAGAAGGAGGTCTGAACCTCTCAAGGAGGGTCCAGTTTGGTGAAGAAGAAGCTCCGAACCCCTCTAGAAGGGTCCGAACTATCCAGCATCCAGTGTAGTGTTGAAGGTACTTAATTGCCAAATCCGATCGTCAATTCCCTGCATAAAAGCTATGGATTGTACAACCAACATAGCAATAGGAGTTATTTACTAACTATCTCCACAAGTGGTTGTGCAATTGTGTATGCAGGTGAATTATGCTCATAATAAGAGTTATTTACAGGGACTAATCCATGAAACACACCTTGTGGTGGTGACAACCCTATCCGTTCGTTGTAATCCTCCATGTTTGACTACGACGTAGGCTCTTGGCGGGAGTCACCTGGCAGACCAAGGTAAGCCCGTGCCCAATACAAGCTGCTATTGATCAACTTGCTTTGAATTAGAATCCCTTCTCTTAGGAAATCCACTCTATCCCTTGCCTACCACCAAGCTTTGTGTCCTTGGGTGAACTAGTTATAACATTAGCACACACGTTCCTTGGATTCGATAACCTTGGGAATACTATTTTAGGGGAAGTGCTACAATGGTTTCTCCGTGCGCTTGCATATTTTTATCTGTGGCGTACTAGCCATCAACATGTACTTCATTAGTGAAGTACTTCATGATGCCAAAACTTGATACATTGAGGTGCATAAGCTGTTGTACGCAGTCCTTATAGCCTCAAGAAAGCTTCATCACTACTTCCAAGCCCACAAGATATCAGTGGTAACCTCTTGTCCACTGCGAGCAATTTTACATAATCCCTATTATATGGGAAATATCACCAAGTGGGCAGCAGAGTTGGTAGAATTCGACCTTGAATTCCTGCCTCAACATGCCATCAAGAGTCAGACGCTGGCTGACTTTGTGGCGGAGTGGACACCTTCTTCATCAACTCCAGGGGTCCTCGACGAGCAAAAGACAGAACCTAAGGTCCCGGTCTTCACTGAGCCTCACTGGACTCTATACTTTGATGGCTCTGTGCAGAAGCAGGGGGTTGGAGATGGAATCCTTCTCCTTGCTCCGACCGAGGAAAAGGTCAAGTACATGGTGCGCTTCGACTTCAAGGCAACCAACAATATGGTGGAATATGAAGCTCTCATCTTTGGACTTAAGGTGGCGCTATAATATGGCGTCTTGCAGCTCCTTGTGAGGGGTGATTCGCAACTCATCACCAAGCAAGTCAAAGGTGAATGCAGTTGCAATAACCCTCAGCTTGTTGCATATCTACTTGAAGTCCAGAAGTTGTAGAAGGACTTCCACATCCTAGACCTCCACCATCTCCAGTGTCTCAACAACACTGAAGCTGACGACCTCTTGACGAAAGATTCAACCAGGGCTCAAGCTCCCGATGGGGTTTTTGTCAGGAGATTACAAGCACCTGCCACTCAGCCTACCGAGCTGAGTGATGGGGGCGAGACCAGCACCCCGAAGTTGGCGGTCCCGATGGTCCTGTTACAATAGCGTCCACCAAGGAACGTAGGCGCTACAGGAAGCTCCGAGCAACCAAGCGTGCAAGATCCAGAAGCTCAAGCCAGTCCCGATGCATGGATATCAGAGGTCAAGGACTACTTGAAAGACAACATCCTTCCTGAAGATGGTGTATCTGCTGAGTGAATTGTCAGGATGGCTAAAAGATACACGTTGGTAAAAGGGGATCTCTACCGACGTGGCTCCAACGGCATTCTAATGAGGTGCATTTTCCAAGAAGAAGGTTGTGAAATCCTCGCAAAGATCTATGGAGGCGAGTGCGGGAACCATGCATCATCCTTCACGCTGGTCAGTAAGGCCTTTCGACATGTTTTTTATTGGCCTACAGCACTCCAGGATGCAGTCAAGCTGATCAAGAAGTGCGAAGCGTGGCAGTTCCACACGAAGCAGATTCACACAGCGGCGCAGTCACTGCAGATGATTCCTCCCACGTGTCCATTTGCTGTGTGTGGGATGGACATTTTGAGACCTTTCCCAAAAGCCGTCAGAGGTTACCTGTTTTTGTATGTCACCATCGACAAGTTCACGAAGTGGCCGGAAGCAACTCAAGTTGTGACTATCAACAAGCAATCAACCATCAAATTCTTGAAGTCCGTTATTTACAAATTTGGAGTTCCTAACAGGGTCCTCACTGACAACAGAACCCAATTCACATGTGCAGCTTTCCAAGAGTACTGCAAAGAACTCAGCATACAAGTCAGCTATGCATCAGTAGCTCATCTGGCAAGCAATGGCCAATCTGAGAGAGCAAACACAAAAATACTCAAGGGGCTCAAGACGTGCACTTATGAGCGCTTGAAGAAACATGGCGCCAACTAGATAGAAGAGCTTTCATCTGCATTGCGGGCGAGTCAGACAACACCCAGCTGGGCAACAGGAGAGACACTTTTCTTCTTGGTGTACAGAGCTGAAGCAGCTCTTACTCCGGAGATCACCATGGTTCTCTCTAGGTCCGAACCTTCGACAAAGCCACGCAGGACCAGCTCCGGCGTGAAGACCTAGACCTCGTCGATGAGGCAAGGTGCCAAGTAGCTGTCTGAAATGTGCGCTACCGTCAAGCGCTCCGACGCTATCACCAAAGGTTTCTGCGCAACCGGCAGTTGGAGGAAGTCGATCTGGTGCTGCGGAGAATACTTACTCGAGAAGGGATGAACAAACTTTCCCCCAGCTGGGAAGGTCCCTTTCGAGTCATCAAAGTTTCCCATCCCGAATGCGCCCGCTTGGCAACAAAGGATGGGATACCACTTCCCAATCCATAGAACATTGAGCACCTTCGTAAGTTGTACACTTAGTTACACGGAGGTGAGTATGTATTTTTGTAAAATGTATTTCATAGAGTCTATGAACAGAGTCGGGAGGGCCTTAGATCAAAAGCACACTTAACTTGTCCTGTACTTTAGGTGTGTCTTTACCTTCCCTGGGTCAGTACAAGATGAATAGCACACTTAACTTGGTCCTATACTTTAAGTGTGTCATTGTCTCTCTTATTATTTGGAACTATAATGAAATACATTTATGCACGAACAGACTCTACGTGTATTAATTCTGCGCAAGCTCATTATTTTTATCATCTTTTACCTTCTTGTCAATAGCAATGTTGTGCAATCCATTTGAAATTTAGTCCAATAGATTCTTGTGATATATAAGTTTTATTGGTAATCTTCCATCGGATCCTAGTATTGCTAGATGGCCTACTTGCCTGAAAACCAAAGCCAATGACAGGTCCGGAGTGCGCTATCGACTTAGCCTGGTTGAGTGTGGCCTAGAGGGGGGTGAATAGTCCTTTTTGAATTTTAGTCAAAACCTGCAACACTTAGCAACTTGATCAAATACCGAGAAACCGGACTAGTCCGGTAGAGTGCGGACTAGTCCGGTGCGTGCGGACTAGATCGAACAAGTTTGACCGATTATCTCGATCCTAGACTCTGTGCAGCGGAAATATACTTGTAATTAGAGTGTAATACTTCTATGAAACTGGATGTTGTACAAGTTAACCTTATATTCAATGTTTTAACGTAATGTGAACAAGATCAAGTGAAACCCTAGATAGCAATGAAAAGTAAGAACAATATGCACAAAGTGAAGACACAAGATTTTTATCCAGTGGTTCGGTTCCCACAAAGGCAACCCTACATCCACGTTGAGGAGCCCACAAAAGGACCGGATCTTCACCAACCCTAACCTCGTCGAATCGCCACGAAGGCCAATTCTCTTCCACTATCACAAAGGGTAAATCACCAAGTTCAATGGGCCTTCTCACAAGTTGAGGGCTCCCCAAGATTACAAATCAAACATCACCAAGAACACACTCTTAAGATCAACAATGAAACAACAGGAGTGTGTTAGAGAATCAAACCCAAGAGCTCAAATGAGAGGATCGTGTCTCTCCTTTGATCCAAAGTGAATCCTCAAGGAATTGATCTTTCTTGCGTTGGATTGCATGGAGAGATGTGTTTTCTAAGCTCTTGGAGGGTGTGACGGTGCTGGGAGTCGAGAGATTTGAAAGTAGGGCCGTGAACATCTATTTATATGGAGGTTTCCAAAGGTTACCATTCGGGTTTCGAGAGTCCGGACTAGTCCGTGGTGGAGTCCGTACTAGTTCGGTGTGCGGCGTGTAGGAAACCCTAAGTTCTCAGGAATATCGGACTTGTCTGGCCTTGGGCGGGCTAGTCCGATTTATGCTCTGGGAAAGTTTGGACTAGTCTGGTCATTATCGGACTAGTCCGGCTGTGGTGAATCCCTTAGTGAATTGAGGACAAGTCCGCACTTGGAGGACTTGTCCAATTTTAGTAAGAGAGGTTAACGGACTAGTCCGGATATTACCGGACTTTTCCGTTGTAGTGCAAAGTTGTGAAGTGTTGAGGACTAGTCCGCACTGGGGAGGACTTGTCGGATCTTAGTTAGAAAGATATTAGACTAGTCCGCGGTGATATCGGACTAGTCTGATCTGTGTAAACCTGGATTGTGCAGACAAGTCCGCACTGGGAGGACTTGTCCGATTTTGAACAGAGGGATTATCAGACTAGTCCGGGGTATATCGGACTAGTCTGGTCCTGTGTAAATTTGTGCAGTGAATGAGTTTTCTTGTGCTTGAGCTCTTGGGGTGTGTTTATCCAACACACTCCATACACACTGATCTAATCTATTCAGCTCTAGAGCTCTTTTCCATATAGATCCTCATTCTCCTTTCTTTTTGCGCTTTCTTCATAGTTTCATTAAAACCTGCCCTCATCTCAACAATTTGGTTAGGATCTCATTTGTTTGTCATAAATCAAACAAAACACACAAGGGATGCCTAGATGCACTTTCAATCTCCCCCTTTTTGGTGATTGATGACAACCAATTGAGATTTCACAAAATATGATAAAAATACAGAATTTTCATAAAGTGTGCACATATGAGTTTGGTACAAGTTAAACAATGAAAACATGGGGCATATGTGCGCTCTTTATGGTGGGGTGTTAAACTACGTGAGTGTGGGCAATAATCGTGATGTGAATGAAGTGATTGACATGAAAATACCAATATCAACCATATATGTCAATTCCGAAGCAAAATCACAAATTTCATAACATAAGCATAAACATAGTTATTCCATCACACCACAATACTAAAGGTAGAGATAACAGAATTAAAGTTTTACAACCCAAAAGAGGCACAAAAAGATACACAAATGAAGCTCTCATCTCACAACCTACAGCTAGGATCTAGTGACTCCCCCTCAATCTCTCCCCCTTTGGCATCAAGACACCAAAAAGAAGGAGAGGAGGGATCTAGTGGCTCATTCCTCGCTATCGGTCCTCTCCTCATCTTCATCTTCATCTTCAGGTTGGGTAGGAGGAGGAGGAGCGGATCCACTCGAAGTGCCCCCAATGCCAAAGTAAGCAAGCTTGGAGAGAGTCAAAGGTCCAAGCTCAGTGAAATTAGAGGTTGAATCTTCAGAGATAACAGGTGATCCAATGGGCTCGATCTCCAGCTTCTGGCAAATATGCCTGACATTTTGTCTTATGTATCTCATGTCATCCTTCCTTGCCTTGATCAGCTTATGAATTTTCACTTCGGCCTTCTTGCATGAGCCAAATATGGCGGCCAAGTACTTCAAGATTCCACTGGGAGACCCTTTTTGGGGAGAGGCCTTAGTGGTGGGAGCAGTCCTCTCATCTCCTCGAGCTCTCCTAGGAGCCTCTTCACTGGACACCGGAGATGGAGCAGCTTGGACAGTGGCTTGGGGAGGCTTCTAGGGCCTCAAAGGGGTGTGCTCCACATCCTTCACAAACTCGATCCCTGTGACCTTCTCAATCATAAACATCAAGTAAGGGCATAGCCACAGGATCTTTTCGGCGTGCAGGACATGTTGACCATGTCATTCCAAATGTAGTAAAAAACATCAAACTTCCTGCTTCTGCTTATCACCTTCATCATTGTCCGTAAGTAGCCTTAGGCACTTCCTGCATCTCCATCTTTTGGAGCTATGGTCTTCCTCAGCACCCTGTTAAGAACCATGAAGAAGGGCTTCATGTTCTTGGTCAAGGGGGGTTGTACTTCAGGCTAGTGTCATATAGGAAGTCCATCTTATCCTTTCCCAAGACACTGATGTTGTGGATAGTCAGCTCATTGTTGTCGGTGTCTTCTAGGTGAAGGAGTCTTGCAAAATCATCATAAGTTATGGTGTACTTGGATCCATGAGTCATCCAAGTCACCCTTTACTCCTCATCACTAGCAAAGAAACATGTGGCATAGAACTGAGCAATAATATCATCATTCCAGTTATATATGAAGGCAAACAGGTCCTTCAGTCCATGCCTAGCTGCAGCTTCCACAACTTCATCAAAGGCACCACAACTCTTTCTCTCAAAGTGATTCCAGTCAATCCACTGACTGCGGATCACCGGAGTCTTCATGGTAAGGTACACGGAGTTGTAATAGTCTGCGTGAAAGTTGCTCTAAAATCTTGCATCGGCCGCCTTCTTGGACCGGCTGTAGCAATCCACAAATCTGAGCTTGGAGGCCATATCGCTTCCCTTGCCGTTGAACTTCTCCTTGGAGGGATCCTTGTTCCCCTGCCTCAGAGCTGCCATCTTGAGGGCGCCGATTGGGCCCAAGGATATTCCTTTCCCTTTGCCCTTAGCTTGGCGAGAGACCGTCGAGCTAGAGCCAGCTGCATCCTTGACTTTGGACGTAGGCTTCTTAGCTAGAACCTTGCGCCGCACCTGAGGAGGAGAAGGTGCCGGCTCGGAGGGACGCTCTCGGCGTTTCTTCCCTTGCCCCGTCGAGGATCGAAGCAAAGCCTCTTGGTCCATCTCAGCTTCATAATCGGAGACCTTATCATGGGAGCTCGACATTGTCCTGAGAAAGGATTACACAATGTATGGATGAGAATTGATGGCAGGGAAGTGCATTGAGGAATGAGAAAGTAGGGTTGAGTTCAGTTAAAAATTGGACTTTTCCGGTGTACAAGTACGGACTAGTCCGGGGGACCGGACTTGTCCGTACATGGACCGGACTAGTCCGGTGTTCATCACCTCAAACCCTAACTAGACGACCAATGGTGATTCCCAAAGAAAAACTAGTTCAAGGTAAATGTAATACAACAAGGAGGCATGTATTAACTGGAAGGAACTAAGCTAATTGGTCAACAATGAGGGAAATCAAGATTTCTAGGGTTTTGGAAGGAAATTTTACCGAAATTCCTCGATTCTTGGAGATGGAGGGGTTGAAGGTGCGGACAAGTCCGTGATCTTCAATCCCTTTGCAATGAAGATCGATTTCCACCCAAACTTGGAGGGAGGAAATCGCCTTGGGAGCACTCGAGCAAGGAGAGAGAGTTTGAGGTGAGTTGTGAGGATGAAGGAGATTAGGTTTTGGCAGCGAATAGGGTTATGGAGTCAAAAAATCGGACTAGTCCGTGGTCCACCAGACTAGTTCGGACTACCGGACACTCTGCGGACTAGTCTGCAGTGTGCGGACTAGTCTGGGTAACCACGGACTAGTCCGTGGTCACCAGAACAGAATCAATTTGCCCGTTCATATATATTCGAAGGTTCTTTTAAAGAAAATAGGTGTCAGAACAATCAAATAATCTTGATGAATATGATCAGTAAGCATACAACAACCAAGCAATGACCATAATTCATCAAGATCAAGTAATTAAAATGGTTTTTCAGAGAAAATTGAGAGAGAGGTGATTTTCGCAACACAATCAATATATTTTGAAGAAGCCGTATAGGTATGCAAGTTTTCAAGCCACATTCCGAGCATCAAGGATGTTTAGTTCATTTCAGAGCTCGCAAAAACGCTTTTCATCAAGTGGCTTCGTAAATATATCGGCTAGTTGTTTTTTGGTGTTGATATGGGAAATGGCTATGTCTCCTTTCATTGAGTGGTCTCTCAAAAAGTGGTGTCGGATGTCTATATGTTCGGTCCTAGAGTGCTCAACGGGGTTGTGGGCAATCTTAATGGCACTCTCATTATCACAAAGGAGTGGAATACAACTCATATTGTAACCATAATCCCTTAGAGTTTGTCGCATCCAAAGGAGTTGTGCACAACAACTCCCGGCTGCAACATACTCTGCTTCGGCCGTGGATAAGGCAATGGAATTCTGTTTCTTGGAGGACCAAGAAACTAGGGATCTCCCTAAGAATTGGCAAGTACCGGAGGTACTTTTTCTATCTACTTTGCATCCGGTATAGTCTGCATGGGAGTATCCAATGAGATTGAACTTGGAACCTTTAGGATTCCAAAGGCCTAGGTTGGGTGTATGAACTAAATACTGCAAGATTCTCTTTACAGCTGTCAAATGACACTCTTTTGGGTTGGCTTGAAACCTTGCACACAAACATACACTCAACATAATGTCTGGCCTAGATGCACATAAGTAAAGTAGGGATCCAATCATGGATCGATATACCTTTTGATTGACGTTTGGTCCATATTCATTGAGATCCAAGTGACCATTTGTCTCCATGGGAGTCTTTATAGGCTTTGCCTTGTCCATTCCAAACTTCTTGAGTATGTCTTGAGTATACTTGGTTTGGCTTATGAATGTCCCTTCCTTTTGTTGCCTCACTTGGAATCCTAAGAAGTATTTCAGCTCTCCCATCATAGACATCTCGAACCTATCTATCATAATCTTACTAAATTCTTCACAAAATGATTTGTTAGTTGAACCAAAGATAATGTCATCAACAGAAATTTGAAAAATAAAAAGATCATTATCAAAGTGCTTTGTGGATAACGTATGATCTGCTTTACCAATCTTAAAACCATTTTCAATTAAGAAATCTCTAAGACACTCATACCAAGATCTAGGAGCTTGTTTGAGGCCGTAGAGAGCCTTATGCAATTTAATGACGTGGTCGGGGAACTCTTCATCTTCAAATCCGGGGGGGTTGCTCCACATACACCTCCTCCTTGATTGGTCCGTTGAGGAAGGCGCTTTTCACATCCATTTGATAGAGCTTGAAATCATGGTGAGTAGCATATGCAAGTAATATTCTAAAAGATTCAAGCCTAGCTACGGGAGCAAAGGTTTCATCAAAATCCAAACCTTCGACTTGTGTATACCCTTTGGCCACAAGTCACGCCTTGTTCCTTTTCACTACCCCGTGTTCGTCTTGTTTGTTGCGGAAGACCCATTTGGTGCCGACGACGTTGAACTTGGGTCTTTCGACGAGTTCCCACACTTCATTCTGTTTGAAGTTGTTATTTTCTTCTTCCATCGCCACCACCCAATCTAGATCTTTCAATGCATCCTCAATCCTGCGCGGTTCCAAAAAGGATACAAAGGAGTAATGTTCACAAAAATTAGCTATGCGAGATCTAGTCATGACTCCCTTTTGGATGTCACCGATTATGTTGTCGATTGGGTGATCTCTCTGGACGCATTGGTGTACTCTTGGATGTGGCACTTGAGGTGTTGAATCTTCATGGTCATCTTCTTCTCCCCCTAGATGGTTGCCCTCATTGACTTGTTGATCTTCTTTGTCTTCTTGATGTTGATCTTGTGTGGAAGATCCCCCTTGATCGTTTACCTCCACTTATGGTTCATCTTCTTCATTTGCATTTGGAGGTGGCGCTTGTGGTCGAACATCACCCAACGTCATTCTTCTCAATGCTTGACATGGAGCTTCTTCTCTATCTAGCACACATAGATCAACTTGCTCTCCTTGAGAGCCGTTAGTTTCATCGAACACTACATCACGTGCTACTTCAATGAGTCCGGAGGTCTTGTTGAAGACACAATAGGCGTAAGAGTTCGAATCATAACCAAGCAAGAAACCTTCATCAGACTTCAAAGCGAACATTGAATTCCTAGGCTTCTTATTCAAAATATAGCACTTAGAACCGAAAACTCGAAAATACAAAATATTAGGCTTATTATCGGTGAATAGTTCACATGATGTCTTCTTGAATAGTCCATGAAGATAGAGTCGGTTTATGGCGTGGCAAGCGGTGTTATATGCTTCCGCCCAAAACCGATCCGAGGTCTTGTATTCATCGAGCATTGTTCCCGCCATCTCTATGAGGGTTTGGTTCTTCCTTTCGGCAACTCCGTTTTGTTGAGGGGAATAAGGTGCTGAAAACTCATGCTTTATCCCTTCTCTGTCTAGGTACTCCTCAACTTGAGTGTTCTTGAACTCTGTGCCATTGTCGCTTCGTATGTTCTTGATCTTCAATGAGAACTCATTTTGGGCACGCTTGAAGAACTTCTTGAGGGTTCCTCAAGTTTTTGTCTTATCATGCAAAAAGAAAACCCAAGTGAAGCGCGAAAAGTCATCAACAATTACTAAGCCATATTTGTTACCGCCGATGCTTATGTAAGCAATTGGACCGAATAGGTCCATGTGAAGTAGCTCCAGCGGTCTTGTTGTAGTCATGACGTTCTTCGCGGGATGAGGTGCTCCTACTTGCTTCTCAGCTTGGCACGCGCTACAAGGTCTATCTTTCTCAAAAACAACATCCTTTAAACCTCGGATGTGATCGCCCTTAAGGAGTTTTTGAAGATTCCTCATACCAACATGTGCTAGATGTCTATGCCACAGCCAACCCATGTTGGTCTTTGCAATCAAGCATGTGTCAAGTTCGGCTTTATCTTTGTTGAAGTCAACAAGATAATGCTTTACCTTCAACACACCCTTGAATGCAACCGAGTCATCACTCCTTCTAGAGACGGTCACACCCTCATTAGTAAACAAGCAATTATAACCTTTGTCACATAATTGAGATATGGACAGCAGGTTATAATCTAAGGAATCAACATGTAAAATGTGAGAAAGGGTATGTTGAGATGATATTGCAATTTTACCGGTACCGAGCACCCTTCCTTGACTATTGTCTCCAAAATAGATGCCCTCGCTTGGATCCTCATTTTCTTTATACTCAACGAACATCATTCTTTCTCCGGTCATATGATTTGTGCATCCACTGTCTAGCACCCATTTCGATCCACTGGAGGAATAGGCCTGCAAAATCAAATCATGCCTTGGTTTTAGGTACCCAAGCTTGCTTGGGTCCTTTGAGGTTAGTTACAAGAGATTTGGGCACCCACACATGAGACTTGGTGTTCCAATGGTGTGGCCCGACATAATAAGCATAAACTTTACCAAAACTTTTCATAAGAACATATGATGCATCAAAAGTTCTAAATAACAGTTGTTGTTGTTGTTCATGAACAGAACTAGTTTGGGAAACCGGACTTGTCCGGAGGACCGGACTTGTCCGTACAGGGACCAGACTAGTTCGGTGTTCATATGTGTTAACTATATTGGACTTATTAACATCATTAGTCTTTCTAGCTTGAGGGGAGTTTCCCCTCACAAAGGCAATGCGCTCCTTGTCATTCTTATGGTTTCTAGTATTTTGCTTTTCACCAAAGGAATACCCAATGCCATATTTGACATTAGGAGATCTTGTGGCCAAGTATGCACTACGTGCATATTTGACCTTCTCCTTGTCAAATATGCCACTTTTGGAAGGATGCTTGTCCTTGGTAGAGGTTGACTTGTCTTTCAAGCTAGTGTCAATTTTACCACATGCACAAGTAGAAGTAGTTTCAGTTTTAAGGGGTTGAGAAGGCGAGCTTGAAGAGGATGAAGGGTCACTTTGTTTGAGTGACTCAACTTGCACTTCAAGGATCTTGTTAACTTTGGTTAAGTTAACAAGTTCTTCTTTGATGATTGCATTTGAGTCGCTTAACTTCAAACAAGCTTCCTTGCTTGAAGCTAACTCAAGTTCAAGTGATTTGCTCCGCTCCTTTTCAAGTTCAAGAAGCTCATTGATCTTGATATACTCCTCCTTTTGGAGGATGATCATATCTTCTTGACGATCAATCAGCCCCTCCTTATCAACAAGCTTATCCATCAAGAATTTCATTTTGGCAACAGTTTTCTTGTCTGAGCCAACTAGCATATTATCATCATCACTATAGTTGTCACTATCACTATCAGAAGAACGCAAGGACGTAGATTTTGTTGTTACCTTTCATTTACCATCCTTCGCCATGAGGCAAGTGTCGTTTCCCTTCCATGCGCCGAGAGTTGGGAAAAGGGTGGACTTCTTAGTTGTCTTCTCGATGGCTATGCTAGCCATCTCCTCTTCCTCTTCGGATGAGGACTCATCGTTTGAGTCTCACTCCTTTCCTAGGTGCGCTTGTCCAGCTTGCTTCTTCTTCTTGAAGAATTTCTTGGGTTGAGGCTTTGTTTCCTTGGTCTTCTTCTTGTTTTCTTCGTACAGGCAATCAACTATAAAGTGGTCATATTCACCACAGTTATAGCACACCCGCCTCAGCTTCGGTCTTGATTTTTCTTTGTGTTTTCCTTCACTTGATTTGCCCCCTTGTCTTCTCTTCATCATTCTTTTTAATCTCTTCATAAAGATGATCATGTACTCTTCATCAATATCGTTGCTCTCGTCATCGCTGTCCTCTTCTTGTTGAGCTTCTCGAGTTTCTTTTGATAAGGGCTTGCAAGTGGAATTCAAGGCGACCCCCTTCTTCTTTGCCGAGGTGAGACCAGCAATCTCCTTGACATGTTTTGCTTGCTTCTCCATCATCTCAAAATTGATGATCTTTCCAAGCAATTTGTTCGGGATCATTTTCTTGTACCCGGGGCTCTCTCTAATCATTGAGCACAAGGTTACATTGCAAGGCATGAAGGCTCTAAGAATGAGCTTTACGACCTCGTGATCGTTCCATATTTTACTTCCATATGCTCGAATCTTGTTGATGAGAGTCTTTAACCGGTTGTACATGTCTTGTGGTGACTCATCTTCTTCTATGGAAAATCTTCCCAATTCGCCTTCGATCATTTCGATCTTCGCCTCTCGCACATGACGATCGCCTTCATGTGCAGTTTGCAATGTGTCCCAGATTTCATTTGCAATCTCGAGTTGATCCACCTTGGTGAACTCATCCCAACTTAGTGAAGATGTGATGACCGCTGCAGCTTGAGCATTCCGATGAATTGCTTGCTCTTGGCTTGGTGTGAGCTCTTCATCGTCGTCTGGGATATCTATACCTGTGCACACTATATGCCACAAGCCGAGATTAAGAGAGATTAAATGCATTTTCATGTTTTGCCTCCACATTGAGTAATCGCTCCCATCAGCGTGTGGGGCTTTTTCTAGAGGAATAGACAAATAATGGCTATTGTTAGAATTTAGACGATCGTAGTTGAATGGATATTGGGAGTAGTCGGTGTGACTACTCCCCTTCTTCTTCCTCTCATCTTTGATCTTGATTTTCCCTTTGGAGAGGGCTTTCTTCCTTAGGAGTGCCTTGAGTTCCAGTGTCTCCTCATCGTCATCCTCAAAGTCCTGAATGGCGTCGAGGAGCTTCTCCAATTTTTAAGCTTTTTCATCTTCAACCTTTTCTTGGTTGAGATTCTTCTGAAAATCCTTCATGTCTGACATGTTCTCTTTGAGCGATTAGTCTCTTGCAAAGAGTCCTGCTCTGATACCAATTGAATGTGGCCTAGAGGGGGGTGAATATGCCTTTTTGAATTTTAGTCGGAACCTACAACACTTAGCAGCTCGATAAAATACCGAGAAATCAGACTAGTCCGATGCGTGCGGACTAGATCGATCAAGTTTGATCGATTATCTCGATCCTAGACTCTATGCAGCAGAAATATACTTGTAATTAGAGTATAATAGTTCTATGAAACTGGATGTTGTACAAGTTAACCTTATATTCAATGTTTTAACATAATGTGAACAAGATCAAGTGAAACCCTAGATAGCAATGAAAAGTAAGAACAATATGCACAAAGTGAAGACACAAGATTTTTATCCCATGGTTCGGTTCCCACAAAGGCAACCTACGTCCACGTTGAGGAGCCCACGAAAGGACCGGGTCTTCACCAACCCTAACCTCGTCTAATCGCCACGAAGGCCAATTCTCTTCCACTATCACAAAGGGTAAATCACCAAGTTCAAGGGGCCTTCTCACAAATTAAGGGCTCCCCAAGATTACCAATTAAACACCACCAAGAACACACTCTTAAGATCAACAATGAAACAACAAGAGTGTGTTAGATAATCAAACCCAAGAGCTCAAACGAGTGGAATCGTGTCTCTCCTTTGATCCAAACTGAATCCTCAAGGATTTGATCTTTCTTGTGTTGGATTGTGTGGAGAGATGTGTTTTCTAAGCTCTTGGAGGGTGTGACAGCACTGAGAGTCGAGAGAGTTAAAAGTAGGGTCGTGCACATCTATTTATATGGAGGTTTCCAAAGATTACCATTAGGGTTTCGAGAGTCCGGACTAGTCCGTGGTGGAGTCCGGACTAGTCCGGTGTGCGGCGCGTAGGAAACCCTAGGTTCTCAGGAATATCGGACTTGTCCGACCTTGGGCGGACTAGTCCAATTTATGCTCTGGAAAAGTTCAGACTAGTCCGGTCATTATCGGACTAGTCCGACTGTGGTGAATCCCTTAGTGAATTTAGGACAAGTCCGCACTTGGAGGACTTGTCCTATTTTCGTCAGAGAGGTTATCGGACTAGTCCGGATATTATCGGACTTGTCAGTTGTCGTGCAAAGTTGTGAAGTGTTGAGGACTTGTCCGCAATGGGGAGGACTAGTCCAATCTTAGTCAGAAAGATATCGGACTAGTCCATGGTGATATCAGACTAGTCCGATCTGTGTAAACTTGGACTGTGCAGACAAGTCCGCACTGGGAGGACTTGTCCGATTTTGAACAGAGGGATTATCGGACTAGTCTAGGGTATATCGGACTAGTCCGGTCCTGTGTAAATTTGTGTAGTGAATGAGTTTTCTTGTGCTTGAGCTCTTGGGGTGTGTTTCTCCAACACACTCCATACACACTGATCTAATCTATTCAGCTCTTAAGCTCTTTTCCATATAGATCATCATTCTCCTTTCTTTTTGCGCTTTCTTCATAGTTTCATTAGAACCTGCGCTCATCTCGACAATTTGGTTAGGATGTCATTTGTTTGTCATAAATCAACCAAAACCCACAAGGGATGCCTAATGCACTTTCACTTGTCAAGCACCCTAAGTACGCCACTCTACCTATTCTGGTAGGTCTCAGCAAGGTGGGTCCAGAAAGCATTTGGATCTAAGGAAGTTTAATCAACATACTTATGTTGTACAATGAGTTTGTTAGGATCTAAAATTCAAAGAAGGATAATAAGTCACAGATGAGCTATAGGCAAGAGGACAAATTTTACTGCTTTTCTTGTCTCTTATGCGCAGGAAAATGAGCAATTGACGGCAATCTGCACGGGCGATGGTGGATGCTGCCGGAGCAATGAGCTCCGACAACCCCCAGGGGGTCCGCCGTCGACGTTTCATGTGTTGACAGTGGGCGCCGTCAAAGCATCAAGCTCCGACAACCCCCAGGGGGCCCGTCGTCGATGTTTTATGTGTTTGCAGTGGGCGCCATCAAAGTATCAAGCTCCGATAACCCCCAGGGGTCCCGCTGTCAATGCTTTACGCATTGAAAGTGGGTGCCATCAAAGCATCAAGCTCTGACAACCCCCACGGGGCCCGCCATTGACGTTTTATGCATTGACAGTAGGCCCCTTCGAAGCATCAAGCTTCGACAACCCCTAGGCGGCCCGCCGTTGATGTTTTACACATTGAAAGTGGGTGTCGTCAAAGCATCAAGCTCCGACACCTCCAAGGGGCCCGCCGTCAACGTTTCATGTGTTGACGGTGGGCGCCGTTGAAGCTAAACATCTCCGACAACCCCTGGGAGCCCGCCATCAATGTTTTATGCTTTGAAAATGGGCGATGTCAAAACATCAAGCTCTGACAACCCCAGGGGGCCTGTCGTCCACGTTTTAAGGGTTAATAGTGGGCGCTGTCGAAGAATCAAGCTTCGACACCTCCCAGGGGGGCCGTCGTTGATGTTTTAGGCATTAACAGTGGGCGATGTCGAAACAAACAAGCTCTGACAGCCCCCAGAAGGTCCGTCGTCGATGTTTCATGAGTTGACAGTGGGCGCCATCGAGGCAAACAAGCTCTGACAGCTCCCAGGGGGCCCGCGGTCGACGTAACAAAGGGTCCTCGGAGATTTCGGAAGAAATACTCGAACCTCAGAGCTATCATATTGGCTTTGAGTCAGAGCAATCAAGTTTTCAAGACATTGTCAAATTCCTCATGGTAGATATCCTCAATAAATTGAACACATCTACCAGGGAGCCAACAAAGATAAAGGGTAATGTATTGAAGATAAAAATGGAATTTGAAAGGATTTCATTTATTTGAAATTGGAGATTTACAAGTTCAAGGTACAAAGAGAAAGGTCCTAGCTACTGGAGTTCCTCATGAAGAACAAAGCATCTTTCTCGGCGGCTTCATGAATGCTGGCCTTGACAGCTTTCTTCTCTTTGGCAATCTGTCCTTCGAACACCGGAGCTAGAGACATTGAGGATTCCCAGCTTCATAAGAATGTCAGCACATACTCGGCGATGTTCCTAGCTAGAGATTTCCTTTCAATCTCGATCTCGTCGATGACCACATTTCCCTGAGCTTCCAGCTTTGTGCCAGCGGAGTTAAGTGCAACTAGGGCCTTGTCCATCTCTAGCTCTGGATCCGCCGGTTGGACTGAGTTGAATCCAAAAGGTATCAGAGCTTCGTTCACCTAGCCGAGGAAGTCCCAAACTTGCTGGGACTCGATTGCTCTCGCACTTCTGAGCTCCTCCAGTGACCTCCTTGCAGAAGATAGCTCTGATGAACCCTCCTTCGAGAAACGCTCAACCTCCTTGGCATGATGCTGAATTCGCTCAGCCAGCAGCTTCTCTTGGTCAGCATTATTTTTCTCTCAGAGGTCAATGCGGCCTCTCCTGTCCGCAAGGTCCTTCTCCTTTGCCTTCACTGCATCCTCCCTAGTAGAGACAACACTTTCTCTTTTCCTAACACCTTCGCCTGCCGACCACAATTGGTGCTTCTCTTATTTGCACCAGGGCATGAATTCTTCCACGCGGTCAGCCAAGTCCTGTTTGCCACGTGCCAGCTTTTGGGAGAGTTCATCCTCCCTCTGTTGGATCTTATATTCTTTCTCTTGGAGGTTAACATCCTTATTGTCAAGTTCATCCCGGTGCTTTCGGATATCTTCCCTCAAAGCTTCGAGACCCTCCCAGCGACTGTCAGACATTTCACGGGCCCTTTGCGCATGCTTGTAGATCTCCAGGGTATTCTTGTCGAGAGCCTTTATAGCGGCCTCACATTCATCCAACGCCTTGTTCAGGCATGACTGTCGGGCCTTCTCCGACGCCACCCACTCCTTCTGGTCCGAAAGTCGGGACTACGTCAGCTTCATCTCGAAGTAGAGCTTTTGGCGCCAACAACCTAGCATGGCACGCTCTTCTTCAAGAGACTTGCGCTTATAGTCGAAGGCAAGCTGGACCTGTCGGAGGCTGGAGCAGGCATTGTCAATTGACAACGCCAAATGGATTGGCTCCGGGCTTGCTTGGGGGCTATCCTCCAGTTCCTCCAGGTCTTCCAGAATAGTCGTCGGAGCCCGTTCCATGAGCATGGACTCCAACAGCTCGATGTCAATGGCTGATTTCCGGAAGTTCATCCACCTCTGGCATGGATGAGGAAGGTCCCGCCATCGGATCTTCTACCATCGGTGAAGACAAGGAAGGTCCTGCAGCCATATCATCAACTGATGGATTTGTTGCCTCAGGAGCTGGTGTTGGAGCTTCCACTGCAGCTTCCGAAGTTTCCGGCACTTGCGCCAATACCTCCGGAGATGGTACCTTAGATGATGGATCCGAAGGCTCCAGCACTGGCTCTGATACCTTCGGAGCTGGTTCAAGAGCAGCTGAAGCTTGCTCTAGCGCTACTACGACTTCTTCTTCGACTGCTGGTACTGAGCTCGTCTTGGTACTAGTGGGCACCGGAGCTATGGGGTCGACTGCCTCAACCACTGGAGGAGCCGTCTCCATTGTAGAGGCTCCAGATGTTGCGGCCTCTAGGGCTGAGGTGCCGGCGGGTGCTGGAGCAGAAGCCCTTGATACTTTGGAAATAGAGGATAGAAAATTCAAGAAAAAGCAAGAAACAAAATCAAGACACAAATTGAAGAGTCGGCCCTTACCTAGGGAAGTTGCTGCTCCAGTCGGCATGAATCTTCTTTTTGGGACGCCCGGAGCAAGAATCCACTGTCGCCGGTGAGGTAGAGGCTCCGGACCCCGTACTAGAACTTGTAGCAGCTATCGATGTCGCCTCAGCCGGGATCTCCCTCGGTTGAGAAGGGACTCCAGACCCAGAGCCCGCCAATGGCACCGGGACTGGAGTCAACTTGTCGGAACTAGCGCCCATAGAAGGCGCTAGATCCGAACATGATCTTGTCGTCAGAGCTGGACTTGTCGATGCAGGAGGCACAACCAGCACGGACTTGAGGCTTGGCCGAGGCAAAGGAACCATCTACGTTGGAGTCAATCTAACGTAACTATCGTCAGACCGGGCCAGCTTTCTCTTTCAATTGGAGGTTTCATGGGCTCTTTGCCTTTACTCCAACTCAATTCGGGTTTCTTCTAGCTTGGAGCTGCAGGATTCGTGCCCTCTGAAGCTTCGAGTATGGAGAACCCCGCCGAAGGAGTGTTTCTACATCTATCCACAATGCCTACATCGTCAAGCATCGGCATCTTCTTCCGGAGTTCCCTCCTGAACTCCAGAACCATGTTAGGGGTAGGGACTCTGCCGGAGGTGTCAGGTCATCAGGATTGATGGCTCCGTGGTGCAACTTTTGGAGATTAAGCTTCAAAGCCTTTTCATCCAAATTTGACCCGAGGCCAACATCAATCTGGTATGGGTCCATTTCTCCACTGAATGCTCATTTAGGCCATTCCCTCTTCTTCAACAGAGCCCAACGGTTGGTCAGGAAGTTGGAAATCACCATCAGAGGGGTCACCCCTCCATCCACACAACTCCGAATACTTGTCAAGATCGGGTTGTACCCTTCAGCCAGCTTTGGGAGCACCTCCCAGGTGTCGGTGTTCATGGTGGGAGGACCGTCAGGCAGCTCCATCCTATCATAGCGATCCACCTTGACGACGACCCAATCGTTCTTCCAGCCATCCCACTTCGCGGAAGAAAATGTCTTCAAGTACTTGAAGGGTGAATTCTTGCGCTTCACGAAGTAGTAGAAGCCGAGGAACTCGTTCCCTTTCCCGGTTGTGTGAACCATGAAGAAGGTTCGGAAGAGCTCTATGCAGGGTGGCACACCCACCCGCATCTCGCAAAAGTGGACAAATGTTGCCACCAGCAAGAAGGAGTGGGGGCCGAGGTGGTGGAGCTACAATCCGTAGAAGTCCAGCAACATCAGCAAGAAGCTGGAGAATAGCGGGATGAGCTCCACCATGGCGAACGCTGAGAAGTACACGATCTCATCGGCACTTTCCTTCTTTAAGGGGAGCTTGCCGCAGCGGATTGAGTTCTAGAAGGAGTCACTCGACCACCCCATGTAGGTAAAGACTCTCGACAACTCGTTGTCGTTCTTGATCCTGCTGCGAGGAAGCACTAACTCCATCGCTGCAAAGTGGAGCAGAAGTGGAAAAAGTGTTGCAAGGATGGAGAGCTCTAAGCGCAAGATCAATTGAAAGCATAAGGAGTTCTCTTACCGTGCAGACTTTCTCCCTTTAGTAAGCCTCCGCAACGCTTGGATGGAAACTACATTCGAACTAGAATGATGAATAACCTCGTCAATGACAAGGGGGCTCGGGTCCACTTTGATAAAAAGTCGCACCAGGGAAACCGTTGCCATGATGGGAAGTTGGAAGCCTGAGGGTGGAAGCTTGACAGGGCTACAAAGATTATGCTAGGAATTTATATGAACTTCGTATTGGGAATCCGCGATCTTCAATTGCGTGAGATCCGCACGCCCGAATCCTACTCACCTTATCAAGAAGTGCCACGTGGCAATGGTATAACTGCGTGTCATCTCTTCAACCGTCAAGAAAATACTTGGAGCAGCAACGCAGGAATCGATGATGGCCCCACATCCGATAGCATAAGCTCTCCCTGAGGTGGGCCTGGGGGCCACTGTCGGTACTCTGCGTACCAGGTACCCCTTGGTACCATAAATAAAGTCATGGAGTTCCTATGTCCAGGTAGCGGACGTCCGAAGGGGATACGCATCATGTAGTATCGGATCTACCTCCCTTCATAGGGTGGCTTCAGTGCTGCCATGTGTCCAGAAGAGTCGGACCTGCCTCCCTCGTTTTAGTAGCTCCGGTGCTACCACGTGTCCTACAGGGCTAGAGCTGCCTCCCTCCTCAGGAAACTCTAGCACTACCACGTGTCCAATAGCACTGGAGCTATTCCCCAGTAGAGGGAAGCTCCAGCGCCTCCACGTGTCAACACCCCGGACCTACGTCTGCAATGGGAAGACAGCGGGATCTCCAATGGCGCGGATATTCAAGGCTATCAATTGGCCGTTACAAGACCTGGTTAACGCGTCATTAATGATGTATTAATGACTAACGATCAGAGGACTATCAAGATTGGTAACGCTGTTGTTAAGGCACGTTATCGTGCTATTAACTATCCTTAATACTGTAGATTGTGTATAGAGCAGTTTATTATAGCCGGGGCCACCTGTCGGGTCAGGCACACACTGCAACAGCCAGTCCTTAGCATATAAAAGGGATGCGCTGCACGGTAGAAAGGACAACTGAAGCCAGCTAAACCAAGCTCATACACACTCATAGAATCAACACACACCCTGTGGAGTAGGGTATTACACTCAGGCGGCCCGAACCACGTAAAACTCTCGATGTTCACCTCTTATTCCTGATCTTGACTCGTGCCCCAACCGAATACAAACCTCTGTGGACTACTTCTTAGTAGTACCGGGGGAAGTGTCCTAGTCCACACTTCGACATTGTGGACACAAATTGGTACACAGACACTGGAGCCACTAATCATATCACATGAGAGCTAGATAAATTATATACAAAAGAGAAGTATGGTGACCAAGAAAAAGTTCACACCGCCAATGCATCGGGTATGAGAATCAATTATGTTGGATCTACTCTAAACACGCCATCTTCCACTATATCTTTCCAAAATACTCCATGTTCCAACCACCAAGAAGAATTTAGTCTCTGTTCATAGGCTAACTTTTGATAATTCTATTTTTCTTGAATATGAACCTCATTATTTTCTTGTGAAGGATCGGGATATGAAGAAGGTTCTTCTTCGAGGCAAATGTGAAGGGGAGATGTACCCGTGGCCATCTTAAGAGAATTCATCATCCAAGTGTGCTCTCATGTCCACCAAACCTTCCTTAGATAGGTGGCATGACAGATTAGGACATCCATCTATGATACTCGTAAATAAAGTCATTAGTCAGAATAAGCTTACATGCTCTTCGGAGTCCAGTACAAGAGGCAAGAGTCATCAATTGCCTGTTCCCAAGTCATCTAGTATTTCTCAAGCACCACTTCAACTTGTTTTTCAGATGTTTGGAGACCTGTCCCTACATCAGTTGGGAGAAACAATTACTATGTGAGTTTTATAGATGACTTTAGTAAATCTACATGGATCTATCTTGTTAAGAACAAATCAAATGTGTTCTAGGTTTCGAGAATTCCAAAATTGAGTCGAGAGAATTCTTGAAAAGAAGATAATTTGCATTCAAACTGATTGGGGTGATGAGAGTATCAAAATCCTAATGATTTCTTTACCCAAATTGGGATAGTGCACCAAGTCTCTTGCCCACACACTCATCAACAAAATGGAGCAGCGGAGAGAAAACATAGACACATAGTGGAGGTTGGTCTTTCCTTGTTAGCTCGAGCATCTATGCCCTTGAAATTCTGGGATGAGGCATTTGCCACGGCCTGCATGCTGGCCGAATTTGAGAGCCTACACAAATCACAAGCTATATTTCCGTTCAAAGAGGTGTGCTTTTCTAGGGTACAGCCCCATCCACAAAGGCTATAAGTGCCTTGATATTACTAGTGGTTGGATATAAATCTCACGGGATGTTATTTTTGACGAGACTATTTTTCCTTTTGATTCTCTCCATCCAAATGCAGGTGCTATTCTGAAAAACAAGATATGCCTCCTTCATCCTACGTTGTTAAATCCTATAAGGCGTGTTGGAGGGGAGGAACAATATACTGATTCTCAAAATCTGATTGATTCGGTTGATTTTTCTAACCAAAATAGTGCAAGTATTGTGTGTGATTGCATGCAAGATCTGGAGGCCACAGAAAATCAGGACCCAAGATCCGGAGAAGATCATGACAAAGCAGCAACCTCGGATGCTACGGCAAAGTCCCGGACGTGCACCCTCATCTTGCGTGCAACGACAGGAAAGGGCAAGCGGGACAGGCGGCAGTTCCGATGCGACCCGGGAGAATCCCAACAGAGGACAAAATGTGTCGGTGGTTTTGATCCAGCAGATCTCCCGACACTACTAAAGTGTTAGAGGAGTTTGAGGTTCGGTGTGGGCGCACAGAGATTCAAGAAGGTGATATGTAAAACGGCGCAGGAGACACAAAGATTTACGTGGTTCGGGCAGCTTGAGCGTAATACCCTACTCCACGGGGTGTGTTGGTGTTGTATTGGTTGTATGAGCTCAACGTGAGTTGAGAGTGTCGAGTGAGCGCGTAGAGTCCCCTATGTATCGTCGGCCTGTCCTTATATAGTACAAGGGCAGGCCGTTACAAGTTAGCCTGGCCCGACATGTGGCCCCGGTGGTTACTAATATTGATACACATTTGATGCGCTTAATTACCCTTAATAACCGAGTTACGGGCTTTGATAGCACCGTTACTGGTAATTAAGGTCGTCCGATCGTGTGTCATTAATATAGTATTAATGACACTTAATCAGGTCTTGAAGTCCTTGATTCCCCTTTGAAGATCTGGAGCCACTGTGAAGTCTTTCGGAGGTTGGAGGCTGAAGATCTGATGGTTGGACATGTGGCAGCTCTGGAGCGTACTGTGGGGAACAGATAGGTCCGGTGCCACCTAACACGTGTCAGTTCTGGAGCTTCCCTCGGTCTGGGGTAAGGTCTGGGGGTGCCGCTATGGTACATAGCCTGGAGGTTCCCCCTTGTGGGCGGTAGCTCCGGTTTGATAGTACACGTGGCGACCCTGGGACTAACCATGTTAGGGAAGCGGGTCCGATTATGTCTGACATGTGGGCCTCTGAAGATCTATAAATCAAGTAGATGACATTCCCTTGAGATCTTTGCAATCCCAAGGGGTATATGGTACCCAGGGTACCGACAGTGGCCCCCTGGGCCCACCTCTGGGGAAGACCCCTTGGGTGAAGTCATTCCGCTGGAGGTGGGTCCATCCTTCGACTTTTGAACTGAGTCTTCAAAGGTCTTCGGATGTGTCGCTGGCGATGGTTTGGAGTTAAATCCTCGCCGCGTGGCATATCATGTGTGCGGCAAATGAGATCTTTGGCGTGCGGATCTCACGCAATTGAAGGTCACCGGTTCCCGATACGAAAATCGTATCGGTTCCGCGCGCCTTGTCAGGCCGCCGCCTTCGGGCTTCCTGCCTCATGATTACAACTGTTCGCCTGGGTAAGAACCTCGATTTGATCGTCTGGGTGGTCCCGGGCCCTCTTATCATCGGCTAGGTGGAATTTTAGAGTAGTATCTTTGACTTCCTTGCGGTTTCCATCCAAGTGTTGCGAGGGCTTACTTAAGAAGGAAAGCGCACACCGTCTGGGGTTCTTTATGCCTCTCATCAGATCTTGCGCTCAAACTCCCAACTTGTGCTCGCTTTTCCTCTCTTGCCTTGCTGTGCCGCGGTGGAGTTAGGTCTCCGCGAGAGCCGTTTGAAGACCGAAGGTGACCTGAAGAAGATCCGGGCCCTCATGGGATGGTCCCCGGACTTCTTCAACCGCCTGGTCCGCGCCGGGGGAGAGCTCCCGTTCGAGAAGGAGCACGCCGGCAAAATGGTGTACTTCTCTTCGTACGCCATGGTGGGTTTGATCCCACTTTTTTCCTCCTTTTTCTTGATGCTACTAGACTTCTATGGTCTGCAGCTGTACCACCTTGGCCCCCACTCCATTCTTCTTGTGTCTGTCTTCGTCCACTTCTGCGAAATGTGGGTGGGCATCCCCCCCCTGCATTGAACTCTTCTGGACCTTCTTCACCATCCATACCACCGGTAGGAGTAATGAGTACCTTGGATTCTACTACTTCGTGAAGCGCAAGAAGTGCTCATTCAAGTACCTCCGGTCGTTTCCCTCTGGAAAGTGGGATGATTGGAAGAAGGACTGGATAGTCATCCGGGTGGAGGAGCACGAGAAGCTGGAGCTGCCTGAAGGCCTCCCCAACATCGACACTGCAGTCTGGAGTGAAGCTCCGGTGCTGTCGGATGCCTTCAACCCTGCTCTGACCAGGATCCGCCAGTGCGTGGAGGAAGGATTAACTCCTCAGGCGGTATTTTGCAATTTCCTTGTCAACATGTGGGTACCGCTGAAGAGGAGAGAAAAACTCGCTTGGGCCCTCAACAGTGTGATGGACGACGATCGGATCGAGACCGGGCTGAAGTCCAACATGACAGGGGCAACCTTGGAGTTTCATCTCAAGAAGTTCCAGCACGGCATCGACGTCACGGGTGATGACTTGACCCCGCCACCAGCTTTTCTCCCTCTGAACGTGGAAGTAGAGTTTAGTAGGGAGCTCCGGCAGACGATGCCGGTGCTTGACGACCTTGGTGTCATCGAGAGAAGATCGACCTCCAGGGTGGTGATCCCTGGGGCTTCCGAAAGTGGCTCCGACCCTGCCCCAAAGCCAAGGATCGAAGTCGTCGGCAAGGGCAAGGAGCCAGCGGACGAACCCTTGAGCTGGAAGAGCAAGCTGCAGCATACCGACGGAGGGTCCGTCAGGCCTGCAACCTCTGCATCAGCTCCTTCTCCCCGGAGGGGGAGGTCTTCTACAACTGCGGCGACTGTACCCGCAGCGGCGTCTTCCCGGGGTGCTAGCTCCGGGCATGCGACTCCAGCACCAGGGCCAGTTGAGGCCTCTAGGTCCGGAGGTCCTTCCCGGTCGAGGGGGGCCTCGACTAAGGAAATGCCTGTGGCTGCAACGAGTTCCGGGGGGCCTTCCGGAGCTTCCACGCCGGCGGCGGCTATGGTCAGCCCAGAACGCCCGGGAAAGAGGTTCTGCGCAAGCTAGTGTGGAAGCCTCCCAAGATAATTTTTAATCTTTACCTCAGACAGTTGTTTTGTTGTAGTAACTGTTTTTTTTTAGTTTCTTAACCCATCATCTGCAGCGTTCCCAAGAAGAGGAGTGAGGCTCCACCATCAGCCACAGCAGCTGAAGCTGTGAGGGCGGAAGCTCCTGCTCCTGTCCCGGTGCCGCCCCAAGTGGTGGCTGAAGCTGCGACAGCTCCAGCGCCAGCTGTCGTGGTCATGGACCTCGACTCATCCCCCGAGACTCCTGTGGTAGCGCCGGACCGCGGGAGAGAAGATGCGCCAGCGGCACCTACCCCGGAGGTTGAAGCTCTGGGTCTTGATGCTGAGATGATGGAAGCTTTAGCCGTTGAGCCAGAGGAAGCAGTAATTCCGGCCCCAGAGCCGGAAATTGTCGAAGCCCCGACGGTTGAGCCGGAGGTAATTGAAGTCCCGGCAAGTGAGCCGGATGTGAAGGAAGCTCCGGCGGTTGAGCCGACTACCTCTGAAGCTCCAGCCTCAGAGCCGGTTGTAGTTGAAGACCTTCCGGCGCCTGAGCCGGTTGAGGTTGAAGCTCCGGCCTCAGAGCCGGTTATTGCGGAGGCATCAGCACTCGAACCCATGGTGGTCGAGATGCCAACAGCCGAGCCATCAGCGGAGGAGGGGCCAAGGCCGGAGCCAGAAGGAACCCCTGCTCCAGAAGTGTTGTCGGCGGAGGTGCCTGCTACTGAGCCGAAGTACCCAGATGAAGTCGCTGGCCCCTGCCAGAGGGGGCAAATGAAGACCTAGCGGTAGGGCCTTCGGAACCACTTCCGGAGGTCGGAACTTCTTCTGCGGGACCCTCCTCAGTGGCAACTGAGGCTATCCCAGAGGACGGCCCTAGTGCCGTGGAGGCTCAGGGGACCACTCTTGTGGAGTGGGGCCCAATTTTTGTAAGCGAGAATCCGCTGGAACCAGCGGAGGAGACCCCAGCAGGTCCGGAACCCATTCCCCTGATGTTGTCTATTGACAACGCTTGCTCCAGCCTGCGTCAAGTTCAGCTGGCGTTCTACCACGACAGCAAGGCTCTTGAAGAGGAGCACCAAACCCTTAGGCGGTGGCGTAATCGGCTCTACTTTGAGACCAAGCTGGCGCAGTTGAGGCTGGCAGATGACAAAGAATAGATCAAGCAGGAGAAGGTCCGCCTGGAATACTGGGGCAAATTATTGGATGACAGGGAGAGCTTGACTCGCGCCCTCGACGCTCAATGCTGGGCCATTTATGAGCAGACCAAGGCAGCTAATAGTGCGGCTGATGAACGCCAAGAAAGGCTTGAAGCCATTAACACTACTCTCTTCAAGCGCCGGGAGGCACTTGAGGAGAGGGAGAAGAGGCTCAAAGATGAAGAGCAAAAACTCCTAGAGCTGCGGGATGACGTCTTGAAGAGGGAGGAGAAGCTCGCCGAAAAGGTGGCTCTGGCTGACAAGGGCCTCGAGGAACGCACCAAGAAATTGGAAGAGCGTGGCGCCGAGAAGGAGGAGAAGGCCTGGGTGCGAGGGCAGGAACTCTACCAGCAAGAGTGTGCCATCGCTGCCAGGGAGAAGAAAGTGAGGGGCAGGGAGAAGGACTTGGTTGACCGCCGGAACAAGATCTACCTTCAGAAGGAGGAGCTCGGAAAATTCGAGAAGTAGGTTGCTGAAAAGATTCAGCAAAATGCCAAAGAGGTTGAGCGCCTCGCTCGTAAGAATTCTGAACTGGCGGCGGCCAAAAGATCCTTGGAGGAACTGAAGGGCTTGAAGGTTGCGGACTCCCTATAGGTTTGGGAGTTCTTGAGCAAAGCCAACGACGCGCTGACACCGATGGGCTTCAGTCCCGTGCGTCCGGAGGTCCGGAGCCAGAGCCAGACCTGGCGTTGCAGGCGTTGAGCTCGGTAGGTAGCAAACTCTCCAAGGTGGGTGACGTCATAGCGGACCAGTTGGAGGTAGAGGGGCAGTCCCTCGCGAAGAACGTCGCAGAATATGTGCTGACGTGCTACACCAGCCGTGATCTCCAATTCCCTCTGGACCTGGTACTTGATGGTCCCATCGAAGGAGAAGGTGAAGCCACCCGAGCCAACATGTCGGAGGTTGCTCAGAAGGTCGCCCAGTTCTTCCATAGGGTCTAGGACCATCTCTATAGCTCCCACTTGTATTCTCTCTTTTTCTTCCCCAATTTTGTAATCCCTTGTCCCCAGATGAATGAAATCCAAATTTTTGTGAATTTCAATTTTTGTCTTCAACACTTTTGTCTTCACTTGGCCCCCTGGTAGATGTACACAATTTGATTGTGAACATGTACCAAGAGGATATTGTGTTTTGTTGAAGACTCATTTGCTTTGAACTTGTAGAGTGTAGGTCTGAAGTCTTCGATAGTGATGGCCCCCTGAGGTTGTCGGAGCTCTGAAGCTCCGGTACTGACTACTGTCGGGGCTCAGTAGCTCCGGCAATAGTTCCTATCAACGTGTAGAGCATCGATAGTAAGACCTCCGGGGTGTCGGAGCTTAGTAACTCCGGCAGTGACCTTTGCCAATGCATAGTTTGTCGGCAGCAGACTCCGTTTGTGGAATCTTCTCACCATCTTTTATTCTGCGTCGACGGCTGGCCCCCCTATCTTTACCGGAGCTTGGTTGCTCCGGTGATGCTCGTTTTCAATGTTTAACATCGATTATAAGCCACCTAGGGGGAATCAGAGCTTCGTCAGCTCTGGATTTTCTCCATCAACGTGGATTCTTTATTTTTCCTGCACATTGAAGCCAAGAAAAATAGTAAAATTCGCTCCTTGCCTATAACTTCGTCGTGGCTTACGATTCTCAAGAAAAATTTAGGTCAAACACGATTCTGAATGCAACCGAATGCATTGCCTTATTTCTTCCGGATCCAATTGTACTTGGACCCGCCTTACTTCGGCCTGCCGGGGTGTAGGTAGAGTGGCGTACTTAGGGTGCTTGACCAGGCTAAGTCTATAGCACACTCCGACCCTAGATTGGCTTGGCGGCATTCAGGCGAGTAGGCCATGAACAATATATGAATGCAAAAGAATCGACAATACAACTCGAATCATATTTGAACCGGTCGAACTAAAATTTCTTAAGAATTGCACATCCTTGTTATAGACAAGAAAGAGAAAAATAAAAAATGTTGAGCCTGTACAAAGTAAATGCACGTGGAGTCTGTTTCTCATGAATATGTCTTTCATTATAGGTCCGGGGTACAGAGGAAACAAGTACACTCTTAGGGTACGGAACCAGGCTAAGCGTGTTTCATTTCTCGTTTGACCCAGGGTAGCTAGCCACACTTTTAGTCCTGAGATTGTGACAAGCGTTGCATGAACTTTACAGACCTTTCGGGAAAGGTCCGGCTGTTCTCCCGGGGGAACTACCCGACTCTGTACAATGACTCTATAACATACACCTCAAGTTACTACAGACTCACCTCTGTGATATTAGGTGTAGAACTTACGGAGGTGCTCAATGTTCCAAGGATTTGGGAGAGGTGTCCCATCCTCGGTTGCCAAGCGAACGCTTCCGAGATGGGATACTATAATAACTCGGAAGGGTCCTTCCCAGTTGGGGGAAAGATTGTTTAACCCTTCTCTGGATTGTATTCTCCGTAGAACCAGATCGCCTTCCTCAAGCTGTCGGTTGTGTACATGCCGGTGATGATAGCGCCGAAGGGCTTGGCGGTATTGGGCATTCCGAACAACTGCTTGGCACATTCCCTCCTCAAGGAGGTCTAGGTCTTCACGCCAGAGCTGGTCCTGCGTGGCTTCGTCGAAGGTCCGGACCCGGAGTGACCCCAAGGTGATTTCCGGAGGAAGGATTGCTTCAGCTCCGTACACCAAGAAGAAGGGTGTCTCTCCAGTTGACCGGTTTGGAGTTGTCCTGTTGGCCCATAGAGTGGGCGGAAGCTCTTCAATCCAGTTGGCTCCATGTTTTTTCAAGCGCTCATAGTTGCGCGTTTTGAGTCCTTTTAGGATTTTAGCATTTGCTCTCTCAGCCCGGCCATTGCTTGCCGGGTGAGCTACGGAGGCGTAACAAACTTGAATACCGAGGTCTTCGCAATACCCTTGAAATGCAGAGCTTGTGAATTGGGTCCCGTTATCAGTAATGATTTTGTTTGGGACTCCAAATCTGCATACGATGGACTGCAAAAAGTTGATAGCAGATTGCTTGTTTATTGTCACAACTGGAGTTGCTTCCAGCCACTTGGTGAACTTGTCAATGGCGACATACAGGAACTTGTAACCTCCGACGGCTCTTGGGAAAGGTCCCAAGATGTCCATACCCCACACGGCGAAGGGCCATGTAGGAGGTATCATTTGTAGAGGCTGAGCCGGTGTGTGAATTTGCTTTGCATGAAATTGGCATGCTTCGCATTTCTTCACCAGCTCAGTTGCATCCTGGAGTGTTGTAGGCCAGTAGAAGCCATGCCGGAAGGCTTTACCGACCAGCGTGCAGGAAGACGCGTGGTTCCCACACTCGCCTCCATGGATTTCTGTGAGGAGCTCGTAGCCTTCTTCCCTTGTGATGCACCGCATTAGGACGTCGTTGGCACCGCGCCGGTAGAGATCCCCTTCTACCAACGTGTATCTTTTAGCCAATCTGACTATCCGGTCAGCGGATACATCATCGTCAGGAAGGATGTTGTCTTTCAAGTAGCTCCGGATCTCCGAGATCCATGCGTCGGAGCTAACTTGAGCATTTGAGTCTTGCGTGCTGGGTTACTCGGAGCTTCCGGCAGCACCTACGACCCTTGATGGCTGCCATGGTAACAGGGCCATCGGGACCGTCAGCTTCGGGATGCTGATCTCGCCCCCTTTGCTCAGTTCGGCAGGCTGAGCTTTGGGTTTTGACAACCTCCGGACAAAATTTCCGTCAGGAGCCGGAGCTCCGATTGACGCTTTCGTCGACGTCGGCTTCAGCGTTGTGGGCACGCTGAACATGGTGGAGATCTAGGACTTCGAAGTCCTTCTGAAGCCTCTGGACTTCAAGGAGGTAAGCAGCTAGCTGGAGATTGTTGCTTGACACCGTATGATAGTGCCACCCTTAGTCCGTAGATGAGTGCTTCGTATTCTGCCATGTTGTTGGTCGCCTTGAAGTCAAGGTGTACCATGTATTTTACCTTCTCTCCGGTTGGTGCGAGGAGAAGGATTCCAGCTCCGGCCCCCTGCTTTTGCATGGAGCCGTCGAAGTAGAGGGTCCAGTGAGGCTCGGTGAAGACCGGAGCCTTGTGTTCCGGCTTCTGCTCACTGGGGCCCCCAGGGTTTGATGGAGAGAGAGTCCATTCTGCCACGAAATCCGCCAATGCTTGACTCTTGATTGCTTGCCTTGAAATGAATTCGAGATCGAATTCAGCCAATTCCGCTGCCCACTTTGCAATATTCCCAGTTGAATTGGGATTATGCAAGATTGCTCGAAGTGGGTAAGAGGTCACCACTGAAATCTTGTGAGCTTGGAAGTAATGGCGAAGCTTCCTGGAGGCAATGAGAACTGCATAGAGCAGCTTATGCACCTCTAGGTATCGAGTATTGGCGTCATGAAGTACTTCACTAATGAAGTACACTAGGCACTGGATGGTCCGGACCCTCCCGGAGGGGCCCGGAGCTTCTTCTTCACTGACCCGGATCCTCCCTGAGGGATCCGGACCTTCTTCGGGGACCTCCGGGTCCTGGCTGGAGGGACCCGGAGCTTCTTCAGAAGCGACCTGGACCCTCCCGGAGGGGTCTGAGTCTTCTGAAGTAACTTTTGTGAACTCAAGTCTAGGAGTTGGGACCCAGACTCGCTTTCAGGAACCTCCGGACCCTCCCGGAGGGGTCTGGATTCCTGAGCATGGGATAGTTCTGGTCTCTCCGCAACCAGGACCATACTGACGACTTCGTCAGTTGCTGAAATGTAAAGCAGCAAAGGCTCACCAGGGTTCGGAGCTACCAGAGTTGGTAGGGTGGTGAGGAACTGTTTTAGCTCTTGGAACACCTTTTCTGCTTCTTCAGACCATTGGAATGGTCCGGACTTCCTCAATAACTTGAAGAAGGGAAGTGCCCGTTCCGCCAGTCTTGAAATGAACCGGATAAGGGCTGCTAGACATCCACTCAGCTTTTGGACATCCTTGATGCGGGCTGGTGGCCGCATGTCTTCAATGACTTTGATCTTCGCCGGATTAGCTTCTATGCCCCGGTGACTTACCAGGAAACCAAGAAGTTTTCCGGAGCTAACCCCGAAGACACACTTGTCTGGGTTTAGCTTTGTGCGCGTGACCCGCAACTTGTCGAAGACAGCCTGTAAGGTGTCAAGGAGTGACTCCTTGTTCTTGACCTTGACCATGATGTCATCGACGTACACTTCCACTATGTCTCTAATGAGTTCTTCAAAAGTTTTGTACATAGCTCGTACAAAGGTTGAAGCTGCATTCTTGAGACCAAATGGCATGGTTGTATAACAGTACAATCCATCTACTGTGATAAAAGAGGTATGCTCTTCATCTTCTCTAGACATTCTGATTTGATGATACCCAGAATATGCGTCTAGGAAACACAGTAATTCACACCTGGAGGTGGAATCCATTATCTGATCTATTCTAGGTAGTGGGAATGGATCTTTGGACATGCCTTATTTAGTGTTGTGTAGTCGATACACATCCGAAGCTTCCCGCCGGCCTTGGGCACAACGACTGGGTTTGCCAGCCATTTTGGATGGAAGACTTCTCGGATGAATCCAGCTTCGAGCAACTTCTTCACTTCTTGTCGAATGACGTTCTGTCGCTCCACGGATTGCTTCCGAGGCTTCTGGTGTATGGGCCGGGCGTCAGGGTAGATCTTCAGATTGTGCTCAATCACTTCCCTGGGGATCCCAGGCATTTGTGGCGGTTGCCAGGCAAACACGTCGACATTAGCCCGAAGGAAAGCGATGAGCGTGAGTTCCTATTTCTCATTCAGTCCTCCCGATATACGGGTGGTCTGAGCGGCATCGGAACCGATTTGGACGACTTTGATGGGAATGTCGGTGTCGCCGCTTGGCTGCACACGAGGTGCAGAAGTCGAGCCCCGCTGATGAATGCTCGGGGGTTTTGGAGCTTGTGCCTGCCTGAAGTCCTCCTCTTGCGCCGTAGTAAGTGCATGATGTTCTTCCAGAGCAGTTACTCCGGCAGTACGATCTCCACGGATCCGGAGAACACCTTCTGGTGTTGGCATCTTTAACACCAAGTAGCCATAATGAGCAACTGCCATGAATTTGTACAAAGCAGGCCTACCCAAGATGGCATTGAAGGGTAAGTTGATCTGAGCAACGTCAAAGACCAACTTCTCGGTGTGATACTTCTCCCGGGTCCCGAAGGTAACGGGGAGGGTAATAGCACCGAGTGGGGTAATGGCTCCCGGACCTACTCCGAAGAAAGGTCGGGAGGGGTGAAGATCCGAAGGTCGGAGCTAAAGCTTGGTAAAAGCTTCGAAGCTTATGAGGTTGAGCCCCGAACCTCCGTCTACCATAACATGGTGAAGCTGGATGTTATTGATGGTAGGAGATACCATCAAAGGTAACTGGTCTGCTCCAACCATGCTTCGGGGGAAGTCTGAAGCATCAAAAGTGATGGTCGTGTCCATCCACTTCCGATGAGGCTCCGCCCTGGCTGTAGGAGCTACAGCGGACATGTCCCGACGCATTGTCTTGAGGACGCGACGGGAGGTGATGTCCTGTGATCCACAAAAAATGGGATTCATGGTCTTCCGACGCTCATTGTCAGAGACATCAGAATCGTCGTCGACGGAGGTGTAGACGGCTTTTAGGACCTTTTTGGGATCCTGAAAACCTAACTCCTCTTCAGCCGGAGCTTCGTCAACTTTTTGTTTTCCTTCCCTCTGTCGGAAAGGAGCTTCTTCCCGGCGCTTGTTGTAGCGCTCGGCAAGGTTTTGGACCTCCTGGTAGTCTTCCAAACTGTGGTTGCCCGTTTTATGAATTGGACACCACACCTTGGGTTTTCCACCGTCTTCAGATGACGGTCGAGGTTGCTTCTTGGAGCGTGGCCCCCGGCCACCCGGAGCTGCAGCAGCTGCAGCATTAGATGCACCAGCCGACGACTTCTTCTTGTCGTTGGTCTTTTTCTTCTTCTTGCCACTCCCGGGGGTAGTTGCTTCGCCTTTGGAGGATTTTTTTTTGATCCTCTGGAGGTGGTTTGGAGTGCATTTCACGGCCCTCCGCAGCTCTGGCACATTCGTCAGCCAAGCTAAAGAGTTTCGTGACACTGGTGATCTCCTTGATCGCCAGTTTCTCAAACATCTTCTTATCCCGTACACCCTGTCTGAATGCCACAATGACAGAAGCGCTGGAGATAGAAGGGATAGTGTTTCGTACTTGAGAGAATCTCTGGATGAATGATCGCAGGGATTCTCCAGGTCCAGTTCAGTGCCTGGTCGGGTGTATGAACTCCCGAAGTTGGCGGTGAACTGTCGGCACAACTCCTCCCAACTGTTGATGGAGTTGAGTGGAAGGCTCATAAACCAGGACCGGGCGGTCAGAGTTAAAGCCACTGGAAAATAATTGGCCATTACGGTCTCATTTCCTCCAGCTGTTAGGATAGCAGTGGAGTAAATCTGAAGAAATTCAACGGGATTAACGGTCCCGTCAAACTTCTCTGGCAGGTGAGGTCGGAATTTATGTGGCCACCTGACCATATGCAGATGCATGGCCAAGGCCGAACAGCCTCCTCCTACTCCTTCAGGAGCAGGAATGTCCTGAGCTTCTCGTCTTTCACGAGCACGCTCAATATGGATTCGGCCGTCTTGTTGACGGTATCGGCGATCAAGCTCCGCCCGGAGGTCATGAGTTGAAAGCCTTGACACCGTGTGAGTGCGTCGTGCCCCGGAGGGCAACGACGTCACTTGCTGCGACGCAGCACGTCTCCTGTTGTTGGAAACGTGCGGACCAAGTCTGCCAGACAAGGTCCATCGCTGCGACGGTGCCCGTTCTGAAGGAGGACCCTGTTGCTGATGTGGTCGGCTGCTGCTGCAACCAAGTGTTCCACATCGGCCCTCCACTGCTCTATTGCCTCCCGGGATGCGTCCGGAGGTGGTGGGCGCTGAAGAAGAGCACGTGCTGCATGGAGCGCGTGTTCGGGGTTGTCATGATTTGTCGACGCAGTGATTGACGCCGGTGCACCATCGCACTACCCAGCTTGATTTGCTGGTGGAGGCGGCGGTGGTGGTAGTGTGACTCCTGCTAGAACTGAGGTTCCTGCTGGTGGTTGCATATTGGAGGGATTGCCCCCAACAGCTTGAACAGCGGGATGACCATTGGATGATCCAGCAGCTGAGTTCACCATTCTTGAAATCTCAGGCGCCCCCTACCTGGCGCGCCAACTGTCGGTGGTTTTGATCCAGCAGATCTCCTGACACTACTAAAGTGTTAGAGGAGTTTGAGGTTCGGTGTGGGCGCACGGAGATTCAAGAAGGTGATATGTAAAACGGCGCAGGAGACACAAAGATTTACGTGGTTCGGGCCGCTTGATCGTAATACCCTACTCCACGGGGTGTGTTGGTGTTGTACTGGTTGTATGAGCTCAACGTGAGTTGAGAGTGTCGAGTGAGCGCGTAGAGTCCCCTATTTATCGTCAGCCTGTCCTTTTATAGTACAAGGGCAGGCCGTTACAAGTTAGCCTGGCCCGACATGTGGCCCCGGCGGTTACTAATATTGATACACATTTGATGCGCTTAATTACCCTTAATAATCGAGTTACGGGCTTTGATAGCACCGTTACTGATAATTAAGGTCGTTCGATCGTATGTCATTAATATAGTATTAATGACACTTAATCGGGTCTTGAAGTCCTTGATTCCCCTTTGAAGATTCGGAGCCGTTGTGAAGTCTTCCGGAGGTTGGAGGCTGAAGATCTGACGGTTGGACACGTGGCAGCTCTGGAGCGTACTGTGGGGAACAGATAGGTCCGGTGCCACCTAACACGTGTCATTTCCGGAGCTTCCCTCGGTCTGGGGTTAGGTCTAGGGGTGCCGCTATGGTATATAGCCCAGAGCTTCCCCCTTGTGGGCGGTAGCTCCGGTTTGATAGTACACGTGGCGACCCTGGGACTAACCATGTTGGGGAAGCGGATCCGATTATGTCTGACATGTGGGCCTCTGAAAGTCTTCAAATCAAGTAGATGACATTCCATTGAGATCTTTGCAATCCCAAGAGGTATATGGTACCCAGGGTACCGACAAAATGGGTCTGACGCATCTCCAGTATTGTCTTCTGCACCCGATGGGCACGCGTCATTGACTGATGCGGCTGCGTCATCGACCAGGTCGCATCAATCCCACATGCATCATTGGAAACCGTGCCATCCATGCATGCAGCAGGAGCTCCAGCACGCCCATGTCCACTAACATGTTCCAAAACTAATATTTCAAGGCCTAAACATCGTCTCTTCAGGAAGCACTAGAAGATGAACAATGGAGACGGGCAATGGATGTTGAGTTCAATTCCTTGGAGAAAAATCAAACCTGGGATTTAGTTCCAAGGCAAGGTAAAAATAATATAATTGATTCCAAAATGCGTATTTAAAGTTAAAAGACGTGCAGATGGCACTATCGACAGATATAAAGCCCGACTAGTTGCCAAGGGCTTCAAGCAACGCTATGGAATTGATTATGAAGACATGTTCAGCCCGGTGGTCAAAGTAGCAACTATCATAATTGTTTTGTCCATAGCAGTTTCGAAAGGATGGTGTATAAGGCAACTAGATGTGAAAAATGCCTTCCTTCATGGCACCTTGAAGGAAGAAGTCTACATGATTCAACCCTCCGGGTATGAAAATCCATCCTATCCTCATTATATTTGCAAATTGGATAAAGCGGTTTACCGTTTGAAGCAAGCACCACGGCACGGTACTCTAAATTAAGCACCAGACTTGTTCAGCTTGGTTTTCAGCATCAAAACGGTGATACATCATTGTTCATCTATAACAATAGCGGTATAACTGTTTTTCTTTTGATCTATGTCGATGACATAATTATGGTGAGTTCCTCCGAGAAGATGGTCGGGTTACTTTTGCACAACTTGAGGAGAGACATTGCCTTGAAAGATCTTGGGACACTTCATTACTTCTTTGGCATGGAAGTTGTGCACTCAGAAGGTCTTTTTCTCTGTCAAAAGAAATATGCAACTGAAATACTGAAAAAGGTCGGCATGGAAAAGTGCAAGCCTGTGGGCACGCCGCTTTCTGTCTCTGAAAAATACTCACTGCACCAGGGAGAAAGATTGGAAGAAAAAGAGGCAACGAAATATAGAAGTCTGGTAGGAGCTTTGCAATATCTAACTTTGACACTTCCAGACTTGGCTTTTTCGGTAAACAAAGTATGCCAATTCCTTCATGCCCCAACGGCAGTACACATGACTGTTGTAAAAAGAATACTAAGGTATGTCAAAGGGACTATTACACTTGGCATTATATTTTCAAAGGACAGCTCCTTGCAGGTAAATGCTTTTTTAGATGTCTATTGGGCAGGGTGCCCTGATGATAGAAAATCCACTGGTGGATTTGCTGTTTTCTCCAATTTAATTTTCGTGGAGTGCAAGAAAGCAAAACACGGCACCCCATCTAGTACCGAAGCTGAATACAAGTCGATGGCTAATGCAACAGCGGAGCTGATCTGGGTACAGACAATATTAAAAGAGCTCGGTCTGAAACAAAATGAAACAGCCTGCCTCTGGTGCGATAATCTGGGAGCCACTTATATGTCTGCAAATCCGGTATTTCATACCAGGACCAAGCACATAGAAATTGATTATCACTTTGTTAGAGAGAGGGTGGCTAATAAACTTCTTCAGATTTAAGTTCATATCATCCAAAGATCATGTTGCGGACGGCTTTACAAAACACTACCAGTAAAAGGTTTTGTTAATTTTAAACGCAATCTCAATATGAAGAGTTGAGATTGAGGGGAAATGTTGGAAGAAGTAGTTCCGTTGTCAGCATATCAACGAAGTTCAGATGAGTCCATTTGAGCTACGACCAGGTGCTGGAGATCAAGGTTGTTGAGATATAGTTAGATACAGCTGTAATCCTTATCTTTATGTATTATCTAGAAGGTTGTTAGACCGGTTTGGTTAGGATCTGAACCATACGTGCCCGGCCACATGAATTTATCTCTAAGTTGTATTTAGTCGCACCATGTACTGGTTCTATATATAGCCACACGTAAAGCCAAAGCTCTTAGAGTTTGAAGACTTGGCCTTCCTGCCTGTTGAGCAGATTTCAACAAGGTTAGGTTTTTAGGGCGGATTTTGTGGCCGCCCGCTTCAGACCCTAGCTCATCGGGGATGGCTTTGTCCCCGTCATTTCCTCTCCAATTGGACTGCAATTTCATGTCTCCCATGTCTCACTGGCCGTCCTAGACACCTAGGTGCTTTGAATTAGGGTTTCATGAGAGTAGTGAACCGAGCCGCCATTGTGGCTGCCGCCCATTGCCGTCAAGGTCACTGTACAGGCAAGGCCAAGCCCTAATGCTTTGCCCAACGTGTGTGCCTTGCGCCAAGAAGCATTTTTGCTCAAGTTCCATGGCCCTGAGCAGTGGTCTGGCAGGGAGGGAACAGCCACAGCCGCCCTGGCTGTCGGCCCTCCATGGCCTGTCTGGAGGTTGAAAAAAACCCCTTTGATAGGATCTTCTGTGCCCTGCCGATCGTATGTGCCCACATGATGCAAAACCATGGCCCACGTGTGGCACTTGCTGGGCCCAATGGTCAGCCTATAGATCACTTCTCTTGTGGAATTCAAATCCATCTGGGCCCCAAATGTCAGCCCTAAGACAATTTCCTTTCAAAGAAAATTTCAGAAAAACCTTCAATTTTTGAAATTTCATATCTCTCTGTAGAGAACTTCAAAAATTCCCAAACCAATTTTTCTAGAACCCTCTCAGTGATTACTTTTTAGAGCGTTAAGGTTTATAGTATGAAATTCAGTAGATCATCCTGTATAATTATTTTTCTCCAAACATTTGTGCATTTATTCTGGGAAATCTAGACAATGAAAAATTCTCAAATTTTGAAAAAAAAATATTTCATGTCTCCTTGTATCACAAGGAAAAACCCCATACTTGTTTAACTTGATTTGCTTGGTTAAATCAAGGAGATTGTCTCAATTGTGCTGAAAATGGTAGAAAATACCAGAGAAAACCCTAAATTGATTCAAACTTCAAAATTTGATTGTGAGCTGTAGATTGATCGGAAAATTGTGAAACAAATTTCCCTAGCACCTTCATGATCCTTTATACCTATTTGTCAACTTATTTCACCTGATACACCCTGCTATTTTCTGGAGTGACTTTATTAGTAGGGATCTTCATCACATTCTAATAACCACTTCCCTCCAAGCATCAAGCTGAACCTTAGCCTGCATTTACCTATGAATCAATGCACATTCTGTACAAAGGCTCAAGAACAGAATTGATTACATACTGAGACTTGCTTATATAATATTCACTCATCCATATAATGTATATGTCAATAATTGTGTAGGATCGAAGAGAACGTGAAAAGCTACCAGAGGGGGGTGAATGGTAGATTTAAAAAATCTTACGCAGCAGAAACAATTAAATCTCAACCCCTTTGGCAGAAAAACGATTTGTTAAAGAAATCGTGTGTGAGACTAATCTAAACGTGTTTCACCGGGACAAAAGTGATATATATCAGAGAGAATCAAGTCACGAAGAAAACACAAGAAGAATCACTCAAATCCGTCGAGAGAAACTCAAGTTATGATCGAAAGATCGAACAAAGGTTAATCTGTCCTTCTCGAGAAAAACAGTTCTGGAACGCTGCAAAGAAACTTGTGTAGATCAGAAACCACAAATCCAATGACCGTGAAACTTTGACAGATGATATATAATCAAGTTTTGAAGACAACCCAAAAATAATCACGTCAATTGGATCTGTAAAACTCGAGTTATGATAAAATCACCTATGAAAGGTAGTGCTGTCCAGAAACTCGACGTTTAAAACTTGTCTGGAACAAGTCGGACGAACAAGACACAAAAGTTCCTTCATACTACGAATTTTTTTCAATAGAACACAAGAGGAACAGCCCCAAAGTCGTGCACCATGAGCTCTGGCCTTCCTTGCTTATATAACCAGCCCCTAGGCCAACCCAATCTCAACTAGGACTCTAATCCTACTCAGATCACGGATCGAAACTTTCTATAACTGCTTAGGACTCTTCTATACGCAGATAGAAGCAATCTTAAGACTTCCAAACACCTTAGAAATGTATCCCACATTCCTAAAAAAACTCAAATTCGTGACCCACATGAAATCCTATCATAACCAACTCGATACTTTCCATACCGAGCCATAACCGACTCCGCCGCAGCCAAAGTCATCAACCGATACGATCCGATCCTACCAACTAGATCTTCCCATCCATAAACCATCTTCAGAACCATGTTGCCACGTCATGCACCGCATGCATACGTGCAAACACCTTCCTTCGACGTGCAGTAACCTTCATATGCACTTCCCTTGATTCAATCATCCTGCGCGACCTCCTGACCCGCTCAACCACAATTCCTCCTGAATTTGGTTGTTGGTACCTCATCTCCTCCCTGAGACTAGTCCAAAGGATCCTGTCACCATCCATGACTTGAACTCAAGCAACACCTGCACATGAACAAACAACCAATCCGTACGAGCCCAAGTCCGCAACTTGACTCAATTCAGTTCTGAACACAACACCTTACGTGAGCACCTCACATAAGCATGTTGCAAAGCATAGCAAAACGATATCATTCATATCAACCAAAATGCACAAAAAACTTAGAAAATGAATACTAAGCAATCTTTCCAAGAATATAAAGCAAGTTCGAAACATTGCAAGATAAAAGCAGGAACATTTCGATCAAGCTTCGAACCTTGCCAAAGCTAACCGAAGCTTGAGCCGGAGCTTACCAAAGCTAGTACAACCTAGCGCTGGAACTTACCAAATCTAGTACAACCTAGCGCCGCAGCTTACCAAAGCTAGTTGGACCTAGCGCCGGAGTTAACCAAAACTAGTCGGAACTAGTCAACCCAAAAGCTGGAGCTAGAGAAACATGTCGGAGCTAACCAACATAAGTCGGACCTAGCAAAACATATCAGAGCTTAACAAAGACATGCCGGAGCTATCAAATACATGTCGGAGCTAAAGACAAAGCTCACCGGAGCTACCCAAAAACATGTCAGATCTAGACAAAGAAAGTCAGACCTATTGTCAGACCTTGCAGAAGCTCGGAGCTAGAGTCGGACCTTGCTAAAAAGATGTTATAGCAGCATTCAAAACTTTTATTGTCAAAACCAATGTATTCAGCACACATAGGTATCACAATCTCCCCTTTGATGAATGCATTGGCAACACCATTTAAAATCCGAACATTGGCACGAAAAGTTTTGAGAACAATTTTCCCCCTTTTTGAAAATCAAATGAGATAGAAATAAATTTCTCCCCTATACATATTTCTCCCCCTTGCATAATTCACCATATTATCTCTCCCCCTTTGACAATGTATTCAGCAAGGTTCAAAAGAGAAATTTTAATTGTTATGAGCATATTATAACATATACATATAAAACAAAGCTCATCCAAGTCATACTATCAAGTAAATTACACTACCACGACAGTGAGATACATAAAGTAGTGTAAGCCATGCTAGAGATCAAATGTAATTGTCAATTTAAGCAAGTCATGATCTCACAAACTTAACTATTTCAATACCTGAAAGCATGACACTTGTTGCTGCATTTTATTATTTTTCAAAGCACAAATTTAGATCATATGATATTTGCAAGAGATTATATGCGCATCTACCTTATTCTAACCAACCAAGCCAAGCCTATGTCATTTGACAATCAGAAGCTTAAGGGCATGGTTTTAGTCATACACAACTTCTTCCAAGTTCATATCTAAGTGCAATGATAAGCCATCTCAAAAGAAGAAGTGTGATGCATGCATATTCTCTTGATCTTTTATCAACTTATATTTGTTCACAAAAAATCAACATGTGAGTTGATTACTTGATTAATTCTTTATGATTAAAAACACTTGTGAGCATGCAACAAGTTCAAAACAGCAAGAAAGTTCAACCATGACCAGATTTAGTGTAAGTAATTATTTCAATTACTAGACATGGCAAAAACTACAAAATGTATAACACGAGTAATGTAGTAAGAACTTTTAGCATGTAAGAGGAATCACAAAGTCATATATGTATGAAATACTATGCTCATATTATTTTAATTTCAGATTCACACATAGACTTCTCAAGTTTGAAAACTCCCCCTCAATGTAAGCCATGAGGATGCATAACCCCTATTTCACTACGAATGAAACAAAAATGAGTGAAATCCAAAGGTTTTGTAAAAATGTCAGCCAATTGTTGCTCGGTATCTACATGGTGAAGCACAATGTTTCATTTTTCAACATTATCACGGAGAAAGTGATACCTAATATCAATGTGCTTAGTTCTAGAATGTTGCACAGGGTTTTTAGCAATGCAAATGGCACTAGTGTTATCACAAAACAGTGGAACACTATCTAGATCAACCCCATAGTCCTTAAGTGTTTGAACAATCGAAAGCATTTGTGAGCAAGCACTAGCAGCAGCTACATATTCAGATTCGGCTGTGGATTGTGCAACTGAATTTTGTTTTCTAGAAGACCAAGCAACAAGTGAATTACCAAGAAAATGACAAGCACCAAAAGTACTTCCCCTATCAATCCTACAACCTCCAAAATCAGCATCGGAAAAAGCTTTCAAAGTAACGATTGAGGAAGAAGAAAGAAAAATGCCAAATTCTTGAGTTCCATGTAAGTACCTGAGAATCCTTTTGACGGCTTGACGATGTGAAGCACGTGGGGAGGATTGAAACCGTGCACAAAGACATACGCTGAATTGTATGTCCGGTCTTGATGCTGTGAGGTACAAAAGTGATCCGATCATGCTTCTATATTCTTTTTGATCCACGGGTTCACCATCTTCATCAAGTTCAAGTGTTGTTGTTGTTCCCATTGGTGTCCGGAGAGGCTTGCTTTTGTCCATGTTGAAGATCCTTAGGAGGTCTCTTGTATACTTCGTTTGATGCACAAAGGTACCCTCCTTGGTTTGCTTGATTTGCAGCCTCAAAAAGTACGTGAGTTCTCTCATCATACTCATCTCAAATTCTGAAATCATCATAGCTGAAAACTTGGACACTAGATCATGAGAAGCACAACCAAAGATAACATCATCCACATACACTTGAATGAATAATGAGTCATTGCCATGCTTAAGCACAAAAAGAGTTTTATCAACCTTGCCCATGGTAAACTCCTTTTCAAGTAAGAATGTTTTTAACCTATGATACCATGCTCTAGGGGCTTGTTTGAGACCGTACAAGGCTTTGGACAGTTTGTAAACATGATTAGGGAAATCCGAATTTTCAAAACCCGGTGGTTGTTTGACATAAAATTCCTCATCTATGTAGCCATTAAGAAAAGCACTTTTAACATCCATTTGATACAGCTTAAAACCTTTAGATGCAGCAAAAGCTAACAAAATTCTTATGGCTTCTAATCTAGCAACAGGAACAAAAGTTTCATCAAAATCTAGACCTTCGACTTGAGTGAAACCTTGAGCAACCAACCTAGCCTTATTCCTAACCACAACCCCATCCTCACTTTGTTTATTTTTAAACACCCATTTAGTTCCAATTAAAGTGTGACCTTGAGGTGGAGGTACAAGTTTCCAAACATTATTTCTTTCAAAATTTTCTAAATCTTCATGGCAATAATCCAAGATTCATTAGTGAGTGCGTGTGATATATCTTTGGGTTCAAAAGAAGCAACAAAAGCAGAATGAGCATGAGAGTTTGGATCGCAAAACCTGGACCGTGTAACTCGTTCGTGCAAGCTTCCAATAATATGTTGTGGAGGATGAATTTTGAGAACCTGGAGGGGAGTGGACACTTCACAAGCTTCTTCTTCTTCATGTTCATCACAAATCAATGAGATTGTGACTTGAGGAGGATCTGGACCAGCAATGGTGGTCATCGGTGCTGTATGTGAATCAAAATCAGGAGCTCGAACAATGTCATTATCTGCTGAATTTTCGGGCAGCAGCTCCACCTCTTCCTCATCTTCAACGAAAATGTTCTCCCCCTGCGGATATGAATCTGGACCTGCAATATTTGAGCTAGTATCTGGGTTATCTTCATCAAAAGACACTTCACAAGTCTCCAAAATTTTGTTAGTGTCAAGTAAAAGCACACAGTAGCCTCTAGTATGAGATGGATAACCAATAAACATGCCATCAATGGATCTAGGTTCAAATTTATCAAGATTACCATGTTTCTTAACAAATCATTTGCAACCAAAGACCTAAAAGTGCATAACACTAGGCCTATGTCTAAACCGGAGCTCCTATGGTGTTTTACCTAGCTTAGCGCGCAAGAAAACACGATTCGAGACATAACAAGCGGTTGCAATCGCATCAGCCCAAAATTTCCTAGGAGTTTGATATTCATCAAGCATAGTCCTAGCCATCTCAACTAAGGTTCTGTTTTTTCTTTCTACAACACCGTTTTGGTGAGGTACATATGGTGAAGAAAATTGATGATCTATTCCATTTTCAGCACAACAGTGATCAAAAGATTAATTATAAATTCAGTTTTGTTATCACTTCTAATTGCTTTTAAAGATCCTGGGTGATTAATTGATAATCTAAGAAATAAAGTTCTAAAGTGACTAAAAGCTTCATTCTTAGACGCCATAAAGTAAACCCAAGAGTATCTAGAATAATCATCAACAATAACAAGAGCATACCATTTACCTCTGAAGGATTGAACACGTGAAGGTCCTACGGTGTCAAGGTGCAAAAGTTGACCCGGTTCAGTTGTCACGATCATTGCGAGAGGAGTATGTGAACCTGCAACCATCTTAGCATGTCTACAAGAAGAGCACACAATTTCTTTGTCCCCTTTAAGCTTAGGCAGCCCACGTATGCGATCAAGAGCACTAACATGCGTTAGGTGATCAAAACCTACGTGACCAAGTCTACAATGCAAAAAATATAAGTCCTTTGAATCATTAGCAACTAGACACCTATGCTTCGAGGAAGACATATCAAAATCAGCTTGAACAACTCTTCCCAACCAAGACATGTTAAAAATAAGCTCACTATTTGAACCTACAACTTTGCAGTAGTTTTTATTGAAAATAATTTCCAGATTTTCATCTAGCAATTGTGAAACAGAAAGCAAGTTGTATTTCAAATTTTAAAAAGTGCCACATCCTTCAAAGTGTAGTGACTATTTACTCTAACCGAACCCTTAGCAATTGTAGGAGTTGAAGAATTATCGGCAAAAGTAACATTCTCTACACGTGGCACAAAAGAGAGAGAGGAGAACCAATCTTTGTTACCGATCATGTGGCGTGAGCAACCTGAATCCACAATCCAAATGTTCTCCTTCCTCAAACGTGTAACCTACATAGAATCACAATATGTCGATGGCTCAATACTGGGGTTAGTCAAAAGGCATTTAGGTATCCAGTACTGAGTCACACGACGTGCAGCAGGAAAAACACGCGAAAGCTGAGATAAAACAGCAGGTTTATGATTCAAAGTTTGAGGTTTTTTATTCTTAACTACTGACCTATAAGGTGTTACTTGTGTGGAACAAAAATCAGTAGCTCTGGAGGCAAAAACAGAAGGTCCGGAGGCAAACTTTGAATGTTTTTGACTCATAACAGCAGGTTGCATGTTCCTAGCATTCGGTTTAATATGTGCAGCAAATTTTGCATGAAAGTTATGAGATCTAGCAATCATTCTTTCACTTTTCTGTTGTTTAGCTAGTCTATAACAAAAGTATATGACATGACCATCTCTACCACAATAGGTACAATGAAATTTAACTTTGTGTTCATGTCTAGATGAGCAAAAAATATTTTTATTTGAAACCGAATGAGACAACACTCCTGCAGATTTGAAAACCACTTCTTTTTGTTTAGGAACTATTTGAATCAAACCACTTCCTAATGACTTTACAATTTTAGGTGGATGTACCTTAGCATGAGCATGAGAATCAAAATCTAAACCAGTTTTATCATTGCAAGACTTGGAAGAATTCAACAGCAAGTTTAGGTTCTTATTCCCATAACAAAACCGATCTAATGTCCTATGCATGTTATCAAGTTTATTGGACAGATCAAGGCAATTTTCACATGAAGTTTTTCCTTTTAATTTGCAATTGGAACAATATTTAACTTCATAAGAACATAAAGCGTTATTCAATATTGAAATTTCATTCATAGCACCTTTTAGTTTCTTCTCAAGATCATCACAACTAGAACAATGCAAATCAATTGTAGAACAAGAAGCATCTTTTAAGTTTCCAATGTCAAGTGCAGCAAGCTTTTTGTTCTTTTCAATTTCAAGTTCAAGTCTATATAGAGTAGAGGAATGTGTAGTTCTTAATGTGGACAATTGTTCATAGATTAAATCACACGACGGACAAGAATCATCACTAGGAATCAAGATTTTCAAATGGTTGATTTCAGATTCTAGTGATTCAATTTTAGCAGCATTATCCCTAAGCTTTTTGTCCTTTTTCTTAACAATAATAGTTGCACGAGAAATTGCATCACACATTTCATTACAGATAGAACATACCTCATCGTCGTCACTGTTGTGTTCGGCATCCTCCTGACTTGATCTTGATCTTGTTTTGCCCGCCATGAAGCATAAGTTGGCCAAATCATCTTCATCTTCATCACTTCCAATGTCCACGTCACTTGAGTCAAGTTCCTGGAGCGCGGAGATAAAATTGTTTACCAGTTGGCGACATGTAAAGCCCTTCTTCTTCTTCTTATCATTTGTTGAGGAGTGCTTCGTCCTTGATTGTTTTTCTTCTCAGGAAGTAGAACCTGAAAGGTTAGGGCATTCTGTACGAAAGTGTCCTGTCTTACCACATTCGAAGCATCGTTGAGGTCTGGAGCTTCCTCTCCCTCTAGTTCTCACATTTTGCAATGCTTTTGAGAACCTAGTAGAGAGAAGTGCTAGCTCCTCCTTTGGAAATTCCTCGATCTTCTCCAGGGTTAGTGAGGACAACAAAGCAAGAGTATTGCAAGATGATGATTGGCCGGAGCTAGGCATATCACGTTGTGAGACAAATGCAATAGACTTATTTGGGTTCTTACGTGATAAGATGTCAATTTCATGAGTTTTGAGTTTAGAGTAAAGCACATCTAAAGTAAGTGTACTCATGACATTAGATTCACAAATAGATGTAACTTTCATCTCCAAAATTGACATGTCTAAAGCACTAAGAAGTTGCCTAGCATTTTTAGCATCAGAAAAATTAACGTTGACACTACGCAAGTTACTGAGAATTTTGTTAAAACGAGCAAAGAGATCATCGATGGACTCACCAGGTTGCATCTCGAAGCGCATGTATTCTTTCTTGAACATGTCTTGCCTTACCTCCTTGATCGTGTTGGATCCTTCGTGATAGTCACAAAGTGCTCTCCATACATCGTATGCCGATCGGAGATGTGCAACGCGGTCGAAGTTGCTCTGAGTGAGTCCTTGGATGATCAAGTTTCGGGCTTTGTTGTTGTTGTCAACGTCCCGTAGGTTTGTAGCCATAACTTGATCATTCGGTGGCACTTTGTAAGGCTTGTACACATTCTCCCATATTGCGAAACCTTGCGCCTGGATGAAAGCCTCCATGTGTGCCTTCCAAACCTGAAAATTAATACCAGCAAACACACAAGGTTTGGCAGAGTATTTCTCCATGATGATTAGTCAAAAACACGTGCAAATCACAATGATTAGAGCATCGTGGCTCTGATACCAATTGTAGGATCGAGTAGCACGTGAAAAGATACCATAGGGGGTGAATGGTAGATCTAAAAAATCTTACGCAGCGGAAATAATTAAATCCCAAGCCCTTTGGCAGAAAAACGATCTGTTAAAGAAATCGTGTGTGAGACTAATCTAAATGTGTTTCACCGGGACAAAAGTGATGTATATCAGATAGAATCAAGTCACGAAGAAAACACAAGAAGAATCACTCAAATCCGTCGAGAGAAATCAAGTTATGATCGAAAGATCGAACAAAGGTCAATCTGTCCTTCCCGAGAAAAACAGTTCTGGAACGCTGCAAAGAAACTCGTGTAGATCATAAAACACAAATCCAATGACCGTGAAATTTTGACAGATGATAGATAATCAAGTTGTGAAGACAACCCAAAAAGAATCACGTCAATTGGATCTATAAAACTCGAGTTCTGATAAAACCACCGACGAAAGGTATTGCTGTCTAGAAACTCGACGGGTAAAACTTGTCTGGAACAAGTCGGACGAACAAGGCACAAAAGTTCCTTCAAACTACAAATTTTATTCAATAGAACATAAGAGGAACATCCCCAAAGTTGTGCACCACGATCTCTGTCCTTCCTTGCTTATATAACCAGCCCTTAGGCCAACCCAATCTCAACTAGGACTCTAATCCTACTCAGATCACGAATCGAAACTTTCCATAACTGCTTAGGACTCTTCTATACGCAGATAGAAGCAATATTAAGACTTCCAAACACCTTAGGAACGTATCCCACGTTCCTAAAACAACTCAAATTTGTGACCCACACGAAATCCTATCATAACCAACTCGATACTTCCCATACCGAGCCATAACCGACTCTGCCGCAGCCAAAGTCATCAACCGATATGATCCGATCCTACCAACCAGATCTTCCCATCCATAAACCATCTTCGGAACCATGTTGCCACATCATGAACCGCATGCATATGTGCAAACACCTTCCTTCAACGTTGTCGGTGGTTTTGATCCGGCAGATCTCCCGACACTACTAAAGTGTTAGAGAAGTTTGAGGTTCGGTCTGAGCGCGCGGAGATTCAAGAAGGTGATATGTAAAACGGCGCAGGAGACACAAATATTTACATGGTTCGGGCCGCTTGAACGTAATACCCTACTCCACGGGGTGTGTTGGTGTTGTATTGGTTGTATGAGCTCAACGTGAGTTGAGAGTGTCGAGTGAGCGCGTAGAGTCCCCCATATGTATCGTTGGTCTGTCCTTTTATAGTACAAGGGCGACCGTTACAAGTTAGCCTGGCCCGACATGTGGACCCGGCGGTTACTAATATTTATACACATTTGATGCGCTTAATTACCCTTAATAACCGAGTTACGGGCTTTGATAGCATCGTTACTGGTAATTAAGGTCGTCCGATCGTGTGTCATTAATATAGTATTAATGACACTTAATCGGGTCTTGAAGTCCTTGATTCCCCTTTGAAGATCTGGAGCCATTGTGAAGTCTTCCAGAGGTTGGAGGCTGAAGATCTGACGGTTGGACATGTGGCAGCTCCAGAGCGTACTGTGGGGAACAGATAGGTCCGGTGCCACCTAACACGTGTCAGTTCCGGAGCTTCCCTCGGTCTGGGGTTAGGTCCAGGGGTGCCGCTATGGTACATAGCCCAGAGCTTCCCCCTTGTGGGCGGTAGCTCCGGTTTGATAGTACACGTGGCGACCCTGGGACTAACCATGTTGGGGAAGCCGGTCCGATTATGTCTGACATGTGGGCCTCCGAAGGTCTTCAAATCAAGTAGATGACATTCCCTTGAGATCTTTGCAATCCCAAGGGGTATATGGTACCCAGGGTACCGACAGTGGCCCCCTGGGCCCACCTCTGGGGAAGACCCCTTGGGTGAAGTCATTCCGCCGGAGGTGGGTCCATCCTTCGACTTTTGAACTGAGTCTTCAAAGGTCTTCGGATGTGTCGCTGGCGATGGTTTGGAGTTAAATCCTCGCCGTGTGGCATATCCCGTGTGTGGCAAATGAGATCTTTGGCGTGCGGATCTCACACAATTGAAGGTCGCCGGTTCCCAATACGAAAATTGTATCGGTTCAGCGCGCCTTGTCAGGCCGCCGCCTTCGGGCTTCCTGCCTCATGATGACAACCGTTCGCCTGGGTAAGAACCTCGACTTGATCGTCCAAGTGGTCTCGGGCCCTCTGGTCATCGGCTGGGTGGAATTTTTTAGTAGTATCTTCGACTTCCTTGCGGTTTCCATCCAAGCGTTGCGAGGGCTTACTTAAGAAGGAAAGCGCGCACCGTCCGGGGTTCTTTAAGCCTCTCATCTGATCTTGCGCTCAAACTCCCAACTTGTGCTCGCTTTTCCTCTCTTGCCTTGTTGTGCCGCGATGGAGTTAGGTCTCCGCGAGAGTCGTTTGAAGACTGAAGGTGACCTGAAGAAGGTTCGGGCCCTCATGGGATGGTCCCCGGACTTCTTCAACCGCCTGGTCTGCACCGGGGGAGAGCTCCCGTTCGAGAAGGAGCACGCTGGCGAAATGGTGTACTTCTCTTCGTACGCCATGGTGGGGTTGATCCCACCTTTTTCCTCCTTTTTCTTGATGCTGCTAGACTTCTTTGGTCTGTAGCTGTACCACCTTGGCCCCCACTCCATTCTTCTTGTGTCTGTCTTTGTCCACTTCTGCGAAATGTGGGTGGGGCATCCCCCCTGCATTGAACTCTTCCGGACCTTCTTCACCGTCCATACCACCGGTAGGAGTAATGAGTACCTTGGCTTCTACTACTTCGTGAAGTGCAAGAAGTGCCCATTCAAGTACCTCCGGTCGTTTCCCTCTGGAAAGTGGGATGATTGGAAGAAGGATTGGATAGTCATCCGGGTGGAGGAGCACGAGAAGCTGGAGCTGCCTGAAGGCCTCCCCAACATCGACACTGCAGTCTGGAGTGAAGCTCCAGTGCTGTCGGATGCCTTCAACCCTGCTCTGACCAGGATCCACTAGTGCGTGGAGGGAGGATTAACTCCTCAGGCGGTATTTTGCAATTTCCTCGTCAACAGGTGGGCACCACTGAAGAGGAGAGAAAAACTCGCTTGGGCCCACAATAGTGTGATGGACGACGACCGGGTTGAAGTCCAACATGACGGGGGCAACCTTGGAGTTTCATCTCAAGAAGTTCCAGCATGGCATCGACGTCGCGGGTGATGACTTGACCATGCCACCAGCTTTTCTCCCTCTGAACGTGGAAGTAGAGTTCAGCAGGGAGCTCCGGCGGACGATGTTGGTGCTTGACGACCTTGGTGTCGTCGAGAGAAGATCGACCTCCAGGGTGGTGATCACTGGTGCTTCCGAAGGTGGCTCCGACCCTGCACCGAAGCCAAGGATTGAAGTCGTCGGCAAGGGCAAGGAGCCGGCGGATGAACCCTTGAGCCGGAAGAGGGAGCTGCAGCATGCCGACGGAAGGTCCGTCAGGCCTGCAACCTCTACATCAGCTCCTTCTCCCCGAAGGGGGAGGTCTTCTACAACTGCGGCGACTGTACCCACAGCGGCGTCTTCCTGGGGTACTAGCTCCGGGCATGCGACTCCAGCACCATGGCCAGTTGAGGCCTCTAGGTCCGGAGGTCCTTCCCGATCGAGGGGGGCCTCGACTAAGGAAATGCCCGTGGCTGCAACGAGTTACGGGGGGCCTTCTGGAGCTTCCACGCTGGCGGCGGCTATGGTCAGCCCAGAATGCCCAGGAAAGAGGTACCGCGCAAGCTGGTGCGGAAGCCTCCCAAGGTAATTTTTAATCTTTACCTCAGACAGTTGTTTTGTTGTAGTAACTGTTTTTTAAGTTTCTTCACCCATCATCTGCAGCGTTCCCAAGAAGAGGAGTGAGGCTCCACCCTCAGCCACAGCAGCTGAAGCTGTGAGGGCGGAAGCTCCTGCTCCTGTCCCGATGCCGCTCCAAGTGGTGGCTGAAGCTGCGACAGCTCCGGTGCCAGCTGTTGTGGTCATGGACCTCGACTCATCCCCCGAGACTCCCGTGGTAGCGCTGGACCGCGGGAGAGAAGATGCGCCAGCGGCACCTGCCCCGGAGGTTGAAGCTCCGGGTCTTGATGCTGAGATGATGGAAGCTTCAGCCGTTGAGCCGGAGGAAGCAGTAATTCCGGCCCCAGAGCCGGAAATTGTCGAAGCCCCGGCGGTTGAGCCGGAGGTAATTGAAGTCCCGGCAAGTGAGCCAGATGTGGAGGAAGCTCTGGCGGTTGAGCCGGCTACCTCTAAAGCTCCGACCTCAGAGCCGGTTGTAGTTGAAGACCTTCCGGCGCCCGAGCTGGTTGATGTTGAAGCTTCGGCCTCAGGGCCGGTTATTGCAGAGGCATCAGCACTCGAACCCATGGTGGTCGAGATGCCAACAGTCGAGCCATCAGCGGAGGAGGGGCCCAGGCCAGAGCCGGAAGTAGCCCCTGCTCCGGAAGTGTTGTCAGCGGAGGTGCCTGCTACTGAGCCGGAGTACCCAGATGAAGTCGCTGGCCCCCTGCCAGAGGGGGCAAATGAAGACCTGGCGGCGGGGCCTTCGGAACCACTTCCGGAGGTCGGAACTTCTTCTGCGGGACCCTCCTCAGTGGCAACTGAGGCTATCCCGGAGGACGACCCTAGTGTCGTGGAGGCTCAGGGGACCACTCTTGTGGAGTGGGGCCCAATTTTTGTAAGCGAGAATCCGCTGGAACCAGCAGAGGAGACCCCAGCAGTTCCGGAACCCATTCCCCTGATGTTGTCTATTGACAACGCTTGCTCCAGCCTGCGTCAAGTTCAGCTGGCGTTCTACCACGACAGCAAGGCTCTTGAAGAGGAGCGCCAAACCCTTAGGCAGTGACGTAACCGGCTCTACTTCGAGACCAAGCTGGCGCAGTCGAGGCTGGCAGATGACAAAGAATGGATCAAGCAGGAGAAGGTCCGCCTGGAATACTGGGGCAAATTATTGGATGACAGGGAGAGCTTGACTCGCGCCCTTGACGCTCAATCCCGGGCCATTTATGAGTAGACCAAGGCAGCTAATAGTGCGGCTGATGAATGCCAAGAAAGGCTTGAAGCCATTAACACTACTCTCATCAAGCGCCGAGAGGCACTTGAGGAGAGGGAGAAGAGGCTCGAAGATGAAGAGCAAAAACTCCTAGAGCTGCGGGATGACGTTTTGAAGAGGGAGGAGGAGCTCGCCGAAAAGGTGGCTCTGGCTGAAAAGGGCCTCGAGGAACATGCCAATAAATTGGAAGAGCATTGCGCCGAGGAGGAGGAGAAGGCCTGGGTGCGAGGGCAGGAACTCTACCAGCAAGAGTGTGCCATCGCTGCCAGGGAGAAGAAAGTGAGGGGCAGGGAGAAGGACTTGGTTGACCGCCGGAACAAGATCTACCTCCGGGAGGAGGAGCTCGGAAAACTCGAGAAGCAGGTTGCTGAAAAGATTCAGCAAAATGCCAAAGAGGTTGAGCGCCTCGCTCGCGAGAATTCTGAACTGGCGGCGGCCGAAAGATCCTTGGAGGAACTGAAGGGCTTGAGGGCTGCGGACTCCCTACAGGTTTGGGAGTTCTTGAGCAAAGCCAACGACGCGCTGACACCGATGGGCTTCAGCCCCGTGCGTCCGGATGATCCGGAGCCGGAGTCGGACCTGGCGTTGCAGGCATTGAGCTCGGCGGGTAGCAAACTCTCCAAGGTGGGTGACGTCATCGCGGACCATTTGGAGGTAGAGGGGCAGTCCCTGGCGAAGAACATCACAGAATATGTGCTGACGTGCTACACCAGCCAGGATCCCCAATTCCCTTTGGACCCGGTACTTGAAGGTCCCGTCGAAGGAGAAGGTGAAGCCACCCGAGCCAACGTGTCAGAGGTTGCTCAGAAGGTCGCCCAGTTCTTCCATAGGGTCTAGGACCATCTCTGTAGCTCCCACTTGTATTCTCTCTTTTTCTTCCCCAATTTTGTAATCCCTTGTCTCCAGATGAATAAAATCCAAATTTTTGCGAATTTCATTTTTTGTCTTCAACACTTTTGTCTTCACTTGGCCCCCTGGTAGATGTACACAATTTGATTGTGAACATGTACCAAGAGGATATTGTGTTTTGTTGAAGACTCGTTTGCTTTGAACTTGTAGAGTGTAGGTCTGAAGTCTTCGATAGTGAAGGCCCCCTGAGGTTGTCGGAGCTCTGAAGCTCCGGTATTGACTACCGTCGGGGCTCAGTAGCTCCAGCAATAGTTCCTATCAACGCATAGAGCATCGATAGTTAGACCTCCGGGGTGTCGGAGCTTAGTAGCTCCAGCAGTGACCTTTGCCAACGCGTAGTTTGTCAGCAGCAGACTCCGTTTGTGGAATCTTCTCACCATCTTTTATTATGCGTCGACGGCTGGCCCCCCTAGCTTTACCGAAGCTTGGTTGCTCCGGTGATGCTCGTTTTCAATGTTTAACATCGATTATAAGCCACCTAGGGGGAGTCGGAGCTTCGTCAGCTCCGGCTTTTCTCCATCAACGTGGATTCTTTATTTTTCCTGCACATTGAAGCCAAGAAAAATAGTAAAATTCGCTCCTTGCCTATAACTACATCGTGGCTTACGATTCTCAAGAAAATTTTAGGTCAAACACGATTCTGAATGCAACCGAATGCATTGCCTTATTTCTTCCGGATCCAATTGTACTTGGACCCGCCTTACTTCGGCCTGCCGGGGTGTAGGTAGAGTGACGTACTTAGGGTGCTTGACCAGGCTAAGTCGATAGCACACTCCAGCCCTAGATTGGCTTGGCGGCATTCAGGCGAGTAGGCCATGAACAATATTTGAATGCAAAAGAATCGACAATACAACTCGAATCGTATTTGAACCGGTCGAACTAAAATTTCTTAAGAATTGCACATCCTTGTTATAGACAAGAAAGAGAAAAATAAAAAATGTTGAGCCTGTACAAAGTAAATGCACGTGGAGTCTGTTTCCCATGAAGATGTCTTTCATTATAGGTCCGGAGTACAGGGGAAACAAGTACACTCTTAGGGTACGGAACCAGGCTAAGCGTGTTTCATTTCTCGTTTGACCCAGGGTAGATAGCCACACTTTTAGTCCTGAGACTGTGACAAGCGTTGCATGAACTTTACAGACCTTTCGGGAAAGGTCCGGCTGTTCTCTCGGGGGAACTACCCGACTCTGTACAATGACTCTATAACATACACCTCAAGTTACTACAGACTCACCTCCGTGATATTAGGTGTAGAACTTACGGAGGTGCTCAATGTTCCAAGGATTTGGGAGAGGTGTCCCATCCTCGGTTGCCAAGCGAACGCTTCCGGGATGGGATACTTTAATAACTCGGAAGGGTCCTTCCCAGTTGGGGGAAAGATTGTTTAACCCTTCTCTGGATTGTATTCTCCGTAGAACCAGATCGCCTTCCTCAAGCTGTCGGTTGTGTACATGCCGGTGATGATAGCGCCGAAGGGCTTGGCGGTATTGGGCATTCCGAACAGCTGCTTGGCACCTTCCCTCCTCAAGGAGGTCTAGGTCTTCACGCCGGAGCTGGTCCTGCGTGGCTTCGTCGAAGGTCCGGACCCGGAGTGACCCCAAGGTGATTTCCGGAGGAAGGATTGCTTCAGCTCCGTACACCAAGAAGAAGGGTGTCTCTCCAGTTGACCGGTTTGGAGTTGTCCTGTTGGCCCATAGAGTGGGCGGAAGCTCTTCAATCCAGTTGGCTCCATGTTTTTTCAAGCGCTCATAGTTGCGCATTTTGAGTCCTTTCAGGATTTCAGCATTTGCTCTCTCAGCCTGGCCATTGCTTGCCGGGTGAGCTACGGAGGCGTAGCAAACTTGAATGTCGAGGTCTTCGCAATACCCTTGAAATGCAGAGCTTGTGAATTGGGTCCCGTTATCAGTAATGATTTTGTTTGGGACTCCAAATCTGCATACGATGGACTGCAAAAAGTTGATAGCAGATTGCTTGTTTATTGTCACAACTGGAGTTGCTTCCGGCCACTTGGTGAACTTGTCAATGGCGACATACAGGAACTTGTAACCTCCGACGGCTCTTGGGAAAGGTCCCAAGATGTCCATACCCCACACGGCGAAGGGCCATGTAGGAGGTATCATTTGTAGAGGCTAAGCCGGTGTGTGAATTTGCTTTGCATGAAATTGGCATGCTTCGCATTTCTTCACCAGCTCAGTTGCATACTGGAGTGTTGTAGGCCAGTAGAAGCCATGCCGGAAGGCTTTACCGACCAGCGTGCAGGAAGACGCGTGGTTCCCACACTCGCCTCCATGGATTTCTGTGAGGAGCTCGCAGCCTTCTTCCCTTGTGATGCACCGCATTAGGACGCCGTTGGCACCGCGCCGGTAGAGATCCCCTTCTACCAACGTGTATCTTTTAGCCAATCTGACTATCCGGTCAGCGGATACATCATCGTCAGGAAGGATGTTGTCTTTCAAGTAGCTCTGGATCTCCGAGATCCATGCGTCGGAGCTAACTTGAGCATTTGAGTCTTGCGTGCTGGGTTACTCGGAGCTTCGGGCAGCACCTACGACCCTTGATGGCTGCCATGGTAACAGGGCCATCGGGACCGTCAGCTTCGGGATGCTGATCTCGCCCCCTTCGCTCAGTTCGGCAGGCTGAGCTTTGGGTTTTGACAACCTCCGGACAAAAGTTCCGTCAGGAGCCGGAGCTCCGGTTGATGCTTTTGTCGAGAGTTCGTCGGCTTCAGTGTTGTGGGCACGGTGGACATGGTGGAGATCTAGGACTTCGAAGTCCTTCTGAAGCCTCTGGACTTCAAGGAGGTAAGCAGCTAGCTGGAGATTGTTGCTTGACACCGTATGATAGTGCCACCCTTAGTCCGTAGATGAGTGCTTCGTATTCTGCCATGTTGTTGGTCCCCTTGAAGTCAAGGTGTACCATGTATTTTACCTTCTCTCCGGTTGGTGCGAGGAGAAGGATTCCAGCTCCGGCCCCCTGCTTTTGCATGGAGCCGTCGAAGTAGAGGGTCCAGTGAGGCTCGGTGAAGACCGGAGCCTTGTGTTCCGGCTTCTGCTCACTGGGGCCCCCAGGGTTTGATGGAGAGGGAGTCCATTCCGCCACGAAATCTGCCAATGCTTGACTCTTGATTGCTTGCCTTGAAATGAATTCGAGATCAAATTCAGCCAATTCCGCTGCCCACTTTGCAATATTCCTAGTTGAATTGGGATTATGCAAGATTGCTCGAAGTGGGTAAGAGGTCACCACTGAAATCTTGTGAGCTTGGAAGTAATGGCGAAGCTTCCTGGAGGCAATGAGAACTGCATAGAGCAGCTTATGCACCTCTAGGTATCGAGTCTTGGCGTCATGAAGTACTTCACTAATGAAGTACACTGGGCGTTGGATGGTCCGGACCCTCCCGAGGGGTCCGGAGCTTCCTCTTCATTGACCCGGATCCTCCCTGAGGGATTCGGACCTTCTTCGGGGACATCTAGGTCCTGGCTGGAGGGACCCGGAGCTTCTTCAGAAGCGACCTGGACCCTCCCGGAGGGGTCTGAGTCTTTTGAAGTAACTTTTTGTGAACTCAAGTCTGGGAGCTGGGATCCAGACTCGCTTTCAGGAACCTCCGGACCCTCCCAGAGGGGTCTGGATTCCTGAGCATGGGATAGTTCTGGTCTCTCCGCAACCAAGACCATACTGACAACTTCGTCAGTTGCTGAAATGTAAAGCAGCAAAGGCTCACCAGGGTTCAGAGCTACCAGAGTTGGTAGGGTGGTGAGGAACTGTTTTAGCTCCTGGAACGCCTTTTCTGCTTCTTCAGACCATTGGAATGGTCCGGACTTCCTCAATGACTTGAAGAAGGGAAGTGCCCGTTCCGCCAGTCTTGAAATGAACCGGCTAAGGGCTACTAGACATCCAGTCAGCTTTTGGACATCCTTGATGCGGGCTGGCGGCCGCATGTCTTCAATGGCTTTGATCTTTGCCGGATTAGCTTCTATGCCCCGGTGACTTACCAGGAAACCAAGAAGTTTTCCAGAGCTAACCCCAAAGACACACTTGTCTAGGTTTAGCTTTGTGCGTGTGACCCGCAACTTGTCGAAGACAGCTTGTAAGGTGTCAAGGAGTGACTCCTTGTTCTTGACCTTGACCACGATGTCATCGACGTACACTTCCACTATGTCTCTAATGAGTTCTTCAAAATTTTTGTACATAGCTCGTACAAAGGTTGAAGCTGCATTCTTGAGGCCAAATGGCATGGCTGTATAATAGTACAATCCATCTACTGTGATAAAAGAGGTATGCTCTTCATCTTCCCTAGACATTCTGATTTGATGATACCCAGAATATGCGTCTAGGAAACACAGTAATTCACACCCGGAGGTGGAATCCACTATCTTATCTATTCTAGGTAGTGGGAATGGATCTTTTGGACATGCCTTATTTAGTGTTGTGTAGTCGATACACATCCGAAGCTTCTCGCCGGCCTTGGGCACAACGGCTGGGTTTGCCAGCCATTTTGGATGGAAGACTTCTCGGATGAATACAGCTTCGAGCAACTTCTTCACTTCTTGTCGAATGAAGTTCTGTTGCTCCACGGATTGCTTTCGAGGCTTCTGGTGTATGGGCCGGGCGTCGGGGTAGATCTTCAGATTGTGCTCAATCACTTCCCTGGGGATCCCAGGCATTTGTGACGGTTGCCAGGCAAACACGTCGACATTAGCCCGGAGGAAAGCGATGAGCGCGAGTTCCTATTTGTCATTCAGTCCTCCCGATATACGGGTGGTCTGAGCGGCATGGGAACCGATTTGGACGACTTTGACGGGAATGTCGGTGTCGCCGCTTGGCTGCACACGAGGTGCAGAAGTCGAGCCCCGCTGACGAATGCTCGGGGGTTTTGGAGCTTGTTCCTGCCTGGAGTCCTCCTCTTGCGTCGTAGTAAGCGCATGAAGTTCTTCCAGAGCAGTTACTCCGGCAGTACGATCTCCACAAATCCGGAGAACGCCTACTCGTGTTGGCATCTTTAACACCAAGTAGCCATAATGAGCAGCTGCCATGAATTTGTACAAAGCAGGCCTACCCAAGATGGCATTGAAGGGTAAGTTGATCTGAGCAACATCAAAGACCAACTTCTCGGTGCGATACTTCTCCCGGGTCCCGAAGGTAACGGGGAGGGTAATAGCACCGAGTGGGGTAATGGCTCCCGGACCTACTCCGGTGAAAGGTCAGGAGGGGTGAAGATCCGAAGGTCGGAGCTGAAGCTTGGTAAAAGCTTTGAAGCTTATGAGGTTGAGCTCCGAACCTCCGTCTACCATAACATGGTGGAGATGGATGTTATTGATGGTAGGAGATACCATCAAAGGTAACTCGCCTGCTCCAACCATGCTTCGAGGGCAGTCCGAAGCATCAAAAGTGATGGTCATGTCCATCCACTTCCGATGAGGCTCCGCCCTGGCTGTAGGAGCTACAACGGCCATGTCCCGACGCATTGTCTTGAGGATGCGACGAGAGGTGATGTGCCATGATCTACCAAAAATGGTGTTCATGGTCTTACGACGCTCATTGTCAGAGACATCAGAATCGTCGTTGACAGAGGTGTAGACGGCTTTCGGGACCTTTTTGGGATCCTGAAAACCTAACTCCTCTTCAGCCGGAGCTTCGTCAACTTTTTGTTTTCCTTCCCTCTGTCGGAAAGGAGCTTCTTCCCGGCGCTTGTTGTAGCGCTCGGCAAGGTTTTGGACCTCCTGGTAGTCTTCTAAACTGTGGATGTCCGTCTTATGAATTGGACACCACACCTTGGGTTTGCCACCGTCTTCAGAGGACGGTCGAGGTCGCTTCTCGGGGCGTGGCCCCCGGCCACCTGGAGCTGCAGCAGCTGCAGCATTAGATGCGCCAGCCGACGGCTTCTTCTTGCCGTTGGTCTTTTTCTTCTTCTTGCCACTCCCAGAGGTAGTGGCTTCGCCTTTGGAGGATTTTTCGTGATCCTCTGGAGGTGGTTTGGAGTGCATTTCACGGCCCTCCGCAGCTCTGGCACATTTGTCAGCCAAGCTAAAGAGTTCCGTGACACTGGTGATCTCCTTGATCGCCAGTTTCTCCAACATCTTCTTATCCCGTACACCCTGTCTAAATGTCGCAATGACAGAAGCGTTAGAGATAGAAGGGATAGTGTTTCGTACCTAAGAGAATCTCTGGATGAATGATCGCAGTGATTCTCCCCCTTTTTGCACGACTACAAAAAGGTCCAGTTCAGTGCCTGGTCGGGTGTATGAACTCCCGAAGTTGGTGGTGAACTGCCGGCACAAATCCTCCCAACTGTTGATGGAGTTGGGTGGAAGGCTCATAAACCAGGACCGGGCGGTCCCAGTTAAAGCCACTGGAAAATAATTGGCCATTACGGCCTCATTTCCTCCAGCTGCTAGGATAGCAGTGGAGTAAATCTGAAGAAATTCAACGGGATTAACGGTCCCGTCAAACTTCTCCTCGGAATTTCTGTGGCCACCTAACCATACGCAGATGCATGGCCAGGGCCGAACAGCCTCCTCCTACTCCTCCAGGAGCAGGAATGTCCTGAGCTTCTCGTCTTTCACGAACACGCTCAATATGGACTCGGTCGTCTTGTTAACGATATCGGCGATCAAGCTCCGCTCGGAGGTCATGATTTGAAAGCCTTGACAACGTGTGAGTGCGTCGTGCCCCGGAGGGCAATGACGTCACTTGCTGCGACGTAGAACGTCTCCTGTTGTTGGAAACGTGCGGACCAAGTCTGCCAGACAAGGTGCATCACTGCGACGGGGCCCGTCCTGAAGGAGGAGGACCCTGGTTGCTGATGCGGTCGGCTGCTGCTGCAACCAAGTGTTCCACATCGGCCCTCCACTGCTCTATTGCATCCCGGGATGCGTCTGGAGGTGGTGGGCGCTGAAGAAGAGCATGTGCTGCATGGAGCGCGTGTTCCGGATTGTCATGATTTGCCGACGCAGTGATTGACGCCGGTGCTCCATCGCGCTGCCCAGCTTGATTTGCTGGTGGAGGCGGCGGTGGTGGTAGTGTGACTCCTGCTGGAACTGAGGTTCCTGCTGGTGGTTGCATATTGGAGGGATTGCCCCCAATAGCTTGAACAGCGGGATGACCGTTGGATGATCCAGCAGCTGAGTTCACCATTCTTGAAATCTCAGGCGCCCCCTACCTGGCGCGCCAACTGTCGGTGGTTTTGATCCGGCAGATCTCCTGACACTACTAAAGTGTTAGAGGAGTTTGAGGTTCGGTGTGGGCGCGCGGAGTGTAATACCCTACTCCACGGGGTGTGTTGGTGTTGTATTGGTTGTATGAGCTCAACGTGAGTTGAGAGTGTCGAGTGAGCGCGTAGAGTCCCCCATATGTATGGTTGGCCTGTCCTTTTATAGTACAAGGGCAGGCCGTTACAAGTTAGCCTGGTCCGACATGTGGCGCCAGCGGTTACTAATATTGATACACATTTGATGCGCTTAATTACCCTTAATAACCGAGTTACGGGCTTTGATAGCACCGTTACTGGTAATTAAGGTCGTCCGATCATGTGTCATTAATATAGTATTAATGACACTTAATCGGGTCTTGAAGTCCTTGATTCCCCTTTGAAGATCCGGAGCCCTTGTGAAGTCTTCCGGAGGTTGGAGGCTGAAGATCTGACGGTTGGACACGTGGCAGCTCCAGAGCGTACTGTGGGGAACAGATAGGTCTGGTGCCACCTAACACGTGTCAGTTCCGGAGATTCCCTCAGTCTGGGGTTAGGTCCAGGGGTGCCGCTATGGTACATAGCCCGGAGCTTCCCCCTTGTGGGCGGTAGCTCCGGTTTGATAAAACACGTGGCGACCATGGGACTAACCATGTTGGAGAAGCGGGTCCGATTATGTCTGACATGTGGGCCTCCGAAGGTCTTCAAATCAAGTAGATGACATTCCCTTGAGATCTTTGCAATCCCAAGGGGTATATAGTACCCAGGGTACCGACAGACGTCCAGTAACCTTCATATGCACTTCCCTTGATTCAATCATCCTGCGCGACCTCCTGGCCCACTCAAACACAATTCCTCCTGAATTTGATTGTTGGAACCTCATCTCCTCCCTGAGACTAGTCCAAAGGATCCTATCACCAGCCATGACTTGAACTCAAGCAACACCTGCACATGAACAAACAACCAATCCGTACGAGCCCAAGTCCGCAACTTGACTCAAGTCAGTTCCAAACACAACACCTTACGTGAGCACCTCACATAAGCATGTTGCAAAGCATAGCAAAACGATATCATTCATATCAACCAAAACGCACCAAAAACTTAGCAAATGAATACTAAGCAATCTTCCAAGAATATAAAGCAAGTTCGAAACATTGCAAGATAAAAGCAGGAATATTGCGATCAAGCTCCGAACCTTTCCAAAGCTAACCAGAGCTTCAGTCGGGGCTTACCAAAGCTAGTACAACCTAGCACCGGAGCTTACCAAAGCTAGTACAACCTAGCGCCAGAGCTTACCAAAGCTAGTCGGACCTAGCGTTGGAGCTAACCAAAACTAGTCGGAACTAGTCAACCCAAAAGCCGGATCTAGAGAAACATGTCGGAGCTAACCAACATAAGTCGGACCTAGCAAAATATATCGAAGCTTAACAAAGACAAGTTGGAGCTATCAAAGACATGTCGGAGCTAAAGACAAAGCTCACCGGAGCTACCCAAAACATGTCGGATCTAGACAAAGAAAGTCGGACCTATTGTCAGACCTTGTCGAAGCTCAGAGCTAGAGTCGGACCTTGCTAAAAAGATGTTATGGCAGCATTCAAAACTTTTATTGTCAAAACCAATGTATTTAGCACACATAGGTCTCACAAATTGCATTGTTGTTCATATCGAATAGAAGGAACTCTCGAGGAGCAGTCGGAGCAGCCCATTAACTATTTTCCACCGGAGTTTGACTTCAGTTTTGATCCACACCAAGGCAACCCCGGTTTGCATTTAAGTTAACAAGCTTTTCTTTACAATGGTTATTGTATGTCTATTTGGTATGTACATTACATCTTGGTTTTTGTCACTCTACTTGCATGGCCGGAAATCCTTGGAGTCTATGGTTAATATGATGCTTATATAATGCTTAGTAATGCTATGCTGATATTACTGATATGGGTTTTCTAGTATAACTCGAACATGGCATTTTCCTACTCGTGCAATGGTAGAAGTGGAATCAATTGTGATATTAGACATTGATTCACTTAATAGTTAATTGAGATCGGGCAGGAAGGTAGGAAGCAACAGATTGGAGATCTGCGTGCATAGTCTTGCCTGCGTCAATTGAGGACCGTACCTTGTGTGGCCCTGTTGGACAAGGTTGAGTATGTACTGGATGTATAGTGGACTTATGGGACCCAAGAAACCGATGTAACTTGCTAACTAGGATGTTGAGGCATACCCCACCGTCCTAGACACCACGCATATCATGAGGAGAGTAGAGGGCACTGTGACAGATACCGTATGTGGGACTTACTTTTGGGATGGTAGGACCATCTCAATGTTCGAGTATTTTTTGAAAGGTTGTCACTTATGGTGTTGTGGAGGGGGACCGTAAGCTTTCTTTGAACAGGTGTATGTGACATACAAGTCGGGCGTACCTTGATTCGAATCACCATCGCCCGTGGAAGGTAGCACACTTGTTCACTGTGTTGTGACATAGTAACAACTGGAACTTAGATGGAACTGGATGATTGAATAAGCAACTTGGGTGAAGTAGTTGAGAAGTGAACTAAAGTTATGATTCTTATACTTAACATGATGCTTAAAAGTGATTATAAGGATTCACTGCTATATTAGTGCTATGAACAACTTTATTATCAATTGTAATCCTCTGCATGTATCAGTAGTGAGAAGGTTAGTCTTGCTAAGCGTAAGCTCATGGTCTGTTGATCCACTATTTTGCAGGTAACATTGCAAGCGGCAACGTTATAGATCAAGGCGAGCCTAGTGAGGCAGCACCCGATGAGGGGTGCGAAGCTCACTGGGAACCCTGCACGCCGCCGTGAAATATTGGTGTTGCTATTGTGAAGCTTCCGAACGGATGACTTTACTCCTGCTTAGTATAGGCTATAGGGTGTGAGTTGTATCTTATCTTTCCGCTACTTGTACTAATGTACATTAGTTTGTAAACTGAACAATACTATGGAATAAAGGCCAATGTATTGTAAATGTGTGTTCTTTGTGTTGTGTTGTTGGGTGTCACATCGTATGACATCAGCCGATGCAATTCATGGAGTTTCAGGATTGGAGTCTCACAAACTAGTATCAGAGCCACATTAGGAATAGCGCACATGAAATGACATGTATTTCGAAAAACTTAAGTCTATGAGTGAGGATTCAGTACTAAGCCCACATAAGGATTGCTATTAGTATAGTTACTTAAGGTGGCAAGCTAACATATTTATTATTATATTCAGAAATGATGCTTAGACATTAGGTAAGTGGTAAGGTATGCCACCGCAAGCAGATCAATCGCGGTAAGCTCCCCCGTACAAGAGGTAGTATGATGATTGTCCCCCGTGGCTGGCACGGGAGTTAATATGAGTCATTGAACCTTCTCATGGTTCTGGGAACATATGAAATGCTTCTCCCTGGCGTGCTTCAGGCAAAAGCTTGGATACCCCATCACTTCACCAAAAACGCGAAGTATGCAACTCTTGAACATTCAATATTTAAAGGGCCATACGCAGCGCTGATCCCTAGTGCAAGAGATAAATTACGTGGTCACCTATTGTGCAGTTGAAAAGCACGTAGTGTCTTTCTGAGAAACAGTGAAAGCGCCTCCTACTGGTGCAGCATTAGGCAAAGATGTGGGACCCCATCGGGTGGTAGAAAATCTGATCATGTACCTCGAGACGTGCTTAGCTCGGGGTGGCCTGTATGGAATGATAAGGGACGGATGTTCTTACTTTCATATATATTATTGTGACTGTTCACCCATGCAGGTTGTGCCGTATAGCACCATAATGAGTGTTTGTAAATTGTGTGTCTTATGCAGATACACTAACTGTGTTAGACGTCTCGGCAGTAGAATACGTTTACGAGTGCTCGATTTTGACGCCACCTATGAGACGTATGAGCCAGAGGTAATCCGGTTAGGAATTTCTTTTTGTGAGACACGTAGTACCGACATGATCAAGAATAATGCATATACACCTCTCTTCTCCTAAGACCTGAATATTTTGTAGAAGTACAAGAAATCATGTCAATGTGGATTTAAAAACTTAATTGAGTTAAGTATGGCGGAGAAGAGTAGTATAGCACCCATAGCTAGATCCCCTGTTTTGGGGTAGTTTCAAGGATGAAATTGCACAAGATGTATCTCAGCGAATATTTAGCCAATGGGGGTGTGCAAAGACGTTATAGAAAGTTCTAAGAGTCCTCTAAAACTTTTATATAGCACTCTAGGACAGTAACACACTCAGGTTGGTCAAAAGTTCTAATTTCAAAACTGCTACGGTTTCCTGGGTTTTGAACCAGTCTCTGTATTTTTGAAATATCTCCTTGTAGGTTCATCTTCTGGAGTATTGTGATACAATTATGAAAAGGGGAGGAGATGTGCTACAATTTTGTAATTCAAAGTTTTCCTAATTCAGCACAGAAGATTTTGTAATTTGGAGTTCAAACTGGTGCACTTGCAAAGGGGTGGTCAGACTCTACCAGATTTTCTGTGAACTTTGAACAGCGATATCTCTTACTCTAGTATTGTGATATAGGCATATATATACATTTAAGGAAATATTAGTGAGTCCTCTATCAACTTTTTATTCAACTCAATAGCTGAATCTTATTGTAACTGGTCCAAATATGAATTTCCGTCGAACGTGTCCTGGCTGTATAGATTCTGGAACTTGTGTACCTAGTTTGGAACTTTGTCGATAATGCATATGTATGGATGATGTAAATTATTGATGTGCAAATTTCTGGGAAGCTGTCATGGTATAATACAATGTTGTAAAGTGAAGTTGATGAATATTTTGATTGTATCATGTATTAAAATTGTAGCCAAAAACACACATTTTAGGGGAGGATCTGTTAAAATTGTCCCAGAAACGGCCAGGTTTAAACCATCATATCTCTCTAACCCTTGATTCAATGGGGGCATGTGGGTAATTTTAAAAATGTGGGAGAGTCAGATACAACTTTGTTATTAGTCTCATGTCATGAAAATGTCGTTTACATGGCCAAAATTGAAAATTAGTGAGGACTGGTCTGGCTGAACAGAGTGCAACCAGAATTAGGGAAACTTGAGTATTGATGTTGCAACTTGAATGGAATGACTATGCATTTGAATATGATGTATTTTCTGCTGTTTGGAACATGAATTTGATTTGCTCAATTCTATTTCCACAGATGCTTCTACCTTTCATCCAAATGGAAGATGGTTGGTATTGCTCCGCCGCGGTGAACCGACCGGGGTTCACCTCTATGTAGACTCAAATGCTTTAAGATTTCGAATACACCAAGCAAGCGGTGAATTGGACCAAAGAATCTGAGGAAAATGGACTTTACTCCTCCATAGTCTATCTCGAGATGCCACCTGGGCCGGCATGGCGTGGATGGCTGCCATTCACTGTGGTTGTGTGTGGTATCCGACGTGATGACACTTTGGCCAAAGCTGCGTGCGAAGCTATCACGGTGTTCTGTCGTGACCACTACACAGGACACCATACACACTCTTCCCAATCACTGATCAGCATACCATTGAAGCTCAGCAGCGCTTGTTGGCCATGTCTCAATTGTCTTTGGATGCTAGTGTGTCCCGCTTAGAGGCATACACAGCCTCATCATTTGGAGTGCAAGTTGTTCAGGGCAACATTATCCAGCAGCAGCACACCGCTTTGAGGGCAGCCATAGAGTGTGGAAACACTCATCGTGATGCAAGCAATGCTAAGGCAAACATTATAGCTGAACATGAACAGGAAATTGAACAGCTGCAACTACAGTTAGATCAGAAGCAGACAACATTGGAGATGAGTGAGAAGTTAGTTCAAGAAGTGACTGCTGAACGTGATGAAGCTCAAGAACAAGCTGAGAACTTCGAGCATGACATAATACAGGCTATTGGTATTCTGGAAGAGTATCAAGTTTATCACCCTCCAACACCTGAGCTTCCTCCAGCTGAAGAAATTCCACTAGTTCGAGGAGCCCAGGCGGAGCCTGAACCAATACAAGAGGATGATGAAGTGCCACACTTCTCACCACTTGAGCACGTGGACTCAGACTCCGACATGGAATGGATCCCGGAGTTAGCCTCACCAGTAGCAACTTTAGAGGAGGATCTGGATGAGCACCTTGAGGAGATGGGAGAGGCTGAAGAAGAGGATCCAGAAGATGCTGAAGAAGAGGATCTGCAAGAGGCTGAGGAGGAGGACCCAGAATAGGTCGAAGCAGAACCCAAGGCAGGTGAGGAGCTGCCAGCTCTAGTTGTAGCACCATTGCCTGACCAGAGCATAGAGTAGGCAGTGGTGTCCACTAGTTGATAGTATTGACCATGTGTGGGTTCTGTTGTACAAAGTAGTGGGTATGTAATAATGACATGGCCAAACAATCTTTTGGTAACTAAGTAGGATCGCGATGGACTCTTGTAGATGAGTTCATCAATTTTGGAGCAGACTGATATATACTTGGTTTAGTACTAGTGCTTGTATACGGTTGTGACTATATGAATGAAAGTGGTGCTTGCAATTAATATTATCAGTTTTCTTCCTTATTGAGCATCTTATTAGATAAGTTACATGTCATTGTTATCGAGTAACTGGTTATGATTTCATTAGCAGTTTGCCATACTGTATATTTTGGAATGAAATGATGATATGGGGACTGATGATGAATTCATTCTAGTGCAGAATGGTGTGTATTTGCTCCTCTTTTGAGGTGGGCAGCGGTAGTGCCCAAGGTAGTGATGAATCTCCATGCGGGAGCAGCAGACTCCGCAACAGCCGCCACCACCTCTACCTCCACTCACTCTAGCAGACATTGTGAATGTCGTGGTGGGTTCGGAAGATGAATAGATGGATATCTTGTGAACTATCATGTAGAATATGTCCTGACCCAGGGGGCACCAAGACGGAGGAAATAATCACCCTCCACAAGCCACTTATTCGAACTTTCTGAGGACACACCCACTGGTCTTTACGGAGGCCGATGAACCTTTGGAGGCGGACAACTGGCTCTTCACCATCGAATCTAAGTTCGGGCTGTTGCAGTGTATCGAACATCAGAAGGCGATATTCGCGTTGCAACAACTTCAAGGTTCCGTCGGTGCATGGTGGGCAACTCACCTTGTCTCCCTGCCCGCCAGACATCAGGTCACATGGATCGAATTCTGCAATGCATTTTGTGCGTATCATATTCCATCTGGGATTATGGATAGGAAACTTCAGGAGTTCGTGGACTTAAATCAAGGAGGGAGGAGCGCCCATGATTATGTTAAGGTGTTCAATCATCTGTCTTAGTATGCACCTGATCAAGTGAGCATGGAGGCGCAGAAATGCGACCCATTTTTTGTGGCTGCAATGCTATGTTGAGGGAACAACTTCTATTGACAAATCGCAGTAACTTCACCATGCTCTTCAATACTGCAATCATACTTGAAGATGCAAACCACCAAACTCAGGAGGAGGATAGGAAGAGGAATGCACCAACGGGCGGTGGGAATCCCGATACACCGGAGTATCGACTGGTGTATCGGACACCATCTGGTCAACAAGTCCGACCACCTATGTGACCACAACAATATCAAAGTCGCCCATTCCAGTACTCTGAATACAGACCTCAACAGTAGCAGCAGCAGCGTATTACCCCAGGTGCGTTCGTTCCTCAGCAGAACACACCCAATTATCGTCCTCTAACTGGAGGAGGACCACCGAGGTACACGTGTTACACCTGTGGCCGTGCTGGTCAATTCGCCAAAGATTGCCCACAAACTCAACCGGGCAGTGGAAAAGCACCGGTGCAAGGTTCGAATCAACCACGCACTCCATCTAAGAGGCCAACACCAAAAGAAGGCAACGTCTATAATACCGCTTTGGAGGATATAGCGGAAGGAGAACCTGTGCTTGCGGGTACGTTCACTCTCAACGAACTACCCCTATCTGTTCTATTTGATTTAGCTACACATAATTTCATCAGTACATCATTTGTGTGCAATGTTGAGTTAGCTACAACTACCACAAATACTTACTACCTCATCAGCTCACCTGGAGGCAATATAGCCGCTAGTGAAATGATAGTCAAAGCACCTCTATGCTTAAGTGGAAAGATATATCCTACCACACTCATTGTCTTAGAAGAACAGCGGATTGATGTTATCCTGGGAATGACATGGTTGAAGTACCATAGCGCTGGTCTTGACATCAATCCTCGGATTATTCAATTAGACTCTATAATCCATTCTTCATACTCTCAATCTTGAAGATATAAACTCTGAGACTCCATTATCACACAAAAACCACTAAATTTGAGGACATCCCGGTGGTCCGTGAATATCCTGACGTATTTCCAGGCGATCTTCTAGGTATGCCACCAGAGTGTGATAGAGTTCAAGATTGAGTTAGCACCCGGAACTACACCGATATATCGGAGACCATATCGAATGGCTCCAAATGAACTAGTAGAACTGAAGGAGCACCTGAAAGACTTGCTAGATAAAGAATTTATTAGATCCAACTCATCACCATGGGGTTGCTCAGCTCTATTTGTGAAGAAGAAGGATGAGTCATAAGTATCCACTACCAAGGATTGATATCTTGTTCGATCAACTCGTGGGTGCCAAGGTATTCTCAAAGATGGATCTAAGATTGGGATATCATCATATTAAGATTCGAGCGGAAGGTATTTCGAAGACCACATTTTTTACCAGATACGGATTGTATGACTATCTAGTCATATCTTTCGATCTAACCAATGCACCTGCGCACTTTATGTACCTTATGAACTCTGTTTTCGTGCCAGAGTTGGATCAGTTTGTCGTGGTATTTATTGATGACATACTAGTATACTCCAAATCATAGGAAGAGCATGTTGAACACCTTCATATTGTACTAAAACAATTAAGAGAGCATAAGCTATATGCTAAGTTCAGTAAATGTGAGTTTTGGATTAACAAAGTGCCTTCTCTTGGTCATATTATCTCAGAAGAAGGTGTGGCAGTTGACCCAAGTAAGGTTGTACAATTACTTAAATGGGAGTCTACGAAATCAATCCATCAGGTCCGTAGCTTCTTGGGACTAGTTGGTTATTATCAAAGATTCTATGCAAGTTTTCAAAGATTGCTAATCCAGTGACTGAACTATTGAAGAATGTGAGGAAGTATTCAGACCTTAAGAAACCATCTTACGACGGCACCGTCTTAGCTTAACCGGATATAACCAAGCCTTTTGACGTTTATTTTGATGCATCAGGCGCTGGACTTGGATGTGTTCGGATGCAAGATAGGCATGTAGTTGCATATGGATCATGCTAGCTTCATAACCATGAGAAGAACTACCCTACTCATGATTTGGAACTTGTTGTTGTGGTACTGGCATTGAACATGTAGAGAGACTATCTACTTAGAAATCTTGTGCACCTCTACACCTACTATAAGAGCCTCAAATACATTTGTACTCAAAAGTAACTCAATATGAGGCAACAGAGATGGTTGGAAATAATCAAAGATTATGAGCTTGAGATCCATTATCATCCAGGAAAGGCTAATGTGGTAGCTGATGCGCTCAGTCGCAAATCTCACATTAACAACGTATCAGTGATGCTGGATGAGGAAGAAGAATACAGCGTACACGTGATTCCATATGGAGCGTTGTATAACCTCAATCTCATGCCCACAATACGAGAGAAGATTCTACAAGCGCAAAATCAAGACAACACCGTGTCTATACTTTGGTAGAAGATTAAAGCTAGTGAGAATATATGCTTCTGGTAAGATTATGAAGGTACTCTAGGTTTAAGAATCAAATAGTAGTACCCCGAAACAAGAAGCTCAAGAAGAACATCATTCATGAAGCCCATATGTCCAAGTATTCCATACATTCGGATAGCAACAAGATGTATCAAGATCTGGTGGCCAGAATGAAGCGGGAGATTGCTAAATATATATCCAAGTATGATACATGTTTTTTGACGGTCCTTAAATGCTAAATATGAATGTCAATTCACTGCATAAAAATTGTAAAATTGAGAACACAACATAGTGGTAGGAGTTAAAACTAACAAATTATACAAGTGTTAGTGTCTATTTTTATGTAGTTGAATTAAACCCCAAAAATACCCAAACCGCATGAACTCGTGTATAAATATCCCCTCACCCCCTCACTTCTTCACACACCACAAGTTTGAGAATATTACTCCACTCATAAGGTTTAGAGTTGCCCAAGTGGCTAGCCAAGTAGAAGGAGAGTGAGGAGGAGCTAGGAGGACGAGGCTTGGGCTTGTCAAGTCCCTCTTCCACACTTGTACCTCTACGAAAGTTCTGCCAAACTTTAGTAAGAAACTTCTGTGAATTCAATACAAGTTCGATCTCTATTTTATAGTAGTTTACTTTTGTAACTGCTTGTGGGTTCACTACTTTAATTTATTAGAGACTCTAGTCCTAGCTTTACATTTGAGACGATTAGAGTTGTGAATTAGAACTTAAGCGTGATGCTTATGTTAGAATTCATTAGTGGGTATCTCCTAGACCCACGGATCGAAGAGGTAGGTAGTATGTGGTGAGAGCCCTATCTATCCTTAGTAATCCTCCACATTCGGTTATTCTATAGGCTCATGGCATCTTGGTGTTACCAAGGGTAAACGCGTGCCCGAAGCAAGCAGTTGTTGTAGACTATTTTGGCCTAGATTTCAAACCATTGAATTCCTCTTAAACCCTTGCCTACCAAACAAATTGTGTGTCCTTGGGAGAACAAGCTAGAAGATCTCACACACGTTCATCAGATTCTATACCCTTGGGAATACTCTTTAAGGGGAAGTGCTACAATGGTATTTCTGTGTGCGTGTAGATTATTCTGTTTTCATAAGAAATATTGAAAGTGTCCGAGAGTTAAAGCCAATCATGTGAACAAAGCATGCACACCAACCCTTAAGTGTTCCAGCATGGAAATGAGATGCTACCGGTATGGATTTTATTGTTTGATTACCTTCCACATTTAGGAAACATGATTCTATTTGGATGATCGTGGATCGGTTGACCAAATAAGCCCATTTAATTCCGGCTCATAATAACTAAATCTCTACACGGTATGTCGAGATATACATTTTCAGGATTGTGTGTTGACACGGAATTCCCCATACCATCGTCTCTGAATGTGGATCTCTGTTTGTTGCTCGCTTTTAAGAGCAACTGCATGAGTCTCTGGGAACCAAGTCAATAAGAAGCTCTACATATCATCTCATACTGATGGTCAGACTGAAAGAGTAAATTAGATCTTAGAAGATATGTTGAGAGCATGTGTCATTGATCATGGAAAGAATTGGGATGACCATTTGCCATTAGCGGAATTCTCTTACAAAAATGGTTATCAATCAAGTATCAAGATGGCACCTTATAAAGCATTGTATGGATGTAAGTGTTGTACACCACTCAATTGATGTGAATTTGTCGAGCAAGTTATTTTCAGAGTTGATCTAGTTAAAGAAGCTGAAGAACGGGCCAAGCTTATTCAAACCACTCAAAGCTCCTCAGTCTCGTCGGAAAAATTATGCAGACAAGCGACATCGTATGATATACCTTGAAGTCAGTGATCAAGTGTATCTTCGTGTTTCTCTGATGAAACTGATTCATTGATTCGGAGTGAAGGGAAAATTGGCACCTCGTTTAATTGTCCCGTTTGCTATTACTGAGAAGTGTGGACCCGTCACCTACCGTTTGGAGCTACCTGCGTCATTGACAGGGATTCATTACATCTTCCATGTCTCTCAGTTGAGAAAATCGATAAGAAACCAACAGAAGTTCTTACAAAAGCATAGAAACATTGCAACCAGATCTGACCTATGTTGAACAACCAATTCAAATCATCAATGAAAGGACTCGTAAGACAAGAAATCAGTCACTGTGGTTTTACAAAGTATTACGGGGTAATCACACTGCCGATGAAGCTACATGAGAAAGTGAGGATTTTCTTTGAAGCAAATATATGAACTTGTTATCGTCATATCACCGATAACATTCTTACCATTCCATTTTCGTTTCAATCTCGAGATGAGATTCTTTTAAGGGGGGAGGGTTGTGAAAACCGAATCTCAGGGTTTTCAACTTTGACCCTACCTTTTTAAAATCACATGAGGCAAGAGGTTCAACATGATAGTTATCAAGGTTGGATTAAGGTGCAAAGTTCAGATAATTATAGTGCAACTCAAAGACTTTGTTAAAAAGGATTCAAAATTCCATAATAATATTAGAGAAGAACAATTCAAAAGTCCTATGGTTGCAAATATACTCTGGTGGCCCTCGATTATGTGTCCAAATGGGTAGAGGCATTGCCTTGCAAAAATAATGACTCCAGGCAAGATAGGAAAATGTCCCATGAGATCATTTTCCCACGCTTTGGCACTCCCGGAATGGTCATAAGTGATGGAGGGTCTCATTTCATTGATAAGACCTTCCAGAGCTTTCTAAGGGAGCATGGAGTTCAGCATAATATTGCTACTCCCTACCACCCAGAAACAAGCGGTCAAGCAGAAACAAATTAAAAAGCAGATCAAGAATATTATGCAAAAGATCGTCTTGGAAATGGGAATGGGATGGAAGAAGAAGCTACCTGACGCATTGTGGGCATATCGAACCGCCTACCAGACATCCATTGGCATGTCTCCGTTCCAACTTGTCTACGGGAGACTTGCCATCTTCCTGTAGAATTGGAACATAGATCCCATTGGGCCATAAAACGGTAGAACATGGATCTTGATAAGACTGGAAAGCACCGCTTGAGGCAGATCTTCAAGCTTGAGGAATGGAGGGATAAGGCGTACCATAGTGCCAAGATCTATAAGCAAAGAACCAAGAGATGGCACGATAAATGGATTATGCCAAAGGAGTTTAAGCCTGGAGATAAAGTTTTTCTCTTTAACTCCAGGGTAAAACACTTTGGACATAGGAAATTACAAAGTAAATGGGAAGGACCATTCACTGTAATAGAAACTTCATCTCTTGGAGCCATCACACTCCAAGATGATGAAGTCCATGTATTTAAGGTGACTGGGCACCGTCTCAAAATCTTCCTAGATGCCCAAGAGGATTTGGAAAAGGAACTCGACATAGTAAATTTTATCAATTTTCACTTCGTTCTTCCAAATTCCACATAATTTCTCGAAGTCCAATAAGTGGGCCCATTAGAGAAGTCATCCATATGGCTCACGAAATCCTAACCAATCCCTCGGTGCTACCACTTCCTTCCAATTTTCACCTTGCCCAAGTTGCATCTTCAAAATCCTATTCAATTTTTGGGTGCTAGTTTTCAATTTTAGTTTTCATTCAAGCACCCTCATTTTGAGTTCAATAAAATTGAACTTACCTGTCGAAGTGTACACTAAGACACTTCCCCCGGTACTACTAAAGTGTAGTCCGTGGAGGTTCGTATTTGGTTGGAGTGCGCGTAAGATTAAAAGTGAGATGGTGACAGAGAATTTTTACGTGGTTCGGGCCTCCTGAGCATAATACCCTACTACACAGGGTGGTTGTTGATGAGTTTGAGTGTGTAGTATGTGTGTGAGCTTGTGTGGCCTTTTTTATTCTACCATGCGGCGCAACCCTTTTATATGCTAAGGACTAGCAGTTGCATGGTTCACCTGGCCCCACAGGTGGCCCCAGCTGTATTGAACACCCTATACACGATCTACTGGTGTTACGGGTGATTAATAGTCTAATAACGTGTATTAATGTGGGTGTTTTCAATCTTGATGCTCCTCTAATCATTCGTCATTAATTCTAAATTAATGATGCATTAATTAGGTCTTGTAGCGGCTGTTTCAATAGCCTCTTTAATGTTCGTTCCATTAGAGATCCAACAGTCTTCCCGTTGCAGGCTTAGGTCCGGAGGCTTGATACGTGGCAGCTCTAAAGCTTCCCTCTGTGAGGAGGCAGGTCCAGAGCTGCTAAACATGTGGTAGCACCGAAGCTTCTCTCTACTAGGAGTTAGGTCCGGGGTCACTGGACACGTGGCATGACCGGAGCTTCCCTATGGAGGGAGTTAGGTCCGGCCTTGTGATACACATGGCAGCACCGGAGCTACCTGACTGAGGGAGGCAGATCCAGTGTGACGGGACACGTGAGCCTTCGAAAGTATTCAACTCGGATAGGTGGAACTCCGTAGTTTTAATCATGGTAAGCTTGGGTACCTGGTATCCAGGGTACCGACATTACCGGTTTAGCTAACACCGGTAAACTTCCTTTGCTTTATAATTCCATTTTGTATCAAAAAAAGTTTCCAGGAACAAGTGTGGGGGAGGAGTCCCTCCACAATCTTGCGATGTTTAGACCACATGTTTCACACGAGGAAACTTCGCAAACATACAAACGATACAACACGACAAAGCGGAGCACCAGAGGAGCCAACTAGAGGTTGGTCGACCTCCTGGCTCAGCCGACCTATGGATGGCCCCTCTCGGGCCCGTTTCGCTACACAATTTTTGTTTGAATCTCTTATCCCCTGCTCTTGGTGATTCACTGCAATTTGAGCTGAAAATTTTGACGTATTCATGACAATTCAAATTAAAATCAACTCAATTGAATTAAACATTGCAAAAAATGCTTAACTATGAAATTAGTATACCCTATATTTTGATTTCACTACCATGTTTCTTGAACTATATAATTAATTAGGACAACGTGTCATCTAAGTTTTTGATTGGTGTGATATGGTGAGTAAGATGAACCCATGGACAAACCTATCCTTGCTTGAAATTGATTTTGAATTTTGCACAATTTTGAAGTCTTAAGGTTTGCCTTCCTCTCTCATTGGAAATTAAATACCCACTAAGGCCATATGATATGATTATTGTAAACCACACGCATATGCCACACAGCATTTTCATTGAACTTTGTCAAACTCTTGATCCTATTGAGTGACTTGCATAAATCTTTTGATTAAGAAAATTCTTCTACACTCCACCATACTCCATCATTTTCCGACCATCAAAAGATACTCCATGAGAATTATTGCAAAATCCTCTCTCATTTAAAAGATGCATAAAAAGGAGTAGAAGACATGGCTATAAGAGCTCTCAAAAGAATTCAAAAAAAAGAGCCAATAAGTAGTCATGCTTCATCCTTGCACAAAAAGAGAGTGATCAAATGGGAGTTATCATAACCATTCATTATCCATCATTCACCCTTCATAATAAGTGCACAAGAATTTCCTTAGTTGTTGATTTTATTGCATGGTCTTCTCATATGGATCTCGTTTTTGACTTAGTAATATATGAATTGCAAGTGTGCTGCTAATTATCCCTACCAAGCTCCACAAAAAAGGCATATTTAGTTGTAGGGACAAATGTGGCAAAATTATGCCAAGGTGAGGATTTAAACACCTTGAGTGCCTTGAGAGAATTCAATAAGAGCAGGAAAAGGCATTATATTTGAAATTCAAAATATAGAAATTTTTCGAAGTCATTTTAGCAGGAGCAAGTCCGGGTGAGATACACTCAACCATTCCACCTCTCAAACGCACAAGATGATGTGGTAGCCACACTACAAAAAGGGTTCAAAAGCAAAGGTGTGAATTAAAATACTTTGTATACTCTTTTCATATCCACAAGCAATATTTTATCTTAAGCACTTAGTGCTCCTTGCCTTCACTCGAGGACGAGCAAAGGACTAAGTGTGGGGGAGTTTGTTGGCGGTCCTGAAATGCTAAATATGACCGTCAATTCAATGCATAAGATTTGTAAAATGGAGAACACAATATAGTGGTAGGAGTTAAAACTAACTAATTCCACAATTGTTAGTGTCTATTTGTATGCAGGTGAATTAAACCCCAAAAATACCCAAGCATGCAGTGAGTAATCCAAAAAGTTACCATTCGACAAATCAGGCGATGACACGTGGCCTCACATGGATCATGATTCATTCCCAGGCGTATCAAAGGAGATCCAATGGTGTTGCACCCGGGAAGAGGATCAGGGCCCACCTGGAAGTCACCCCAAGAAAGCACACCCGAGGGGGGTGCAGGACCAGGCCGGTCAACACCCCTAGTCGGCCGACTTGGCCCTGGCACCAAACTTGGTCATCTTCCATGTCTTGGCCTCCTGTAGCTCCCTGATGGAGATAACGACTTATTCTTGCAATAATTATGGTGCCAAACCGACTGAACTCATGTATAAATGCCCCCTCACTTCTTCACACACCACAAGTTTGAGAATAGTACTCCACTCATACGGTTTCGAGCTGCCCAAGTGGCCACACAAGTAGAAGGAGAGTGAGGAGGAGCTAGGAGGAGGAGGCTTGGGCTTGTTAAGTCCATCTTCCACACTTGTACCTCTACATAAGTTTTGCCAGAATTGAGTAAGAAACTTCTGTGAATTAAATATAAGTTTGATTTCTATTTTATAGTAGTTTACTTTCTTAATTGCTTGTGGGTTCACTGCTTTAATTATTAGAGGCTCTAGTCGTAGCTTTGCAGTCGAAATGATTAGAGTTGTGAATTAGAACTTGTGGTGCTTACGTTAGAATTCATTAGTAGGTATCTCGTAGGCCCATGGATTCAAGAGGTAGGTAGTAGGTGGTGACAGCCTATCTGTTCTTAGCAATCCTCCACGTTCGGATATGCCATAGGCTCATGGCGGGAATCGTCTTGGTGTTGCCAAGGGTAAAACCGTGCCTGAAGCAAGTAGTTGTTGTGGACTATTGTGGCCTAGATTTCAAACCATTGAATTCTTCTCAAATCCATGCCTACCAAAGAAACTGTGTGTCCTTGGGAAAACAAACTAGAAGATCTCACACATGTTCCTTGGATTCGATACCCTTGGGTCTTTAAGGGGAATTGCTACAATGGTATTTCTGTGCACTTGCGGATTATTCTATTTTTGTAAGAAATATCGACAGTGTCGGAGAGTTAAAGCTAATCATGTGAAGAAAGCACGAAGAAAGCACGGACACTCCAAACCATAAGTGTTCCAACATGGAAATGAGAGGATGTTAGTATGGATTTTATTGTTCGATTGCCTCCCATGTATAGGAAACGTGACTCTATTTGGATAATCGTGGATTGGTTGACCAAATAAGCCCATTTCATTCCGAGTCATAATAACTACGTCGCTACACAGTATGCTAAGTTATACATTTCCAGGATTGTGTGATTACACGAAATTCCCTGCACCATCATCTCTAACTGTGGATCTCTGTAAGTTGCTCGATTTTAAGAGCAACTGCATGAGTCTTTGGGAACCAAGTTAATCAGAAGCTCTGCATATCATCCTCAGACCGGTGGTCAGACGAAAAAGAGTAAATCAGATCTTAGAAGATATGTTGAGAGCATGTGCCATTGATCATGGAAAGAATTGGGATGATCATTTGCCATTAGCGGAATTCTCTTACAACAATGGTTATCAATCAAATATCAAGATGGCACTTTATAAAGCACTCTATGGACGTAAGTGTCGTACACCACTCAATTGGTGTGAATCTGACGAGCGGGTTATTTTTGGAGTTGATCTAGCTAAAGAAGCTGAAGAACAGGTCAAGCTTATTCAAACAACTATCCTCAATCTCGTTAGAAAAATTATGCGGCCAAGTGACATCGTTTGTTATACTTTGAAGTCAGTGATCAAGTGTATCTCTATGTTTCTCCGATGAAAGGGATTCATTGATTCGGAGTGAAGGGAAAATTGGCATCTCGTTTCAATGGCCGGTTTGCTATCACTAAGAAGTGTGGACCTGTCGCCTACCGTTTGGAGCTACCCGCGTCATTGACAAGGATTCATGACATCTGCCATGTCTCTCAGTTGAGAAAATGTATAAAGAAACCAACTGAAGTTCTTACAGAAGGCATAGAAACATTGTAACCAGATCTGACCTATGTTGAACAACCAATTCAAATAATCGATAAAAGACTCGTGAGACAAGAAATCAGTCGTTGTGGTTTTACAAGTTATTAAGGAGTAATCACACTGTCGATGAAGCTACATGGGAAAGCGAGGATTTTCTTCGAAACAATTATCCAGACATGTTATTGTCATATCACCGGTAATGTTCTTACCATTTTGTTTTTGTTCCAATCTCGAGATGAGATTCTTTTAAGGAGGGGGAGTTTTGAAAACCCAATCTCAGGGTTTTAAACTTTGACCCTACCTTTTTAAAATCACATGAGGCAAGAAGTTCAACTATACATGATGCATGATAGTTATCAAGGTTGGATTAAGGTGCAAATTTCAGAGAATTATAGTGCAACTCAAATACTTTGTTAAAAAGGATTCAAAATTCCATAATAAGATTAGAGAAGAACAATTCAAATGTGCTACTGTTCTGAATTTCAATTTTTTGCAGCATTCAAACATGAAATCTGAGGGCACCATTGGATTCCTCATGTCCAAATTAGGGGGACTACCGAGTTTGAGGATTTTAAGAGCTATTTTCCATTTTTACAATCGATTTTTCAAGTTTCTGTGAGGGAAGGGGTATGACATGTAGGCCCCACCTGTCAGGGGACCCACAGCATGTGCCCAGGTGAATCCCTCGCCTCTCTGGTGGTGCCACGGGTGCAGGGCGCCGCTGAGTGGCGGCTTGCCGTCTTGGAGTCGGTGACTCCCGCAAGCAAAGCATTCAAGGCGACCCCATCCTTCTACCACCTCGTTCTTACCTCTGTGAAACAAAAAATGTGTATTGCTTCTCTGCTCAGCATCCAACGCCCAGCTCGCTGCCCTCTCTGCTCCTCGCTATCGCCGTTGGTTCTTTCGTCGTTTCACCTAGCCACCAAAAGAAAACCTCATCCTAAGCTTGTCCTCTATTCGTTGCAACATCGAGTTCGTCATAGGGATGACAATTATAACCGCAGGTTCGGGTATCCTTCGGGTATTGCACCTGACAGGTGCGGGTACGGGTCAAAAATTTTACCCGCGGGTATAACCCGTACCCGACCCGATGTTTTGCAGGTACGGGTGCGGGTTTTATTTCCTACCCGCGGGTACCGACAGGTTACCCGAAGCTTTATTTTCAGCTCATATGAAAACAGTCCAGCCCACCTCCATATCACCCGCGGGTCAGCTCCTCTGTCTGGCGGTACAGCAGGCACGCGGTGTACGGCGCGTCTCGGTAGCAGAAGAGCAGGCGCGTCGGGAAACGGGCACGGGCGACGCACCCCTTGCGTGCATCCGGATGGAGGACGCCGTCGTGCACGATTTTTGACTGGTCTCCATCAACCAGCTGGATCTGCAACAAAGTGTGAAAAGATTTCATGTTGCATTGTTTAAACTCCCCCCAGGAAACAAAAACAAGCATGTTTAAATATATCATGCGTGAAGAATGATGTGGCGCAGGATGTTTCTGTGACTGTATTGACTGTGACCCGATCGAGACAAGGCGACAACAGCAATCCCTTCCCCTTCCAGGGTCAAAAGTCAATGAAAAAAATATAGCGATTTTCGTGCCGGAGAAAATGCGAACCTCTGGATCACCAAATTAAGTCGGACGTTGGTGCCAAACTTTGTTGAGAAGGCGTGAGAAAAATTTGTTTTTCCATTCGCTTGTGCAACCGATGCGTGTTAATTTTCCCACGCTTTCCTTGGGAAAAGGGTGCATGCGGCGCAACGCTTGGGCGCGTCGGCAAATGCCGAAAAGGGCGCCAGCAGTAGTGCGTGCTGGTTGCTGGGCGCGCTGGGAGTTTAGTCCCGCCTCGGCTATGGAGACACAACTGATAGCTTGATTTGAAAATAAAAAGAGACCGAGTGCTCAACTTGAACTCATGCTTACTCGGATCTAACGGGTACCCGAAACCTGCCTGAAACGCGTTGGGTATGGGTTCGGGTACCATTTTTTACCCACGGGTACGGGTACGAAAATTTACCCGTGCACTTTTTCATTTCGGGCAGGTATTTGTGATACCCGATCCGAACCCGATCCGTTGCCATCCCTAGTTCGTTGATTTTTTGGCTCACTCAGCGGCGTTTTGCAGGAACGCCGATGGCATTCTCGGTGCCACCAAGGGCATCTTCGCGTTCCCGGTGTTGTATTCCTAAATTATTTTCCGGCCTTTTCCTCATGAGTGTGGCTAGGTTTTCGTCTAATTCTTAGTACACCCTTCATTTTGCTTCGATTCAATGTAGAGATAGAATCCCAGTGCCTTGGTGCATCTCCCTGTGCAATTTTCTTGAGCTGTTGTGGTCGGGTTAGGTTTTTAGGGAGGATTTTGTGGACGCCAGCTACAAACCCTAGCTCGTCGGTGATGGCTTTGTTTCCGTCATTTCCTCTCCAAATGGACAGCAATTTCATGTCTCCCATGTCTCATTGGCCATCCTAGACACCTCGGTGCTTTGGATTAGGGTTTTTTGAGAGTAGCGCACTGAGCCACTTGTTGCCGTCAAGGTCACTATACAAGCAAGGCTGAGCCCTAGTGCTTTGCCCAACGTGTGTGCCTCGTGCCAAGGGGCATTTTTTCCCAAGTTCCATGGCCCTGAGTGATGGTCGGCGGGGAGGGAACGAGCGCATCCGCCCTAGCCGTTGGCCCTCCATGGCCTGGTTGGTGGTTGAAGAAGCCCCCCTTAGGTGAGATCTTATGTGCCCTATCGATCATATGTCCACATGATGCAAAATTGTGCCTCACATGTGGCACTTGCTGCTTAGTGGAATTCACCCGACTGGGCCCCAATGGTCAGCCTCTAGATCACTTCTCAGGTGGAATTCAAATCCGTGTGGGCCCCAAATGTCAGCCCTAAGACAATTTCCGTTCAAAGAAAATTTCCGAAAAAAACCTTCAATATTTGAAATTCCATATCTCACTGTAGACAACTTCAATTTCCAAACCAATTTTGCTAGAACCCTCTCAGTTGTGCCAAAATGTTAGAAAATACCAGAGAAAATACCCTAAATTGATTCAAACTTCAAAATTTGATTGTCAGTTGTAGATTGATCAGAAAATTGTGAAACAAATTTTCCTAGCACCTTCATGATCCACTCTACCTGTTTTGCAACTTATTTCGCCTGATACACCCTGCTATTTTTCTGGAGTGGCTTTATTAGTAGGGATCTTCGTCACATTCTAGTAACCACTTCCCTCCAAGCATCAAGTTGAACCTTAGCCTGTATTTACCTATGAATCCATGCACATTCTTTATAAAGGCTCAAGAACTGAATTTATTACATACTTAGACTTTGCTTATATAATATTCACTCATCGATATAATGGATAGGTCACTAATTGCATTGTTGTTCATATCGAATAGAAGGAACTCTTGAGGAGCAGCTGGAGCACATTAACTGTTTTCCATCGGAGTTTGACTTTCCTTTTGATCCACACCAAGACAAGCCCCGATTTGCATTTAAGTTAACAAGCTTTTCTTTACAATGGTTATTGTATGTCTAGTTGATATGTGCATTACGTCTTGGTTTTATTGTCACTCTACTTGCATGGCCAGAAATCCCTGGAGTCTATGGTTAATATGATGCTTATATGATGCTTAGTAATGCTATGTTGATACTACTGATATGGGTTTATTGGTATAACTCGAGTATGGCATTTTCCTGCTCGTGCACTGGTAGAAGTGGAATCAATTGGGATATTAGACATTGATTCACTTAATAGTTACTTGAGACCGGGCAGGAAGGCAGGAAGCAGCAGATTGGAGATCTGAGTGCATAGTTGCATGTGTCGATTGAAGACCGTACCGTGTGCGGCCCTGTTGAACAAGTTTCAATATGTATCGGATGTATACTGGGATTATGGGACCCATGAAACCAATGTAATTGGATGTTGAAGCATACTCCACCATCCTAGACACCACACACGTCACGAGGAGAGTAAAGGCAACTGCGGCAGAGACCGTATGTGGGACTTGCTTCCGGGATGGTAGGACCGGCTCAATATTTGAGTGTCTCGTGACCTTAACTGGTTGATACATTTTAATTAAGTGATTTCAGATTTAATTAGGTTATTCACCCCCCTCTAGGCTACTTTCAGACGGCCTATACAAAGTGCAGTTTTTCTCCTACGGTTTATGTTTTATCTGACTCCAATAAGGAATCAATTGCATATCCATGGGACTCTAGGGTCTATGGGTTCAATATACTTGACACATTCACAGAGACATCCCAGCCAATTTATATGTTTCTGACCCGAGAGCCGGCCGCATGAAGAGGAACAATCGTAAAACATGACGTATTCGAAACTACATGGACAAGAGATCGGATAAAGAAGAAAACGATGCAGTGTGTAACAAGCTCGAACACACCTACAACACTTGTAGAAAAAATACACACTTGTAAAAAATATAGTAGGACCGATATCCGTCGAAGCTGTCCTATTAAAACCAGCAACAGATGGAAAGCCTCTGCTAGCTGCATCGACGACATTGAGATGCCCTCACGCTCATACCACTTGATCAGACTTTATTTAGGGATGTTTCAAATTGTAATATTGTTCAATCAGTGTTTAATGTAACGTTTATACAATATTTGTCGTTTATAATATGTATGAACTATGTTTGTTATGTTTGTAAGACTGCACTATGTTTCAACTTTGTTCTGTTAAATACATTAAAATATTAGAACTACTCCCTTCGTCCTAAAAAGTTTGTCGCTTTGTAGTTCATTTTAGAACTACAAAGCGACAACCTTTTTGGGATGGAGGGAGTACATCCGTGATCAGGAGATTGAAAAAAACACCTAAGGGAGGGGTAGGGGTAAGGGATGAGTTGCCTAGCCACGGGGCAACTCATCACGAGGGACATCAGCGCAAAAGGAAAATTTGTGCTTCACCCCTGGGCAGATGATTCGTTCAGCCACGGGGTTACTTATCCCTACAAATGATGAATTGAAACTTACCTAGATCAGAGCATCGACGAGCGATAAAAGTCGTCTCTCCACTGTTAAGCAGAATTGTTGAAAGTAGAATTAAACAACAAGGAAGAAAATTGAGAGAAACTTGAGAGAATTGCAAATGATTCACTATCTCTTTATTCATTCACTTGTTTGCTATTTATACATGTGATGGTGGCTATTGGAGAGGAGACATGACTCTTGGATGGAGGAAGTTACAATTGCATATGACTCTTTAAGTGATCACATGTCAAATTGTTTTGCTCCCCCTTGAGCACTTGAACTCCTCGTTCAATGGCTATAATCTTCGAAAAACCTAATGGGAAAAATTTGAAGATATATAATTGAATGCTTGTGTAAAAACTCCTGAAAATATTATTAAAACAGGAGAAAACACAACATTTAAATGTCATATTTGTTTTCATATAAAAACCTCTGTAGGGAAAATAAGAAAACAGACATTATCTTGCATCCTCATTGCCTATTAAAACTTATTGTGAGAAAACTTTTAAAAGTAAAAACTCACATAAGAAAAAGAGTGCAACTTGATGCAATAGTCATGAAGTTCTATGATAAAGATCCTCCTAAACTTTGTAAATCTCTTAAGTCTACGCATACCAATACCATCGACACATTTGGAAAATGTGGAGTATGATAGGGACTTAGTGAATAAATCAGCTAAATTATCACATGGCTTCGTTTGTTGAAGATTAATCTCTCCATTCACTTGAAGTTCATGTGGGTAAAAGAGTTTAGGTGTTATGTGTTTAGTAATATTAGTTTTCATATAACCTGATTGCATCTGAGAAATACAAGCTGCATTATCTTCATAGATAATGGTAGGTGACACAATAGGTCCAATACCACATGAGACTTGTATGTGGTTAATCACTCTACGTAGCCGTGCACATTCACGTGCGGCTTCACATATTGCTATGATTTCGGAGTGATTGGAAGACGTAGCAACTAGAGTTTGTCAGACTTCCATGAAATTGTCGTCTGTCTGTGTAAAAACATGAATCCTGTTTGGGATTTACCATTATGGAGATCACTCAAATACCCAACATCAGCATAGCCAATGAGGTTAAGATTTTGGTTCTTATTAAAGAAAAGACCTAGATCTTGTGTGCCTTTGAGATATCTAAAAACATCTTTAACTCCTTTCCAATGATGCAAGGTCGGAGCGGCACTATATCTTGCTAGTAAATTTACTGCAAATGCAATATCGGGTCTTGTACTATTTGCAAGATACATAAGTGCTCCAATGGCACTTAGGTATGGATATTCATAATTCAATACCTCTTCTCCTTCTTGGCGTGGCCGAAATGGATATGTGTCCTTTTCTAAGGCTCTCACAACCATAGGAGTTTTAGATGGATAAGCTTTATCCATATTGAATTTCTCCAATACTTTTTGGACATAAGCCAATTGATGTACGAGAATGCCCGTTGGAAGGTGCTCCAGCTATAAACCTAAGAAAGATTTAGTTTTACCTAAATCCTTCATCTCGAATTCCATCTTTAGATGATTGCAGGCTTCATTAATGTCAAGCTCAGTGCTAATGATACTTAAATCATCAACATATACTGAAATTATGCAAAATCTTGTTGAGGATTTGCATATGAAGACACAAGGACAATCATCATTTGTAGAGTAGCCTTTGTTTAGAAGGAACTCCTTCAGTCAGTTTTACCATGTCCTTCTAGACTGTTTTAAGACATATAATGACTTGTTGAGCTTGACACAGTACATGTTGCGCCTTACATTTTCATTCGGTACAGGTATCCTATCGAGGACTTTCATGTATATATCCGAATTTAGTGACCCATATAAGTACGCAGTCACGACATTCATCAACTGCAAAGATAGATTCTTTTGTGTTGCTAGTGATATAAGATATCGAAAAGTTATTCCATTCATTACTCGAGAATATGTTTCATTGAAATCAATGTCGGGCCTCTGTGTGAACCCTTGTGCAACTAGTCGTGCCTTGTATCTCACAACCTCATTGTTTTCATTCTGTTTTCGGGCAAAAACCCACTTAAACCCGACAGGATAGGTTCTAGGAGGTGTAGGTATTACGTTACTGAATACCTCTCTCTTTTCAGTGAGTCAAGTTCTGCCTTGATAGCTTCTCTCTATTTGATCCAGTTTGAGCGTCGTTTACACTCTGTCATAGTCTTAGGATCGGGATCATTGAGAATATCAACTATCTTGGTTGAAAAGCATGAGTTGACAACCATTGTACTACGGTCAAGTAATTCTCCAGAACTAGTATAATTGATGGAAATTTTTTGTACCTCGTGTATCTCATCATGATTTTCCAACATGTGAGTATTAGGGTCTTCCGATCCTCCAACATGCTCTATAGTGCGCACTTGAGGGCTAGGTCTTGGATTCATCAGATCCAATTGGTGTCCATCAATATTTTGTTGACTTGCATTTACTTGATGTGAGGAAACTTTTGTCCTCGTAGTCTTTGGACGCTTATTTGAAGCATTTTTCTGCTGAATTGCTCATCCCCTTTCGGAGGTGGAGTGGTTTTTATTGGTACCTTCACTCTACATGGTGAATTAACAGCAGGATTTAAAGACTTTGTGACACATTTATAATCAGTAAACGCATCTAGCAGGTTACTAGCAATTTTTTGTAACTCAATGATTTTTTGAACTTGAAGTTCAGTCTCCTTTGTACGTGGATCAGAGGATAGGATAGATTTATCATCCCAATTAATTTCTCGGCTTTCATTGATATATTTATTATCTCCCCCTAAAGCCGAAAAATAATCCTCATTAAAAATGCAATTAGCAAGCCGGGCTGTGAATAAATCACCCGTTAAAGGCTCCAAATATTTTATGATAGACAGAGATTGAAATCTCACGTAGATCCCCAATTTTCTGTGAGGTCCCATAGATTTTCGCTTTGATGGTGAAATTGGTGTATACAATGCACATCCAAATTTCTGCAGATAGGAGATATTTGGCTAATCTTCACGCACAAGTTGGAGCGGGGAGGTGGTATGATATGCAGTTGGACATAGTTGTAATAGATCAGCAGCGTGTAAAACTGCATGACTCCAACAAGATGTTGGTAAATTGCATTCTTGTAATAATGGTCTAGTTATGAGTTTCACTCTCTTTACGAGAGATTCTACCAAACCATTTTGTGTGTGAACATATAAAACAGAATGTTGCACTTCAATACCTTGAGCCATACAATAATCATTAAATGCTCTAGATGTAAATTTAACAACATTGTTCTTATGGATACTTTTTATCCTATGTTCAGGATAATTTGCTTTCAACCTTATGACTTGTATCATAAATTTGGCGAAAGCATGATTACGTGTAGATAATAAAAACACATGCGACCATCTTGTAGATGTGTCGATTAAAATCATAAAGTATATAAATGGACCACACATTGGTTGTATGGGTCTACAAATGTCTCCTTGAATGCGTTCAAGGAACTTTAAAGGTTCAGCATGGATCTTAAGCGGACAAGACCGCAAGATCAACTTACCCATAGCACATGAAGTGCACACAAAATCATTAGATTTTGGAAATTTTGCATTACTTAATTCATGGCCGGTGCAGTTACCAATAATTTTTCTCATCATCCCTATTCCAGGATGACCTAAACGTGAATATCAGGTCTTTAATGTATCAACATTTTGAAAAATCACCGTGTATGTAACATATGGTATGAGTTTGATGTATGTGAAATACAATCGAGATGGAGTAGAAGGAATTCTTTCTAGAACTTCATAGCCATATCCGTAATTATTAGAAATAAGAAAAAATTCTTCTTTATTTTCTTCATGAGTACATATATGTAACCAATTTTTCCAGATATCTTTAAAACTTATGAGAGTACATGTAGAATCGAGATACAATAAAGCATCCTCAATTACCACTTGTGTCCCATTGGGAAACATTATAGTGGCTCGGTCAGAGCCAGCTATTGTAGCATCACTTTCAGCGATTGTTAAAACATTTTTCGACCTCCTAGTTAGGGTCTGGAAATATTTTGTTTCCCTAAGTATAGAGTTTGTGGTGTAATTATACACAAGGCGCATTTCTTCTTCCATCTTAACTTTCCGTATGATCTTGGTTTCAATCTTCAATCTCTCTTATATGAATTGATCAGTAGATCGTGCTGATAACGTGTTAAAAGTAGAATTGAACAACAGAGAAGAAAATTGAGAGAAACTTAAAAGAATTGCAAATGATTCACTATCTCTTTATTCATTCACTTGTTTTTTATTTATACATGTGATGGTGGCTATTAGATAGGAGACATGACTCTTGGATGGAGGAAATTACAACTGTATACGATTCTTCAAGTGATCACATATCAAATCGTTTTGTAACAGAAACGACCTACGGACGGTGCGCCCACGAGCGACAGGTTGCAGGTCGACGAGCGCTGGACTCTGCAGTTAGCATTTTTTTAGTCGTTAGATGTCTAGTTAGCATTACATTATCATTTTCGTAATTTAAGTTTGTATGTTGATTATGAGAGAGGGATTGCTTCCGCTGTGCCAGATGCTCGCGTCCGCACAGTCGTTGCAGCTGGACCGGTCCCTGCTAGCGGCTTTGCTGGACAGGTGGAGGCCGGAGATGCCCACCTTTCCCCTGCCCATCACGGAGGTTGCCCTGACGTTGCAAGACATTTCATACCTGCTCGGTCTTCCCATTGCCGAGGAGGCTGTTACTGCATGGGACCTTCCGTCGATGTGGCAAGCCGATATTTGGGCCCATTTCTCAAAGTCCTGGGTTACGAAGTACATGGTAACATAATGTATTGTATCATTTCCATTTAATGTGATACTATCTTATGTCTAACCATATAATTGAACTGTAGGTGGAGAACATGCACTCCGATGCTCACGAGAGTGCAGTCAGTCGACACTTGGAGGCCTACCCGTTGTGGCCCTTCGGTGGGTGATGTTCTGCACGATGTATGGGAACATGATCAAGAACGAGTTGATCTCGTATGCTACGGAAATCGTGAACGTCGGTGCGAGTGAGCTGCACCCATACAGCTGGGGGGGAGGGGGGGTAGCCGTGCTTGTAGAGACCTACTAGGGTCTCTGCCAGGCGTGCACCAAAACAGGTGAGGAGCCCGTCTTGACAGAGTGTCCACTCCTGCAGCTCTAGCAGTACGAGCGCTTCACGATTGTGAGCCTGGTCGTTGATCTGGGGCCTTAGGAGGAGGAGCTGTATCGGGACGACGAGGAGAACAGCCCTACGATGGGGTTTTGAGTGACACTGCGGGTATGTTTTTAAACAAAACTTATGTATTTTATAGCAAGTTTTAATGTTTTCATACTAATGACACTACATAAGAAATCCAAATAGGAGACTAAGATGGACGACGCGCTCAAAAGCGGCATCTCTGATAATGTTAAGCGAGACGAGCCCGCTTCAGCGAGAATCTGACATGGCTCAGCTAAAAGTACAAGGAGACGCGTTAAAACAAAGCTCGTCTCAATTAAATTGGTATCCGAGACACGCTATCATCTCTGAAAAGCGGGAGACGCACATAAAACACATCACGTCTCTTATGACCGACGTCTACATCTCCTCTGCTAAAAGAGAGACGCGCTTTAATGGAAAGCGCGTCTCTGATTTCTCACGTCACCTTTAGCTTCGTGATTTCTCCATTTTGCTTCGGTTCACTGTTGACACATCACTGAACTCAGAGCATATTTTCACTTGATACCTGAATATAATCAAATCCTTCCTTATAATATCTGAGGAACACGATGAATACACCACTTATTCATTCATTCGCACAGTTGAAGAACACACAAGATAATATTCAATCACGTAGATAAACAAAGATAAAATTCATTCATTAACAATATTTACAAAACAGAAGCTACTAAAAACAACAAAGAAAAACTAAATCATCCTCCTCCTCCTCCTCCTCCTCGTCCTCCGGCGTCGAATCCGGCGCGTGTGCAACAGGAGCCTGGGCCAGCTGCTGTAAGACCTATGTGTGTTGAATAAATTGGCTTGTAGTGAATACACTTGGCTTTGATGATAAAAGTTTTAAATATCACCAAAACACCTTTTTATCAAGGTCCGACTCTAGCTCTGAGCTACAGCAAGGTCCGACGGTAGGTCCGGCTTGTTTTGGGTAGCTCTGGTTACGTTCGATGCTAGGTCCGACTAGCTTTGGTCAGCTCCGGTGAGTTTTGTCTTTAGCTCCGACATGTCTTTGATAGCTCCGGCGTGTTTTTGCTAAGCTCCGAGTTGATTTTTCTAGCTCCGGCTTTTGGGTTTACTAGTTCCGACTAGTTCTGGTTAGCTCCGGCGCTAGGTCCTGCTAGTTTTGTAAGCTCCGGCGGGAGCTTGGTTGTACTAGTTTTGGTAAGCTCTGGCGCTAGGTTCTACTAGCTTTTGTTAGCTCTGGCTCAAGGTTCGGGTTGCTCTGGCAAGGTCCGGAACTTGACTGAAGTGCTTCTGCTTTTCATTTGCAATGTTTTGTACTTGCTTTACATTGTTGGAAAGTTTGCTTAGTATTCTTTTACTAAGTTTTTGGTGCGTTTTGGATGATATGGCTGATATCATTTTGCTATGCTTTGCAACATGCTTATGGGAGGCTCTCACGTAAGGTGTTGTGTTCGGAACTAACTTGAGTCAAGTCAAGGACTTGGGGTCGTATGGATTGGTTGTTTATTCATGTGCAGGTGTTGCTTGAGTTCAAGACATGTCTGGTGACGGGATCCATTGGACTAGTCTCAGGGAGGAGATGAGGTTCCAACAACCAAATTCAGGAGGAATTATGGTTGAGCTGATCATGAGGTTGCACAACATGATTGAATCAAGAACAATGCATATGAAGGTATCGTGGACGTCATTGGAAGATGTTTGCACGTGTGCAAGGAGTGCATGGACGTGGCTACATGGTTCCGAGACGTGATGAAGAGATGTGGACGTAAAGAGTTGGTCAGAAAGGTCCAACCGACTAGGTTATGGACTCAGGCTGCGGCTGAGTCGGGTTTGACTCAAATATGGAAAGATTTGGGTTGGTTATGATAGGATTTCGTGTGAGTCACGAATTTGAGTTGTTTAGGAATGTGGGATACGTTCCTAAGGTGTTTGGAAGTCTTGATATTGCTTCTATCTGTGTATAGAAGAATCTTGAGCAGTTATGAAAAGTTATGATTCATGATCTGAGTAGGATTGGAGTCCTAGTTGATATTGGGTTGGCCTAAGGACTGGTTATATAAGCAAGGGAGACCAGAGCTCGTGGTGCACGACTTTGAGCTGTTCCTCTTGTGTTCTATTGAATAAAATTCTTAGTTTGGAGGAACTTTTGTGCCTTGTTCGTCCGACTTGTTCCAGACAAGTTTTACTCGTCGAGTTTCTGGACAGCACTACCTCTCGTCGGTGGTTTTATCATAACTCGAGTTTTACAGATCCAATTGATGTGATTCTTTTTGGGTTGTCTTCACAACTTGATTGTCTATCATATGTCAAAATTTCATGGTCATTGGATTTGTGGTCTATGATCTACGCGAGTTTCTTTGCAGCGTTCCAGAACTGTTTTTTCTCGGGTAGGACAGATTGACCATTGTTTATCTTTCGATCATAACTTGAGTTTTTCTCGACGGATTTGAGTGATTCTTTTTGTGTTGTCTTCTTGACTTGATTCCCTCTGATATCTATCACTTTTGTCACGGTGAAACACATTTAGATTAGTCTCACACACTATTTCTTTAACAGATCGTTTTTTTGCCGAAAGGGTTTGGGGTTTAATTGTTTCCGCTGCGTAAGATTTTTAAATCTACCATTCACCCCCCCTTCTGGTAGCTTTTCATGTGCTCTTCGATCCTACAATTGGTATCAGAGCCACGGTGCTCTAATCTTTGTGATTTGCACGTGTTTTTGACTAATCATCATGGAGAAGTACTCCGCCAAACCTTGTGTGTTTGCTGGTATTGATTTTCAGGTTTGGAAGGCACGCATGGAGGCTTTCATCCAGGCACAAGACTTTGCAATATGGGAGAAGGTATACAAGCCTTACGAAGTCCTAACAAACGATCAAGTTATAGCTACAAATTTGAGAGATGTCGACAACAACAACAAGGCTCGGAACTTGATCATACAAGGATTAACTCAAAGCGACTTCGCCCGTGTTGCACACCTCCGATCTGCATACGATGTGTGGAAAGCACTTTGTGACTACCACGAAGGATCCAACACGATCAAAGAGGTAAGGCAAGACATGTTCAAAAATGAATACATGCGCTTCGAGATGCAACACGATGAGTCTATTGATGACCTTTTTGCTCGCTTTAATAAGATTCTCAGCAACTTGCGTAGTGTCAATGTTAATTTTTCATATGCTGAAAATGCTAGGCAATTGCTAAGTGCATTAGATATGTCAATTTGGGAGATGAAAGTCACATCTATTCTTGAATCTACTGTCATGAGTTCACTTACTTTAGATGTGCTATATTCCAAGTTAAAAACTCATGAAATTGACATAATCTCACGTAAGAGGCCCAATAAGTCTATTGCATTTGTTTCACAACGTGATATGTCTAGCTCCGGCCAATCATCATCTTGCAATACTCTTGTTTTGTTGCCCTCACTAACCCTGGAGCAGATCGAAGAATTTCCAGAAGAGGTGTTGGCACTCATCTCTACTAGATTCTCAAAAGCATTGCAAAATGTGAGAACTAGAAGGAGAGGAAGCTCCAGACCTCAACGCTGTTTTGAATGTGGTAAAACAGGACACTTTTGTACAGAATGCCCTAACCTTTCAGTCCGACCACCCGGGAAGAAAAACAAAGCAAGGTCCGGACCTCCTCTGGAAATTCCAACAAGAAGAAGAAAGGTACCATAGGACGCAAGATGATCAACAGTTTCATCACCGCGCTTCAAGAGTTCAGTTCAAGTGACGTGGACATTGAAAGTGATGAAGATGAAGATGATTTGGCAAACTTGTGCTTTATGGCGGGCAAGTCAAGATCAAGTATGGAGGAGGCAGAACACAACAGCGACAATGAAGAGGTATGTCCTACTTGCGAAGAAATGTGTGATGCTATTTCTCGTGCCACTGTTATTGTTAAGAAAAAGGACAAAAAGCTTAGGGATAGTGCTGCTAAAATTGAATCACTAGAATCTGAAATCAACCGTTTAAAAACTTCGATTCCTAGTGATGATGCATGTTCTTCATGTGATTTAATATATGAACAATTGTCCTCATTAAGAAGTGCGCACACCTCCACACTTGATAAACTTGAGTTAGAAATTGAAAAGAACAAAGAGCTTGCTGCACTTAATGATAAAAACTTGAAAGATGCTAGCTGTTCTACAATTGATTTGCAATGTTCTACTTGTGATGATCTTGATAAGAAACTACAGGATGCTATGAATGAAATTTCTATATTGAACAATGCTTTACGTTCTCATAAAGTTAAATTTTGTTCCAATTGCAAACTAAAAGGAAAAACTTCATGTGAAAATTGCCTTGATCTGTCCAATAAACTTGATGACATGCATAGGACATTAGATCGGTTTTGTAATGGGAATAAGAACTTAAACTTAATGTTGAATTCTTCCAAGTCTTGCAATGATAAAACTGGTTTAGGTTTTGATTATCATGCTCATGATAAGGCACATCCACCTAAAATTGTAAAGTTATTAGGAAGTGTTTTGATTCAAAAAGTTCCTAAACAAAAAGGAGTGGTTTTCAAATCTGCAGGAGTGCTGCCTCATTCGGTTTCAAATAAAAATATTGCTTGCTCATCTAGACATGAACACAAAGTTAAATTTCATAGATGGGCATGTCATAGATTTTTGTTATAGACTAGCTAAACAACATAAAAGGGAAATAATGGTTGCTAGATCTCATAACTTTTATGCAAAATTTGCTGCACACATTGAACCGAATGTACAACCTGCTGTTTTGAGTCAAAAACATTCAAAGTTTACCTCCGGACCTTCTGTTTTTTCCTCCGTAGCTACTGATTTTTGTGCTACACAAGTAACACCTTATAGGTCAGTAATCGAGAATAAAAAATCTCAAACTTTGACTCATAAACCTGCTGTTTTGTCTCAGCTTTCGCGTGTTTTTCCTGCTGCACGTCGCGTGACTCAGTACTGGATTCCTAAATGCCTTATGACTAACCCCAGTATTGAGTCATCGACGTATTGTGCTTTTATGTAGGTTACACGTTTGAGGAAGGAGAACATTTGGATTGTGGATTCAGGTTGTTCACGCCACATGACCGGTAACAAAGATTGGTTCTCCTCCCTCTCTTTTGTGTCACGTGTAGAAAATGTTACTTTTGCCGATAATTCTTCAACTCCTATAATTGCTAAGGGTTCGGTTAGAGTAAATGATCACTACACCTTGGAGGATGTGGCACTTGTCAAAAATTTGAAATACAACTTGCTTTCTGTTTCACAATTGCTAGATGGAAATCTGGAAATTATTTTCAATAAAAACCACTGCAAAGTTGTAAGTTCAAATAGTGAGCTTATTTTTAACATGTCTCGGTTTGGAAGAGTTTTTAAAGCTGATTTTGATATGTCTTCCTCTAAGCATAGGTGTCTAGTTGCTAATGATTCGAATGACTTATATTTTTGGCATCGTAGACTTGGTCACATAGGCTTTGATCACCTAACACGTGTTAGTGCTCTTGATCGCATACGTGGGCTGCCTAAGCTTTAAGGGGACAGAGAAATTGTGTGCTCTTCTTGTAGACATGCTAAGATGGTTGCAGGTTCACATACTCCTCTCACAATGATCATGACAACTGAACCACCTCAACTTTTGCATCTTGACACCGTAGGACCTTCACGTGTTCAATCCTTCGGAGGTAAATGGTATGTTCTTGTTATTGTTGATGATTATTCTAGATACTCTTGGGTTTACTTTATGGCATCTAAGAATGAAGTTTTTAGTCACTTTAGGACTTTATTTCTTAGATTATCAATTGATCACACAGGATCTTTAAAGGCAATTAGAAGTGATAACAGAACTGAATTTAAAAATCAATCTTTTGATCACTTTTGTGCTGAAAATGGAATAGATCATCAAATTTCTTCCCCATATGTACCTCAACAAAACAGTGTTGTAGAAAGAAAGAACAGAACCTTAGTTGAGATGGCTAGGACTATGCTTGATGAATATCAAACTCCTAGGAAATTTTGGGCTGATGCGTTAGCAACTGCTTGTTATGTCTCAAATTGTGTTTTCTTGCGTGCTAAGCTAGGTAAAACACCATATGAGCTTCGGTTTGGACATAGGCCTAGTGTTTCACACTTTCGGGTCTTTGGCTGCAAATGCTTTGTTAAGAAACATGGTAACCTTGATAAATTTGAATCTAGATCCATTGATGGCATGTTTCTTGGTTATCTATCTCATACTAGAGGCTACCGTGTGCTTTTATTTGACACTAACAAAATTGTGGAGACTTGTGAAGTGTCTTTTGATGAATCTAGCCCAGGTAGTAGCTCAAACATTGCAGGTCCAAATCCATATCCGCAGGGGGAGAGCATTTTTATTGAAGATGAGGAAGAATTGGAGTTGCTGCCAGAAAATTCAGCAGCTAAAGACTTTGGTTTAGCTCCGGATGTTAATTCTCAACCAGCACCGACAACCATCAATGCTGATTCAAATCATCCTCAAGTCACAAGCTCATCAATCTACGATGAACCTAATGAAGAAGAAGCTTGTGAGACATCTATTCCCCTACGGTTTTACAAAGATCATCCCCCACAACAGATGATTGGAAGCTTGCACGAACGAGTCACACGGTCCAGGTTTTGCGATCCAAACTCTCATGCTCATTCTGCTTTTGTTGCTTCTTTTGAACCCAAAGATATATCACACGCACTCACTAATGAATCTTGGATTATTGCCATGCAAGAAGAGTTAGAAAATTTTGAAAGAAATAATGTTTGGAAACTTGTACCTCCACCTCAAGGTCACACTTTAATTGGAACTAAATGGGTATTTAAAAATAAACAAAGTGAGGATGGGGTTGTGGTTAGGAATAAGGCTAGGTTGGTTGCTCAAGGTTTCACTCAAGTTGAAGGTCTAGATTTTGATGAAACTTTTGCTCCTGTCGCTAGATTAGAAGCCATAAGAATTTTTTTAGCTTTTGCAGCATCTAAAGGTTTTAAGCTATATCAAATGGATGTTAAAAGTGCTTTTCTTAATGGCTACATAGATGAGGAGGTTTATGTCAAACAACCACCGGATTTTGAAAATCCAGATTTTCCTAATCATGTTTACAAACTGTCCAAAGCCTTATACGGTCTCAAAAAAGCCCCTAGAGCATGGTATGATAGGTTAAAAACATTCTTACTTGAACAGGGGTTTACCATGGGCAAGGTTGATAAAACTTTTTTTTGTGCTTAAGCATGGCAATGACTCATTATTCGTTCAAGTGTATGTGGATGATATTATCTTTGGTTGTGCTTCTCATGATCTTGTGTCCAAGTTTTCAGCAATGATGAGTTCCGAATTTGAAATGAGTATTATGGGTGAACTCACTTACTTTTTTGGGTTGCAAATCAAGCAAACCAAGGAGGGTACCTTTGTGCATCAAACGAAGTATACCAAAGACCTCCTAAGGCGCTTCAACATGGGCAAAAGCAAGCCTCTTCAGACACCAATGGGAAAAGCAACAACACTTGAACTTGATGAAGATGGTGAATCTGTGAATCAAAGAATATAGAAGCATGAACGGATCACTTTTGTACCTCACAGCATCAAGACCGGACATACAATTCAGCGTATGTCGTTCTGCACGGTTTCAAGCTTCTCCACGTGCTTCACATCGTCAAGCCGTCAAAAGGATTCTCAGGTACTTACAGGAAACTCAAGAATTTGGCATTTTTCTTCCTTCCTCCTCAACCGTTACTTTGAAAGCTTTTTTGGATGCTGATTTTGGGGGTTGTAGGATTGATAGGAAAAGTACTTCCGGTGCTTATCATTTTCTTGGTAATTCTCTTGTTTCTTGGTCCTCTAGAAAACAAAATTCAGTTGCACAATCCACAGCCGAATCTGAATATGTAGCTGCTGCTAGTGCTTGCTCACAAATTCTTTGGATTGTTCAAACACTTAAGGACTATGGGGTTGATCTAGATAGTGTTCCACTATTCTGTGATAACACTAGTGCCATTTGCATTGCTAAAAACCTCGTGCAACATTCTAGAACTAAGCACATTGATATTAGGTATCACTTTCTCCGAGTTAACGTTGAAAAAGGAAACATTGTGCTTCACCATGTAGATACCGAACATCAATTGGCTGACATTTTTATAAAACCTTTGGATTTCACTCATTTTTGTTTAATCGTAGTGAAATAGGGGTTATGCATCCTCATGGCTTAAATTGAGGGGGAGTTTTGAAACTTGGGAAGTCTATGAGTGAATCTGAAATTAAAATAATATGAGCATAGTATTTCATACATATATGACTTTCTGATTCCTTTTACATGCTGAAAGTTCTTACTACATTACTCGTGTTATACATTTTGTATTTTTTGCCATGTCTAGTAATTGGAATAATTACTTACACTAAAACTGGTCATGGTCGAACTTTCTTGTTGTTTTGAACTTGTTACATGTTCACAAGTGCTTTTAATCATTAAGAATTCATCAAGTAATCAACTCACATGTTGAGTTTTTATGAACAAATATAAATTGAGAAAAGATCAAGAGAATATGCATGCATCGCACTTCTTCTTTTGAGATGGCTTGTCATTGCACTTAGATATGAACTTGGAAGAAGTTGTGTATGACTAAAACCACGTCCTTAAGCTTTTGATTGTCAAATGACATAGGCTTGGCTTGGTTGGTTAGAATAAGGCAGATGCGCATATAATCTCTTGCAAATATCATATGATCTAAATTTATGCTTTGAAAAAATAATAAAATGCAGCAACTAGTGTCATGCTTTCAGGTTTTGAAATAGTTAAGTTTGTGAGATCATGACCTGCTAAAATTGAAAATTACACTTGATCTCTAGCATGGCTTACACTACTTTATGTATCTCATTGATGTGATAGTGTAAGTTACTTGATAGTATGACTTGGATGAGCCTTGTTTATATGTATATGTTATAATATGCTCATAACAACTAAAGAGGGAGAGATAAATTGTTTATATGCTCATGACTTGCTGAATACATTGTCAAAGGGGGAGAGATAAGCATGAAGAGAAAGAGAATATGTGCATAAGGAGAGATAATAAAGGGGGAGAGATAGGGATAATTTTTTAATTTTTTAGATTTTCTTCTCATTTTACTTTTAATTTACAAAAGGGGAGAAATTGCCTTCAAAACTTTTATGTGAATAAGCCAATGTTCGGATTTTAAATGGTGTTGCCAATGCATTCATCAAGGGGGAGATTGTAAGACCTATGTGTGCTGAATACATTGGCTTGTAATGAATACACTTGGCTTTGATGATAAAAGTTTTAAATATCACCAAAACACCTTTTTATCAAGGTCCGACTCTAGCTCTGAGCTACAGCAAGGTCCGACGGTAGGTCCGGCTTGATTTGGGTAGCTCCAGTTACGTTTGATGCTAGGTCCCACTAGATTTAGTCAGCTCCGATGAGTTTTTTCTTTAGCTCCGACATGTCTTTGATAGTTCCGACGTGTTTTTGCTAAGCTCCGAGTTGATTTTTCTAGCTCCGGCTTTTGGGTTTACTAGTTCCGACTAGTTCTGGTTAGCTCCGGCGCTAGGTCCTGCTAGTTTTGTAAGCTCCGGCGGAAGCTTGGTTGTACTAGTTTTGGTAAGCTCCGGCGCTAGGTTCTACTAGCTTTTGTTAGCTCCGGCTCAAGGTTCGGGTTGCTCTGGCAAGGTGCGGAACTTGATCGAAGTGCTTCTGCTTTTCATTTGCAATGTTTTGTACTTGCTTTACATTGTTAGAAAGTTTGCTTAGTATTCTTTTACTAAGTTTTTGGTGCGTTTTGGATGATATGGCTGATATCGTTTTGCTATGCTTTGCAACATGCTTATGGGAGGCTCTCACGTAAGGTGTTGTGTTCGGAACTAACTTGAGTCAAGTCAAGGACTTGGGCTCGTATGGATTGGTTGTTTATTCATGTGCAGGTGTTGCTTGAGTTCAAGACATGGCTGGTGACGGGATCCATTGGACTAGTCTCAGGGAGGAGATGAGGTTCCAACAACCAAATTCAGGAGGAATTATGGTTGAGCTGATCATGAGGTTGCGCAACATGATTGAATCAAGAACAATGCATATGAAGGTATCATGGACATTATTGGAAGATGTTTGCACGTGTGCAAGGAGTGCATGGACGTGGCTACATGGTTCTGAGACGTGATGAAGAGATTTGGACGTAAAGAGTTGGTCAGAAAGGTCCAACCGACTAGGTTATGGACTCAGGCTGCGGCTGAGTCGGGTTTGACTCAAATATGGAAACATTTGGGTTGGTTATGATAGGATTTCGTGTGGGTCATGAATTTGAGTTGTTTAGGAATGTGGGATACGTTCCTAAGGTGTTTGGAAGTCTTGAGATTGCTTCTATCTGCGTATAGAAGAATCTTGAACAGTTATGGAAAGTTACGATTCGTGATCTGAGTAGGATTAGAGTCCTAGTTGATATTGGGTTGGCCTAAGGGATGGTTATATAAGCAAGGGAGCCCAGAGCTCGTGGTGCACGACTTTGGGCTGTTCCTCTTGTGTTCTATTGAATAAAATTCTTAGTTTGGAGGAACTTTTGTGCCTTGTTTGTCCGACTTGTTCCAGACAAGTTTTACTCGTCGAGTTTCTGGACAGCACTACCTTTCGTCGGTGGTTTTATTATAACTCGAGTTTTACAGATCCAATTGATGTGATTCTTTTTGGGTTGTCTTCACAACTTGATTTTATATCATATGTCAAAATTTCACGATCATTGGATTTGTGGTCTATGATCTACACGAGTTTCTTTGCAGCGTTCTAGAACTGTTTTTTTTCGGGTAGGACAGATTGACCATTGTTTATCTTTTGATCATAACTTGAGTTTTTCTCGACGGATTTGAGTGATTCTTTTTGTGTTGTCTTCGTGACTTGATTCTCTCTGATATATATCACTTTTGTCACGGTGAAACACGTTTAGATTAGTCTCACACACTATTTCTTTAACAGATCGTTTTTCTGCCGAAAGGGTTTGGGGTTTAATTGTTTCCGCTGCGTAAGATTTTTAAATCTACCATTCACCCCCCCCCCCCTCTGGTAGCTTTTCACGTGCTCTTCGATCCTACTGCTGCGCCGGCTGCACCGACGGTGCAACCTTGTGAACAAGGTTGCTCTCCGTCGCCTCCACCAGGTTTTTGCGGCCCTCAGGGCCAAGCACCTGGGCCATCGTCTCGAACAGAATGTCGAGACGATCGGCCACCCCCGTGAGGGCGAAGAGGTAGTGGTCGATGGTACCCATTCCAGTAAACTGGGGAAGAGTACCCAGACCCAAGGTACTTATGGCGCGGGACGTATTGTTGTACGCCTCTTGCGTCATAAGGAGGCGCTGCTCGGTGTTGAACCTCTCGGGGAAGCTGCAGCACAGTTTCTTGCACGGTGGCTCCCTCGGTGGACTTGGCGGCAGAAGGTCAGCCATGGTGGTGGTGGTGGGTCGTTGGGGCGGAGAAGACGAAGAAAAGAGATGATTCAAAGTGAGCGACACGCTTGTGGAGAACTCACTGGTGATGACGCGTCTTAAATAAGGTCCACGCGGAGTCTTCGAGAGAGCGGTTGGTTTCCCGCACATTGATGGAACGATGGGACGCATCGATACCGCCTCGGGGACACGAAAGGTCGCGCACGAACGTCCCACGCGTCTCTGCACCACGCTGCCAAAATTAAGTTCTCTACAGACCTCGTGTCACGCGTCTCTCTTTCGACTATGGAAGACGCACTTTAGATTTATGCTCGTCTCTCTTTGTTATAACGTGTCTCGCAATTATCTCCCTCGTCTCTTCGTCTCTTCAATAATGGATGATGATCTTTAACTTAACGCGCATCTCGCATTTATCTCCCTCGTCTCTTCTTTGCCTCCGGTGCTCCTTTATTACTAATCGACCAATAGTCTTTTACTAATCGACCAACTCCAGTGTAACTGCCTCCTCTGTTCGCCATTATCGATGTCGTCGTTGTCGTCATCGTCGCCATCCGCGTGTCGCCGTCCTCCTCATTGTCGTCACTGTTCATGGCTGGTATCGGCTTGGCGCATAGCCGACTGAAGGAGGAGCGCTTGATGTGGCGCAAGAATCATCCTCATGTATGTACATATGGCACACCGGTCACATAGTTGTATATATGTAGATCTGCAATTGACTGAAGAACTTAACTTTAGTTTTGTTTTTCTGTCTGCGTGGGGTTTCTCTGCGAAGCCTGAATCGAGAGATTTATTGAAGTAGCAGTGTATCATCCCTAGTAAATAAGGGGTAAGTCATGAAGAACAAGCACAATATGAGTTTAACCATCGTCCTCCTATTAATGATTTTCCTTTGTGGACTGATTGGGAAGGTGGTTACTACCCCCTGACAATCTCCTTCTCAGAGGACTATCCATTGGTGCCTCCAAGATGCGCCTTTCCAAGTGGTTTCTTTCATCCAAATGTCCATCGCTCAGGAGCACTCTGCATTGGGATTCTTGATCAAGAGACTGTAAGATATACCTATTTTGCTTATGTAATTAGTAATTTTTGCCGAACTTATTTGAACTGGTTTCTTATGTTGCTTAAATTGATATTTCACAGGAGTGGTGCACTGGTTTTACAATCAAAACTATACTACTTGAAGTTCAGTGTTTGCTGCATCAGTCAAATGCACCCAATGTTGAAAATGATTGCTATAATCTTTTTATCAAGGTTAGACACTTTGTGTTAGTGACCAACGTAGGTTATTCATTCCTCCTTTGACATTTGTCAATTTAAAGAATGTCCATATTTTCAGCATCTAGGGCAATATGAGAGACGTGTTCGGGAGCAAGCTAGATGTTACAGTTTAGATTGATCGATGGGAGCTTTAGGAATAAGTTTAGATTCGAAATTAGTTTAGAGGGCACGCAATGTATGAACTATAAAATTCATTGAGTTGCAAATTATCTCTGAATTGCAATGTCATTGCATTTGTTTATCACTGAATTCCAATTAATTCGTGAATTGCAATGTCATCGTGTTTGTTTATCCCTGCAATGGTTCACGATGTCGTGTGAGTGGCAATGCAAAGAGTGCATGAGAGACGAACTTTAGAAAGGCGTGCCTCAGATACCTGAGATCTGGCAAAAGAGAGACGGGCCTTACACCTGCTCATCTCCGATTTGTCCCGAAGATCTTTTGTCCCACCTCGTAAAGCTGAGCATGTTGCAATGATTGTATCAAGCATTGTGCATAATTACCAGTTGGAATGTCCTGGATGTTGTTCTGGCTTCAGCACACCGTGGCGCATCTAGGGCACTCCAGCGTTTCTGGGGCCACAAAATAATGTGAGATGTGTCTTTCAGTGGTGTGTCTCCGATTTACGCCGAAGATCTTTTGTCCCACCTCGAAAAGCTGAGTGCAATGCAATGATCATATAAGGCATTATGCACAGTTGTCAGTTGGACACATCGTAATGTCATGGATGTTGTTCCTGGCTTCAGCACACTGTGGTGCATCTAGGACACTGCGGCGTGTCCGAGGCCACAAAATAATGAGAGACGCGCCTTACATTGGCACGTCTCTGATTTACACCAAAGATCTTTTGTGCCACCTCGGAAAGTTGAGCGCAATGCAACGATCATATAAGGCATTGCGCACAGTTTGGAGATGGACATACGGCCAAAACAAAATGCGAGATGCGCCTTATGTTGAGCACGTCTCCGATTCATGCCGAAGATTTTTGTCCCACCTTGGAAAGTTGTGCGCGTTGCAACGATCATATAAAGCATTTCACACAGTTGCCAGTTGGACATGTCCGGATGCCAAAGATGTTGTTCTTGGCTCAAGCAGACCGTGGCGCATCTTTAACATACGGCATGTCCATTCGACCACAAAATAATACGAGACGCTCGTTATATATGTCTGTCTCCAATTTTTGACCTAATTTTAGCTCTCGCGCGGTCTCTGGCAAAAAAATTCGCGCAAAACTTACTCGCGCTCTCTTGACCAAATGGGAGACGCTGAAATAAGAGACGGGTGTTATAGAGTCTCGTCTCCAGGTTTTGCTATTTTATCTCTCGTGCGTTCTCTTCCAGCACTTGGCAAAAAAATTTAGCTCTCGTGTGCTCTCTCGACCAAGAAACTGCAGCTCCTGAGCTCGCCGCCGCCGTCCCTCTTTCTCAACTCGCTCTTCATCATTGTTGCACTGTCGTCGTCGACTCCGATGTTCGTCAACAGAGAGTTGAGCACACTGGAGCACGCCGCCTTGTCCCCTCTCCCTGGAGCACGCCGCCGCCTTCACATAAGTGGAAATATTCTCCTTGTCCCCAGAGCACGCCAGCATGCTATCATCAGAGTTGAGGAACCGCTGCTCCGGCGCCTCCGCCAGCTTGCTCTGGAGCATGCCGTCGCCTCGTCCCCTGTCCCCGGAGCACGCCACCGCCTCGACCCTGCCCTCAGAGCGTGCATTTTAGTGATTTTATTGAATTTGAGGATGTCCAATGAAGGCTCATCATTAATGAAGTCATTAATCCAAAGGGACAATTTTCATTACCGTATACATTCATCTTTCTTGTTTATGTCTAATGCAGAAGTAATGTATTTGTTTTGACTATTAATGTATATAATGAATTCTGATTCGCAAACCCTTGAAACTGAAGGAACTGTGGTTGACACTATCATTTGTCATCCCAATGAGTTTGATTTCTACCTGGAATCAAGGTACCTATGTTGGAATCAGGCTACAAATGCATCAGTGGAATGTAAATTGTTTTTTTTCAGTGGACAAGCACACCAGCTCACTACCATGTCCTTTACCATGACAACAATTTATCTACTGATGCTTTGCATATGCTCACCAACTGCATGTGCTACAAGTAATCTCGGTTCTCCATTCACTAACAATTATTTGCTACCTTATGTGATCGGTTAAGCGAATGTGACTTTAATTTGATAATTTTTTATATGATTTCAGTGATTTTGTTGAATTTGAGTATGTCTTAGTCGGAGCATTAGAGGCTATGAAGGTTCATCGTTAATGAAGTCATTGATCGGAAGAATTTTCATTATAGTATATCAGATTAGATGATGACAGTTATGATGTGTGTAATTAGTTATATTGTAATCAGGATGAACAGTCTTTGTTGTGTAATTAGTATACTTGATAACCACGATTGACACTTTGTTAATATTTGATTGATCAATGTAATTTAACGTGTAATCTTTTTTGCTATACATATGTTCATGAACAGTATGAACAGTATGTTGCTGCCACTGGTAATACGGCTGCCAAATTCTGGCTAGCTTCAGGAAGCAGCCGGCAATCAGGATAATCAGAGGTGTGGAGCTATAGCAGAGAGCGTCTCGGATAACCTACATAAAGGAGACAAGATTCTATAAAACCCGTCTCAGATAAATTAATAAATCTGCAATGCTCTACAATATAGAAGTCTCGGATCATCCAATATATCTGTGACGCACTTCATAAGGGCCTGTCACGTATGTATGCTGATGGACGACGCGCACCACAGGCGTCTCCAATGACCTCATAAAGCCCGTTTGTTATGACTCAGCGAAAGGAGACGAACTAACTTTGAGCTTGTCTCGCACCTAGTCTGGTCGACGACGCGTCTTGTCGTCCGTCTCTGATGACAACGTAATGCGAGACGCGACGACGAAGACGTATAGTTTGTTTGTCTACCTTCTTCTTTCGAGCACGTCTCGTATAAGCCTTTCTTACATAGTGTGATGATTTTTGACAGACACGATAGGCCCACCAGTAGGTGAACAATGTGTACGGGTCCTTCGTGATGGAGTTCGGTCTCCTTGCAAACGACATCGTGTGGGAGCCATACAACTTGGCTGCTGTTAGTGTCAGTGCGTCGCGCGGCCATCGATTCTCTGCACATGGGACTGGGCATACTGGCTCACGAGGTTCCTGCTGGTGTTCCACATCTACGTTGAGGCACACTTTGCTATGAGTGATGAGGCAGTTCGGTAAGGCGCAGGCGTTCCCAATGCCTCGATCCTTAAACCTGGTTCCGAGGAACATGCACGGGTAAGTATATACAGTCCTGTTACGTTACATTTGTATTGCAATAAAATTAATTAACTTCGTATGGTGGTAATAGCTGGACCAGTTGTAGTATGACTGCGGGGTCGCTTTGGGCGCCGCACGTGCTGATAAGGATCACAATGGATCGGCTTTGAGTCAGGTGTGGCAAAAACCTGACCGAACCAAAATAAGCCGCAGGTGAAATTTAAAACTTGCATTCGCTGGTGAAAATTTGCATCCGAACTCATACGCTCTGAATTTCGAGCTGGTTTCGGGTGTTCCTCGGGTCCGACCACATTAAACAGAAATTTGATAACATATCTATTTGAACAATAACAAGATATCAGGTTTAAGTAAACAACACATTTCTCATATTTGGGTGTTAGAGAGCCAATAAATCCAACAGAGACAACAAATAAAAAGGGAGAATAGAATAAAATCCACAGGCTGGTGCCATCCAGGTGCTCCTAAGAAAATTATAGTCAGCTGGTCTCCAAGTTCGGTGCCCTCCTGTAATTCTGTTGCTGCACCAAATAAAATGGATCGCATTGTTTAGAAAGAAGAAAATGTTGAAATATAAGTGAATTAGCTATCATCCCTCATCAGCTTAAGCTTTTGAGGACAACTGGTGAGCGCATAATAGCTTAACATGGTATCAGAGCCACATATCTCGAGTTCAAATCCTGACGGGCGCAATTTATTAAAAAAATAAAATAAAATTCTAGACGACTCCTGTTCTACGTATGCGGCCCAAAAGGAGCCTGCACGTGAGAGGGGGTGTTGAAATATAAGTGAATTGCCTACCATCCCTCATCAGCTTAAGCTTTTGAGGACAACTGGTCAGCGCATAGTAGCTTAATAGAAAAGAGAAAATGTATTTTGATCAGGGAGTCAGACATGAAAAGAGGCCTGGGTCAGAACAGCGGCGCACTCCTCCCACTTGGCGCGCTTGCTCTACTCGTTGTCATGGGAGCATGCGGTGGAGGTGGCTGCGGCAGGTTGGGAGCGGGGACTGGAGGCAGCAGCAGTTGGTGAGGGGTGGGGGCTAGAGGCGGCGATGGCTGGTAGGGGGTGGAGGTGTCGGGTGGAACATGCACGCCAAGCCAGGAGTCCACCGGAGGCGGAGAAAACAGCGGAGGTGGAGAGAATTAGAGTCTTGAGCCTAGAGTTACAGTTGAACACACATCTTGGGCCCTAGACATAATGGCCTAGGCTGTTTTCTTTTGGGCCAAAACAATTTTGTACAATTTCGGACACCTGCGAGTAAAAAAATTAAACATGCACCTGAATCCGCAACACATCGGATCGGTACGGATCAGATCTGCATGTGAAAATTCTTGCCTGCACCCACACTCAGATGGGTACCCGAACCCGTGAGTGGGATTATCATCCTTGTGTGCAGTCCTACGTTGACTAGTGGCTGGATGCGATGGACAACATGGTTCCTAAACCTAAACGAGTACCATAGCTCATCGCAGAATTCAACACTGGTGCAGACGGGTGGTACAACGACGTACTACTTGAGTGGAGGAGCGGGAGCATCGCAGCCAACCGTAGCAGGACCATCTCAGACGTTGCAACCCCAGTCGAGGAGTTCGGGGCCGTCATAGCCATTGAAGCAGAACGACTCCTTTACTGCTGGTAAGTTTGACTTCTCTCATTTTAATTTATTCCAAATTAAATGGGTTATTATATTTCATATAATTGTTTCTTTGTGCATACTTTGCCGGTTCGACTGTAAGACATATGTGTGCCGAACACATTGACAAATATATTAAAAGTGAGATTTTACATGTAAAGTTTTGAGCTTACTTGCCACAAGTGTTTCAGGCTGTCTGAACTTATCACGTTTTACTGAGATGCGCGGTTTGGACTGTCCGATCTTTTCATTTTATATTACTGAGCTGCATTTAGGACTGTCCAATCTCAACACATGCCGAAATAAATGTGCAGCAGTTTTCCTTTTAACTTAGAATGGTTTTAAGCTTGCTTTTGACTTATGGGAAGGTTCACTTAGTATTTTCATACTGAGTTTTGATTTGTTTTGAATTTTATGGTGGATAATATCTTGCTAAGTTGTGCAACATGCTTATGTGAGATGCTCACATAAGGTGGTTTTGTTATCGGATTAACGGGAGCCAAGTCCAGGACTTGGACTCGCAAAGATTGGTTGTTTTCACGTGCAGGTGTTGCTAGGGCCGAGCTGGCAAAATTTGAGGCCCCATACGAAATATTGAAATTGTTCATAGTTTTATAGAAAAATAGTATCATAAATTTATATATTATAATAACATTTTACATAACAATATCAAGGAACATAAATATTATTCAATTTTTGCCTATTTATGCATAATTTTATTCAAATAGACTCATTCTTTTAGTATTGTTTGAAATGAAATCTTCAATTATATGCTAATATTTAACCTCCTCCAGAAACTCCTCTCAAGTGATATTATGACTAAATCAGTAAGTTTTTTGTGTAATTGTAAAAAAATAATAGATTAAAATATCTGTTATGCTTTACTTGTTGTTTATAAAATAATAAAGAAAATAACTGTACAATAAACTCAGCGATCTGATCAACTTTGCAGCGTCTCGCATCTCCTCTAGGCGACTTGGCACTTGGCAGAGAGCGATAGGCGAGTAGTTTACGATCCTAAAGGCCGGAAGAGCAACAGGCAAGGCCGCAAGAAGTCATAATGCATCGTTTCTTTTAAAAAAAGGAATGCATCGTTTTGTTTCCAGGACTCCAGACTCAGAGGGTCGCGTGCCTTGGATCTGGCGGCCACTGGGTTGTGCCTGGGCAGCAGTAAGCAGCATGGTGCCTGACCCATGCGGACCCGAGTGAAATGATTGCCCATGCAGCAATTCCGCCTGGTCTACGCCCGATGCGTTGGCAGTGTGGATAGCTTTGGTGAATGGATCGATAGAGATAGACTGGACATATAAACTATAGAAGAGAAAGGGGCCCCTAGCAAATGGGGGCCCTGTGCGGGGGCACCGGCCGCGCGCCCCTCCGCCCGGGCCTGGGTGTTACTTCAGCTGGTGATGGTGATCTTTGAACTAATCATAGGGAGAATATGAGGTTCAATAATCAATTTTGGGAGGAATTGTGGTTGAGGCAATCCATAAGCTGATATAATATGTTTGAGTCAAGAACAAAATACATGGAGAAATTTTGGACGTTTCGAGAAGTGTTTGCACATGTGCAAGAGGTGCCTAGACATGACAACATTGTTTCAAGATGTGGTGAAGAGTTATAGATGTGAAAATATGGCCGGAAAGGTCCAACAGGCTGGTTCGCACTCTTAGGCTGAAGCTTTTAGACGGTTATGATGTGTTTATGGAAAGATTTAAGTTGGTTATGATTTGATTTCATGTGAGGTACAAAATAGAGTTGTTTTAGGAATGTGTTAGATGTTCCTAAGATGTTTGGAAGTATTATGATTACTTCTATCTGCGTATGGAAGAGTTCGAAGCAGTTGTGAAAAGTTTCGGTTGACTTCGACTAGAAGTAGGGAGTCTTAGTTGGATTGGAGTTGTCGAAGGTCTGATTATACAAGCAAAGGAACGGAACTTCATGGTTAGCATAACAAACGGCTACGTCTATTATGTTTTAATGAATAAAATTTGTAGTTTGTGAGAAGATTTCGAGTCTTGATTGTCTGGTTTATTTGCTTCAAGCTATTCTCGTCGAGTTTCTGTGTAGCCTGACATTACTTTGGTGTTTTGATCATGACTTTGTGTTTTACTGATTCAAATGTTGTGCTTCACAACTCAACGTTCTATTATCTTTAAAAACTCACAATCATTTGAGTTACAGTTTTTACGGTACACAAGTTCGTTTGCAACATAGTATATCTATTTTCATTAGGGTAGAACATATTGATCTTTGCTCGGTATTTTAGCCATAACCTGAGCTTTACTCAATTTATTCACGTGATTCTTGTTGTGGTGTATTTACACTTGATTCTCTACGATCTCCACTAGCTTTGTCATGGTTGAACATATTTATATCAGTCGCACGCATAATTTTCTCAATCAGATTGAGTTTCTATCGATGGTTTTTCTCCACACAATCTTCCGCATAAGAGTTTTAATCTACCATTCACCCGCTATCTTGTAGCTTTTCACGAGATCTTCAATCCTACATCACCGCTGATGTGCGACTACTACAGGTTCAAAGTTAGGGGATCCCGTGGGTGACGACATCTCCTTCGATGCAGAGGGATCTTCTGTGCCGATTTCACAGGAGGCCTATCGCTCCAGGAGTTGGACTTCAGCACTGAGACACCACCACAGACTCAGGACCTCTTCTCAAGCACACCGGCACCTCCGCCTCATCCACACTGATAGAAGGAACCGACGTCGTGGTTCACCTTCTCCGAGGATCATGTACGTCCATGGGTTAGGAGTAAAAGCAAGAGGGTGCCATGAGAGGGAGCGCAGGAGTAGTTGTACCATACATTATATTTTTTTTAACTTATAATGTATTTTTTATTTAATATAATCTTTCATATGTATTTTTGTATTCTTTTCCATTTTTTGTTACCATATTTTTTTATTTATACCACTTTGTATTAGCTACAGATTAGGGAAACAACATATCCCCAATGTTCACCCTCATCGGGTGAACTATTGTTTGAGGGGGGCACTGTAAAGAAAAATGTCTACATATCCCTAAAACTATGGGCTACGGACTAACCCCTCAAATTTCTAAACCAGATAATTAAAACCATAACCTATACAAAACCAGTCAATTAACCTCCTAAGATAGTTTTGAAGAGAGGTTTTGTCACATTAGCTACTGACTTGACGTGTTGTTGCATGCCTGTACCATGGAACCCACGTGCAGATAGGAAACAAAAGCAGCACTTTGTTCTTTGTTCAGAAGGCAATAGGGATGGCAACGGGTAGGGTTCGTGTCAGACAGAGCAAAAACACAACCCGAAATGAAATAGTGTGTGGGAAGATTTTTGTACCCGCACCCGCGGGTAAAAAATTGGTACTCATACCTGCACCCAACCGGTTTCGATCGGGTTTTGGGTACCCGCTTTTAACCTCACATCAGAAACAGATCCAAGCAGGAAATCAGGGTGGTGGTGATACCTTTGTTGAGGCCAAGTGGCGAGGGCAGAAGGCGGCGCCGCGAGCCAGCGACAGCCAACCACATCAGTATCAACATGCGGCAGGCGGCAAGCATGCCGGGGGCCAGGCGGCAGTGGGGGCCAAGTGAGAGATGATACCGAGGGTAGTAGGTGGAGGGTGCAACCGGTATTGGAGATGGCGGCGGCGGCTAGACTCGAGGGCGGTTGCGCTGGGGATGGAGGTGGCAGGCAGTCGGGTGTGGGCTGAGGGTTGACCTAGGTCGCGTGGCCACTTGCTGCATTGGGGAGAGAGGTTTGATTTGCTGTTTGTTGGGCCTGTGGCTCAGCAGATTTTCTATTTATTGGGCTGCTTTGCAGATTTGCGCATATATTTCGGGTATCCACGGGTCAAAAATAAAACTCATACTTGTACCCGCAACACTTTGGGTTGGATACGGGTTGTACTCGCCAGTAAAAAATTCCATCCGTATCCACATCTGTCGGGTACCCGAACCCGCGAGTATAATTACCATTCCTAGAAGGCGCTTCACGTGATACAATTAGGCTGCCGACAAACAAGGACCACGTTGGGAAATACACAGTATGTTACTCTAGCAATAAGTCTACCGCATCACCCAACGATTAAATAGGTCATAGATCATTACTACTAGACGTGCAACGCAACGAAAGATTAGGCAGATGGTCCAACATAGATGTGTGTCAGTGTAGAGGAAGTAGTCGATCACGATCGTCTCCTCCTTGTCCTCGCTCGAGCGGCAACCCCACATCACCGTAGCCGATCAGTGCTGCAGCAGCTGCTGCGACTCCACAGATTTCACATATACGGAAAGGAATGACATGCGCCGGTGTGCTAGCACCTTGCACCCAACGGGGATTTCGGATTAAGGCCTAGAGAGGTGGTCGCTAGAATTGTCACGTGATGGAATAATCAACCCTAACTCTATCTCTCATATTTATAAGGCGCACCAATAGGCTTTCAGATCATAGGCCTATTACTACTCTAGTTCCTCATGAATCAAATAACTATTGGGCTTTTAATCTGAATTGTTATGCTTGCACATATCACCAAGAGACCAAACTGCTAGGAAACATAAATTGCCATCGGTGTGCATCTGAGCTTGACAAGAAAATACGTTAGTCGCTACTAAAGACTAAACGGTCCTCATCTGCTCATGGTGGCTCCCAGTTTAGTTCAACATGCGCATAAAAGAGAGAGCATATCAAACCATACTTGAATAATTCCACTACTTTGTGGATGCTAGTGAACTCGAGCTCAATAAAACAATGACCACAGGGACAGCATGCATCTGCCTCTGCTGCTAGCGGTGATACAGTAATTGAGACAGAGAATACTCTAGTCCAGTAGTAAAACACAATTTAGAGAAGCATCCCAGACTATTAAAAACTTGAAGGGTTGATTATTGGTTTAGAAATTTAGAAGTTAAGTAGTCTCTAGCCTATAGTTTGGAATATGAATACATTTTCTCATTGTATAAGTTGCGTGGTGGCAATTTTGCTGTTAGTCCCCTAGACCCTAAAGAATACTTCACTTGAGTACTTATTTGAGAGATGTACCTATTTGAAAGTGTTTTGATTGATTAATGGTAAACAATTAAAAGATTAATGACTTTGGTTGAGTTCTTGCAGAAAATTTAGTATGGATGGAATTCACGAAAAAAGAGAAAAAGGCGTGAAAAGCGGAGTAAAAGTAGATTTTCTATTTCTCATTGAATCATAGGAAAATCCGTACTATTAAGAGGGACACGACGCGGAGAAACTTAGTGAGTCAAATGGGAACTCAACCTCTTGAGTAGGTTTTAGGAAAACCCCTTGTGTCAGAGACGGACTTGTCCGATGCCTTAGATCGGACATGTCCGAAAACCTTCTGTCTAAAGTCAGACTTGTCCGATGCCTTGGCTCAGACAAGTCCGAAAACATTCTGTCTAGTGTCAGACAAGTCCGAAAACCTTCTGTCTAGTGTCAGACAAGACCGAAAACCTTCTGTCTAACTTCAGACATGTCCGAAGGGTGTTGGACATGTCTGAGGTGCTGGACTTAGAAAAACTTTCTAAGTGTCTGAAACTCAGAATTGTCCGAGATGGGTTTCAGACAAGTCCAAAAAGTTTCTGCACGATGTCAGACATGTCGGATGTGGGTCGAACATGTCCGAGGTGGACTTTTCTGTCTTAGTGCCTCAGATAAGTCTAAGTTGAAAACTCTCTCATTGTGTGTCGGACTTGCCCGAGGTTAGTTGGACTTGTCTGGCGCGGTTTTTGCGCGCAGATTCAAATTCAAGTGGTTAGCCGTACTGGTTCCGTTGTCAGTCTATCGAACATGTCCGAACTTGGGTCGGACTTGTCCGACGTGGCTATCACCTAACAGCTAAAAACACTTTTTGAGTATAAGTTGATAAGAATTTCGTCCCCAATCACGGCCTAACACCAGAGAAACTCTCAGAGCCGCCTCAAACCCTAGAAAAACCCTCCTCCATTGTTCTTCACCCTCTTGAGCCCAAATCCAAAGTTTTTGGGGAAGAGTGAGGGAGTGATTGTGAGAATTGGCAAGAGAAGTCCATAGGGGCTGAGCAACGTTTGATTTGTTGAGTTTCTTTGTGATCGCATGTTTGTTACTTTTGGGGTTCTCCCCTAGACAGTTAGGCGTCACCTCGAAGATTTCTTGCATGATTTCTTGATCTGAAGAAGTTTGTAATATTTGTGATAGTGGAAGAACCAAGACTTGACTTTTGAGGCGTCTTGGTGAGATTAGGGTTGTTAGGCTCGGCCCTCTGTGGGCTCCTCAACAAGGAGTAGGTTTTTCATGGGAACGAACCTCGGGAAAAATTTGCTTGTCCATTGTCTCCATTTAGATTTCCGCAAAGTTCTCTTTTTCTAGCGATCATCTTGGTTTACTCTGTTTCTAACACTTAACATTGTTCCCACCATCTACTAGAATTGCTAGGTTGTATTTACTTTCACTAGATTGCTTAAAAACTTCATTTTTGTTGCTATTTTGTAGATTCAGTCGGGCTTATCCGAGCTAAATCAGACTTGTCTGACTTCAGTGAGACAAGTCTGACTTCAGTCAGATAAGTCTGACTTCCAGTCACACAAGTCCGACTTGTATTGACAGGATAGTTTTAATTAAGCATAGTATTTTTGATTGTCGCCTATTCACCTCTCTTAGGCTACTTTCAATTGGTATCAGAGCAGGTCTCTCTACCAAGAGTACCCGCGAAGCGAATGAAGGGAAGCTCTTCGAGCTTTCTCCGGCCCGGGAAAAGCTGCAAACTCGTTAAACTGGGAGCTTTTTTATTCATGGTTGCTATTGTTGTATTGTATATTGTCGGGGGAAGCTACTGCTTCTACGACAGCTCCGCTTCCTCGTCTTGCTTCTACTTTGCTTGTTTACGCAAAGGCTAAGATTCCTTTTTGCTAGGTCAAAATTTGTCAAAGCAAAAGATCTGATCCAACCAAAATCCAGCATATTGAGCGCAACTGATATGTGGTAACAACTCAGAGAGGAGATGGCCAACATAGGTGATAACCCAATGATCATTGATGGAGATGACAAGACGAAGAACGTTGATGTGCTTCAAGATGATCCAAATGATGACTAGTAAGTGCACCTACTCAAGGCGCGACTTAGTGAGAAGCTGAATATTCCCAAGACGGAGACCAACGACGCCAAAGGGATTGGTTCACAAGACTACACTCGATATCCTTACAATTATGAGTGTCTAACTCATAACAATCATTATTTGTCTATTCCTATTAGTAAACCTCCTCAATTTGATGGAAATGATTATACTATGTGGAAGCATAACATGAAGATGCACTTCATTTCCTTAAACCCTAGCTTGTGCAAATTGTTTTGACGGGTGTTCATCTTTCCAAGAATGAGGAAGACGTGACCCAGAGCAAGCTGTCCTACTCCATCGCAATGCTCAAGCGGTTGGAGTGATCACCTCCTCCTTGACTCGAGAAGAGTTCAACCGAATTGAAGGGTTGGAGGTGGCCAAGGACATTTGGTACACCCTCAAGATGGTGCATGAGGGAAACCGTGTGATAAGGGAGGCCAAGATTGAGATGATTGAAGGAGAACTTGGGAGGTTCACTATCATGGATTGTGAAACCCCCCAAGACATGTACAACCGCTTCAAGATCCTCATCAACAAGAGTCGCTCTTATGGAACCACCCGATGGGCGGACCACGAAGTGGTGAAGAGGATGATTCAGGCATTTATGCCTTGAAATGTCACTCTTTGCTCCTTGATTCATGAAAGTCCGGGATTCCACAAAATGACTCCTGAAGAAGTGCTAGCAAGAATCATCAACTATGAGATGATGGAGCAAGAGGCCATGTTCTACAACGACCTTCAAAAGATCTTCTCCTCCAAGAAGAAAGATGTTGCATTCAAGGAAACATCGTCAAGATCCCAAGAACAAGAAGAGAGTGATGAGGAGAGCCCCAACACCAATGAGGAAGAGACACTTTTCATCAAAAATTTCAAGAGGATGATGAGAAGGAGGAGGGGTAGCTACCATCGTGAAAGCAAGAGCAAAGACAAGCCCAAGACAAGATCAAAGAGGGCTTGCTACAATTGTGGGGAATATGGCAACTTCATTGTGGATTGCCTACATGAAGAAAATAATAAGAAGAAGGAGGGCAAGTCCCAAGAGAAGAAATACTTCAAGAAGAAGAAGCAATCGGGACAAGCTCACCTTGGGAAGGAGTGGGATTCAAACGAAGACTCCTCCTCTAATGAAGAAGAGAAGATAGCAACAATTGCCATGAAGAAATCGACCATGGAAACAAGCTCTTCCCAACTTGGAGAGCTCAAGGTGAACTTGCCCCATGGCCGAGGAGGGAAGAAAGAAGGTTAAATCTAAACCATCTTCTTCGATTTCTTCACACGATAACTTTGATAGTGCTAGTGAAAATGAATACATGCTTAAGGACATGAGTAATAGTACATTGAAAAGGTTGAAGATGTTGTTGGATGAGATATTTGAGAAGAACTCATCAACCGTCAGGAGGACATGCTCATCCAACAAAAGGAGAGATGTCAAGAGTTTGAGAAGCTCTTGGAGCTTGAAAGAGAACGAAGCAATGCACTTGAGCGTGAACTCGCTTTGAGCAAGGAAACTTGCTCAAACCTTGAGAACAGTACAATTGTGCTAAAGGATGAACTTGTTAGCTTGACAAAAGTGAACAGGATGCTTGAAATACAAGTGGAGTCTCTCAAGGTCAATGCACCTTCTTCCTCTAAAAGCTCACCTTCCACAAATATCAAATTTGAAACACCTCAAGCTTTCAAGTGCCCTAACTTGATCCTAAAACTAAAAGATGAGATTAAGGTGGCACAAAACAAGCAAGCACTGAAAGGTGGCATCTTTGACAAGGATAAGATGGCATATGCACGTAGTGCATACACCAACACAAGACATCCTCTTGTCAAAGATGGTCTTGGCTATTCTAGGGAGAGGAAGCAAAATGCTAAGACCCCAAGAATGGCAAAGACTTTATTTTTTGTCAAGGAAGGTTCATATCACAACAACAAGGGAAAGAACATTGCTACTTCACGTAATATGCCTAAAAATGAACCTCATCTATTGTTCCATGATTTTGATGCTTCATATGTCTTGTTAAGGAACAAGTTTGGAAAGTCTTATGCTAGGTATGTTTGTCCACACCGTAAGAGTCCAAAACCTTGCGTGTGGGTGCCCAAGTGCCTCTAGACTAACATCCAAGGACCCAACACTGCTTGGGTACCTAATGCCAAGGCTTAACTCTATTTTATAGGCAGACTCCTCTGGTGGAACCAAGTGGGTTCTTGATAGTGGATGCACAAATCATATGACCAGAGAGATGAAGATTTTTGTGGAGTATGAGGAAAACGAGGATCCAAGTGAGGGAATCTACTTTGAGGACAATAGCCAAGGAAAAATCCTTGGCACCAGTAAATTGGCATATCCCCTAATCATACTCTTTCAAATGTTTTGCATGTTGATTCACTCGATTATAATCTCTTGTCCATATCACAATTATGTGACAAAGGTTATAATTTTCTTTTCACTAACGAATATGTGACCGTCAAAAGAAGGAGCAATGGATCAACTCCCTTTAAGGGTGTGCTCAAGAGAAAGCTTTATATTGTGGATTTTTCCGCAGATAAAGCCGAACTTGACACATGCTTAATAGCAAAAACCAACATGGGATGGCTTTGGCATAGAAGACTAGCCCATGTTAGCATGAGGAACTTGAAAAAACTTCTTAAGGGCGAGCACATTTGTGGTTTGAATAATGTTTTATTTGAAAAGTATAGGCCATGCAGCGCTTGCCAAGCCGAAAAGCAAGTTGGAGCTCAACATCCATCCAAAATTATCATGACAACAACAAGACCATTAGAGCTTCTACACATGGACCTATTCGGCCCAATTGCCTACATAAGCATTGGCGGTACAAATATGGTCTTGTCATTGTCGATGATTTTTCACGTTTCACTTGGGTGTTCTTTTTGCATGACAAGAGCGAGACTTAAGGTGTCCTCAAGAAATACTTGAGGAGAGTTCAAAATGATTTCTCCTTGAGGATCAAGACTATAAGGAGTGACAACGGCACCGAGTTCAAGAACACTCAAGTTTAAGAATTTTTGGATGAAGAAGGCATCAAACATGAACTCTCAGCCCCCTACTCCCCTCAACAAAATGGGGTGGCCGAGAGGAAGAATAGGATCCTCATCGAGATGTCAAGAACCATGCTTAGTGAGTACAAGACGTCAGACCGGTTTTGGGAGAAGCGGTCAACACCGCTTGCCATGCTATAAATCGGTTGTACCTTCATCGCATATTGAAGAAGACATCCTACGAGCTCCTAACCGGTGACAAACCCAACATTTCCTATTTTCGTGTTTTTGGGAGCAGATGCTATATTCTCAACAAGAAGCCTAGGACTTCGAAGTTCACTTCAAAGTACGATGAGGGTTTCTTGCTTGGTTATGACTCAAACACTTATGCCTATCGTGTCTTTCACAAATCCTCTAGAATTGTTGAAGGAGCACATGACGTAGTGTTTGATGAGACTAATGGCTCCCAAGTGGAGCAAGTTGATCATCATGTGCTAGATCAGTAAGAAGCTCCACAAGTGGTGATAGGAAAGATAGCACTTGGAGATATTCAACCACAAGAACAACCACAAGACTCAAGTGACCATCCCACACATCAAGCAATCTCTTCCTCACACGATCAAGTTGAAGACCCTCAAGATGCACTTTAACAAGATCAAAATGGAGGCAACGATCAAGGGGGGAGACGAAGAAAATGAGGAAGATGAAGATGAAGATCCAATACCTCAAGCACCACACCCAAGAGTACATCAAAGTGTTCAACGGGACCATCTCGTCGACAATATCCTTGGAGATATTTCAAAAGAGGTAACTACTAGATCTCGTGTTGCAAATTTTTGTGAACATTACTCTTTTGTTTCTTCCTTAGAACCTCACAAGGTTGAAGAAGCACTACGAGATACGGATTGGGTGGTGGCCATGCAAGAGGAACTCAACAACTTTGAAAGAAATCAAGTGTAGGAGCTCGTGAAGAGACCAAATGCAAATGTTGTTGGCACCAAGTGGGGGTTCCGCAATAAACAAGATGAGCACGGGTGGTGACAAGGAACAAAGCACGACTTGTGGCCAAGGGGTACTCACAAGTCAAAGGTTTGGATTTTGATGAAACATTTGCTCCTGTAGCTACACTTGAATCAATTCGTATATTACTTGTCTTTGCTACTCACCATGATTTTAAGTTATACCAAATGGACGTCCAGAGTGCATTTCTCAATGGTACAATCAAAGAAGAGGTGTATGTGGAGCAACCCCCGGCTTTGAAGATCAAGACTTTCCCAACCATGTCTACAAATTGTTTAAGTCTCTCTATGGCCTCAAACAAGCCCCTAAAGCTTGGTATGAGTGCCTTAGAGACTTTCTAACTCAAAATGGCTTCAAAATTTGGAAGGCCGACTATACTCTATTCACTAAGCATTTCAACGATGATTTGTCTGTTTGCCAAATATATGTCGATGACATTATATTTGGTTCTACTAACAAAACTTTTTGTGATGAGTTTTCTAAGACTATGACCGAAAGGTTTGAGATGTCATTGATTGGGGAGTTGAAGTTCTTCCTAAGATTTCAAGTGAAGCAACTCAAGGAAGGCACGTTCATTAGTCAAATGAAGTACACACAAGACATACTTAAAAAGTTTTACGTGGACAAAGCCAAACCCATCAAGACTCCAATGGGAACCAATGTTCATTGTTGACAGTTGTTATATACCAATTTCACCCATCAATATAACTCAATTATGTGAAGGAAATATCATTTATTGCACACATCACCTTCTTATTTGACCTATTTCCACTTGTACTTGGAGAAATCGGTGCATGCAGGTATTTTATATAAAATTGAAGTGAAAAAAGGGAATGGATCCTATAAAATATCATCCCAGCCAATCAAGCACCGACATGTGGTACCACATGGATCAAATGGCCCACAAACAGAAGAATCTGAGGCCATACAATGGTGTAGCACCCATATCAAGGGATGGGACCCACCTGATAGTGAACTAGAAAAAGCACATGCGAAATGGTGCAAAGACCAGGTCGGTCGACCCCCCTAGTCGGCCGACCCGGTTCTGGCGCCAAACTCGGTTAGCTTCCACGTGTTGGCTCCTTCTGGCTTGAAGAAGTCAGTGGTGACTGATTCCCACGCTTTTGGTGGCGGAAACCGACCCTTCTCCACCTATAAATAGGACCCCTCACCCCTCACTTCAACACACATCACTTGAGCATCATTTTATTGTATACACTAGTTCTCTTAGTCCTTAGTGGAGTTAGGCTATAGGGAGAGGAGCCTCTAGTCCCAAGTCCAAGTTGAGAAAGGTATGGCTTATGTATCTTTTGTTATATTTGTGACTTTATGCGTAATAAAGATATTATCTTTGGTCTTCTTTTATTCATATACTTGGATAAAGCGTTTCTTGTTTGATTGTGGAGTCCATGTATGTGGTAGGAGTAGTCTTTATGATTATGCCATATCACTCTTAATCTATCATCATAAACACTACAAACCCCCACTATAGTCTAATTAGTTATGATATGATCATGTTGATATGAATAACTTATGCTATGTCTCAACATTGGTTCAACAATGTTTAGGTTAGTCATTGCCTTAAGATGGCTTGTGTCATGACTCTTAAGGTATTTACTTAATATGCTAGCATGGTGCTAGGGTAGTTAAGTAACGTTGGATCTCTCTAGACCCATGGATTGAAGAGGTAGGCAGTAGATGGTGACAGCCCTATCTGTCCTTTGTAATCCTCCATGTTGGCTATGCCACAGGCTCTTGGCAGGAGTCGTCCTAGTATTGCTAGGGGTAAACTTGTGTCCGATATGTTGAACAACTTAGCATAAGTATTCACCATTGACATGCTCATTAGTATCTAACCTAGGCTATGTATATGTATATTTGAAGTATTGTAGGAGTAACTCCCCGACTCTTAGTCTAGTCTCCATTAGGACCCATTTACCCCTTAGAATAGATTGCTTAGGTGTGTGTCACACTACACATATTATCAACATACCCCTGTCTTGATAATTGATTAGTATCCCATAGCTTGATCATAAGAATAGTGTCTACTTTACTCCATTGCCTCCCTTTGGGATAAATACAATACCCTTGGGAATACTCCCGGGTGAAATGCTACACGACAGTTTCTGTGTGCTTGCGGACCTCATCTCTTATTAGAGATGACATGTGACGTTAGTAGCCGTCAACAAGCATTTCTAGCGCAGTTACCGGGGAAGGCAAAGGAAGTGAAGGGTAGCTATCACTTGTGATTAAGCTATAGGTATTAATAGTTATTAGACAGTATTACCCTTGTTTTTTCTCCTTTTTTGTGAAAACAGGGTAGTGTTGGCTAACCCATTTCATGGAATGGCCAACGAGGATGCAAGTACTCAACTGCAAGATGATTCAAGGTGTACCTAAATAAATGTCCGCTAGGCAACACCATTGCCTTTTGTAGAAGAATTTCAGCTTCCAGTAGGAGCCAAAGACATTCATTCCCAAGCTTGGGGGAGGTTCCAAGAGTTCTTCTTGGTTTGCCTCCATCATGGGGTGGATAGTTGGTTCTTCATCCAACACTCATGTCATGGGTTGGCTACACCAATCCATGACCACATTCGTGCTGGAACTGAAGGAGTCATATTCTCATTCATCATGGATGAGAATATGGTCTCTACTCAAGGGAAAGATTGAAGAATGTTCTAGTTCCCTTAGCTTGTCATGCACACCACTTAGCAAGGGTGGACATGATAGCTATGGAACTACACTCCTGCTGAAGTATCATGATAGATCAAGTCAATAGAGAAGTGTTTGGAATTATCCAAGCCATGCATACTCACATGATTTGTGAAAATCCATGTCAAACATGGGCCACTTGGGGAATCATTTCCCTAAGACCCATGGGGATTCTTCGTTCCAAACACAACTCCAATGGCTATCACCAACAAGGAGGTCAAGGTTGGAATCAACATCACCCTTGCAATCAAGTAGGCTATGCGGATTTCAAGGGATCTAAGTTCAACTAGCCTACCTTGAAGTATCTTGCCCATGGCCAAGCAAGAAATCAAGACAGCATCCACATGAAGCCCTTGGCCAAAGACAAGAAAATTAAAGAGCATTCAAGATCCAAGATGTCCCATAATTACTTGTTGGGATTCTTATCCTTCGACCAAGCCCATGCAACCTAGGGCAAGTGACATTGTGGATGAACCGTTTCTTGTTTGATTGTGGAGTCCACATGTCATCATGCTCAAGGAAGTTTTTGATCCATGATCAAAGTATGGGTTAACCTTCAGGAATATCAAGAAGGTCGAAGTGGCACCTCTAAGGAAGGTCAAGCCTCACCGTGCTCTTAAAAGAATATCTTTAAGAAGGAAAAACTGTCACTACATCAATAAGTCTTCATCAAGATGACGGAGAAGCTAGGGCCACCATGTGGCCCACATATCCAACTAACATGCCAAAGGAGATTTGGCATGTCAATCAAAATAAGTTGTCCACATCTTCAACTCTGGGATTGGACATCAAATCATCGCACTAAATAGGACGGAGTTAAGTCCCACTCATCGGACTTTAAAAATTTGGTGAGTCCTTGCTAATAGGTTAATTGGTAGTTATCTCATATTTAATGTCCCAATTGCATATTTGAATTTCCCATCAATCATTGCATTTTCATTTAGCATGTTTGAATTTCCATACTTGCATGTTGGAAAGAAAAATTTCCAACCAACATAAAACTAAAATTTTGAGTTAGGAAATAAATTTATTTGGATATGAACCTTGGAAGTAACCATTTGAATTCATCTTCCTAATTCAAACCAAAAATATTTCCCTTAATAATTCAATGCATTTGTAAGTTGTTTCAAGTTGGGCAAAACAATTTGACAAAGGGTACAACATGCTTTTTAGCAAACGTAACCCGTTTTTGAGTTGTTTTGTTTGGTCTTGATTTTCTGGAAGGCCCCATCAAGCACATATCTCTCCATCGATCTCATTTTGATTTCATAGTGGAGGAATGCTCAAGACAGTGGTCCAATCGAGGAACAAGATAAAGCTCATTCAACTTCAACCTCAACTTGGCAGGAGACATTGAACATGCGAGCTACACCAAAATTCATGGTTGTGAGTTTCTCACTCAACAACATTCAACCTGAACTGCTCTTCAATTGAGGTACAAGTTTAAAATTTTTCGTCATTTGAATTGCATTAGGATTGAATGATTTTTGCTTACATCGGTAAGAAAGATTTACACCTTCTCATCATTCAATTCTTATGAATCCTCACGAGAGTAATTGTTGGCATTTCCCTTTTTGATTCTTCAAAAAAGAATGTCACCTTACTCGGGAATAAATTTCAACGAGTACTTAAAATTTCATGAGCATTGGTAAATTTGACTTAGATATTTTCTGCCTAGGTAATGCTTATAGAATAACTTAATGGTTGAATTGATATGTAGCAACCTAGGAATAGTGATATCCATAATTTTGATTTGAAACTCATTCATACATGGATCACTAAATTTCAAATTCCTAGGCAAGAAAAAATGTTCAGAAGGATAAAATTGAGAATCTTGTTTGCCATGATCCAAATGATAAGTATTTGCTCTTGTAAAAAGCAATGATGGTTAGAAATTCTACAATATGAAGGGATCCATATAGTGTATTTATATTACTCGCATTGCTATGAGTAGGAGCTTTAGAAAATGTCCAACTTGATTTATCCATAAAGCCACACTCTTATCAATGAATAATACATTGTTCATAGATACACTTGAAAGTGGACCCAATGCATCTTTGGTCTTGTTCTTCCCTGTACGTACAAATGAAGATTCGGTTACTTAACCTAAAAATTTATTTGTACAAGTATCAGGAGCTAATCATCCCTCTCTATCATAGAGAGGAAGTTTGGAGTAAAATAACTATTCAGGCATTCAAAGGTACGATTGTTGGAAATCCTAAGAGGATTGCATTTCAACATCTCTTGGCCAAGGAGTAAATTAAGATGGTTGCTACCTATTAGAAATTAAGCCCGAAGGTCAACCATAACTATACGAGGCCAGAGATTTGACATGGAAACCCTCTATGAGCAACCAAGGGGCTGCTACAAATATGTGAGACCATTATGCTCTCAACTATTCTATGCACTCATTCCAGCTCAAGAGAGTTGTCACCATCATTGGGTGTAAGTTATTCCTTTGTGGCTAAAAGGTATGAGGTATCTTAACCAAGGAATGACAAGATCAGATCCAATGTATATTGGGTGCAAATTGTTTCTATGTAGCCAAAAGGTATTTTATACCTTACCCAAGGAACAATGGATCACACTCAACCCATGTTGAGTGCACGTCATCCCTTTGTGGTTATAAATATGTGGTACATTAGCCAAGGAATAACGGATCATACTCAACACGTGTTGAGTACATGTCACTCCTTTGTGGCTAAAAGTTATCATTAACTTAGACAAGGAGTAACGGATCACACCCAATGCATGAAAAGTACAAGTTGTTCTCATATAGCAAGAAGGTATGATCCACCTTAGCCAAAGAATGACGGAACACACTCAACGTATGTTGAGTACATGTCATTCCTTTGTAGTTAAGGGTTATCATTACCTTAGCCAAAGAATAACAAGGTACATTCAACCTATGGGAACCTTGAGGTGTGGATGAGCATCGACAACACTCTCCTCGACCACACTCGTGGAACCCATGGAAGGCAACCCAACTTCGACACTCAACCTCCAATGTCAAAGCCGTGCTGCAGCAAGGTTAGGCCAACCTCATGGCCTACATCCGTCGTTAAGTTTTCAACCCCTATGTGGACCTTGACCAAAAACAAGCTTGGGGGAAGAACCCCCACTTGAGATAACTTGTATCACATCCCATTTGCATTCTATTATTTTATTTCTTTCTTTCCACCACAATTGCATCTAAAAAAAGAGAGATTAATAATAATGTAGTATAAGTTAGGTTAATAAAATAAAAGATGTGCAGTAAGAATGATTTGGAATTCACATAGATGAAATGATGAATAGTTGCTCTGTTTTAATTTTCCTAAGTCCCTAGTTTACAACTTAGTACTCTCCAAAATATTGTTTTCATTGGCTAGAATTGATTTTGCCTTGCTCTGAAAATTTTGGGTAGCAAAAGCTTAATCCATTCTAAGTTGTTGTGAGATATGATATAGTGATAGAGCTGCTATTCCTAGGTTAATAGTGAAACTTAGATTTCTGGAGAAATTCTAAAAATATTTAAGTTATCCTCATTTGATTAGAAATACCCACCAAAGTCATATGATACATTATATTGATAGACCTTATGTATAAGCTATTTGTCTTCACATTGAGCTTTGTCAAACTAGTATATACCTATGTGAGATTTTATTTATTACTTTTTGCATTCAAGACTTCACTTGCACATGCTATACTTCTACACTAGAAGTAAGCAAAATCCCATCATACCATCCTTCCACAATAAAAAAAGAAACTTCATACCATTCGTGCTTAGTACTCTCTCTAAATTTATTGTATAAAAAGGAAGTAGAAGACATGGCTACAAGAAAAAAGAAAAAAAAAAGAAAATGCATGCTTGCATCAAAAGCATGAGAAAAAAAAAAGAAGAAGAAAAAAGAGAAGAGAAAAGTAGCCATGTTTCATCTCTGCAAAATAAGAGAGTCCACTCAAAAAGGAGTCATCTCAAATATCCACATCCACCTCCATTCCATCACACATATACAAGTCTTGAATCAAATAGTTTTGAATTGATTTCTCCTGAGGCTTGCTTTTTTGACTTAGCAATATTATGTGTCGCAAATATACCTACTATATTCCCTACCAAGCTCCACATACAATCCTTATTTAGTGGTAGGATGAATTTAGGCAAAATGCCTTGGTGAGGACATATTTCCACTACACATAAAGAAGAGACTGAGAGAATCAAATTGAGATACTTATAATCTAAATTGAACTCTCTGAAATTTGAGTGGAACTTGATTTCTAGGGTATGTGTGCTCTATTTGTTGTTCTATCTTTCAAACACCTATGAATAGGAGATGGCATAAGCATCATAATGAATTAAGATGGGTGAAGTATCATGCCAGTTTTTGCAATACTTGGTAGAGTATTTTATTGTGCACATGGTACTTTCGAAAAGTAGAACATTGTAGCAACTTCTGACCATCAACCTAAAGTCTGGACTTTGCTCGGAATGAGCAAAGGATAAGCTTGGGGGAGTTTGTTGACAGCTGTTATATACCAATTTCACCCGTCAATATAACTCATTTATGTTGAACAACTTAGCATAAGTATTCACCATTGACATGCTCATTAATATATAACCTAGGCTATGCATATGTATTTAGAAGCGTTGTAGGAGTAACTCTCCAACTCTTAGTCTAATCTCCATTAGGGCCCATTTACCCCTTAGAATAGATTGCTTAGGTGCGTGTAACAGTACCCATATTATCAACTTACCTCTGTCTTGATAATTGATTAGTATCACATAGCTTGATCATAAGAATAGTGTCTACTTTACTCCATTGCCTTCCTTTAGGATAAATATGATACCCTTGAGAATACTCTTGGATGAAATGCTACACAACTGTTTTTGTGCGCTTGCGGACCTCATCTCTTACTAGATATGATATGTGACATTAGTAGCCGTCAACAGGCATCTCGACCTTAATGAAGATGGTCCAAGTATGGACCAAAAGGTATATCGCTCCATGATAGGTTCATTGTTTTACTTATGTGCATATAGGCCCGATATAATGTTAAGTGTTTATATATGTGCTCGATTCCAAGCTGCTCCAAAGGTGTGTCATTTGACCGTCGTAAAGAGAATTTTTAGATATTTAGTTCATACACCAAGCCTAGGACTTGGGTACCCCAAGGGCTCTAAGTTTAATCTCATTGGATATTCCGATGCGAATTATGTGGGGTGCAAAGTCGATAGAAAGAATACCTCCGCGACTTGCCAATTCTTGGGTAGGTCCCTAGTGTCTTGGTCCTCAAAGAAACAAAATTCCGTTGCTCTATCCACAGCCGACGCGGAGTATGTCGCAGCCAAAAGTTGTTGTGCACAACTTCTTTGGATGCGACAAACTCTTAGGGACTATGGTATAAACTTGCGCCATTTCCCTCTCCTATGTGACAATGAGAGCGACATAAAAATAGCCCATAATCCAGTTGAGCATTCTAGGACCAAGCACATTGATATCCGCCGCCACTTCTTGAGAGATCACTCCATGAAAGGAGACATAGTGATATCCCATGTGAGAACGGAAAAACAATTTGTTGATATCTTCACCAAGCCCTTAGATGAGAAAAGATTTTGTGAACTTAGGAGTGAGCTCAATATCTTAGATTCTCAAAATGTGGCTTGAGTCTTGCACATCTGATTGTTACTCGTATTTCCTTTAAAATTCATCCATACTTACAAAAAACTTATCCCCCTCGATTTTCTAAAAAACTATTTCAAACTATTGGATTTTTGTAAATTATGGTCATAGTTTGATTGTTGATTGCTTACTGACCATGTTTGCAAAAATATTTAGTGAAAACTTGTCCATAATGTCCAAATTATTTGACCTCCTTTCAAAATTCTAGTTGCACACTGCAACTATTCAGGGGGAGTCAGATAAGTCTGACTCATAAGTCAGACATGTCTGACTAAGTCAGACATGTCCGGAGTCTGAGTCGGACAAGTCCGATGTGGGTCAATCAGGGTTTCGGGAGATTGTCGGACAAGTCCAACATGGGATGTTCAAGGCCCTCCAAAAGAGGCCGACGACTCCTCTCTCTCTCTCTCTCTCTCTCTCTCTCTCTCTCTCTCTCTCTCTCTCTTCACTTCATCCATTCCGAATCGAGTTCCTCTCCATTTCTCTCAAGACCCCCTTCGATTTTGAGCTTCTTGCGACGAGTGTGTGAGGTCGATCCCTCCAAAGCTTGAAGATCTTCAACATTTTCGACTTTCTCCCTTCTTTCCCCATTTCAAGGTATCTCCTCCATTTTTACCTCATTTCCTTTGGATCTTGCAGCAAGTTATCATTTTCTTGCTAATGAAATTGTTCACTAGCATAATGAACAACTTGTGGTAGAATCTTGTTGGTAAAAAAAATAATTTGTGTAGTTTAGATAGAAGTTAGGGTTAAGACATTACAGGTCGGACATGTCCGACATCTGCATCGGACAAGTCTGATACAGTATGTCAGAGAAGTCTGACTCATAAGTCAGACATGTCTGACTCAGTCAGACATGTCCGACTTTTAAGTCAGACAACTCTGGTCCTGTAAAGCACCTGACCACTTAACTTTTATACAAACTATTTGTCAATGATTCTATTTCTCTTGTTTTGTCTCTTATCTATCCTTCATGTCTTTTCTAGCCATGGCTCGTGACAATCAAGGTGCAAAGAGAGGAAAGCAACCCGCAGACAGTGAAGCCTCCACTCAAGCCCCGAAAAGGGTCAAGCAGATTGTTCGTCGCACCAGCTCCGCTCAGGGAGCCCTTGTTGTGTCAAGTGCCTCAAGTGGTGGTGCTCAAGCTGCTCAATCTACTCAAGAGGACACGGAGATTGGACCCTTGGTGGTGCACTCACCTATTGGTGACCCTCGTCGCCATGCAGACCGGGTCAATTATAGAAGGAACCTCCCAGAGACACAGACTCAAAGGGATGTCATGTGCTATGAGATGCCTAAGGTTGGGAGAGACCCTCGATTTTGGAGCTATTTCCACATGGACTACTATCGATCAGTGCTTACGTCTAAGCAAAATCCAGTGACTAACATGCAGTGGGTTGACTGGCAGACAGTCCAGAAGAAGAGAGATGTTTTATTTACTGAAGTCAAGGATGCTTGTGAATTTCATGGTGTAAAGGACATCATGGGGCTGCAATACCCATGGAATGTTGAAGTCATTTTTCAGTTCTATGCCACCATATTCTATTGGTCAGACAAGCATGGTTTCACTTGGATGACAAATGGTGGGAAGTACTCGGTGAGCTATGAAGATTTTGCCAACATCTTGGGCATGGGACACTGTTTGAGGCATCCATTGAATATCCATGTGGACCCTCTTGTGACCACTTAGGAGATGTTGGATTTCTACTCAGAGGGGTACCCTGCTCAACCTCCTCACATCCACACGCTACATACTATGTAGTGCTTAATCGTCTCATCCGAAAGACGATAGCCCGACAGAGATGTCAACCGAATCAACCACAACAGCTGCAATATCATGAAGCTCCTTGTCAGCCAACAAAAGTTTAATGCATTTGACTACATCTATGAGGAGATTTACATTGCTTCAGAGACTCCTTCCAAGTCTTGTTATGCTCCTTACTTCGTGAAGCTTATTGAGACAATTTCTGGTAAGAAATTTGTGAAGGAAGTGGTGCATAGGCCTCTAGTGCCTCAGAAGCCTTCGAAGCTTCATCGTCTTGTGAGAGATCATTCGGCACCGACTCAGCCTAGCTCACCTAGGAGGCGCTCAGCTTCACCTCCTCCTCCTCCTATGCCACAGCAGTCGTCCTGCTCTTCAGGACTCTTAAAGGTTCTCAAAGCGATGTTCTCTATGTGCCACTCTACTGAGATTTCAGTTCAAAAGTTAAAGAAGAGGCAAAAGAGAGACATGGTAGCCATCAGAGAGCACCTCCAGCTTTCTCCCGCCCCTGTGTCAGATGACAGCAAAGATGAAGTACCTCCGAAGTTTTTTGAGCTGTCAGAGTCTGAACTTGCTTTCTTCTCGAGGATTGGTGCTTCTTCTAGTGCCCTCGCGACAGCCGGTGCTGGTGATGATGAAGATGAGGACAGAAGCGAGTATGAAGAAGAGAGTAGAAGTTCCGAAGAGAGTCTCGACCAGTAGATACTAGGCCTCTTTTAGCTTTTCTCATTTTTGGTGCCTTGATGCCAAAGGGGGAGAAGTATTTTAGTTATGGACATGGACATGTATCTTTTTATTTTGTTGTGTGTGTGAACTTTTTATCTTGTGATGCTCGTGATGATTATGTTGGACTTATGTTATGGATGCTTAGTTTAATTCAAGTCATCAATGATTATTCACTTGCTTTCATATAATGCATCACAATGTCGTTCACACAAAATGCATGTAGGCATCCCACGAGTATTAAGAGTATATGAGCTCATTTGATCCTGTTTTAATCGAAAGATCATAGACCCTTAATACTCAAAATCACAATTTTTATCTAATTGTTGGAAGCTTTAATTGGTTATCACCAATCACCAAAAAGGGGGAGATTGAAAGTGCATCTAGGTCCTTTGTGGGTTTTAGTTGATTAATGACAAACAATTAAAGGGCTAACGACTTTGGTTGAGTTCTTGCAAAAAATTAGTACGGAGTGAAATTCACGAAAAGGGAGAAAAGACGTGAAAAGCGGAGTAGAAATAGGTTTTCTATTTCTCCTTGAGTCATAGGAAAATTTGTACTATTAAGAGGGACACGACGCGTGAAAACTTAGTGAGCCAAATAGGAGTTCAACCTCTTGGGTAGGTTTTAGGAAAACCCCTTGTGTCAGAGTCGGACTTGTTCGATGTCTTGGACCGGACATGTTCGAAAACCTTCTGTCTAAAATCAGACTTGTCCGATGCCTTGGATCGGACAAGTCCAAAAACCTTCTGTCTAGTGTCAGACAAGTTCGAAAACCTTCTGTCTAGTGTCAGACATGTCTGAAAACCTTCTGCCTAACTTCAGACATGTCCAAAGGGTGTCGGACATGACCGAGGTGCTGGACTTAGAAAAACTTTCTAAGTGTCTGAAATTCGAAATTGTCCGAGATGGAGTTAAGACAAGTCCGGAAAGTTTTTGCACGATATCATACATGTTTGATATGGGTCGGACATGTTCGAGGTGGACTTTTCTGGCTTAGTGCTTCAGATAAGTCTGAGTTGAAAACTCTCTCCTTGTGTGTCGAACTTGTCTGAGGTTAGTCGGACTTGTCCGACACAACTTTTGTGTGTAGATTCAAATTCAAATGGTTAGCCGTACTCATTCTGTTGTCAGTCTATCGAACATGTTTGAACTTAGATCGAACTTGTCCGATGTGGGTTGTCACCTAACGGTTAATAACACTTTTTGAGTATAAGTTGATGAGGATTTCATCCCCAATCACTGCCTAACACCAGAGAAACTCTTAGAGCCGCCTCAAATCCTAAAAAAAACTCCTCCACTGTTCTTCACCTTCTTGAGCCCAAATCCGAAGTTTTTAGGGAAGAGTGAAGGAGTGATTGCGAGAATTGGCAATAGAAGTCCATAAGGGTTGAGCAACGTTTGATTCGCTGAGTTTCTTTGTGATCGTGTATTTGTTACTCTTGGGGTTATCCCTAGATAGTTAGGCGTCGCTCCGAGGATTTCTTGTGTGATTTTTTAATCCGGTGAAGTTTGTAATCTTTGTGATAGTGGAAGAAGCAAGACTTGACCTTTGAGGTGTCTTGGTGAGGTTAGGGTTGTTAGGCTCGACCCTCTGTGGGCTCCTCAACGTGGAGTAGGTTTCTTCGTGAAACCGAATCCCTGGAAAAAATTCGCTTGTCCATTGTCTTCATTTACATTTATGCAAAGTTCTCTTTTTCTAGTGATTATCTAGGTTTACTCTGTTTCTAGCACTTAACATTGTTCCCATCATCTACTAGAATTGATAGTTTGTACTCCCTCCGTTCTGAAATAATTGTCGTTTCAGACAACCAAATAAACTAGAAATGAACTATAAAAGGTTGTCCTAACGACAATTAAAACGAAATAGAGGGAGTATTTACTTTCACTAGATTGCTTAAAAACTTCATTTTTGTTGTTGTCTTGTACATTCAATCAGACTTATTCGAGTTGAACCAGACTTGTGCGACTCTTAGACAAGTCCGATTTCCAGTTAGACAAGTCCGACTTATATTGACGGAACAGTTTTAATTAAGCATGGTATTTTCGATTATCGTTTATTCACCCCCATTAGGCTACATTTACTATTTCTGATATTGGGTTTTTTATTAAATCTTTTATTCCATTAAAATATACTATTTCGAAAAGAAATTTCGGGGACAAGTCCCTGCACCGCACCAGCGGGTTGGCCTCGCTCCCGCCCCGACGCCTCCATTTACGTTTCGGGGCCAAATCCGCCAGCTCCGCCCCCGTCTCCGCGCCTCACCAGCGCCGCCAGCCCGGCCGGGATGGTAAGTCCTGCCCTTCGCGCCCTCATTGTCCTCCGAGAGATCCCGTAGGCCGCCGGTCCTGTCGAGGCACTCGGTCCGGGGCCCCAGCCCAAGTTGGCGACGGGTGGCTCGAGGGCTTATACCGCTTTCCTTTTTTTAGTTCGGATTCGGTTGACTTCCCTGAGGAGGAAGGATGAACGAGTAGGGCAGGGCGCATTCCCGGGCTTCCGGTTTGGTTTCTTGCCTTCCGCTACTTCTCGTCTTGGATTGCGGCGGGTCCCCTTCCCCTGCAGTACTGTGCTCTCTCTACTAAACTACCCGTGCTCGTTTGCGTTGTGTCTTGTAATGGCGACCTAGGACTATGTGCGTGATCGCCCAAAAGAAAATAGGTGATTGTCAGACTCCGTTTATGGCTTGATGAACTCGACGCCCTACTTTGCTGCATCCTCTAATTACGCAATTAGGCATTGGGACGCCACACTGCAGTCTTCATGACTAGTGAGGCAATTATTTGTTGCTTCATTTAACTTCTGGTCAGTAAGACTTCAAAATTCTGTAAAGGTTGAAGTTGTTAACTAGTTAGTGCTTCGTAGACTTGTTTTCCAATCTTTAAGTAGTGCTCACAGCTCAAAGATCTGCGCTGCTCCTTTTCTGCACATTTATAAAAGATACTCGCAGTAACTTCTATCCTTTTATTACTTCTCCATAGCGGTACAGAATTTCTTCGACTAAGATAAGAACCTTTCTTCAATTATATGAAAAAAAGGTATGAATAATCAATGCTGACATTTTCATTGTGGTTCTTAGTCGAAGAAGAGGGGACTTTCCTTGGAGGAGAAACGGGAGCAGATGCTTCAGATATTTTATGAGAGTCAAGACTTCTATCTGGTAAATTATGCTGTTCGACAGTTTGTTATGTTAACTGTACGCAAGGATTAGTACCTTCAATGAAAATATACTCATGGTCCTGTTCTTTATGTTCCTTGCCTGGAAATGCTCTAGCTTATAGATATGCTAGTTGTTACTTTTCTCTTCTTTTAATAGCTTGTATAGGCTTGCCAAGTACCAAACCAATCACTGCAGTTCGTTGCCATTTTCTTACTATACTGATTTTAGCCTTTTGAGTTGGCACTACCATGCCTTCATATGTGGTGCATCTCACTCATCAGATGATCATGACACTTTTATTTCTTTTCTTTTTGTTGGGACTGAAGCAATGCCACATTTCTTGCTTTAAAATGAATATTCATATGAATTTCAGTCAATGTCCTTTATAGGATTTTGGTATTATAGAACTTGTGTTGTGCTTGGTTTCTTCATGTAGATTGTGCTTTTCTGTACTTTATGCTGTCTTCCGCTTATCACTTTCAGCTTAAGGAGCTGGAGAAAATGGGTCCTAAAAAGGGTGTGATCAGTCAGTCTGTTAAGGACGTGGTGCAAAGCCTGGTGGATGATGACCTTGTCTTGAAGGACAAAATTGGGACTTCTGTAAGATATGCTATCTTTTTGCATGAATCAAGAGTAGTTGGACTGCTGACACAATTATGTAACCTTTTTGTTTTCTGAGGGAAAACTATGTAACTATCTGCATTGAGGGTCTGCAATCAGATTAATTTATTCGTGAGTTGGGAAACATTCTTGTGGCTGTCAAGCAACCTGTGATGTAGTTGCATGTACCTGCAACTTTGAATTGTTATCCCTGTTGAAGAAAATTATATCCATACCTTGCTATCTATCTTCCAGGCTAATATTGATTCCTTGTAGGTGTACTTTTGGAGTCTACCAAGTTGTGCTGGAAACCAGGTACTCTTATGACCACTTCCACTTCATGTACATTTTTGTGGTGGATGCATGGTTGATTGTTGTTTCAAACTGACAACATATTTTGCAGCCAAAATTAATATCTTATTTTATGATTTTCTAATGACAATATAAAAATCTAAAATCCTTCCTGCAGAATGCTGAAGCAATGAGTACTGTCTATGGTCAATGAACGTGTGCTTGATGAGATGATGTGAATTCTTTTAATGTACAGTATGGTGCTACTATAAACTTCAAGCAAACTAGCTATACTTTATGGATGTTTTTAAAGAAACATGCGCACAGAAAACTGGCGTTGCCTACTCAACTTAACAGAACATTGTACCCCTTTCTTGGGTTATAGGTGACATAGTTTAGGAATCAGTATAGGATGTATGCGGGGGGGGGGGGGGGGGGGGGGGGGCGGGTTACTTATATTTCTCGGTGCATTTTTGTTCCTTCTTTGATTTTCTGCTAACCAAGTTCAAGCTAAACTTTCTTCTTTGGTTTCCTTTGTAGTTGAGGAATACTTACAACAAACTAGAATCTGATCTTTCAAACTCTAAAAAGCGTTACATGGAGCTTGTTGAACAGAGAGAAAATTTGAAAAGAGGCAGGGAAGACTCTGTAAGTTATTTCTGCATATTTTCAAGACATGTAAATAATCATTTTGGCACAACTCATATGCACTGCTATAGGAAGAGAGGGAAGCTGCTTTGGTGGAGCTGAAGGCTATGGAGTCACACCACAAAAAGCTCAAGGTACTTTTATTGTTCTCTAATTCGTTTTCTCTGGTTTTGTTATTGTCATCGGCAGATCAACAACTTTTCACAATAATTTCAGGAAGAACTGGCTGCGTATGCAGATAGTGATCCAGCAGCACTAGAAGCAATGAGTACGAGCACCCCTCTTTTGAATACAAGCTTTAGAAAGCTATATTACTGTTATGATACACCCATTTGAATTTTACTTTTCACACAACCTTTTTTTTCATCAAACTTCTAGCTGTATATTTACCTGGTCTGAATTTTCCCAAGTATGAAAATCCTCCCCAATTTTGATTACAACTGTATTATAATTTATGATAACTGCAGAGGATGCTATTGATGTTGCTCATTCAGCAGCTAATCGGTGGACAGGTACCTGTACTTTTTCTGCTAATGAGCTCCACTTGAAATGCATATGCTTCCAGTAATTGTAGGGCTTATGACAAATTGATTGATACTTCAGACAACATCTTCACATTGCAACAATGGTGCTCAACTACATTCCCACAAGCAAAAGAACAACTTGAACACATGTACAGGGAGGTAGGTTCTGTCCCTAATTTCTGTATGTTCCCTGACTTCTCAATTGATTAATTTGTTTCATATACATTGTAATTTAGCCTTGTGTTGGGAACAGACTGCTGCCTCTGCATCATATTGTTGCATATATTTAGATTAACTTTGTATCTTTAGATAAAAATCTAGATGATACTAAAGTGATAGTGAATCTTTTCTTCCATGCATTAATAAAAAGCTTGGGAAATATGGAAATAAACAAGATGGCACCCTGTATGTTGACTTCCAGATGTTAGATGCACTGATGTTGGGACACCTAATTCACGTTATCGAACTAATGATTCATAATCATGTACTGAAGCTTGACTGAATCAATCTTTAGTTTATGCTGAGCATCTTGCAAAAGCCTGTTATGTTAGAACTTGTGTGCGCACTTAATTATTTTGCCTTGCTGAACTCATATACCCTGCATGATTTTCTTCAGTGATATTGTTATAATGTTAGAGCTGTACCGAAAGATATGTGGTACAATACAGAGTGATGTGGCAAAATGGACTGACTTCAACACATACTACTCAGGATTCAAGAGAACTTTATTACACTTTAGTAGTTTGTAATCCTTGAAAGAAATCTTTACAACAACAACCAAGCATTTGTCCCAAGCACGTCGGGGTAGGCTTGAAAGAAATTTTTTATGAAAATTTTGAATTGTTTGTTGTTAGTGGTTGGTTCAGTTCCATGTACACGTCAACGAACAACTAAAGTTTAGGAATATTTTTTTATGTTCCCGTTCTTTTGTTCCAAATACTAATTTCAACTGTGAAGTACCTTTGTTTCCTTCATACACTCCTGTCTAGTCTGTCCTGGTTTTTAATGATTTCGTTCTATTAAAACTTCAGGTTGGCATAACTGAAGATTTTGACTATCTGCAGTAATCCCCATCAGCCTTGTGTGTAATCATCCTCGGCACAAAATATTCCCTCTAGAGTGGGCATTTATGTGCATTGGTGCTATGGGAGCAAACAGTTATGTAACTGTAAATGGCATTGGTCTCTTTCACATGTTCTGTGAATGCGTTACCTTCTGATCACTGAATGCTATGTTCTTTCACATGTTCTGTTATGTAACAGTATTAGTAGATCAAAGTAGCAAGATATTGTCGTCATGTGCAAAATGGCCACTCGATGAAATATGCCACATGGGAATACATAGGAAACAGCAGTAAGAACCTGAAAGGGCATTAAAAAAGTTGCTGTTCTGTCCCTAGCAAAGCAAAAAAGGATTTTTGTGTTTTGCCATGGCGTTACGAATTCACCCTTTTGATCTTCTATTCTATTGGAACTTGACGATTCCGTTGAAAATATATTTTTTTGTTAAAAAGAAAAAGATCATTTGCCACCAGGAACAAATAATAGGATCAATGTAAAGTCTTTACGTAACACCAACATGGAAACCCATTACGATATTTCTCTTTATGGTTTTTGAATTTTTTGGAAGAACCTGTCAGAATGACCTTTCTAGGAACGTGAGCGACTTGTTTTGTATCAGAAGAACATTCTGATTTCAGACTGAGAATGGCACTTGGTTTCTGAAAGCAGATGAGCTTTCCTGCAGGGATGGCTTAGACACTTATGATTTCTCGGTCAATTAGTGTTCTGGAACAACTGTTGTGCAATCTGTTGTTTGTGCAAGCATACAATCTCCACATCCTAATCGTTCCCTACCGATGCAAGAGTGCTACACTTTTAATACTTAAATTTCCCACCTGGTATTGTTGATAATATGTAAAAAGAATCCTGAGTGCAGCTACTTTTAGATTGATAGAGAACGGTTGAGATGTGGAGATTGTATGCTTACACAAAACAGCAGATTGTACAGCAGTCGTTCCCGTGAAGTTTTACTATAATTTTACCATCGGTCTAATTGAGCTCTCTTGAACTCCAGAGAAATCCAAGCTGGAGCCCAGACTGACAAGAAACAAATATCAGAAACAACATAACAGACTTCTATTTGTTTCACATAATTAACTACATGATCCGTCTACTGATATTATCAGCTAGCCGGGATAAGGCTTCTGATGGAGCAACAGATCTGGCAAAATATACATGCTGTTTGTGCTCGTCAGCAACCTTCTAAGAGGGCCTATACAGTTTTTTTCTCTCGAACAAGCACAAATAGCATTGCCAACTTGGAGAATTCAAGGGGCAACACTTTCACAGAACACAGTGTCAAGGCAAACATACTCTGGGAAGCTTACAAAGGCAGACTAGAAACCTCAGAGTTCACAACAATGCACTTTGATCTAAGCTCACTGCTCACTAGAACAGACGGGTTAGATTGGCTGGAAGCACCTTTTGCACATGATAAGATTGACAAGGTAGTAGCAGTTTTACCTTCAAACATGTCAGCAGGATCAGATGACTTCAATGGGGATTTTTCGAAGAAATGTTAGCCAATAATAGCAGCTGATTTTTATGAACAAATTTCAGCTTTATATGATAGAGAAATATGTCTGCAAAGCATAATTGGTTCCTTCATAACTCTGATGAAGGAAAGTTCCACAGAAGTTAGTGATTTAGGCTTATACCACTGCTCAACAACTCCATCGAACTCATAACTAAGCTCCTAGCCAACAGGCTACAAGTGATCATCCTAAGGCTAGTACATGGATTCATCAAATCTAGGAGCATACAAGATTGCTTAGCCTACTCATTTGAGTATTTTCACCTGTCATAAGTCCAAAAGAGATAGTATTGCTAACTAGCCAATGAAAAGGCTTTTGACAAGACAGAGTACCAAGTCATACTAGATATTTTTTTTTTTAAAAAAAAAGTCTTCGAGACTGATGGATACACTGGATGGACATGATCCTAAAAAACAGGGAGTCATCAATTCTGCTGAAGGGGAGTGAGGCAGGGTAATCCTTTATCCCCCATTGTTATTTGTTCTTGCAGTTGACCTACTACAATAAAAAATAAACAAAACCAAGGATCCACGGCTCTTCTAGCTGTCTCTGCCACTCAGGACTGGTACTGATTTTTACGCAGATAACACATTATTACTTATGCAAGCACGTCCATGACAGCTAGTGCCTCTCAAAGCTCCCCTCCACACTTTTGCTGATTCCACTGGGTTACAGGTAAACTATAGCAAGTCTATAATGCTGCCTATTAATGTTCCTCCTGAATGTATGGAAATTCTTGCTGGCACACTCAACTGTCAAATTGGTACTATGTCATTTACTTATCTTGGACTGCCTTTGGGTCTCATTAGACCGATTTTTGTCTCATTAGACCGATTTTCTACGAATAGTACAGAGGATAGAAAGAAGGCTCGTGGGTTGCTCACAATTCGTCACAAAAGCTAGAAAACTGGAAATGGTCAACAGTGTGTTATCATCACTTCCAACCTTCTTCATGTGCACCCTAAGGCTCCCAGCCACTGTCATTAAGCAGAAAGATCAATATAGGAGGCATTGCCAACAGAGAGGCTCAGACATGAATTTCAAGAAGCCACCCAGCTGCATGGAATCTAGTAACATGCCCAAAACAGGAGGACTAGGCATGGAGGCATTGTTGACAAAGCATCTTCATAAATTCTTTAACAACGAAGATCTCGCTTGGGTTAAACTACTTTGGCACAACTACTACCAACTGGGTGACCACCAGGAGAACAAAAGAAGGGGTCCTTTTGGAGTGGTGGTGAAGAGATGTAACTAAACTACTAGACTAGTACAAAAAAGAAATTGCATCAGTACAAATAGGGATGGGTCAGCAGTGTATTTATGAAAGGATTCTTTTAGCGGTATGCCACTGGAGACTGGACATTCACTTAACTCCTTTCCTTTGTTAAAGATGAAAGCATATTACTCTCACAGGCGATGGAAAATGGGAACATACAAGAACTGTTCCACCTCCCACTAAGTGTCCGAGCATTTGAACAGCTACGGCCCCTAGAAGATATATTAAACAGCACTATCATAAAAAGTCAATAGATTCTTGGAGTCATATGGGACAGACACAAAAATACTCAGCGTCAAGAATATACAAGCAATTAGTTGGACATAAGCAACTACGCCCCTCACTCAGATGATTATGGCAATCTTCATGTCAACCAAAACACAAGGTGTTCTTCTGGTTATTACTGGATAACAGATTAAACACCATAGAATTGCTAAGAAGGAATATGGAGTTGGACACATACATATGTCAATTATGCATATTGCAGAAAGATAATCATTTATTTGTCAGGTGTAACGATCAATGTCGGTCATTTGCATTATTTTTCTTTTTCAGGGGTGTCATTTGTATTCTATATCCTTGGAAAGTATTCATTCTTGGAGATACAGAAATAAATTTGTTGGGTTTCATATCGAACATACCCCAATGTGCTTGGGACAAAGGCTTGGTTGTTTTTGTTGGTATTAATGGACAGATCATGCTTGTAAAAGAATCTACTTTTACTGTTTCAGATCAGTTCAAATCTCTTGACTTGAACTGGGGCCCCTTGGTTCTCGCTAGATTCAAGCATGGCTTCCAGAACAGCAACATCACGGGCACCCTCAACATAAGAACTGCGGGGTTCAGCCTTGTGGGCTCCATCCTGCACGACCATTTTGTTTAGGAAAAGGAAACAAATCAGAGTGAAGTGATAGAAAAGAGTAGAATGATATTGAGTTTAATCCCAATCCTAACTCATAAAAGATAGCCAGATGCATAATATGCCAATAAGTGCTCCTTATAGCACCTAGAATGAACCAATATGCATATGTTTTCCTAAGAAAATAAATGATATTTTGTCCTTAAAGATCAATTTTACTGTTGAAAGGAAAATAGTTTATTCAGTGCCAATGTTCTAATTATTGTATTTCAATGGAACACGTGTATGGCAACTCATATCGTATTTTGGTATTCTTCCAAAAGGAAAATTAAATTGCAAGATATTGCAATGAATAGTTTGTGACGTTACTGAGAGCACAAAATAACTTGAGCTTATTAATACAAAATACAGTACTTTGTTAGCCTCTAAGATGTCACGAACAAACGCCTTCAATTCTTCATTCACTCCACAAAATGGGTAAAAGGTCTTCTGGCACTGCCCATTTTCACTGGAGAATAACACCTGTAGATGCATGAGGTGGTTCATAAGTACTATGTTTATTTAAACCATTCCTCATTTATTGAAACTAAAATATTGATTTGGTTCATCATAAAAACAGAAAGGAAAAGCTGTTATGGTTACCTGGTAGCCATGTTTCCCGCTATCAATTCCACGTTCTATTTGAATTGTACCTTTCGTTCCATCGACCCGCCATAAAATCTATCAAGCGGTGAAATATTAACAAAGAAATTAAGGGGGTGCAATCATGATATATGAATGAAACCAAATAATAGCATTTATGTGCCTCATGTAAGACATCAAAAATAAGATTTAGTTCAACCTTGGGCGATTTTGAATTGACTGCAAATACAAAAACACCAGCACATCCGTTTTCCAGTTGGCTGCATCAAAGCATCATACATCTGTAAGTTCTGATGTTTTTGGTTCACAAATTACTTTCCATTTTGAAAACTTACAAAAGAGAGCATATATTATCTGGTGGTGGCAAAGCCGTATCCACATGACGGGAGATAGATGATACATTTGTTATTTCTGAACCTACAAGCTGTTAGAGAATATATTATTGTCTTAAATAGGACAAGAAAGAAAAATTAATGAATGTATATGTTAGAGTATATTTGGCAGACAAGATAAACTAGCATATATTTGAGATATATTTGGTAGACTAGATAGATTATCATATATATTGTAAGTATATTTGATAGGATAGATAAGACTGTCATATATATCAGTCTCCTGTACTCTATATACTAGTTGAGAGGCACAATGCAATGCATCCATCCAACTATTATACAATTCCTCTTCTATCATGGTATCACGAGAAGGCTACGATATGTGACTAAACCATAATCACAGCTTGCTTCCGCATCGCGCATCCCCGGGAGGTCGATCTTCATGATCTCTACCGGGGGTAGCACCCTTGTTTTGACACGATCACTTGATCCGCCCGTTACTAGGGCTGCCAACGAAGCTCGAGGCTCATGAACTACTCGAGTTCGGCTCGTTAAAAGCTTGATTCGAGCTCAGCTTGACAGATGAACGAGTCAAACTCGAGCTTTATTTCAAGCTCGCGAGCCTGACGAGTTCGAGCTCGATAAGGCTTGTTTAGATAAATTATGTTTTTATACATATGATTTGTTAATATTTTTCTCTTAAATATTATTGATTTTTATTGTTTAAATGAGTCTTCAGATCTCGAACGCGAGCTTTTACGAGCTTCAACTGAGCCTAACTATTTAAACAAGCCTTATCTAGCCGATCTCGAGCTTGATTGGAGGATCGACCGGATTTCAGGCTCGGCTCGAGCTCGGCTTGAATTCTAACCAAGCTTGAGCCTCGGAGGGCAAGCTCGCTCGAGCTCGGCTCGTTGACAGCCCTACCAGTCAACACCATTGTGTATTGTGTTTGTCGCCCTACGATCTGTCAATGCCTAAACGTCGACAGTCCCGATGATGAGTTGTCGTTGCGCCATCGTGGTCAAACTCTAACTCTTACTTAATTTGGACTCTCCTCTAGAATATTCTAGAAAACAAGATTATACTCAACACATGGTTGTCGAGGATGCGGTCCATGGTGTCCAGTTGTGCCATTATGCGGGTCATCATGACGTTGAGGTCTTGAAGGGTGAAGACCCTAGGATCGTGTACAACGCGGACATGAGGACGATCTGCTGTGTGGTCCTTGATATCAATTGTTGTGAATAATGGTGGGAAATAGTGTCACTGGAGCTAGGCTGGTCCCAGCCCAGTGACCGAAGGTAGGAACAACTCTCTAAAGAAATTCATTTATTCTTCGATGATCTGAATTACAGGATATAGAGTTTCTTTTATAGGCCAAGGAACGTCTTATCTCTAACAGATCTAAACAACTTATCTCTAACAGATGTAACCAACTTATCTCTAACAGATTTATCTTTAAGAAATTTATTTGATCTAATCTAAATAATCCTTCTAGAAAGTCCCAGCACTTGGGCCTTCACGTTGGACTTGGGCCCTGCGCGGACCCAGTCCACAGCAGGCCCAGGGCCCACATAGGGGGAGAACCTTATATTATATACTGTAATAGGAAGAACATTTTGGCAAGTCATTGCTTGAAACAGAATTTTGTTCCTCGCTCTCCCCATATTTTCCTCCTCTCCAATCCCTAAATTCTTCTACACTACTCAGTACCCTGATTGCTTGTAATGGAGGAGAAGTAAGAGCTCCCACGTTGGTGACGCTCTATCGCCTACGTTGTTGTGTTGTGTCGATTGTCTCGTTTGATTCTGAGCTGGTGTTCTCTCTGCTCGACTCGATTTCTGTCAGACTATCCTGTTCCTCTTACACCCCTGCACCATTTTCTCTCCATGCACAGGCATGCAGCAGCACCCAGGCGACCTGATCTGCTGCAGCAGATTAGCTTCAGCAGCCATTCCTCTGATCTTCACAAGCCGATTCAATCTGCTGCTGCAATTTGGTTCCAGCAGCGAGTACAGTGGTTTTCTGGCATAGAGTTTGTCGAATTTCCAACATGCTTTCTCAAAAAAATTGAAAATAATGTGGTGAAATTACCATCCGTAGTCCTGCAATGAAGTGTACGCCCATGTCCAGTATGAAACCACCCTGCAATGTAAACTTATTGTAGTAAGGACAATGTAGAGTATTTTGAATTCATCACAAAGAATCATTTTAACACTGAGACAGGTTGACGCCTATGAAACACACATACTTCTGAACATTCACATATCAGACCGATACTCCACTAACACGTGTCAGACAAGTATCATACATTTTCATGATTCTTAAATGGTTAAAATAATTTTGATACATTTTCAACACTCGCTAATTATTTTACAATACTTCCAAACCTTATCCCCTCATCCAATCATCCTCACGTAATTGAGGGGCGATGCCACCTCCCTGCTACTACTAACCCTAACCACTATCAGGCCGTGATTTTCCAGACAAAAGGATGTACTATTCTTAAGCAGAATAGGTAATCACATTTAAGTATTTAACTTTAATTTTTATAATCAGATGTTATTTTGATATTCATTTTATATGTACATGTGTACCTTCGTGTCAGTGTTTTTGAAAAAGTACGTGCTGGAGCATCACCATATTGTGTATCTGTATCCTTATCAGACAACAGCAGAAAGATAATTAGAGGAATATAGTAAATTAGTCATTGAAAAAGGAAGGCTCTGTTATTGTTTATAGTAAAAAAACATCAAGAAAAGCTTTGATACTTCAGAGCGGCAGAAGCTGAACAGTCAAACAGAAAAATCAAACTCGATAGAACTAGAGATTGTAGTTAATGGTGACATCAGATATGCTACCAGTTCCTATGTATACAAGAGAGAGCCAGGGAAACTATCATAAAAAGTAAGCAAACAGAATTATGCAACTTTATTGAAGAGGAGGTTACATATTATATATTTTTTTAAACACGTTAGGAGACCAAATGTCTTGGCAAAGGTAAATTTATTCAAATATTGCATCATGGCCTTAGGGAATACAGTTCTTAAATCTTACTCGATAGGACAATGGTTTTGCAGGAAATAGTTCTGTTGTATGGCATGATATCGCATAACATTAACATGTAATTAGTATGGCTAATGAATAATATGTTTTCATCAGCAGTATGAGCTACTTCGGTAATCTGAAACTTAACTGATTTTAACCTATCCAATTCATAAATTTATACTGCGGTCCAGATGAGGTCAGTGTAGAAGACTGCAGATGAGGCATGTTGCACAGAAGAAAAAAAAATACTCATTTCCTTACCATAAAATTCCTTCTCCAGGAGCTATTGAAGTATGGGTTTGAACTGTTCATTGACCCTTCAATGATTACTTGGATATTCATCATATCACCAATATCATTCACCAATTTCCTTGACTTGTGGATCAGAATCAACAACAGACAAAATTAACAGCATAAATTAGTAAAACAACGTCGGGAAAGTCCATGATTTGTGACCGTACCTCCACAAAGGCAGTTTCAAATCTATAGTTTTCTGCGAGAGCCCAAATTGGTTTATGTGCCAACTGGTTTGGAAAGGAGTTGTAGATTGATAGTGCAGTTTCTGCTTCTGTTGTCGCTGAATTTTTTTTAAGACAATTCTAATCAGATATTAATTGCATCCACTATAATGCTTATGAAAGATATAAGAAATCAGGAAATACTTACATCCAGAAGCAGGTTTCTCTTCATAGCAACAGAACATGTATGATACAAATAGCAAGAAGAAAATAAATTAGAACAGTTGAAAGCACATATTTTAATCATTTGGCAGCACAATACTACAAATGAGATAAACAAGACTACTTCTTATCTGTATAGCTACTAATCCTGAACCTCATCATTCTGATAGTATCTTTTTCTTTAGCAGTTTACCTTGAATCACATGCTTTCCTGCCTTGAGCATCTTTAGGGAAAGCTCGACCTACAATTTTTGCCAATGACATGAGAAAAGCTCTCAAACACTCAATCAGGTAGGGGTGGGCAAAAAAATGGGACCGAAAAACCGAAACCGAAAAAACCAAGACTGGGACCGAAAAGACCGAAATATCGGGTATCTTATACCTATTCGGGTAGCAAATCTAAATAACCGATATATTAATTTCGGGTTCGGGTATCACCCTCGGTACCCAAAATACCCGAATAACTGAATAATAAAATCTCATGTTAAAGTATGATATATAAACTCTAAACAATATGAATTTTGACATTTCACTTGTGAGCTATGATATGTGAAGTCATTAGATTAAACTATTTATTTACGATTCATTGTTAGTGAACTAATAATTTATCGTCTCTCGAGATTAAATTTGCAAATGATATTAAACATATATCGATTGTTGTGAGCATGAAATGAGAATAATGTACGAATCGGATTTTTCGGGTAAGACCGAAGACCGAACCGAAATTTTGGTATCCAAAAATTTCGGGTACCTAATTTTTGTATAACCGTTTGGATAGTGATTTTAAAAAACCGAAATTCAAAAAAAAACCGAAATAACCGAACCGAATTTACCGGGTAGACCGAACGCCCACCCCTACAATCAGGCACTAGATTTAGATTTTGTTATAGTCTAGCATAGTATCATTTCCAAATCCAGAAGTGTAAATTGGAAAGCCATTAAAAAAATTCGTGGAATCTTGAAAATAGTTTCTACATTGGAAGGAAAACGGGATAGATTATACACGGAAATTTACAATATTTGTTCCTTTGTCGGAAACTTAAGGTTGTTCCTACTTCTGAAAGGAAAGAGGAATAGCCTGAAATGTCGTTAGGACAGGCTTTCACAGTTCATTCTAGTTTACTTTTCATGTCCGAAGCGTCAAATAATAAAGAACGGAGGTAGTATTTCAGAAGCCAGACCTGGACTTGGCCAGCGAGAACAACAGCAACGCCCATGATTGTACTGTTCGCCATTATCTCCTCCAGTCCATCATCACCCCATTTGCACTCGATCTCGGGCGCAAAGTCGCGAGCAAGCTCCACAGCCGCCTTTGCAGATTCCTGAAGGAACGTGCCAAGATTGTTCAAATACAGAAAGAGACTGCTGCAGGACTGATCACCACACAAGAAAGACGAACAACAAAAATGGCGCGCCGATCTGTAACTGCGCATCAGTACCACATAGTCCGCCCGATCAGGCAATGCAGATTAAGCAGAGTTGGAAGCAACTATTTCGTGGTGACGCAAGATACTATGAGCTGGAATGGCGGCACACACCTGGGTGCGGCTCCAGATGGCCTTGAGGACGACGAGGTGCGCGATCTCGCGGAGCCGGGGGATGTACTGGGTGCGCGCAAAGATGCCGGCGCCGATCACCGCGATCCGGGGCAGCCCCACGCCGTCCGCCGCCATACCGTCCGCCTCGCTTCTTGGCTCCTTCCTCTGCTCACGGCCAAGTAGCTTAGCTGCAGCTGCCTCTGCAAGAATGGATCAGATCTGTGTCCGGTAGGCCGCGAGGAGCAGAAATCAATGGCGAGCTTTGCACCGGAGGAAGCCGAGCGCTGCGATGGAGAACTGACCGTCTGGATGTTCCTGCCGGTCGCCACACAACGGCTGGCTACCTGTTAGGCTACTCCATTTCAATAAAACTGGCACCTAAAATTAAGATCTTATTTTAACCTACCTACCTCCTAAGTCGTCGAATATAAATTAAATTTCTATAATTTATATTTTTTCTATATTAATGCATTAACAATTATGTTAATGATTATTATATAATTCTATAAAATAGAAAAATAACTATTGATTGATATGCACCGAATTTGGTTCGGCGAAGGGTGGCCCGATCTTCACGACAGGAGGTTCAAGAACAAGATAACTTGCTGTAGAAACAGCGCGGATAACTAGCTTTATACCTGACCAAGGTTGGATGCGACCAAGTGACGGGGAGAGAGACACCGAAACCGCGAAGACTTCGACTCGATCTCCGAACGACCGCAGAACCACAACCGGAGCTAATCCACACAAGACGGGGCAGCCGTACTGGAACTCGCAGAGCACGAATTAGTGGATCTCAGAGAGATCTCTCCACAAGTTCAAGAAGAACAAGGAAGAACAAGGGTTGAGTAAGACACTCAAGCAGCTCGGCTGCAAATTTCACTGGAATAATCTTAATTTATCAAAAAGTTGTCCTTGGCTTACAAAAGAGGGATATTTATACCAACAATTAGTCTAAAAATAGATGTGAACTGAAAAAGCCACGTGGGAAGGTGGAAGACCAACTGGCTTGATCATTCATGCAGTGGTCATCAATTTCCCGCATATCTTCTGGCCTTCTGAGTGGTCTTCAGTGTTTTAATCATAACTCCACCTAGGGACATCCAAAAGACATGGGACCAGATGCGTTGGAAAGATAATTTGATAACCTTTCACACAATGTGTAGCATGCTTCACGAAATATTGTAGAGTGATACAGTTTCTCACGGAAACTTGGATATCAGGCTGACTATTGATCTTCTGAACAGTCTGCACCAAAAGCACTCGGCTGCCAAGCTGGGACCTCTAAATCACTCGGAACTTAGTGACATTAGAAAGTTGACTTCAACACCTTTCCAACAAGTACTCATAGACCTTCACAGCTTCTATGAATCAAGAGATATGACTGTTTCTTCATGACAGTTCTGCCAGGCCGAACTGGTTCGACGTAGTTCTCCTCTTTGGTTCAGTCTTGGCGTGTCTTGTCATCCTCCTTGGTGAACCTGAGTAATAGAAACATGTACGATTTAGGAATTATATAATTCTCATTAATAAATGGAATTTCACAAAGTAGCACGTGCACCTCTTGTTGTAGCTGTTTAGCTCGGCTACGAGTAATTGGTCCATCGAAAACATGAGCTGGTGCAGCTTGACTTGATGATTGTTCCATCTTGCTTGATGTAGTCGGTATACTTGATGGTGTGGTCGGCGTGGGCATATCATTAGTTGTATGAGTGTGTGGTTTCTTGTGTGCGTATGAGCTTGAGTTGCCCTTGATTGGACTTGGTTTCTACCGTGCAACGCAGCCCTTTTATATGCCAAAGGCTGACCGTTACAGAGGTTATGTGGCCCGACAAGTGGCCCTGGCGGTATTCAATTGCCTAATACATGATCTTCATGTATTAAGTATGATTATTAGTGTGATAACGTACCTTAATGGCGGCGTTACCGGCTTTGAAGGTCCTCTGATTGTGTGTCATTAATGTTGAGTTAATGACACATTAATCAGGTCCTTCAATGGCTGTTTAATAGCCTCTTGGATGTTCGTGTCGTTAGAGATCATGTAGTCGTTGCAGACTTAGGTCCAGAGGTCCTACACGCAGAGGGCAGCTCCAGAGCTTCCCTCTGCGGGGAGGTAGGTCCGGGGCCACTTGACACGTGGTGACACCAGAGCTTCCCTCTACTGGGGCTATGTCCGGAGTTGCTAGACACGTGGCGGAACCGAAGATTCCCTGTGAAGAGAGGTAGGTTCGGTCCCGCTGAACACGTGGCAGTACCGGAGCTACACAAAGGAGGGATGCGGGCACAGTGCTGTCAGACGTGCATTGCCTTCGGGGGTCTTCAACTCGGACGTAGGAACCCTTCGTCTTTTCCTGCAGTATCGTGGGGTACTCGGTACGCAGGGTACCGACAGTGGCCCCCAGGTCCACCTCTGGGAGAAATCCTTTGAGTGAAATTATTCCACGAGAGGTGGGGCCATCTTCGATTCCCGTGTTGCGGCTTCAAAGGTCTTTTCATGGGACATTGGGGTGACGGTCTGCAGTTGAGACATCGCCATGTGGCTCCTCTTTATGTGGCAGATAAGATCTAGACGTGCAGATCTCACGCAATTGAAGGTCGCTGATTCCCAGCGAAAACCATATCGGTTTTGAATGCCCTGTCAGGCCGTCGCCCTCGGGCTTCCAACTTCCCATCATGACAATGGTTTTCCTGGTGTGATAACTTTGACTTTTCCACCAAAGTGGACCCGAGCCCATTTGTCATCGACGAGGTCATCTGTGATTCGGGTCTGGATGTAGTTTCCATCCAAGTATTGTGGAGTCTTACTTAAGAAGGAAAGTCTGCACAATTAGAGGGCTCTTTACGCCTTTAATCGAACTTGCGCTCAGAACCTCTCCACTTTTGCATAGCCTTTCCAACATTTGATCCGCTTTGCCGCGATGGAGTTGGGTCTTCCCCGCAGCAAGATCAAGAAGGACGAAGACTTGGCGAGGCTTCGAACCTACATGGGGTGGTCCAACACCTCCTTCGGCAACTCGATCCACTTCGGCAAGCTTCCCTTCAAGAAATAACGCGCGAGAGAGATCGTATACTACTCAACGTATGCCATGGTGGGGTTGATCCCGCCATTTTCAAGTTTCCTCTTGATGTTATTGGACTTCTACGGGCTCCAGCTTCATCACCTCAGTCCTCACTCATTCTTGCTAGTGGCGACCTATGTCCACTTCTGCAAGATGTGGGTGAGTGTGCCACCAAGCATTAAGCTCTTACGAACTTTCATCACAGTCCACACTACCGGGAAGGGGACAGAGTTAATTGGCTTCTACTACTTCATGAAGCGCAAGAACTGTCCCTTCAAGTACTTGAAGACCTTCCGCTCTGGGAAGTGGAACAACTGGAAGAAGGACTAGGTGGTCATCACGTTGGATCATCACGACAGGCTGGAGTTGCCTACAAGCCTCCCCAATGTCGACACTGACGCCTAGAATGCAGCTCCGGAGTTGTCCGAAGCTTACAAGCTCGTCCTGACAAGAATCCAGCAATGTGTGGAGGGTGGAGTGACCCCCCAAATGGTCTTCGGCAACTTCCTGATGAACAGGTGGGCTCCGCTGAAGATGAGGGAGTGGCCCGCATGGGCCTTCAATAGTGAGATGGATCACAACCGGATAGAAGCCAGTTTTCAGACCAACTTGGATGATGAAGCTTTGAAGCTCCATCTCCAGAAGCTTCAAAACGGAGCCATCACCCACGACGATTTGGCCCTGCCGGCAGCCTTCCTCCCTCTGAACCTTGTTCCTTAGTTCAGGAGGGAGATTTAGAAAGGAATGTCGGAGCTGGACGACCTCGACTTGGCAGGGAGGCGTGGGACCTCCGGGGTTTCTATTCTCGGAGCTATGGAAAGGGTGGATCCCACTGCTCCAAATCAGAAGGTTGATGACGTCGTCAAGGGCAAGGGCAAGGAGCCGGCCGAATCTTCCAACTAGAAGAGGAAGCTGAGACATGCTGATGGGAGCTCCCTCAGGTCAGCTCCTTCCCCAGCAGCCTCTTCTCCCCGACCAAGCAGAACTTTAGCGGCCACGCCTTCTTCGGTGCCGGCGTCCACGAGGGGCGCTAGCTCCGGCAAGTCGACCCCGACTCCAGCACCAGTTGCGGGCTCCAGGTCCGGAGGTCCTTCCCAGCCGAGGGAGGTCCCGGTTGAGGCGACTCCAACTCCCGCGACAAGCTCCTGACCGAAATCCGGAGTCTCTGCTTCACCAGGTCTGGTGGGCTCTGACTCCGGACCCCAGAAAAAGAAGTTTCGCAACAACTGGAGTGGAAGCTTCCCTAGGTAAGCATTGTTCTCCCACCTTGAGTTGCTATTTTTATCTTTTCCATGTTTTGAGTTTTTTGATCTTTTGCTTCCAGGGTATCAAAGAAGAACACTGAATCTTTGACCCCTGCTACAGCAACAGAGACTGTGCAGGTAGAGGCTCCTACTTCGATCCTTATGCCTCCCCAAGTGGTGGCTGAAGACACGGCAACTCCGACGCCGGCTATCATGGACTTGGATCCAGTGACGACGCCAGAAGCTCCCGTGGTAGCACCGGACCACGGGGGAGAGGCTGGTGAAGAAGCATTGGCTGTTTCTGAGCTGGCAGCTGAAGTTCTGGCATCAGGGCTAGAGACGGCAGAAGCTTCGGCACTTGAACTGGAGGTAATCGAAGTTGCGCCTCCTGAGCCGGAAGTAGTTGAAGCTCCAGCACCCGAGCCAGAGGTAGTTGAAGTCCCGGCACCTGAGGCAGAGGTGGTGGGGACTCCGGACGAAGCCACTATGCCAGCCCCGGAGGAGATTACTCCAGAGGTGTACATGTCCGAAATGGTGCACTCAGAGGAGGCAGCTGCGGGTCCTCCACCCACCTATCCAACAATCAAATATCCGACGATGGGACCTTTCTCATCACCTCTGAGTGTAGTGGAGATGGAAGAGCTTCCATCGATTGGTCCAGCTGACGTGGAGTTGCTAGAGAGGGATCTCGCACCTTGGGGCCCCTTAGTCATCTTGGAAGACCCGCTTGAGCCAGCAGAAGAGATCCGGTGTTGGTCTGGAGCCAATTCCTTTGGCGTTGTCCATAGACAATGCCTCTTCCAGTCTCTGTCAGGTCCAGCTCGCCTTTGATCACAAAAGCAAATCCGTCAAAGAATAGTGCAACACCTTAAGGCGTCGGCGACAAACTTCACTTTGAGACGAAGAAGATGCAGTCGAGGCTGGTTGACCAGAAGGAATTGGTGGCCAAGGAGAAGGCTCGGTTAGCGTTGTTGGACCACTTGTAGAAATGAGCAGGAGGCTGCCATCAAGGCTTTCGACGAAAAGACTCGAGAAATTTTTGAGCATGCTAGGGTGAAAGTGCATCTAGGATCCCCGTGGGTTTTGGATGATTCATGACGACAATTAAGTGACTAATGAGCTCAGTGATCTTAAGCACAGGTGTGGACTCATGTGGAAACACAATCTCTCCAAAAGGAAAAGGATGAAAACGGTGATGTCGACTCGAAAAGGAGAAACTAGGGTTTCTAGTGTGTCGAGTTTAGACTAGCCAAATATGTGTGAGGATGTGTGTGTAAAGTGCATTGAGATCAAGTTGGGAGCTCAAAGTGGTTTAGAGATCAAACCTTTTGAGAGAAGAGAGTTTGAAGTAGTCTGGCAGGAGTGGCCGGACTAGTCCGTGCAGGTGGCCGTACTAGTCTGCTCCTGGCCGGCCAAGTCCGTTTTCACCCGGACCAGAAGGGTCTGACTGAGTTTGGATTAGTCCGTAGTGGGACGGATTAGTACGGGTAGTCGTGAAGTGGGTTTTGGGGACTTAGTCCCAAAACCACGGACTTGTCCGTTTTGGTCCGGACCAAGAGGTCCTGACTGAGATCGGACTAGTCCGTCCTAGGGGTCGGACTAGTCTGGGTTTGAGAGAAGTCGGTGCTTCAGATACTAAGTCTGGGAAGGCCGGACTAGTCCACCCTGGGTGCCGGACTAGTCCGTGGTCTTCAGACTAGTCCGTTTTCACACGGAACAAAAGGTTCTGTGTGAGATCGGACTAGTCCGGTGAGGGCCGGACTAGTCCGTTGTTGAAGTGACCGTTTGAATTTGAAGTTTGACGGGTAGTGTGACGATTGCCGCGCAGTGCGACAGTTGTCAGGGACATCAGTGGTCCCCTTGGCTGGACTAGTCCGGGCTGTAGGCTGGACTAGTCCGCCCATGTGCTGAAGTCAGCAGTATGGGCTGGGAACCTCTATAAATAGAGGACCCTTGGGTTCATTTGAACCAACCTTTGAGCAAGTTGAAACCCTAGCGCCACCACAGCAACTTTGAACCTCCAAAAAGCCTCCTTCTTGCCTACATTCCCTCTAAAACTAATTCTTGTGTGGATTAGGGTTTGGTGAGGTGAAGAAGAGGAAGAACACCGCTCTTTGGCTCTCGGTTTGATCTCTTGCACTTTGTGAATCTTTGTGATCTGTGGCTTGAGTTGATCTTGGTGATTTGAGATTGTACTTGTGGTGGGAGCCTCAGATTGTGAGAAGCCCCAACGAATCTTGTATTCACCCCTTTGTGATAGTGGAAGAACCAAGTTAGGACCGTGTGGTAAACTTGGTGAGGGAAGGGTTGTTGAACCCGGTCCTTCGTGGACTCCTCAACGGGGACATAGGTTCCTTCGTGGGATTGAACCTCGGGAAAAAATCTTTGTGTCCCTTGTGTACTTCGCTTTCACTTATTGCTCATTGCTTCTAGGGTTAGTCTTATCGTTTTTGTTCATCACTTTTGTTTCATCGTGATCCTTAGATTCATACTTGCCATTTAACTTGTTAAGGTTCACTAAGTCATTCAAACATATTTTGCATCACAAGAATCGAACTAAAACTTGTTAGAAACCCTTTTTAGGCTTTTCCCTGTAGGTGGACCGGACTAGTCCGCCCCTGGACAGGACTAGTCCGCCCCCTAAGTATTAATCTCGTTTTATCAAGTCATTTCAGATCGATTAGCTTCTTCACCCCCCCTCTAGGCAACTTTCAATTGGTATCAGAGCAGGACTCTCCCAAAAGAGTCTAACAACTCGGAGAGAAGATAGCCAGAGTGGGGTACGAAGAAGTCTCAACCAGTGAGGTCCAAGCAACCCCAGAAGAGAATCTCTTCTATCAAGACAAATCAACGGACGACGAAGAAATTCGCCAGCTCAAGGCAAAACTTCGAGAGAAGTTAAAGATTCCCAAGGTTGACACCTCAACCTCCACATCGAGTGGCACAATCAACTACAACCAACAAGGCTACAACTATGAACGCCTTGTCTCCAACAACCATTACCTTTCCATCCCACTGGGGAAGCCTCCCCAATTCGATGGAACCGACTACAGGATGTGGAAGCACAACATGAAGATCCACCTTGTGTCACTCAACCCCTCACTATGGCAAATTGTGCTGACCGGGGTGCACATCCCGAAGAATGAATAAGATATCACCCCGGAGCAAGCCGTGCTCCTTCACCGCAATGCCCAAGAGGCCGGAGTGATCATCTCATCTCTCTCAAGAGATGAGTTCAACCGAGTGGATGGACTTGAGGTGGCCAAGGACACTTGGGACACTCTTAAGACGGCTCATGAAGGCAACCGAGTCGTGAAAGAAGCAAAGATTGAGCTCATAGAAGGAGAGCTCGGGAGGTTTGCCATTATGGATGGTGAATCTCCCCAAGAGATGTACAACCGCCTAAAGATACTCATCAACAAGAGTAGATCTTATGGATGTACCAAGTGGACGGACCATGAGGTGGTGAAGAGGATGATTCGGGCATTCATGCCTAGAAACGTCTCTCTTTGCTCCATGATCCGAGAAAGCCCGGGGTTTGCCAAAATGACCCCGGAGGAGGTCCTTGGAAGGATCATCAACCACGAGATCATGGAGAAGGAGGCGCTCTTCTACAATGACCTCCAAAGGTTCACCACCTCGAAGATGAAGGATGTTGCACTCAAAGCGATATCCTCCTCAAAAGAGCAAAACAGAGATGATGAGGAGAGCCTTGACACTGATGAGGAAGAAGCCTTCTTCATCAACAACTTCAAGAGGATGATGAGGAGAAGAAAAGGAGGATACAAGCATGAGAGAAAAGGCAAGGAAAAGGCAAGGCCCAAAACCAAGAGGGCTTGCTACAATTGTGGCGAGTACGGGCACTTCATTGTAGATTGCCCACATGAAGATGGCAAGAAGAAGAAGGAGGGCAAGCCACAAGAGAAGAAGTTCTACAAGAAGAAGAGGCCCTCCGGTCATGCTCACTTAGGCAAGGAGTGGGACTCTAATGATGAGTTCTCCTCGTCCGAAGATGAGGAGAAGATGGCAACCATAGCCATCGGGAGGAGCATCAAGGGAAGCAAGCTCTTCCCCAACTACGACCACAAGACAACTTGCCTCATGGCAAAACAAGGAAGGAGAAAGGATAATTCTAACTCATCCTCTTCCATATCCTCCCATGATGATTTTGATAATGCTAGCGAAAATGAACACATGTTTAAGGATATAAGTAAGATCACATTGCGAAGAATGAAATTGCTTTCGGATGAGATTTTTGAGAAGGAGGAGCTCATAGATAGGCAAGAGGACTTGCTTATCCAAGAAAAGGAAAGATGTAAAGAACTCATTGAGCTCCTTGAGCTTGAGAGAGAGAAGAGCAAGGCATTAGAGCATGGACTTGCTCTAAGCAAGAAAACATGCTCAAGTCTTGAGGAGACAACCATTGAGCTCAAGGACGAACTTGGCAACTTGGCAAAAGTTAACAAGATCCTTGAGACTCAAGTTGAGTCCCTTAAGACTAATGTATCCTCTTCCTCCAAAAGCTTATCCTCCTCAAAAGTTGCATCCGAAGCAATATCAACTTGCAAATGTTCTAACTTGATTCTTAAATTAAAGGATGAGCTTAAGTTGACTCAAGGCAAGCAAGCACCTAAGGGTGGCATCTTTGACAAAGATAAGGTGGCGTATGCACGAAGTGCATACACCAACACAAGACCTCCCAATGTCAAGGATGGTCTTGGTTATACTAGAGGTTGAAAGCAAAATGCCAAAACCTCCAAGTATGGCAAATACTTGATTGTCTTTGTCAAAGGAAGCTCATCCCCAACTAAAATTGAGAAGAATACTTCAACTAGCACTTACATGCCTAAATATGAACCACATCCTCTATTTCATGATTTTGATGCATCATATGTTTTGATGAGGAACAAGCATGACAAAGTATATGCTAGATATGTTGGGCCACTCCGCAAGAGCCCCAAGCCTTGCGTGTGGGTGCCAAAATACCTCACCACTAACGTCAAAGGACCCAACTCCGCTTGGGTACCTAAAAGGAAGGCATAATCCTGTTTTGTAGGCGTACTCCTCCGGTGGATCCAAATGGGTGCTCGATAGTGGGTGCATAAACCACATGACCGGGGAGAAGAAGATGTTCGAGGAGTATGAGGAACATGATGATCCAAATGAAGGGATCCTCTCTGGGAACAATAGCCAAGGAAAAATCCTTGGCTCCGGTAAAATTGTCATTTCTCCCCAACATACTCTTTCTAGCGTTTTACATATTGATTCTCTAGACTATAACCTCTTGTCCATATCACAATTATGTGACAAGGGTTACAATTGTGTTTTCACTAATGAGGGTGTGAGCGTCCTTAGAATGAGTGATAACTCAATCACTTTTAAGGGTGTCCTCAAGGGAAAGCTTTATCTTGTGGATTTTGCCTCGGATAAAGCTCAACTTGACACATGCTTAATGGCGAAAACCAACATGGGATGGCTTTGGCATAGACGGCTAGCCCATGTTGGGATGAGGAACTTACAAAAGCTTCTTAAGGGCGAGCACATTCATGGTTTGAAGAATGATGTCTTTGAAAAGGATAGGCCATGTAGTGCTTGCCAAGCGGGGAAGCAAGTGGGAGCTCAACACCCCTCCAAGAACACAATGACAACAACAAGACCATTGGAGATGCTACACATGGACCTTTTCGGGCCAATAATCTACATTAACATTAGCGGTAACAAATATGGTCTTGTTATTATTGACGATTCTTCTCGGTTCACTTGGGTGTTCTTCTTGCATGATAAGGGTGAAACTCACGGTGTCCTCAAGAGGTTCTTGAGGAGAGATCAAAATGAGTTCGCCTCAAGAATCAAAGCTATAAGAAGCGACAACGGCACCAAATTCAAGAACACTCAAGTGGAAGAATTCTTGGATGAGGAGGGCATCAAGCATGAATTTTCAGCTCCATACTCCCCTCAACAAAATGGGGTGGCGGGATCGAAGAATAGGACACTCATCGAGATGTCAAGGACAATGCTTGATGAGTACAAGACATCAGATCGGTTTTGGGCGGAGGCGGTTAACACCGCTTGCCACGCCGTCAACCGATTATACCTCAACCGCCTCCTCAAGAAGACTCCCTATGAGCTTCTAGTTGGTAAGAAACCCAATGTCTCTTACTTTCGTGTTTTTGGGAGCAAGTGCTATATTCTCAACAAGAAGCCTAGGACTTCGAAGTTTGCTTCAAAGTCCGATGAAGGTTTCTTGCTTGGTTATGACTCAAACACCCACACCTACCGTGTCTTCAACAAAACCTTCAAAATTGTTGAAATAGCACACGATGTGGTGTTTGATGAAACTAATGGCCCCCAAGTGGAGCAAGTTGATCAAAGTGTGCTAGATCAAGAAGACTCTCCACAAGAAGCTCTTAGGAGGATGGCACTTGGAGATGTTCGACCACAAGAACAACCTCAATGCTCAAGTGACCAAAAACAAGATGATGCAAGCCACCCCCAAGCGATCAAGTTGAAGATGGACAAGTGGCACCTCAACACGATCAAGAAAACGAAAGTCAAGGGGGAGGCATTCATGAACGGGGAGATCAAGAAGAAGAAGAAGATGATGATGACTCAAGGGATCAACCTCCACATCCTCGTGTGCATCAAAGTGTTCAACGGGATCACCCCGTTGATAACCTACTAGGAGACATTACTAAAGGGGTAATCACTCGTTCTCGTGTTGGAAATTTTTGTGAACATTACTCCTTTGTCTCTTCTTTGGAGCCCCATAAGGTTGAAGATGCCTTGAGAGACCCGGATTGGGTGGTGGCCATGCAGGAGGAGCTTAACAACTTTGAGAGGAACAAAGTTTGTGAGCTTGTCAAGCGTCCACAAGCAAATGTTGTGGGAACCAAGTGAGTGTTCCGCAACAAGCAAGATGAACATGGTGTTGTGACAAGGAACAAGGCACAACTTGTGGCCAAAGGGTACTCACAAGTCGAAGGTTTGGACTTTGATGAAACCTTTGCTCCCGTAGCTAGGCTAGAGTCAATTCGTATATTACTTGCCTTTGCTACTCACCATGATTTTAAGCTATACCAAATGGACGTCAAGAGTGTGTTCCTAAATGGCCCAATCAAGGAGGAAGTCTATGTGGAGCAACCACTGGACTTCGAAGACCAAGAATTCCCAAACCATGTCTTCAAATTGCGTAAGGCTCTCTATGGCCTCAAACAAGCTCCTAGAGCTTGGTATGAGTGTCTTAGAGACTTTCTAATTCAAAATGGTTTTAAGATAGGAAAAGTTGATTACACTCTCTTTACAAAGCACTTTAATGATGATCTCTTTGTGTGCCAAATATATGTCGATGACATTATATTTGGTTCTACTAACAAAGTGTTTTATGATGAGTTTTCTAAGATAATGACGAAGATATTTGAGATGTCCATGATGGGGGAGTTGAAGTTCTATTTAGGTTTTCAAGTCAAGCAACTCAAAGAAGGCACGTTCATAAGTCAAACAAAATACACTCAAGACATATTAAAGAAGTTTGACATGGACAAGGCCAAACCCATCAAGACTCCTATGGCAACAAATGGACACTTAGACCTAAATGAAGATGGTCCAAGTGTGGACCAAAAGGTATATCGTTCCATGATTGGTTCCTTGTTATATCTTTGTGCATCTAGATCGGATATTATGCTTAGTGTGTGTATGTGTGCACGTTTTAAAGCTGCACCTAAGGTGTGTCCTATGACCGCTGTGAAGAGAATTCTTAGATATTTAGTTCACACACCTAGCCTAGGACTTTGGTACCCCAAAGGATCCAAGTTTAAGCTCATTGGCTATTCCGGTGCGGATTATGCGGGGTGCAAAGTTGATAGAAAGAGCACATCCGGGACATGCCAATTCTTGGGTAGATCCTTAGTGTCTTGGTCCTCTAAGAAACAAAATTCCATTGCTCTTTCCACATCCGAAGCGGAGTATGTCGCAGCCGGAAGTTGGTGTGCACAACTTCTTTGGATGAGACAAACTCTAAGGGATTATGGTATAAACTTGCGCCATATTCCTCTCCTATGTGACAATGAGAGCGCCATCAAAATAGCCCATAATCCGGTTGAGCATGCAAGGACCAAACACATAGACATTAGACACCACTTCTTGAGAGATCATTCCTTAAAGGGGGATATAGTGATTTTCCATGTGAGAACGGAGAACCAATTAGCCAACATATTCACCAAGCCCCTAGATGAGAAGCGATTTTGTGAGCTTAGGAGTGAGCTCAATATCTTAGATTCTCGAAATGTGGCTTGAAACATGCACATCTGAATGTTTACTTTTTGCCTTATTCAAAAGAATGCATGTGGTTGAGAAATTCATCTCTATCTCGATTTTCTTCAAAATATTTGAAAAACTAGTGACTTTGTGAGTTATAATCATAGTTTGAATGTTGATTGCTTACTGACCATATTCATAAAGTTTTGTTGTGGCAATATGTCCAAAAGGATCATCTATAGTGGCTAAAACTCAAATATATATGTTTTCAGCCTCCTTGGACCGGACTAGTCCGCCCTCTGGCCGGACAAGTCCGGATCTGGAATGGTCCGGGTCTGGTCCGCTGACCGTACTAGTCCGGCTCCTCTACCGGACTAGTCCGACCCTTGGGGACTTACACCCCCCCCCCCAGGAGGCGGCCGACCCCTCCACTTCTCCTTTTGATGTCTCTCTCTCTCCCACGCATGCGAAACCACCCTCTTTCGGTGATTTTCGATTACAACCACCAAAAATCATTTACAATCCGTGCATTGGAAGCCCCGAAGGTGTGGGAAACTTTCCCCGATCACTCGCGACACGATCCATCCCCGATTCCATCATTTTCTCAAGATTTGAAGAGGTATCCCTCACTTTTCAAAATCTTGCCTCATTCTTGATTCATTGAGTTCTTGATAGATGCCTCTTCATTAAAGTTGCTTTTAGTGACCTTGTGATCATAGCCCAAGAATATTGCGACTTGATTCCAAAATTTCTTGAAAAACCGTTAGAGTTAGGGTTTAACCTGTGTAAACCGGACTAGTCCGATGCTAGGCGGACTAGTCCACCCGGCGGACTAGTCCACCCCTGGGGCGGACAAGTCTGGTGTGCACAGGTCAAACTCCAACTTTGATTGTTTCTCGTTATTTCTTTCGCATTATTCCGACTCCTTGACCTACTATCTTATGGCTTCTATTCTTTTCAGCTGAAATGGCTACTCCTCGACGTTCCGCTTCTCCCCCCACTGACCCCGAGTGGGAGGCGGAGCAGCTTCGCCTCGGCAAAGAACAGGCAAGAGTCGAGGTTGAGGCAGGCGAGAAGTTTCTCGAGCAGCATGAGAGGGCAAAAGCAGCCAAGAAGCAACAAGCAAGGGCCGCAGCTTTGGCCTATAACGAAGATGAAGCAATGGCTAGGGCCATTGAGGAGTCCCGCAAGGAACTCCGGAAGAAGAAGAGAGAGGAGCGCGAGGCTCATAACTCTCAGGCCGCTGCTGCACAAGTCTCCAAGAGGAAGAGACTTGTGACACTTGGAGAGAAAGACATGGGCAAGGAGCCAGCCCCAAAAGAAATTGATGAACGCCAGATCAAGCGAAATCCAAAGAAGGGCAAGGCTCTGGCTCCAGTAGAGCCCAAGAAAAGGAAGCCCACAGTGAAGGTTCCGGCTGCGAAGGCCAATGGCATTGCTATCAAGGAGAAAGGGAAAGCCAAACCGATTGGCCCCCTGGAAGTGCACACCCCCGAGAGGAATCCCAACAGGCAGCGTGAAATAGCTGCAAATGTCTTCCATGGAAAGGGAGCCGAGAAAGCAAGAAGGCTCCAGACGGACAAGGTATACAAGTATGAAAGGAGCACCGCCGACCCTCGGTTTTGGTGTGACTTTCATTGTGATTACTACCTTCTTGTCTACCAAAGCATGAAGAAGCCTGTGATTGAAGCTCAATGGGTAGACTGGGAGTACATGGCCAAGAAGCAACATTCTGCTTGATGCGGTCATTGAAGCAGCTGAGCGCCATGTGCTCAAGAAGATCATGGGTTTCAAGTACGACTGGAACGTTGAAGTCATCCTGCAGTTTTATTCCACCATCTACTTCACCACCTCTGGTGATAGACAGATCATATGGATGACGCATGGCGAGCAGCTTTCAGTCACATTTGAGGAGTTTGCCAAGATTCTAGGTCTTGAGGCTCACCTGGATCATGAGACAATCATCTCTAACCTCAAGGCTATAGACCGAGACGAGCTGGCCTACATGTATCCGAGTCATGTTCAGTATGATGCCGTGCATGCTCGTAATATCAAGCCTTTCTACAACATTTTGAACGGGATCCTGAGGCGGACAATAGCACCAAAGGATGGTGATGCAGGGGTGATACAAGGCAACCTGAGGCACCTGCTACTTCTTATTGATGGGGAGGAGAAGTTCAATCTCGTCGATTACATCTTCGACAACATTTTCAACATCTCGCATACCCCCAACCGTGCGGGTATGCCTCCTACATCATGTATCTCATTGAGAAGGTGTCGGGCGTGACCTTCATCAAGGATGTGACTCATCGCCCGCTCCATCCTCAGACTCCTCCTGCAGTTTCGCCTCCTCTGCACCGGAAGAATGCGGAGCCTCCCTCTCACTCGGCGATGCCAGCTCCTTGCCCCGTGGCGCCTCCTTCCCCGCCCCCGCCTGAATCCATGAGCGCTTTCTTCAAGTGCTTCAAGGCGATCTTCACTTCCTGTCGGAAACAGGAGATTCGGAACCAGAGGGCACACAAGGTGCCAAGAGAAGTACCTCAAGGCGGTGTGTGACAAGCTGGAGGTTCCTATGTCCTCTCCGGAGGCGAGCGACGGGGAGATCACTCCATTCCCCAACTTCACCACTGACGAGATCGCCCAGCTCTAAGAGGACGGGAGCTCTTCCCGAGCAGCTCCTTCGGCTCGTGCCTCCGACGACGACGACCACCATGAGGACCCGGAGGCCACAGAGAGAGACTCTGACGCTGAGGCCGATGATAGTGAGGACGGCGACGACTAAGTGGATAAGGTTCGTAGTTCCCCTCTTATTTTCCTTTTTGGTGTCTTGATGCCAAAGGGGAAGAGTTAGATGGGAGTTAGACGGGGGAGAGTTAGAAAGGAGGGTAATTAGGTGTAACCCCCTTATTTTGGATCCTTGGACATGTTGCACCTCTTATTGTAATATTTATGTCATGTCGGATGTTTAAATTTGTGTAAGACTATGTTCTGAATGTTCAATATCAATATGATGCTTTGAATGTCTATCTTTTAATCATATTCATATTTATTATGTCTTGTTACAAATTGTTGAGCACAACACGTAGGCACCCCACCATAACGTGTGTATGTATGAAGGACTTCCTCAATCTCTCCTTTATGATGCATTCATTGAGGGGGAGTCACTCATACACCCGCACGTTATGAAAACCAAAAACTTATACTCTTATATGTGAAGACTTAATATGTTGTCAGCAATCACCAAAAAGGGGGAGATTGAAAGTGCATCTAGGATCCCCATGGGTTTTGGATGATTGATGACGACAATTAAGTGACTAATGAGCTCAGTGATCTTAAGCACAGGTGTGGACTCAAGTGGAAACACAATCCCTCAAAAAGGAAAAGGATGAAAACGGCGATGTCAACTCGAAAAAGAGAAACTAGGGTTTCTAGTGTGTCGAGTTTAGACTAGCCAAATATGTGTGAGGATGTGTGTGTAAAGTTCATTGAGATCAAGTTGGGAGCTCAAAGCGGTTAGAGATCAAACCTTTTAAGAGAAGAGAGTTTGAAGTAGTCTGGCAGGAGTGGCCGGACTAGTCCGTGCAGGTGGCCGGACTAGTCCGCTCCTGGCCGGCCAAGTCCATTTTCAGCCGGACCAGAAGGGTCTGACTGAGTTCGGACTAGTGCGTAGTGGGACGGATTAGTCTGGGTAGTCGTGAAGTGGGTTTTGGGGACTTAGTCCCAAAACCACGGTTTTGTCCGTTTTGGTCCGGACCAAGAGGTCCTGACTGAGATCGGACTAGTCCGCCCTGGGGGTCGGACTAGTCCGGGTTTGAGAGAAGTCGGTGCTTCAGAGACTAAGTCTGGGAAGGCTGGACTAGTCTGTGGTCTTCAGACTAGTCCGTTTTCACACGGAACAAAAGGTTCTGTGTGAGATCGGACTAGTCCGGTGAGGGCCAGACTAGTCCGTTGTTAAAGTGACCGTTTGAATTTGAAGTTTGGCGGGTAGTGTGACGATTGCCGTGCAGTGCGACAGTTGTCAGGGACGTTAGTGGTCCCCTAGGCCAGACTAGTCCAGGCTGTAGGCCGGACTAGTCCGTACATCTGCTGAAGTCAGCAGTATGGGCTAGGAAACTCTATAAATAGAGGACCCCTGGGTTCATTTGAACCAACCTTTGAGCAAGTTGAAACCCTAGCGCTGCCGCAACAACCTTGAGCCTCCAAAAAGCCTCCTTCTTGCCTATATTCCCTCTAAAAATAATTCTTGTGTGGATTAGGGTTTGGTGAGGTGAAGAAGAGGAAGAACACCGCTCTTTGGCTCTCGGTTTGATCTCTTGCACTTTGTGAATCTTTCTGATATATGGCTTGAGTTGATCTTGATGATTTGAGATTGTACTTGTAGTGGGAGCCTCAGATTGTGAGAAGCCCCAACAAATCTTGTATTCACCCCTTTGTGATAGTGGAAGAACCAAGTTAGGCCTGTGTGGTAAACTTGGTGAGGGAAGGGTTCTTGAACCCGGTCCTTTGTGGACTCCTCAACGGGGACATAGGTTCCTTCGTGGGATCGAACCTCGGGAAAAAAATCTTTGTGTCCCTTGTGTACTTCGCTTTCACTTATTGCTCATTGCTTCTAGGGTTAGTCTTATCGTTTTTGTTCATCACTTTTGTTTCATCGTGATCCTTAGATTCATACTTGACATTTAACTTGTTAAGGTTCACTAAGTCATTCAAACATATTTTGCATCACAAGAATCGAACTAAAACTTGTTAGAAACCCTTTTTAGGCTTTTCCCTGTAGGTGGACCAGACCGCCCCTGGACCGGACTAGTCCGCCCCCTGAGTATTAATCTCGTTTTATCAAGTCATTTCAGGTCGATTAGCCTATTCACCCCCTCTAGGCAACTTTCATAGGGAGTCCAACGAGGTTGCTGATAACCATCAGGACAGCCTCAATGAAATGAATGAAGTACTCCTCAAACGGTGGGAAGCTCTCGACGAGAAGGATAAAAAAAGCTCCTGGAGAAGGAGGAGGACCTCTGAAAGAGGGAGGAGGAGCTCACCAGAAGCTATCACTAGGGGAGCAGAGTTTGGCATAGAGCGCCAAACAGTTTGAACAACATTGAGCTCAAGGGAAAGAGAGTATTTAGCAGGTGGGACAAGAAGTCTCCAAGAGAGAGACTGAGGTCGCCACCAGAGAGGAGAGGGTGAAGGGCAGGGAGAAGGACCTGTCGGACTGCTGGAACCACATTCACCTCCGGGAGACGGAGCTTGCAGACCAAGAAAATCATGTGGCCGAAAGGATCCAGCAACATGCTAAGGAGGTCGGCTGGAACCGCATTCACCTCCGAGAGACGGAGCTTGCAGACCGAGAAAATCATGTGGCCAAAAGGATCCAACAACATGCTAAGGAGGTCGAGTGCCTCACTCGGGAGAGTTTGGAGCTTGCAGCCGCTAAAAGGTCATTGGAGGAACTTAGGAACTCAAGGGCAACTGAGTCCCAGCAAGTCTGGGACTTCCTGAGGCATGCTAACAAAGTTTTGGTGCCGCTTGGCTTCAGTCTGGTACGTCCGCTTGACCCGGATTCGGAGTTGGACAAAGCGTGGTGGTGGTGTGCTCTGCTGGCAACAAGTTGGATGCAATGGGTGATGTCATCATAGACCAACTGGAGACGAGAGGAAGTCCTTGGCCAAGAATGTCGTCGAATATGTGCTGACGTGTTTCAAAAGCTGAGACACTCATTTGTCTCCGGATCTAGTGATCGAATGGCCCGTTATTGAAGAAGAAGATGCTGCCAGGGCCAGCGTTCAAGAAGCTGCCCAGAAAGTTGCCTCGTTTTTCCATAGGACCTCCAGTAGCAAGATCTTTTTTCTTCTACCTTCACTTGTAATCCTCATTTTGTATGAATGACCAATCTTTTGAATGAATGAATTCCATTTTGTATGTCTTTAATGCATTGCCCTTTATATTGTTGGCCCCCTGGTAGATGTACACAATTTTATTACGAACATGTATCAAACGGATTTGACAATATGTTGATGACTTCACTTCTCGCTCGTAGCCAAAACGATAGCCCCCTGGGAGTTGTCGGAGCTTGGTAGATCCGACTACGCCCACTACCAACGCTTAGAAACGTCGACGGCGGGCCCCCTGGGATCGTCGAAGCTTTCCTAGCCTCGACGGTGTCCACTGTCAATGCATAATACGTCGATGGCGGACGTCTTTGGGGTGATTTCTCCTCCATTTTCATTTAGATTGACATTAATTCTTCACGTCGACGCCTGACCCCCATGTGAGTTGTTGGAACTTATTAGCTCTGATGACGCCCACTTTCAACGTATAAAACGTCGACAGCGGGCCCACTGAGGGTTGTCGGAGCTTAGCATCTCTGACATCGTCCACCATCACCATGTGTTTTACATTTTTTCTGCGCAATAAAGACAAGAGAAGCAGTAAAATTTGTCCTCTTGTCAATAACTTGTTTGTGGATTATTGTTCTTATTTGAATTTTAGATCTGAAGGAATTCAACATGATAACAAATATATTAGTGTAATCTCTTTAGATTCGAATGCCTTCCGGACCCGCCCTACTAAGACCTGTCGGGATATAGGTAGAGTGGCGTACTTAGGATGCCTGGCTAGTCTAAGTTGATAGCACACTCCATACTTTCTATTGGCTTTGGTTTTCAGGTGAGTAGATAATCTAGCAATGCTAAGATCTGAAAGAAGATCAACAATATAACTTGTATATCATATGAATAACCTGGACTAAATCTCAAAAAGAATTGCACAATTTCGTTATAGACAAGAAGGAAAAGATATAAAAAGAAACGAGCATGTACAAAATTAATACACGTGGAGTCTGTTTTCACACAACAATGTATTTCATTATAGATTGGAATTACAGGGGAGACAAGGATACACTTAGGTTCAGAATCAGGCTAAACGTGCTATTCATCTTGTTGTAACCCAGAGTAGGTAAGCTACACTTAAAGTACAACGACCAACTTAAGTGTGTTTTTTGTCTCAGACCTACCCGACTCTGTCCATAGACTCTATAATTTACATTATGTGTAAATTCAGGCTCACCTCTGTGAAATTTAAGCATAAAGCTTACAGAGGTGCTCCACTGATTAGGAAGTGGGGTTCCATCCTCTGTTGTCAAGCGAACGCATCCAGGGCGGGAAACTTCGATAACTCGGAAGGGACCTTTCCAACTTTGGGAGAGCTCGTTCATCCCCTTCTCGAATCAGTATTCTCCGCAGCACCAGATTGCCTTCTTCAAGCTTCTGATTGTGCATGAACCTTTGATGATAGCGTCGGAGCGACAGGCGGTATCGTGCGTTGCAAACAGCTGCTTGGCACCTTTCCTCATCGACGAGGTCTAGTTCTTCACGCCGGAGCTTGTCCTGCGTGGCTTCATCGAAGGTCCAGACCCGGAGTGACTCCATGGTGATCTCCAGAGGAAGGACTGCTTCAGCTCCGTACACCAATAAGAAAGGTGTCTCTCCAGTTGACTGGTTGGGTGTTGTCCTGCTCGCCCACAGTGCGGACAGAAGCTCTTCTATCCAGTTGCCTTTGTGTTTCTTCAGGTGCTCATATGTGTGCGTCTTGAGTCCTTTTAATATCTCTGCATTTGCTCTCTCAGCTTGGCCATTACTTGCCGAGTGAGCTACTGATGCGTAGTTGACTTGTATATCGAGATCTTCACAATATTCTCAGAATGCTGCACTTGTGAATTGGGTTCCATTGCCAGTGATGACTTTGTTCAGAACTCCAAATCTGCAGACTATAGACTTCAAGAACTTGATAGCAGATTGCTTGTTGATTGTCACAACTGGAGTAGCTTTTGGCCTCTTGGTGAACTTTTCGATAGCGATGTATAGGAACCTATAACCTCCGACGGATTTTGGGAAAGGTCCCAAAATGTTCACCCCCACACACAGCGAATGGCCATGTAGGAGGTATGATTTGCAGCGACTGAGTCGGTGTGTGAATTTGTTTCGCATGGAACTGGCACACTTCACACTTTTTTACCAGCTCAACTGCATTCTGGAGTGTTGTAGGCCAGTAAAAGTCATGCCGGAAGGCTTTACGAACCAACGTGCAGGAGGATGTGTGGTTCCCACACTCGCCTCCGTGGATTTCCGTGAGAAGCTCACGGCCTTCTTCCTGGGCAATGCACTGCATTCGAACGCCGTTGGCACCACGCCGGTAGAGATCCCCTTGTACGAGCGTGTATCTTTTAGCCAATCTGATGATTCGATCAGCGGAAGCACCGTCTTCAGGAAGAATGTTGTCTTTCAAGTAGCTCCGGATCTCCGAGATCCATGCATCAGAGCTAACTTGAGCCTCCAGATCTTGCGTGCTGGGTTGCTCGGAGCTTCCTGCAGCGCTTACAATCCTTGGTGGATGCCATGGTAACAAGGCCAACAGGACCGCCAGCTTTGGGGTGTTGATCTCGCCCCCTTCACTCAATTCGGCAGGCTGAGTGATGGGTTTTGACAATCTCCTGACAAAAACTCTATCGGGAGCTTGAGCTCCGGTTGAAGCTTTGGTCGAGAGTTCATCAGCTTCAGGGTTGTTGAGACGCTGGACATGGCAGAGGTCTAGGACACCGAAGTCCTTCTGTAGCTTCTGGACTTCAAGGAGGTAGGCAACAAGTTGAGGGTTGTTGTAGCTGCATTCACCTTTGACTTGTTTGATGATGAGTTGTGAGTCACCCCTCACCATCAACTGCTTGACGCCATATGATAGCACCACCTTGAGCCCATAGATGATAGCTTCATACTCTGCCATGTTGTTAGTTGCCTTGAAGCCAAGGTGTACCATGTACTTGACCTTCTCCTTCGTCGGAGCGAGGAGAAGGATTTTAGCTCCGGCCCCTGCTTCTGCACGGAGTCATCAAAGTAGAGGGTACATTGAGACTCGGTGAAGATAGGGACCTTAGGTTCCAGCTTTTGCTCACTGTGGCCCCCAGGATTTGATGAAGAAGGGATCCACTCCGCCACAAAATCAGCCAATGCTGACTCTTGATAGCATGTCGAGGCAGGAATTCAAGATCAAATTCTGCCAGCTCCGCTGCCCACTTTGCAATATTTCTTATAGAGTTGGGGTTATGCAATATGGCATGTAGTGGATAAGAGATTACTACTGATATTTTGTAGGCTTGGAAGTAGTGACGAAGCTTCCTTGAGGCAATAAGAACTGCATAGAGTAGTTTATGCACCTCAAGGTACCGAGTCTTGGTGTCATATAGTACCTCGCTTATGAAGTACATTGGTCGTTGGACTTTCCGGACCTTCTCGTAAGGGCCTGGAGCTTCTTCTTCATCAACTCGAACTGTCCCGGGGGGGGGGGGGGGGGTCTGGACCTTCTTCTTGAGCTTCTCGTACCCTCCTGGAGGGGTCCGAAACTTCTTCTTCTGTCGTAAGAATTTCCTCAGATGAGAGAGGTTGATCCTCGGGCATCTTGCCTTCAGGATCCGTTCCTGGGGGCTGGGACCCAGACTTGCCTTCAGGTAGCTCCGGACCCTCCCGGAGGGGTCTAGATTCCTGAACTGAAGACGGCTCTGGTCTTTTCGCGTCCAAGACCATGCTGACAACCTCCGTAGTTGCCAAAATGTAAAGCAAAAGAGGCTCACCAGACTCCGAAGCTACCAAGATTGGTAGTGTGGTGAGGAGTTGTTTAAGCTCCTGGAATGCCTTTTTTGCTTCTTCACACCTATGGAATGGTCCAGACTTCCTTAATAGCTTGAAGAAGGGAAGCGCCCGCTCTGCCAGTCTTGAGATGAATCAACTGAGCGCAGCTAGACATCCAGTTAGCTTCTGGACATCCTTGACGCGGGCTGGGGGCCACATATCTTCAATAGCCTTGATCTTCGTCGGATTTGCCTCGATTCCTCTGTGAGTCACCAAGAATACGAGCAACTTCCCGGAGGTTACCCCGAAAACACATTTGTTCAGGTTTAGCTTGGTGTGCGTCACGCGCAACTTGTCGAAGGCGGCTTGTAGGTTGTCAAGGAGTGATTCCTTGTTCTTCACCTTTACAACGATGTCATCGACTTAGACATCCACCAAGTCCCTAATGATCTCTCCAAATGTTTTGATCATGGCTCGCACAAAAGTTGAAGCAGCATTTTTGAGACTAAATGGCATAACAGTGTAACAATATAACCCATCTACTGTTATGAAGGCAGTATGCTCTTCATCTTCCTTGGACATGAATATGCATCTCGAAAACACAATAGCTCACACCCGGAGGTGGAATCCACTATCTGGTCTATTCAAGGTAGTGGAAATGGGTCTTTTGGACATGCCTTATTCAAGGTGGTGTAGTCGATGCACATACGAAGCTTCCTGTCGGCCTTGGGTACAACAACTGGGTTTGCCAGCCATCGTGGATGATGAACCTCCCAGATGAAACCAGTCTTGAGCAGCTTCTTGATTTCTTGTCTTATGAAGTTCTGCTGCTCGACTGATTGCTTTCGGGGCTTCGGGTGTATTGGTCGTGCGTCGGGATATATCTTCAGTTTCTGCTCAATCACCTTCCTAGAGATCCCAAACATCTATGATGGTTGCCATGAAAACACGTCGACATTCGCCTGGAGGAAAGTAATGAGTGTGAGTTCCTATTTGTTGTCAAGACCTCCTGATATACAGGTGGTCTGGGCAGCGTCAGAACCGATTTGGACGACTTTGACGGGAATGTCAGTGTCGTCGCTTGGTTGCACACGTGGTGCAGAGGTTGAGCCTCGCTGCAAGTGCTCGAAGGTTGAGCAGTTTGCTCCTTGTCGGATCTATCCTCCTGCGCTGTTGCAAGCGCGTGGAGTTCTTCCAGCGCAGTGACTCCCGCAGTGTGGTCCCCGCGAATCTGGAGGACGCCTGAAGGGGTCGACATCTTCAACACCAAGTACCCGTAATGAGCTGCGGGCATAAACCTATACAAGGTTGGCCTGCCTAGGATGGAGTTTAAGGGAAGGCTGATGTGCGCTACGTCGAAGACCAACTTCTCGGTCCTGTAGCTCTCCCGAGTCTCGAAGGTCACCGGGAGTGTAATTGACCCGAGAGGATGGATAGCTCCCGGACCTACCTCAGACAAGGGACGTGAGGGGCGAAGGTCCAAGAGGCTGAGCTGGATCTTCACAAACGCTTCGTAGCTGAGGAGGTTGAGCATCACACCTCTATCCACCAAGACATGATAGAGTTGGACATTATTGATGGTAGGAGAAACCATCAACGGCATTTTACCAGCTCCAATCATGTTTCTCGGGCAGTCAGAAGCATCAAAAGTGATGGGAGTGTCCATCCACTTCTGATGGGGCTCTGCCTTGGTGGTGGGAGCTGTGGTAGCCATCTCCTGATGCATGGTCTCGAGGATGCGGCGGGAGGTGATATCCCAGGACCCTCCATATATCGTATGGAGAGTCTTCTGATGCTTGTTGTCAGAGATGTCAGAATCTTCGTTGAGAGTGTTGTACATAGCCGTCAGGACCTTCTTGGGGTCCTGGAAGCCTAGCTCTGGATCAGCCGGAGCTTCGTTGACCTTTTGCTTTCCTTCCCTCTAGCAGAAAGGAGATTCTTCTCAGCGCTTGTTGAAGCGTTCAACAAGGCGCTGGACCTCGCGGCAATCTTCAAGATTGTGGGTGTCCGTTTTGTGAATCATACACCACATATTTTGACCGTCGCCGTCTTTAGACGATGGTCGAGGACGTTTTCTGGGGCGTGGCCCCCAGCCACCCGGAGCTGCAGCTGCAATAGTAGTAGGCATGCCGACCGACAACTTCTTCTTGCTTTTGGAATTTTTCTTCTTTTTTCCACTGCCGGAGGCAGCGGCTTCAGTCTTGGAGGAGTTTTTATCAGCCTCCGGAGCTGTTTTGGAGTGCATCTCCTGGCCCTCCGCAGCCCTAGCACATTTGTTGGCTAGGCTGAAGAGCTCTATGATGCTACTGAGTTCTTTTGTTGCCAGCTTCTCCAACATCTTCTTATCTCTAACACCCTGTCGAAATGCGATGACAACAGAGGCATTGGAGATTGAAGAGATAGTATTCCGTACCCGAGAAAATTGTTGGATGAACGATCGCAGCGACTCTCCCATTTTCTGTTGTGCGGCAAACAAGTCCAACTCGGTGCCGGGTCAGGGGTAAGAGCTCCCAAGTTGGCGGTGAATTGGCGGCAAAGCTCCGCCCAGCTGTTGATGGAGTCAGGCGGAAGAATCCTAACCAGGACCTGGCAGTCCTAGTTAGAGCCACTGGGAAATAATTGGCCATCACGACATCATTGCCTCCAGTCGCGAGGATGGCAGTGGAGTAGATCTGGAGGAAATCGATGGAGTTGACAGTCCCGTCGTACTTCTCCGGGAGATGAGGTCGGACCTTCAGTGGCCATTCGACCATGCGAAGGTGCATGGCCACAACCGAACAGCCGCCCCTACTCCCAAAGGAGAAGGGTTCTCACGTGCAGATCACCTCTCGCGAGCACGCTCCATGAGTACGCGACCGTCTTGCTACCTATATCGGCGGTCAAGCTCTGACCATAGATCATGCGTCGAGAGCATTGACGTCGTATGAGTGTGACATGCTACGGAGGGCAGTGACATCACTTACTGGAGGGTGCACGGCTCCGGTACTGTGACGCCTGAGGACCAAGTCTACCAGACAAGGTCCTATTTCTTGAAGGTGCCTTCCCCAACAGGGGGCGGACCTTGGTTACTAATGGCATTGGTTGCAGCTGCAACCAGATGCTGCACATCAGTACGCCACTGTTCCATTGCACCCTGAGGTGCTCCGAGTGCAGGTGGATGCTGAAGAAGAGTTTGCGCTGTGTTCAGCGCGTTCTCAAGGTTGTTCGTCGATTCAGTGACCGACGCGAACACAGCATCTTGTTGTGATGTTGGAGGGATTTTCTCCAGCAGGTTGCTCATCGTGGTTGTTGGACGATTCTGCGGCGGAATTCACCATCTCGAAATCTCAGGTTCCCCTACCTGGCGCACCAAATGTCGAAGTGTTGCTACGACACTTCCTCCAATCTACTAAAGCATAGTCCGCAGAGGTTCGTATTCGGTTGGGTCACGCGTAAGATTATGAACGAGACAGTGAGACAGGAGATTTTTACGTGGTTCGGGCCGTCGGAGCGTAATACCCTACTTTACGGGGTGATTGTTGAGTGTATGAGTGTGTGGTTGCTTATGTGCGTATGAGCTTGAGTTGCCCTTGATTGGACTTGGTTTGTACCGTGTGACGCACCTCTTTTATATGCCAAGGGCTGACCGTTACAGGGGTTTCTTGGCCTGAGAAGTGGCTCCGGCGATATTCAATTGCCTAATACACAATCTTCATGTATTAAGTATGATTATTAGTGTGATAATGTGCCTTAATAGCGGCGTTACCGGCCTTGAAGGTCCTTTGATCGTATGCCATTAATGCTAAGTTAATGACATGTTAATCAGATCTTGTAACAGTTATTTAATAGCCTCTTGGATTTTCGTGTTGTTAGAGATCTTGTAGTCGTTGCAGGCTTAGGTCCGGAGGTACAACACGCAGAGGGCAACTCCGGAGCTTCCCTCTGCGGGGAGGTAGGTCCGGGACCACTTGACACGTGGCGGCACCGGAGTTTCCCTCTACTGGGTTAGGTATGAGGTTGCTAGACAGGTGGCGAAACTGGAGATTCCCTGTGAAGGGAGGTAGGTTCGGTCCCGCTGAACACGTGTCAGTACCGGAGCTACCCAAACGAGGGATGCGGGTCCAGTGCTGTCAGACGGGCGTTGCCTTCGGGGGTCTTCAACTCGGATGTAGGAACTCTTCGCTTTTCTTGCAGTATCGTGGAGTACCCGGTACGCAGGGTACCGACAAGTTCTCCCGTCTTAAAAAGTTTGTCGTTTTGTAATTTGTTTTTATACTACAAAACGATACTTTTTGGAACGGAAGGAGTATTATGAAACTCTATGAAATTGACACTGTAAGTAATCATTTGATTTCATAGGCAAATTTGATCAATCACTATGATATAAATAGTTGATATGGTAAGACTAGGAAACAACTAGAATAAGACTATGCATTGATATTGGGTGTTTCTGTGCTCTATATGACGTGGTGATTTTGAAAACAATGAAATAAAACTCTCCACTAGGGATAGCCTTATTGTTGATATCCCTTTGAGCGGGATCAAAAAGGTCAAAGTCCGTGCATTTGTGTTTCTAAGCTGGATTGTGACTAAAACAGCTTTTGTGCTTGTATTGGCACCAGTATTCAATACAACGAGGGATAACGGTTACATAAGTGCTGTCATTGTTAGGATCTGGAATAGGGGTTAGAGGATATGGCAATTTGACACGGTAATTTCCCAAAAAAAATTGACACCAGTAAAAGTGTTTCGGGGTGATTTAGATTGCGGCTGCTTAGTACGCTAGAGACTAAAATATACAAATTAAGAGTTTTTGGAACCTAGATAGCAATTTATATAGGAGGCTAGCTAGAAGGGGCTCGGCGTAACATGATGATGTGGTAGTCTTATTCTATTGTAATGGAACTTTACTCTTTTTTACCAGGAATATTGTCATAGCCTTCTGGCCTGCTTATTTCCCTTTTCAAGCCGTGCCATATCCTCAACAGCACTTGCAGTCAAATCGACGAGCCCGCATGAAAGCCAGGTGCCATCAAGAAATAATTTTATCTGTTTGTCCTTGCTGCTCTTAGACATAAAGCACTTTTAACAAAAAAGAAATGGCACCTCATTTCAAGCAAGCTACTCTTACTGAAACTTACTGAAGCAATTAGTAGTTAAAATCCTCTTTGACACGGCTCCAAAAAGCTGATTCTTTGGATTCAATCTGATTCTCTGATGAAGTGATTATGTGACTAAAAATGATTCTCTATAATTCTCTAGAATAAACTTTTAAAATTAAGATAGATAATCACTTTACAAAATCAGAAGATACTTTTTTTAGCTTCCAAACTTTTAGTTCATTTTAGAAAACCACTTCATAAAATCAGTCAAGAATCACTTCTAAAAAACAGTATTTAGTACAACTTTCCTGATTCTGCCTACGAATCAATCGCATAGAACTCTGCCAAAGGAGGCCTAAAACTTTTGACAACTCAAAAGGCAAAAACTATTTCTTATTTCAAATTCATGCCGCCCATTTCTGAATATAATTTTACCACGTTATTTCAGCATTTTAAACAATATTAAACGTTGGAACATCCTGGATTATAACTATTTTCTCCGTACACTAAAGGTTTACAATTTCGGCTGATATAAAACAACTCTAGACAATTCAGGTACAACGAGAATACAATTCATGAACAGTTTCATTGTTAGTGTAATGGGAATCTAATATGGGTCAGATGGGTGTGTGAATTCCCTTCTCAAGGAATAAATCTGAACACAAACAGAGGACTCTGGAGGTCCACAAATTTGTAAGATCCATCAAGGGAGTTCAAATATATGTCTTCTCGAGGCTCCTCGCTTACTCCACTCTGCATGGCGTATTCCAGGGCCATTTCATAGTCAACCTAGGCGTTTGAGATTTGAAGAGATATAATCAGCACATAACAAAAGTAAATCCAGGACTACAAGTTCCAATGACAAAAGAAATGAAATCAACAATCATATAGTTACGACTGTATTCTACCACTTACAAAAATAAAAGCCTTTCAAGTCCCAAACAAGCTGGCATGATAGCACAATATCAACGAATTTCATTGAATATAAACAGTAGATGACTTCTGCTCTTTGCTGATGATGTAGTGTTAGTAGATGGAACTAGGGATGGTGTTGATTAAAAATTGGAGCTATGAAGGCATATCTTAGAGTCCAAGGGGTTTAGACTTAGTAGAACCAAGACCGAGTATATAAAATGCGACTTTAGTGATGTCGGGTGCAACGAGAGAAACGTTAATTTACAAGGACAAATAGTACCTAAGAAGGACACATTTCGATATTTAGAATCAATGTTACAAGGCAATGGTGATATTGACGAAGATGTTTGCCACAGGATCAAGATCTGGTGGATGAAGTGGCGACAAGCATCTAAAATCTATGTGAGAAGGTCCTACAAAAATTAAAAGGAAAATTCTATAAGACGGTGATCAGACATGCGATGTTGTATAAAGCAGAATGTTGGTCAACTAAAAGACAACATGTCCAACAAATGAGTGTTGCTGAGATGCGCATGCTACGGTAGATGTGCGGTCACACAAGAAGAGACAAAATTAGGAACGAGATTGTCAAAGTATTCTTGCGACACTTCCTCCGGACCTGCCTAGAAAGCAGCTCGCGGAAGTTCTTTGATCGGCGGGGGCTTAGTCTCAGGTGAGGTTGTGCGGTTGAAGAACTATGGCGAGACAGTGGTTTTACGTGGTTCGGACCGTCGGAGCGTAATACTCTACTCCATGGTGAGGTTTGTATTGTTTGAGTGTCTGAGTGTGTGTGAGTACCAAAGATTGGATCCTTTGTAACGGTGGCGATTCGATCCTTTTGTAGACAAGGTCAGACGCCTTACAAGTGGGGTACGGGGCCTGACAGGTGGCCTCGGGGCAATCTTATCCTAAAGATCTAAAACTTCTCGCATAAGCTACCTCTGATCGCGGCTTGAAGACACGTCGTCTTACCACGTCGGACGCCAGTGGCTATGCGTAGTCGTTGATTATGGCAGGGAATGTCCCGTTCATCTGTCTTGTCATTGTAAGCTACCCACTTAGCGTAGTAGGATAGGCTGCGGTGCCTTTACTGCGATGTGATTGAACGTAGCGGTACTTGATAGGAGGCGTACGTTGTGTCGTGCGTCTGGAGAAGGCGTCTGTCTTCAATGCCTGACTTGGACAAGGCGCACCGCCCATTTACTCCCGCAACCTACTGGTCAGGGCAACTTGCGAGACGTATGGCAGCACCAGAGCCCGCCTCCGCGGGGGAGGCCGAGACCTGCCCTGCAAGCCACGTGGCAGCCTCAGAGCCTAACTCCAAGGGGAGTCGGGGGTTCGGGACCGCTAGACACGTGGGGGTTCCAAAGCATGCCTCCGCTGAGGAGGCCAGCTCGGAGCTTCGAGCCACGTGGCGGCACCGGAGTCCACTCCTTCAGAGGAATGGTGTCCCATCCCACCGGACATGTGGCAGGCTGGGAGCTCGTCTCCTCGGGGGAGTTAGGTCGTCTTGAGATCCACGTGGCAGTACTAGTGCCCGCCCCTAAGGATGGACAGAGTCCGAGCCTGCTGGACACGTGGCGCCATCGAACCCTGCCTCTCTGCGGAGGCAGGGTACTTAAGCATTTTTATCCTATGTGCGGGGATACTCAATATCCTGGGTACGAACAGAGGTGATACTGATAGGGTAGGGGTAGCACCGATTCAGGAGAAGCTAATCCAACATCGCCTACGGTGGTTTGGCCATATTTAACAGAGACCTCTAGAAGCACCAGTTAACAGTGAGATTATAAAGAGTAGAGAAAATTTAAGAGCTGTAGAGGTCGACCAAGGTTGATATGGCAGGAGCTGGTGAAACGAGACTTAAAGAAGTGGGACATACCAAGAGATTTAGCTCATGATAGGACTGCATGAAAATTAGCAATTCATCTGCCAGAATCTTAGTTATTCGTATTTTGTTACTCTTATCTTCTTTCTTATTAATTCATTTCTAATAAATAAAATGTAGAATCTTATTTTATTTGTATTTTTTACTTTCATCTTATTTTATATTACTTCTGTTAAAAATTTATGGGGTTTCATTTTTAGCCGACTCCAACTTGTTTGGGACAAACGCTTGGTTGTTGTTGTTGTTGTTGATAAACAATAGATGACTTCTACACAATAACATAGCTAAAGGTTCCAACAGAAAAGTACAAGGGTATAATGAATATGACGCGCGCAAAAAAAAAAAAAAAACTTGTGCTATAGATTTTTCTTTGTCAAAAGTTTTACCTGTTCAATATGCTGCGCTAAGCAATCTCTAAAGGTCATCTCTGTCACCTCCTGAGAATTAACCTTGTCAAGGAGTTCCTCATCTTCCTCGTCATACCGCGGTCTTTTAGGGGGAGATTCATCTGCAATTTCTACAAGAGTCTCCATAATCGCTCTTGCAACGTCAGGAATGTATCTGTGAATAGAATAAGAAAAGCAAGAAAAGTTCTTATAATTTGGAATATCTAGTGTTAATACTAAGAAACATGTAAACATTTTTTTGCCTAAAGCAGTTAATATTTCACTGAGTACCACCAATTTATAAAACCTAGTATTAGTTCCTAGAGAATTTTTAACGTGAGCCTGAATTTCAGTGATAACACCATCTATCAGCTACTATTAGTTTAGCATTAAGCAGAAAATTTAAAGATTCAAATGGGGCATAAAATCTAAATACAAAGACTTGGCCTCTGCTAATAACGGATGTCACCCAAAAGAAGAAAAATCTACCTATTCAAATTCCTTTTCCTGTCCTGCCGCTCACGAGCCTGGAGTTTCTTCACAATCTTTGACTTCAGTTGAAGACAGCACTGCTTAAGGGCTGACTGAAGGTGCAAGAGGGTCATGCTTACATGATGAAGCAGGGACAGTTATATGAGGATATTATGATTATGAATGCACCTTAACAGCAGATGCTATTTCAGTTATGTCATCACCAATGTACTCTTTTCCAGTTCCTTTAAAAGGTATCTTTGTGCTTACAATGCTCACAAAGACACCAATCTTATCTTGCTGTTGATTAATTTTGTAGCTGCTCCAACTGAAACAAGAGTGGGAAAAATGTAAAAAATAGATAATATCTGAATTCTGAAACTGAACTGCAGGTACTAGGAAAAGAAATCTCACTTGATCCTTTTTATAGCAGTTCTTGTGATGACATCTGCACCTTGTTCAAAAAGAAGAGGTATTCTGTTTGCAAACCTAAAAATATTTATTCCCTGAATGGAGATATAACCATATAAGTTTTTCATACTATGCTGAAAAATACCTTGTTAGCAAGTTAAAATGAAGAAAACGGAAAATAAATCGCACATAAGACCTCAATGTGTGATTTTCATATAAATAATTATGTTATCTCATTCGGTTAAATATTTATAGACAACAAAATACAAAGTTTGAACACCTAGGTGAACCAAAGAATTGCACGTAGCTCCTCACGTATAATTTGAGCCACCAAGGCCACTGGTTGATGCACACAAGGTCTTTCTAGGATTTTGTTTCAGTTTAACATCAGACTGAACCGAAGTATTTTTAGAAACTTTCTAGAAATTTTGCATCAAACAATACCATCATAATATTATCGAAATACAGTAACTGCCCTCACATACAGTCATATTGAAAACTGCTAGAAAATAAAGGAGAACAAAAAAACATGCTTCCAGAATCTTTTTTTTTTGTAATAATTCGAAGCAGGGAATGTTTCCAGATGAAATCAACACTTCAATGTTTCATTACATGTTTAACATCCTTTCCACCAATGCTTATACCAGCTTCAACAATAAATGGATGCCCTTCAAAAACCTGAGGGCTAAACACATAATAGCATTATGTTATTAGGACTTTCAGGTTATATTATATAAGATAGAAAATGACTTCTAAAATCTATTTCAGTTAAAATGCTATACCTGCTTGCATGTGTTGCAACCATATCAGGGTGCAGCTCTTTAATGATCCCCAAACGCAAGTTATATTCACCTGCAGGGCTAAGGCACTATAGAATCGGTTCATTTCTGTACTGATTAATATCGTATAGTCATATTATTAGATGAAATAGCCAATTGAAGTTGAAAAAGAATATAAGATTTAAAGGGATCCATACATTGCCGCTGGGATCATCAAACTTAGCCTGCCGAAATAATTGATGTATCCGTACTAACTGCTGCGATGTGAGGGTTTTAACTGCCGTTTTTGGACTAAAATCAAGTCCCATCTCCCCTGTCAATATGAAGATATGTGGTACATAAAAAAGAATAATTGATAACGAGAATAATAAAGGCTAGATAGAAAGCAATACAAAATCACATCATGTAGTACAACTGCATTTTCAGCCCAATAGGCAGGTTTTACATAGGATTTAAGAAATATGGTTCTAATGGAAAGTAGTGTACTCTGAAATAGTAATTAACAAAATGTGACTCAGTTTCAAACTCAAATCAAAACCTCATAAGGCAAGATAAGCATGTATTGGCATGGACAGCCTTCTTTATGATATCCAGAATATTTAAGTAAATCAAACTAACATACTCTATGGTCGTAAAAAAACGATTGCATTATTTTATATGCTTGCCTCCTAAATCCACTGCATATCCTATGACTCACCAATTAAACGTTCAGCATGTGGCTTGCTTATGTTAACAAATTCATGTTGCAGAAACTGCAAAAGGTTTTGCTTTGTGGTCTCTGAGATCAAGCGCTTTATAAGCAATAAATCAACAGCTGATGGGTGATGCTTTGTCTGGAGCGGAACAGGTGGCATAACGTCTGTTCGCCGTGCAAACCTTATTGTTAAATTCTTTCTGCAACAACCGAAAAAATCTTATAGAAAGGAATTGGAAGGTTATCAATTGTAGTGCAACATAAAAAGAACCATAGAAAAATTTCATACTCTGCTGCATCTGACAGAAATCGAAATAGAAATTGTGCATATGGTGTGATAACAGCCATCTGACGCATATAATGGAGGATCTTTGACTGCAAAGAGATAGAGATTTTAATTAGCTGGACCACATCATCCCATGTATTCAATTATTCAAAAATGTGGTACTCACACGATGAGTTGTCCAATTCCCCTCAATTACAACATGAATCTCTGCCCCATGCCAATAATCCTTGTTTGCCTTTTTCTCATGTAAATGAACATGAGGAACATTCCTGAGTAGTGTGATCCAAAATCAGTGACAATTGCAAATGTTGTTTAGTTGATACATATGACATTAAATAGCAATAACCAGTCTATTGGTGTGTTGAACAGATACAAGAACCAACAAACTACTTACTTATGTCGGTTCAAAAAAAAAAACTACTTACTTATGAATATCTATATCAAGGCGACAGAATGAAATGTAATTCTGGCCTTTCATTGCTGATGTAATGTCAATTGGAAGTCCAGTGCTCATCTTTGACCATATGAGTGCCTGTTTCAGTTCACATCAAGATGCAGAAATTCAATATTATAACTTTCTAAACCTCAGAACTTGATACCTGGGAATATTAAATGCAGGTCACATGTTTATTTATTTATTCAGATCTATCTACATTCTACAGAGGCTTAACATGGCAGCACCTCGTACACATTTGAAAGTATCAGAATTACTACAAGTTTGCGATCAAAGGACACAATCTGTTGCTTTTTAAGGTATAACATGTATTTTGTGAAAGAAACGAATACCTGTGTCAATTGAGATCAAATAACTTTCACAGTTGCGACTGGAAATTTGCAAGTTTCTTTTATATATTTGACATGTCTTAATAGAAAACGGAACAAAAGTATGAATAACAACAGAAAAGATGACTAATATCTTCATGCTACAGGCCGTATTGCGTGGTTTCACAATGCAATGAAGGCTACAAGGCAATCATCTTCAAACCATAAAGAAAAAATGGCTAATAATTTATGACAATACATAAATCAAATAAAATCCTTGTGTTCTTCCTTCTATTTAGAACTCAATGTACTAGTTTACAGTAACCTACAAGGCTACAACCTAGAAGCTTCTTATCCAAAATATCAAAAGGAGAAGTTTACCATTTTAGCACCAAGACCAAATTTTCCACGTGTTTGCCTCAAACCATATTTTGTGCCCGACAAGACTGCATTGGATATAAATATTTTTAGTGCTCAACCCAAAACTTGTGCCCGAAAAGGCTATCAAATATAAATAGTTTCAGTGGTATTGTACAGCATGTAACTATCTGTCCAATTAAAAAATTTATTTTTGTTCTGATCATGTCTTTCTGCACAAAAATTTTACCATTAATACATACCTTTTCCAAGCATATTTGGGATATCATCATGTGGCATACCTCGCCCATTATCCTACACGAACAAAAAACTAAGATTGAAAGTTAGGAAAAATAATGTTTGAACTTATGATCTTGTGATAATACCTTGCATGTCACTCTGAAAAATGCAGCCTCGCCCCGGCCTTTTGCTCGAAGTGTTGGAGCCTCCTTAACCTTCTTCCCAAGAGCAGCATTTTTAGCTTGCATCTCTTGGAAACGTGCTTCTTTGGCTAAGCGTTTCTATGTATTGTGGATTATACAATCTTACATCAGATTTTTTTTTAAAAAAAATGACGAACTGAATGATTAGGAAATAGGAAGTTTGCCAAGACAACTCTTGGTGGAACTTCAACTAGTGATAAAATTACCTCGCGAGCCTTATCCGACTCAAAATCATCATAGAGCGCTTCATCAACACGTTCTCGGTCAACTAGCCCTATCATGGTGTTGAACTTGCTCTTAGTGATCTCTTCTCTAACAAGACATAAGAAAGAGAACCCGTTGAGTGATGTCCCATACTGTGAAAAAAAAACACCACAAAGCATACCTTTTTGAATCACATACATTGTAATTTCTATGTCAGGGAGCTCAGAGATGGACTCAGCTGAATCAAGGGCATTCTCAACAAGCTCTCGTATAGTGGTGTAAAGGGACTTGCCAGGCTGACCAGAATTATAAAATCAGTGCCTCTGCAAAGTAGTGACTACGCTAACTGCTAAGGGAATCCATCAATACAAACAAGGAAATGATATTCCCTGTTCTTGCCAGCTGAACTGAACCTCGATATTCAATTTTTTTTAAGAAAATTGTGCTTTATAGCACACAATAGGACAGTTGCCTCTGCATAAAAGTCATGAGCACACAAGTACCGACCATTGCATCCAATTTGACAAAACAATCCCCAGAAAATAGCTTACATTGTCAAATCCCGCAATGTTCTTGTTCTCCGCAAAGAATTCCGCTGGCGACTCTGCAACACAACCCCGAAAAGATTCCAAGCTGTCAGAAAAACATCCCGAGGAGCCCAAATTCTTGAGTGCAACAGGAATCGAGGAGCGTGAGACGGGGGCTCACTCTGCTTGAGGAGGCTGCTCTCCTTGGCCTTGGGATCGGCTTTGGGACCGGCCTTCGCCTTCCCCGTCGTCCTCCCCTTGGCCGCTGCCGCAGGCTTCTTCTTGGTCTGCGCAGGGGCGGATCCGCCGCCGCCGCCGATGGACTCGTCGTCGCTGGAGTCCATGGTGACGCCGGATCGGGTCTAGGCGGGGCTAGGATTCTGGGTTTGGGCACGGAAAGCGGAATAGGAGAGCGCGTGTTCTCTCTGAACAGTGGGGCTGCTTACTCAGTGTATCGTAAGTGTAACACCCACATTTTTAACCAAGAGATAAAACTTAAATATTTAATTAATGGCATTTTGTAAAAACTAAAATAAAAGAAATAAAAATGGACTTAAGGCAAGTGCAACATGTGATTTGAACATGTGTGAAAGTTTTCATTTTAAAACGCGCTAGATAAATTTTGTTTGAATTTGAAATCAGATATTTAAAAGAAATAAAAAGAGAGAAAGAACAAAACAAAAGAACCAACCAAGCCAGCCCACCCATTCCCCTAGGCCCAGTCCACCGCGTCCCCCTCCCATCTCACCCTCTGTCTGGCTGATGCGTGGGGCCCACGTGTCAGACCCTTCTTCCCCACTGAGCCGCGCACCTGAACGGTCTCACGCGCGCCGCCCACTCCCGCGGTCAGCTATTGTGGTTGTTTCTCCCACAACTCTCATTGTGTAAATGATCCCCATTATGCTCTCAGTCGTTTCCATCCATTTCCATTTAAATACCCCATCTCACGACCTTATTTTCCCTATTCCCGGAGCTCAAACCCTAGTCGCCGCCGCTGGGTAAGTCGTCGTCGTTCCAGTCATTACAATTGATTTCTCTTCACTCCATCGGACCTCGCTCGTGCACCATGACGTAAGGGAGTCGTCGGGCAACTCAATTTAAAGGACAGGAAACCGCATCATCGATCTCCGTCGAGCTCCACCACCCTCCACCGTCGCCGAGGCCTCTCCACCCCATTCTGGACCCTGCTTTCCACCTAGGTGAGTGCTCTGTGTCCCCCTCCTCCTAATTCTGTGTAGAACCAAGTGTTTAGGCAGAGTTTCGACGATTTTTGTCGTCGTCGGCGAGCTGGCTGTCGCGATAAAGGTTGCGCCACGGCGGGCTGCTCCTGTGGTGCCGCCGGCCGACATGGCTGCTTCGTGGCCCTACATTTTGAATGAACGGCCAAGATTAGAACGTCTCATACCTCTTCGCTAATCCGAGCCTATCATTTTAGATCCAACAACCAATATTAGATCCAGCTATACCCCTTCGTTTTTACACATAGAACCCTGGCCTTTTTTACCTAATCACGAATAGGTCCAAACATTTGCCACAATGCCCCTGTCCTTTATAATACTTAGAATTTAGTTGTAAAATCATATTTTAACCCCTGAGCTTAATGAAAATAGGTTTTTAGTTTCAGTGTTTACACAAAAGACCCTGAACTTGTCGAAAATTATATAAATTGCACAAACAATATTAAAATAATCTGAACTATTATTTTAATGCAATAATTTCCCATTAATGTATAAAATAGCAAATTAATTCTAGAAAATTCTAGATAATTATAATAAATTCTTCAAAATCATTAGAAATTATTTTAATAATAACATTTACCTATAATTCTAAAATAATTATAATAAATTCCAAATTGCTATATTAATTGTGAACTCTATGTATAAACTTGAATTTCAAGTGAATTTTGAATCTAAACTTAATTTTGGACATAGAAAATAGGAAAATAATATTATGTTTTAAAATAAATAAACATAGAAATGACATAAAAATATAACATGCATATTTTTACTTATAATATCACATTTTATTTTATATTCACTAATAAATAATTTATTAATTCATACTCGTAACATCGTAATCGTGTAGGTTTTCATTGTGATGAATGACTTTTTCTGAATGCTTCTTATTTTGTGTTATTATTTTATTATGCATACAACTTTGTGGTTAGAGTTGGATCCCGATCCGACTTTTAATTTGCAAGAGCACAATTTCAACATTGATAATCAACACTTCCACGAAGACAATTGTCCTTGACTATCTTGCACCCTTTTGTTAACTTTTAGTTAGATGCATGCTAAATTTGAAGTTGAATCCTATGTTCTGTTTTCTCTAGATTTTTCCACAGTATTTCTTGTCACCAGGGCTTGGGTGGATTATTATTAACTAGTTCACGCTTAGCTATGCTTAATTGAATATGAATAATTTGTCTATGTTATATTTGATCTACTATGATTCATGAGCTGTTGTCAACAATGAAAGTAGTTGATAGGAATCTGATAGGAGGTGTTGAATGGTATGGTGCATACGTGCATGAGATATTGGTTTGGAGTTTGACACCTATCGGATTCTAAGGACCACTTTATAGAGGAAGTCGTTAAGCCATACAGTATCGCCACAGGGTTGTATATGGGACAACTTGGTTTAGTAATTTGGTCTCTCCTGGTGTAGCATTGGTAATCGAACAAGCGGAGAATCGGTTTAGAGTACTGCCTTGGGATCTGCATGGCTCAAGAGGGGGCTTCTCCTGGCGGAGGGAAAATAGACTCTAGGTGCCAGAGCAATGGAAACCTCAGAGTACCAATGCAAGTTGGGAGAACCATCAGAAAGACCTCGTAGTGATCTTCTGGCCACACACCTATGGAAGTGTGTAAAGTGATTAGCTACTACGGGCGACAGAGAGGTTTACTTAGTCCACCTGGCAACAGGAGATGAAATCACGAACTGTGGGTAAATGATACACACTCTGCAGAGTTTTGTCAAACTATCTAGACAGCCGTGCTCATGGACACGAGCGGCTTGGGTCCAAATTCATGATTAGCACACATGGTTTACTGGTCAGTGGATGGTTTGGGAATTATTGATCATTTTGGGAAATATGGGTGATATTCACATAGAGACATGTGCTAAATAACACTAAGGATAGGTATTAATTGCTATAGTGCTTTACCACTATTTGCCTTCCTTGAATGTGACCCTCATATCATAAACTTCTCCACTTGCTGAGTACCGTTGGTACTCAAACTTGCTTGTTGCTTATCTTTTCCCAGTCTACAATGGTGAATAAGTGAAGAATGAAGATTTCTATGATGATCCGGATGAGACGTTCTAGGCTGGCGAAACCCCCGGGTGACGCCTGTGCTTTGGAGCCCAGTTTATCTACTGTTTTCCGCTGCTTTGTAATTTTTGGACCTCGATGGTCATTTATGTAATCATTTATGTACTCGAATATGGTTCAATTTAATGGTATTTCACTTTCGTCTACACATGTATGAATTCAACTGATCCAGACATACATGTGGAAAGCATCTGGTTGCCTTCTTAAAATCAGGTGTGATAAAGTGGTATCAAAGTCGTGTTGCCCGTAAGACGCAAGCCTAGATAGAAATGGACGCATTAAGGACTTTACTATTTTCATAAAAAAAACTTTTACAAAATTTCTTTGTATATCCTGCCTTGTCTTGTTGCCTAACCCCTTTTGTCTTAACTATTTTGAGCTTCTAACACGCTTCACCTCAACTGTAGATGACCAACACTCACCAGACCACCACATAGATTTAGAAGAAAGGGTTGACCCACCACATACCACACGACTTAGGAATAGCTATCATACCCAATAATGTAATAAGACGAGTGGAGACGTGTTATGATCGTAAGATCTGCTGTTTTGATATATGACTGGTTGCATGTTTGCTTGTGCGATGTGTGTTGTGTAATATTTTGGCACCTTGTACACAACCTCATCTTTTTATTGAATAAAATAATATTTTCATAAACTTATTCTCCTTGATGCATATAGTGAGAATTGTATATAAATAGAATAGTTACTCTCTTATCTTCTTATTCAAAAACAACATCCCAACCTCAGATGGCAGGCAGAGGAAGGGGACGTGATCATGGTGTGCCCCTTAACAATCAAGATGATGAAGACTTTCCGCTACTACAATGGAATAGAAGAGGTGCACGTGGAGCACTAGCAGCAAATCTGATGCAACAAATGATGGCTATGCAAATGCAACTGATGCAGAATTTGACGCAGATTGTGAACAACATGTAACAAGCCCAACAAGCACCTCCACCTCCACTGCCTCCTCATCAGCAACCAAGATCTTGTGTGAGGGACTTCATGAACACTCAACCTCCACTCTTTTCAAATGTAGTAGAGCTGATGGATGCAGATGATTGGATAAAGATGATTGAGAATAAATTGAGGATCGTTCAATGTGAAGGAAGGGAAAGGGTACTATTGGCACCACATCAGCTCTCTGGACCCGCAGCTGATTGGTGGACCGCTTACACAACAACCCATACAGAACCAGAAAACATTTCATGGGAGGAATTCAGAGAGAATTTCCGCAATCATCATGTACTAGAGGGGGAGATTCAAGCAAAGCGATTGGAGTTTCTCATAGTAAAGCAATGGAATATGAATGTGTGAGGGTATTTGAATAAGTTCACACGGTTACCCCGTTACGCCCCTAGAGATGTGGACGCCAATACAAAGAAGAAATTTTGCTATTCATTGAGTATTCATGTGCCTCTTAATTCTCTTGTGCTTTATTGATCGTTTTTGAGCCTTCAAGTTTAATGTGCAAAATCTTGTACCTATTGCATATCTTTTTGAGTATCGTATTCTCAATTTCATTACTATTATGCTTTACTCGTTGTGTTGTCATCAATCACCAAAAAGGGGGAGATTGAAAGCATCTAGGCCCCCATGAGGTATGGTTTCGGTGATTAATGACAATCATTGGATATTACTAATGTGTTTGTGGATGCAAGGTCTCTCATATCACTCAATCACACTTAATGAAATCTATATGTATATCATCTACTGCTCATTGGATACAATTGGAGACCCCTAAACAAATTACTTTACAAGGTCAATCGATTTTATGAAGACTAAAAGAAAAGCTCATGTGTCAAATTTATTCCATCAAAATTGACAGCACTCAAGACTTGGTCATCATCAGAAGAACATTTCAAACCAATGTCTAAAAGGTCACTTGAACAAATTCCAAAAGAATCACTTAGAACAACTCGAAGCAGACAAAATCAACTCACCGGATCAACCGATGTTTCCAGAAAACACTACATCGGTCGAGTTGGATCTGAACAGAAGAAGACCTCAGACTTGAGTACACACCGGATCATACGATGATGAAGAAAGTGTTACATCGGTTGATCATTCCAGTAAGCAATTACCCTGGACCAAGTGTAACACCAGACCATCCGATGTATAATTGATAACACATCGGTCAATCACTCCAGTAAGCATTATTTCTAGACCAATCTGAATCAAGTGCCACAGGATCATCCGATGATGAGGCAAGTGTTACATCGGTCGATCAACGGTCATATCTGACACCGTGACATCAACTAATTTGGATTCGACCGATGAAAACTGAAGGGAGAACATCGGATCATCCGATGTTTGCAGAACAGTGATGTCAGCCTACTTTTCCAACGGTTATTTCGTGGAGGCTGGCTATTTATACCCCTTCAACCAGTCATTTCGATAAGTCTTGATCCCCATAGCTACTATAGACATTACCAAGCATTCAAGACGTTGAGCTACCACTTCCACATCATTTACACCACTTGTACACCAAGAGATAGGCTAGAACTTGCTAGAGATGATGCTTGTGTGCTTCCATTCTTGGTGATTGGAGTCTCTAGTGTAGTGAGAGCTATAAGGGAGTGTCTCTTGGTGATTCCACTCACCATGTAACAGTCAGTGATTGGAGAGAGTCTTCCGAAGCTTGCCAAGACGGTTGTGGAAGCCCGAAGGATCAAACTTGTACAAGGCTTGAGCTCCACCTTGCCGCGGTTGGCGAACGGAGACTTTTAGTGAAGATCCCTGGTCTCGGTGACATGGGAGTGGCTATACCCTTTGGTGGGTGCCACAACGTGGATGTAGGAAGGTCTTGACGATCTTGTCGAACCACGGGATAAATCTTCGTGTCTTCGTGTCTCCTCGGGAGTTTGCACACTCTTTCTTTCCCTTTACACTTATGCATTTCATATACCGCAAAATTACTATTGACTTGAATGCATAGGTTGTTTGCATAGGGAATTGGGCTTTTAGTAGTTAAGTTTTTATTGCTTTAATTTTTGAAAAGAAGCCCAATTCACCTCCCTCTTGGGCATTCGATCCTTACAATTGGTATCAGAGCAAGGTTGCTCATTGGATCATTCTAGCTTCACCGCTAGAGAGCTAAAATGGCCAAGATTGGGGGTTCGGTTCCCATCTTCGAGGGCAAGAACTTTGCCTATTGGAAAGCACGCATGCGTGCTTATCTAGAGGCTATTGCTCCCGAGGTATGGGAAGCGACCCATGCGGGGTTTGGTGAGCACAACTATATAGGTGATCAAGTTATGTGGGATGCAAAAAGCTAGGAATGCTATTTATGAATGCATTAGTCAAGATGTGTTTGCTAGAATTGCTAGCAAAGAAAAAGCTTGTGAAATTTGGGCTTGCTTGATTGAAATTCATGAGGGTTTTTCTCGTGTCAAAGAACTAAAGTATCATATGCTTAAGGCCAAATATGATGAGTTCAAAATGCTACCTCATGAAAATGTCAATGAAATGTTTTCTCTCTTAAATGTGCTTATTGAGGAAATTAATGCTCTTGATATTGCTTCTCTTGGCAAGGGACTCATCAACCGCAAGATCCTTATGCTCCTTCCTAAGACAAAGTACAACATCATCAACTCCATGCTTCAAAAGGAATCTCTTGATCACATTGAAGTTTTGAAACTTATTGGAGAGATTCACGCTCATGAAATGAGTGTACTTGGGATGATGGAGGAATCATCTTCAAAGACAATTGCTCTAAAGGCTTCCACCAAGAAAACAAGTCTCAAGAAAAAGAAAGTGGTTGAGCCTAGCTCAAGTGAAGAAGAGCAAGTATCAAGTGAAGATGACGATGATGAGCTTGCCTTGATGATGAGAAAATTCTCTCGCTTGAACTCCAAGATTGCCAAGAAGGGATACACCTTTGATCCCAAAAAGAAAGCATTTCTACCAAGGAGAGATGACAACAAGACTTGCTATAATTGTGGTGATCAAGGCCACATCTCCTATGATTGTCCAAAACGAGACAAAAGAAGAGAGAACCACAAGGGCAAGCATCGCAAGCTTGAGGATAGTGAGGATGATGAAGAGGACAAGCCCAAACCAAGATTCTTTGGGAAGAAGAAGCATGACAAAGGCAAAAAGGTAAAACTCTTTCCAAAGAAGAGAAAAGGTCCACAAAAGGTGTTCATGTGTGAGGCAAATGAATGGATCACCAACGAAGAATCTAGTGATGAAGAGAGTGAAGTTGAAGAAGAAAGCTTGGTCGGCCTTGCCATTGTCGACAATGATGATTCATCTCTTCGTCCACCTCCCATGTGCATCATGGCAAAAGGTAACACCAAGGTATGTGATGACTCTAGTGATGATGAGCTTTCCCCCGATGACTTAGCTTCATTGATAAATGAATACCACACTATCATTAAGAGGGAAAAGAGCAAGGTCAAGGCTCTTGAAGAAGCTCGTGCTAAACTCGAGAGTGCTAACCTCGATTTGCTTGACAAGTATGAAAGCATACTTAAGGAGCATGACACGCTTAAATCTCATGTCAAGCAAGTTGAGGAGGATAAGGCTCAAATCAAGCTAGATCATCATGAGCTTGACGTAGCACACCAAGCACTCTTGAGAAAGCACAATGAGTTAATCCAAGAGTATCAAGTACTTAACCTTGCTTATGAAGTTCTTGATCAAGAATTAAAAACTATAAAGAAAGAAACCCTTAATGATAAGGTATCTATTAATTCTCATGCCACTAATGTCTTGCATAAGTCTTTGACTTTAAAAGAGAATGCTAGGGAGAAGGATTTGTTGGAAGAAATTGAAAGTCTCCGCACTAGTGTGGCAAGACTATCTAAGGGAGAAGTCAAGCACAAATAAATCCTCTTCCAACAAGCAAGGGCCTTCAACAAGAGAGGACTTGGATCCTTCCCGGTGCCTAACAAAGGAAAGGTGCCCTCACCGGAGCTTAAAACGAGCTTCATCAAGGAAGTTGGTTCTTATTGCCAACATTATGAGGTCACCGGTCACCATACAAGGGAGTGTCCTCTTACTAACCGGCCTTCTCCAAAATTTCCTACTAACTACAAGTCTACCTTCAATGATCACTATTATCTCTTGAGTAAAGTAGATGGCATGGTGAAGGCAAGGTTCATCGGCAAAGACATGAAGGGCATGAAGGGGAAGCTTCCCAAGCAACTTTGGGTCCCAAAAACACTTGTATCACACATACAAGGACCTAAGTTAGCTTGGGTGCCTAAAGTAAAAATTTGAATTCATGTGTGTAGGTGAACTACAAAGCCGGTGGAAAGCATTGGGTACTCGATAGCGGGTGCACTCAACACATGACCGACAACAATGGTATGTTCACCTCCATAGAGAACCCCGACAATCATGAACAAGTCACCTTTGGTGATAACTCTAAAGGGAAGGTAATTGGGTTGGGTAAGATTGCAATTTCAAATGATTTATCTATTTCCAATGTATTGTATGTTAAGTCACTTAGTTTCAATTTGCTTTCTATTGCACAATTATGTGATCTTGGACTAACGTGCACCTTTAGCAAGAATTATGTTGTTGTGACTAGTGAGACAAGCAAAGAACTAATCTTCAAAGGGTTTCGGCATGGACATCTCTACCTAGTAGACTTCTCCAACAAGGATGCTAGCTTGACCACTTGTCTTTTCACCAAGACGAGTTTGGGTTGGCTATGGAATCGACGCATAGTTCACATTGGAATGAGCAAGCTCAAGAAGTCATTCAAGCTCGGGATGGTGACCGGCGTGAAGGATGTCACATTTGAGAAGAACAAGCTTTGTAGCGCTTGTCAAGCTGGGAAACAAGTTGCTTCACACCACCCGATGAAAACAATGGTGTCAACCTCCAAGCCACTTGAGTTGCTCCACATGGACCTCTTCGGACCGTCCACATATCAAAGTCTTGGTGGTAATCTCTATTGTCTTGTTATAGTTGATGACTACTCTCGCTATGCTTTGACTTTGTTTCTAGGTGACAAGAGTGAAACTCCGGAAGTGTTCAAGACCTTCACTAACCGTGCCCAAAGGGAATTTCAACTTCCCATCATCAAGGTCCGGAGTGACAACGGCACCGAATTCAAGAACTACAACATTGGGGAGTGGTGTGATCGTGAAGGCATGAAGCATGAATTTTCAGCCACATACACTCCTCAACAAAATGGTGTCGTTGAAAGGAAGAACAAGACTCTCATCACTCTTGCACGAGCAATGCTTGATGACTATGACACGTTCGAGAAGTTTTGGGCCGAAGCAATCAACAGGCGTGCCATGCCGCAAATCGGGTCTATCTACACCGACTACTTCAAAAGACCCCGTACGAACTCCTCATTGGGAGAAAGCCCAACATCTCCTATTTTCGAGTCTTCGGGTGCAAGTGCTACATCTACCACAAGAAAAGGCTCGGTAAGTATGAAAGAAGATGTGATGTTGGTATATTTCTTGGTTATGCATCAAACTCAAAAGCATATCGAGTATTCAATCAAACCTCCGGTTTAGTTGAGGAAAGTTGTGATGTTGAGTTTGATTAATCTAATGGCTCCCAAGAGGAGAGTTTTGGTCATGATGAAATAGATGATGAGCCTCTACGAGAAGCCATGAAGAACATGACCACTGGAGACATCAAGCCTGAAGTTGAGGAGAGCCATGATCAAGGGGGAGCTTCAAGTTCCAACAACAACACCTCCATAGCGCCTCAAGTTGACGAAGAAGAGAAGGATGCTCCATTGCCGACTCAAGACTCACAAGCAAAACAACATCAAGAAGAAGAAGAAGAAGTCCATGATCAAGTCCAACCACAAGAGGAGCAACACGCATCACCTTCGCCAAGTGCTTCACAACCACTTATGAGACATGGACGCATCTCCAAGGCGCATACGATGGACCAAATCATCGGAATTCCGTCAAGGGGTGTAAGTACACGTTCTCGCCATTTCGCTTCATTTTTTGAGCACTACTCGTTTGTTTCATGTGTAGAACCCACTCATATTGAGGAAGCACTCCAAGACCCAAATTGGGTGATGGCCATGTAAGAAGAACTCAACAACTTCATCCGCAATGAAGTTTGGGTGTTGGAGGAGCGACCCAAGGACATGAACGTCATCGAAACAAAGTGGGTGTACCGCAACAAACAAGACGAGAATGGCGTTGTGGTCCGCAACAAGGTAAGACTTGTGGCCAAGGGTTTCTCGCAAGTTGAAGGACTAGACTTTGGAGAGACATTTGCTCCGGTCGCTCGACTAGAAGCTATCCGTATACTTCTTGCTTTTGCATCACATCATAACATAAAGCTTTATCAAATGGATGTGAAAAGTGCCTTTCTTAATGGTTATATTAATGAGCTTGTTTATGTTGAACAACCTCCCGGGTTCGAAGATCTGAGGAATTCTAATCATGTGTTTAGGTTGCACAAGGCGCTCTACGGGCTCAAGCAAGCACCTAGGGCGTGGTATGAACGACTACGGGATTTCTTGATCATGTAAGGATTCAAGATCGGGAGGGTGGACACTACACTCTTCACCAAAGACATCGATGGAGAACTATTTGTTTGTCAAATTTTTGTCGATGATATTATTTTTGGTTCAACTAACGAAGCTCTTAGCCATGAGTTTGGCAAAATGATGTCTAGGGAATTCGAGATGTCGATGATTGGAGAGCTCAACTTCTTCCTTGGATTTCAAATCAAGCAACTTCGAGAGGGGACCTTCATCTATCAAGAAAAGTATACCAAGAACCTCTTGAAGAAATTTGAGATGGGAGATTGTAGCTCAAGAAGTACTCCAATCGCAACAAATTGTAATCTCGACGCGGATAAGGATGGTAAACCCGTTGATCAATCTAATTACCGTTCTATGATTGGTTCATTTCTTTATCTTACCGCATCTAGGCCCGATATCATGTTTTGTGTATGCTTGTGTGCTCGCTTTCAAGCGGCACCTAAAGAATCGCATCGGAAGGCGGTCTTTAGGATACTTCGGTATATCAAGCATACCCCAAGTGTAGGCCTGTGGTACCCCAAACGTGCTAAATTCCATCTCTTGGGTTACTCGGATTCGGACTTTGCCGGATGCCGTGTGGATCACAAGAGTACCTCCGGAGGGTGCCACTTGCTTGGGCGTTCCCTAGTATCTTGCTCTAGCAAGAAGCAAAATTCCGTTGCATTGTCCACTGCGGAAGCGGAATATATAGCAGCCGGTGCATGTTGTGCCCAAATCCTTTATATGAAGCAAACCCTTTTGGACTTTGGTGTTAAACTTGGTTGTGTGGCTCTCCTTTGTGACAATGAAAGTGCGGTTAAGATTGCTAAAAACCCCGTTCAACACTCCCGCACTAAGCACATTGATATTCGCCATCATTTCTTGCGGGATCATGAAGCTAAGGGAGACATCTCCTTGCGAGGTGTTAGGTCCGAAGAACAATTGGCGGATATCTTCACTAAACCACTTGATGAAACGATTTTTTCTAGACTAAGAAGTGAATTAAATGTGCTAGATGCATCGAACGTCATGTAAGTTGCCATGGTCATGTAAGAATGCATCACATATAGGTCTTGTCTAACTTTCAAAGGATAGGGGTGAGCAAGGGTTAGCTTGGGATGGAGGTTCTTTTGGGTTTCCCCAAGTCTTGGAGAGTGGCTCTCCCTGAAGAAGCCTTTGAAAGGTTCAAATTTGGCAAGATAGATTTAATTTATGTATTGCATGATGCCTGCCATATAGACTTGCACTCACGTTTAATCTTCTGCATTAAAAATTGTTTGGCATTGCATACGGTAGATTGTCACAAAGGGGAACCAACCTCATGAGAAAGAGACTTGTTTGAAATGCAATATCTCAACTCATATGATGTGGAAAGAACAAAGTGTTAGGTGCGTTAATGCCTAAAGGAACATGCTTTAAAGAGATAGAAGTCTTCATCCTCTAGCTCACAAAGCATGGGCCTTACATTTTATTTGGATTTCTTCCTTAATTTCTCCAGTGTTCTATTTGCTTTAGGGCTTAGCCTAGTTATTGGCAACTAGTATTATAGTCTTTTTGAGGGGTAAGGGGTTGTCCAAAAAGTCCTAAGACTTGTGTTTCTCTTTGTGTGTTTAAGTAAAAGGACATATATGGGATGTTGCTGTTTTGTAGTCATCGGATTATCCAATGCTTAGGGCAGGAGTTTCATCAGATCAGTTTATGCTTAAGTGCAAGGGTCAGCTCAGTCAGAAAGACAAATCAACCGATGAGTTCATTCTAAGAAACATCGGAGCATCCGATGTTGACATTTCTGGAGTTGTGCCAAATTCAACCGATGATAATCCTTTCAACGTCGGAGCATCCAATGCCGAAGGTGCCTCTGGAATACCCTTAGTGTACCATTCGACCGATGCACCTCTCATCTGACGTCGGTTCATCCGATGTTAAAATTTGAGCTTGGGTTCGGGCCCCACCTATTTAGCGCACCGCTTCATTTCATTTTCTCTCTCCCCGACCCGCACCTCAGCCGACGCCGCTCCATCGTTGCTGCTCTGTGTGCTCGACCTGCCGCCGCCCTCTGGCCACCGCTGTCCTCCGGCTGCCGCCCTCCGGCCGCCGCCGCCCTCTGGCCGTCGCTGCCCTCCGACCGCTGCCACCCTAAGCGCCGCCGCCACCCTGCGCCCCAAGCACAGCCACCGCCGCCCTAAGCGTCGCCAACCACTCCACGCGCCCAGCCGCCCCATTGTTGTCCCGCGACTTCACCGCTAGGGTTTGCCCGGCCGCGATGTTCTTCGCGTCGCCATCTCGTAAGACCGGCTTCGTTGTCCCGCGTGCTCATCTTCGCCGTCGTCACTCGAGATGGGTCGTGACAAGAAAGGAAAGGGCAAGGCTATTGAGGAGCCGGCAGCTAAGAAGCAGAAGCTGTCGAAGGAGGAGAAGAAAGCCTTGATGGCCGCTCGCGCCGCTGGGGAGCGAGAGCGTGGCCGAGGAGGATCGTTGAGGATGCGGGAGGCCCGATCGAGGCAGCCACAGGTGCCTAAGGAGCCAGAAGAGGCTGAGGAGCCTGAAGTGCCGCTTATTCATCGGCGCTCAGTCAGGACTCGTGGGGGTCATCCAGCTGCAGCCCCGAGACCAAGACCCTCTGCAGCTGAGCTTCGGGAGGACAGGGCGGCCCAGAGAGCCATCTATGAGATGGACACCAATGTACGGGTTGGTGAGGGTGTCTGCCTGACAGACTACAGGAAGTTGAAAGCAAAGCAGCTCAGGAAGCTTCGATGGAGCATTCTACTTGAGGAGTGATTCCCGCAGCCCAGAGAGTCACTTGTGGACAGCCGCTTCTGGACCCTAACACAGGCGTCACTGTATGAGACTTACAGACGTCGGGGCCATAAGCTCTTCCAGCATAACTTTCTTGACTGAGATCAGCTCGCACTTGCAGCCGGGACTGAGATACGCCCTTACTTTGAGAGGTACAGAGGGCTAGTGGAGATGATGTCTTACTAGTGGGGTGCCTTCGTGGAGGACTGGGTTCGAGTGTTATATGCCACACTCTACATTTCATAGGGCCGCAGATCCATTGACTTCATGTTCATGGGCCAGCATCACCACCTGACCAGACAGACCTTGGGACAGCTGCTAGGTGTGGATCTCCATGACACATGCCTACATGAGTTGTTGTATGGACAGGCTGACCCACCGAGGAGGCCGCTCACTAGAGGTGAGGCACCACCCTTTGAGGATATTCGGTCACTGTTCGCTCAGCCCTTCTCTCCAGACCAGCCGAGGGTACCAGCTCTACTCTCTCCAGCTCTGCGCACTGTGCACCTTTCCTTGCACAGCACGCTTCTACCGAGGTCCAGATACCTTGAGGGGTTCACCAGTTTGCAGCAGACTCTCCTGTTCTATGTCATGAATGGGGTGGAGTTCGACATCGTGGATATTCTCATTTGTGAGATGGAGGGTGTTATCACCGATGGAGTTGGGATGATGAGGCAGCTTGTGTTCGGCCACTGGATCAGTCACGTACTCTACCTGATAGCTCCAGAGGGGTCCGCCGTGCGTGACAGTCTCACCGACGAGAGCGTCACACGGTTCGGGCACTACTGTGCTCTAGCTCCTGGAGACCGCCGCCTTGGCCGTCCAGTTGAGTGTCAGGTCCGAGCTCGATTTTCTGAAGAAGATTGGTCAGATCTAGAGAAGGAAGATGAGATCCTAGCACAGGCTGAGGCTCAGGGTGGGGATCTACAACACATCTGGTCAGAGAGTGATACTAGTGACAGTGTCGAGGAGTACTTCCCACCTCCTCCCTCACCCAGGCAGCACAACGCGAAGGCTGGAGGCTCGACTGTTCCACCCCCTAATCCACCTCCGGCGTCCGAGGCTCAGGTCTCTCAGCCGTCCGAGCTTACCTCTCTTCTACAACAGATGGTTGAGCAGCAGCGACTGGATCGACTTGCAGCTGAGCAGGCCAGAGCTAATCAGGCTGCACATCTTTTGGAGCTCCAGCAACAGCAACAGGAGATGCATCGTCAGATAGCCCGCGAGAGGCGAGAGGACACTGACATACTCACTAGACTAATAGATCAGATGCACTAGTGTTCTCTTGACCAGCAGCAGCAGACGCAGCAGGCTATGATGGGCATCCTGGGGTTGATCACCAACCTCTACACTCAGACCGGGATTGCCTTGCCTTCTCAGCTTCCGGGTCTAGCTCCAGGTCTGCCTGTTCTAGCACCAGTCTCAGCACCAGTGTCGACTATGTCGATTCCGACGATCAGCATGTCACCACTGCTAGCTCTAGGCGCACCCATTCACTCTCCCTTGTCGGCTTCGACACTCTTCCAGCAGACTCCGACGTCCGTTGTCAGTGCCCCGCTACCTGCAGTCCAGACTCAGTAGGCACCGATAGCAGCTCCCGCCGCACCCGTCTCCTCCACTCCAACCTCAACAGCAGCAGGCAGCAGCTCCGACGACAGCACCCCCGACGGTGACCAGTTCGTCATCGCCCCGAGCACTCAGGGTCCTTAGACACTCGGATTTCCTTTGTGGTGTCTTGATGCCAAAGGGGGAGAAGAGTCAGGGGGAGGGATAGCATAGTCCCATCGGGAGTCCTAGTTGTAGGGGAAGTATTTATTTTGGGAGTCTTTTGTAATTTGGGAGATTTGCTACTCTTTTGCTATTCATTGAGTATTTGTGTGCCTCTTAATTCTCTTGTGCTTTATTGATCGTTTTTGAGCCTTCAAGTTTAATGTGCAAAATCTTGTACCTATTGCATATCTTTTTGAGTATTGTATTCTCAATTCTGTTACTATTATGCTTTACTCGTTGTGTTGTCATCAATGACCAAAAAGGGGGAGATTGAAAGAATCTAGGCCCCCATGAGGTATAGTTTCGGTTATTAATGACAACCATTGGATATTACTAATGAGTTTGTGGATGCAAGGTCTCTCATATCACTCAATCACACTTAATGAAATCTATATGTATATCATCTACTGCTCATTGGATACAATTGGAGACCCCTAAACAAATTACTTTACAAGGTCTATCGATTTTATGAAGACTAAAAGAAAAGGCTCATGTGTCAAATTTATTCCATCAAAATTGACAGCACTCAAGACTTGGTCATCATCAGAAGAACATTTCGAACCAATGTTTAAAAGGTCACTTGAACAAGTTCCAAAAGAATCACTTAGAACAACTCGAAGCAGACAAAATCAACTCACCGGATCAACCGATGTTTCCAGAAAACACTACATCGGTCGAGTTGGATCTGAACAGAAGAAGACCCCAGACTTGAGTACACACTGGATCATCCGATGATGAAGAAAGTGTTACATCGGTCGATCATTCCAGTAAGCAATTATCCTGGACCAAGTGTAACACCGGACCATCTGATGTATAATTGATAACACATCGGTCAATCACTCCAGTATTTCTGGACCAATCTGAATCAAGTGCCACCGGATCATCCAATGATGAGGCAAGTGTTACATCGGTCGATCAACGGTCATATCTGACACATTGACATCAACTAATTTGGATTCGACCGATGACAACTAAAGGGAGAACATCGGATCATCCGATGTTTGCAGAACAGTGATGTCAGCCTACTTTTCCAACGGCTATTTCGTGGAGGCTGGCTATTTATAGCCCTTCAACCAGTCATTTCGATAAGTCTTGATCTCCAGAGCTACTATAGACATTAACAAGCATTCAAGACGTTGAGCTACCACTTCGACATCATTTACACCACTTGTACACCAAGAGATAGGCTAGAACTTGCTAGAGATGATGCTTGTGTGCTTCCATTCTTGGTGATTGGAGTCTCTAGTGTAGTGAGAGCTGTAAGGGAGCGTCTCTTGGTGATTCCACTCACCGTGTAATAGTCGGTGATTGGAGAGAGTCTTCCGGAGCTTGCCAAGACGGTTGTGGAAGCCCGGAGGATCAAACTTGTACAAGGCTTGAGCTCCACCTTGCCGCGGTTGGCGAACGGAGACTTTTAGTGAAGATCCCTGGTCTCGGTGACTTGGGAGTGGCTATACCCTTTTGGTGGGTGCCACAACGTGGATGTAGGAAGGTCTTGATGATCTTGTTGAACCACGGGATAAATCTCCGTGTCTTCGTGTCACCTCGGGAGTTTGCACACTCTTTCTTTCCCTTTACACTTATGCATTTCATATACCGCAAAATTACTATTCACTTGAATGCATAGGTTGTTTGCATAGGGAATTGGGCTTTTAGTAGTTAAGTTTTATTGCTTTAATTTTAGAAAAGAAGCCCAATTCACCCCCCTCTTGGGCATTTGATCCTTACACCGGAGTTCAAACCCTAGTCGCCGCCACCGGGTAAGTCGACGTCATTCCGACCATTACAATTGATTTCTCTTCACTCCATCGGGCCTCGCTCGTGTGCCATGACATAAGGGAGCCGCCGCGCAACTAAATTTGAAGGATAGGAAGCCGCATCATCAATCTCATCGACTGCCGTCGAGCTCCACCACCCTCCACCGTCGCCGAGGCCTCTCCACCCCATTGCGGACCCTGCTTCCCACCTAGGTGAGTGCTCCGTGTCCCCCTCCTCCTAATTTCGTGTAGAACCAAGAGTTCAGGCGGAGTTTGGACGATTTTCGCCATCGCCGGCGAGCTGGCTGTCGTGGCATAGGTTGCGCCATCGAGGGCTACCCCAGTGGTGCCGCCGGCCGACGTGGTTGCTTCGTGGCCCTTCATTTTGAATGAATGGCCATGATTAGAACATCCCATACTTCTTCGCTAAATAAAATTTGAGCCTATCATCTTAGATCCAACAGCCAATATTAGATCCAGCTGTACCCCTTCATTTTTACACATAGAACCCTGCCCTTTTTAACCTAATCACGAATAGGTCCAAAAGTTTGCCACAATGCCCCTGTCCTTTATATTATAGAATTTAGTTGTAAAATCATATTTTAACCCCTGAGCTTAATGAAAATAGGTTTTTTGTTTCTGTGTTTTCACAGAAGACCCTGAGCTTGTCCAAAACTATATAAACTACAAAAACAGTATTAAAATAATCTGAACTATTTATTTTAATGCAATAATTTCCAATTAATGTATAAAATAGCAAATTAATTCTAGAAAATTCTATATAATTATAATAAATTCTTGAAAATCATTAGAAATTATTTTAACAATAACATTTACCTAGAATATTATTTTAATTCTTAAAATAATTATTATGAATTCCAAAATTGCTAAATTAATTGTGAACTCTATGTATAAACTTGAATTTCAAGTGAATTTTAAATCTAAAATTAATTTTGGACACAGAAATAAACATGAATATAATATTATGTTTTAAAATAAATAATATAGAAATTACATAAAAATATAACATGCATATTTTTACTTATAATATCACATTTTATTTTATGTTCACTAATAAATAATTTATTAATTCATACTCGTAACATCATAATCGCATAGGTTTTTATTGTGATGAATGACTTTTTGTGAATGCTTATTATTTTGTGTTATTATTTTATTGTGCATACAATTTCATGGTTAGAGGCGGGTCCCGATCCAACTTTCAATTTGCAAGAGCATAACTTCAACGTTTGTAATCAACACTTCCGCGAAGGCAAGTATCCTTGACCATCTTGCACTCCTTTTGTTAAGTTTTAGTTAGATGCATGCTAAATTCGAAGCTAAATCCTATGTTATATTTTCCCTAGATTTTTCTACATTATTCCGTGCCACCAGGGTTTGGGTGGATTATTATTAACTATTTCACGCTTAGCCATGCTTAATTGAATATAAATAATTTGTCCATGTTATATTTTATCTACTATGATTCATGAGCTGTTGGCAACAATTAAAGTAGTTGATAGAAATCTGATAGGAGGTGTTGAATGGTATGGTGCATGCGTGCACGAGACATTGGTTTGGGGTTTGACACCTATCGGATTTTTGGGACCGGTTTATGGAGGAAGTTGCTAAGCCATACAGTATCGCCACAAAATTGTATATGGGACAAATTGGTTTAGTAATTTGGTCTCTCCCGGTGTAGCGTTGGTAATCGACCGAGCGAGGAATTAGTTCAGAGTACTGCCTTGTGATCCGCATGGCTCAAGGGGGGGCTTCTCTTGGCAGAGGTAAAATAGACTCTAGGTGTCGGAGCGGTAAAACCTTAGAGTACCAGTGCAAGTCGGGAGAACCATCAGAAAGACCTCATAGTGATCTCCTGGCCACATACCTATGGAAGTGTGTAAAGTGGTTAGCTACCATAGGTGACAGGGAAGTTTACTTGGTCCACCAGGTAACAAGGAATGAAATCACGAACTGTGGGTAAAGGATACATAATCTATAGAGTTTTGTCAAACTGTCTAGACAGCCGTGCTCACGGATACGAGCAGTTTGGAACCAAATTCATGATTAGCACATATGGTTTAATGGTCGATGGATGGTTTGGGTATTATTGATCATTTTGGGAATTATGGGTGATATTCACATAGAGACATGTGTTAAATAATAGTAAGGATAGGTTATAATTGTTATAGTGATTTACCACTATTTGCCTTCCTTGAATGTGACCCTTATGTTATAAACTTCCACACTTGCTGAGTACCGTTGGTACTCAAACTTGTTTGTTTCTTATCTTTCCCCAGCCTACAATGGTGAAGAAGTGAATAATGAAGATTTCTACGCTGATCCGGATGAAACATTTTCGGCTGGCGAAACCCCCAAGCGACGCCTGTGCTTTAGAGCCCCGTTTATCTACTATTTTCCACTGCTTTGTAATTTTCTTTTAGACCTGGATAATCAGTTATGTAATAATGTATGTACTCGAACATGATTCAATTTAATGGTATTTCACTTTCGTCTACACATGTATGAATTCAACTGATCCTGACAGACATGTGGAAAGCATCTGGTTGTCTTCTTAAAACCAAGTGTGACAGTAAGGAAGCTATCCTGTTGGTCCATCAGATATTGGTCGGTTGAAATAAGCATTTTTCATCTTGCTCGACAACCATCACATGATTCCTAGAAATAGTTCATCGAACCCAATCTATCCCTCCATCTAAGCTAAAGAAAAGCTGTTCATGAGCTCAAGGACTATGTTATTTTAATGTAAATTTTAAGAAATTTTAAAAGAAAATCAGTTGATATATTGTTAGTTTCAATTTGAATGATCATCTTCAAAATCAGTTATTGAAATTCTGATGTTGGTTGCCAAGCCGTGAGACGTGAATCAGAATTTACGTAAGATTTGGGATTGGATGGCTTCGGTCAACCTAGTGGAGTTTATGGATATCGTGCTTAGATAAACAAGGATTAATTGGATTACAACATTGTTGTAAACAAAAATGAGCCTAAACAATAGCGTCACCACATTAACAAAATCAGGATTTTCTAAATGTTTCATTGTGCTTACCTACCGTATTGGTTTAATCATAACTGGAGCAGCAAATAGCAATGGAAGCCATTACTGTAGAAAAATATTAGAATCTTGTAGTGCCCTTGTTGTTATAATATATACATATATACTCACTCTGTCTCCAAAATTTGTCGCGAGCTTACAAGCGACAAACTTTTAAGTATGAAAGAAGTACACAATTAGTAATTTATATATGTGTTGTAACCACGAACAATATGTAAGAAAGGCTCGTACGAGATGTGCTCGAATGAAGAAGGAAGACGAACAAATTGTGCGTCTCCGTCGTCGCGTCTCGCATTATGTTGTCATCAGAGACGGGCGGCAAGGCGCGTCGCTGATCAGACTAGGTGGGAGACACGCTCAAAAGTAGTTTGTCTCCTTTCACTGAGTCATAACAGACGTGCTCTACAAGGTCATTAGAGACGACCGGGCGAGGCGCGCATCCCCCATCATTGTGAATGAGAGACACGCTCTAATGCATGCGTCTCAGATATTTTGAATGATCAGAGACGTTCTTTATGACAGTCCGTCGCACATTTGTTGACTTATCTGAGACGAGCTATAAAAAAGCGTGTCACCTTTATTTAGATAATCAAAGACATTCTCTGTTACAGTGCGTCGCGTTCTTTACAGGCAAGTTCAGTGCGGCGCTAACATGAGACGCTCTCTGCTAGACGCACATCTCCTATTAGGTACCCCCACCCCTGATTATCCAAGTTCCCGGCTGCATCCTGGAGCTAGCCAGGATTTGGCAGTCGCATTGCCTGTATCAGCAACATACACATATAGAAACATATGTAGCCAAATGTCTCCTATTCATCTAGCTTAACATGTAACTAATCAAATATTAACGAAGTGTACACACATTAACCAATCAAATTTAACAGGTGTAAATCGTAGTTACCAAGTAACTATTTACACAAAATTCTCCTGTTCATCCAGCTTAACATGTAATTAATTTACACAAAGTGTCACCTAATCCTATTGGGTAACAAAATTCTCTGTTTGAATTAATGATTTTAGAAAAGATAAATCTGCATAGGACGTCTTTAACTTGCTCAAGGCTACGGTGTTCAGTGTTTCTTAAGATGGGTTCGTAGTCCTGCCACACGATAAAATAAGATTTAGCAAAAGATTAATAATAAAGTAAAATAAATGCACTTACACATACATTGCAATTAGGTCTCCCTCCAAATAAAGCCATGTGTATGCAGACGTGAAAGCCGCATGTGTTGTCCGGAGCTTGTTGTGGGACATCGAATGCAGTATGATGTGTAAGTTGTCGGCGTTTTCCTTTTACATGTCCAAAACCATAAACAAACAAATTCGCAGTTAATGTAAAATTATCGTGCAAGGAAACTAAAGTGAAGAAGGAACTTACTCGTCAATAACAGAAGAGATATCATTCCATGATCGGGTCTTACACTCGCGAGTTTTTTCATCTGTCGGCCTTGAGGAGTCACAGTACCAGACATGGTCGTACCGTGTAGATATTGCTATGGTTACCCAATGGTTACTCGTGTTGCACGGTAGGAATAGGAGGTCCTTATTACTGTATTATTTCATTGCCTTCACAAAATATTGAATAACTTCTTTCCTGCCCTTCATCGTTTGCAGAAGAGGTTTTGTTGTTGCTTGCGGGTCAAGATATGCAGCAAACGCGTTTCGTGTGTTATGACGAGCATGTTGTTGTTGTTACCTACACACAAAATGCCAAATTCGTCACATATAACACTTGTATTGAGTATGTATTGAAGAACCTAATTTTTAGGAGACTTACAATGAAGCAGCATATTAGGGAGATATCCAACGCGTCGAGGTTGAAAAGGTCGTAGAGATTGAACCATGAGATGACAAAAGCGCCATCACCCGAGAGAAAGTGTTTATCCTTCAATGACACTAGTATGGTATTACACTTTTTGCAATTTTCCATGTAGTATTGATGAACCTGAACAAAAGGTTTAGGAACTTGTTTGAGTGCGACTGTAGTTAGCATCGGCCTTCCCAATTCATACTTTGGGTTTGCATGCGTCATAGCTTAAGCGCCCTCGGGTTAGGTTCTGACTCTTTCACTGGTTTCTTCCAACCTTCCTTTGACGATAATCGTCGCTGCGGCACACCCTTGTTCTTGGCACATACATTCTTTGTTGGCTTTGCCAGCGGCTGATCAGGTGTAGGGTGCATGGCACTTCGAGTGCGAGGTGGAGACCGATGCGGCTGCTCTTCAAGTGGAGAGTTTTGTGGCAGCTCTACAGTTGGAGACAGATGTGGCTTCTCTGTAACTAGAGGCAACTGCTCTCCAATTGGAGACTTCTGTTGCTTGTCTATAACTGGAGGCTACAATAGCTTTGGAATTGGAGACAGATCCATCTGTTCTGGATTTGGATGTAGAAGCAGACGTGCCTCAGGAGACATTGAAGCGGTCGACGTGGAAGCTGCTGCTGTTGCTGCTGGGTCAACAACAATAAGGCCCCGTCTCCACTCAACCCTTCTAGTAACTGCATCCCGCATAGTCAACGTTGTATCGTCCGGTGGCACTTCGATCTCCAGTTTTTTTTTGTATTTTCATGCACCATGTCCACCTGGATCACAACATAGGATGTTGTGTCCACCAGAATGTTGTCAAGAATGGTCTAATCGGGATACACTAGCCCTCTCCCGACCTCCATTTGAGTGATTCCTCCGACCATTAGCAGAAGGATCCATGTTGTTGACTGAGCCAAGTTATCTATCGTGTCTGGCTCAATTAAAGGTCCAGATGCTGGTGCCTGAAGATCCTCCTGTGGTTGTCCATCCTCAGCTATTGTACAAGCAAAGCTACTCCTACGCTCGTCGTCGTTTAAAAACGCGTCAGGGATTGGTATACCTGCTCCCTACAACATTTGCTTCACGTCTCCTAGGAGCTCCCTTCTCAGCTGTGTTTTCAGCTCCTCGACATCAACATGTGATGTTGAGGCCGTTTTCCACTTCTGATAAGTAGTTTTGTGTTCCAGAAAACCCTCCCTCTAGGTCACCTTACTGGAAACACCATGAACATAGCCTCGTTGCTCCGGTCTTTGCAGGGCCTTGGTGAGGGCATCATTTTCCCTCTTACCATTTTACTCTTCACTGCTCAGGTTTCAGGCTCTTTGAGCGACGTTTGCAGTGTTCGAGCAGTAGAAGGTGATACCGCCTGACTCAGACATCTGTGAATTAGCACGCATAAAAAGTTTCATCCATCCACTGAAACTGTCGTATGGATTTTGAACACCTAGCAGGGCCAATGTTGAATCCTGTTCTTCCCAAATCCTTTTTTACAGGCATAACTGGTGTTGCCAAGGTGTTGGTCAAGCTCGTTCTGGGATCGGAGCCACTTCATATGTTCACTTCTCTTGGCAAATTTCTGTGATTCGTACTTTTCAACAAATCTCTCCAATCCTCTTCTAACACATGTGGATACTTATGGAAGGGGGTTGAAAGTTTCCTAAAGGGGGGGGGGTTGAATAGGCTAAACAACCTGAAATGACTTAATAAAATGAGATTAGTACTCAGGGGGCGGACTAGTCTGGTCCAAGGGAACTAGTCCGATCCTCCTACAGGGAAATCCTAAAAAGGTGTTTCTAACAAGTTTACTTGTATTTTCATGATGCGAGAAGTGTTAGAATGATTTTGTGCACCTTAACAAGTTGTATAGCAAGTATGAAGTTAAGGGTCACAATGAAGCAAGAGTTATGAACAAAACCGGTAAAGCTAACCCTAGTAGCAATGTGCGATAAGTGAAAGCTAAGAACACAAGGGACACAAGGATTTTATCCCGAGGTTCAATCCCGCGAAGGAATCTACATCCCCGTTGAGGAGTCCACGAAGGACCAGGTTCAACAACCCTTCCCTCACCAAGTTTACCACACGGGCCTAACTTGGTTCTTCACTATCACAAAGGGTGAATACAAGATTCGTTGGGGCTTCTCACAATCTGAGGCTCCCACCACAAATACAATCACAAATCACAAAGATTAACTCAAAGCCACATATCACAAAGATTCACAAGTGCAAGAGATCAAACCGAGAGCCAAAGAGCGGTGTTCTTCCTCTTCTTCACCTCACCAAATCCTAATCCACACAAGAATTAGTTTTAGAGGGAATGTAGGCAAGAAGGAGGCTTTTGGAGGCTCAAGGTTTGTTGTGGCGGTGCTAGGGTTTCAAAGTGCTCAAGAATTGGTTCAAATGAACCCAGAGGTCCTCTATTTATAGAGGTTCACAACCCATACTACTGACTTCAACAGATGAGCGGACTAGTCCGGCCCCAGCCTTTGGGACCACTGACGTCCCTGACAATTGTCGCACTGCGTGGCAATCGTCACACTACCCGCCAAACTTCAAATTCAAATGATCACTTCAAAACGGAGTAGTCCGGTCATAACCGAACTAGTCTGATCTCACACAGAACCTTTTGTTCCGTGTAAAAACGAACTAGTCTGGAGACCACGGACTAGTCCGGCCCCAAGGGCGGACTAGTCCGGCCTACCCAGACTTAGTCGCTGAAGCACCAACTCTCGAAACCCGGACTAGTCCGGCCCCCAGGGTGGACTAGTCCGATCTCAGTCAGGACCTCTTGGTCCGGACCAAAACGGACAAGTCCGTGGTTTTGGGACTTAGTCCCCAAAACCCACTCCATGACTACTCGGACTAGTTCGTCCCTCTACGCACTAGTCCGAACTCGGTCAGACTCTTCTGGTCCGGCTGAAAACGGACTTGGCCGGCCAGGAGCGGACTAGTTCGACCACTTGCACGGACTAGTCCGGCCACTCCTGCCAGACTACTTCCAACTCTCTTCTCTCAATAGGTTTGATCTCTAAACCGCTTTGAGCTCCCTACTTGATCTCAATGCACTTTACACACACATCCTCACACATACTTGGCTAGTCTATACTCGACGCGCTAGAAGCCCTAGTTTCTTCTTTTCGGGTCGACATCGCCATTTTCATCCTTTTCCTTTTTGAGGGTTTGTGTTTCCGCTTGAAACACCTGTGCTTAAGACCACTGAGCTCATTATTTACTTAATTGTCGTCATCAATTATCCAAAACCCACGGGGATCCTAGATGCACTTTCAATCTCCCCCTTTTTGGTGATTGATGACAACACATTAAGTCTTCACATATAAGAGTATAAATTTGGTTTTCGTAACGTGCGGTTGTATGAGTGACCCCCCCTCAATGAATGCATCATAAAAGAGAGAGTGAGGAAGTCCTTCATACACACACACATTATGGTGGGGTGCTTACGTGTTGTGCTCAACAATTTGTGACAAGACATAATAAATATGAATATGATTAAAAGATAGACATTCAAAGCATCATATTGATATTGAACATTCAAAACATAGTCTTGCACAAATTTAAACATTCGACATGACATAAATATTACAATAAGAAGTGCAACATGTCCAAGGATCCAAAATAAGAGCTACACTCTCCACATCTAATTACCCTCCCCTATCCTTTCTAACTCTCCCCCCATCTAACTCCCATCTAACTCTCCCCCTTTGGCATCAAGACACCAAAAAGGAAAAGAAGAAGGGAACAATGAGCCCTATCCACTAGTCGTCACCGACCTCACTATCATCTGCCTCATCGTCGGAGTCGCTCTCCGTAGCCTCCGGGTCCTCGTGGCCCTCATCATCGTTGAAGACCTGTGCTGAGGGAGCCGCCCGGGAAGAGCTCTCGTCCTCTTGGAGCTGGGCGAGCTCGTCGGCGGTGAAGTCGGGGAATGGAGTGATCTCCCCGTCGCTCACTTCCGGAGAGGACATGGGAACCTCCAGCTTATCACACACCGCCTTGAGGTACTCCTCTTGGCGCTTGTGTGCCCGCTAATTTCGGATCTCTTGCTTCCGGCAAGAGGTGAATATAGCTTTAAAGCATTTGAAGAAGGCGATCATCGACTGAGGTGGAGGCAGAGAGGGAGGTGCCACGGGGTGAGGTGCTAGCACCGCCGAGTGGGAGGGAGGCTCCGCATTCTTCTGGCGCAGAGGAGGTGGCACTGCAGGAGGCGTCTGAGGGTGGAGCAGGTGATGAGTCACATCCTTGACGAAGGTCACGCCTGACACCTTCTCAATGAGATACATGATGTAGGGGGCATACCGACAAGCACGGTTGGGGGTATGCGAGATGTTGAAAATGTCATCGAAGATGTAATCGACGAGGTTGAACTTCTCCTCCCCATCAATGAGAAGTAGCAAGTGCCTCAGATTGCCTTGGATCACCCCTGCATCACCATCCTTTGGTGCTATTGTCCTCCTCAGGATCCTGTTCAGAATGCTATAGACTGGCTTGATATTGCGAGCATGTCCGGCGTCATACTGAACATGACTAGGATACATGTAGGCCTTGGGGTTAGAGATGACGATCTCATGGTCCAAATGGGCCTCAAGTCCGAGAATCTTGGCAAACTCCTCACAAGTAACTGAGAGCTGCTCGCCATGCGTCATCCAAATGATCCGTCTATCACCTAAAGTGGTGAAGTAGATGGTGGAGTAGAATTGCAGGATGACTTCAACATTCCAATCATATTTGAAGCCCATGATGCCTTTGAGCTCATGGCGCTTAGCGGCTTCAATGACTGCATCAAAAGCAGAATGTTGCTTTTGGGCCATGTACTTCTAGTCTACCCATTGAGCTTATATCATTGGCTTCTTCATGCTTTGGTAGACAAGATGGTAATAATCATAATGAAAGTCACACCAAAACCGAGGGTCGGCGGTGCTCCTCTCATACTTGTAGACCTTGTCCGTTCAGAGCCTTCTTGCTTTCTCGGCTCCCTTCCCTTGGAAGACATTTGCAGCCAAGTCATGCTGCCTGTTTGGGTTCCTCTCAGGAGTGTGCACTTCCAAGGGGCCAATGGGTTTGGCCTGCCCCTTCTCCTTGATCACAGGGCCTGTGGCCCTCTTCGCCGGTATCTTCACAGTGGGCTTCCTTTTCTTTGGCTCAGCAGGAGTCGGGGCCTTGCCCTTCTTCGGATCCCTCAAGATCCGGCGTTCCACGATTTCTTCTTGGGCTGGCTCCTTGCCCTTGTCTTTCTCTCCAATTGTCACAAGTCTCTTCCTCTTGGAGACTTGTGCAGCAGCAGCCTGAGAGTTATGAGCCTCGCGCTCCTCTCGCTTCTTCTTCCGGAGTTCCTTGCGGGACTCCTCAATGGCCCGAGCCATTGCTTCATCTTCGTCATAGGCCATAGTTGCAGCCCTAGCTTGTTGCTTCTTGGCCGCCTTTTCTCGCTCTTGCTGCTCGAGAAGTATCTTGGCAGCCTCAACCTCAGCTTTTGCCCGTTCCTCGCCGAGGCGAAGCTGCTCCGCCTCCCACTCGGGGTTAGTGGGGGGAGATGCGGATCGGTGAGGAACTGCCATTTCAGCTGAAAAAGAGAGAAGCCATAAGATAGAAGGTCAAGGAGTTGGAATAATGCGAAAGAAATCATGAGAAACAACCAAAGTTGGAGTTTGTCCTGTGTACACCGGACTTGTCCGCCCCAGGGGCGGACTAGTCCGTCGGGCGGACCAGTCCGCCTGGCACCGGACTAGTCCGGTTTACACAGGTTAAACCCTAACTCTAACAGTTTTTCGAGAAATCTTGGAATCGAGTCGCAATATTCCTAGGCTATGATCACAAGGATACTAGAAGCAACTTTAATGAAGAGGCATCTATCAAAAACTCAATGAATCAAGAATGAGGCAAGTTTCTGAAAAGTGAGGGATACCTCTTCAAATCTTGAGAAATCGACGAAATCAGGGATGGATCGTGTCGCGAGTGATCGGGGAAAGTCTCCCACACCTCTGGAGCTTCCAATGTGTGGATTGGAAATGATTTTTGGTGGTTGGAATCAAAAATCGCCTAAGGAGGGCAGTTTCACGCGCGTGGGAGAGAGAGAGAGAGAGAGAGAGAGAGAGAGAGAGAGAGAGAGAGAGAGATGGAGAAGTGGAGGGGTCGGCCGCCTCCTGGGGGTTTAAGTCCCCAGGGACCGGACTAGTCCGGTTAAGGGGCCGAACTAGTCCGGTCTGCGGATCAGACCCGAACCAGTCCAGATCCGGACTTGTCCGGCCATAGGGCGGACTAGTCCGGTCCTAGGAGGCTGAAAAAATATATATTTGAGTTTTAACCACTATGGTTGATCCTTTTGGACATATTACCACAACAAAACTTTATGAATATGGTCAGTAAGCAATCAACATTCAAACTATGACCATAACTCACAAAGTCACTAGTTTTTCAAATATTTTGGAGAAAATCGAGATAGAGATGAATTTCTCAAACACATGCGTTCTTTTGAATAAGATGAAAAGTAAACATTCAGATGTGCATGTTTCAAGCCACATTTCGAGAATCTAAGATATTGAGCTCACTCCTAAGCTCACAAAAGCGCTTCTCATCTAGAGGCTTGGTGAATATGTCGGCTAGTTGGTTCTCGGTTCTTACATGGGAAATCACTATGTCTCCCTTTAAGGAATGATCTCTCAAGAAGTGGTGTCTAATATCTATGTGTTTTGTCCTTGAATGCTCAACTGGATTATGGGCTATTTTGATGGCGCTCTCATTATCACATAGGAGAGGAATATGGCGCAAGTTTATACCATAATCCCTTAGAGTTTGCCGCATCCAAAGAAGTTGTGCACAACAACTTCCGGCTACTACATACTCCGCTTTGGCTGTGGAAAGATCAATGAACTTTTGTTTCTTAGAGGACCAAGACACTAAGGATCTACCCAAGAATTGGCATGTCCCGGATGTGCTCTTTCTATCAACTTTGCACCCCACATAATCTGCATCAGAATAGCCAATAAGGTTAAACTTGGATCCTTTGGGGTACCAAAGTCCTAGGCTAGTTGTGTGAACTAAATATCTAAGAATCCTCTTCACGGCGGTCATATGACACACCTTGGGTGCAGCTTGAAAACGTGCACACATACACACACTAAGCATAATATCCGGTCTAGATGCACAAAGATATAACAAAGAATCAATCATGGAACGATATACCTTTTGGTCCACACTTGGACCATCTTCGTTGAGGTCTAGGTGTCCATTTGTTGCCATTGGAGTCTTGATGGGTTTGGCCTTGTGCATGTCAAACTTCTTTAATATGTCTTGAGTGTACTTTGTTTGACTTATGAATGTGCCCTCTTTGAGTTGCTTAACTTGAAAACCTAAAAAGAACTTCAACTCCCCCATCCTGTACATCTCAAATCTCTCCGTCATTATCTTAGAAAACTCATCACAAAACACTTTGTTAGTATAACCAAATATAATTTCATCGACAGATATTTGACACACAAAGAGATCATCATTAAAGTGCTTTGTAAAGAGAGTGTAATCAACTTTTCCTATCTTAAAACCATTCTAAATTAGAAAGTCTCTACGACACTCATACCAAGCTCTAGGAGCTTGTTTGAGGCCATAGAGAGCCTTACGCAATTTGAAGACATGGTTTGGGAAGTCTTGATCTTTGAAACCCAGTGGTTGCTCCACATAGACTTCCTCCTTGATTGGACCATTTAGGAACGCACTCTTTATGTCCATTTGGTAAAGCTTAAAATCATGGTGAGTAGCAAAGGCAAGTAATATACAAATTGATTCTAGCCTAGCTCCAAACCTTCGACTTGTGAGTACCCCTTGGCCACAAATTGTGCCTTGTTCCTTGTCACCACGCCATGCTCATCTTGCTTGTTGCGGAACACCCACTTGGTGCCCACAACATTTGCTTGTGGACGCTTGACAAGCTCCCAAACTTTGTTCCTCTCAAAGTTGTTAAGCTCCTCTTGCATGGCCACCACCCAATCCGGGTCGCGCAATGCGTCTTCAACCTTATGGGGCTCCAAGGAAGAGACAAAGGAGTAATGTTCACAAAATTTAGCAACACGAGAACGATTGATTACCCCTTTTGTAATGTCTCCAAGAATGTTGCCAACGGGTGCACACGAGGATTTGGAGGTTGAGCTCTTGAGTCATCTTCTTCTTCTTCTTCTTCTTGATCTCCCCCTTGATGAATGCCTCCCCCTTGACTTCCGTCTTCTTGATCGTGTGGAGGTGCAACTTGCCCATCTTCAACTTGTTCATGTGGGGGATGACTTGCATCATCATGTGGTTGGTCACTTGAGCTTTAAGGTTGTTCTTGTGGTCGAACATCTCCAAGTGCCATCCTCCTAAGAGCTTCTTGTGGAGAGTCTTCTTGATCTAGCACACATTGATCAACTTGCTCCACTTGGGAGCCATTAGTTTCATCAAACACCACGTCGCGTGCTATTTCAACAATTCTGGAGGATTTGTTGAAGACACGGTAAGCGTGGGTGTTTGAGTCATAACCAAGCAAGAAACCTTCATTGGACTTTGAAGCAAACTTCGAAGTCCTAGGCTTCTTGTTGAGGATATAGCACTTGCTCCCAAAAAACACGAAAGTAAGAGATATTGGGTTTCTTACCAACTAGAAGCTCATAGGGAGTCTTCTTGAGGAGGCGGTGGAGGTATAATCGGTTGACGGTGTGGCAAGCGCTGTTAACCGCCTCCGCCCAAAACCGATCCGATGTCTTGTACTCATCAAGCATTGTCCTTGACATCTCGATGAGTGTCCCGTTCTTCCGTTCCGCCACCCCATTTTGTTGAGGGGAGTATGGAGCTGGAAATTCATGCTTGATGCCCTCCTCATCCAAGAATTCTTCCACTTGAGTGTTCTTAAACTCGGTGCCTTTGTCGCTTCTTATAGCTTTGATTCTTGAGGCGAACTCATTTTGAGCTCTCCTCAAGAACCTCTTAAGGACACTGTGAGTTTCACCCTTATCATGCAAGAAGAACACACAAGTGAAACGAGAAAAATCATCAACAGTAACAAGACCATATTTGTTACCGTCAATGCTAATGTAGGTTATTGGCCCGAAAAGATCCATATGTAGCAGCTCCAACGGTCTTTGTTGTCGTCACGATGTTCTTGGAGTGGTGTTGAGCTCCTACTTGCTTCCCGGCTTGGCAAGCACTACATGGCCTATCCTTTTCAAAGACAACATTTTTCAAACCATAGATGTGCTCGCCCTTAAGAAGCTTTTGTAAGTTCCTCATCCCAACATGGGCTAGCCTTCTATGCCAAAGCCATCCCATGTTGGTTTTCGCCATTAAGCATGTGTCAAGTTGAGCTTTATCCGAGGCAAAATCCACAAGATAAAGCTTTCCCTTGAGCACACCCTTAAAAGCGATTGAGTTATCACTTCTTCTAAGGACGCTCACACCCTCATTAGTGAAAACACAATTATAACCCTTGTCACATAGTTGTGATATGGAAAAGAGGTTATAGTCTAGAGAATCAATATGTAAAACGCAAGAAAGAGTATGTTGGGGAGAGATGACAATTTTATCGGAGCTAAGGATTTTCCCTCGGCTATTGTCCCCAAAGAGTATCCCTTCATTTGGATCATCATGTTCCTCATACTCCTCGAACATCTTGCTCTCTCCGGTCACGTGGTTTGTGCACCCACTATCGAGCACCCATTTGGATCCACCTGAGGAGTACGCCTACAAAACAAGATTATGCCTTCCTTTTAGGTACCCAAGCGGAGTTGGGACCTTTGACGTTAGTGGTGAGGCATTTGGGCACCCACACGCAAGGCTCGTGGCTCTTGCGGAGTGGCCCAACATATCTAGCATATACTTTGCCATACTTGTTCCTCATCAAAACATATGATGCATCAAAATCATGAAATAGAGGATGCGGTTCAGATTTAGGCATGTAAGTGCTAGTTGAAGTGTTCTTGCCAATTTTAGTTGTGGATGAGCTTCCCTTGACAAAAACAATCAAGTCTTTGCCATACTTGGAGGTTTTGGCATTTTGCTTTCCACCTCTAGTATAACCAAGACCATCCTTGACATTGGGAGATCTTGTGTTGGTGTATGCACTTCGTGCATACGCCACCTTCTCTTTGTCAAAGATGCAACCCTTAGGTGCTTGTTTGCCTTTAGTCAACTTAAGCTCATCCTTTAATGTAAGGATCAAGTTAGAGCATTTGCAAGTAGAGATTGCTTCGGATGCAACCTTTGAGGAGGGTGAGCTTTTGGAGGAAGAGGCTACATTGGTCTTGAGGGACTCAACTTGAGTCTCAAGGATCTTTTTAACTTTTGCCAAGTTCCTCCTTGAGCTTAATGGTTGTCCCCTCAAGACTTGAGCATGTTTTCTTGCTTAGAGCAAGTTCATGCTCTAATGCCTTGCTCTTCTCTCTCTCTCAAGCTCAAGGAGCTCAATGAGCTCTTTACATCTCTCCTTTTCGTGGATAAACGTGTCCTCTTGCCTATCTATGAGCTCCTCCTTCTCAAAGATTTCATCCGAGAGTAATTTCATCCGACGCAAAGTGCTCTTACTTATGTCCTTAAGCATGTGTTCATTTTCGCTAGCACTATCAAAATCATCATGGGAGGATATGGAAGAGGATGAGTTAGAGTTAACCTTTCTCCTTCCTTGTTTTGCCATGAGGCAAGTTTGCTTGTGGTCGTAGAGGTTGGGGAAAAGCTTGCTTCCTTTGGAGCTCCTCCCGATGGCTATGGTTGCCATCTTCTCCTCATCTTCGGACGAGGAGGACTCATCGTCAGAGTCCCACTCCTTGCCTAAGTGAGCATGACTAGAGGGCCTCTTCTTCTTGTATAACTTCTTCTCATGTCGCTTGCCCTCCTTCTTCTTCTTGCCCTCTTCATGTGGGCAATCTACAATGAAGTGCCTGTACTCGCCACAATTGTAGCAAGCCCTCTTGGTTTTGGGCCTTGCTTTCTCTTTGCCCTTGCTTTCATGCTTGTATCCTCCTTTTCTTCTCCTCATCATCCTCTTGAAGTTGTTGATTAAGAGGGCTTGTTCCTCATCGGTGTCAATGCTCTCCTCATCATCTTCATTTTGCTCCTTTGAGAAGGATGTCGCTTTGAGTGCAACATCCTTCATCTTCGAGGCGGTGAACCTTTGGAGGTCATTGTAGAAGAGCGCCTCCTTCTCCATGATCTCGTGGTTGATGATCCTTCCAAGGACCTCCTCCGGGGTCATTTTGTCAAACCCCGGGCTTTCTCGTATCATGGAGAAAAGAGAGACGTTTCTAGGCATGAATGTCCGAATCATTCTCTTCACCACTTCGTGGTACATCCACTTGGTGCATCCATAAGATCTGCTCTTGTTGATGAGCAGCTTTAGGCGGTTGTACATCTCTTGGGGAGATTCACCATCCATAAGGCAAACCTCCCGAGCTCTCCTTCAATGAGCTCAATCTTGGCTTCTTTCACGACTCAGTTGCCTTCATGAGCCGTCTTGAGGGTGTCCCAAATATCTTTGGCCACCTCAAGTCCATCCACCCGGTTGAACTCATCTCTTGAGAGAGAGATGATCACTCCGGCCGCTTGGGCATTGCGGTGAAGGAGCACGGCTTGCTCCGGAGTGATATCTTCTTCATTCTTAGGGATGTGCACCCCAGTCAACACAATTTGCTATAGTGAGGGGTTGAGTGACACAAGATGGATCTTCATGTTGTGCTTTCACATCCCATAGTCGGTTCCATCGAATTGGGGAGGCTTCCCCAATGGGATGGAAAGGTAGTGGTTGTTGGAGACAAGGCGTTTATAGTTGTAGTCTTGTTGGTTGTAGTTGATTGGGCCACCCGATGTGGAGGTTGAAGAGTTAACTTTCGGAATCTTCAACTTCTCTCGAAGTTTCGCCTTGAGCTGGCGAATTTCTTCGTCATCCGTTGATTTTTCTTAGTAGAAGAGAATCTCTTCTGGGGTTGCTTGGACCTCACTGGTTGAGACTTCTTCATACCCCACTCCGGCCATCTTCTCTCCGAGTTGTTAGACTCTTTTGGGAGAGACCGGCTCTGATACCAATTGAATGTTGCCTAGAGGGGGAGTGAATAGGCTAAACGACCTGAAATGACTTAATAAAATGAGATTAGTACTCAGGGGGTGGACTAGTCCAGTCCAAGGGCGGACTAGTCCGGTCCTCCTACAGGGAAAGCTTAAAAAGGTGTTTATAACAAGTTTTAGTTGTATTTTCATGATGCGAGAAGTGTTAGAATGATTTTGTGCACCTTAACAAGTTGTATAGCAAATATGAAGTTAAGGGTCACAATGAAGCAAGGGTTATGAACAAAACCGGTAAAGCTAACCCTAGTAGCAATGTGCGATAAGTGAAAGCTAAGAACACAAGGGACACAAGGATTTTATTTTGAGGTTCGATCCCACGAAGGAATCTACGTCCCCATTGAGGAGTCCACGAATGACCGGGTTCAACAACCCTTCCCTCACCAAGTTTACCACACGGGCCTAACTTGGTTCGCCACTATCACAAAGGGTTAATACAAGATTCGTTGGGGCTTCTCACAATCTGAGGCTCCCACCACAAATACAATCACAAATCACAAAGATTAACTCAAAGCCACAGATCACAAAGATTCACAAGTGCAAGAGATCAAACTGAGAGCCAAAGAGCAGTGTTCTTCCTCTTCTTCACCTCACCAAACCCTAATCCACACAAGAATTAGTTTTAGAGGGAATGTAGGCAAGAAGGAGGCTTTTGGAGGCTCAAGGTTTGTTGTGGCGGCGCTAGGGTTTCAAAGTGCTCAAGAATTGGTTCAAATGAACCCAGGGGTCCTCTATTTATAGAGGTTCACAGCCCATACTGCTGACTTCAGCAGATGGGCGAACTAGTTCGGCCTACGACCCGGACTAGTCAGGCCTTTGGGACCACTGACGTCCCTGACAACTGTCGCTCTGCACAGCAATCGTCACACTACCCGCCAAACTTCAAATTCAAACGGTCACTTCAAAACGGACTAGTCCGGTCACAACCGGACTTAGTCGCTGAAGCACCAACTCTCCAAACCCGGACTAGTCCGGCCCCCAGGGCGGACTAGTCCGATCTCAGTCAGGACCTCTTGGTCTGGACCAAAACGGACAAGTCCATGGTTTTGGGACTTAGTCCCCAAAACCCACCCCACGACTACCCGGACTAGTCTGTCCCTCTACAGACTAGTCCGAACTCAGTCAGACCCTTCTGGTCCGACTGAAAATGGACTTGGCTGGCCAGGAGCGGACTAGTCCGGCCACTTGCACGGACTAGTCTGGCCACTCCTGCCAGACTACTTCCAACTCTCTTCTCTCAATAGGTTTGATCTCTAAACCGCTTTGAGCTCCCTACTTGATCTCAATGAAATTTACACACACATCCTCACACATACTTGGCTAGTCTATACTTGACACACTAGAAGCCCTAGTTTCTTCTTTTCGAGTCGACATCGCCATTTTCATCCTTTTCCTTTTTGAGGGTTTGTGTTTCCGCTTGAATCCACACCTGTGCTTAAGATCACTGAGCTCATTTGTTACTTAATTGTCGTCATCAATCATCTAAAACCCACGGGGGATCCTAGATGCACTTTTCAGGGGTTTCATGATTCTTTTCAAACTAGCAAAGCTTTGTTTTGTAGGTCCTCCATGCATGAGAGATCATCTTCATAGCTAGCTTCTTCTCCTTCTGTTTCTTATGTTCCAGATATTGAACATATGGTTGGATAGAGCTTTCGAAGAGTTCATCCTTTACATTTTTGGTCAAGTGATCGAATCTCTCCAGGTTTAGCGGCACCCTTTCTCGAGTAGCTAGACCACAAATTATGGACAATCTTGTATTCACATCATGGTTCAAAGGTACGCCTTCATCATTGAACTCATCAACAGTATAACGTCTACCGGCCACGTCGTCTGCGACCTTTTCTTTCTTGTGTTACCAGAGGCAGATGCATCCTCTTCATGTGTCTGCTGCTGAGTCTGCTGCTGAGCCTCCTCTTCAATATGCTGCTGATGCTTCGACTAAGACATCTTCAAATTCAAAAAAAACATTGAAATCCTGTAAAACATTATCAAATTTCAGTCACATTCACACAAACAATCACATAAGGGAGCAAATTCCTCATGGAATTTGTACCATAATAAGAAAAAGATCTATGTGCCAAGCGCAATACTCTAAGTGTAATACTCTATGGACTATTTGGACTCGAACCAAAGTGCGGACAAACCTTATTAGGGCAGTGCTGAGCTAGTCGACGGGGAGTCGAGGGTCGATGGGGGATCAAGAAGGCGGTGTCAAGGCGATGATGAGCTCCGGGGAAGCAGACCGACGCATCGGCGTGCTCCGGGGAAGGGGACGAGGCGGCGGCAGTTTTTAGGGCGAGAATGATCAGCGCATATGAAAAGTGAAAAGTTGTGGTATGTGTTGCGAAGAGAGCGTGCGAAAGAGCTAAAATTACCTTAGGACAATTTCACGGCGGCGACGAGCTCTGGGGAAGCGGACCGACGCGGCGACATGCTCGGGGGAAGGGTCGACGCGGTGGCGGTTTCTAGGGCGAGAAGTGATCAGCGCGCGCGAAAAGTAGTGCTATATGTTGCGAAGAGAGCGTGCGAGGGAGCTAAAAGTACCTTAGGGCAGTGTCAAGGCGGCGACGAGCTCCGGGGAAGCAGACCGACGCGGCGGCGTGCTCCGGGGAAGGGTCGACGCGATGGCGGTTTCTAGGGCGAGAAGTGATCAGCGCACGCGAAAAGTGAAAAGTAGTGCTACGTGTTGCGAAGAGAGTATGCGAGAGAGCTAAAAGTATCTTAGGGCAGCTATTGCAAACACGCCTCAGAAGAGCCACCACTAAGCGCGTCTCACTTTAGGAAAGGGCGTCTCTTTTCTTTTGAATTGATGTGCATTCATTGCCATAATGACATTCGGGCACAAAATTCGAAGCACTCCGACCTCATTGTCGATGACATGTGGGATCGCTCCAAATCAAAATAACAAAAGCGTCTAAATCGGAGACGGGCTTTTTGTAAACACGTCTCACATTTTCTTGCCTGAGAGACGCGCCTTTGTGTGACGCGTCTCGTATCACTTTAGTATCTTTCTAGGCAGAGTCTAAAACGGAGATGATCTTTTTCGAAATGCATCTCACATTATCTTGTATGAGAGACGTGCCTTTGTGAGGCGCGTCTCACATCACTTTAGTATCTTTTTAGGCAGAGTCTAAGTCGGACGTTCTTCTTGAAAATGCGTCTCGCATTTTCTTGCCTGAGAGACGCGCCATTGTGAGGAACCTCTCGCATCACTATCCCATTTTTCAGGGGGGAACCAAGTGCTACATTAAGTAGTGCTTCCTTAAGAAATAGAACACAAGGCATCATTACTTCTCCATAAGAAACAGAGCACATATGACCAATGAAAGTCAAATTTTCACTCAAATGGCAATATTTTCACACATTTGAGCATATATCACACAAATATCCAAATGGGAGTCCATTTTCCAGTCAATTTATCATATTTTCACATATTTGAACATTTTTACACACAATCAATTTGGTACTTTACGTTGTAGTTTTGGTTTTTTGAAATTCTTGACTTTTTCATGGTGACCGTTCTACAAGTAAGGAAGTTCGTTGGCGATGGTATTCTTAGGCTGATCATCGAGGTGATAAAAGGAGGAATCTCATCAAATTGGTCAAACTCTTCCTCATCGACGACATTCTCGACTCTGACGATTCATTATTTTCCATGTATAACCACCTTAAGTCTTTTATTTGTTGTGTCTGTAACATAGAACACTTGAGAAATGTGTCCTGCTAACATGAAAGGCTCCCACTTATATCCTTTATTGTTTAGATCAATGCTAGTGAAACCGTACTTGTCTTGTACAACACCTTTGATTCCATCAACCCAGTTGCAACGGAAAAGAGGAATCTTGAATCCTTGAAAGTCAAGCTCCCAGATCTCTTGTATTTGACGATAGTACATGTCTTTGTCTTGGCCTGCAGTGTTATAAGCATCAACACGTACACCACTATTCTGATACGTGCTTTTCTTATCTTGTTCTACAGTGTAGAACGTGTATCTATTTATGTCGTACCCTTGATATGTAATAACTGTGAATATAGGACCATGAGCCAACTTTTTTAGGTACTCACTTGTTTGAGTACCCGATGAGTGAGAAATCCGATCCTGGAGCCAGCCAATGAATTTTCTCCTGTGTTCATTTGCTAACCATGATTCATTGGGGCCAGGATTGTCTCTAAGCACCACCTCCTTGTTCTCATCGAGGTACTCCGACACAATGGACATGTGTTGCAACACGTGGAAATAAGCGCAGAAGAATAAATGTGAATATGGAGTTATAGCCTTCTTCACAATGGTCCCTTTTCTTGTGAGCCTCCCCTTATGACGAGACTTGGGAACACCAATCGGGTTACCCGGATCAGTGTAGTTTAGAGCCCACTCCACACCTTCCTCTCTAGAGTATCCTTGTACCATGCTGCCCTCAGGGTAAGCTCAATTTCTGACGAAGGACTTCAGTATACTGTTGAATCTCTCATAAGCATACATCTGGTGAAGGAACACGGTGCCAAGTAGCTTTATCTCCTTAATAAGATGAGTTGTGAAATGGATGTTGATGTCGAAAAAGGCAGGTGGAAAATACATCTCAAGGAAGCATAAAGTTTCATAGTGCCTTTTCTCCAATGACTCGAGATCTTTTTCACATAGTACTTTTTGACCAATTGCATTAAAGAAAAAGCAAAGTTCATTATAGCCTCTCGAACATTGACCGTAGGATATTCCGAATTCCAACAGCAATCATCTGCGTAAGCAATACATGGTAATCATGAGACTTCACACCGAGAGCTACTTTTAGATCTGAAAATGAAATAAGCCTTGAGACGTTCGTCGAGTAGCCAGATGGTACTTTCACATTTTTCAAGAACCCACAATTTTTTTTTTCATTTTTTGAAAGGGTGATGCATGACGTGGGTAGTTCCGTTCCTTTTACCGAGTCATCGATCCACAACTCAGGCCTAATTCCCATTTTCTTTAGATCTGCCCATGCATGTCCATGGTCCTGAGTTTTTCCATCCGTGTTAAGCAATGCTCCGAGTAGGCTCTCACACACATTCTTCTCAACATGCATTACATCAATTGAATGACGGACCTCTAAGTCTTTTTAATATGGTAGCTCCCAAAAAATCGATTGCTTTTTCCACATGTCATCTTCACCAATATTTTTGCCAGTCCTTTTCCGCTTACCAAGGACGATATGGATATCCTTGACCATTTCATAGACTTATGACCCGTGATGTGAGGTGGAAGATGCCTCCTCTCAGTGTCACCATTGAAATTATCCTTCATACTATGAAACGGGTGCTTCATTAGAATGTAGCATCGATGTTCCATGTACACTATTTTTTTTACTCACTCAAGTACTGTGAGTCTGTTTCTCTCAAACAATGTGGACATCCACAACCTACTTTCTTACTCTGTTCGGATAAGTTATGTGCCGTTGGAGAATCACTAACAGTCACAAATAAAATGACTTTGAGGCGAAAGTACTCATGCTTGTAGTCATCCCAGGCCCGCACTCCGTCGTTGTACCACAACTGCTTCAGATCTTCAACTAGAGGCTCAAAATAAGTGTCAATGTCATTCCTAGGTTGTTGTGGTCCTGGTACCAGTCCTGACATCATAATATATTTCCGTTTGTTGCACAACCAAGGAGGAAGGTTCAAAATTATAAGCACAATTGGCCATGTGCTATGTGTGCTACTGTTCAAAAAAGGATTCATGCCATCGGTGCTCATTGTGATCCTAATATTCCCCAGATCAATGGCAAATTCAGGATTTCGTGAATCAATGTTTCACCACTGTGTGGCATCAGTAGGATGTCTTATCATTTTAGCATCCTGCTTATGCTTCTCTTTGTGCCATTGCAACAATTCTGACTCCTTGTTTGCAAACCAACGCTTCAAACGAGGAATGATAGGAAAGTACCAAAACACCTTTTTAGGCCCTCTTTTTCTTCTATTGCAGTTCTCGTTATCACCGTCGTCTTTCCTACGATTGAATCTTTCTACTCCACAAATAGGGCATTTGTCGAGGTCTTCATACTCAGGACCATGATATAAAATACAATCATTCTTGCACGGAGTGGATTTTCTCCACCTCCAAACCCAGTGGACAGATTATTCGTTTTGCCTCATAAACTGTCGTAGGGACTGTGTTGCCTTGGGGTAACATGTCCATAAGGAGCGTCAACAATTTCTTAAAACTACAATCACTCCATCCATTGTTTGCCTTCAACTGGAAAAGTTTTACCATCGCAAACAGTCTGGTGTACTTAGCTGCACAACTATGATACAATGCTTTCTTTGAGTCTTCGATCATCTTCTTGTAATTTGCAAGTTCATCATTACTGTACCGATCATCATTGCCATGTCGCTCGACATTGCGTATCATATCCTCTATGTTATGCACCTGAAACTCAATGTCATCATCAGTGAACCCTGATATATCTGGCTCGTTCACATCCTCGTTGTAATCTTCTTGGACACTGGTAGGGACCTCCCTCTCCAGATATGAATCTCTCATCTCTGCTTCATTAAGCCCCTCCTTCCCATTTTTGTTCCAACATCGATAATCCATCATGAATCCTTGTGTGATCAAATATGGCCTCAACACTTCATCTGTGCGATATCTCTTCTCATTCTTGCAGTGTTTGCAAGGACAACAAATAGTCCCTCTAATGTTGTCCAACATATCTTTCTTCGCGAAAGCGATAAATGCATCTACCCCTTGGATATATTCATTGCAAAGGCGCGACCCATACATCCAACTTCGATCTGACAACATCTACGTACAGAAAAGAAGAGCTAAATCAAAGAAATTCGAAGCCACTGATAATCACCGCAAGCAAACTTCAATCAAAGAAGATCTTAAGGTAACAAAATAGTAAGAAATAGGAGAGGAGGAGAGGACTAACCCTTTTGTTTTAAGATCCACTAATAATCACCGCAAGACTTTTAGAATGAAAGAGAGAAAGAACAGAGCAATAACAAGGCAGATCTGGTAGCCACTTGTTCTGCCATAGCTGGGAGGTCGTAGAAAGGCAACAAAAAATCGAGAAGAACCGATATAAAACTCGTCTCTCTATAGAGGGAATGGGAGACGAGCCCGCTTCCATAACAAAAGGAGACGCATCTGACGGGTGAGTATGAGAGACGAACCAGATTCGATTATGAAAGAAGACGAATGGCAAGGAAAGTCCGTCTCAGTTACGAAAAAATATGAGTCGCGCTCAATGAAAGCGCGTCTCCAATTTGTCAGAGAGGCGAACACGTCTCGAATACCTACGTGATTGAGACGGGCTTTATTGTAACGCGTCTCCTTGTACGTTCAACCGAGTCATGTCATATCCTCGTCGAGCCGGGTGTCTCTCTCTTAAGATTATCAAAGACATACTCCTTTTAGCGTGTCACCTATCTTTGTCTCCTATTTGGGTTTCTTACGTAGTGGAAGAACGTTTATTACTAGACTAGAGAAACACATCATGGCTGAAGGAGAAATTCGGCTTCAATGTTGGTCCCAATCCCAACACGTCTCTCACCAAAATCTTATTATAATAGTGTGTACTTCGCTCGTTTTCCACTGAGATGGTATTCAATAATAATTGGGATTTTTGACAGTAAAAGGGGTGCAAAAGGACAAAATATCCTATGTTATACATATTTGTTCAAAAATTTAGAAAAACTTGCAAATTCAGAAAAAATAGTTAAATTTAGATTTTCTTTCCAAAATTGAGAATTTTTCCGCAATTATTTCCAAAAAAAGATTACACCATGATATATTTTTACTATATTTTCCAATTTTTTTATATTTTCCTGATTTAACCTATTTTTTCATTTCTTATGAAATTTAAATACTTTTCCAAAATTTCGATTTATTTCTGTTTACACCTATTTTTTTCTATTTCTACGATTTTTTCTGAATTACTATTTTTTCTGATTTAAATTATTTTCCTTAATTTGCAATTTTTTTAATTTTTTTGAACAAATATGTAAAATAGAGAGCCTTGTTGTCCTTGTACGTCACTTTTACCGTAAAAAATCTCCATCATGGTTGAAATAACGTCACAGCCAAAAACGAACGAAGTTCACGCTAGTGGAATTTTGGCGAGAAGTATATTCTGAGTGGGATTGTGGCGAAACCCAACATTGAAAACTCCTGATCCGGATAACGCCCCTCTCCCTTCTCCGGCTGTCGCTCCGCTCCGCTCCGCTGCTTCAATGGCGACCACCATTTCCTCTCTCGTAACGCCTCCAGCGCTCCACCGCCGCTTCCGGAGCCTCGCCTCCTCATCCACCTCATCCTGCCTCTCCTTCCGCGCCGTCGCGGCGCCGCGGTCGAAGAGTCGGGCTGCTGCGCTGCGGGTGGCCGCCTCCTCGTCGGTGCTGGAGGCGCCGGCGGCCGCGGCGGCGCGGAAGCTCTACGTGGGAAACATCCCCCGTACGGTCACCAACGACGAGCTCCGAGACATGTTCGCCGAGCACGGCACCGTCGAACGGGCCGAGGTAATGACCCAGCGCGTTCGCTTCTGGTTTTCTCGATGGTTAATTCCGCCGCTCCCCCAAAGATAGCAGCACATTTTTTGTTTCTTGGTTATTAATTCGCTCACTCCCGTTGCTAAAAGAATCCAGTCTAATTTAGGTCTTGCTCAAACATCACTGTTGTGTTTGGAAGGGTAATCAATGTGCATTTATCATTTCTTGTAATGACCCTGTAGAATTACAGCAACGTGCAATTCTACGTTGTGATGCTTCGTGTAAAGGCCGCAACGCAATGTTGCCACAAGTGGCTTATTGCATATGATATAGTTTTGCCCATCAAATTTTACTGAAATGTTTAATCGTTTCATGTAGGTTATGTATGACAAGTACACCAATCGCAGCCGGCGGTTTGGGTTTGTCACCATGAGCACTGCAGAGGAAGCTAATGCTGCCATTGAGGCTCTCAATGGAACTGTGAGATCCTAATGTTAACATATCCTGCCATTTCAAATTCTTCTTTGTGGGCATGCTCATGACTGCAGACTGCAGTGCCAGCAGAGCCTAACATGTCTTTGTTTGTTATGTACCAGGAGGTTGGAGGCAGAAAGATTAAAGTGAACGTGACCGAGAGCTTTTTGCCGAACATCGATCGTTCGGCTCCTGAACCAGAGCCTGTATTTGTGGATAGTCAGTACAAGGTTTATGTTGGTAATCTTGCGAAGACAGTAACGACAGAGGTTCTTAAAAATTTCTTCTCTGGAAAGGGACAGATCCTCAGCGCTACTGTCTCCCGCGTTCCGGGGACTTCAAAGTCCAAAGGGTACGGTTTTGTCACCTTCTCTTCGGAGGAAGAAGTTGAAGCTGCGGTTGCTACTTTTAATAATGCGGTAAGCTTATCTAGCATATTTTACATAATCTATCTTCTGTTTTCCACCATATGAAGTTCTTGCCCTTCGCCAAACAAAAGGAAAATGTAGTGTCTCCATCCATCTCTTACCATTATGTTGAAATGATAGAATCTAGTTTGTAAGTGTTATGTGCACCGCTGCGTTATAATAGCTTGATCATAGCTATATTAAAAAAATGCCATATGGCTATGTCGTATGAACATTTTATTTTATGAAAACCCATGATTATCCATATCCATGGTCCTTTTTTTTGTCTTGGGACTCGGGGCTTGATTAAGACAAATTAACAACCATGATTTCTGATGCATTGTAGAAACACCATGATTTTTATCTGAAAAATTCAATAGGAGCATGTGACCAATATTATTGTTATTTTGGTATTGAATTCGATTTCAGGAATTGGAAGGACAACCCATTCGTGTGAATAAAGCATAGAATAGCAGAAATTTTCAGGAGACTGGAGGCGGGGGAATATCTCGGCAAATACATGTTGACTAAGGGATACTTGGTGGCTAGATCTTGATAACAAAATGAGCAAGACCTTCAATGCAATTTCGATCTTCAAACAATTTTTGTATGGTAACAGTGTATGTGAAGTATTTACTTGTCATTGTTCACATTATTATGTGGAGCATTGTCTTTTCTACCACATTTCTACCATATTACAGATGGTTCCCCTATTTGTTGTCTTTAATTGAATTTGGCATCTTAGACGTAAGTAAAGGGTGTACCCATTGCCGAAGGCTCACACACAATGTGAGGTAAGGGTTATTTCTACACAACCTTACTCATGCTTTTGCAGAGAGACTGGTTCCAACCCAAGACCTCAGAGCACAAGTGAGGATATGCTACCTGCGTGGGTCCGCCCTCCACATCTTATATGTAAGTGCAGGCGGTATATTGTCATTTGAAACCCAGACGTCCTACTTTTTATAGACTTGCCTCATGGGGTGTCCTTAGTTCCATTCCCTGTTTTCGGGAAACTAAAAAGAACTCAAATGCATCCATTGAACAGTTTTGGGTTGAAAGAGTATGGTTGTTGTTAGAGATATAATCGTGATATTATATTGGAAAAAGTCTATATAACCCCCCAAACTATGATATGGTGACCACTTAACCCCCTCAACTTTAAAACCGGATATTTAACACCTCAACCTTTGTAAAACCGTTTAAATAACCCCCTAACCTGGTTTTGTAGGGTGGTTTTGCCAAGGTGGTAACTAAAATGACATTTTTACCCCTAATCATTGTTTTCTCTCTTTTGAAGTGTTTAATTATTTGAACATTTCATCCAATAGCAGAAAGATTCATCTGAAAGCAATCAAAACATACTCCCCTGCTGAAGAACATAAATGTTGCCATCATTCTGCATAACGTAAATGCGTATGTTTTTCTTTCATAGCTTCCTCATCTTAACTACAATATATGATTTTAAAAAAAAATAACGTATAATGTCTTGTGATCATTGGCAGCGTGATATGCACGCAGCACTGCAGCTGCCACATTCTTTTCGTTTTTTCTTCTTGAGAAAAAAATAAAGAACACAATTATTAAGGGCAAAAAAGTCATCTTAGCTACTATATATGCAAAACCAGCCCATAAAACCGGGTTAGGGGTTATTTAGACGGTTTTACAAAGGTTGGGGTGTTAAATATCTGGTTTCAAAGTTAAAGGGGTTAAGTGATCACCATATCATAGTTTGGGGGGTTATGTAGACTTTTTCCTATTATATTAGATGATGTATTAGGGATTTATTTGCATATTTATCATCTTTGTACATCTATATATAGAGGTCTCCGGCCTTCTTAACAATATAAGATCTTATATTCATAACATGGTGTACAGAGTTAGGTACTTAGGTTTTAGATCTACCACCCTAATTTTGTTTTCCGGTGGTGGCGGTTCCTCTACCTGAGGTGCTTTGCTGATCGATCCCGTCGCCGCCGGTCGATCCCGTCGTCGTGGGCTTTGCCTGCGTGCTGCCTCACCTTCACCGAGGTCCGCAGGGTGCTCGTCGGCGACGTCACGCTCCTCCGCAAGCTCTTTGTCTTCCTCGACGCATCCAGCCTCATCAACTTCTCGACCACTTCCTCCTCCTCCTGTCCTGCGGGGCAGCAGAAGGAGGCGGGGGTCGTCGTGGAAGCGCCTGTCGAGCTGCACGTGACGCCACCTCCTCCGTGTGGCCGCCGGCGCGCCAGGCAGCGGTCTCTCGCGTTGAATGCGGCTTCGTAGTGCCGCCGCTGACCTCGATTTGTCGTCCGCGTCTTCCTCTTTGCGTCACTTCTCTTCGGCCACGATTCCAGTGCTTGGGGGTGTTGCTGCCGTGGCCTTCAACCTCGTGGTGAAACGCCGCTGCCAGCTTGTGCGACGAAGCCGGCGCCTCATCACCTGACTGGATCTACGCTCGTGCGCCGAGTTTTTCGTTGATCCACCGCCGCCTGTGTTTACTTGCACCTGCCGCGGCCATGGTTTTGATCTTGCTCTTGGCCGTTTTTTGCCTTAGCCGTGAGGTCTTTGGAGCAGAGCTCCCCTGATCGCTCGAGACTTGCGGTCTCTGTTGTTTCAGCGGCGGCACGTGTTGAGCCCGTGACTCAATGTCTAGGGTTTCAGTTATCCATTCAGAAAAAAAATCTGGCCGGTGCAGACGTCAGCATGACGTCAGCACGACGTCAACCTCGTGGGCTTCGGCGTGTCAGCATGTGTGGCCCACGACTTTTCCCCTTTCGGTTGGCTTATATGCGGGTGGTCTCCATCTTGCACCACCGCCATTTGATCAGCTAGGATTTGAGTAAAAAAAAGTGGCGGCGTTGGCTTCTCTTCGGATCTAGGATGGAATTAACGTATTTTGGGCGCCTTCGTTTTGGTTGTTTGTGACGTCTTGATCCACTGTTGATTTAGAAGTTTCGCCACTTTTGTTTGTGCTCTCCTTGTCGCCCGCCGTTGCATATTTTGCGCTCTCGCTGTCGCCTGTCATTTTTTTCATGATGATTTTTTATTCTTCGGCCGGAATTCCAGTTGTGCAGTATGTGGTGCTTTTCAATTGCATCGATTACCGTGACTAGATTCCTCGTATGCGTCTACATATGCATGGTCTACGACTTTGGGAGTTGCTCACGGACGATCTCTGGTTGGTATTGACCTTCGTCGTCGTGATTCACAACATCTTTGGAAGTTTGACTGACTTCGTCTTGCTTCCACTGCGCGTGCCAGTTCTGTCGGCTCCAATTTTTGCCGCTTCATCTACTTCGACGTTCTGCTCAGTGACATCACCTTTTAAATCATCTTTGTGGCTCTTAGCATGATTTTTACCTCTCCAAACTTAATGTTCCTGACACACAGTTTGAGAGAGGTGTTAGAGATATAATAGTGATATTATATTAGATGATGTATTAGGGACTTATTTGCATATTTGTCATCCTTGTACAGCTATATATAGAGGCCTCTGACCTTCTCAATAATACAAGATCCCATATTCATAACAGTTGTGATACGAGGCTGTCAGCTTAAAGTCCAGTAGCCCAGTCATCTAAATATGGCTGCTTAGCCAGCGTATATTGTGGTACCTACAAAAGTTTTTTTTCCAATGAAATGAAACTCTGTGCAACCTGCTGTATTTGTTGTCTTTCATGGTGGAAGGAATATTATATGCCCCTTCAGAAAATTGAATCATCAAAAAAGGCAACTAAAAAAACGTTTGAGGAAAAAATCTCAGAAAACGAAGGTTTCTCCTCAAATTCATGTCTGTAAGTGTCCCAATCAAAGAAGTTTCTTATCATGTCAAGATCCGAGAAGAAAACAAACAAATTGGTGTCCCATTATGTCAAATACACAAGATGCTACCACTTCATTTGCAGCTGCAATTGGTGTCAATTTCGACAAAGTCTTTTCAGATCAATCTTCTTTCTTGAGTGTGAGCATTACAAAGTGGATAGAACACTTATATTTTAAATCCTGAACCCAACTTCAGTGGCCTAATGCTTCCCTGAAGCAACAAAGACAAGTAGACGACTCAAAACCTAAAACATACAACAGAAAATAGGTGGTACATGGAGAAAAATAATGTTTTGAACAGAAATATGCGTAGGTTTGTCAAAATTGTTCCTATACATTACACACAGCCTAACTTTCTTTGGGCCTGAAAACATCTCACGGAGTCCACTTACTCAGACAATCAACCTGCAAGAAATGGAAATATATCTCATTGATTTGCATTCAACCCAGAATTTCCAATGACGGGACAGTGATTTGGATCCTATTTCTCAATGGATAAGGTCCCCAATCTTTATGAAAAACAGAACTTGAATGTGTACTCTGCTTACATGCTGTACAGGCATTGCCCTACCTCGTTGTTAGTACTCAGTTCATCATTTTATTTCAGGGAAATCAAAGGTGTCACTACAACAAAACGAATGACATTTGAATTTTTGGCAGTCAAACAAAATGTTCTATGAACCCACTTCAGTAGTTTCACGCACAGTAAAAGAAAATTCCAAGGTTGAGCTTCAAGAGCATAAAGGAGCTTGGGGAATCAAATATCAACCTCACCTCAGAATCTGATCATTCTAACAAGTCTATTTTGAAGAGAACAGAGATCTCTACATGAATATAGTTTTGATATAGATATCAGGAAACAGAGATTTAAATAGTGATCTGACTACCAAAACATGGAACCCCAAATGGAGAACAAATTGAATGGAACGAGCATCTATTCAATCACATACTGATTCCTGCCAACTCGAAGAACTCAGCCTGGTGCGGGAAAAATGTTATAGTAAACAGGTAGACACCTGCACATGAATGCAAATAAGACACGACGAAGAGCTGGCGGACCAAAATACATCTGAAATAGCACAATCGAGCTATCTTCCCTTGGACAGTCACAAGGCCGGGTTTCCCTGCATTCCGCAGCTCGTTTTTTCTGACGGATTCCGATGTTGCTGCACGTTCAGCGCAATTTTATATTTTTTTAGTGGAAACAATTTTCAGCAACTGATGGTCTATGAACAGCAAAAAATGATTTTTTTTGGAAAAAGTCCATTTTACTACCTTTAAGTATCAACGTTGTTCACTTAACCCCGTAAACAACATTTTGGTTCAGTTTACCCCTCCTATTTACATTGGTTCAATTCATCCTCTAGTATTTTTTTTCTTTTTTTGTTTCTCTTTGTAAACACGATTTTTGAAGGTAAAATTTCATGAGATTATATGTTACAACAGAATGAAATATATTTTTAAATTTTTTGTATTTTTAAACTAGGTAAAAAGTCTCGTTTGGAAGATGAAATAATACATGAAAAAAGTTTATGAAAATTATATAATTATTTTATTGCATATTTTATGATATCATCTATCATCCTACAAAATTTAAACTTCGAATATAACCCATACAAAGAGAAACAAAAAAAGAGAAATTTCAATAGGAGTGAATTGAACCAATCTAAATAGTTCGGGGGTGAACTGAACCAAAAAGTTCTTTAGGGGATTATGTGAACAAAGCTGATACTTGAAGGTAGTAAATAGATTTTTTCTTTTTTTTTTTCATGCTGATTGGTTTGATACCTGGCTTCACTTTTTGAAGACCTGATGTGATCTATGCAATGTTTTGGAAGCCTTCTCTCTCTAGTGCATCTGCTGCCGCTAAGAGAAAAGCTGTTGAGTAATTGATCTCAGATCATCCAACTATCCAAGTAAAATATAAAAAACCCTACCAAACGACCCCTTAGATCTAACTAGTATACACATGCACCACCATATAGTTCGTTAATTCAAATGCAACACAGACAACACATATGTATTTGAAGGCTGACGATACTGGTTTGACGGGTATGATATCCTAGGAGATGTAGGTGGCGTGTATGCTGTTTGGCGTGAACATGCACCCAATGCTGAAACGATGCAATCGAGAGGGGTCGCAGTTTCTATACCGGACCATACAGCAACGTCGCTCCAGTCCTTAGTTTCTCTTATCGTTATATATTTTTTTCTTTCTTTCTTTGCACGACTCGTGCTTTTGAACACTACGATGTACTCTGATTCACCTGTCTTATCAATATAGCTGAGCGCTTGCTCGAAGCTTTCGAAAAAAAGAGAGGGGTCACAGTTCTCCATTATTGAGACGGGAGTTCAGAATGTGACTGTCTATACTCTACATACAGACCGTAAGGTCCTAATTGAACTTTGAAGGCTACTTCTTCCGTGGTCCATGATTTCAGAGAGCTTTGCGTCAAAAAATTGATTTCAGAGAACTTAGAAGAATTGTTGTTTACACATCAATCTTGTTTTCATTTGTCGTTGGTATGAAAAGTTACAATTGTGCGAAACAAAAGTTTCAAATGGGGTTAGGGGTGCGTGTGGCTCATTGAGACAGCACAACTAAGACTCTATTTTGCACAACTGAAATTTATTACGAAGCTGACTTCACTGTAACTGCTCTGAGAAGTGGCTATTTGGAGAAACAGCTGGAAATACAAGTTAGATGTTTGGCAATTTGCTTTTAAATGTGCTGGTTTGCTGCTACAGAGTGAGAAATGTCTAAATTGCCCTTCATGGTATTTTGATGTTTACATTTACTTACTCTTTGTTACTTCTTATGTTATATCTTATTTCTCACATAATACAAACTATTTAATATTCATAAAATAATGTATCAAAGGTCTATAAAATCATAAAATAAAATTTCCTCAAGGGAAAAAAATACATAACCAACATGAAGAAAGAAAGAAACATACATACAAAACAATCTATTTGGAACAATATAAAGAACTGCGGTAATTAGATATGATATTTTAGCACAGCTGAAAGTTGCGTAGAAGTAACATGAAAAACGCAGAGGTACATACTCAAAGGTTTTACAATGAATTTTTCACAACCCTTGGCTAATATGCTAGGTTTACTCAAGGTTCATGGTACATTTTTTCGTTAACTAGAAGCACCAACTCATAGATCAAGCACTTCAGTTAGCTTTCAAGTACACTCTAGAGAACAGCTCCTATCCAAAAGCCCCTACTTCTTTCTCTTATAAATCTTGTGCAAGGACTTCAAAACATTCTGAGGGATGCTCGGTCAATTTCTGAAATCAGCTTCTTGCAGCTCTCGTTCTTTGTAAAGTCAGTGCTTGTTTCCAATCAGGTTGAATACTTAGAAAACGTGGAAAAGTATATCCAAGCATAAAATACAGCAGCAGACCATGATGTCAAGGGTTAAAATACATAACTGAAGTCATGAAATCAGAACACAATTGCGGACGGACAGAGCAGTTTTGAAAAGCATACATTTCATTTTCACATTTAGTTATTAGAATCTATCAAATCTAAAACTTTATATAACCGATCTTCAGTTAACAAACAGAGCAATTATACCTAAAAACACAAAATAACAGAATAGTTATGCAAAGCATACAAATGTCAATATAGAACACATTAGTTAGGCATATCATTTTACCTATGCACTATAATACTTGAACCTTTTCCTGATATGTAAGAAACTTTGTGCAAAACCTGCACATGATTCAAGCGTTAGAACAAGGCTGAAATAGCATATGGATGGAGTAAAACACAGCATCGGAATCAAGATAAAAATATCAAGTTAGAACATTAGTTTACAATATTATATCAAGATATCAACAATAGATGTTACAACTATAAATTCCCGTGGGTTTTGATGATTAATGACAATATTTAAGAGACTAATGAGCATTGCAAGTGTAAGTACAAGTGATTGAAAGTTGGACGGAGTTGGATACACTCAAAAAAGAAAAAGAAGGAAAAAGACAAAAAACTCGAAGAGTAGAATTTAGGGTTTAAAATTATTTGCGTCTAGTTTAGACTTATGATGTGAGTGTCACTACAGGAAACAATGAATAGGGTGTCGGTTTAGGTAGATGCGTTGGCCCTGACGCATCTAACTCGTCTAAGGGTGTCGATTTACTGGAACCGACACTAATAAGTTAAATGCGTCAGTTTCTTGAGCCAACCGACACACATATTAAATGCGTAGGCCAAACCGACGCTTACATTAAAGGCATCGGTTCAACCGACGCTCATATGGCGGGCCCGACTGGCTCCGGCTCTAAGAGCATTGGCCAGGGCAAAATTGATGCTCTTAAGCTGGCCCCACTCGAAACCTAAACCCCTTGCCTCTTCTTTTCTCCCGCGCCCACTTCAGTATCGCCCACGCCTTCTCGCCCTCGCCCGCGCTCGCGCCCCCTCCCGCCGCTGCCGCCAGCCCGCCCCCTCGTCGGCGCCCCTGCCTGACAGCCGGTCATCGTTCCCTCCACCTCCCCCGTCTGCACCCCCCCCCCCCCCCCCCCCCCCCCCCCGTCCGCCCCCCTGTCCGGCGCCCCCGTCTCCCCCGTCCGCCTCGCCCGCCGGCGCCCCCGGCGCCTCCGTCTGCCCCGCCCGCCAGTGCCCCTGATGCCTTCGTCCGCCCCTCCTTGGTGCCCCGTCGGCGCCCCATCTGCCCCTCCTCGGCGCCCCCTCAGCGCCCCGGTCCCGCCGTCTGGTGCCCCTGTCTGGCCCCCCTCAAAGCCTCCTTCTGACCCCCTCGGCGCTCCGTCCGGCGCCCCCCGACCGGCCCTCCTCAGCCCCTCCTCGGTGCCCCCAGTCCGCGAGTGTGAAGTCGTGTAAGGTAAAAATTTTACAGTTGAAGCTTTATGTGTGATCTTCGTTTGGTGAACGAGTTTGTATATGTAATGTTCTATGTGTTAGCTTAATTCATAGCTAATGTGGATATGTAAGATTAATTAATAGTTAATTCTCAAATTACATGCAAATTTACATGTTTAACTTATATATGTGAGCATGATTAATAGTTTCTAAATATGTGAGCATGATTAATAGTTTCTAAATTTAACTTGTATGAATAGGTAATTTAACATGTATGTATATGTGAGCATGTTTAGGTTTCAGTAGTCTCTAAATATGTCTGACTTGTTAGTGTGAATAGGTATAAGCTGAAAAATGGGTGACGATCGTAAGGTGATGTATGATGGATGTAGTTCAGATGGTGTGTACACTTTGGAATGGGCACAAATCGCAAATGTGTTCGTGAACCAAGCATTTCCTAGTGGTGCTCGTTTTGTGAAGTGTCCGTGTACCAAGTGCCAGAATCGCCGACGTTTGGAGAGGTCTGAAATGATGCTGCACCTTTGTAAGCACGGATTTATGCTAGACTATCTAGTGTGGCGTGAGCATGGATAGGTGGATCACGCTAGTTTGTCGGACAGAAATGAGAATGAAGATCAGATGGATGAGATGATGGCGGATGTTGGTCGAGAGTACGAAGAGCAGTCACTGCCAGAGGAGGTGAAGAAGTTTTTATAGCCTTCTTGCTGTCGTGGATGAAAAAGTGTATGAGGGCACCAATGTGACCGTTCTGCAGGCGGTCACACGACTTATGGAGTTGAAGTCTAAGTTCAATTTTGCAAACAATTGCTACAATGGTATCCTGAAGTTGATCAATGATCTCCTTCTGTCAAAACATAAGATGTGGGCAGACATATATCACTCAAAGAAGATTTTGGAAGGTCTGGGCATGAGTTATGAGAAAATTGATGCGTGCGAGAATAATTGCATGTTGTTTTGGAAGGAACACCAGAACGATACTCATTGTATGCATTGCAAAGCATATAGACATGTGAAGGTTTTGAATGATGATGGAGAAGAAATAAGTACAAAGGTACCAGTGAAACAACTTTGGTACATGCCTATCACGTCCAGGCTTAAACGGTTGTTCCTTTCTCAAGAAACAGCGAAGCAGATGAGATGGCATTCAGAAGGGTTACGTGAGAGCGATGACAAAGATATTATGGTGCATCCTTCGTATGGCGCGACATGGCAAGCTTTAAACCGTTTCGATCCGGAGTTTGGTAAAGATCCAAGAAGTGTTCGTCTTGGGTTGTCAACAGATGGTTTCACTCCTTTTTAGCACATGCAACAATCCATACTCTTGTTGGCCTATTTTTATCATGCCTTACAATCTCCCTCCCAACATGTGCATGAAAGAAGGATACATATTCCTCGTGACTATCATTCCTGGTCCTAAACATCTTGGGACGAAAATCAATGTGTTATGCAACCGTTGATTGAGGAGTTGAAAAAGTTATGACAAGGTGTAAAGGCATACAACAATCATATGAAATGTGAATTTACTTTACGTGTCGTGTATCTATGGTCTATACATGATTTGTTGGCATATGACATTTGGGCTGGTTGGTGTGTCCATGGAAAATTGTGTTGCCCCATATGTATGGCTGACACCGATGCCTTTTGGTTGAAGTATGGAAGAAAAGTCATCTTCTTTGATTGCCATCGACAATTCCTTCCTTCAAATCACCCTTTCACGAGTGATACACGATCATTCTGAAAAGGCAAAAGTGTTACAGAAGGACCCCCTCGTCGATTGACAAGCGAACAAAAAATGGCATGACATGCAATGTTAAAAGAGTCCGCTGAAGGTGGTTTTGAAAGGTATGGTACAAAACACAACTGGACTCACATTTCTTTTCTTTGGGAGCTACCATATGCAAAGGCGTTGCTTTTACCGCACAACATAGATTTGATGCACTAGGAGCGTAATGTCGCTGAAAGCATCATAAGCATGTGTTTTGATCTTACCAGTCAAACCAAAGATAATTTGAGTGTGAGGAAAGACTTAGCTGATATTTGCGATCGTCCTAGGCTTGAGTTTATAACAAATGCAAGCGGAAATGAAAGTAGGCCACAAGATCCATACTGTGTTAGACCAGAAGAAAGAAAGCAAATAGTTGGTTGAAAACACTGAAGTTTCCAGACCGCTATGCAGCAAACATAAAACGATGTGTTAATCTCAACACTGGTAAACTGAATGGATTGAAGAGCCATGATTACCACATTATGATGGAGAGACTTATACCGGTAATGTTCCGTGGCTATTTCAAACCTGATTTGTGGAAGATGTTTGCTGAACTTAGCTACTTTTATAGACATATTTGTGCTAAGGAAGTGTCGAAAAAGATGATGCAGTGTTAGGAGAAAGAAATTGTTGTGCTTGTATGTAAGATGGAAAAAGTGTTGTTGCCTGGATTTATGAATGTTATGCAATATTTACTGGTGCATTTACCTTATGAAGCATTGGTAGCGGATCCTGCACAATTCAGGTGGATGTATAGCCAAGAAAGAGAATTGAAGAAACTTTGAGCTACAGTGCGCAACAAAGCAAGAGTTCAGAGTTGTATTGCAGAAGCATTTGCAGCTAAAGATATTACCAACTTTTCTAGCAAATATTTTTCACGTGCCAACAACGTGAATGCATCTATCACACAATATCATAATGTAGAAGAGCAATCTACGAGTGAGCTTAAGATTTTTGAATGGAAGGGTAAAGGTGTTGGGGCTTCTAATTCTTATTATATTTCGGTGTAAGAGAGGAACTACACCATGCTTTACATATTTTTCAACATGGAGGTGTTACCATATTTTGAAATGTTTGACAAGTTGTATTGGGAATCTTTACAAAAACCTACACAAAGTCAATTGGATAAGATGCGTCAGCATGACATAAAAGGTGGAAAAAGCTTTGTGGACTGGTTCTGTGAACATGTAATTTTCTATCTGTTTTTTCCATCAATATTAGTTCGCATGGTCATCATAAGATGCTAACTTTGTTTATTTATGTAGTGTATGAAAGATGTCAACATCCCCGATGACTTGCGACAGATGTCGCATGGTCAATTGAGAGCAACATAATTTAGCAGATACGATATCAACGGATATCGTTTTCAGACGGCAAGTTTAGAAGCAAGTCGTCCACTTGCTACCACTACAAACAGTGGAATAATGATAACTGCCGCAGAGGGTAGTGGAAAAGTGACAGAATACTACGGTGTTCTTAAAAAAAATAATAGAGTACACATTTGGCGGTCCAAAAACACTTCAACTTGTGATTTTTGAATGTGAATGGTTTGATCCAACATCGGGTACACGAGTTGATGATTTTGGAATGGTGGAGGTCAACCACAAGTCATGATATACAACCCATAACAATAATGTTGTACTTGTGAATCAAGTGGTACAAGTGTACTATTTAAGTTATCCTCATCCAAGTTTGAAAAATTGGTGGGTTGTGTATACAGTTAACCCTGAAGTGCACCCCCATCGTTATGATGATTATATAGGTATTCAAGAAGATGACGGTATTATCTATCAAGATTAAGTCGAGGAAGCAGAATATTTTATGATATCTTGTGGGATAGGACTCCCATAAATAGCTAGTGATACGCTAGAGTTGATGTTTGAAGAACAAGCTGGCCCTTCAAGAAGACGTGTTCGACAATCACAAAGGATTATGGAAAAGAAGAAAAGGATTATGGAATAAGAGGAGAGATATGATGATGAAGAAGAAGAGATGGAAGAGAGTGAAGAGAAAGAGATGGAAGAAGAGATACATGAATATCTTAATGCACGCGTGACAGAAGCAGATTCTGATGCTGATGATTTTTGATTTATATTGTACGCATTTTTTAGATTTTTATTATTATTGTACACATTCTTTATTTATTATCTAATGTTTTATACTAATCATTTCTATAAAAATGTGCGCAGATGTTTAAGCTCTTGCCAAGTTTGGGGAAGAAGAAGAGCAAGAAGGGTAGTAGTTCTTCGTCCTCCACTCCCAGTTCTACTTCGAGCCAACCGGACCCGTTTCAGGTACTTGTTTTTACATACATTTAAATATTAATATTAACTATCTATTGTTTCTTACTTCTTTACATACTTCTTTATTTATTTTTTAGGGTACTACTTACAGCGGGCAGAGGAAGAGGCAATTTTTGAGTTGTGTGGCAGAGCCAACGTCGAGCGAGCCTACACGAGGTTCGAGTTCGACATAGGTGGCAGATCGTTGCCCGACGTACGAGGAGTTATACGGGGAGGAACTAGAGACTGTCAGGCAGACGTCAAAGCAGGAAGGTGGCTCAGGAGGAGGCTCAGGACGAGGCTCTGGAGGAGGCTCAGGTGGAGGCTCAGATACTATTGGGCGGTGGACCTCTTCTGATGGTGGTAATGAGGGGGATGATGAGGATGATGGTGAAGAGCCTGAGGATCCTGAGCGAGATGCCAGGATTGCAAGAAGGGCAGAGATAGAAGAGTTAGGACACCCCGATCGATGCCCATTTAGGTAATATTTCAGATTAATTAATAAGTTCATTATATCTTTCAATTAACTAATTTTATGTACTTTTTATGTACAGGCTGCGGAGGCACCTTTTATGTGGTGTAAGTAAAATCATGGACGAGTGGACGATTATAAGGCCGAAGGGTACTAGGTGCTGGGTCGAGCTTGGTTGGAGTGGAAAGGGGCATCGACGAGTTGTTAACACAGAGTTGGGAAACGCCGTTCGGTTTTGCTATCCTGGGTTGGTTTTAGTGGATGGTCAAAGGGTTGCAACGCATCATTGGGATCACTATGCACTTCAAGAGTATGGCGATTCAGGTACATGTCAGGATAGAGTTTGGGAGATCTTCTGAGTAAGTTTGTTTTAATTATTTCTATTACATTGCATCTTATTTTGTTTGACATTAATTGTTACTTGTATGCAGGGTAGATTTTGTTTGGAGGAGGGTGTGAGTCAAGTATATGCTTGTTCGGTTTTTCATAATGCAACAAAAAGACGTGTCAAGGACTCCTTCTCTAAGGCACGGATCAAAGCTGTGACCATCTACTACAAGACGGTGATGTTCCAGCCCATGACAAACAAAGAAGCAACCATAATTCACCTCACTAGGGAGGAGTACTTGCAGAGTCATGTGGACTGGATTTGTGCAAATATGGAGGCTTGAGAGTTGTTATGCGGGTATTGGAGTTCAGCTGAGTTCAAAATATTTCTGATACACATCGAAAAAACCGGAAGAGCAAGCCAGAAAAGCACTTCTTCGGGCCGAATGGTTATGTTTAGATGGAACAAAGGATGGTATGAATTCTTACATTCATACTTAGATTGCTTCAATTAATTGTATTGATTAAATTGTTGAATTTTTATATTGCAGACAGCTGAAACTGGTACGCCTCCTACGTTTTCGAGGTTTATATTAAGGGGCACAAAGGTCCAAACCCAAATCGCCCGGAGGTGTTGTGTGACGAGGCATCAATGCAGAAATTGGTTCGTATGTTGATTCTTTGTTGCTTTTATCCATCAACTCAATTTATCTTGTACGATATTAATCCGTTAACTAAATGTATCACAACAAAAGTATGTTGAGTGTTCTAAGAAGAACCATGAACCTGATTCAGACTATTTGAGAGAGCCGTTGGATGTCGCTGCGAGGCACGATGCCTGCGGAGGTCTACCGCATGGGAGGTATGTGTAAATATAATGATTATTTGTATGTTAATGAATGTTGATTCTTCACACTTGTATTTTTTTTAGACTTGGGTTAGGCGACGGGTATGTAGAGCGTGAGGCTTATGCTAGACGACGGTCGTCCAATGTTGGTGGTAGTCGATTTCAATCTTCTACAGAGGCTGAATTACGAGAAGAATTGAGACGCACCAAGGAGGAGATGCAACAACAACAGCAACAAACACATATGATGCTGCAACAACAACAACAAGAGACACAGTTGTTGTTGCAACAACAACAACAAACATAGATGCTGCAGCAACAAATGCATTATTTGTATATGTCTCAGGTAATATGTAATTTTCTCATTTGAAAATATTATTCGATTTACAAATATTTCTACTCAAGATATCACAACCAATTTACTTGATGCAGTTCATGGGCCAAGGTAGCTCCAGTTCTCAGTTTGGTCCCCGACCAATGCAGCCAACACTACAGATTGGCTCCTCCCCACAGGAAAAACTGCTTATCTTATTGATTCATGTTATATAATACAATATTGTAACTATTTGTGTTTTAGGGTTCCGAGAGTAGTCAACCGTGTGTTCCACAACCTTAAGGATTCATGTCACTGTTGGCTTCTGGATTGCTGCAAAATAATCCAAGTAAACTGTAATTTTAATATTTGATCAATCTATTCAATTTCAAAATGATTCTAATTATAATCTCACAACTTGAAGCAATTTCCCCACCGATGCCTTTCCCTCCGGTGCAGACTCACCCATCACAAGTTGGAGACGCAGCGATATGCATGACTAGTATACTTGTTACAATATTTTTATTATAAAACCACATATTAATTAGCACAATATTAAAAACAAAAGCAAAAAACTTAGCAGGGAGATGAAGTGAAAGAGAGAACAAGTGAAAGAGCGAGAGATGAAGAGATAGATAGAGAGAGAGAGAGAGAGGAAGACATAGAGAGAGAGGGGGAGATAGAGAGAGAAAAGAAGTGATAGATAGAGAGGGAGAGAAAGACAAAGAGAGGGAGAGAGGGAGAGATAGAGAGAGAAAAGAAGAGAGAGATAGAGAGTAAGAGATAGAGGGAGAGGGTAAGATAGAGAGAGTGGGAGAGCGAGTGAGGGCGAGGGAGATAGGGAGAGTGAGGAAATGAGGGAGTTTTGATAGGTTTTGGTCGAAACCTACATGCTTCTATTTTATTAAGTTATGTTATTAAGTTAGTCAAAGTTAACATGTTACATTATTAAGTTTCTCTTTTATTTATTTATCACAGGGATCCTGTCATGCCGAAGATGGCGATTGTCGGAGTCTGGTTCCGACATTTCTCCCGATACTACTATTAGTAGCCCGCAGAGTTTCTTAGTTCGGTTGGGGCTCGCAGAGATTCAGAACAAAATGGTGACTTGACACGAGGATTTACGTGGTTCGGGCCGCCTGAGCGTAATACCCTACTCCACGGGTGCGTTGTTGTTGTTGTTGTTGTTGTTGTTGTTGTTGTTGTTGTATTGAGTGAATGAGAGCGTGAGCCAGAGAGAGGCCAAAAAAAGTCTCCCTGTGTATCGCTCGGCCAATCCTTTTATAGTACAAGGGCTGACCGTTACATCATTAGCCTGGCCCGCCATGTGGCCCTGGCGGTTACTGATGCCTAATACATAGTTTAGTGTGCTTAATTCCCCTTAATAGCGTGGTAATGCACCTTAATAGTGGCGTTACTAGTATTAAGGGTCCTCTGATCGTGTGTCATTAAGATAGCATTAATGACACATAATCAGGTCTTGAAGCCTTTAATGTCCCTTGGAGGTCCGAGCCGTTGGAGGTCCACCAATCTGCCTGTTGAGGTTGAAGGTCCGACGGTTGGACGCGTGGCAGCTTCGGAGCTTACCGTCTTGGACAAGTAGATCCGGTGCCGTGGTACACGTCTCGGTACCGGAGCTTCTCTCTGTCGGGGGTTAGGTCCGGGGGTGCCACACAGGTATCCAGTCCGGAGCATTCCAATGTAGGGATTGTAGCTCCAATTTTGTGATACACGTGGCGGCACTGGGACTAACCATATGAGGGAGGCAGGTCCGGTTACGAGTAACACGTGGGGCCTCTGGAGGTCTTCAACTCAGATAGGTGGAGTTCCTTTGCACTCTTTGCAGTTCTAAGGGGTATCCGGTACGCAGGGTACCGACAGTGGCCCCCTGGCCCACCTCTGGGAGAGACCTTCTGGATTAAGTCGTTCTGCCGGAGGTGGGTCCATCTTTCGATTTCTGCGCCGTGTCTTCAAGGGTTTTTAGATGTATCGTTGAGGTGATAGTTTGTAGTTAAACCTCTGGACGTGGCAGATGAGATTTGCGCGTGCGGATCTCACGCAATTGAAAGTCACTGGTTCCCAATGCGAAAATCATATCGGTTCCGCGCGCCCTGTCAGGCCGCCACCCTTGGGTTTTCTGCCTCTTATAATGACAACAGTTCGCCTGGGGTAAGGACCTCGACTTGATTGTCTGGGTGGCCCCGGGCCCCTTTGTCATTGGCAGGGTGTAATTTTTGAAATGATCCTTGACCCTTTCGCGGCTTCCATCCAAGCGCTGCGGGGGCTTACTTAAGAAGGAAAGCGCGCATGGTTTGGGGATTCCTTACGCCTTCATTTGAACTTGTGCTCGAATCCTCCAAACTTTCGCTTGCTTTCTCTCTCTCGCCCCGCTGTGCTGCGATGGAGTTGGGTCTTCGCAAGAGCCGTCTCACGAGCGATGACGATCTAAAGAAGGTCCAAACCTACATGGGGTGGTCCAGCGACTCCTTCAACCACCTGGTCAGCGCCGATGAGCTCCCGTTCAAGAAGAAGCGTGGCAGCGACATGGTGTACTTCTCTGCGTACGCCATGGTGGGGCTGATCCCACCTTTCTCAACTTTCCTCTTGATGCCGTTAGACTTCTACGGTTTGCAGTTGTACCACCTTGGCCCCCACTCTATTCTTCTTGTGTCAACATTCGTCCACTTCTACGAGATGTGGGTGGGTATTCCCCCCTGCGTCGAGCTTTTTCGTACCTTCTTCACCATCCACACCAGTGGCAAGAGTTCCGAGTATCTTGGCTTCTAATATTTTGTGAAGCACAAGAAATGCCCCTACAAGTACTTGAGGTCGTTTCCTTCCGGCAAGTGGGACGACTGCAAGACGGATTGGATTATCGTCACGGCGGAGGAGCACGAGAAGATGGAGCTGCCTGAAGGTCTTCCCAATGTTGACACTGATGCCTGGAGTGTGGTTTCGGTGCTGTCAGAGGCCTTCAACCCTGCCTTGACCAGGATCCGCGAATGTGTGGAAGGAGGGGTGACCCCCTAGATGATCTTCTACAACTTCCTGGTCAACAAGTGGGCTCCACTGAAGAAGAGGGAGAAGCTCTCTTGGGCCCTCAACAGCGTGATGGATGATGACCGATTGAAACCGGTCTGAAGTCCAATTTGGACGGTGCTGCTTTGGAGCTTCATCTCAAGAAGTTCCAGCATGGCATTGACGTCGAGGGCGATGACTTAACTCCGCTGGCGGCTTTCCTCCCTCTGAACATGGATGCAGAGTTCAGCAGGGAGCTCCAGAGGAGCATGCCGGTGCTCGACGACCTCGGGGAGGTAGAGAGGCGCCCGATCACCAGATTGGTGATCCCCGAAGCTTTTGAAGGTGGTCCTACTTCTGCCCCGAGGCAAAGAGGTGAAGTCAAAGGCAAGGGCAAAGAGTTGGCTGAGCCCTCCAGCCGAAAGAGAAAGTTGAAGCACTCTGACGAGAGGCCCGTCAGACCTGCTCCTTCCACAACAGCTCCTTCTCCCCGGCGGGGGAGGTCTTCAACGGCGACACCAACTCCAGCATCGGCGTCTCCCTGGAACGCCAGCTCCGACCAGGTGACTCCGGCACCAGGGCCAGTTAAGGGCTCTAGGTTCGAGGGTCCTTCTCAGTCGAGGGGGGCCCCAACCAAGACGTCGCTGACGGTGGCAACAAGCTTCGAAGAGCCTTCCGGAGTTACTACATCCGTTGTGATTGGGTCGGGCTCTGAGCATCCGACGAAGAGGTTCTGCGCTAGCTGGAGCGGAAGCCTTCCAAGGTAAATTTGCTTTTTTTACCTCAGTTTGTTATTTTTGTTGTAACCATATTTTGAGTTTCTTTATCCTTCATCCACAGGGTATCCAAGAAAGGGGCTGAAGCTCCGGTTCCTGTGACAACAGCTGATGCTGTGCAGGCGGAGGCTCCGACTCCAATTCCAGCATCGCCCGAGGTGGTAGCTGAGGTCACGGCAGCCCCGACACCAGCTGTCGTGGACCTCGACTCATCTCCCGAAGCTCCCGTGGTAGCGCCGGACTACGGGAATGAAGATGTACCAGCGGCACCAGCTCCAGAGGCTGAAGCTCCGGTTTTGGAAGCTGTGATGACGGACGCTCCGACCTCAGAGCCGGAGGTAGCTGCAGTTGATGTTACTGAAGACCCAACAACGGAGCCGGCGGTTGATGAAGTTCCGGTGCCTGAGCCGGTTGACGTGGGGGTGCTGACACCCGAACCAATGGAGGTCCAAGCGCTGGTGCCTGAACCGGCAGTGGAGGAAGCACCAGCATCGGAGCCGGAGATGGCCTCAGCTCCGGCTAGGTCTTCAATGCCTGCCCCGGAGGTGATAGTTCCGGAGGTACCCATTCCTGAGCTAGGGTGCCAAGACGAAGCGGTCAGTCCCTTGCCTGAGGGACCAGTTGATGATGACCTGGCGGCGGGACCTTCGGAGCTGACCCCAGAGGTAGAAACTCCTGTGGCAGGACCTACCTCGGCGACGACCGAGGCACTCCCGAAGGGCGGCCCTAGTGCCGCAGAAGCTTAGGGGACCATTCTTGTAGAGTGGAACCCAATTTTTGTTCTGGAGGACCCGCTGGAGTCAGCAGAGAGGACCCTGATAGGTTCGGAGCCAATTCCCCTGTCGTTATCCATCGACAATGCTTGCTCCAGCCTTCATCAGGTCCAGCTTGCATTTTATCACGATAGCAAGGCCCTCGAGGAGGAGCGCCAAGCTCTTAGGGGGTGGCGCAACCAACTCCAATTCAAGACCAAGCTGGCGCAAACAAGGCTAGCTGACGACAAGGAGTGGGTCAAGAGGGAGAAGGCCCGGATGGAGTACTGGGGCTAGTTGCTGAATGAGAGGGAAAGCATGGTGCGATCCCTCGACAACCAGTCCCGGTCTATATATGAACAAACCCTAGCTGCTAATGAAGCGGTGAATGATCGCCAAGAGAAGCTCAATACCATCCACGAAAGCCTCGTCAAGCGCCGGGAGGGTCTTGACGAGCGAGAGAAAAAGCTCAAAGAGGAAAAGCAAAAACTCCTGGAGCTGAGGGATGACCTCATGAAGAGGGAGGAGGAGCTCGTCCAAAGGCTGGCTCTGGGTGACAAGAGCCTTGTAGAGCGCACCAAAAAGCTGTAGGAGCTCTGCAAGAGCGAGGAGGAGAAGGCCTGACAGCGGGGACATGACCTTACCAAAAGGGAGGCCGAAGTCACTGACAGGGAGAAGAAGGTGTGAGGCTGGGAGAAAGACCTGGTTGACCGCCAGAACCGGATCCATATCCGGGAGAAGGAGCTTGGTGATCTTGAAAGCAAGTCGCTGAGAGGATTCAACAGCACGCTGAGGAGGTCGAGTGCCTTGACCGGGAGGGTTCGGAGCTTGCGATAGCCAAGAGGTCCTTGGAGGAGGTTCGAGGCTCCAGAGCTGTGGAGTCTCAACAAGTATGGGACTTCGTGGGCAAAGCCGATGTCGCACTTGCGCCGCTGGGCTTTAGCCCCGTGCATCTGGGCAATCTGGAGCCGGAGCTGGACCATGCGTTGGGGGCGCTGAGCTCGATTGGCAACAAACTCGACGCGATGGGCGATGTCATCGCGGATTAGTTTGAAACTGAGGGAAAATCCCTTGCGCAGAACATCGCAAAATACATGCTGTCGTGCTACACAAGCCGAGATCCTCACTTACCACTAAACCTGGTGCTTGAAGGTCCTATCAACAGAGAGGGAGACGCCGCCAAGACCAGCGTGTCGGAGGTTGCCCAGAAGGTCGCCTCGTTCTTCCATAGAACTTAGGACCTTCTCCTTTTAGCTCCCACTTGTATCTTCTCTTCTTTTCTCCAATTTTGTAATCTCTTGTCTTCAGATGAATGAAATCCAAAAAAATTATGAATTTCATTTTCTGTCTTCAACCTTTGTCTTACTTGGCCCCCTGGTAGATGTACACAATTTGATTGTGAACATGTACCAAAAGGATGTAGCATTTTGTTGAAGACTTGAGTACTTTGAACTTGTAGAGTATAGGTCCGAAGTTTTGTTGCGTCGACAGCAGGGGCCCCCTGGGGTTGTCGGAGCTTAGTAGCTCCGGCGGGAACCATCATCAACACATAGAGTGTTGACGGCTGGCCCTCTGGAGTTGTCGGAGCTTGGTAGCTCCGGCAGCAACCACTGTCAACACATGGAGCGTTGACAACAGACCCCATTGGGGAGTCCTTTTACCATCTTTTCTTCGACTCCTTTTATTTGTTCACGTTGACGGCTGACCCCCTGCGTTTGTCGGAACTTGATAGCTCCAGCGACGCCCACTATCAATGTTTAAAACATCGACAGTGGGCTCCCTTGGGGGATGTTGAAGCTTTGATAGCTCCGGCATTGTCCACCGACATCGTGGAATTTTCATTTTTCCTGCACACTGAAGTTAAGAAAAATAGTAAAATCCATTTCTTATCTATAACTCATTTGCGACTTACTATTCCCATATGAAATTTTATGTCCACAGCAATTCTATATACAATCAAGCGCGTTTGTTTATTTTCCCTAGGTCCAATCGTTTTCTGGACTCACCCTACTTAGGCCTGCCGGGGTGTAGGTAGAGTGGCGTACTTAGGATGCAGGACTAGGCTAAGCCGATAGAACACTCCAGACCTAGATTGGCTTGGCGTTCAGGTGAGTAGGCCATTCAACAATGTTAAGACCCGTAAGAAATAACAATGCTATTTGAATTATATATGAATTGTTCGAGCTAAAACTTCTTAAGTATTGCACAACTTTGTTATAGACAAGAAAGAGAAAAATAAAAAAGAATGAGCTTGTACAAAATAAATGCACGTGGAGTCTGTTTTCACATATCGATGTCTTTCATTATAGGTCCGGGGTACAGGGGAGACAAGTACACTCTTAGGGTACGGAACCAAGCTAAGTGTGTTGCATTTATTGTTCGACCCAAGGTAGCTAGCTACACTTTTAGTTCTGAGACTGTGTCAAGTGTTGCTTGAACTTTGCGGACCTTCCTGGAAAGGTCCGGCTGTCCTCTCGGAGGAGCTACCAGACTCTGTACAATGACGCTATAACATACATCATATGTAATTACAGACTCACCTCTGTGATATTAAGCGTAAAACTTACGAAGGTTCTCAATGTTCCAAGGATTAGGGAGCGGTGTCCCATCCTCGGTTGCCAAGCGAATGCATCCGGGACGGGATACTTTGATCACTCGAAAGGGTCCTTCCCAGCTAGGGGATAGTTTGTTTAACCCTTCTCGAGTTTGTATTCTCCGTAGCACCAGATCGCCTTCCTCGAGTTGTCGGCTATGCACATGCCTTTGGTGATAACGCCGGAGCACTTGGTGGTATCGTGCATTTTGAACTGCTGCTCGGCACGTCGAAGGTCCAGACCCGGAGCGATCCCAAGGTGATTTCCGGAGGAAGGACTGCTTCAGCTCCGTACACCAGGAAGAAGGGTGTCTCTCCAGTTGACCGGTTTGGAGTTGTCCTATTTGCCCACAAGGTGGGCGGAAGCTCCTCGATCCAGTTGGCTCCATGTTTTTTCAAGTGCTCATATGTGCGTGTCTTGAGTCCCTTTAGGATTTCTGCATTTGCTCTCTCAGCTTGTCCATTGCTTGCCGGGTGAGCCACGGAAGCGTAGCTAACTTGAATGCCAAGGTCTTTGCAATATCCTTGGAATGCAGAACTTGTGAATTGGGTCCCGTTGTCAGTTATGATCTTGTTTGGGACTCCAAATCTGCATACTATGGACTGCAAGAACTTGATAGATGATTGCTTGTTTGTTGTCACAACTGGAGTTGCTTCCGGCCACTTGGTGAACCTGTCAATGGCGACATACAGGTACTTGTAACCTCCGACGGCTTTTGGGAAAGGTCCCAAAATATTGATACCCCACACAGCGAATGGCCATGTCGTAGGTATCATTTGTAGAGGTTGAGCTGGTGTGTGAATTTGCTTCACATGAAACTGGCATGCTTCACATTTCTTCAGTAGCTCGGTTACATCCTGGAGTGCTGTAGGCCAGTAAAAACCATGTCGGAAGGCTTTACCGACCAACGCGCAGGAAGATGTGTGGTTCCTGCACTCGCCTCCATGGATTTCCGCGAGGAGCTCGTGGCCTTCTTCCCTTGTAATGCACCACATTAGGACGCCGTTGGCACCACGCCGGTAGAGATCCCCTTCTACCAGTGTGTATCTTTTAGCCATCTAACTATCTGATCAGCAGATACATTGTCTTCAGGAAGTATGTTGCCCTTCAAGTAGCTCCGGATCTCCGAGATCCATGCATAGAAGCTAACTTGAGCTTCTGAGTCTTGCGTGCTGGGTTGCTCGGAGCTTCCTGCAGCACCTACGACCCTTGATGGACTCCATGGTAACAGGGCCATCAGGACCGCCAACTTCGAGGTGCTGGTCTCGCCCCCTTCGCTCAGTTTGACAGACTGAGCTGTTGGTCTTGACAATCTCCGGACAAAGGTTCCGTCGGGAGCCAGAGCTCCGGTTGAAGCTTTCGTCGAGAGTTCGTCAGCTTCAGCGTTGTTGAGACGCTGGACATGGCAAAGTTCCAGGACTTCGAAATCCTTCTGAAGCTTATGGACTTCAAGAAGATATGCAACTAGTTGGGGGTTGTTGCAGCAGCATTCACCTTTGACTTGTTTTATAATGAGCTGCGAATCACCCTTTACCAACAGTTGTTTGCCACCATATGATAGTGCCACCTTGAGCCCATAGATTAGTGCTTCATACTCTGCCATGTTGTTGGTCGCCTTGAAGCCAAGGTGAACCATGTATTTGACCTTCTCCCCGGTCGGAGCAAGGAGAAGGATTCCAGGCTCAGTGAAGACCGAAACCTTAGGTTCCGATTTTTGCTCACTGCCCCCCCCCCCCCCAGGATTTGATGGAGAGGGGGTCCATTCCGTCAAAAAGTCTGCCAATGCTTGACTCTTGATCACTTGTCTTGGGACGAATTCAAGATCGAACTTGGCCAATTCTGCTGCCCACTTTGCAATGTTCCCAGTAGAGTTGGGGTTATGCAAGATTGCACGCAGTGGATAAGAGGTTACCACTGAAATCTTGTGAACTTGGAAGTAGTGACGAAGCTTCCTAGAGGCGATAAGAACTGCGTAAAGCAGCTTATGCACTTCTAGGTACCGAGTCTTGGCGTCATGGAGTACTTCACTGATGAAGTATACTGGGCGCTAGACTGTCCGGACCTTCCCGGAGGGGCCTGGAGCTTCCTCCTCATCAACCCGGACACTCTCGGAGGGGTCCAAACCTTTTTCGGGGACCTCTCAGTTCTTGCTAGAAGAACCCAAAGCTTCTTCTGAAGTGACTCGGACCCTCCCGGAAGGATCCAGATCTTCTTGTTCAGCAACAGTAACTCCTTCATTTGAAGGAGATTGATCCTTTGACTTTTCACTTTGAGGATCCGTGTCTTGGGGGTGGGACCCAGATTTGCCTTCAGGTAACTCCGGACCTTCCCGAGAGGGTCTAGATTCCTGAACTGGAGATGGCTCTGCTCTTTCCGCAACCAGGACCATGCTGACAACTTCGCGTGTTGCTGAAATATAAAGCAGAAGTGGCTCACCAGGGTTCGGAGCTACCAAAGTTTGTAGAGTGGTGAGGAGCTGCTTCATCTCTTGAAAAGCCTTTTCTGCTTCTTCAGACCATTGGAATGGTCCGGACTTCCTCAATAATTTGAAGAAGGGTAGCGCCCATTCTGCTAGTCTTGATATGAATCGACTGAGGGCAGCTAGACACCCAGTCAACTTCTGGACATCCTTGATGTGAGCTGGTGGCCGCATGTCTTCAATAGCTTTAATCTTCGCCGGATTCGCCTCCATTCCTTGGTGGTTCACCAAGAATCCAAGAAGCTTTCCGGAGCTAACCCCAAAGACACACTTGTCTGGGTTCAACTTTGTGCGTGTGATTCGCAACTTGTCGAAGACAGCTTGCAAGGTGTCAAGAAATGACTCATTGTTCTTGATCTTGACGATGATGTCATCGACGTACACTTCCACTACATCTCTGATGAGCTCTCCAAAAGTTTTGTACATAGCTTGCACAAACGTTGAAGCAGCATTTTTGAGACCGAATGACATGTCAGTGTAACAATATAATCCATCTACTATGATGAATGCAGTATGCTCTTCATCTTCCCTAGACATTCTGATTTGATGATACCCATAATATGCATCTAGATAACACAGTAATTCACACCCGGAGGTGGAATCCACCATATAATCTATTCTAGGTAGTGGAAATGGATCCTTTGGGCATGCCTTATTCAATGTTGTGTAGTCGATACACATCTGAAGCTTTCCGCCGACCTTAGGTACAACGACGGGGTTTGCCAGCCATTTTGGGTGGAAGACTTCCCAGATGAATCCAGCTTCGAGCAACTTCTTCACTTCTTGGCGTATGAAGTTCTGTCGCTCTACTGATTGCTTCCAAGGCTTCTGATGTACAGGCCGAGCGTCAGGATAAATCTTCAGATTGTGCTCAATAACCTCCCTAGGGATCCCAGGCATCTGTGAAGGTTTCCAGGCAAACACGTCGACATTAGCCCAGAGGATAGTGATGAGCGTGAGTTCCTATTTGTCGTTCAGGCCTCCCGATATACGGGTGGTCTGAGCAGCATCAGAACCAATTTGAACAACTTTGACGGGATTGTCGGTGTCGCCGCTTGGTTGCACACGGGGTGTGGAGGTTGAGCCTCGATGACGAATGCTCGGGGGCTTCGGAGCTTGCTCCTTTCCGGATTCTTCCTCCTGCGCTGTAGCAAGCGCGTGGAGTTCTTCCAGTGCTGTAACTCCGACGGTGCGATCTCCGCGGATCCGGAGAACGCCTGAGGGTGTTGCCATCTTCAACACCAAGTAACCATAATGAGCAGCAACCATGAATTCGTATAAAGCTGGCCTACCCAAGATGGCGTTGAATGGCAAGTTGATCTGTGCCACGTCGAAGACCAACTTCTCAATCCTGTAATTCTCCCGAGTTCCGAAGGTCACCGAGAGAGTAATGACACTGAGTGGGGTTATGGCCCCCAGACCTACTCCTGAGAAAGGTCGGGAGGGGCGAAGATCTGAAGGTCGGAGCTGAAGCTTGACGAAGGCCTCAAAGCTTGTGAGGTTCAGCCCCGAACCTCCGTCCACCATCACATGGTGGAGCTGGATGTTATTGATGGTCGGAGATACCATCAATGGAAGTTGGCTAACTCCGATCATGTTCTGAGGGCAGTCCAAAGTATTGAAGGTGATGGCAGTATCCATCCACTTCCGATGAGGCTACACCCTGGCGGTGGGAGCTGCGGAGGTCATGTCCCGCTGCATTGTCTTGAGGACATGGCGGGAAGTGATGTACCACGAACCACCAAAGATGGTGTTCATGGTCTTCCGACGCTCATTGTCGGAGACGTCGGAGTCATCGTCAACGGAGGTGTAAATAGCCTTCAAGACCTTTTTGGGATCCTGGAAGCCTAACTCCTCTTCAGCCGGAGCTTCGTCGACCTTTTGTTTTCCTTCCCTTTGATGGAAAGGAGCTTCTTCCCGGCGCTTATTGTAGCGCTCGGCAAGGTTCCGGACCTCTCGACAGTATTCCAGATTGTGGTCGTCCGTCTTGTGTATGGGACACCACATCTTTGAGCTGCCACCGTCTTTAGACGACGGCCGAGGTCATTTCTCGGGGCGTGGCCCCCGACCACCCGGAGCTGCGGCAACAGTAGCAGTGGGTGTCCCGGCCGACGGCTTCTTCTTGCCGTTGGCCTTTTTCTTCTTCTTGCCACTCCTAGAGGTAGTGGATTCACCCTTGGAGGATTTTTTGTTCACCTTCAGAGGTGGTTGGGAGTGCATTTCACAACCTTCCGTAGCCTTGGCACACTTGTCTGCCAAGCTGAAGAGTTCCGTGACGCCGGTGACTTCCTTGGTCGCCAGCTTCTCCAACATTTTCTTGTCTCGAACGCCCTGTCTGAATGCTACAATAACAGAAGCGCTTGAGATAGAAGGAATGGTATTTCGTACCTGGGAGAACCTCTGGATGAAAGATCGCAAGGACTCTCCCCCTTTTTGCTTGACAGCAAAAAGATCCAGTTTTGTGCCTGGTCGGGTGTATGAGCTCCCGAAATTGGCGGTGAACTGTTGGCACAACTCTGCCCAACTATTGATGGAGTTAGGCGGTAGGCTTATGAACCAAGACCTGGCGGTCGCAGTCAAGGCCACAAGAAAATAATTGGCCATCATAGCCTCATTGCCCCCAGCCGCAAGGATAGCGGTGGAGTAGATTTGAAGAAATTCGGCGGGGTTAATAGTCCCGTCAAATTTCTCCGGCAAGTGAGGCCAGAACTTCTGCGGCCATCTGACCATGCGTAGGTGCATGGCCAAGGCAGAACAGTGTCCTCCTACTCCCTCAAGAACAGGGTTGTCCCGAGCCTTTCGCCTCTCGCGAGCACGCTCGATGTGGACGCGACCGTCCTGTTGTCAGTAACGACAATCGAGCTCCGCCCAGAGGTCGTGAGTCGAAAGCCTTGTTACCGTGTGAGTACGTCGCGCCCAAGAAGGCAGCGACGTCGCCTGTTTTGATGCAGCACGTCTCCTGTGCTGCGAAGCTTGCGGACCGAGTCTACCTAACAAGGTCCGAAGTTGCGATGGGGCTCGCCCCGAGGGGGGAGGACCTTGATTGCTAATGCCATAGGCTGCTGCTGCAACCAAATGATCCACATCAGCTCTCCACTACTCCATCACACCCTGGGGTGCTCCTGGAGGTGGTGGTCGTTGGAGGAGAGCACGCGCAGCAATAAGAGCGTGTTCGGGGTTGTTGTTCGCCGATGCAGTGATCGATGCAGATGCCCCATCTCAATGTCCGGGTTGATTCACTGGAGCAGACGGTTGTGGCGGTGGTATGACTCTTGCTGGGGCTACAACACCTGCTGGCTCCTGCATGTTGGAGGATTGCCTCCAGCAGGTTGCTCAGCGTGGTTACCGTTGGACGATCCAGCAGCAGAATTCACCATCTTTGAATCTCAGGCGCCCCCTACCTGGTGCACCAAATGTCAGAGTCTGGTTCCAGTATTTCTCCCGATACTACTATTAGTAGCCCGCGAAGTTTCTTAGTTCGGTTGGGGCGCGCGGAGATTAAGAACAAAATGGTGAGTCGACACGAGGATTTACGTGGTTCGGGCCGCCTGAGCGTAATACCCTACTCCACGGGTGTGTTGTTGTTGTTGTATTGAGTGAATGAGAGCGTGAGCCAGAGAGAGGCCAAAAAAAGTCTCCCTGTGTATCGCTCGACCAGTTATTTTATAGTACAAGGGCTGACCGTTACATCGTTAGCCTGGCCCGACATGTGGCCCTGGCGGTTACTGATGCCTAATAAATAGTTTAATGTGCTTAATTCTCCTTAATAGCGTAGTAATACACCTTAATAGTGGTGTTACTAGTATTAAGGGTCCTCTGATCGTGTGTCATTAAGATAGCATTAATGACACATAATCAGGTATTGAAGCCTTTAATGTCCCTTGAAGGTACGAGCTGTTGGAGGTCCACCAATCCGCCTGTTGAGGTTGAAGGTCCAGCTGTTGGACGCATGGCAGCTTCGAAGCTTACCGTCTTGGACGAGTAGATTCATTGCCGTGGTACACGTGTCGGTACCGGAGCTTCCCTCTGTCGGGGGTCAGGTCCGGGGGTGCCAGACATGTATCCAGTCTGGAGTATCCTCATGTAGGGATTGTATCTCCGGTTTTGTGATACATGTGGCGGCACTGGGACTAACCATATGAGGGAGGCATGTCCGGTTACGAGTAACACGTGGGGCCTCTGGAGGTCTTCAACTCAGATAGGTGGAGTTCCTTTGCACTCTTTGCAGTTCTAAGGGGTACCCGATACGCAGGGTACCGACAGCGATGTTTTCCTTAATATCAACGACGAAGGTACGAGTGAATGAGATGGGAGCGCAGGACGTGCGAGTGGAGGCTCCCACAACGACATTTGAATTTCGTTTACTCTTTACGTACTATTGTGCTTGTGTTTGAAACGTTTGAAAACTTGTGTACATTGCTGTGTTTGAACTGTTTGTGAATGTATTGTGGCTGTATAAATTGTGCTATTGTGGCTGTATAATGGAGGCTCCCCAGACGGGGAGGGAGAGGAAATAGGCTGTTTTTTTAAAAACATATGTTATGTGCGTTGGTTTTGACTAAACTGACGCCCATAGTCGTCCTCTGTACGCTGTCCACATGGTGGTCTAAATGCGTCGGTCTCCAGCAACCTACACACTTAATGGAGTAAGAGCGTCAGTTTCGGAGGTACCGACGCTCGAAGTGGCGCTCGGTAAGCTTGCCACGTGTCGCTCTAAGTGCGTCGGTGTGCCCACACCGACGCTCTTAAGAGCATTAAATGCATCAGTTCCCTTGGCCGACACATTTAATGCTAAGGCGTCGTCTCTTGGGAAATGACTCACATATACTCTAAATGCGTCGGCCCCGACGCACTTACAAGGTTAAAGGCATCCAAACTATTTCGTCGGCTAAGTGTGTCGGTTGAGCGATGCTTTTAGCTTAAGGGTGTCGGTTTCTATAAGCAACCGACGCTTATATGGCCGATGCCCTATTGACGAATTCTTGTAGTGTGTGTTCAATATATCAATGTGTTGAGAATCACCTAAGAGCTCTTAGTTCAAATAGGTTTAGTTAGAGAGATGAGTTGAGGCAGCCCTAAGGACAGGGCCGGTCCGGCCACATCGGACTTATCCGATGTTAGGCGGACCAAGAGTTGCTATGTGAGTTCGGACTTGTCCGGTTGGGGATGGATTAGTCCGTGGTGAGTGGTCTGGCCTTTCTACGACTAAGTACTGAATGGCCGAACTAGTCTGCCCTGGGGTTCAGACTAGTCTGCCCAAGCAGACTTGTGTGTTACTGGCCGGACCAAAAGGTTCTTTGTGAGCTTGAACTAGTCTGTTGTGGGTCAGACTAGTCTGGTTGGGGTTTGGAGGTGGGTACTGGGACTAAGTCCTGGAAGGCCGGACTTGTCTGCCCTCTCGGGCCAAACTAGTCTAGTGAACCAGACTTGTCTGTTCTCACCCGGAAAAAAGGTTCTGTGTGAGATCGGACTAATCTATGGTGTTGTGACTGTTTGAATTCAAAAGGTGGCGGGGGACTTTGTGGTTGGTCAAGGGTGAGATCACTAGTCCCCACAGGTCGGACTTGTCCGGGGTCCAAGGCCGGACTAGTTTCCACTTATGTGGTGGCAACGACTAAGTGTCGGGACCCCTATGAAAAGGGATCTCCTGGCTTTCAAAAGCCCTCTCTCGAACCCTAGTGCCGCCATAGCCTTCCAAGAGCCCCCCTACACCTTTCTATTCACATCTTAAAGCCCTAAGAGCAAATCTTGAGTGTTTGTGAGATTTAGAAGAGAAGAGAGAAGGGTCCTGCTTTGACTTGAGCTCTTGGTTGATTTTCTCGCTTTCATCTATTGTTTCGAGTTTGTTTGAGTCTTGATTCGTGAGTTCTTCATGTTGTAACTTCGTGGAAGCCTAAGATTGTAAGTTGCCCCACGAATTGTTGTGATCACCCGTGATTTAGTGGAAGAACAAGCGAGCCTTTGTGGTGGCTTGGTGATGATAGGGCTGAGAGGAACCCGGTCCCTTGTGGACTCCTCAACGAGGATCTAGGCTTCTCCGTGAAACTGAATATCGGGATAAAATATTGTGTCTTGTTCCTTGATTTGTCCTCCATTCTTTGTTAGATCACTTTTAGGGTTCTTCGCGTTCTTCGCTTAAAACTTTTGGTCCACCTAGTTCTAGTTGTTCCATATTTATGCATCTACTACATTAGACTTCTAGGTTGTCTATTTACCTTTTGCACTAATTAGATCATCTAAAAACCAAGAAAAATCTCACCTTTTGTTAGTTTAACTTACCTGTCTGGAATAGTCCACCCCCAGGCTGGACTAGTCCGTCCTCTGTCTACTAATCAAGTTTTATTAAGTACATTTTTAGGTTTTAGCCTATTCACCCCCTCTAAGAAACTTTCAATTGGTATCAGAGCCTAACTCTCTCGTAAAGCTTAATCACTTGGAGAGGAGATGGGGGGAAACGCTGAGAAGGGTTTGACGATTCAATATACCACTGGATTCGGCAAGAACAGTGCCATTGGAGAACAAGGGTCCAAGTCTTCACTCTCCAAGATCGACAACACGCAGAACACCAAGCCAAAGCCTCCTCCTTTCAACATCAAAAGCAAAGATGAAGATGAAGAAGTGAAGCACGATGCGGATCTTATTCAAAAAGAAAGAGATGAGGCCAAGAGGAGGAGAAGGCTTGAGAAAGAGAAGAAGCTCAAGAGGAGTCAAGAAGACTACACGCGATATCCTTTTAACTATGAGCACTTGAACTCTCACTCTAACTACTTGTCTATTCCTATGGGCAAACCTCCACATTTCGATGACACTAACTACACCATGTGGAAGCATAACATGAAATTCATCTTATTTCTTTCAATCCTACACTTTGGCATATTGTTTGCATAGGTGTAGATATCCTCGTGGATGATGAAGAGCTCACCCCAGAGCGATAAATATGAATTCACTGCAATGCTCAAGCAGCGACCATGCTCAACTCATCCTTGAGCCAAGAAGAGTTCAACAAGGTGGACAGATTTGAGCAAGCCAAGGAGATTTTAGACACGCTCAAGATTACACATGAATGCAATAGATCCATGTGAGAGGCGAAGATTGAGATGATCGTAGGGGAACTTTGAAGATTTTCCATGCAAGAAGGTGAGACCCCTCAAGAGATGTACAACCGACTCAGAACCCTCATCAATAGGAGTCGGGCGTACGTATGCAAGAAGTGAACGGAGCATGAAGTGGTCAAGAGGATTATAAGAGCTTTCATGCCCCAAAATGTGACCCTTTGCACCCTCATCCGAGAGAGTCCCAACTTCCACAAGATGACTCGAGATGAGGTGCTTGGGAATATCATTTACCACGAGATGATGGAGATGGAGGCATGCCACGTCAACGACCTTGCCAAGGTCACATCCTCCAAGAAGAAGGGTGTTTCTCTCAAAGCCTCACCCAAGTCCAAAGGCAAAGAGGTGCAAGCTTCAAGCAATGATGAAGAAAGTGAAGAAGAAAGCACTAACATGAATGATGAGGAGTTTGCCTTCTTCATCAAGAGGTTCAAGAGAATAATGAAGAAAAGAAGAGGGTCTTGCTATGAGAGCAAGGGCAAGGACAAGAGCAAGTCAAGGACAAAGAAACGTTGCTACAATTGTGGCGAGTATGTGCACTTCATTATAAATTGCCCATACCAAAAAGAAGAAGACAAGAAGAAGAAGAACAAGGATGAGAATCCTCAAGAGAGGAAGATGTTCAAGAAGAAGAAGGGACATGGCCAAGCTCATGTTGGCAAGGAGTGGGACTCCAATGAAGAGTCCTCCTCTGATGATGAGGAGGATGTGGCAACCGTTGCCACAAAGAGGTCAACAATGAAGATGAATCTCTTGCCAAACAAGGGAGAATGGAAGAGCTCAAGCCACACATGCCTCATGGCAAAAGAGGTAAAGTGAAAGGTTAAATCTAAACGCTCCTTGCGTTCTATTAAAGATGAAGATTTTGATAGTGCTAGTGAAAATGAGTACATGTTTGAGGGCTTGAACAAAAGTGCCATTGCTAAGATGAAAAACCTCTCAGATGAAATATTTGATAAGGAGAAACTTCTCGAGGAACAAGAGAAATTGCTTGTCAATGAGAGGCAAAATAATCTTGACCTTGAGAAGCTCCTCGAGGTTGTGAGGGAGAAGAATGAGGCACTTGAGCTTGAACTTGTGAAATGCAAGGAGACTTCCACAAGTCTCAAAGCTCGAATGTTGTGCTCCAAGATGAACTTGTGAGTTTGAGCAAAGCCCACAAGAATCTTGAGGCACAATTCGCAACTCTCAAGTCAAGTGTTCTCTTTCGCCTCAACAAGCTCAAACTTATCTAATGTGGAGTCAAACACTAAAACTTACAAATGTGCTAACCTTGTGCTTGAATTAAAGAATGAGCTTCAGTTGGCAAAGGGCAAGATTACACCTAAGGGTGGCATCATTGACAAGGAGAAGATCAAGTATGCACATAGTGCATACTCGATCACTGTTGACGGCTCCTAAGATATACTAACAAATCATCCCCGGCAACGGCGCAAGAAGTGCTTGTTGGTATTTCTTAACACCACAGATCATCTCCGGTAAAGAGATGAGATCCGCAAGCGCACGAAAGATACCGTTGTAGCATTTCACCCATGAGTATTCCCAAGGGTATCATATTTATCCCAAAGGAAGGCAATGGAGTAAAGTATATACTACTCTTATGGTCAATCTATGGGATACTAATCCATTATCCGTACAGGGGTAAGTTGATAATAGGGGTAGTGTGACACACACCTAGGCAATCTATTTTAAAGGGTAAAATGGGTCTTAGAGGGAGATTGGATTGAGAGTTAGAGAGTTGCTCCTACAATGCTCCTAATACATATACATAGCCTAAGGTAGATACTAATGGTCATGTCAATGATGAATTCCTATGCAATGCTATTCAACACATTGGGCACGGGCTTACCCCTAGCAATACTAGGGCGACTCCCGCCAAGAGCCTGTGGCATAGCCGAACGTGGAGGATTACAAAGGACAGATAGGGCTATCACCACCTACTGCCTACTTTCTCAATCCGTGGGTCTATGAGACATCCAACGCTACTTAAATACCCTAGCACCATGCTAGCATACTAAGAAAATATCTTAGGAGCCATGGCACAAGCCATCCTAAGGCAATGACTAACCTAAACATCGTTGAACCAATGTTGATTGCATAGCATCGGTCATTCATATTAACATAATCATATCATAACTACATAGACTATAGTGGGGGTCTATAGTGTTTATGACCATAAGATGTGATCATGAGAGTGAAATCATAAAGACTATACCTTCCACATACATGGACTCCACAATCAAACAAGAAATGCTTTGTCCAAGTATACATATAAAAGAAGACTAAATATAATATCTTTATTGAGCACAAAGTCACAAATACAAGAAGGAATACATAAGCCATACCTTTCCCAATGTGGAATTGGGAAGAGAGACTCCTTCTACTCCTTTCCCAATTTGGACATGGGACTAGAGGCTCTCCTCTATACATCCTAACTCCTCTAAGGACTATGGAAGATAGTGTATACAATGGAATGATGCCCAAGTGGTGTGTGTTGAAGTGAGGGGTAGGGGGTCCTATTTATACTAGTGTTGAGGTCGGTTCTTGCCACCAAAAGCGCGCGAATCAGTCACCATTGACTCCAGGGAGCCGGGAGGAGCCAACACGTGGAGGCTGATCGAGTTTGGTGCAAAGACCAGGTCGGCCGACCCCCTGGTTCGGCCGACCTGGTCATTGCACCGTTTCTCGTGTGCTTTCTCCAGGTGGCTTCCAGGTGGGTCCCATTGATGTATATGGGTGATACACCGTTGGATCTCATTGGATATTTCTGTTTGTGGGCCATTTGATCCATGGGATGCCATGTGTCATCGCCTGATTGGCTGGGATGATATTTTATAGGATTGGTCCCTCTATATTTCCTCATTTCCTGCATAAAATGCTGCATACACATATTTCACCAAGTCCAAGTGGAATTGGGTTAGATAGAAAGGTGATGTGTGCAAGAAATGACAAATCGTTCACATAATTGAGTTAAATTGACGGTTGAAATTGGTATATAACAGTCGTCAACAAACTCCCCCAAGCTTATCCTTTGCTCGTCCCGAGCAAAGTCAAGACTTTAGGTTGATGATCAGGAGTTGCTACAATGTCTTATTTTCAAAAGTATCTAATACACAACAAGAGACTCTACCTAGTATTGCAAAAATTGGCTATGATACCCTACCTTTCTTAAGCTTTGGGGCTTATGCTTTTTCATATTCATGAGTAGTTGAAAGGTAGAATAACAAATGTAGCAAACATAGCCTAGAAATCAAGTTCCACTTAAATCCCGGAGAATTCAATTTAGATATTAAGTACCTCAATTTTATTCTCTCAGTCACTCTTTTGTGGATAGTGGAAATATTTCCTCACCAAAGCATTGTGCCTCTACTATTCCTACTCATTGAATATGGCTTGTATGTGGAGCTTGGTAAGGAAAGTAAGTAGGCATACTTGCATCACATATATTGCTAAGTCAAAAGAGTAAGCCTTAGGAGAATTCAAATCAAAACTTTTTGATTCAAGACTAGTGCATGTGTGATGGAGTGGAAGTGGATACTTGAGATAACTCCTTTTTGGTATAATGTCTCTTCCTTTTTGCAGGGATGAAACATGGCTACTTTTCTTTTCTCTCCTTTTTTTTTCTCTCATGCTTATGATGTAAGCATGCTTTTTTTTTTGTAGCCATGTCTTCTACTCCCTTTCTTTGCAATGAATTTTGAAGAGAGTAATGAACATGAATAACATGGAGTTTCTCTTTTTGTTGTGGTATGGTGGATATGATGGACGTTTTGCTTACTTCTAGTGTAGAAGTATAGCATGTGCAAGTGAAGTCTTGAATTCAAAAAGAGTTGAGTGATTTCTCACATAGGTCTATACTAGTTTGACTAGGCTCAATGTGAAAGCAAATAGCATATGCATACGGTTTTGTCTATGTATGGACATCATATGGCTTTGGTAGGTATTTCCAACCAATTGAGGGAAACTTAAATCTTTTTAGAATTTCTCTGGAAATCTAAGTTTTACTTTCAAACTAGGACTAGCAGCCCTTTTACTAATTCTAATCTTGCAACAACCTAGAATTAGATTAAGCTTTTTCTACCCAAAATTTCCAAATTAAGGTAAAAGTATTTCAAACCAATGAAAGCAATATTCGGAGAGTAGCAAGTTGTAAACTAAAGACTTAGGAAAATAAAACAGAGCAACTACTCATCATTTCATCTATGTGAATTCTAAATCATTCTTACCGCACATCTTTATTTGATGAAAGCAAATCTAACATATATATATATATATATATATATATCTATATATATATATATATACACACACACACACACAAGGTGGATGATGGATGGAAAATATATATTTATTTAATGGATGATTTGAAAATAACAATGTAGTGGGTGTGATATATGTTACCTCAAGTGGGGGTCCTCCCCCAAGCTTATTCTTGATCAAGGTCCGTGATAGGGGTTGAAACCCTAACGAGGAGGTAGGCCATGAGTTGGCCTATCCTTGTTGCAGCGTGGCTTTGACAATGGAGGGTTGAGTGTTGATTGTTGTGTTGCCTCCCATGGACACCATGAGTGTGGTTGAATAGAGTGTTTTCGATGTTGATTGTCCGCACATCATGGTCTCCATGTGTTGGGTTTGATTTGCCATTCCTTGGCTAAGATAATGATAACCTTTTAGATCCAAAGGAATGACGTGCACTCAACATACATTGAGTATGTTTGTCATTCTTTGGCTAAGGTGTATCATATCTTTTTGCCATAAGGGAGTGACATGTGCCCAACATGCATTGGGTATGATAAGGTATTCCTTGGGTAAGGTACAACATACCTAGAACCACAAAGGAATGACATGCACTCAAAATGGGTTGAGTGTGATCTGTTGTTCCTTGGCTAAAGCATGACATACCTTCTAGCCACATAGGAACAACTTGCACCCAATATAAATTGGGTGTGATCTTGTCATTCCTTGGTCATGGTACATCATAACTCTTATCCATATAGGAATAACTTGTACCCAATGATGGTGGAAAATCCCTTGAGCTTGAATGAGTGCTTAAAATAGTTGAGAGCATAATTCTCTCACCCATTCGTGGCAGCTCATTGGTTGCTCATGGAGGGTTCCCATTTCAAATCTCTAGCCTCGTATAGTTATGATTGACCTTCGGCCATAATTTCCGATAGATAACAACCATCCTAATTTACTCCTTGGCTAAGAGATGTGGAAATGGAATCTTCTAGGGATCCCAACAATCAGCTTCATGAATGCCTGCATAGTAATATTACTCCTGCAAACTTCCTGTCTTGAATGGAGAGGGATGGTTAGCTCCCGAGACTTGTACAAATGAATGTTTGAGTTAGGTAACCAAACTTTCATTTGTACATACGGGGAAGAACAAAATCAAATATGCATTGGATCCAATGTCAAGTGTATCTATGATCAATGTGTTATTCATTGATAGGAGTGGACCTTTATGGATAATTCATGTTGCATATTTTCTAAAGCTCCTACTCATAGCAATGCATGTGATAGAAATACACTATATGGATCCCAACACCTTTTAAAGTTTCTAACCATCTTAGCTTTCAAGAGCAAATTTTTATCATTTAGACCATGACAAACAAGATTCTCAATTTTATCCTCCTGAACCTCACTAGGAATTTAAAATTTAGTGACCCCCAACACCATCCCCCACCCTGACACCCCCCTGACCCTCCCTCAGCCCGACGCCGCCCACACCGACCCTCCTCCACCCCACACACCCTACCCCAATCCTCCCCCACCCCGACTCCACCACCACTCCAACCCTCTTTGGCGTCGGCTGGCGCCACCGCGCCCCAGCACAGACCCCGACCCCTCCACACCACGACCCCACCCCAAACCCCAAATTGCGTTTAATTATGTGATTAATTAGTTTACTAACATGGTTAATTAGTTTAGTAGATTAAATGTTGAATTAATTGATTGTTGAAATTAATTATGTAGTTAATTATTGTATTAGTTGATTAATTGTTGAATTAGTTGATTAAATGATCTATTAGTTGATTAATGTGTTTAATTCATCAATTAGTTGATTAAATATGGTATTATTTGATTAATTAATGAATGTAGTTATTAGATGGCACTACTGCAAAAATCTGTTAAAATATACACCCGTGATACCCAATGAATTAATAGCCGACTGTGATGATAAAATATCACAGACGATTTGAGTAAAGGACCGCCTGTGAAGCGACCGGTCGTGCGTCCTTTGTGACTACCGAGGGAAATGCGCAGAAATTGAATACAATTTGAAGTGTCCCATCACTGCGTGCGGAGAGACGATTTGTATTCCTCCCCGCGCCATCATGATGATAAAAGATAATAGACGTTTCGCAAAACTAAATCGCCAGGGTAAAGATATCCATTTCTACAGGCTATCCGTAAATAAAAGTCGCATGTGATATTCGCCATATTACAGGCAGGTCTCTTGAAAGGACTGCTTATGAAGCGATCAGGTGTTCCCTTGCAGTTACTGAGGGGAATGATAGAGAGCGTGTGTCTCTTGAATTCAATTCGAAGCATCCCATCACTGCGCGCCGAGAGGTGAACCACAAGAATGATAAAAAGACACGCGCATTCCTCTTCCTTCTCCGCCGTGCCTCATCAATCGTATTCCTCCCCGTACAACTATCGTCTTCCACTTCTTTCTCCGCCTCACCCCATCCTCTTCTCCGCACCACGGCCGATGACCAGTCGTCGCCGCCGCCAAGCCCGCTGAGGGAGCAAGTGGCAAAGCGGCCATGACCCTCCCCTCCAGAATGTACTGGAATGGGCATCGTGGGCTACTATTTATTCGGGTTAATGAAAGTGGTCGGTCATCTCAACACTCCCTGGGAGACGATGGTTCAAGAACTCGGGGTCAACGACCGCAGGAACCTGGTGGCGATGACGGGCAGGAAACTGGGTATCCTGATTCCGTCAAAGGCGCCCGAGGAGCCCGGCGAGGAGGAGGAGGAGTAGTAGTATTAGTTATTTTTCTTTTGTTGTTTTTATTTGATGTTGTTTTCCTTTTTTTGTTTTGTAATGTTGTTTTAATTTAATGATGTTGTTCATCTGTTCTACTCCCTCCATCTCAAAATACTTGTCACTCTCTAGTTCAAAAATGAACTAGAGAGTGACAAGTATTTTAGGATGGAGTGAGTATATGTTGTTTTCTTGTTTCCATCGATCATCGAATGGATGTGTTATAACCATCCATCTAATGGACAATATCAACTAATGGACTATATATTGCATTAATGGATATGTTACACACTATTGACATAGAAATTTGATGTAGAAATGTAGTTGATGATGAAGTTGGTCATAATTGATAGCAAACATTTCACAGACTGTTCTTAACAAAAAACGCCTGTGATAATAATATTTATAAATTTCTAGTGTGACTCCTCAACTTCACAAGCGATTTTTAATTAACAGTCGCATATGAAAATTATATTTATAAATTATTTAAAAGTTTTCACAAGAGGTTTTTAATAGAAGGACCGCTTGTGATAACAAACACACATATAGCCTCTCGACCGCACCTCGCAAACTTAAGGGATTTTAGGCTACGAAAATTTTCATTTGCCGCCAAGCTCGCCTCGCTCACCATCGCCGCCGAGCGCCATCCTCACCCTCGTCCTCCTTGCCCTCGCTGTGGTCGCTCTTGCCGCTGTCGCCGCCGAGCACCGTCCTTACCCTCACCGTCCTCACCCTCTCCGCGGTCGCTCTTGCCGCCGTCGTAGCTGAGCGCCGTCCTCACCGTCTCCGTGGTCGTTCTCACCGCTGTTGCCAACCTGTCGGACGCCATCCTCGCTCTCACCGCCGTTGCTGTCCTTGCTCTTGTAGCCTCATATCCCCCCCCCCCCCCCCCCCGCAATATATTTAATCCACTCAATATCTTGCTTCCTTTCTTGCATGCCTTGTCCTCCCCCTTCTGATTTACATTTTCTAGAAGGACATTCTTCTAACTTGGTTCAATTCGGATAAAATCTCTAAGGAGCAGAAAAAGTTGCTGAACAAAATATCACATTTGAAAGGAAACCTTTTGAGGAGATAGCATGAAAGTTGTTGATGTTGAAGCAAGCAAACATAAAATGGAAGCCAACTGTGCGGCTACAGGAATTACTCTGCCAGAAGTATTGGCTGAGGATGACTTCATATTGTGTAAGCAAAATGGTAAAAATCTAATTCGAGTGCAAGTAACTTTGTATCTGAAGCAGTTAGATCTATGTTGTTGTCAAAGGATTGCAAAATCATGTTCAAAGTTCAGAAATTTAGTCTTGTGTTTATGTTCACCTTCTGTTATGGGGTAATATTACTGTTAGTCATATATAACTGCTTTGCCATTGCAATATCTGGTATATATTCTTATTTTTTTCGTGGATGAAAATACTTTTAGTAACTCTGTGTTGTGGAGCAAGCTAGGTTAGATATCAATCATCATTGTGCTTTTTTTAGTTTCAATATTTTTTATGTTTCAAGATCAGAAGGAATATAAGAGATGTGTTAGGCAGCAAGCTCGACGACACAATGTATATTCCTTGTGAGCCTGAGAGAAACTACGAGTTTGTATGAACTAATTATTTCTATGTATAAACTATGAATTGCAATGTATCAACTATGAATTGCAATGTATAAACTATAAATTGCAATGAATATATTGTAAATGTTGTAACTGAATTTGAGCAGGAAGTTAGAGGTAATAGCGTTTAGTTCTGTATAGGTTCATATGTTATCACAGGCGAAGGATGTACGTAAGGAACCGCCTGTGATAATGCGTTATCACAGATGACACGTTATACCTAAAGAACTGCATGTAGAAAAGCATTATCACAAACAATTTGTAGCGATTGTTTGTGAAAATGACCAATTATCACATGTGTTTTTTCAAAGGCGGTTTTCAAAACCACTTGTGACAATATATTTAGGGTCGCTTGAGATAATGTTTTTTGTAGTAGTGTGGTTTTATTAGTTAATTAAATGTTTAATTGATAATTAGTTAACTAAATGTTATATTTGTTATTTAGTTGATTAACGCTCATGCCTCTCACCAGGCACACGACACCTTTCAGCAGGGCTGTGTAGGCCGGTTTTATGGTAAGTATATTCAACAAAATATCTAAATTTTAATTCTTCAACTCGCTTAAATGGTTAATATATATCTCTTTAATATTTGTTTTCTTATAGCTAAGATACTCTAACACGTATCAACAGTAACGCGAGATCGGTCAACAACCGAACGATATTCAGGTGTGGAAGAGAGGTCAGAGAAGAAGTGACCTTCCTAGCCTGGGCAGTTGTGTAGTTAGGTCATGACCGATCGGCGAATAGGTTCTCATGATTCTTCAATTTAATTGTAACCAATACTGTTGTTGACTCGCTTACACAGTTTCCTTGTTTTTAGACAAAGTATGCTAGGAGGCCGTGAGGATACACGGTGAAGGGTACGATTGGGAAAACGCACCAATCGACCACCTAGCTGTGTATTCAAGCGAAGGCGGTAAAGCTCATGGACGGTGAGTTAGTTATTTGTTTTTTTTCAATTCAAGATATGTAATCTTACTATTAATCTTCCTTTTTTCTAGCTTTGTCATTTTCAATGGAGTTGTCAACTCGAAGGAGGTGTGACCTTCGAGAGACACTTTATCGATGCAGGTTTTGTTCCCTGGGTCGAGTCGCCATCTCTCGCTAAGAGACTTGGAGTTTGGAGCATGCAAGAGGAGCTCAGACTGACCCAAACAAAGCTCGTGAAGGAGAAAGCTATGCACAAGGCCACGAAAGAGTATCAGGCGACCTACATGGCACAGTTGCAACAGTAGCAACTCAAGTAAGTAATATAAAGTACTTTATATTCATAGTATTTTAGTAATATATGTTCTAATGCTTTGCAATAATACGCTTTAGCCGAGCAGCATGGACAACATATCGTGATTCTTTCGTGGCAGCCGCCACATGTGCTCACGGAGTCACAGGTGCCTTCTTTGGGAGCACAGGTAATCAAACATCGTGCAATCTAGTCGAATTTGATCTAACTTAGCCAAATATAGACAAAATAAAACAAATTTAATCAAACATAGCTAAATCTAACTTAACTTAGCTAAATTCATTAAGCTTAGCTAAATTTTAGTAAACATGGCCAATTCTAGCTTATTTAAGAAATTATAATTAAAAACAAACTTTAAAAGCTATAAACATGTCTAATTGCTCTCTCATTTGATTATTCATTTGGAGGAGAGGAAATCCCTCTCATTCTAATAGCTACGTACAGCTACCGGCACAGAGAGTGACACGCGGGCATGACTTATTCGGTTCTGGATGTGCGTGTGATGTGATATATATGGCTGATTATGTGACTATTTATATGATTGTGCTGTTTATGTGTTCCGTGAGGTGGCCATTGTGCCATGTTAGACATTTTCAGTTTTTTTAATAAATAAATCCCTTATTTACAACATCCTGGACTTGGATCATCGTAAATAGGCATCTCTTATTTACGATGGCTAGCCTGATCGTTGAAAATAAGCTTCTGTTATTTACGACGGCTCCCCCTAAACGTCGTAAATAAGGTGGATCAGTCTCCACATGGCGCAAGCCCCGTTATTTACGACGGTCAGAAGGAGCCGTCATAAATACGTTATTTACGACCATGGTCCCATGTCTCGTCGATCTACATGCTGTGGGGCCTGGTCGCGCTCGCACACCGCCGCCCCGCATCCCGTCGACCTTCGAGGCGACGCCTTGTCACCCCTCGCGTCACTGCTGCCACCTATCGCTCCCCGCTCTCCAACACGCAACCGCTGCCGCATCGTGCCCTCGGTAGGCGCGACGTCGCCACGAATGCGAGCAACTTGACTTGCTCTTTGGAGTTCCTTTTTTTCTGTTGAACCGAAAAGTGGACCGAAAATTTCGTTTAACCGGAATAATGGTTTTTTACTTTTATATACACAGTTTCGGTTTTCATTTTTTGAAAACAAAACTTTGAAAAAAAACCAAAACCAAACCTATCGGTTCTGGATTAAACCCAAATCCAATACCCAGCCTGATCTCCCTGTACCACTCTTTCTGTCTGACAGTTTTATGTCACGATCATTATTTCACTTCCAGAGCGTTCAGTGTCCACTTTGCTTACTTCACCGGTGGTTTGCAGTTTTCCACTTATATCCTTCGCAGCCTACACGTATCTTCAAAAAAAGAAACTTTTAGAGTTATGTTGACATCGGGATTGTTGACCACACAGGTTGAAGTAATTCTTTTTTCCAATAATGCGCACTATGTGAGAAAGGCTCATCCGAGACAAGCCCGCACGAAGAATGGAGACGTACAAACCGCTCATCTCCATCGTCGAGTCTCGCATTACGGAGTCAACGAAGACGCACGGTGGGTGCGTCACTGATCAGCATACATGCAAGACAAACTCTAAAAAACGCGTCTCTTTTCTCTAAGTAATACCAGACGAGCTTTAAGGAGGATGTCTCCTTTATAAAAAAAAAACCGAGACATTCGTTACAGATGCTTGTCTCCTTTTTTAAGCAAATCGAGACGGGCTTTAAGTGAGTCCGTCTACATCCTGGAGCTTGCCAGGATTTGGTAGCCGTATAGCCGGTGTCAGCAACATACATATACATGAACTTATGTATAGTCAAATGGAGATCACACATTAAATTATATTGACCAATCAATTATTAACAAAGTGTCAATCGTGGTAGCAAAGTAACTAATTACACAAAGAATATTCTCTGTTAATCCTCATTACCAAGTAACTAATTACACACATCATAACTGTCATCATCTAATCCTGTATACCATAATGAAAATTCTCCCTTTGGATCAATGACTTCATTAACAATGAGCCTGCATAGCCTCTCTCTAATGCACTCTTGAAGGCGGTTTCGTAGTCCTACCACACGTAAAATGAGAATTAGCAAAATATTAATAATAGAGTAAAATAAATACATTTACACATACATTCCAATTCACCACCTCTCCAAATACAACCATGCTTAAGTAGACATGATGTAGTCTGCTATCTAGCCTCTTCAGTCTGCTACTGATGCTCCGACTAAGACATCCTCAAATTCAATAAAATCACTAAAATTATATAAAATATTATCAAATTGCGGTCACATTCGCACAAACAGTCACATAAGGGAGCAAATATCTGAAGGCTTAGGAACAAATTTACTGGAGAACGATATTTCTGTTGGTTAGGGCTTGATCATATCGATTACTGAGGTCGGGGTCGACGGCGGCGGCACACTTTGAGGGCAGGGTCGAGGCAGCGGCGTGCTCCAGGGACAAGGACGATCAGACATCGGCGTGCTCCAGGGCCAAGCTGGCGGAGGCGCCAGAGCGGCGGTTCATCAACTCTCTACTAACAGCAGACCGACGATGTTGGGAGTGTCGTGGTTGCCCAAAATTTGAAACTTTTAATACCACCGTTTGAGAAAATTTGGAAATGTGTTGGTTAGGGCTTGACCATACCGATTACCGAGGCCGGTGTCGATGGCGATGACACACTCTGAGGGCAGGGTCCAGGAGGCGACATGCTCCGGGGACAGGGACGATTAGACGTCGGCATGCTCCAGGGACGAGGTAGCGGAGGCGCTGGAGCGGCGGTTAGTCAAGTCTCTGATGATAGCAGTTCGACGGTGTTGGGAGAGAGCGCATAAATGATCATACCAAGGTCAGGGACGATGGTGGCATCGCGACAAGGATGAAGAGCGACTTGGGGAAGAGTGACGGCGCCAACACGCTTTGAGTGCAGGGTCCAGGAGGTCGTGTGCTCTGGGGACGGGATGATCAGGCGGCAAGCTCCGAGGACGGGACAATTAGGCGGTGGTGTGCTACGGGGACAAGGCAACCGAGGTGTCAGAGCTGCAGTTTCTAGGTCGAGAGAGCGCAAAATTTTTGCTAAGTGTCTGGAGAGAGAGTGCGAGAGCTGAAAATAGCTTAGGTCAACAATCAGAGATGAGCTTGTATAATGTCCGTCTCTCATTCGGGCGTATCCCTTTTGCCACTCACGCACAGTTCATCATGAGCGCCTGTTGCCACTCACACGCAGAGTTAACATCGTGAGCATCCGTTGGCACTTCGCGTGCAGAGATAATAAATGTGCATCATTGCCACAATAAACATAGAATCACAATCACATTGCAATTCAGAGATAAACATTTGCAACTCAATGAACATTTTAGATTTTATATTGCGTGCCCTCTAAAATATACATTTTCAGACTTATATTCCTATGAAGCTCCCATCGATCGATCTAAACTGTACCGTCGAGCTTGCTCCCAAACATGTCTCTTATATTCCCTTGGATCCTGAAAATATTTACATTCTTTAAATTAACATGTCGAATGAGGAATGATATATAACCTAGGTTGCTCACTAACACAAAGTTACTAACCTTGATAAGTAGAATATAGCAATCATTTTCAACATTAGGCGCATTTGGCTGATGAAACAAACGCTGAACTTCAAGTAGAAAATTTTGACAGTAAAACCATGCCACCACCCCTATGAAATATCAATTTAAGAAACATAACAAACTACTTCAAATAAGTTCGGCAACAATTACTAATTAGTGGAGCAAAATAAGTCTATCTTACATTTTCTTGATCAAGAACCCCAAGGCAGAGTGCTCCTGAGCGATGGACATTCGGGTGGAAGAAACCTGGTGGAAAGGCGCATCTTAGAGGTACCAAGAAATAGTCCTCTGAGAAGCAGATTGTCAGGAGGTAGTAACCACCTTTCCAGCTAGTCTACAAAGAAAATTCATTAATAAGGGGACCACGATTATGCTGGATTGTGCTTGTTCTTCATGACTTACCCCTTCTTTACTGAGGACGATGCACTGTCACTTCATTAACTCTCCTGACTCAGGCTTCGCAGGGAAACCCTACTCAAAGAAATTGGACAACAAGTGACGCAAATGGCGAGCCATGAAATTGCAAATACCAAAAGCAAAACAGTCGCTACATACAACCATGCGACCAATGTGCCATATGTACATACATGGGGATGGTTCTTGCGCCACGCCAAGCGCTGCTCCTTGAGTCGGCCACGCACCATCGATATAAAATTTCCCATCCATGAACTACATAAGAAGTGGAATATAAGTAGCGTAGAATAGGAGGGAGTAGCGACGGCAAGGATGGTACAGTGAGGACAACGACAAGGACGATGGCAATGGCGAATAGAGAGTTGGTCGAACAGGCGGCGGTCACACTGGAGAAGCGCGGCCCGAGGAGGAGGAGTTGTGGAAAACTTAATTGCAACCAATGGTGCAGAGACGGGCCAGATAAAAGCGCGTCTTCCATTGATGACAAATGGAGACGGGCGAGATAAAAGCGCATCTTCCATTGATGACAAAGGGAGACACACGGCCTGAGGAGGAGGAGGTGCATAACTTAAATGCGGCCGCGGTGAAGCAGAGGCACGTGCGACCTTTTGTTTCCCCCAGGCGGTTTTTAGGTCCCATTGTTCCCATCAATGCACGCGAAACGAACCGCTCCATTGTCGACTCCGCACAAACCTTATATAAGGTGCGCCATCAGTTCTCCACAAGTGTGTCTCTCCTTTTACATCCGTTTCTCATTTTCTTCATCTTCTCTGTGCCGACAACCCACTGAAAGTGCATCTAGGAATCCCTTGTGGGTTTTGGATGATTTATGACAAGCAAATGAGATCCTAACTACTTTGTTGAGATGAGCACATGTTTTTATGAGAAAATGAGCAAAGAGCCAAAAAGAAGGGAGAATGAGGAGCAATGTGGATAAGAGCTCAAGGAACAAGTGTAGTAGATTATTGTGTATGGAGTGTGTTAAGGAAACACACCCCAAGAGCTCAACCGCAAATAAACACCCACATTGCACAAGTTTATACAGGACCGGACTAGTCCGATATCTTTCTGCACAAGATCAGACAAGTCCGATATCACCACGGACTAGTCTGATATCTCTCTGACTAGAATCGAACTAGTCTTTCCCAGTGTGGACTAGTCCTCAAAACACTTCACAAGTTGCACAAACTCAGACAAGTCCGATCACACAACAAACTAGTCCAATATCATTCTGATGAAAATCGGACAAGTCCGATATTGGCACGGACTAGTCCAAAACCCCCTGACCTAAATCGGACAAGTCCTCCAAGTGCGGACTTGTCACCCAATTCACTTAGGGTTTCACTGATCCAGACAAGTCCTATGATTATCGGACTAGTCCGAAGATTTCCATAAGCGAAATCGGACAAGTCCGCTTTTAGCCAAACTAGTCTGATATTTCTGGACACTTAGGGTTTGCTACACACAGCACAACGGACTAGTCCGGTGTCCACCACGGACTAGTCCGATCTTCCTAAACCCTAACAGTCACTTTTAGAAACCCCATATAAATAGATGTGCACGGCCCAACTTTAATCAACTCTTGACTCCCAGCGCCGTCACACCTCCCAAGAGCCTCAAAAACACATCTCTCCACGAAATCAAAAGCCACAAAGATCAATCCCTTGAGGATACACTTTGGAACATTGGAGAGACACGGTTCATCACTCATTGAGCTCTTGGTTTGATTCCCTAACACAACCCTGTGATTTTCATTGTAATCTTTCGAGTGTGTTCTTTGAAAAGTTCTTGTTGTAATCTAGGGGAGCCCTCAACGTGTGAGAAGGCCCCTTGAATTTGGTTATTTAGCTTTTGTGATAAGTGAAGAGGATTGGTCTTCATGGCGATCCGACGAGGGTAGGGTTGGAGAAGACCCGATCCTTTTGTGGACTCCTCAACGTGGATGTAGGTTGCCTCTGTGGGAACCGAACCACAGGATAAATTGCTTGTGTTCTTACTTTATGTTCATCATTCTTATACATCATATCAATCTAGGGTTTCAATCAATCTTGCTTACTTTACATTGAAACATTAAATATAAGATTGACTTGTGGTATACCCTAGTTCATAATCGTGTAACACTTTGATTACTAGTATATTTCTGCTGCATACATCCTGGAATCAAATTAATCGATCAAACTTGACTAACCTAGTCGGTTCACATCGAACTAGTCCGCACCTGACCAGACTAGTCCGATATCTCGAGTTTTGATCTGGTTGTTAAGTGTTGCAGGTTCTGACAAAATTCAAAAAGGCCTATTCACCCCTATGACGCCTAGTTCTGAAAAATGAACCAAGCTAACGCATATGTGTGCCCAGGATGCTCAACACACATACACGAGTAATTCACAATTGATAAACAGATAATTACCACAGAACAAAATTAATTAACCAGATTTTATTACACAATTCATATTATCCTCGAATACAATCTCTAATGAATATTAATGACAAGTTCAACTAATGCAGCGGAAATAAACTAATTAAGCAACTAAGCAGACTAAGCATAAGGGATAGCGCAGCTCCAATCAACACCACAGGCAAAGCTGACAGTAGATACGGCCTAGAACTCCGCATTATCGCCATTAAACTCACAATCCTGACCTGCAACTGTTGGGGGGGGGGGGGGGAACGCAAGAGTGAGTACGTGTCGTACTCAACAAGTGTGGAAAGTATGACATGTGGCTGATTCAAATGACAAAGCTAATAAAGGCTAAGTGCTGAAAAGTACAGTAAAACATTTGAAAAGCAATCTATCATAAGTATGTGAAGTAAACCCATTATATCCCACAATGATTATTAGATATCCATATTTCATATCCATCATCATTACACCAGATTCCACCATTGCCAATAACCATATTCCTAACCAGAAATAAATCCATAACCAGCCATAACCATAACACCAACCATAGCCATTATCAAACCATAACCATCCCAAATACCATCCCAATACCGAGTTCCCTCTAATCATGTGAGGGTCCAAGTTGCTCATAACCGGGAGCACGGCTATCATGATAGTTTTAATAGACTCTGCAGAGTTTGTACCACTTTACCCATGTGTTTGTGATTTCATCACCCGTCGGCGACTAAAGAACCTCCCTTATGCCAATTACACTTCCTTTGGTGTATGGCCAAAAGATCACAAAATAGCCTTTACAAAGGGATTACTAGCCTATTTAGACCCCACTGAGGTTTCAACGGTGGCGATGCCTCCAACTGAGCACATCTTCAACCAAGGGCCCCCTCTTGAGCCATTCGGATCCCAGGGTAGTCCCACCAATCATCAACAAACCCAATCCGACTACCCCTTCCCCAAGCATCCTTAATGGTCCAAATAGCACTGGCAAAGCCCTAATTAATCAGCTACGTCGCACCCATACTTGGCCTCGTGGTGGCACTGTAAATCCTGGATGGTCGCTCCACGAACCAGTCCTTAGATCTAAAGCAAGCCAAAACCACCATACATCCAACCCATCCACATACCAGGCTTGCTTAGATCACCCATTACCATATCATATTTAACCAGTTCATGTTAACCGTAGTCTCATTCATGCATAATTAAATTGAGTGGTATAGTTGTTTTCCCATCCCAGTTGATTAAGAGAAGCAAAAAGGTAAAAATCCCATCCCGACTCTCTACCATATATCCCAGGTGACAAGGGTGGTTAAACAAAGCTAGTAAACTTCCTATCATAGGATTCCCATCAAATTGACACAAGCATGCAATTTTGCAAACAAAACATTTATTTTAAAACGGGATCAATATGCTTCAAGGTCCTCCAGCGGCACAATGACGGCGACGACGATCTCCGGCAGATGATGGTGCCCTCCTCTTTTTCTTCCTCTTCCTCCCTTTTTTTCCTCTCTTTTTCTTCCAGGCGCCACCTCTAGTCTCCTCTGTTTTTTCCTAGGGTGGCTAGGGCTCTTGGCGGCGGCTGCTTTGCCTCTGGCGTTGAAAAAATACGAGGACATCGGTCCCTTTCATAGCCGGTGTGGCTAGGTCACGCGGGCGGCGGGGTCAACGCGGGGCCAGGTGCGGCGCTGGGCGCGCGCGCTGTGGGGCCAGGGCGGCGCGCGTGGTCGGCGCGCGACCGACTCTGTCAGCGCGGGCGAGCACGGGGTGGGGCCGTCTGGCGGGTGCGCGAGCGGCGCGCTGCAGCGATGCGTGGTGCGCGGGGCATCGGGGCACGACGCGGGTGGCTCGGGTGGGGTCGGACGCACGGCGCGGGCGAGGCAGGTGTGCCGGTTGGGCCGCTCGGCCTGGCCGGCGGTGCCTCCCTTTTTTATTTTATTTTATTTATTTATTTATTTATTCTTTATGTTATTTCTTTTTTTATATTTATATTTTATTATTATTATATATTTTGTTATTATATATGTTATTTATTTATATATTTCTTTTTTATATATTATTATTTTTATATTTATTCCCTAATACATGTTTTACGCTATTATTTCTTTTTCTTCTTTTGCTACACATATATGTATGTTTTATCTTTTATTATATTTCTTTTATTCTACTAATGTTTAATGCATGATCATGTATGCAATGCATGATGCGAAAATTGAGGGTGTTACAAACCTACCCCCTTAAAGTGAATCTCGCCCTCGAGATTCGACAGCGTGGAGAAAAGATGAGGGAATTCTGCCTTCAGGTCTTCTTCACGTTCCCACGTAGCTTTAGCTTCCGTATAGTGTTTCCATTGCACTTTGCACCAACGGATCCTCTTATTCCTCGTGACCCTTTCCTTCACGTCCAAGATCTTGATAGGTTGCTCGAAATAGGACAAATCCTCCTGAAGTTCTAACTCGTCCATCGGCACTTGTTCTTCTGGCACCCTGAGACACTTCTTGAGTTGAGACACGTGAAACACGTCGTGTACATCGGAGAGATACGCCAGCAGCTCAAGTCGATAAGCTACCTTTCCTCGCTTGTCCAGAATCTTAAATGGCCCGATATAGCGAGGTGCCAGTTTTCCTTTGACGTTAAACCGTCGATGACCTCGGATAGGTGACACTTTGAGGTATACAAAATCTCCAACTTCGAAAGTCAGACTCCTTTGCCTATTATGCGCATAACCCTTCTGTCGAGACTGGGCAGCCCTTAGGTTTCCCCGTATTATTTGAACTTGTCTTTCAGCGTCTTGTAACACATCCGGACCAAATACTTGATTCTCTCCTGTCTCATTCCAAAACAAAGGTGTCGTACACTTCCTTCCGTATAGTGCTTCATAGGGTGACATTTTCAAGCTGGCTTGGTAACTATTGTTGTATAAAAATTCTGCATATGGCAAGCTCTTATCCCAACTTTTCCCATGCTTTAAAACACAAGCTCTTAACATGTCCTCTAAAATTTGATTGGTCCTCTCGGTTTGTCCATCCGTTTGAGGGTGATATGCTGAACTAAAACTCAACCTCGTTCCCAAAGCTTCATGCAATTTCTGCCAAAACCTGGAAGTGAATTGTGAACCTCTATCTGAGACTATCTTCTTCGGAACTCCATGCAAACATACTATTCTTCCCATATATAGTTCCGCCAATTTCTATCCATTATAGGTGGTCTAGACGGGAATGAAGTGAGCTGACTTAGTTAATCGATCCACGATTACCCAAATCGAGTCATATCCGGACTGTGTACGTGGTAATCCAACTATAAAGTCCATACCAATCTCTTCCCACTTCCACTCTGGAATTTTTAATGGCTGCAATAATCCCGCTGGCCTTTGATGTTCAGCTTTAACTCGTTGGCACACATCACACAATGCAACATATTTGGCTATGTCCTTTTTCAGACTGGCCCACCAATAGCATGTCTTCAAGTCTTTGTACATCTTGGTACAACCGGGATGAATTGAGTACGGCGAGTCATGTGCCTCCTTCAAAATTATCTCCCGAATATGATGTACATTAGGCACAACGATTCTCTTTCCAAGCCATAAGGTACCATGTTCGTCTTCATCAAATCTGAATTCTCTCCCTTCCTCGATCCTTTCCTTGATTTCCTTGATCTCTTCATCCGTGGTTTGTGCTTCTCGAATTTCTTGCTCCAAGGTTGGATTTAACTCCATTATTCCCATCTCATTCACGAATCCGAGGTTCAACTGTTCGAATTCCTCACATAGCTCGGATGGTAACTCTCGAACTGTGAGTTGATTACTTACTCCTTTCCGGCTCAAGGCATCGGCCACTACATTGGCCTTTCCTGGATGATAGTTGATCCCCACATCATAATCCTTGATGAGCTCCAACCATCTTCGTTGCCTCAAATTAAGATCCGTTTGTGTGAAAATATACTTAAGACTCTTGTGATTCGTATAAATTTCACACCTATGTCCAAGGATGTAGTGTCTCCAAATCTTCAATGCATGTACCACGGCTGCAAGTTCTAAATCATGTGTTGGGTAATTCTGCTCATGTTTTTTCAATTGTCTTGACGCATAGGCGACCACTTGACCTTCTTGCATCAATACACATCCAAGTCTTTGTCTTGATTCGTCACAATAAATATAAAAACTCTTTCTTACATCCGGCAATATCAAAACTTGGGCTGTTGTTAACCTCTTCTTCAACTCCTCAAAACTGTTTTGACAAGCTTGAGTCCATCGAGAAGCCTTTCCCTTCATTAGCAACTCCGTCATTGGCTTGGCTATCTTGGAGAAGTCCTTGATGAATCGACGGTAATATCCAGCCATTCCAAGAAAACTCCTTATTTCCTTTACGTTTTGCGGTGGTTCCCGCTTCAACACATCCCTCACTTTACCGGGGTCAACCGATACTCCTCCTCCTGAGATGATATGACCCAAAAATGGCACCTCTTTTAACCAAAACTGACACTTGTTGAACTTAGCTTACAATTGGTGCTCCCTCAATTTCTGAAACGTGAGCCTCAAGTGTTCCTCATGTTCTTTCTCATCCTTCGAGTAGATCATAATATCATCAATAAACACCACTCTGAACTTGTCCAAGTACTCCATGAAGACTTTATTCATGAGGTACATAAAGTAGGCCGGTGCATTTGTCAATCCAAAAGACATCATGGTGTACTCATAAGATCCATACCGTGTCCTAAAAGCTATCTTGGGTATGTCCGATGGTCTAATCTTCATTTGGAAGTAACCTGGCCTCAAATCAATCTTAGAGAAGACACAAGCACCCTTCATCTGATCAAACAAGTCTTCTATGCGTGGCAAGGTGTACTTGTTCTTGACTGTTACCTCATTGAGAGCTCGGTAATCTACGCACATCCTTTGGGTTCCATCCTTCTTGTCCACAAATAGAACTGGCGCTCCCCAAGGTGAAGAGCTTGGGCGAATGAAACCTTTTTCTCTAATTTCTATTGAATCTTCTTCTTGAGCTCCGCTAATTCCATAGGAGGCATCCTATACGGCCTCTTAGCTATAGGTGCAGTTCCAGGTATTAAATCAATAACAAACTCAATGTCTCGATCAGGTGGCATACCTGTCAACTCATCCGGAAAAACATCCAAAAATTCACACACCACCGGAATCTACTCAATTGCGGCACCGTCCACATGATTCAGCTGCAATTGCTTCGGTGCGATTTGAGATGCTTCAAATTCTATGGCGATCCCTTTCTCATTGGTCCACTTCACCGTCTTTGTGGCACACTCAATAACTCCATTGTGCTTTCTCAACCAGTCCATACCAAGTATAATGTCCAATCCTTGAGAATCCAAAACAATGAGGTTGGCGAAGAAGTCTACCCCCCTTATTCTAAGGCGTACTTTTGTACATACTATATTTGTCCCCATCTCTCCTCCAGGAGACTTAACCAATAGAGTAAACTTCATATGAGAGATAGGCAAACTATACTTGGCAACATACTTTGATGCAATGAATGAATGCGATGCTCCAGAACCAAACAACATAGTCGCGGGGTTGGAGTTGGCGATAAACTACCAATGACCACGTCATCCGCTTGTTGAGCATCCTCCGTAGAGACATGGTTCACGTTGCCACGAGCGAAATTCTACTGTTCACGGTTCCCTTGTGGCTGTCCTCCATTAGGTCTTGGGTTTTGCCTCGGTGCATTGCATCCTTGACCAAGGCCTGACTTAGGACATTGATGCGCAAAGTGTCCAGCTTATCCACAAGTATAGCACTTCTTAACTCCACCAGAATTATTGGGACGAGCTTGGTTGTGAACATTGGCACCAGGAAAGTTAGCACGAGGCGCATAAGGCATTGGAGGCCTAGGTGCTTGCATAACAGGGCGCTGCTGCACAAACTGAGTTGGGAGCGGTGCAAATCCAGGGCGTTGAGCAGGCTCAGAAGAACTGAAGTAAGGCGCATTGGGCAGCGCAAAGCGAGGGCGCACATTACTTCCTTGTTGTTGTCCTTGGTATGGCGCCTTCCTCTTGTTGTCTTGCTCCATCTCACGAACATTGTTCTACACCACAATTGCTTTGTCCACAAGCTTCTGGAAATTGACATAATCACAGTTGAGCAATTGCACTTGGATCTCATTGTTCAAGCCCCTCATGAACAAGTATTGTTTACGGCTGTCCCGACTATCATCCTCAGGCGCGTATCTTGAGAGTTGAGTGAATTTATTGAGATATTCACTCACGCTTGATTTTCCTTGCCTTAAGTTCTCGAATTCTTGCCTCTTCAAGATCATAACACCTTCCGACACGTAATGAGAACGGAAGTTCTCCTTGAATTCCGCCCAAGTGATCCTCTCTTGATTCTCATGAGCATTGCAATAAGCATCCCACCAATCCGCAGCTGCTCCAACTAGTTGATGATAAGAAAATAGGACCTTCTCTTGGTCATTGCATTGGACAATAGCAAGTTTCTTTTCCACGGACTTGAGCCAATCATCAGCTTCCATAGGGTCGGCAGCTTGAGCAAAGGTTGGCGGCCTAGTCCTCATAAACTCTCCCAATCGGTTATGAGGAGGCGGGGGTGGCGGTGGAGGCATGTGGGGCTAATTGTTGATGTTACCAGCCTACAGCTGTCCCATTGTCTGTATCATGATCTGCATGAGCTGGTTCTGCATAGCCAGTAGTTGCTCGATATTGATGGCTCCATGAGCAGGTCCTTGTCTGTTGTTGTTCTGAGGTACTCCATGGTTCTCCTCCTCATCATTGACATCCCTCTGATTGCGAGTCCTCACCATCTAGAGGAAAGCAATAGGTAAGAATTAGAAAACGTCCCCAACTAAATGCATCAAGGGATATGAAACTAAACAACTAGCTATACTAGCCTAGGTGGACATGGCAATGCTAAAGCATCCCAAAATCCTCTATTAAGCACACAAGCAAACAATATATATAGCAAACATCAAGCCAACAAATCAAATCGATTCCTGAGTGCTCCTATGTGCTCTAAAGTATCCATTCTATCTAGGCTGCATCCTACGGTCACATGGCTCTGATACCAATCTGTGACGCCCGGTTCCGAAAAATGAACCAAGCTAACGCATATGTGTGCCCAGGATGATCAACACACATGCACGAGTGATTCACAATTGATAAACAGATAATTACCATAGAACAAAATTAATTGACCAGATTTTATTACATAATTCATATTATCCTCGAATACAAGCTCTAATGAAGATTAATGACAAGTTCAACTAATGCAGTGGAAATAAACTAATTAAGCAACTAAGCAGACTAAGCATAAGGGATAGCGCAGCTCCAATCAACACCACATGCAAAGCTGACGGTAGACACGGCCTAGAACTCCGCATTATCGCCATTAAACTCACAATTCTGACCTGCAACTGTTGGGGGGGGGGGGGGGGAGAATGCAAGAGTGAGTATGTGTCGTACTCAGCAAGTGTGAAAAGTATGACATGTGGCTGATTCAAATGACAACTGTAATAAAGGCTAAGTGCTGAAAAGTACAATAAAACATTTGAAAAGCAATATATCATAAGTGTGTGAAGTAAACCCATCATATCCCACTATTATTATTAGATATCCATATTTCATATCCATCATCATTAAACCAGATTCCACCATTGCCAATAACCATATTCCTAACCAGAAATAAATCCATAACCAGCCATAACCATAACACCAACCATAGCCATTATCAAACCATAACCATCCCAAATACCATCCCAATACCGAGTTCCCTCTATTCATGTGAGAGTCCAGGTTGCTCATAACCGGGAGCATGACTATCATGATAGTTTTAATAGACTCTGCAGAGTTTGTACCACTTTACCCACGTGTTTGTGATTTTATCACCCGTCGGCGACTAAAGAACCTCCCTTATGCCAATTACACTTCCTTTGGTGTATGGCTAAGAGATCACAAAATAGCCTTTACAAAGGGATTACTAGCCTATTTAGACCCCACTGAGGTTTCACCGGTGGCGATGCCTCCAACTGAGCACATCTTCAACCAAGGGCTCCCTCTTGAGCCATTCGGATCCGAGGGTAGTCCCACCAATCATCAACAAACCCAATCCGACTACCCCTTCCCCGAGCATCCTTAATGGTCCAAATAGCACTGGCGAAGCCCTAATTAATCAGCTACGCTGCACCCATACTTGGCCTCGTGGTGACACTGTAAATCTTGGATGGTCGCTCCACGAACTGGTCCTTAGATCTAAAGCAAGCCAAAACCACCATACATCCAACCCATCCACATACCAGGCTTGCTTAGATCACCCATTACCATATCATATTTAACCAGTTCATGTTAACCATAGTCTCATTCATGCATAATTAAATTGAGTGGTATAGTTGTTTTCCCATCCCAGTTGATTAAGCAAAGCAAAAAGGTAAAAATCCCATCCCGACTCTCTACCATATATCCCAGGTGACAAGGGTGGTTAAACAAAGCTAGTAAACTTCCTATCATAGGATTCCCATCAAATTGACACAAGCATGCAATTTTGCAAACAAAACATTTATTTTAAAACGAGATCAATATGCTTCAAGGACACTTGCCTTGCTCCGGCGAATAGGGTTGCTCAAGCGCTTTGAAGTCTTGGTTCTCGAAATCCTCGTACACGACTTCTTGAGCACTTCTCTCTACTCGCAATCACACATACAAGAAAACATATACAAATCAACATGATGCACACACATTAATCAACATGCGATGATATGCATGCATGCAAAGATCAATTATTAATTAACTATGGTTGTTTATTAATTAGATGCAACTAGTTCATAAGTGTTCGTATGAGTTTACGGGGGTTTTAGCGAGGATTAATGCTGCCGAAAATAAAAAAGGCGATGCAACTAAAATCAATTTACGTCTATTAGATCTAATACGTCGCTAAAATTCGCATCGGAAAAATGAATCCTACCGTAGATGTGATGGCTTCGAAGATCGCGGGATGATGACGACGCGTAGACGAAGTGGACAGCGCAACGGTCCTCCAGCGGCACGACGACGGCGACAACGATCTCCGGCGGATGACGACACCCTCCTCTTTTTCTTCCTCTTCCTCCCTTTTTTTCCTCTCTTTTTCTTCCTGGCGGCACCTCTGGTCTCCTCTGTTTTTTCCTAGGGCAGCTAGGGCTCCCGGCGCCGGCTGCTTTGCCTCTGGCATTGAAAAAATACGAGGACATCAATCCCTTTTATAGCTGGTGCGACTAGGGAACGCGGGCGGCGGGGTCAACGCGGGGCCAGGCGCAGCGCTGGGCGCGCGCGCACTGTGGGGCCAGGGCGGCGCGCGCGGTCGACGCGCGACCGACTCGGTCAGTGCGGGCGAGCGCGGGGTGGGGCCGTTGTGCAGGTGCGCGAGCGGCGCTCTGCAGCGGTGCGTGGCGCGCGGGGCATCGGGGCACGGCGCGGGTGGCTCGGGCGGGGGTGGGACGCACGGCGCGGGTGAGGCAGGCGCGCCGGTTGGGCCGCTCGGCCTGGCCGGCAGTGCCCCTTTTATTTATTTATTTATTTATTCTTTATGTTATTTCTTTTTTATATTTATATTTTTTATTATTATATATTTTATTATGATATATGTTATTTATTTATATATTTATGTTTTTATATATTATTATTATTTTTATATTTATTCCCTAATACATGTTTTACGCTATTATTTCTTTTTCTTCTTTTGCTACACATATATGTATGTTTTATCTTTTATTATATTTCTTTTATTCTACTAATGTTTAATGCATGATCATGTATGCAATGCATGATGCAAAAATTGAGGGTGTTACACCCCCCCTCTAGGCCACTTCAATTGGTATCAGAGCAGGTTCTTCAAGAAGGAGACAAATCATTCGAAGAGATCATGTCGGACATGAAGGACGTACACAAGAGCAACAACCAAGAGAAGGTTGATGAAGATAAGAACCAAAAGTTGGAGAGGATCGTCGAGGCCATCCAAGACTTCGATGATGATGATGAGGAGACGCTGGAACTAAGGCGCTAATAAGGAAGAAAACTCTTTCCAAAGGGAAAGTAAAGATTGAAGATGAGAAGAAGAAGGGGAGTAGTCACACCGACTACTCCCGATATCCTTTTAATTATGATCGCCTAAATTCTAGTAACAATCACTATCTATCCATTCCACTTGGAAAAGAGCAACACTTTGACGGCAATGATTACTCAATGTGGAGGCAAAATATGAAAATGCATTTGATTTCTATAAATCCAAGTTTGTGGCACATAGTATGCACAGGAATAGATATCATGGATGATGATGAGGAGCTCACACCAAGCCAAGAGCAAGCCATCCATCGAAATGCTCAAGCCGCTGCAATCATTACTTCATCGCTCAGTCGGGATGAGTTTACAAAAGTGGATGGACTCGAGATCGCAAAAGAAATATGGGATACATTGCAAACCGCACATGAAGGCGATCGCCATGTGCGAGAAGCGAAGATCGAGATGATTGAAGGCGAGCTGGGAAGGTTCACAATCAAAGAAGATGAGTCGCCACAAGACATGTACAACCGATTAAAGATGCTCATCAACAAGGTGCGAGCATACGGAAGCAAGAAGTGGAACGACCACGAGGTAGTGAAGCTCATCCTTAGAGCCTTCATGCCTCGCAATGTCACCTTATGCTCAATGATACAAGAAAGCCCTGGATACAAGAAGATGACCCCAGATGAGCTACTTGGAAAAATCAGCAACTTTGAGATGATGGAAAACAAGCAAAACATGTTAAGGAAATTACCGATCTCACCTCGACAAAGAAGAAAGGGGTCGCTCTAAAGTCCACCCTTAAACCCTTGTCTAAAGAAGCTCGAGAAGCTCAACTAGAAGAAGACAGTGATGATTAAAGTAGTGACTTGGATGAAGATGACATGATACTATTCATGAAGAAATTCAAGAAGATGATGAAGAAGAGACAAGGCGCTAAATCAAGTGAAGGAAAGTACAAGGAAAGATCAAAGCCAAAGTTGAGGCGGGCATGCTATAATTGTGGTGAGTATAGCCACTTTATAGTTGATTGCCCATATGAAGAGAACAAGAAGAAGACCAAAGAAGCCAAGCCTCAACCCAAGAAATTCTGCAAGAAGAAGAAACAAGCCGAACAAGCGCATATAGGGAAAGAGTGGGACTCAAATGATGAGTCCTCATCATCAGAAGAAGAAGAGATGGCTAGCATAGACATTGAGAAGACATCCAAGAAGTCCACTCTCTTCCCTACTCTCAGCGCGTGGAAGGGGAACAACACTTGCCTCATGGCAAAGGAAGGTAAACGCAAGGTAACAACAAAACCCTCTTCCATGCATTCCTATTCCAGTGATAGTGAAATTAATAGTGATAATGATGATATGCTCATTGGATTAGATAGGAAAACAACCGCAAAAATGAAATTCTTACTTGATCAACTTGTTTAGAAGGAGAAGTTGATACATCGTCAAGAAAACATGATTATCTCCCAAAAGGAGGAATATGTCGAACTTAACAAGCTTCTATAACTTGAAAAGGAGCGAAGCAAGTCACTAGAGCTTGAATTAGCTTCAAGCAAGGAAGCTTGCTTGGAGTTAAGCGACTCAAGTGCTACTATCAAGGATGAAATTTCTAACCTAATCAAGGTTAACAAGATCCTTGAAGTGCATGTTGAGTCACTCAAGCAAGGTGACCCTTCATCCTCATCAAGTTCACCTTCTCAACCCATTAAAACTGAAGTTGCTTCTACTTGTACATGTAGTAAAGTTGACACCAGTTTGAAAGACAAGTCAACCACTACCAAGGATAAGCATCCTTCACAAAATGGCATATTTGACAAGGAGAAGATCAAATATGCACGTAGTGCATACTTGGTCACAAGATCTCCAAATGTCAAATATGGTATTGGTTACTCTTATGGTGAAAAGCAACATGCTAGAAGCCATAAGAATAACAAGGAGAGCAATGTCTTTGTAAAGGGAAGACCCTCTCAATCTGGAAAATCCAAAATTAATGAATCCAACACGCATGATCACCGGACTAGTCCGGTCGGGATCCGGACGAATCCGATCCTCCCGACAAGTCCGATCTCCCAGACTAGTCCTGTGTATAAACAACAACAGTTGCTATTTAGAACTTTTGATGTATCTTATGTCTTAATGAGAAGTAATTATGGGAAAGTTTATGCTCATTATGTTGGGCCAAACCATGAGAACACCAAATCTCATGTGTGGGTGCCCAATCCCTTGTGACTAACCTAAAAGGACCCAAGCAAGCTTGGGTACCTAAAACCTAGGCATAATTTGTTTTTGCAGGCCTATTCCTCCGGTGGATCTAAATGAGTGCTAGACAGTGGCTGCACCAACCATATGACCAGAGAAAGAAGGATGTTTGTTGAGTATGAAGCAAATGAGGATCCAAGCGAGGGAATCTATTTTGGAGACAATAGTCAAGGAAAGGTGCTCGATACCGATAAAAATTGCCATATCAACACAACACACTCTTTCTCATGTATTACATGTTGACTCTTTAGATTATAACCTGTTGTCCATATCTCAATTATGTGACAAAGGTTATAATTGCTTGTTCACTAATGAGGGTGTGACCGTCTCTAGGAGGAGTGATGGTTCCATTACATTCAAGGGTATGTTAAAGGGAAAGCTTTATCTTGTTGACTTCAACAAGGATAAAGCCGAACTTGACACATGCTTGATTGCAAAGACCAACATGGGTTGGCTGTGGCATAGACGGCTAGCGCATGTTGGTACGAGGAATCTTCAAAAACTCCTCAAGGGCGATCACATCCGAGGTTTGAAGGATGTTGTTTTTGAGAAAGACAAGCCTTGTAGTGCGTGCCAAGCCGGGAAGCAAGTTGAAGCACCTCATCCCGCGAAGAACATCATGACTACAACAAGACCGCTCGAGCTACTTCACATGGACTTATTTGGTCCAATTTATTACATAAGCATCGGCGGTAACAAATATGGTTTAGTAGTTGTTGATGATTTTTCTCCCTTCACTTGAGTTTTCTTTTTACATGATAAGTCAGGAACACAAGGGATACTCAAGAAGTTCTTCAAGTGAGCTCAAAATGAATTCTCATTGACAATCAAGAACATTCGAAGCGACAATGGCACAGAGTTCAAGAACACACAAGTGGAGGAGTACCTAGATGAAGAAGGCATAAAACATGAGTTTTCAGCACCTTACTCCCCTAAACAAAATGGAGTTGCCGAAAGAAAGAACCAAACCCTCATAGAGATGGCGAGAACAATGCTCGATGAGTACAAGACCTCAGATCGATTTTGGGCGGAAGCGGTCAACACCACTTGCCACGCCGTAAATCGACTTTATCTTCATCGACTACTCAAGAAGACATCCTATGAGCTACTCATCGGTAACAAGCCTAATATTTCATATTTTCGAGTTTTCAGTTCCAAATGCTATATTTTGAAAAAGAAGCCTAGGACTTCAAAGTTCGCTTCGAAGTCTGATGAAGGTTTCTTGCGTGGTTATGATTCGAACACTTACGCCTATCGTGTCTACACAATACCTCCAGACTTGTTGAAGTAGCACGTGACGTAGTGTTCGATGAAACTAATGGCTCCCAAAAGGAGCAAGTTGATCCATGTGTGCTAGATAGAGAAGAAGCTCCTTGTCAAGCACTGAGAAGAATGGCGTTAGGCAAAGTTCGACCACAAGAGCCATCTCTACATATGCATGAGGAAAATGAACCACAAGAGGAGACCAATGATCAAGGGGGAGCTTCCATACAAGATCAACCTCAAGAAAGTGAAGATGATCAACAAGTCAATGAGGGCAACCACTTAGGGGGAGAACAATATGATCATGAAGATTCAAGACAGCAAGTATCACACCCAAGAGTACACCAATGCGCCCAAGGGATCACCCAATCGACAACATCATCGGTGACATCCAAAAGGGAGTAACTACTAGATCTCGCACAGCTAATTTTTGTGAGCATTACTCGTTTGTGTCCTTTTTGGAACCACGCAGGGTTGAGGATGCATTGAAGGATCTGGATTGGGTAGTGGCCATGCAAGAAGAACTCAACAATTTCAAAAGAAACAAGGTGTGGGAACTAGTTGAAAGACCCAAATCCAACGTCGTCGGCACCAAATGGGTTTTCCGCAACAAACAAGACGAACACGGGGTGGTGAAAAGGAAAAAGGAACGACTTGTGGCCAATGGGTATTCACAAGTCGAAGGTTTGGATTTCGATGAGACCTTTCCTCCCGTAGCTAGACTTGAGTCCATTAGAATATTACTTGCATATGCTACTCACCATGATTTCAAGCTCTATCAAATGGATGTGAAAAGCGTCTTCCTCAACGGACCAATCAAGGAGGAGGTGTATGTGGAGCAACCCCCTGGGTTTGAAGATGAAGAGTTCCCCGACCACATATTTAAATTGCATAAGGCTCTCTACAGCCTCAAACAAGCTCCTAGAGCTTGGTATGAGTGTCTTAGAGATTTCTTAATTGAAAATGGCTTTAAGAACGGCAAAGTAGATTATACATTTTTTACCAAGAACTTTGACAATGATATCTTTGTTTGTCAAATTTATGTTGATGATATAATCTTTGGTTAAACTAACAAATCTTTTTGTGAGGAATTTAGCAAAATTATGATAGATAGGTTTGAGATGTCAATGATGGAAGAGCTGAAGTACTTCTTGGGATTCCAAGTGAGGCAACAAAAGGAAGGGACATTCATAAGCCAAACTAAGTACACTCAAGACATACTCAAGAAGTATGGAATGGACAAGGCAAAGCCCATAAAGACTCCCATGGCAACAAATGGCCACTTGGATCTCAATGAAGATGGACCTAGCATCGACCAAAAGATATATCGCTCCATGATTGGATCTCTACTCTGTTTATGTGCATCTAGGCCAGACATTATGTTGAGTGTATGTTTGTGTGCAAGATTTCAAGCCAATCCTAAGGAGTGTCACTTGACAGCTGTAAAAAGGATCTTGAGATATTTAGTTCATACACCCAACCTTGGTCTTTGGTACCCCAAAGGTTCCAAATCAAATCTCATTGGTTACTCCGATGCAGATTATGCCGGATGCAAAGTAGATAGAAAAAGTACCTCTGGTACATGCCAATTCCTAGGTAGATCCCTAGTTTCTTGGTCCTCCAAGAAACAAAACTCCATTGCCTTATCCACAGCCGAAGCAGAGTATGTTGCAACCGGGAGTTGTTATGCACAACCCCTTTGGATGCGACAAACTCTAAGGGATTACAATTATAATATGAACTGTATTCCACTCCTTTGTGATAACGAGAGTGCCATTAAAATTGCCCATAATCCAGTTGAGCACTATAGAACCAAACACATAGACATCCGACATCACTTCTTGAGAGACCACTCCATGAAAGGAGATATAGCCATTTCCCATATCAACACCGAAAAGTAATTAGCCGACATATTCACCGAGCCACTTGATGAAAAACGCTTTTGCGAGCTTCAAAATGAACTAAATATCCTTGATGCTCAGAATGTGGCTTGAAAATTTGCATACCTGTATGAATTCTTCAAAATATGTTGATTGGATTGTGAAAATCATCTCTCTCAATTCTCCCCGAAAAACTATGTCAATTACTAGATCTTGGTGAATTATGGTCATTGCTTGATTGTTGTATGCTTACTAATCATATTCATCAAGATTATTTGATTTGCTTTGCCTCCCTATTTTCTAAATAAGTACCTTCGAATATATACAAATGGGCTAAGAAGTTTTTCCCTGGTGACCACGAAATAGTCCGTGGTTACCTGGACTAGTCCGCCCATGCAGACTAGTCCGTAGAGCGCCGGTTAGGCCAGACTAGTTCGGCAGACCATGGACTAGTCCAATATAGCATCTGGAAAAGTTCGGGCTAGTCCGATCATTTTTGGACTTGTCTGGTTTTTCGTGTCCATAACCCTAGCCGCCGCTAAACCCTAATTTCCTCACCCCCACACTTGCCTCAAGCTTTCTCTCTCCACACTCGAGCTCCCCAAGGCGATTTGATGACTCCTCCATCAAAAAGCTCCAAGTTTGGGTGGAAATCAAGCTCCTTTGCTCATGGATTGAAGTCCACTGACTTGTCCGCCCTTCAACACCCTCCTCTCTGAGATTCAAGCGATTTTTCGGTAATTTTTCCCCCAAACCCTAGAAATCTCCATTTTCTTCATTGTTGACCGAATAGCCTAGATTCTTTCACCTAATACTAGTGTCCTTGATGTATTACATTGCTATTAGACTAGTTTTGCATTGAGCAACTCCATTTGTCTCATAGTTAGGGTTCTTGAGGATGAATACCGGACTAGTCCAGTCCATGAACGGACAAGTCCGGTCACCTGGACTAGTCCGTGCCTGTACACCGAACTTGTCCGATTTTTCTGAACTCAAACCTAACCTTTTATTTCCTCAATGCGATTCCTTGTTATCCTTTCTCACCAATACCTTATGCAATCCATTCTCAGGGCATGTCGAACTCTCACGACGAAGTTTCCGACTTCGAAGCCGAGATGGACCAAGAAGCCCTACTTTGGTCCTCGAAGGGCCAAAACAAGAAGTGCACTTTCGAGCCAGCCCCCTCCCCTCCTCAGTCTCAGAAAAGGGTGGCTCGACGCAAGGTGCCTGCTTCCAGGGCTTCTACTTGTGGTGACCCTAGCTCGGCAAGTGCTCGCCAAGCAAAGGGAAAAGGCAAAGAGATCGCAACGGGCCCGATTGGCCCTCTGAAGATGTCAGCTCCGAAGCAAGGGGCTCAGGATCCCACAGAAGAAAGGTTCAATGGGAAGGGCAGCGACTCAACTGCAATGTTCAGGGATGTGGATTGCTATAGCCATCCAAAGCAAGCTGCCGATGGAAGATTCTAGAGCAACTTCCATGCAGACTTTTACAAGTCTGTCTACCTCTAGATGAAGACCCCAGTGGTGCGCAGTCAGTGGATTGATTGGGCACATCTTGAGAGGAAGAGATGCTCCGCCTTTGATGAGGTGATCGAGGCAGCTGAGAGACATGGCTTGAAGGACCTCTTCGCCTTCAAGTACAACTGTAATGACAAAGTGATAGCTCAGTTCTATGCTACTTGTCACTTTGCCAGTGATGAGGAGGAGCGTGTGACTTGGATGACTCACAGGTCCAAGTACACCATTACCTACGACGAGTTTGCCAGTCTCCTCCACCTGGAGAACACCGACAACTACTTGTTGGTGATCCACAACCTTGGGGTCTTGGAAAAGGATAGGATGAAGTTCCTCAATGAGCCCAACTCCAAGTTCATCCCTCCCTCCACAAAGAACATGAAGCCCTTCTTTGTGGTGCTTAATAGAGTGCTGAGGAAGACAATTGCCCCGAAGGATGGGGATGCAGGGAGTGTACAGTGCTATCTCCGGACCTTGATGAAGGTCATAAGCAAGGACTGCAAGTTTGATGTGTGTGATATCTGGAACGATATGGTCAACATATCTAGCACCCCCAACAGATCCTGTGGCTATGCCCCCTACCTCATGTTCATGATTGAGAAGGTCACAGGCATTGAATTCGTCAAAGATGTGGAGCACACACCATTGAGGCCTCAGAAGCCTCAACAAGAAAATGTTCAAGCTGCTCCCACTCCTGCTTCTAGTGCAGAGGCTCCGGCGAGAGCGAGTGGAGATGCCAGGGCTGCCCCTGCCACTAGGGCAGCTCCTCAAAAGGGATCTGCAAGTGGCATCAAGTACCTAGCTGCTATTTTTGCCTCCTGCAAAAAGGCCGAGGTGAAGGACCTCAAGCTTAACAAGAGAAGAAAGGAAGACATGAAGTATGTCAAGGCAAATGTGAAGAAGATTTGTCAAAAACTGGAGATCGAGCCCATTGGATCTCCAGTAATCTTTAAAGATTCTGATTCTGACTATACCGAGCTCGGGCCCTTGACTCCCTCCGAGCTTGCCTATTTTGGCATTGGGGGCTCGAGTGGCTCTGCTCCTCCTCCTCCATCTCATCAGCCTGAAGATGAAGATGAAGACGATGAGAGGACCGACATCGAGGCTTAAAGACTTTAGGTCCCTCCTCTCCTTCTTTTTGGTGTATTGATGCCAAAGGGGGAGAGATTGAGGGGGAGTCTTAGGTCTTAGCTGTAGGATGCGAGGAGAGCCTCCTTTTATGCTTTTTGTCTATTTTGTGGGTTGTAAAACGTTTAATATGCTCTCATGATGCTTATGGTCCTGTGATGCAATGTGTTGAACTATTGATGAAGTAATTGATGAAATCTGTGACTTTGATTCAAGAATGACATATATGCTTGTTGTTGATGTGTCGATGTCAATTATGTCATTCTCATCATAATTATTGCTTCTATGCACTTAGTTACGGATCCCACCATAAAGAATGCACATATGGATCATGTTTGCATTACTTGATGTATTTTAGACTCATACGTGCATACTTTATGAAAATCTCAACTTTTTATCTTATTTTGTGAAATTTCAATTGGTTGTCATAAATCACCAAAAAGGGGGAGATTGAAAGTGCATCTAGGAATCCCTTGTGGGTTTTGGATGATTTATGACAAGCAAATGAGATCCTAACTACTTTGTGGAGATGAGCACATGTTTTCATGAGAAAATGAGCAAAGAGCCAAAAAGAAGGGAGAATGAGGAGCAATGTGGATAAGAGCTCAAGGAACAAGTGTAGTAGATTATTGTGTATGGAGTGTGTTAAGGAAACACACCCCATGAGCTCAACCACAAATAAACACACACATTGCACAAGTTTATACAGGACTGGACCAGTCCGACTGACACCGGACTAGTCCGACATCTTTCTGCACATGATTGGACAAGTCCGATATCTCTCTGACTAGAATCGAACTAGTCCTTCCCAGTGCGGACTAGTCCTCAAAACACTTCAGAAGTTGCACAAAATCGGACAAGTCCGGTCACACAATGGACTAGTCCGATATTGGCACGAACTAGTCCGAAAACCCTCTGACCTAAATCAGACAAGTCCTCCAAGTGCGGACTTGTCACCCAATTCACTTAGGATTTCACTGATCCGGACAAGTCCGATGATTATCGGACTAGTCTGAAGATTTCCAGAAGCAAAATCGGACAAGTCCGCTTCTAGCCGGACTAGTTCGATATTTCGGAACACTTAGGGTTTGCTACACACAGCACACCGAACTAGTCCGGTGTCCACCACGGACTAGTCCGATCTTCCTAAACCCTAACGGTCACTTTTAGAAACCCCATATAAATAGATGTGCACAGACCAACTTTAATCAACTCTCGACCCCCTGCACCATCACACCTCCCAAAAGCCTCAAAAACACATCTCTCCATGAAATCAAAAGCCACAAAGATCAATCCCTTGAGGATACACTTTGGAGCATTGGAGAAACACAGTTCATCACTCATTGAGCTCTTGGTTTGATTCCCTAACACACTCCTGTGATTTTCATTGTAATCTTTCGAGTGTGTTCTTTGAGAAGTTCTTGTTATAATCTAGTGGTGCCCTCAACGTGTGAGAAGGCCCCTTGAATTTGGTTATTTACCCTTTGTGATAATTGAAGAGGATTGGCCTTCGCGACGATCCGACGAGGGTAGGGTTGGAGAAGACCCGGTCCTTTTGTGGACTCCTCAACGTGGATGTAGGTTGCCTCTGTGGGGAACTGAACCACAGGATAAATTGCTTGTGTTCTTACTTTGCGTTCATCATTCTTATACATCATATCAATCTAGGGTTTCAATCAATCTTGCTTACTTTATGTTGAAACATTAAATATAAGATTGACTTGTGGTATACCCTAGTTCATAATCGTGTAACACTTCAATTACCAGTATATTTCCGCTGCATACATCCTAGAATCAAATTAATCGATCAAACTTGATTAACCTAGTCGGTACACACCGGACTAGTCCACACCTGACCGGACTAGTTCGATATCTTGAGTTTTGATCTGGTTGTTAAGTGTTGCAGGTTCCGACAAAATTCAAAAAGGCCTATTAACCCCCTCTAGGCCATATTCACCCACCATGGCCATTGTTTTGCCGCCAAGCCCGCTGAGGGAGCCACCCTTCAAGAAACAGTATCGCGACTCCCCCGAGAGGCTCAAAAACGATCCACACCTCGTTATGGCGCAAGAGGCATACAACAATATGTGTCGCACCATGAGTTCCTTGGGTCTGGGTACCCTTCCAGAGGTGACTGGAATGGGTACCACTGACCATTACCTCTATGCCCTCACAGGTGTGGTCGATCGTCTCGACACTCTATTCGAGATGATGGCCCAGGAGCTCGGTGTCGAGAGCCACAATAACCTGGTGGCAGCAACGATGAGGAACCTCAGTCTCCAGGTTGCACCGCCAGAACAGCCGGAGCAGCCGGTCCAGGCTCCTTGTGCACAGGCTCCTGTTGCACCGCCGAAGTTGCTGCCAGAGCCTCTGTCGAAGGAGGAGGAGTAGGATTTAGTTTTTCTTTTGTTGTTTTTAGTTGATGTTGTTTTTCTTTTCTTGTATTTCTTGTACTTTTTTCTTGTGTTTTATAATATATTGTGTTAATAAATTTATTATCTGTGCTCATCAGTGTGAATGAATATTATCTAGTGTGTTCAACTATGTGAATGAATGAATGTGTGGTGTGTTCATCGTGTTCCTCAGGAATAAGAATTCATAAGGAAGGATTTGATTATTTTTTGGATTTAAATCGGACTATAGTGAAGGTACTCTATATTAGAATGATAATTTATTTAGTTATCAAGTGAATGTGCTCTAATTAATTCAGTCAATGTGTTCATGTCTATGTGATATCAAGTGAACTGAAGCAAAATGTAGAAAATCAAGAGGCCAAAGGAGATGAGCTTTCTGCAAAGCCCGCCTGTGAGACCTATGTGTGCTGAATACATTGGCTATGACGATAAAAGTTTTGAATACTGCCAAAACACCCGTCTCAACAAGGTCCGTCTCTAGGTCCGAGCTCCTGCAAGGTCCGACAATTGGTCCGACTTGTTTTGGGTAGCTCCCACAAGGTCCAACTTATTTTGGCTAGGTCCGACTTCTTTGTCTAGGTCCGACCTATTTTGGCTATGTCCGACTTATTTTGGCTAGGTTTGACTTCTTTGTCTAGGTCCGACTTGCTATGGGTTGGTCCAACATGTTTTTGCTAGCTCCGGCGCTAGGTTCAACTAGCTTTGGTAAGCTCCGGCACTAGGTCCGACTAGCTTTGGTTAGCTCCGGTGCCAGATCCTGCTAGCTTTGGTAAGCTCCAGTTCAAGGTCCGGTTAGCTTTGGCAAGGTCTGGTGCCAGTCTGCAATGGTTCTTCTTTTACTTTGAAATATTTCAAACTTGTTTTACACTTATGAAAAGTTTGCTTAGTATTCTTTGTAGGATCGTAGACACTTAACAAACTTCTTCTTCTTCTTTTTCTTCTTCATGTTCATAACAAATCGATGAGCTTGTGACTTGAGGACGATCTGGACCAGCAATGGTGGTCGTCGGTGTTGGTTGTGAATCAAAATTAAGAGCTGGAACAATGTCATTACCTGCTGAATTTTCGGGCAGCGGCACCACTTCTTCCTCATCTTCAATGAAAATACTCTCCCCTTGCAGATATGGATCCGGACCTGCAATATTTGAGCTAGTACCTGGGATAGCGTCATCAAAATAAACCTCACAAGTCTCCACAATTTTGTTATTGTCAAGTAAAAGCATACGATAGCCTCTAGTATGACATGGATAACCAATAAACATGCCATCAACAGATCTAGATTCCAATTTATCAAGATTACCATGTTTCTTAACAAAGCATTTGCAGCAGAAGACCCTAAAGTGTGTGACATTAGTCTTATGTCCAAACCGAAGCTCATATGGTGTTTTTCCTAGCTTAGCACGTAAGAAAACACGATTTGAAACATAACAAGCGGTTGCAATTGCATCTACCCAAAACTTTCTAGGAGTTTGATATTCATCAAGCATAGTCCTAGTCATCTCAACTAAGGTTCTATTCTTTCTCTCTACAACACCATTTTGTTGAGGTACATATGGTGAAGAAAATTGATGATCTATTTTTTTTTCAGCACAAAAATGATCAAAGGATTGATTTTTAAATTCAGTTTCATTATCACTTCTAATTGCTCTTAAAGCTCATGGATGATCAATTGATAATCTAAGAAATAAAGTTCTAAAGTAACTAAAAGCTTCATTCTTAGATGCCATAAAATAAACTCAAGAGTATCTAGAATAGTCATCAACAATCACAAGAACATACCATTTACCTCCGAAGGATTGAACACGTGAAGGTCCTACGGTGTCAAGATTTAAAAGTTGACCCGGTTTAGTTGTCATGGTCATTGTGAGAGGAGCATGTGAACCTGCAACCATCTTAGCATGTCTACAATAAGAGCACAGAATTTCTATGTCCCCTTTAAGCTTAGGCAGCCCAGTATGCGATCAAGAGCACTAACACGCGTGAGATGATCAAAGCCTATGTGACCAAGTCTATGATGCCAAAAATATAAGTCTTTTGAATCATTAGCAACTAGACACCTATGCTTAGAAGAAGACATATCAAAATCAGCTTTAAAAACTTTTCCAAACCGAGACATGTTAAAAATAAGCTCACTATTTGAACCTACAACTTTGTAGCAATTTTTAATGAAAATATTTTCCAGATTTTCATCTAGCAATTGTGAAACAGAAAGCAAATTGTATTTCAAATTTTTGACAAGTGCCACATCCTTAAAAGTGTAGTGATCATTTACAATTAATGAACCCTTACCAATTATAGGAGTTGAAGAATTATCGGCAAAAGTAACATTCTCTACACGTGACACAAAAGAGAGGGAGGATAACCATTCTTTGTTATCGGTCATGTGGTGAGAGCAACCTGAATCCACAATCCAAAAGTTCTCCTTCCTCAAATGTGTAGCCTACATAGAAGCAAAATACGTCGATGACTCAATATTGGGGTTAGTCAAAAGGCATTTAGGAATCCACTACTGATTCACACGACATCCAACAGGAATAACACGCGAAAGCTGAGATAAAACAGCAGATTTATGAGCCAAATCTTAAGGATTTTTGTACCCAACTACTGACCTATGAGGTGTTACATGTGTAGCACGAAAACAGTAGGTTTGGGAGCAAACTTTGCATGTTTTCGACTCATTACTGCAGGTTGCATATTTCTATCATTCGGTCTAGCATGTGCAACAAATTTTGCATGAAAGTTAAAAGATCTAGCAATTATTCTTTCCTTTTTCTGTTGTTTAGCTAGTCTATAACAAAAATCTATGACATGACCATCTCTACCACAATAGGTACAATGGAATTTAACTTTGTGTTCATGTCTAGATGCGCAAGCAACATTTTTATTTGAAACTGAATGAGACAACACTTTTGCAGATTGGAAAACCACTTCTTTTTGTTTAGGAACTGTTTGAATCAAACCACTTCCTAATGACTTTACAATTTTAGGTGGATGTGCTTCAACATGAGCATGAGAATCAAAACCTAAATCAGTTTTATCATTGCAAGATTTGGATGAATTCAGCAGCAAGTTTAGATTTTTGTTCCCAATACAAAACTGCTCTAGTGTCCTATTCATGTCATCAAGTTTCTTAGACAATTCTAGGAAGTTTTCACATGAATTTTTTCTTTTTAGTTTGCAATTAGAACAATATTTAACTTCACGAGAACGTAAAGTATTGTTCAATATAGAAATCTCATTCATAGCATCGTGTAGTTTCTTATTAATATCATCACAAGTAGAACAATGTGAATCAATTGTAGAACAACTAGCATCTTTCATGTTTTTATCATTAAGGGTAGCAAGCTTTTTGTTATTTTCAATTTCATGTTCTAGCTTATCAAGTATGGAGGTGTGCGCACTTCTTAAAGAGCACAATTGTTCATATATAAGATCACATGAGGAACAAGAATCATCACTAGGAATCAAGGCTTTCAAACGACTAATTTCAAATTCTAGTGACTCAATTTTAACAGCATTGTCCCTAAGCTTATTGTACCTTTTCTTAATTATAATAGTGGCACGAGAAATAGCATCACACATTTCTTCGCAAGTAGGACATACCTCTTCATTGTCACTGTTGTGTTCTTAATCCTCTATACTTGATCTTGGCTTGCCCGCCATGAAGAACAAGTTTGCCAAATCATCTTCATCTTTGTCACTTCCAATGTCCACATCGCTTGAGCCAAGTTCTTGAAGTGCTGAGATAAAACTATTTACCAATTGGCATCCTGTAAAACCTTTTATCTTCTTCTTCTCGTTTCCAGAGGAGTGCTTTGTCCTTGTTTGCTTTTCATCACGGGAAGTAGTACCTGAAATGTTAGGGCAGTCCGTGCGAAAATGTCCTGTCTTACCACATTCGAAGCATCAATTGAGATCTGACACTTCCTCTCCTTCTAGTTCTCACATTTTGCAATGCTTTTGAGAACCGAGTAGAGATGAGTGCAAGTTCTTCCTCTGGAAACTCTTCAATCTGTTCAAGGGTTAGTGAGGACAACAAAACAAGTGTTCCACAAGAGGAAGATGGGATGGAGCTAGGCACGCCACATTGAGAAACGAATGCAAGAGACTTGTTGGGGTTCATACGTGCGATTATGTCAATTTCATGAGTTTTCAATTTAGAATACAGAACATCTAAAGTAAATGTACTCATGACAGTAGATTCACGAATAGATGTAACTTTCATCTCCCAAATTGACATGTCTAATGCACTTAGTAATTGCCTAATATTCTCTAGCATCTGAAAAATTAACATTGATGCTACGCAAGTTGCTAAGAATTTTATTAAGCGATCATCAATGGACTCACCTAATAGCTTCTCAAAGCGCATATATTCTTTCTTGAACATATCTTGCTTTACCTCCTTGATCGTGTTGGATCCTTTGTGATAGTTACAAAGTGCTTTCTACACATCATACGCAGATCGGAGGTGTGCAACATGGTCGAAGTCGCTTTGAGTTAATCCTTGTATGATCAAGTAGCAAGCCTTGTTGTTGTTGTCGACATCTCTCATGTTTGTAGTTGTGACTTGATCGTTTGACGGCACGTCATAAGGCTTGTACACCTTTTCCCATATTGCAAAGCCTTGTGCCTGGATGAAAGCTTCCGTACGTGCCTTCCAAACCTGAAAATCAATACCACTAAAGACATAAGGTTTTGCGGAGTATTTCTCAATGATGATTAGTCAAAAAAACGTGCAAATCACAAAGATTAGAGCACCATGGCTCTGATACCAATTGTAGGATCGAATAGCACGTGTAAAGCTACAAGGGGGTGAATGGTAGATTAAAACTTTTTGAGCGGAAGCAACGAAAACCCCTCGACAGAAAAATGATATGTTAAAGAAATCGTGTGTGCACCTAATCTAAACGTGATAAATGTGGGGACCGGGGTCCCAACATCCAAGGATATCATCGGATGGTGTCGTGCAATGCGATACCCAATAGCATACATGAAAAGAACGAGAATAAAACACAACACAAGTATTTTATTTATAACACAACGGAAGTTTTACAATATATAACGTAGGACAGAAGTCTATACATCATACTACGCTCTCAGCACTAGCTATGCATGTGTAAAGCTGTCCATGCCCCCAGATGCTTTACACTAGCAGCACACACAGATATCGGCGGCGTGCAAGGCTTCCACTCAGCTGTGAACCCTAATGAGGTAAGGCATCATCGTCAAGCCCATCATCAATCGTATATCCTACAAAAACTCATTAACTGCAAACATGAGCATACAGCTCAGCAAGACTGACCCGTGTCACCTAAACATGTGACTCTTATGCAAGATAACCAACTAAGCATAGATAGGATATTGCGTAAACAAACTCGCCTACAAGTGGATCCTTAGCTTTCAAGTTATTAGCAACAGTTCAAAAAGATAACTTTAATGAGCATATACTACAACACATAAGGTAGCCAGGCAATTAATCATCAAGATCATATATCATATTCTCATGGCATTCCAGTTATTTACTACGTCACGACAGCGATGGACATGTGTTACTCAAATAACCCGAGGGACGGTGATTGCAATCAGTAGACACCCGGTTACACGACACGCACACCCGCGTGGGAGACACATACTTGCTCTCCTCCCCGCATCATACGCGGCCACCTTTCACCCAAGACCCCAATGTCGAAAAACCTCTTCATCCCAAGCAATAGGTCCCCTACACGGACACGTCGAAGTTGCCCGCTAGAAGATTGACACCTTTGTGCCTTCGCATCTCCATTCAAGGACAGCAGAGGAGTTTCCACACTATAGTCTAGAGTTACATCAATTTATTGGTCCCATATCCCATTATACAACCGGTACAGTTCAAGCTTGCCCAACGGTGCCACATAGCACGGTCCTCAAGCGACAAAGGCAGGACTATGCGCCCGAGACTCATCTCGTCGACTTCTACCCCCTGCCCGGTCTCATATTCATCTCATAAGCCATTCTCTCATCTTTCATCCTCATATTAACTATCATTCCTATCTCACGAGTAGATTCCAACTACTCGACTTCTGCCAGTATATCTACAACATTAGCATGACAGTTCTACACGTCAAACTATAAACCTTTCCAACCCTCCCATTGGATTTGTGGATATGCAAGTGGAGTATCAAACACCTTACATGTAATGCACATATCATATACAACTTATAGACGTAAGTGAATAACACTGGAAAACTTTGAAAAGCTCTTAAATGCAAACCGGAGCTTGCCTTAGTTTGCAACTCGATTAAATGTCAATAGTCAGTGGTCTTACTCCGGAGACTCCGCCAAGGACTTCAAGTGGACACCCTGGCCTTCTCCTCCAAGGAATGCTCCTAGTCGAGTTTCGGCGTCACATGAACTATCGAAATGCAAGTGCATATATAAGCAAGAGATAGCATAACATTTAATTCTGTTGTAATAAGTTTAATACAGAAACTAAGTGATTGAGAACGGATTTCCTGTTGTTGTGATCTACATGAATAAAGGAATATTGATGTGAAATGGAAAAAGATTAACTCCACATTCGATTTAGAGTTTATATGCACATAGACATATATAAAAGGATTGCTGATGCTACAGAGGTCTAATGAAGCTGAAACCTTAACAGTAGCTTCAATGGATGATGTGCAGACAGTGTGCAAAATTTGATTACTATCAAAGGTTGTATGTGGTCACAACAATTCCATATGTGTTTCCACTTGTATGAATTTTCGTTCGAATTTTATGTTAATATCATGGCTACAACTGGTTGTATCATACACAAGGTGATTACCAGGTTCTAAAAAAAAATTATTTCACATTTTTCTAAGCTTTCTAGAGTAAGATATAGAATTTAGAAGATGGAAATGATTTTCTGGAAGTAGTTTCTGGTGATTTATGAACAGCAGAACTAAAATTGAGGTTTAGGCAACCTATACAGGTTCAGTGCGCCTGATATTTTTACTGGAGCTGTGGAACATCACAGGAAGGCTCCTGCTAAATTTTGGTGAATTTCTAATGGAGTGATCAGCTGCGAAAATTCCATGAGTGTTTGGAGTAATTGGATTACCCAAAATTGAAAAATCGTTTTCGTGGAAACTAATTGGTACTATCAGAAACTAGAGCTCAAGTGCTATCAACAAAAAATTGTTTGAAGATTTTTTGAGCAATCTACAGGGAGTTATGGATTTTCTAAATTTGAATGAAATCTGGAAATTCTGGAATTAATTTGAATTCGAATCAATGCGCCTGGGCCCCACGAGTGACGTGGCACGCTCTGGTCGAGGAAACACCAAGGTTCAAACTTTTTTCCCGTGTAGCCACACGGGATCCCGCAGCCAGTCCAGATCCGCAAATAAAGAACCAGTCGCTGACGTGCGGGCCCCACCATGGTTCTCGTCAACCTTGCGCCGGCGACTCCCGGCGGCGCTCGACCGGACCCGGCGGTGGCGCCTCGCCGGCAAGGTCTTCCATGCCTCGGCACAAACCGAAAATGACCGCCCCCTCCTAACTTTTGACGAGGAACACGATGGTACCCTCGGTGTAGCTTGCCGACGGTCGGAAACGGCGGCGCATTGGCGGCGGCGGTTAGGGTTCCGGCCATGTCAGAACCGCTGCCCCGTGCTCAAACTCTTCGGAAAAGGCTTGGGGAGGCTCCTGAGAGCATGAGGGAGGTGCAATCGTCGTGGGAAGGCTGGTAAACAACCGTCGACGGCGACAGATACGGTTTTCAATGGCAGAGGGAAGAACTCGTGATTTTCGAGCTCTGGTTGACCATTTTTGGTAATTCCAGTTCAAGAGGGTGTGCAAGGAGGTGAAGAAACTATTTTATAGCAATTGTGAAGAATAATTACATGTGGAAACCGAATTGAAACGGAAACCTAATGAGTTCATATGCTTCGATCGAGAGTAAAACTTCTATAATTTGTTCGATACTCACATAAATGAGGAACGGTCTTCACCGTTGCATAGAGGGTGCCTGCACGCACCACTTTGCTGTTGGAGTCGACGTCTGAGAAGGCCTGAGTCTAGGTGTGACGACAAAGCAGAACCGGCGGCGGTGTGTCCTTCCGAAGGTCGTCTGCGGAACTGCAAGCACTTGCTATATGAGCATGGAAACGAGGACGTAGGAGTAGGGGAAGGAAGAGCAGAGTGTTGCACGTCTTTTTGCTGTTGTGACCATGGCGATACTGTGCCTCGGCTGGCCGGTAACAGCCGCGCAGCTCCGGCGGTTGGAAAACGCGCGCGCGGCAAATCGAGAGCGAGCAGAGCTTCGCGAGAGAGAGAGAGAGAGAGAGAGAGCGTAGAGAGCAGAGCGATCTTTTGCCGTGAGCTGGGATCAACCAGAGCAGTCGGCAGCGGCAGCTCACCTCGGTGGCGCATTCCTTCACGCTGGCGCGCTGTGAGAGAGCGAGCAGAGTCGGTTCAACCATGTCCCAGTGACAGGTGGGTCCCACCTTCTTCTCCTCTCACACCTTCTCTGGTCATTTTATTCTCCCATCAAATGGCCTTCAAAAATTCTCAAACTTGGTGGAAAAATCAATCAAAATATGGGGAATCCAAATCCGAAGTCAGATTTATGTTCAACATAATTTGAATCAGATTTAAATGAAAGTTTGAATTCATGTGTAATTCCATTCCCTATTTATTTACAATAGTAAATGGACTTTGCAAGTGCTGAAACTTTGCAAATAATGTTTTTGAATTATGCTTGAATTTATGATGTACTCAGATTCTCATGTTAAACCATTCTTGTCATGAGCTATGATTTAACCTGAACCACCTTCATGTAGTTAAGTTCATCATTGCATGTGATGTGGTAAAAAGTTCTTATTTCCAAAGTCATATGCACACAAAGGATTTTTAGGGCCTTTACAATCCTCCCCCCTTAAAAGAATCTCGTCCCGAGATTACAAAAGAAAGGACGCATGAAAGAGGTATACTGAACATATGCCGCTAACAAATCCGGATAGATCGATCTAAGGAAATCCTCGCTTTCCCACGTTGCTTCATCAGCAGTGTGGTTACTCCACAAGACTTTGTAGAAGTGCAAGGTACGACTTCTTGTGGTGCAATTCTTCTCGTCGATAATTCTGATCGGGTACTCAAAAGTGAGATCCGGTTGTAGAGCTTCTAGATCATCTATGCAGACTTCAGCTGGGGCTCTGTGGCACTTCCGCAGCTGAGAGATGTGGAACACATTGTGAACCCCAGAGAGAGACGCGGGTAATTCCAATCGATAGGCCACATGTCCGCATTTTTCAATCATCACGAATGGCCGAATGAAACATGGAGCTAGCTTCCCTTTTACTCCGAAGCAATGAATCCCTTTCATTGGAGATACCCGAAGGTAAACATGATCCCAGATGTCGAATTGAAGAGATAAACGCCGTTTATCCGCATAGCTCTTCTATTGAGATTGAGCAGCCTTGAGATTTGTTTGGATCACTCGCACTTGTTCTCCAGCTTCGTTGACAAGATCAATGCCATATATCACTCTTTCACAAGACTCACACCAAATAAATGGTGTGAGGCACTTCCTGCCATAGAGAGCTTCATATGGCACCATCTGGATACTAGCTTGATAGCCATTGTTGTATGACAACCCCGCCTATGGTAAGTGATCATCCCAGTTCTTACCATGGTGGATGGCACAAGATCGTAGCATGTCCTCAAGGACTTGATTCACCAGCTCAGTCTGACCAACAGTCTGTGGATGATAAGCAGAGCTTCGAATCGACTTGGTACCCAATGATGTGTGGAGCTGCTCATAAAATCGAGCAACAAACAAGGCTCCACGATATGAAATGTTAGTGCGGGGCACTCCATGTAAGCACATTATCCTTGTGATATACAACTCTGCATACTTGGGAGCACGATATGTTCTGTTGAGCGGGATGAAATGTGCTGACTTGGTCAGTCGATCAACTATCACCCAAATGGAGTCATGCTTGTGGAAAGTGAGAGGTAACCCAACAATGAAATCTATGCTGATGTCTTCCCACTTCCATGCCGGTATGTTCAAGGGTTTCAACTATACGGCTTGCCTCAAATGGTTGGCTTTCACTCACCAACATGTATCACATTAGGATACATACTTCACTACCTCCCTCTTCATCCGGGACCACCAAAATCTCTTCTTCGGGTCTTGGTACATCCTTTTGCTACCTGGATGAATAAAATACTTGGAAAAATGAGCATCATCTAAGATCTTCTTCCGAAGTTCCATGTCACGGGGTACGACTATACGGTCTTTAAACCAAATAGTATCATGATCATCACATCGAAAGCATTTCATCTCACCCTCCTTCATACTCCTTTGGATGCGCGACATCCCTATGTCTTTCTTCTGAGCCTCTACAATCTCTCCCCAGATGGTGGGAATGAGAGCAAGATTATAGAGTGCTCCATATGGAACTAAGTATAGACTTGGCTCGTCCTCTTCCCTCAGAGTGATGAACAGATGGTTGACATGGGACTTGCGGCTCAGCGCATCTGCAACCACATTCGCCTTGCCAGGATGGTAGTGAATTTCAATCTCATATTCTTTGATCAACTCTAACCATCTCAGTTGTTGCATATTCAAGTCTTTCTGGATGAAGATGTACTTCAAACTCTTGTGATCAGTGTAGAGATGCACAAAATTGCCCAATTGATAGTGCCTCCACATCTTCAATTCAAGCAGCACGGCAGCGAGCTCAAGATCATGTGTTGAATAATGTTGTTCATGATTCCGAAGCTGCCGAGACCCATACACGATCACTCTTCTATCTTGCATGAGTACACAACCAAGACCAATGCCAGATGCATCACAATAGACATAAAATGGTTTGGTTGTGTCCGGTTGAGCCAACACCAGTGCTGTTGTGAGGTGTTTCACCAAGACTTGAAATGCTTCTTCACATTCTTTAGTCCATACATACTTTGTTCCCTTTATCTGCAGTTCCATCATTGGTTTAGCTATCTTTGAGAAACTCGGAATGAACCTCCGATAATAGCCAGCTAAGCCAAGGAAACTGCGAACTTCATGTACGGACTTGGGAGATTTCCACTTTAGGACTTGTAAAATTTTGCTTGGATCAACTGCAATACCATCAGCCGAGATGATGTGCCCTAGAAATAGCACTTGGCTGATCCAAAACTCACACTTGCTCAACTTTGCATATAGTTTGTGATCCCTTAACCGTTGAAGCACAATATGCAAGTGTTTAGTTTGATCTTCTTTGGATTTAGAATAAACCAAGATGTCGTCAATGAATACCATGACAAACTTGTCCAACTCCGACATGAACACCGAATTCATGAGATACATGAAGTGAGTCGGTGCATTGGTCAACCTAAAGGACATGACACTCATACAGCCAATACCTCGTCGAGAATGCGGTTTTAGGAATGTCCTTAGGTCGAATCTTAATTTGATGATAACCTGAACGAAAGTCCATCTCCGAAAATACCTTAAAACCCACTAGTTGACCGAATAAGATATCAATGCATGGTAGTGGATGCTTGTTCTTGATGGTAACCATTCAATGGACGATAGTCCACACACAACCTCAAAGTCTCATCCTTCTTCACAAACAACACGGAGCAGCCCCAAGGTGATGAACTTGGGCGAATAAAACCCTTGCTCAATAAGTCATTCATCTGCTCCTTCAATTCCGCAAGTTCCTTCGGTGCCATCCTATATGGCTTCCTCGATATTGGCATGGTTTCTAGCACAAGTTCAATCTTGAACTCGACGTCACGTTCTGGTGGCATGCCAGGAAGATTGTCAGGAAACACGTTTGGATAATCATACACCATTGGGATATCCTCAAGCTTCATGGCCCTTGTGTGATGCACCCCTGAGACTCTTGGTGCGGTATCTAAAAGATTCAAAGTGTTGCAACCATGGAATTGAGAATTCAGTTGGACAGTCCACAAGCTTATATTAAAGATAGCTCCACGATGTGTCAACCATGACATCCCCAAGATGAGGTCCTTCTGCTGACCTTCCAAGATGATGAGGTTCACCGGATAGATACGTCCACCCATGAACAGAGGTGCTCGAGAAACAACCTCATTAGCTAAAATATTTCCTCCTGGTGAACTGATATGAAATGGATGTGAGATAGTCACAATCGGCACTTGATGTTTCAACACAAAAGACTTGCTCACAAAGTTATGAGTAGCTCCAGAGTCAAACAGAATGACTGCTGGTTGATCATGTAAAGTAAACATGCCTGCTAAAACAGGTTCTCCTTCTAGAATGTCCTCAATCACAACATAATTAACACTGTCAGACTTTGATGAAGCTTTCCTTTTAAGTTCATGGTGCTGATTAGAATTCTTGGAAGAGGACAAAAAGACACGGTCATGTTCCGTCTTGTGACGTTCTCATGCTAAATGCATCCTCTGCTTTCCACTGAATTGAGGTGGACTGACAACCTGCACATCTTGCAGAGATGGGGCTGCAACAGTGAGATAATACTGCTGCGATGGAGGACCAGAACACACTTGCACGCTTTGCTGAGGTGCAGGTAAAGCCTCAACTGGATAGGAGTGATACTGAATCTACGGTGGTTGCTCACTCAACCAAAGCTCCCGACCAGATGATAAGCAATACACCGCTCGATCCTCCTGTGGAACATCACTAATAACCTCCTGTGACGTCTTCCTCTTCCTCCTCTCTGCCTGATAGCGAAGAGTTGCATCCTCCTAAACAATAGCGGCATCAACCAAGTCATTGTAGTTGCCGTTATTGAATAACACCAGTCGAGCTCCAAGCTTGATGTTCAGCCCTCGAAAGAAGCAACCACACTTCAATGCCTCAGTATTTACATACTCAGGCACATATTGACCCAAATGATTGAATGCCTTGGAGTATTCATAAGCACTCGTATCTCCCTGTTTCAACTCCACAAACTCCTCCAACTTGGTTTTAATCATCCCATAAGATATGTGACGTGAACGGAAAGCATCACGGAACTCCGTCCAGGTCACATGATGATCATCAGGGAGAGTGGTGAGATATGCAGACCACCAAGCTCCTCTGGATCCGTGAAGTTGTTGAGCGGCAAATAAAGCCTTCTGATATTCGTCACACTAGAGTAACTCAAACTTGGCTTCAATCACCCAGAGCCAATGACCCAACTCCAATGGTTCCAAGGCTTATGTGAAAACTGGCGGTATAGTTGCCAAGAAATCCAGATATGTGACTTGAGGTTGATCAAGTGGTCGAGCCTCAGGTTGTACACTCCTCTGTACCAACGTATGCAGAGACTCGGCCATCCTCGATAAGACTTCTGCCAATCCGGTTGATGATGGCACCTGTGGTAGAGTTGAGTCATCTCCACCATGAGCCGAAATACCCAGTTCACCCTCAGAATGAGTATGATCCATGCTGCAAGAGTGAGCATTACGGTTAAAATCCAAAGTTGCAATATCAACTGGAATCATGATAAAGACCGTAATACACATCACTTAACAATGTAGTAGGCAAGGTGTAAATAAAAATTAGAGCATTGAACTAGACTCAAATAAGTGATACTGCTCACCAATTACTTAACATGGTGTTTCAACTTTATGTTAATCTATCATGTCGATTAATAACCTCTAGACAAGATGAGTGACACAAGAAGGTGAAACTAAAACGATTTGAGTCGATAACATCGCACAATGGTTTGCTGTCCAGTTTCTGGTCCATCAGACCAGTCTGTAGAAATGTAGTTATTTATCACAGTTAAATGCAAAATTTGGTCTGGAGTGCAACTACAAAGTCGTAGTACACTCAAGAACCTTTCCATAATGTATTCATTTGACCCCATAGCATTTCTGGAGTGGAAGATATGGAAGTTTTATTAAAGGTTACAAGACAATTCAAATCTGGATTATGAACTTCAGTTCTGTTCCAGCTGACGATCCTGTATAAACTCGAAATTTGCTCCCAGTAAATGGCAGGAATAGGATTTGAATTGAAGACAAAAGTTTTAGAGAATTTCCAACCCTTTCAAGATTGTACTCGCACACTACCATGTGAGCTATGGAATAAAAGTTAAACAGGTTTGAAATTTATGGACATTTCTGGGAATTTTGACAGAACCTCCCCTGTATATATGGGTTTTTTGTCCACAGTTTATACAGATAAACAAGTACAATATATTGAGGTAATGTCAATTACAACATTGTAAAATATGAAGTTAAAATCCAAGATATTAAATGGTTCAACCTTACAAAAGTGTTATACAGGTTATAGTGCGCAATTACCAAACTCTGCCCTACTGGGTTCTGGTTCTGGACAGCCAGCACAGGTTTTTGCGACAAATGCAATTAAACCATGTTTATGCCAGTTTCAGATTAGGAGTTGAATAATAAGTTGATATAGGACTTCTTGAGATTTCCAAAAATTTATAGTTATGCCTATGTCAAGTTTTAAGATTAGGAGATATGACTGTCTAAATTTGACAGATGAGCTGACTGGTTTCTGCCAGCAGCTCTGCAGTGTACCAGTTTCAACCTGGAATTTGAATTGGTTCAGTGTCGAATTAGAAAACACTTCAGTTGACAAAGTTATAGTGCCAATTCTACCCTCTTGAGATATGTATCACAATAGGGCAGAAGATTGTTCTACAAGAAGTTATGGTGAAAATACAGGGACTGTGTAGTTGGGTAAGACATTTGTAGTAGTTTTTGTGGAGTTGAGTTTACACCAAGGTAGGATCATTTTAAGTCCTAATAACCATAATAAAATTTGTAGTTGACTTGATTATATTTTCATCCATATAGCATAAGCCTATGTTTTCTATAAACTAATCAAGGTTTCAACCTGGCGAAGTTGAGCAAACTTCTGCCAGAAATAAAGAACCTTGATTCTTCACTATTTATGATTGAAATTCAGTTTGTGATGTCCAAAACCTACCAGCAACTGGTAGTTGGACTTTAAAACACAATGCATCCATATTTTCATGGGGGATGGTCAATGTATCAAATGTGACCCGGCGGTACTACGTTCCTTACCAATGAAAATCTAACCGGTATATCCAGATACGTCTATAGGTGGCCCTAGTATCATTCACTCGCAAACGTGTTCTACTCACTCGCAAACGTGTTCTAAACATGTCGCTACAGTGGTTAGTGTACATGCAGAAAAACAATCAATCCCATTTCACACCTTCACACCACAAGGGCGGCTCTGGGAAACACAACAAGCAGTCACAATATACAAATATATATATGGAAGTAAATGCATACGACTCATGCACGAGTCGCCCCCGAGGGAATTCATGTCTCGAGGTACATGGCCGTACTAACACCCGCACGACAAGGGCTCCCGTATGAACCGGCTTATACATGCTCGGGCATATGTGATCGCATGCTTCCACACGTTCTGGAAAGCACACTATCGGGTTATATACCACTCGACAGGGGCTCCCACTAATTTTGAAGCACGCTGGGTACCGCATGTCATATGTTCTCAGAAACATGGAGAGTTTCAGAGACTCATATTGACTTTTCGTGCCAAGCCACGTAAACAATCACATACCACATCTCGTATGGAAGATCTTACCAAGATTGATCCGCTCTCGGTGGCGTACCATACCTCTTACCTGATGTTGGAGCGTCGTTACAGAATATAATAACAAGTAGGTTAGTATTGCCACCTTTATATCTTATACTAGTAATACTTATTAGTAGGCATATAACCATTTCCTCACTCATATACTCCTAAGTTTTTGAAAATATGCTCTTTTCATGCACACTGTTCCCAATGATGCCCTGATACCAGTCCGTGGGGACTAGGGTCCCAACATCCAAGGATCTCATCGGGTGGTGTTGTGCGATGCGACACCAACAACATACATGAAAAGAACGAGAATAAAACACAACACAAGTCTTTTATTTATAAACACAGCGAAAGTTTTACAATATATAACATAGGAAAGAAGTCTATACATCATACTATGCTCTCAGCACTAGCTATGCATGAGTAAAGCTGTCCATGCCCTCGGACGCTTTACACTAGCAGCACTCATAGATATCGGTGGCGTGCAGGGATTCCACTCAGCCGTGAACCCTAATGGGGTAAGGCATCGTCGTCAAGCCCGTAATCAATCGTATATCCTGCAAAAACTCGTTAACTGCAAACATGAGCATAAAGCTCAGCAAGACTAAGCCGTCTCACCTAAACATGCGACTCTATATGCAAGATAACCAACTAAGCATAGGTAGGATACTGCATAAACAAACTCGCCTACAAGTGGATCCTTAGGTTTCATGTTATTAGCAACAAGTTAACAGTTCAAAAAGATAACTTTAATGAGCATATACTAAAACACATAAGGTTGCCAGGCAATTAATCATCAAGATCATGTATCATATTCTCATGGCATTCTAGTTATTTACTATGTCACGACAATGACGGACAAGTGGTACTCAAATAACTGTGAGGAACGGTGAGTGCAATCGGTAGACACCCGATTACACGACATGCACACCCGCGTGGGAGACACATATGTGCTCTCCTCCCCGCATCATACGCGGCCACCGTTCAGCCAAGACCCCAATACCGAAAAACCTCTCCGTCCCAAGCAAAAGGTCCCCTACATGGACACGTCGAAGTTGCCCGCTAGAAGATTTACACCTTTGTGCCTTCGCATCTCCATTCAAGGACAGCAGAGGAGTTTCCACACTATAGTCTGGAGTTACATCAGTTTATTGGGCCCATATCCCATTATGCAACCGGTATAGTTCAAGCTTGCCCAATAGTGTCGCATACGGCACGATCCTCAAGCAACACAGGCTGGGCTATGCGCCCGAGACTCCATCTCATCGACTCCTATCTCCCTGCCTGGTCTCATATTTGTCTCATAAGACATTCTCTCATCTTTCATCCTCATATGAACTGTCAGTGGCGGACCTACAGGGTATGTCGGGTGGGCCCCAGCATACCCTGGGCCCAGCGCATGCATGCAGCGTATTCAACTCATTGCTGTTGCTCGGTTGGATTGAAAATGGAGTAAATCTGCTGTCACGAATTTCCTTCCATTCCGGTGCTTTGTTGGGAAGCAAAGATAAATTACAATCCGGTGAGGCAAAACAGAAAATCAACAGCTGGTCCTTTTTCCCGGCGGTGGCACCCACAAATACGCACCGCGAGCTACTTCGCCTTAGTGCTATTAGCTTAGATTGGATACCCAAACAAAGCGGCACCTCGTATCCTCGCCAACGATAGCCTAGCTAGCGATCTGGTTCTGCGGCCACGACGCAAGGGCCCTCAGCTTGTTACTACCTCGATTCAATTAAGGTGTGTCTACAATTTGGCGTAGTTTTTTTGTGGGACAGAGTCTCACAACTTCGCGTACGTATTTTTTTAAGTGGATGACGATGATATACTCAATGCATCCATGTCATTCAGAAAATCAACGACAGACAAGTTGTATTGTTAGTTTATTACATGACCAATTTATATTCTAATTTATTCATTTTAATATTTGTCATGTTATTTACTTTTTTATACTGAATTATGTTACAAAATTTACAGTTATTTACTGAATTGATAAATGTTTTATGAAATCGCTTGTAAAATTTCTTTGGCATACGCTGTAGTAAAATTCTAGGTCCGCCACTGTCGCGAGTAGATTCCAACTACTCGACTTCTACTGGTATATCTACAACATTAGCATGATGGTTCTACACGTCAAGTTGTAAACCTTTCCAACCCTCCCATAGGATTTGTGGATATGCAAGTGGAGTATCAAACACCTTACACGTAATGCACATATCATATACAACTTGTAGACGTAAGTGAATAACACTGGAAAACTTTGAAAATCTCTTAAATGCAAGCTAGAGCTTGCCTTAGTTTGCAACACGATTAAATGTCAATGGTCAGTGGTCTTCCTCTGGAGACTCCGCCAAGGACTTCAAGTGGACACCCTGGCCTTCTCCTCCAAGGAATGCTCCTAGTCGAGTTTCAACGTCACGTGAACTATCGAAATGCAAGTGCATATATAAGCATGAGATAGCATAACATTTAATTCTGTTGTAATAAGTTTAGTACAGAAACTAAGTGATTGAGAATGGAGTTCCTGTTGTTGTGATCTACAGGAATAAAGGAATATTGATGTGAAATGGGAAAAGAATAACTCCACATTTGATTTAGAGTTTATATGCACATAGACATATATAAAAGGATTTCTGATGCTACAGAGGTCCAATGAAACTGAAAATTTAACAGTTGTTTCAATGGATGATGTGAAGACAGTGTGCAAATTTTGAGTTCTAGCAAAGGTTGTATGTGGTCACAACAATTCCATATGTATTTCCACTTCTATGAATTTTCGTTCAAATTCTAGGTTGGTATCATGTCTACCAGTGATTGTATCATGCAGAGGGGCTTGTCCTGGTTCTAACAAAATTTATTTCACATTTTTCCAAGCTTTCGGGAGTGAGATATAGAATTTAGAAGATGGAAATGATTTTGTGGAAATAGTTTCTGGTGATTTATGAACAGCAGAACTAAAATCGAGGTTTAGGCAACCTATAAAGGTTCAGTGCGCCTGATATTTTTACTGGAGCTGAGGAACATCAAAAGTAGGTCCTGGTAAATTTTGGTGAATTTCTAATGGAGTGATCAGCTGTGAAAATTCCATGAGTGTTTGGAGTAATCGGATTACCCAGAATTGAAAAATGGTTTTCATGGAAACTAATTGGTACTATCAGAAACTAGAGCTCAAGTTCTTTAAAACAAAAATTGTTCGAAGATTTTTGGAGCAATCTATAGGGAGTTATGGATTTTCTAAATTTGAATGAAATCTGGAAATCCTGGAATTTATTTAAATTCGAATCAAGGCCCTGGGCCCCACGGGTGACATGGCACGCTCTGGTCGAGGCAACAGCGAGGTTCACACATTTTTTTCCCACGTAGCCACACGGGATCCCCCTGCCACACCAGATCCGTGAATAAAGAACACAGTCGCTGATGTGCGGGCCTCGCCGCGGTTGTCTTCAACCTTGCGCCGGCGGCTCCCGGCGGTGCTCGACCGGACCCGGCAGTGGCGCCTCGCTGGCAAGGTCTTCCTTGCCTCGACACAACCCGAAAATGACCGCCCCCTCCTAACTTTTGATGAGGAACACGATGGTACCCTCGGTGTAGCTTGCCGACGGCCGGAAACGACGGCGCATCGGCGGCGGCGGCTAGGGTTCCGGCCATGTCGAAACCGCTGCCCCGTGCTCAAACTCTTCGAGAAAGGCTTGGGGAGGCTCCTGGGAGCATGAGGGAGGTGCAGTCGTCGTGGAAAGGCCGGTAAACAACCGTCAACAGCGACAGAGGTGGTTTTTAAAGGCGGAGGGAAGAACTCGTGATTCTCGAGCTCTGGTTGACCATTTTTGGTAATTTCAGTTCGAGAGGGTGTGTAAGGAGGTGAAGAAACTATTTTCTAGCAAATGTGAAGAATAATTACGTGTGAAAACCAAATTGAAATGGAAACCTAATGAGTTCATATGCTTTGTCTGAGAGAAAAACTTGTATAATTTGTTCGATACTCACATAAACGAGGAACAGTCTTCACCGTTGCATAGAGGGTGCCTGGGCGCACCACTTTGCTGTTGGAGTGGAGGCCTGAGAAGGCCCGAGTCGGGACGTGACGGCGAAGCAGAACCAGCAGCGGTGTGTCCTTCCGAAGGTCACCAACAGAACTGCAAGCACTTGCTATATGAGGATGGAAACGAGGACGAAGGAGGAGGGGAAGGAATAGCAGAGGGTCGCGCGTCTTTTACTATTATGACCACAGCGAGACCTGCCTCGGCTGGCCGGTAATGGCCGCGCAGCTCCGGTAGTCGGAAAATGCGTGCGCAGGAAATCGAGAGCGAGCAGAGCTTCGGGAGAGAGAGAACGTAGAGAGCAGAGCGATCTTTTGTCGTGAGCTGGGATCAACCAGAGCAGTCGGCAGCGGCAGCTCGCCTCAGTGGCACATTCCTTCACGTCGGCGCGCTGTGAGAGAGCAAGCAGAGTCGGTTCAACCGTGTCCCAGTGACAGGTGGGTCCCACCTTCTTCTCCTCTCACACCTTCTCTGGTCATTTTATTCTCCCATCAAAAGGCCTTCAAAAATTCTCAAACTTGGTGGTAAAATCAATCAAAATATGAGGAATCCAAATCTGAAGTCAGATTCTATATTCAACAAAATTTGAATCAGATTTAAATGAAAGTTTGAATTCATGTGTAATTCCATTTCCCATTTATTTACATTAGTAAATGGACTTTGCAAGTGCTGAAACTTTGCAAATAATGTTTTTGAATTATGCAAATAATGTTTCTGACCAATTCTTTACGTCCACATATCTTCACCCCGCCTTGGAAACATATAGCCACGTCCATGCACTCCTTGCACACGTGCAAACATCTTCCAACGACGTCCACGATACCTTCATATGCATTGTTCTTGATTCAAACATGTTGCGCAACATTCTGATCAACTCAACCATAATTCCACCTAAACTTGGTTGTTTAACCTCATCTTCTCCCTAAGACTAATTCAATGGATCCCGTCACCATCTATGTCTTGAACTCAGGCAACATCTGCACATGAATAAACAAACGATACTTCCGAGCAGAAGTTCTCGACTTGACTCTCGTTAGTTCCGATAACCACAAAACCATACGTGAGCACCTCACGTAAGCATGTTGCAAACTATAGCAAAACAATATCATCCATAACCACCAACACACACCAAAAACATAGTAAAAGAATACTAAGAAAGCTTTCCATAATCCAAAAAGAAAGTTCGAAACATTGCAAGTTAAAAGCGGAACCACTGTGATCAAGTTTTGGACCTGGCCAAAGCTAACCGGACCTTAAGTCGGAGCTTACCAAAGCTAGCAACACCTATCACCAGAGCTTACCAAAGCTAGCACGACCTAGCACCAGAGCTTACCAAAGCTAGTCGAACCTAGCGCTGGAGCTGACTAAAGCTACTCGGATCTAGCCACAGCAAGTGGGACCTAACCAAAATAAGTCGGACCTAGACAAAGAAGTCGGACCTAGCCAAAGCAAGTCAGACCTTGCCGGAGCTACCCAAAACAAGCCAGACCTATCGTCGAACCTTGCAGGAGCTCGGACCTAGAGTCGGACCTTGTTAAAAAGGTGTTTTGGCGGTATTCAAAACTTTTATCATAATAACCAATGTATTCAGCAAACATAGGTCTCACATTCTTTTACTAAGTTTTTGATCTGTTTTGGTTGTTATCGTTTTTTTGCTATAGTTTGCAACATGCTTATGTGAGGTGCTCACATAAAGTGTTGTGGTTTTTGGAACTAACGTGAGTCAAGTTGAGGACTTGTGATCGGAATTATCGGTTGTTTATTCATGTGCAGGTGTTGCTTGAGTTCAAGACATGGCTGGTGACGGGATCCATAGTCTTGGGGAGAAGATGAGGTTCAACAACCAAGTTCAGAAGGAATTGTGATTGAGTTGATAGGGAGGTTGCGCAACATGTTTGAATCAAGAACAATGCATATGAAGGTATCGTGGACGTCGTTGGAGGATGTTTGCATGTGTACATGGAGTGCATGGACTTGGATGCATGGTTCCAAGGCGTGATGAAGAGATGTGTATGTAGAGAATTGGTCGGAAAGGTCCAACCGACTAGGTTATAGACTTACGCTACGGCTGAGTCGGGTTTGACTCAAATATGGTAAGATTTGAGTTGGTTATGATAGGATTTCGTGGTGAGCATGAAGTTGAGTTGTATTTTGGAATGTGAGATATGTTCCTAAGGTGATTGCAAGTCTTAAGATTGCCTGTATCTGCGTATAGAAGAATCTTGAGCAGTTATCGAAAGTTTTAGTGGAAACTGAGTAGGATACGAGTCCTCGTTAGGACTGGATTGGCCTAAGGGCTGGTTATATAAGCAAGGGAGGCCAGAGCTCATGGAACATGGACTTTGGGCTCTTCCTCTTCTGTTATATTGAATAAAGATCGTAGTTTAAAGGAACTTTTGTGCCTTGTTCATCCAAATTGTTTCAGATAAATTTTTCTCGTAGAGTTTCTGCACATCACTATCTTGCTTCGGTGGTTTTATCATAACTCGAGTTTTAGAGATCTAATTGATGTGATTCTTTTTAGGTTGTCTTCACAACTTTATTATCTATTATATGTGAAAATTTCACAGTCATTGGATCTGTGGTTTCTGATCTACACGAGTTTCTTTGTAGTGTTGTAGATCTGATTTTTCTCGGGTAGAACAAATTGGCTTTTGTTCGATCATTCGATCGCAACTTGAGCTTTTCTCAACGGATTTTCATGATGCTTATTGTGACGTCTTCGTCACTTGATTTTACACAATCTATACTGATATTGTCGCAATTGGTCACGTTTAGATTAGTCGCAGACACTATTTCTTTAACAAATCAATTTTCTGCCGAGGGGTTTTTGTTGCTTCTGCTGAAAAAGTTGTAATCTACCATTCACCCCCCATCTAGTAGCTTTTCACGTGCTCTTTGATCCTACAATTGGTATAAGACACTACAAGAAACGCGGTCATTTGCGACGGCTGGATTTATTTGCAATGGCCAGCCATCGCAAATAATATGGTCGTTGCAAATAAGTACTCATTTGCAACAGCTGCGAAATAGACCGCCGCAAATAACGTTAATTGCGACGACCATAAGTTAAGCTGTCGCAATTAAGGATGCCATCGCAAATAAGGGCTATTATCGGCCGACCCGACCCCGACGGTTCATTCACATCACACCGAGCCCCCGCCGCCTGCCGCGTCCCCGCCGCCCTGTCACGCCCCCGCCGTCGGCCCGCCGTCGCCGCCTCGCTGCCGCCCCTGCTCCCACCGCCAGCCTAACGCGGCCCCGCCGCCCCCGGCCCCACCCCCGCGGTGCCACCCCCTCCAGCTAGCCGCGCCCTCGCCCCGCGTGATGCCGCCCCCTCACACCGCCGGCCCGCCGCGCCACCGGCCCCGCCCTCGCCCCCACAGCGCCGCCCCTCCGGCCGCGCCCTCGCCCCGAGGCGCCGCCCCCTCCGGCCACCGGACCGCCACACCCCCAGTCCCGCCCCTTCCAGCGGCGCCCTCGCCGCCCCCAGCCCCGCCCTGAGTGGCCCTGCCCCTGCAGCGCCCCCACCCTCGTCATCCACGCGGACAGCACCACCTGGGCGCCCTCACCGCGTCCCCTGCGCCCCCGGCTCCCCCGCGCTCAACGCGCCGCGCCCCTGCCGCCCCCGACTCCAGACAGCAGCGCCGCTGGTCTCCTCCAACACCTCCGCCGTTCGTCCGACGTCGCGCCGTATGTATGTTACTTGTTAATTGTTCCTATATTTAGTTATTATGATTAGTTGTTATGTGAATTATTAATTTTTATGTGAATTATTAGTTGTTAATTGTTCTCATGAGTAGTAGTTAGTTTTTCTTATGATTAGTTGTTAACTGTTCTTGATGATTAATTGTTATGCAAATTATTAGTCATTAATTGTTCTTATGATTAGTTGTTAATTGTTCTTATGATTAGTTGTTAATTGTTCTTGATGATTAATTGTTATGCGAATTATTACTTAGTTGCAATGTTCTCAATATTTGTAACTCTATGGCTTTGTCTGTCGTCCTAATTTTCTATTCTGTTTAGTGTATGTTTGGATTTTAGTGCATTTATATAATATTTGCAACACTCGTGCATTGATATTTAATATTTTTGATTGACTACTTAATTATTTAAATAAAGGGGTTTTGGCCGGCTCGGACCAACCCGGAAGGGCACGACACGCAATAAGTGTGATCGTGCCATGTAGACCATTGTAGTGGTACCTTATGCGTCAAGTTGACACGGAAGCGAACGGGTTGTAAGGATGTCAATGACCCGCGATTTCGTGGACGGTGAAAATGGATGTGGAATTGTCATCTAAGACGAACTTTCCTCTCACTCTTTCTCTAGTTCTTTCCTCTCTCTTAAATGACTTCAAAATGAAAATGAGCAATGTAATCTATAGCAATGTATTACCGGTTTCGGATCGGCACGTCTCACATGCCATTGGCATGTGAGATGTGCAGGTTCAGAATTGTCCCTTTTTGGACAGCCTGAGAGTGATCAAGGGGGCGTGGCTTGTGACGAGACGCGAGTCCGGATTTGGACGATATTTCGGTGGCGTAACCCTGTTGTTCTTTGCGGCACCATTTTTGGGTGTGCAGTGGAGAACAACGGGGTTATGCTGCCGAAATTTCGTTTGAATCCGGATCACGCATCTCGTCATGAGCACGCTCCGCTCTGTCACTCTTGGGTGGGTTTAGGATCTATCTGCCTAGGTTGTAGGGTCGTGACATAACATAACAATGAAACTAATAATGATTTGTCTGCTTTAAAGGTATACTCTGACGCATCTCGTCATGCTGTCAAAATTTTAGGACCTATCCTGTATACATTAACGAAAAATTCTTTCGTGTTAAACTGCAGAGCCAAACATGGGTGAAGACCGCAGTTGGATGTATACTGGCTGGAAGAGCAGAACTGGTGGTCACTCGGATGAGTGGTTTATCAAGTTAGATAAATCTTTTGATCGAGCATTTTTGTTGTCAACGGAAAATATGGTGCGGTGCCCATGTACAAAATGCCGGAACACCACGTTTTTTAGAAGATTGGAGCTTTTGTTTCACTTATGTCGAAACGGTTTCACTCCACATCATGAAGTGTGGACCTTTCACGGCGAGACTAATTCTCGAGTCATAGCAGAAGTGGATGAGGATGATGATATAATAGAGGTTGATAGGATTGATGAGATGCTAGAAGCTCTGGAAGCGGAGGATCCTCTTACAAATGAGTCATAGAAGTTCTTCAAGGAGCTGAAGAAATCATAAGAGCCGTTGAATGAACACACGGTTGTCACCGTACTTGCTTTCTTGATTAGATTTATGGCAATTAAGTCCAAGTACTTTTTTTCCATCAACTGCTACAATGATCTCATGAAATTGATCTGCGATATCCTTCCACAACCTCACAATGCGCCACCAGATATGTATCATTCAAAGATCAAGATATCTGGTCTCGGTATGAAGTATGAGAAAATCGATGTGTGCCCAAACAACTGCATGCTATTCTGGAAAGAGCACGCCAATGAGAATATGTGCTTGAAATGTGGTAAATCGAGGTATGTCGAAGTTGTTAATGACGATGGCGATAATGTGATGACAGATGTCGCACATAAGCAGTTTCGTTACTTGCCTGTCACACCTCGGTTGAAGCGGTTGTTTCTTTCAAAAAGAACCGCAAGACACATGAGATGGCACAAAGAAGGAAAACATGAGAACAAAGAGTTCTTGACGCATCCGTCCGACGGTGATGCATGGAAGGCGCTAGACTGTTTTGATCCAGACTTTTCTCGTGATGCGAGGAATTTTCGCATCGGATTAGCGACAGAGGATTCTCACCATTCAGTATGAACGCCACGCCATACTCATGTTGGCCTGTCTTTGTCATTCCGTACAACCTGTCACCTGCTTTTTGTACGAAGAACAAGTTCATGTTTCTCAGCCTCATTGTACCTTGACCTGATCATCCCGCGTCACGTCTCAACGTGATGTTAAAACCGCTGATCGAAGTATTGAAAGTCTTGTGGACAGGTGTCGAAGCATGCGATAGTTACAAGAAGCAGAAATTCAACCTTTGAGCTACTTATTTGTGGTCCGTCCATGATTTGCCAGCATACGGCAAGTTTTCCAGATGGAGCACTCACGATCGTCTGACGTGTCTGATATGTGCTTCAGACACGGATTGCTTTCGACTAACTCATGGAGGCAAAATATCTTACTTTGATTGTCACAGACGTTGGCTGCCCTCGAATCACATATTTAGGCAGCAGAGGCATGTCTTTCGAAAGAACACTGTTGTCACTAAAGGACCACCGAAGCGTCTCAACAGGTCAGAAATTTCTGATATGTTGGACAAACTAGTGCCTGATGAAGGTCGTCCTGGATATTTTGTAGGTTATGGAGAGGAACACAATTGGACTCACATATGTAGACTTTGGGAGCTACCGTATGTGAAGTCGTTGATTCTAATGCACAACATTGATGTCATGCATCAAGAGCATAACATGAGCGAAAGTATCATAAGCACTTGCATGGATATGCCTGGCAAAACGAAAGACAATTATAAAGCTAGACTAGATTTGGCAGACATTTGTCACCGTCCAACTCTTGAAATATCTGAAAGTGGTGGAAAGCCACGTGCTTCTTTCTATCTTTGATCGAAAGAAAAGAAAGAAGTTATGAAATGGATGAAAACTTTGAAATTCCCAGATGGTTACGCAGCTAGACCGAAACGAGCCGTAGATGTTAACACAGGAAACCTCACTGGGTTGAAGAGTCATGATTATCACATTATAATGGAAAGACTCTTACCTGTTATGTTTCGAGGCTATCTAGATGATATGGTGTGGAAGGTTTTAGCCGAGCTCAGCTATTTCCATAGACAGCTTTGTGCTAAAGAAATCAAGATCTGGATGGTGGATAAGTTAGAGAAGGAGATACCCATACTTTTATGTAAGATGGAAATTTTTTCCACCAGGTTTCTTCAATCCAATGCAACATCTGCTTATCCATCTTCCATTCGAAGCTAAAGTTGGCGGTCCTGTGCAATATAGGTGGATGTATCACATTGAAAGAGCGCTACGATATTTGAAACCAATGGTTGGCAACAGGGCAAGGGCGGAAGGGTGCATCGCTAAAGCATATACTCTTAAGGAAGTATGATACTTTTCAAGTGTCTACTTTGCAAAAGAAAACAATATTAATACTTTGGCGATGCGGTACAATGTGGACGAAACACCCCCTCTAAGCGACCTTTCCATTTTTCAAACGAGAGGCACCACCGTTGGTAGCTACACGACCTACGTGCTATCCGAACTTGAAAGGACTGTTGCTTTACTCTACATGTACACAAATATAGAAGGCATGCAAGAATACTTCAAGTAAGTGTTTGTCCTACATTTATGCTAATCGACATATTTTGCTACACATGTATTCTAAAAGATGTTTTTTCATATTCAGCGAGTTCCACAGATAATGTTGGCCACATAGGCATCAACCTACGGCCAAACAAGTAGAAGGGATGCGAAAAGAAGGAATAAATGGGGGGGCAGAGTTTCCTATCCTGGTTTCGAGATTATGTAATATTCTCTCGTCTTCTATGTATTATAAGCTACTATTATTAAAGAAGTATTATTTTAACTTAAGATCATTTATGACAGTGTCGGACTCACAATGTCCATGAAGATTTGCGGCAGCTATCTTCTGGATTGGTGAATGTTAGAAGCTATGATCGATATGACATAAGTGGCTTTTGATTCCGTACAACTCATTTTGAAGCTCTTTGTCCTCTCGCGGCAACATCAAATTCTGGTGTTGTGACGAGAGCAATGGACACTCAAGGGAATTTAACTGATTGTTATGGGATCATTAACAAAATCCTTGAATTTACTTTTACTGGAAATAAGACCCTTCGAGTTGTCTTCTTTGACTGTGACTGGTTTGATCGCACTCATGGAACTCGAGAAAACCAATTTGGAATGGTGGAAGTGAAACATAAGGACCGACTACGAGGTTACGATACATTTGTTCTTGCACATCGAGTGGAACAAGTGTATTATCTACCTATCCATGCACGAAGCTCAGTACTTGGTGGGTGGTATATAAGGTGAATCCTCGTGAGCGGTTATATACTCCTGGGGATTATGGTTACCATGATAGCGAAGACGTTGAAGAAGTGTATCAAGAAGAAGTGTTGCCAGACACTTTCATCGTCGAGCTTGGTGTAGGACTCAATCAATTAGTTGGAGATGTTGAAGACGTTGAAGATGTAGAGACAGATGATATGCAAAAACGGAAATTAGAACAGGCCACGATGGAAGATCGTTGGGCTGGTTTAAGGAGTAGGGCACATGCACATGATAATGATGTTGCTGAATTTTGAAAGTGATTACAAGTAATGTTTTCTTGAAGATAGTAACATGAATTTTGTATATTTTATTTGCATATTTACTGATTATTTAATTAAAACAGGATGGCGTCAAAGAAGGGTAAGAAGGTGCCACCGATGAGGGGGTTCTACCCCTCTAGACCTGAGGACACTTTCGCTGGTGCCTCGTCAACTGGGAGCAGACGCTCTCAGCTGTTGGGACACGTTCTGAGCAGCTCTAGAGCTTCATCACAGGTAAACTTCACTCGTTTTTGACAAATTCTTTAAATTCAATTTCACATTAAACTTACTTATGAATCATTTGAATGTTGTAGTCCTCACCGGCTGACTCAGAGACTGCAGTGCCAGTTGACCTTGGCTACCCTTCGTGAGCCAGCCCATGGCCAACCAGCCCTCAACTGGCGATCCTTCTGTTCCTGAGGCCTTTGGCTCGGTTGGTGACGAGTCGTCTGGGTCACCTGACGTAGCGCCCCAACAAATGCGGAGGACGAGGATGACTCACTTTCTCAGTCCTTCTGCTGTCCCTTCACAGAGGATCGTGATTCGTCCAGTCGGAGACAGGTAATAAAAATTATAGTGTTCAATTTTAGTTTCTTTTGGTTACTTAAGTAATGAATCAATAAATATCTTGCAGGGTTTGGGACGACACGTCTTTCACCGGTGAGAGACACCAAAGACTGGTGAACGGTGTCCTCAGGTCCTTAGTGCGTTTGCACTATCCCGGGGTCATCGACGGGGTGCCTGCTCTTTCGTGGGAGGACTACGCACGCATCCATCACCAGGAGCACGACAACCTTCAGGAGGCCGTATGGGCTGATTTAATGGTAAGTATGTTAAAAATAGTTTCTATGTTTTAACTCTTAAACTCTTTTAATGAACATATCTTCAATATATTCTTTATCGCAGGCAAGATATACTTCAGAGGACCCGAACGACCCTCGCCTGGTTGAGGATGCGAGGCGAGTGTTTCACTACAATGCTGCCAAGGCGCTTCGACAAGCTTTGTCGAACGCCCGTGTTCAAATTATTAATGAGCACTTGAAGGCGAACCAGCACCACGTGCTACACTTCCGGCAAGAGAGCGAGAGGCACCTAACGGAGGAGGAGTATGCGTAGGTACGTGGGGTGTAGTAAGTATTTTTTTCTGATAATTTCCTTGATGGTATTTTTAACGACTTCCAACTATGTGCAGGGCCACGTGAGCTGGTTGTAGGGTCGGACCGATGCATTTCAGGCCCTTTGTCGCTACTGGGCTAGCGATGAGTTTAAAGCTAAGTTCGAGAAGGCTCGAGAGTGCAGAGGGGTCGAGGGGAAGAGCAGGCACGGCCAAGATAACCACTTGCATTTAGCTAAACGCATGGTAAGTGTATGTAACTTATGTTTATATATTCATAATATATTGTTCGTACTAACACGTATTGACAGGAGCGCGAGACGGGGGTGCCGCCGACCCCTGCTGATATTTGGAAGAGAGGTCACAGGGACCCTTCTCGGCCTCAGGGGTGCAGTGAGGCTGCAGCCGAGCGATTGGCAAGTTTATAAATCATTCATATTAAATATAACTATATGTATTGTTGAACTTACACAGTTTCCTTGTTTTGCAGGCTAAGTACGGGGAGGAGGCTAGGAAGATACACGGCGAAGATTTCGATTGGGAACGTGAACCAATCGATCCTCAAGCCGCGTATGCAAGCGGAGGTGGAAAAGCACACAGAAGGTGAGTTTATAAGTCATTTTATCATTTTTAATTCAAAGTATTCAAGATATTTCAATTTGATATTACTGACTCTCTTTTTTATAGGTTCGCCATATTCGACGGAGTTGTCGACTAGAGGGCGGGGAGACCTGCGAGAGGCAGCTCCACGCAGGCTTCTTCGGTGGGCATGGTAGGTCGTCGCGTCTCGCAGAGGGACATTGAGATGTAGTCCCTCCGACAAACTGTAGAAGAGAACTTCGAGCGGCAGGAGGAGGAAAGGAGGGAGGCAGAACGCCAAAGGATCGCGATGGAGGCCACAATCCAAACCCAGGCAGCAGCGTTGGCGCAGATGCGAGAAGCAATGGAGGTAACAAAATAAAAACTAAAGTTCTCATTAATTCAGCGTAAATGACTTACTAATATGTAACATTTAATGTTTGCAATGACAAGCCATGGGCTCGGGCGCAAGGTCATGGGATCCAGCTACCGCCACTACCACCGGTCCTTCCGGGCGATCCTTATTTTGCGGGTCAGGTAATTTTCTATGTCAACTTAACAATTCTAGTTTTAACTCAACTTAACCAAAATAAAGCGAGGAAATGGAGTGACAGTGAAAGATAGATAGAGTGAGAGATGAAGTTAGAAGAGGGAGGAATATAGAGAAAAAAGGATTGAAATAGAAGAGAGAGGAGATAGTTAGATAGAAGAAAATGATTGAGATGGAAGAAAGAGAGATAGAAGAAAGAGTGATATATAGTTAGATAGAGTGGAAGAGGAATGACGAGAGAGAGGGAGATTGGAGATAGAAGGAGAGGGAGAGAGAGAGAGAAACGGAGATGTAGATTGAGATAGAGGCAGGAAGATAGAGGGAAAATGATAGCAATTGAGAGATAGAGAGAGAGGAATGAAAGAAGAGAGGAAGAGAGGGGATCTAGATGGAGATAGAGGGAGATGGAGGGAGAGATGTTGATGCATTTATATTCTAACTCCAAACTAATTGTAAGGATCTGCCACGGCTGCACAAACTCTGTCGCCGTTGCTACCGCCACCTGGAATGAGGCGCGACGACGACTTCGACTTCGGAGGTGGCTACGGAGGTCAGACGGGCGAGTGAGCCATTGTTTGGTTTGTTTATGGTGATGCCATGTCTCGACGATGTGTTGTGATGTATTTTGAGACTTTTATGATGTTTATGTGACTGTTTGTTATATATTGCCTGTTGTGTGATTCTGGCCATCGAGCCGGGTAGTATTTTCTGTTTTTTTTAAATAAAAAACCTTATTTGTGACGGCTTTTTATATAGTACCATCGCAAATAAGGACCAAGGCTGTCGCAATTAAGCCTTTGCTATTTGCGACGGCCTGGCCGTCGCAATTAACGCTTATTTGCAATGGCCAGGCCGTCGCAAATAGTCGCGTGGGTCCCAGAAGAGGACATGTGGGCCCTGCCGGCTGAACTTATTTGCGACGGCCTGGCCGTCGCAAATACGGTTTAAATTGTGACGACCAGGCCGTCGCAAATACTGATGTGGGGCCCACCTGCCTTCGGGCAATAACTTGCGACGGCCGCTGCGAGCCATCGCAAATAGACTTATTTGCGATGGTGGTCGTCGCAAATAAGCTTAATTGCGACGAGTAATTTGCGACACAAATAAGCAAAGCCGTCGCAAATAGCTTATTTGCGATGGCCCTGGCCGTCGCAAATCGTCAGGATTGCTGTAGTGAGAGCCACGGTGCTTTAATCTTTAAGATTTACACTTGTTTTGAATAATCATCATGGATAAATACTCTGCCAAACCTTGTGTGTTTAGTGGTATTGATTTTCAAGTTTGGAAGGCATGCATGGAGGCTTTCATCCAGGCGCAAGGTTTTGCAACATGGGGAAAGGTGTACAAGCCTTACGAAGTGCCGCCAAATGATCAAGTTACAGCTACAAATCTGAGAGGTGTCGACAACAACAACAAGGCTCAGAACTTGATCATACAAGGACTAACTCAAAGCAACTTCGACCATGTTGCTCACCTCCGATCTACGTACAATGTTTGGAAAGCTCTATGTGATTACCATGAAGGATCCAACATGATCAAGGAGGTAAGGAAAGACATGTTGAAAAAGGAGTACATGCGCTTTGAGATGCAACCAGGTGAGTCCATCGACGACCTCTTTGCTCGCTTTAATAAAATTCACAGCAACTAGCGTCGCATCAATGATAATTTTTCAGATGCTGAGAATGCTAGGCAATTACTAAGTGCATTAGACATGTCAATTTGGGAGATGAAAGTCACATCTATTTGTGAATCTACTGTCATGAGTACACTTACTTTAGATGTTATATATTCTAAATTGAAAACTAATGAAATTGATATAATCTCACATAAGAACCACAGCAAGTCTCTTGCATTTGTTTCTCAATGTTAGCTCCGACCAATCTTCATCTTGTGGAGCACTTGCTTTGTTGTTCTCTCTAACCATTGAACGGATTGGAGAGTTTCTAGAGGAAGAACATGCACTCATATCTACCCGGTTCTCAAAAGCATTGCAAAATGTGAGAATTAAAAGGAGAGGGAGTGTCGGACCTCAACGATGCTTCAAATGTGGTAGGACAGGACATATTTGCACGATTTCCCTAAACTTTCATGTACTACTTCCCGTGATGAAAAGGAAACAAGGACAAAGCACTCCCCTGCAAACAAAAACAAGAAAAAGAAGGATTTTATAGGATGCCAATTGGTGAATTGTTTTATCTCTGCACTTTAAGAACTTGGCTCGAGCGATGTGGACATCAGAAGTGACGAAGATGAAGATGATTTGGCAAACTTGTGCTTCATGGCGGGCAAGTCAAGATCAAGTATGGAGGAGGTAGAACACAACAACAATAATGAAGAGGTATGTCCTACTTGCGAAGAAATGTGTGATGCTATTTCTCGTGACACTGTAATAGTTAAGAAAAAAGACAAAAGCTTAGGGACAATGTTGTTAAAATTGAGTCACTGGAATCTGAAATTAATCATTTGAAATCTTTGATTACTAGTGATGATTCTTGTTCCTCATGTGATTTAACATATGGACAATTGTCCTCTCTAAGAAGTGCACACACCTCCACACTTGATAAACTTGAGTTAGAGATTGAAAAGAACAGAGAGCTTGCTGCACTTAATGATAAAAACTTGAAAGATGCTTGCTATTCTACAAATGATTTGCATTTTTCTACTTGTGATGATCTTGATAAGAAACTACAAGATGCTATGAATGAAATTTCTATATTGAACAATGCATTACGTGCTCATAAAGTTATATATTGTTATAATTGCAAATTAAAAGGAAAAACTTCATGTGGAAATTGCCTTGATCTGTCAAATAAACTTAATGACATGCATAGGGCACTAGAGCAATTTTGTATTGGGAACATAAATCTAAACTTCCTGCTTAATTCATCTAAATCTTGTAATGATAAAACTTGTTTAGGTTTTGATTCTCATGCTTATGCTAAGGCACATCCACCTAAAATTGTGAAGTCATTAGGAAGTGGTTTGATTCAAACAGTTCATAAACAAAATGAAGTGCTTTTCAAATCTGCAAGAGTATTGTCTCATCTGGTTTCTAATAAAAATATTGCTTGCTCATCTAGACATGAACACAAAGTTAAATTCCATTGTACCTACTATGGTAAAGATGGTCATGTCATAGATTTTTATTATAGACTAGATAAACAACAACAAAAAAAGAATGCAAGCTAGATCTCATAACTCTCATGCTAAATTTGCTGCACATGCTAAACCGAATGTTAGGAACTTTTAACCTTCTTTGATGAGTCATAAACATGCAAAGTTTGCTCCCAAACCTACTATTTTTCATAATACACATGTAACACCTCGTAGGTTAGTAGTTGGGTACAAAAATTCTCGAACTTTGGCTCATAGACCTGCTGTTTTATCTCAGTTTTCACGTGTTATTCCTGCTGCACGTCGTGTGACTCAGTACTGGATTCCTAAATGCCTTTTGACTAACCCCACTATTGAGTCGTCGACATATTGTGCTTCTGTGTAGGCTACACGCTTGAGGAAGGAGAACATTTGGATTGTGGATTCAGGTTGCTCACGCCACAAGACCAGTAACAAAGATTGGTTCTCCTCCCTCTCTTTTGTCTCACGTATAGAGAATGTTACTTTTGCCAATAATTCTTCAACTCCTATAATTGCTAAAGGTTCGGTTAAAGTAAATGATCACTACAAATTGAAAGATGTGGCACTTGTCAAAAATTTGAAATACAACTTGCTTTCTGTTTCTCAATTGCTAGATGATAATTTGAAAATTATTTTTAATAAAAATTGCTATAAAGTTGTAGATTCAAATAGTGAGCTTATTTTTAACATGTCTCGGTTTGGAAGAGTTTTTAAAGCTAATTTTGATATATCATCCTCTAAGCATAGGTGTCTAGTTGCTAATGATTCAAATGACTTATATTTTTGGCATCGTTGACTTAGTCACGTAGGCTGGTCATCTAACGCGTGTTAGTGCTCTTGATTGCATACGTAGGCTGCCTAAGCTTAAAGGGGACAAAGAAATTGTGTGCTCTTCTTGTAGACATGCTAAGATGGTTGTAGTTTCACATGCTCCTCTCACAATGACCATGCTAACTGAACCGGGTCAACTTTTGCACCTTGACACCGTAGGACCTTCACGTGTTCAATCCTTCAGAGCTAAATAATATGTTCTTGTGATTGTTGATGACTATTCTAGATACTCTTGGGTGTAATTTATGACATGTAAGAATGAAACTTTTAGTCACTTTAGAAGTTTAGTTCTTAGACTTTCACTTGACAACTCAGGATTTCTAAAAGGAATTAAAAGTGATAATGGAACTGAATTTAAAAATCAATCTTTTGATCATTTTTGTGCTGAAAATGGAATGGATCATCAATTTTCTTGACCCTATGTACCTAAACAAAATGGTGTTTTAGAGTCAAAGAATAGAACCTTAGTTGAGATGGTTAGGACTATGCTTGATGAATATCAAACTCCTATGAAATTTTGGGATGATGCAATTGCAACTGCTTGTTATGTCCCAAATCGTTTTTTCTTGCGTGCTAAGCTAGGAAAAACACCATATGAGCTCCGGTTGGACATAGGCCTAGTGTTACACACTTTCGGGTCTTTGGTTGCAAATGCTTTGTTAAGAAACATGGAAATCTTGATAAATTTGAATCTAGATCCATTGATGGAATGTTTCTTGGCTACCCATCTCACACTAGAGGCTACCGTGTGCTTTTATTTAATACTAACAAAATTATGGAGACTTGTGAGGTTTCTTTTAATAAAGCTAGCATGGGTACTAGCTGTAATATTGTAGGACCAGATCCATATCCGCAGGGGGAGAGTATTTTCATCGAAGAAGATGAAGAAGTGGTGCTACTGCCTGAAAATTTAAGAGCTAATGATATTATTTCAGCTCCTGATTTTGATTCACAACCAGTTGACGACCACCATTGCTGGTCCAGATCGTCCTCAAGTCACAAGCTCATTGATTTGTGATGAACATGAAGAAGAAGAAGCTTGTGAAATGTCTACTCCCCCGTGAGTCCTCAAAAGTCATCCTCCACAACAAATTATTGGAAGCTTGCACGAATGAGTCACACAGTCCAGGTTTTGCGATCCAAACTCTCACGCTCATTCTGCATTTGTTGCTTCTTTTGAACCCAAAGATATATCACACACACTCACTACTGAATCTTGGATTATTGCCATGCAAGAAGAGTTAGAAAAGTTTGAAAGAAATAATGTTTGGAAACTTGTACCTCCACCTCAAGGTCACACTTTAATTGGAACTAAATGGATGTTTAAAAATCAAGAAAGTGAGGATGTGGTTGTAATTAGGAATAAGTCTAGGTTGGTTGCTCAAGGTTTCACACAAGTTGAAGGTCTAGATTTTGATGAAACTTTTGCTCCTGTTGCTAGATTAGAAGCCATAAGAATTTTGTTAGCTTTTGCTGAATCTAAAGGTTTCAAGTTATATCAAATGGATATTAAAAGTGCTTTTCTTAATGGCTATATAGATGAGGAGGTTTATGTCAAGCAACCACCGGGTTTTGAAAATCCAGATTTTCCTAATCATGTTTAGAAACTGACCAAAGCCTTGTACGGTCTCAAACAAGCCCCTAGAGCATGGTATGATAGATTAGAAACATTCTTACTTGAAAAGGGGTTTACCATAAGCAAGGTTGATAAAACTCTTTTTGTGCTTAAGCATGGCAATGACTCATTATTAGTTCAAGTGTATGTGTATGTGGACTCGTGCTTCTCATGATCTTGTGTCTAAGTTTTCAGCTATGATGATTTCAAAATTTTAAATGAGTATGATGGGAGAACTCACGTACTTTTTGGTGCTGCAAATCAAGCAAACCAAGGAAGCTGCTTTTGTGCATCAAACGAAGTATACAAGAGACCTTCTTAAGCGCTTCAACATGGACAAAAGTAAGCCTCTTCGGACACCAATGGGTACAACAACGACACTAGAACTTTATGAAGATGGTGAACTCGTCGATCAAAAAGAATATCAAAGCATGATCAGATCACTTTTGTACCTCACGACATCAAGACCGGGCATACAATTCAGAGTATGTCTTTGTGCACAATTTCAAGCTTCCCCACGTGCTTCTCATCATCACGCCGCCAAAAGGATTCTCAGGTACTTACATGGAACTCAAGAATTTGGCATTTTGCTTCCTTCTCCCTCAACCGTTACTTTGAAATCTTTTTCGGATGCTGATTTTGGAGGTTGTAGAATTGATAGGAAAAGTACTTCGGGTGCTTGTCATTTTCTTAGTAATTCACTTGTTGTTTGGTCCTCTAGAAAACAAAGTTCAGTTGCACAATCCACAGTCAAATCTGAATGTGTAGCTGCTGCTAGCGCTTGCTCACATTTTTTTTTTGGATAATTCACACACTTAAGGACTATGAGGTTGATCTAGATAGTGTTCCACTATTTTTTGATAACACTAGTGCCATTTGCATTGCTAAAAACCCCGTGCGACATTCAAGAACAAAGCACATTGACATTAGCTATCACTTTCTCCATGATAATATTGAAAAAGGAAACATTTTGCTTCACCATGTCGATACCGAACAACAATTGGCTGACATTTTTACAGAACTTTTGGATTTCACTCATTTTTGTATCATTCGTAGTGAAATAGGGGTTATGCATCCTCATGGCTTCATTTGAGGGGGAGTTTTGAAACTTGGGAACTCTATGTGTGAATCTGAATTTAAAATAATATGAGCATACCATTTCATACATATATGACTTTGTGATTCTTTTTACATGCTGAAAGTTCTTACTACGTTACTCATGTTATACATTTTGTAGTTTTTGCCATGACTAGTAATTGGAATAATTACTTACACTAAATCGGGTCATGATCAAACTTTCTTGCTGTTTTGAACTTGTTGCATGCTCACAAGTGCTTTTAATAATGAATAATTAATCAAGTAATCAACTCACATGTTGAGATTTTATGATTAAATAAAAAATAAGAAAAGATCAAGATAATATGCATGCATTGCACTTCTTTTGAGATGGCTTATCATTGCACTTAGATATGAACTTGGAAGAAGTTGTGTATGACTAAAACCTTGTCCTTATAAGCTTCTGATTGTCAAATGACATAGGATTGGTTTGGTTGGTTAGAATAAGGCAAATGCGGCATATAATCTCTTGCAAATGTCATATGATCTGAATTTGTGATTTGAAAAATAATAAAAATGCAGCAGCAAATGTCATGCTTTCAGGTTTTGAAATAGTTAAGTTTGTGAGATCATGACTTTCTTAAATTAAAAATTACACTTGATCTCTAGCATGGTTTACACTACTTTATGTATCTCATTGATGTGATAGTGTAAGTTACTTGATAGTATGACTTGGATGAGCTTTGTTTTATATGTATGTGTTACAATAAGCTCATAAGAATTGAAATTTATCTTTTGAACCTTGTTGAATACATTGTCAAAGGGGGAGAAAATTGATCACACATTGCACATATTCACAAGTGTTTTGACACGATTCTTCTCAGAGGGAGAATTTTTGTTTTCTTCTCATTTTATTTCTGATTTACAAAGGGGGAGAAATAAGTATAGGGGGAGAAATATTTGTTTTGAAATTTCTTTCTTTCTCATTTGATTGTTTCAAAACTTTTCATAAGCCAATGTTTGGATTTTAAGTGGTGTTGCCAATGCATTCATCAAGGGGAAGATTGTGAGACCTATGTGTGTTGAATACATTGGCTATGACGATAAAAGTTTTGAATACTGCCAAACTTCCATCTCAACAAGGTCTGCCTCTAGGTCCGAGCTTCTGAAAGGTCCGACAATAGGTCCGACTTGTTTCTGGTAGCTCCGGCAAGGTCCGACGGATTTTGGCTAGGTTCGACTTGCCTTGGCTAGGTCCGACTTCTTTGTCTAGGTACGACTTGTTTTGGCTAGGTCCGACTTCTTTGTCTAGGTCCGACATGCTATGGGTAGGTCCGACATGTTTTTGCTAGCTCTAGCGCTAGGATCGACTAGCTTAGATAAGCTCCGGCGCTAGGTCCGACTAGCTTTGGTTAGCTCCGGTGCTAGATCTTGCTAGCTTTGGTATGCTCCAGTTCAAGGTCCGGTTAGCTTTGGCAAGGTCCGGTGCTAGTTTGTAATGATTCTGCTTTCACCTTAAAATGTTTCAAACTTGCTTTACACTTATGGAAAGTTTGCTTAGTATTCTTTTACTATGTTTTTTATGCGTTTTGGCTGTTATCGTTTTTTGCTATGGTTTGCAACATGCTTATGTGATGTGCTCACGTAAGGTTTTGTGGTTTTGAAAACTAACGTGAGTCAAGTCGAGGACTTATGCTCGGAAGTATTGGTTATTTATTCATGTGCAGGTGTTGCTTGAGTTCAAGACATGGCTGGTGACGGGATCCATTGAACTAGTCTTAGGGAGAAGATGAGGTTCAACAACCATGTTCGGGAGGAATTGTGGTTGAGTTGATCGGGAGGTTGCGCATCATGTTAGAATCAAGAACAATGCATATGAAAGTATTGTGGACGTCGTTGGAAGATGTTTGCACGTGTGCATGGAGTGCATGGATGGGACTGCATGGTTCCAAGGCGTGATGAAGATATGTGGACGTAAAGAATTGGTCGGAAAGGTCCAACCGACTAGGTTATGGACTCAAGCCGCGGCTAAGTCGGATTTGACTCAAATATGGTAATATTTGAGTTGGTTATGATAGGATTTCATGGTGAGCATGAAGTTGAGTTGTTTTTAGGAATGTGAGATATGTTCCTAAAGTGTTTGGAAGTCTTAAGATTGCTTCTATCTGCGTATAGAAGAATCTTGAGCAGTTATGGAAAGTTTCGGTGGCAACTGAGTATGATACGAGTCCTCGTTAGGATTGGGTTGGCCTAAGGGCTGGTTATATAAGCAAGGGAGGCTATAGCTCATGGGACACGAACTTTGGTCTATTCCTCTTGTGTTCTATTGAATAAATATCGTAGTTTAAAGGAACTTTTGTGCCTTGTTCGTCCAACTTGTTTCAGACAAGTTTTTCTTGTTGAGTTTTTGCACAACACTACCTTACTTTGGTGATTTTATCATAACTCGAGTTTTACGTATGTAATTGACATGATTCTTTTTGGGTTGTCTTCACAACTTGATTATCTATCAGCTGTGAAAATTTCACGGTCATTGAATTTGTGGTTTTTTGTCTACACGAGTTTCTTTGCAGTGTTGTAGATCTGATTTTTCTCGGGTAGAACAGATTGACTTTTGTTTGATCTTTCGATCGTAACTTGAGTTGACAGATTTTCATGATTCTTGTTGTGTCTTATTCTTGACTTGATTCTCCACAATCTATACTGGTTTAATCACAATTTATCATGTTTAGATTAGTCGTACACACGATTTCCTTAACAAATTAATTTTCTGCTGAGGGGTTTTCGTTGCTTCCGCTGAAAAAGCTATAATCTTCCATTCACCCCCTCTGGTAGCTTTTCACGTGCTCTTCGATCCTACATCGTCTATTTTCCTTTCGCAAATAGGATACACGCTTTGTGCTAAGCTTGTCTCCCTTTTGTCAGAGGAGCGGGCGCGTGTCGGATATTTTCTTAAATGAGACGCGCTTTATAGTAACCCGTCTCCTTTTACGCTCAGCCAAGCCATGTCACATCCTTGCTGAAGTGGGCTCATTTCTTTTACCCTATCAAAGACGACCTCCTTTGCGCTTGTGCGGATCTTTGTCTTCTATTTGAGTTTCTTACGTAGTGGCAATTTACAATTCATGACACATCTATTTGGTTCACTGGTTTGCAGTTTTCCCCTTATATCCATCGACTACATGTGGCTTCAAAAAGAAACCTGTAGATACCTTCCTTATAGTGACATCAGGATTGTTGTCCATGTCAGGTTGAAGTAATTCGTGTGCCAATAACGCAACTTATAAGTCATTTCACCTTTTCTTTTATAACACCCTCATTTTCATGCATCATGCCCTACATACATTCATATACATGTTTAACATTAAACCACATAAAGTGGAACGAGTTTAAAATTGATTTGGAACAAAACCACACTCAAAATACTGAAAAGTGCGGACTAGTCCGATTTTGGTGAGGACTAGTCCGATTTCTCTCTGACTTCAAATGGACTTGTCCGTTTTTGCTGCGGACTAGTCCGATTTTGCCTCTGGACACTTTCAGACTTGTCCGATTTTATGCAGACTAGTCCGGTGTTCCAAGAATCCTTGAAAATTTGCTAAGTCCCTGGACTAGTCCTGTGTCCCAGCGGACTTGTCCGTTTTCCTCACTGTCTAAAGTCGGACTTGTCCGATTTTTTGCCAGACTTGTCCGATTTCTTTGTGACTAACTTCGGACTAGTCCGGTCCTTTTCGGACTTGTCCGATATTTTGCGACTTCGAGTTGATCTTTTGTTTCACGACTTGTTTCGTGGGTTTCACGTTAAGTGGGCCTAGGGACATTGTGCCTAACTCTTTAGAGCCCATGAGGGACTCTAAAGCGGCCTCTACTCATCTCAAACTCGAAATCCATCTAACCCTAGCCTCCACCTCTATATAAACAACCCCACCCCTTGGCTTGACATCTATTTGCCACTTTTCCACCCCACCAAAACCCTAGTTTGTGGAGAGCCACCATCAAGGAGGGAGGAGGTGATCCTAAGCAAGAAGAAGAAGAGGACGAAAAAAAGAGGATCAAGATCTCCATCAAGTTTCGTTCTTCATCACCAATTCATCTCCAAGTTCATCACCAACCCTAGATCATCAAGATCCAAGTGTTACCTCCAAGATCCTTGATTCATTGGAGTTCTAAACACATGGTATACCTTCTATTCTCTTTTTCTTACGTGAATCCATCCCCGTTTTCCCAAATTTACGTCGATCTAGAAAACCCTAGTTCGCTAGTTCTGCGAAGTGTGGACTAGTCCGGCCTTCTGCAGACTTGTCCGATTTTACTGACTAAATTGTGTTGAATTGATTATAAAAGTAGATCTAATCAAATCCAAACCTTTATAAACTTGTTAAAATCTATTAGAACTAGATAGTGATCCTTTAAAAGCAATCTATTAATAAGTTCTACCTTGCATTTGCATCAATCATGCATATCATGTCATATTGAGTAATATTTGTGCACTCTTTAATTGTGTTTCTTTTCTTGTATTTTTATTGTGCAGATTATACAGATTTGCACTAGAGAGTGCCGCGGAGGATCTCCAGCACCAAGAGTTTGAAGGCTTTGACTCAAATCAATCCCAAGAGCAAGGCAAGTGTCTTTGAAGCATATTGATCCTATTTCTAAAATATATGTTTTGTTTGCAAAACTACATACTTGTGTCAATTTGAGGGGAATCCTACGATAGGAAGTTTACTAGATTTGTTTAACCACCCTTGTCACCTGGAATATATGGTAGAGAGTCGGGATGAGATTTTTACCTTTTTGCTTCGCTTAATTAATTGGGATGGAAGAACAATTACACTATTTAATTTGATTATGCATTAATGAGATCGTGGTTGACATGAACTGGTTAAATCTAATATGGTAATGGGTGATCCAAGAAAGCCTGGTATGTGGATGGGTTGGATGTATGGTGGATTACTTGCTTTAGGTCTAAGGACCGGTTCGTGGAGCGACCATCCAGGATTTACAGTGCCACCACGAGGCCAAGTATGGGTGCGGTGTAGATGATTAATTAAGGCTTTGCGAGTGCTATTTGGACCATTAAGGATGCTCGGAGAAGGGGTAGTCGGATTGGGTTTGTTGATGATTGGTGGGACTACCCTGGGATCTGAATGGCTCAAGAGGGGGCCCTTGGTTGAATATGTGCTCAGTTGGAGACATCGCCACTGGTGAAACCACAGTGGGGTCTAAATAGGCTAGTAATCCCTTTGTAAAGGCTATTTTTTGATCTCTTGGCCACACACCTACGGAAGTGTGAGACGGCATAATTGAGATTATATAGTCATCGAAAGGTGATAAAATCACAAACACGTGGGTAAAGCGCTACAACCTCTGCAGAGTGTGTCTAAAACTATCATGATAGCCGTGCTCCCGGTTATGAGCAACATGGACCCTCACATGATTAGAGGAAACACGGGATTTGGGATGGTTGGTTGGTTATGGTTATGGTTTGGTAATGGTTATGGATGGTTATGAATTAATTTCTAGTATTGAATATGGATGTTGGTATATGATGATGGATATGGAATATGGACTGGTATTATGATAACTATATGGTTTATGATGGGTTTATTTCATATACATGTAATATATTGCTTTTCAAATGTTTTAATGTACTTTTCAGCACTCAACCATTATTATATTCATCATTTGAATCAGCCACATGTCATACTTTCCACAATTGTTGAGTACGACATGTACTCACCCTTGCAGTGCCCCCCAACAGTTGCAGGTCAGGTTTGGGAGTTTAATGGCGATAATGCGGAGTTCTAGGCCGTGTCTACTGTCAGCTTGCCTGTGGTGTTGCATGGAGTTGCGCTATAACCTATTGCTTATGCTGCCTAGCTATTTAGTTTGCTTATTAGTTTATTTCCGCTGCATTAGTTGACATTGTCATTAATATTCATTAGAACATGTACTCGAGGATGATATGGTTAGTGTAATAAAATTTGGTTAATAAATCTTGTTCTGTGGTAATTTTCTGTATACTCTTTTGTGAATGCACTCGTGTATGTGTGTTGAACATCCTGGGCACACATATGCATTCACTTGGTTCATTTTCGGAAACAGGTGTCACTGATTGGTATCAGAGCCACAGGTTGACCGTAGGACGCAACCTAGATAGAATGGACACTTTAGAGCACATAGGAGCACCCAGGAATCGATGTGTTTTTGTTTGGTGTGTTGTTTGCTATATATTGTTTGCTTGTGTGCTTAATAGAGGATTTTGGGATGCTTTAGCATTGCCATGTCCACGTAGGCTAGTTAATTGTCTAGTTTCATATCCCTTGATGCATATAGTTGGGGACGTTTTCTAATTCTTACCTATTGCTTTTCTCCAGATGGTGTGGACTCGCAACTAGAGGGATGCTAATGATGAGGAGGAGAACCACGGAGCACCTCAGAACAACAATGGACAAGGACTTGCCCAAGGAGCTATTAATATTGAGCAGCCATTGGCTATGCAAAACCAGCTCATGCATACCATGATACAAACAATAGGACATTTGCAGGCTGGCAACATCAACAATCAACCCCACATGCCTCCACCGCCACCCCCACCTCCTCATAACCAGTTGGGAGAGTTTATGAGGACTAGGCCGCCAACCTTTGCTCAAGCCGCTGACCCTATGGATGCGGATGATTGGCTCAAGTCCGTGGAGAAGAAGCTTGCTATTGTCCAATGCAGTGAACGAGAGAAGGTCTTATTTGCTTCTCATCAACTAGTTGGGAGCAGCTGCGGATTGGTGGGATTCTTATTGCAATGCTCATGAGAACCAAGAGAGGATCACTTGGTCCGAATTCAAGGAGAGTTTCTGTTCCCATTATGTGCCCGAGGGTGTTATGATTTTGAAGAGGCAAGAATTTGAGAACTTGAGGCAAGGAAGATCGAGTGTGGGTGAATATCTCAATAAATTCACTCAACTCTCAAGGTATGCGTCTGAGGATGTGAGCCGGGACCGCCTAAAAAATATTTGTTGATGAGAGGCTTGAACAATGAGATCCAAGTGCAATTGCTCAACTGTGATTATGCCAATTTTCAGAAGCTTGTGGACAAAGCAATTGTGGTTGAGAACAAGGTCCGTGAGATGGAACAAGACAACAAGAGGAAGGCGCCATATCAAGGACAACAACAAGGAAGTAATGTGTGCTCTCGCTTCACACCACCCAATGCGCCTTACTTCACCTCTTTTGTGCCTACTCATCGCCCTAGATTTGCACCATGTCCAACTCAGTTTGTGCAGCAGCGCCCTGTTATGCAAGCACCTAGGCCTACGATGCCATATGCACCTCGTGCTAATTTTCCTGGTGCAAATGTTCAGAACCAAGCTCGCCCCAATAATTCCGGTGGAGTAAAGAAGTGCTATACTTGCGGAGAAGCTGGACACTTCACACATCAATGTCCTAAGTCAAGACTTGGTCAAGGAAGCAATGTGCCGAGACAAAACCCAAGACCCAATGGAGGACAACCGCAAGGGAACCGCGGAAAGCAGAATTTTGCTCGTGGCAACGTGAACCATGTCTCTACGGAGGATTCTCAACAAGCGGATGACGTGGTCATTGGTATGTTTCTCGCAAACTCCAACCCCGCGACTATGTTGTTTGATTCTGGAGCATCACATTCATTCATTGCATCGAAGTATGTTGCCAAGTATAGTTTGCCTATCTCTCATATGAAGTTTACTCTATTGGTTAAGTCTTCTGGAGGAGAGATGAGGACAAATATAGTATATCTAAAAGTAAGCCTTGGAATAAGGGGGTAGACTTCTCCACCAACCTCATTGTTTTGGACTCTCAAGGACTGGACATTATACTTGGTATGGACTGGTTGAGGAAGCACAATGGAGTAATTGAGTGTGCCACAAAAACGGTAAAGTTGACCAATGAGGAAGGGATCACCGTAGAATTTGAAGCATCTGAAACTGCACTGAAGCAATTGGAGTTGAATCATATGGACGCTGCCGCAATTGAGGAGATTCTGGTGGTGTGTGAATTTTTGGATGTTTTTCCGTATGAGTTGCCAGGTGTTCCACCTGATCGAGACATTGAGTTTGTTACTGATTTAATACCTGGAACTGCACCTATAGCTAAGAGGCCGTATAGGATGCCTCCTATGGAACTAGCGGAGCTCAAGAAGCAAATTCAAGAGCAACTACAGAAGGGTTTCATTCGGCCAAGCTCTTCACCTTGGGGAGCGCCCGTTCTATTTGTGAACAAGAAGGATGGATCCCAAAGGATGTGTGTAGATTACTGAGCCTTCAACGAGGTAACAATCAAGAACAACTACACCTTGCCATGCATAGAAGACTTCTTTGATCAGATGAAGGGTGCTTGTATCTTCTCTAATATTGATTTGAGGTCGGGATACTTTCAAATGAAGATTAGACCATCGGACATACCCAAGATAGCTTTTAGGATACGGTATGGATCTTATGAGTACACCGTGATGTCTTTTGGATTGACAAATGCATTTGCCTACTTTATGTACCTCATGAATAAGGTCTTCATGGAGTACATGGATAGGTTCATTGTGGTGTTTATTGATGACATTATGATCTACTCGAAGGATGAGAAGGAACATGAAGAACACGTGAGGCTTACGCTACAGAAATTGAGGGAGCATCAATTGTATGCCAAGTTCAACAAGTGTCAGTTTTGGTTGAAAGAGGTGTCGTTTTTGGGTCATATCATCTTAGGAGGAGGAGTATCGGCTGACCCTGGAAAAGTGAGAGATGTGTTGAAGTGGGAACCGCCGCAAAATGTCAAGGAAATAAGGAGTTTCCTTGGGATGGCTGGATATTACTGTCGGTTCATCAAGGACTTTTCCCAGATAGCCAAGCCAATGACGAAATTGCTAATGAAGGAAAAGTCTTTCCAATGGACTCAAGCTTGTCAAAACAGTTTTGAGGAGTTGAAGAAGAGGTTGACAACAACCCCAGTTTTGGTACTGCTGGATGTGAGCAAGAGTTTTGATATTTATTGTGACGCATCGAGACAAGGACTTGGATGTGTATTGATGCAAGAGGGACAAGTGGTCGCCTATGCGTCAAGACAATTGAAGAAACATGAGCAGAAGTACCCCACACATAATTTAGAACTTGCAGCCGTGGTACATGCGTTGAAGATTTGGAGATACTATATCCTTGGATATAGGTGTCAAATTTATACGGATCACAAGAGTCTTAAGTATATTTTCACACAAACGGATCTGAACTTGAGGAAACGGAGATGGTTGGAGCTCATCAAAGATTATGATTTAGGAATCAACTATCATCCGGGAAAAGCCAATGTAGTGGCTGATGCTTTGAGTAGAAAAGGAGTAAGTCATCAACTCACAGTTCGAGAGTTACCATCCGAGTTATGTAAGGAGTTTGAACGGTTGAACCTTGGATTTATAAATGAGATGGAGATGATGGAGTTAAACCCAACCTTATAGCAAGAAATTTGGGAGGGCCAAACTAAGGATGAGGAAATTCAAGAAATCAAGGAAAGGACCCAAGAGGGGAGAGAATTCAGATTCGATGAGGATGAACATGGTACCTTATGGCTGGGGAAAAGGATTGTAGTGCCTAATGTGAAGCATATTCGGGATACAATAATAAAACTCACCATACTCAATTCATTCTGGTTGTACGAAGATGTACAAAGACTTGAAGACTTGCTATTGGTGGGATAGCATGAAGAAGGACATAGCTGAATACGTAGCATTGTGTGATGTGTGCCAACGAGTCAAGGCGGAACATCAAAGGCCAGATGGACTATTGCAACCATTAAAGATTCCAGAGTGGAAGTGGGAAGAGATTGGTATGGACTTCATAGTTGGTTTACCATGTACTCAGTCCGGTTATGACTCAATTTGGGTAATTGTGGATCGGTTAACTAAGTAAGCCCACTTTATTCCCGTCAAGATCACCTATAATGGAGAGAAATTGGCGGAACTGTATATGGGAAGAATAGTATGTTTGCATGGAGTTCCAAAAAAGATAGTCTCGGATAGAGGTTCACAATTCACTTTTAGATTTTGGCAGAAATTGCATGAAGCTTTGGGAACGAGGTTGAATTTTAGTTCAGCGTATCACCCTCAAACGGATGGACAAACCGAGAGGACCAATCAGATTTAGAGGACATGTTAAGATCTTGTGTTCTAAAGCATGGGAAAAGTTGGGACAAGAGCTTGCCATATGCAGAATTTTCATACAACAATAGTTACCAAGCAAGCTTGAAAATGTCACCATATGAAGCACTTTATGGAAGGAAGTGTAGGACACCTTTGTTCTGGAATGAAGCAGGAGAAACTCAAGTATTTGGTCCGGATGTGTTGCAAGAAGCCGAAAAGCAAGTCCAAATAATTCGTGAAAACTTGAGGGTTGCCCAATCAAGACAAAAAGGCTATGCGGATAATAGGAGAAGGAAATTAGCCTTTGAAATGGGAGACTACGTTTACCTTAAGGTTTCACCAATGAGAGGTCATAAGAGGTTTAACATAAGAGGCAAGCTAGCACCTCGCTACATTGGACCATTCAAGATTTTGGACAAAAGAGGAGAAGTAGCGTATAAGTTGGAGATGCCAGCTCATCTTTCGGATGTCCATGATGTCTTTCATGTTTCCCAGCTCAAGAAGTGCCTGAGAGTACCGGAAGAACAAGTGCCAATGGAAGGATTGAAAATAGGGGCAAATTTGACTTATGTCGAACAACCGGTCAAATCTTGGAAACTAGGGAGAGGGTCACAAGGAACAAGGTTATTAGATGGTGTAAAGTTCAATGGAAGCACCACACAGAAAAAGAAGCAATGTGAGAATTGGCGGATGATCTCAAGAAGGAATTTCCCTATCTCTTCTCTTCCACATTGAATCTCGAGGGCGAGATTCATTTTAAGGGGGGTAGGTTTGTAACACCCTCATTTTCATGCATCATTCCCTACATACATCATATACATGTTTAACATTAAACCACATAAAGAGGAACGAGTTTAAAATTGATTTGGAACAAAACCGCACTTAAAATGCTGAAAGGTGCGGACTAGTCCGATTTTGGTGAGGACTAGTCCGATTTCTCTCTGACTTCAAACGGACTTGTCCGTTTATGCTGCGGACTAGTCCGATTTTGCCTCTGGACACTTTAATACTTGTCCGATTTTATGCGAACTAGTCCGGTGTTCCAAGAATCCTTGAAAATTTGCTAAGTCCCTAGACTTGTCCGGACTAGTCCGGTGTCCCAACGGACTTGTCCGTTTTCCTCTCTGTTTATAGTCGGACTTGTCTGATTTTTTGCCAGACTTGTCTGATTTCTTTCTGACTAACTTCAGACTAGACCGGTCCTTTTCGGACTTGTCCGATATTTCGCGACTCTGAGTTGATCTTTTGTTTCACGACTTGTTTCTTGGGTTTCACATTAAGTGGGACTAGGGACGTCGTGCCTAACTCTTTTAGATCCCATGAGGGACTCTAAACCGGCTGCTACTCATCTCAAACTCGAAATCCATCTAACCCTAGCCTCCACCTCTATATAAACAACCCCACCCCTTGGCTTGACATCTATTTGCCACTTTTCCACCCCCACCAAAACCCTAGATCGTGGAGATCCACCATCAAGGAGGGAGGAGGAGATCAAGCAAGAAGAAGAAGAGGGGGACATGAAAGAGGATCAAGATCTCCATCAAGTTTCGTTCTTCATCACCAATTCATCTCCAAGTTCATCACCAACCTTAGATCATCAAGATCCAAGTGTTACCTACAAGACCCTTGATTCATTGGAGTTCTAAACACCTGGTATACCTTCTATTCTCTTTTTCTTACGTGAATCCAACCCCGTTTTCCCAAATTTACGTTGATCTATAAAACCCTAGTTCACTAGTTCTGCGAAGTGCGGACTAGTCTGGCCTTCTGCAAACTAGTCCGATTTTGCTAACTAAATTGTGTTGAATTGATTCTAAAAGTAGAACTAATCAAATCCAAACCTGTATAAACTTGTTAAAATCTATTAGACCTAGATAATGATCATTTAAAAGCAATCTATTAACAAGTCCTACCTTGCATTTGCATCAATCATGCATATCATGTCATATTGAGTAATATTTGTGCACTCTTTGATTGTGTTTCTTGTCTTTTATGTTTATTGTGCGGATTAGACGGATTTGCACTAGAGAGTGCCGCGGAGGATCTCCAGCACCAAGAGTTTGAAGGCTTTGACTCGAATCAATCCCAAGAGCAAGGCAAGTGTCCTTGAAGCATATTGATCCTGTTTCTAAAATAAATGTTTTTTTGCAGAACTGCATGCTTGTGTCAATCTGAGGGGAATCCTACGATAGGAAGTTTACTAGATTTGTTTAACCACCCTTGTCACCTGGAATATATGGTAGAGAGTCGGGATGGGATTTTTACCTTTTTGCTTTGCTTAATTAATTGGGATGGAAGAACAATTACACTATTTAATTTGATTATGCATTAATGAGATTGTGGTTGACATGAACTGGTTAGATCTGATATGGTAATGGGTGATCTAAGCAAGCCTGGTACGTGGATGGGTTGGATGTATGGTGGATTGCTTGCTTTAGATCTAAGGACCGGTTTGTGGAGCGACCATCCAGGATTTACAGTGCCACCACGAGGCCAAGTATGGGTGCGGCGTAGCTGATTAATTAGGGTTTTGCTAGTGCTATTTGGACCATTAAGGATGCTCGGGGAAGGGGTAGTCGGATTGGGTTTATTGATGATTGGTGGGACTACCCTGGGATCCGAATGGCTCAAGAGGGGGCCCTTGGTCGAAGATGTGCTCAGTTGGAGACATCGCCACCGGTGAAACCTCAGTGGGGTCTAAATAGGCTAGTAATCCCTTTGTAAAGGCTATTTTGTGATCTCTTGGCCACACACCTACGGAAGTGTGAGACGGCATAATTGAGATTTTATAGTCATCAAAAGGTGATAAAATCACAAACATGTGGGTAAAGCGGTACAACCTCTGCAGAGTGTGTCTAAAACTATCATGTTAGCTGTGCTCCTGGTTATGAGCAACCTGGACCCTCACATGACTAGAGGAAACTTGGGATTTGGTATGGTTGGTTGGTTATGGTTATAGTTTGGTAATGGTTATGGATGGTTATGAATTAATTTCTGGTATTGAATATAGATGTTGGTATATGATGATGGATATGGAATATGGACTGGTATTATGATAACTATATGGCTTATGATGGGTTTATTTCATATACATGTAATATATTGCTTTTCAAATGTTTTAATGTACTTTTCAGCACTCAACCATTATTATATTCATCATTTGAATCAGCTACATGTCATATTTTCCACATTTGTTGAGTACGACATGTACTCACCCTTGCAATCCCTCCAATAGTTGCAGGTCAGGTTTGGGAGTTTGATGGCGATAATGTGGAGTTATAGGCCGTGTCCACTGTCAGCTTGCTTGTGGTGTTGCATGGAGTTGCGCTATACTCTATTGCTTATGCTGCCTAGCTGTGTAGTTTGCTTATTTAGTTTATTTATGTTGTATTAGTTGAACTTATCATTAATATTCATTAGAACATGTACTCGAGGATGATATGGTTAGTGTAATAAAATTTGGTTAATTAATCTTGTTCTATGATAATTTTATGTATACTCTTTTGTGAATGAACTCGTGTATGTGTGTTGAACATCCTGGACACACATATACATTCACTTGGTTCATTTTCGGAACCGGGTGTCACATCTTTGCTTTACCAGTTTTCAGTTTTCCCGTTATATCTGTCCACTACATGTGGCGTCTACTAAAAGAAACACGTAGAAAGCTTCGTTATATTAAAGTACTCCTTCAGTTTCTTTTTATTTGTAACTAGATAGTTCAAATATGAACTAGCGGTGACAAACAAAATGAAACAAAGGGAGTAATTTCTTCACCAATAACGCAACCTGTAATTCTTTCCTTTCTTCACCTAGGAAAATCCTCCTATTTCGCTTTTTCTAGATGTTCCACCAAGTATAGAATGATTCCTCTACTATGTTTTCCTTCACTATTTCTTTATTGCCTTTCAGAAAACTACTTGAAATTGTACCCAGAAATTGTATACTGAAATTGTACCCAAAGTTTTGGGTACCCAAAATTTCGGGTACTCGAAAATTCAGGTTTGGTTTACTCAAATTGTCCACTGCTAAAATAGGTAAAAAATACATCAACTAAAACAACAATAAAATTGATATTCCAGCAACAAAAACAAAATTTCAGCAGCATTACAGTACAGTTAATAAAAATATTATTGATTTCACACATCAATAAAATAACGATGGTCTTGAACAAGTGGAAGTTTACAAGGACAATTGAAATTTACATCAACAAACTAACAAAGTCCATGCCACTGTAACTTAACATGCAAAGGAAATCAAATGCTTCAACCATCATATATCCTCAATTCCTCACAGCTACAAAATCCCCACTGCAGCCTGCAGGAACAAAAATTCCAGCATTGATTATCTTGTTGGACAATGTTCAGCACTGGTTATTGTAACTGAAATGAGTATTAGGGAAGATGCAATGTTTCAGAAAATTAGGGCAATGTATTTGTTAACATCAGGAAAACAAACGATATCTCCAGGAACCCTCTAGGCTTAACTTACATAAACACACAGTACATGCACAAGTAGCACAAACGTTATTGTTCAGCACACCTATATGCGCTGTAGGGTTTGGAGTGGAGCCGACAAACGAAGGGACCAAGGCACGAAGCCAATGGATCGGATGATGGGAAACCTGCGGTGGTGCGGCCAAAACTCTTATCGGATATTTCCGGTATTGTATTTCATAACCTGAAATACTTGAAATTAATTTAGGTTTTGGAATTGTTTACTCGAAAAATACATTTGGTCTTCCGTTTTCGGATTATTCGGCTCCGTGTAAAATTCCTAAAAACCATTGTGTTCACTTTAGCTAAGAGAATAAAAATGAGGAAGAAAAACAAATGGAAAATATAATTGATAAAGAAACAAGATGGAATTTAGTATTTGTGGTGGTAAAAATAATTCAAATACATGGAGCAAAAAATTTGAATGCAATTAAACTTTCAAATTTAAATTAGCAAAATGTGTAATAAAAGACCCCAATTGGAATTTTTTATAATTACAATAATGTCCATGTAAATTATGGGGAAATAGTAGAGAGATAATGAAGTAATTGCATGAAGATTAGTTTCAAATTTAAAATTTAGATTTCATATTTAACTTGTCCAAGAATCCAAATTTTAGTACACCATAATTCTTCTCATATTCACATTAGTTCCCTCTCAAAATCCCCCTAAATTTGAAATAGATTTGCTGGAGGTATTTGAAAATAGAAAGCGAGAGAGGATAAGGAGGGGGGAAATTTTGTGGGCCCCAGATGTCAGCCACCTCATAAACACAGCTCATCAGACCGTGTTTCTTCTTTTCTTCACCGTGCTGCACGCACCTACTTGCTTGCACCTGCCCAGAGGCAAAGTGCCACCGCTGCAGTTGCCCCCTTTTAGACCGTCCGCTGTGGTACGCTGTAAAACATACTGTATACACTGTAGCACAGTAAAAGTTTAGAGTACGTACTGTAAAAATATAAGGAGAATAGTGTATAGAGTATACTTATACTAGTGCGGACAGGCTTATCATCCTTTGATATTTCCATCGGCATACTAATGTTCTCCCTCTCTCCTTCAAGTTATGTCTTGCACTGCACGGTCCAGCGCCTCGACGCTGCCACGTCCGACTCACCCTCTCTGCCGTGCTTCGAGCTCCGATGCTTGTGTCTGCCACCGCAGAGTGCCGTGTAGCATCAGGCTTGTGTCGTGTGCGAACCACGACCGAGGGCAAGGAGAAGCGCGCGAAGTGGTCCTCCACTTCCCAAACTGAAGCTGACGTTTTCCATGGCGCCGTGCAGCTCAACTGGAGGCTTCTTCATGTTCCTTGCCAGAGTCACGCACCATCAACTGCTCCGTCTTGAGCTCTACCTCCTCCATTCACTAGCTCATTGGCCAGCCCCTCAAACAATGTGGATGTCTATCTTTTTTCCCAGGGACAATCATCGAGCATCTTCAGTGCGCCAACCAAATCCTCTGCTCATGGTGAGACTCACTTCAATTGCATTCTGTTCTGAGCTTTTAAACTTTTGTGTGCAACTCATAGCAATTTTCACTCTGTTTCCTTTACCGAGGGACTGCAAAAAGGAGTTGCCATAGCCGCTGTCCGCCACTTGAACACCATCGTGGCGGCTTCTGCTCATCGTCGACAGCCCGACTCAGCTATCCTCCCAAGCAACCAAAGCTTTAAAAGGGTTCACACACTACAGCAATCGCAATAATAGACGACGGCCAGGAACCGTCGTCTATAAGGCTTGTGCCGTCGTCTATAACTTATAGACGACAGTATGAGCTTATAGACGACGGTATCTGGCCGTCTACAATTATTTGTCGTCTATAAAGACGACGGTAATCGTCGTCAATTAACTAATTGACGATGGCCAAATTTAGTTGTCGTCAATAAGTTAGCTCCGCCACGTGTCAGCATAGAAACCTTATTGACGACGGTAACCGTCGTCTATAACGACTTTATTGACGACGGTAACCTTAATGACGACGGTAACCGTACGCCAACGTCCTTCAACTTCCCCCTGCTCCACATATTGGATTTTTTCTTGTGTACGAAGAATTTTGAAACTTCCACTCGAGCTTTCAACCGGAGCCACTTTGCCTCACCTCTGAAATTCACTTTCATCCTAGCAAATCTTTCCATTCCGTTTAATTCAGTTATTCTGCACTCACTCAATGGCGCACACACCATAGCAATCTATCTAGAAAAGGAACAATTATGTTTTAACCACAATCTTAGAACTCAATTGTGATATAATCTCTGTTTTTTAAATTTTGTGTTTTAACCACAAATTTTTTTAACTCAACCCGCAGTTAGCCACGACTGACTCTGTTACGTCATTACGAATAAACCTGATAAAAAAAAAGGGAATCAGAGAAAAAAACCGATATTGACAAAAATACCACCGTAGCCCATGGTTTGACTCCAGATTCCAGAAACTCGGAGTACCCTACGGGCCGACGGCGGCGAACTCTAATCGGTGTGGGCGGCGCTGCACGACAGCCTTGGGCGTGCGATTCGTCGACACGGCTCGTTCGGCCCGAGGCGCGGCGCGTCATCGGGCGCGCAGGACGCGGCAGCTCGCTCGGGGAAGGGGCGGCGTGTCGTCGGGCGCGCAGGGCTCGGCGCGTCGTCAGTCCCGGCAACGACCGAGGCAGGGCGGCGGGGGGCCGAGGCGTGGCGGCGCGGCCCCGATAGAGACGGGGCGGCGGGATGACAGAGGCTGGCGTGGCGGCTTCAGCGCAGGGCGCGGCCATCTGTTTGTCTTGTGATAGTTTATTGTTGGTATCTGGAGATCTGTGACAGGTGATGGGGACTCCTCGATCTGCTGCAATTCTCTCCACCAGACTCTTGATACATAATTACGTAAACTGTGTGCTCATTGATGGTGTTACATTCCGTGGATTGATTACCTATTGCCTTTTGCTGCTACCTGTGTGATCCCATTAGGTTAATGCAATTTAGAATTGTCTTGATTTTCTGTCCTTAGATAGGCACTGAATCTAAATGTAATGTAGAGTAGGCTTTACTGCTTTGGCTCGGGGACAACTTTTGTATGTTAGCGGTTTAGCATGATTAAAAGGAGATTATGTAACATTAGTGTTATATCTGAAGGCAAATGTATTTTCTTGGCAGATGTTACAGGAATTCAGTTTCGATGGTGAAGATGAGAGCGAAGACAACATTTTATGGGTTGCTTCTGCTTCCGGTCGATATTCCGCTAAATCAGCCTATAGGTTGCAATTTGAAGGCTCAATCAAATCAAGAACTTCTGACTTCATTTGGAAGGTGTGGGCGCCTAACAAATGTAAAACTTTTACCTGACTGCTAGCTCAAGATCGTTTGTGGACTGCAGCTAGACTCCAACGCCGTGGATGGCTCAACCAGTATTTCTGTGCCATGTGTACTCGTAATCTTGAGACTATATCGCATTTGTTCTCTGATTGTCCGAGGTACGCCTAGTGTGGCCGATGGTTGCGAATTGGACAGGGGTTCAGGCCTTCGATCCTGAACAATGGGAGTCCGTTCACTGGTGATGCTTGTCTGTTGGCTCATTTGGAGGGAGCGTAATCGCATGATCTTTGAGAGCAAATACCAAACCCCGGCTCAGATCTTTGACGAGGTTAGAGATAGTGTATGAACATGCAATTAGCTTGTGCTGCCCACCTGTCTGGTGTTCGATTTCATTCTGGTGTTCCAAGTGACCGCTAGGTGTTAGCTGATTTCTGCCGGAGTCCAATTTACTCCGGTGTTGAATGTCAGTGGATTTTTTTTCTTTAACTGTTTCATTTCATTGTAACTTACCGCCTCAGTGGCAGATGTACAATTTTCTTCTTTCTTAATATATAAGCCGAACAAAGGTTCTGGGCTATCGAAAAAACATTTTGTTGGATCATGTGTTGTTTTTTTTTTGTTGGATCATGTGTTGCTTATTTTGTTAGATATGTTTGTTGCAAATGATACTATATGCTATTATGTTTGGTTATGTGTCAAATTATGTGAGTGATATATGGAAAATGTAGTCGAATTGTTGTTAAAATTGTGTTAATTTTTTTTATTTTTTTTAAATCATGTCCGATTATTTAAATTTGGTAAAAAAATAATTGAATTTGTTTACATTATCTTGTTGCTGAATTTTTGAATCTTTTAGCTCAAAATTATAATGCAAACATAATAGGGATATGAAAACAGTGGCAAAATTACAAATGATATATTTGTCTATTCACCACAAAGTTAATAGCGTTAGGAGCAATTAACGGAGTTGTGGTAATGTTGAGTTTCAGCTAAAAAACTTGTGGTTAAAACCCAAAATTCGAAAAACAGGGGCTAGATCACAATTGACTTTTAAAATTGTGGCTAAAACACAATTGCCCCTTTGGAAAAAGGTGGATTCGTTTTGCCAAAAAACCAAATCATGTAGCTGCCACTATGAACTACTCCCAACTTGCCGTTGCGTCACCAATTCCGGCCATCCCCACCTCGATTTTCTTACTGAGAGATGTTACTTGATTCACCGAGATTCTTTAGGGCCTTTTGATGAGCTAATTGGTGCCTTGGTTGGCAAACCCGAGCTCACCGGAGTTGATATGCCGCTGCCGCCCGTCGACAGCTACGTTCCGGCCGCCCTCGTGGTGCTCTGACCATAGGAGCATGTCTCTCGTATGGCGGTGCAAACTGCCACCATTGTTCTCTCAGACGCGTCGCCGGCAAGCACGCTGCCCGTCGTCGTCGTTGTCTGGCTCCCTGTCAGGAGGTAGAAGAAAGAGGAGCACATATCTTTATGTGTCTCCTAGATCTTATATGAGCACATGTTTTAACTCTGTAGGGCTGTTTTAAGTCTGCAGGGCCCTCTGTCAGCCAGGATGGAAGGCCACCGACCCATCCGTTAGTCAAAGATTGAGTCAGCTCGTGGGCTCCATTGTCAGTCAATCATTATAATTTCCAAGAAGAAAATAATTCCTGAAGCTCTGCAAACTTTGAAAACTCAAAGAGACCAGTAGAAAACTCCAAAATCCCCAAATAAAATTTTGTTGGATTCCTCATGTCAATTACTTTGGAGTAGTGCAAATTGTTTGGTATTAAAGTCCCTGAATTTTCCTCAATAATTCCCTCAACTTAAATCATTGGGAATTTAATCCAGGTGATTCCTTTTATAGGAAATTCTCAAATTTGGCCACAATCTTCATTTGATCCTTGATCTTCAGTAAAAGATTCAGAAGCATTTACCTGTTTAAGTGGGTCAAATTGTGATTCCTTCCTCTATGTCCAGGAAAAATAGGAAAAAGAATAGAAACTTTAGCAGCAAATAATGAATCCTGCAAAATCAATATCTGCCACTAGAATGCTTAGAAAAATGTCAAACAATTTTAATAGACTCTATATGAACCACACTATCCAGAACCCAGTTACGATTATGACAAAGATTCAGATTTTCTCTAAAATTCCAGAGAAGCTTAAAGCTTGTGAGATTTTGTAGACAGCAAACCTTCTTTGTTAGAGCTGAAACTTTTGGTATTGATCCTCCATGCCTATAGGAAGCCACTGTAAAATTTACAGATCCACTGGATCTGTTGAACCTGTAAAATTGAGGATCATGTTCCTATGTCCAAAACATTGGTCATTTCGTTTCATATATCAATTCTCCTAAGTTTTCTCTCTGTTTTCTCCTCTGTTGTCTTTGCACAGCAGATACCATAACCTCCATACCAGTTGGTCTTCCTCAGTCTTGAGTTTATGCAACTTCATTTCTTAATTTGCTAAGTTGCAATCTTCTCTTGGGCACATTGCACTAAGGATTTACCTTCGGCAAGTTGATTTCTGCAAATTTCAGCCTTTGCGTCTTTAAAGTTTCCAGCATGTAGAGTTTCATGCTTTAAGTGAGACGGTTAAGTCTTGCTGAGCTTCGAGCTCATGGTTGCTTTCCTGAATTTTTGCAGGTTCTATATTGCTTATGTTAAGAGTTGTCCGTAAGACCTCGAGCTTGTCGAGATGTATCTCTCCCGGGATAACCATGTCGTTGCATATCTGCTTTGTGTTGCTAGTGGGAAGCGTCCGCGGACATGGACAGCTTCTCTTGTGCATAGCTAGGTTGAAAGTGTGAATATGTATATTTCCGCTGCTTGTGTACATGAGTTATACACTGTCGGTACCCTGTAGAATGGGTACCCCCGCATACAGGAAAAAGAAGGTATTGGGTCCCGCCTTCCAGGAGGGGAAGCACCCAGGAGCAGCCACGTGTCCCGCAACTCTGGATCCTGCCTCTCTACTGAGGAGGGCTCCAGTGCTGCCACGTGCCCTGTGGCTCCAGACCCCGCCTCCCTGCTGAGGAGGGCTCTGGTGCTTCCACGTGCCCTGCGGCTCCGGATCCCGCCTCCCCACTGAGGAGGGCACTGGAGCTGCCACGTGTCTAGCGGCTCTGGAGCCCGCCTACCTGCTAAGGAGGGCTCCGTTGCTGCCATGTGTCCAGCGACCCTGGAGCCCGCCGCTCTGCTGAAGAAATCTCCGCTGCTGCCACATGTACAACGGATCTAGAATCTTCCTCTCCATCGAGGAGGGCTCCGGTGCGGCCACGTGTTCGAGGCTAAAGCAAAACGTCGTGAGAATTCAAGACCACAAAACTGCTCCTTCAAGACGGCGTTAGTGCGTCATTAGTGTCGCATGATCGGTGAGCATTCAAGACATATTAACGTGCCCTAAAAGCCGCATTAATAGGAGTTCAAGACAGAATTAAGTACCTCAGATCATGCCTAGGGTACTTAATTACTTGGGGCCACCTGTCAGGTCCCAGCCTCATTGTAAACAACCGAACCTTGGCATATAAAAGGCTCATGCTGCTACCATAGGAGGACTCACTCCAACACACGCATGGATCTCAATAGCAATACAACTTACTCTCCCGTGGACATATGGTGTTATGCTCCGGTGGCCCGAACCACGTAAATCCTACTATTCACCCTTGTTCTACACTTTCATAGTTCCCGAAAATTTGCCCCTCCCAAAAAAGAACCTCCGCGGGGTGCATCATAGTGGTACCGGGGGAAGTGTCGTTGCTACACTTTGATCTTTGGCGTGCCAGGTAGGGGGTTTTCTCTCAAGAACTTCAAGCGTCATCACAATGGTGAACTCTGCTGTTGCTTCCTCTGACCCGGCTGCATGAGCCAGAGGAAAGAATGAAGCTGACGACACCTCTCACTGTCCTGGTGGCAATCCTGTCACAAATCCACAGTTCGATGCTGCAGCGCATCAACCTGGAGGCAATGGTACGCAAGCCATTGAACCACCTGTTGTAGCTGCAGGATGGTGTACTGGCATCAGTCACCAATTCAGACACGAATCCATAGAACACGCTGGTTGCAACGCGTGCTCTTCTCTAGAATTTTCCAGCACCGGATGCGCCTCCGACGGCTATGGCGCAATGGTGCAACAATGTCGATCGTTTGGTCGCCACTGCAGCCACCACCCTCAACTCGCCTCAACATAGGCGTAGACCTGGGCCGACCCACAACAGGAACGTGTTAGGCCGACTAGGTCCTGTACTTCCGCGAGGTGGACGTGCCTCATCACAAGTGGCACTGTCACTTTCGGCTTCGGTGGCCCGTCGCCCCGCCACGACGTCAAAGTTGCCGACGGCTGATTTGAGGGCTTAACTTGACCGCCGCTATGCGGAACAAGATGGTTGTCCTACCATCGAGCGATGTCATGAAAGGCGAAACTATCTTGAGGGTGAGTTTGCAGTTCTGGCCAGACCTGCTGCAACTCACCCCAGGTATGTCCCTCAACTAGCTTCTCCTCTAGGGGCCGGTGGTGGTTGCACTGCGCTCGCGTCGCATCTTCGAATGGTGGAGTGTCCACCAAAGTTCCGGTCTTATTTGCCAGAAAAGTATGACGGGATCGTCAATCCCATCGAGTTATTGCAGATTTACTCCACCTCTATCCTGGCTGCAAGAGGGAATGTTGCTATCATGGCCAACTATTTCCGTGTTGCCTTGACCGGTACTGCCCGATCATGGTTCATGAGCCTGCCCCCTAGCTCAATCTACAGCTGGGGAGAGTTATGCTGCCAGTTCACTGCCAACTTTGGGAGTTCCTATACTTGCCCTGACAGTGAGCTAGATCTATTATCGTGCAGCAAGGACGGGGGGGGGGGGGGGGTCCCTACGTCCGTTCATCCAACGATTCTCTTAGGTTCGAAACACAATTCTTTCTATCTCGAATGCTTCTGTTGTTGTTTCATTTTGACGAGATAAGAATATGATGGAAAAGTTGGCTACACATGACGTCCGGGACGTCAGAGCTCTTCAGCCTGGCTGACAAATGTGCAAGGGCCACTGAAGGGCGAGATAGGCATTCCAAGCCCGCCGTAGAGGTAGAGATGCCATCTGCTTGAAAGGCGGAAGCGGCAGCCCCAGGCAGCGGCAAGAAGAAGGAGAAGAAGTCACTGGCTGACACACCCGCGTCTGTTGTTGCTGCAGATGGTGGTGGCCGAGGGTCACACCCCGACAAGCGGTCGTGACCATCATCCGATGGTGACAACAAGCGACAATGGTGTCTGATCAACAACACCACAAGTCACGGCGTTGATGATTGCCGTGAGATCAAGAAGCTTGCGGAACATGTCCGCGAGATCGAGAAGACGCACCCTTTCCCCAGTGGGTGGGTAAGCAAAAAGCTGATTCGGAGGTTGCCGAAGAGCAAGAATTGGGGTTCCAAGACGACAAGAAGGCGTTAAAGGCGGTGTACAACAACGCCGATGACTCTTGCTCTAGTACTGACAATGAGCGGTGAAGGACTCCCCAAATGATGTTTGGAGGGTCGTGGACATCACGTCTTGACGCATAGTGAAAACTTTTTGTCGGGATGTGGCATCTGTAGCTCCCACCCTCAAACCGGCACCACACCAGAAGTGGATGGACACAACGATCACCTTTGATGCCTCCGACTGCCCCAAGAACATGGCAGGGGCTGGACAACTACCGCTCATTGTCTCCCCGACCATCAACAACCTCCAACTGTTCCATGTTCTAGTTGATGGTGGGGCGGCACAACCTCATCAGTCTCGCAGCTTTCAAAAAGCTGCAGATTTCGATGTCGAAGCTGAAGGCCTCGGTCCATTCTTCGGAGTGGGCTAGGTGCAATTACTCCACATGGTTGTATCTCTCTCCCGGTGACGTTCGGGACCCATGAGAACTACCTTACGGAGAACCTCATCTTCAACATCGTGGAGGTGAGCCTTCCCTTCAACGATGTCCTCGGCAGGCTGGCTAAGTACCGGTTCATGGCGGTAGCCCATTATGGCTATATGAGTTGAAGATGCCGACCCCTACAGGCGTCCTCAGAATCTGAGGAGATCGTACTGTGGGGGTCACCGCATTGGAAAGCTACATGTGCTCGCCACCATGCAAGAAGCTATCGCCAACAAGGAGGAGTTGGTCTGACAACCTCCGAGCATGCACCACCGCGGCTCAACATCTGCACCCTGTGTGCAGCCAAGCAACAATGAAAACATACCTCTCAAAGTCATCCAAATCGGTTCCGGAGTTAACCAGAACACATGTATTGCGGGAGGCCTGGGTGACAAATAGGAACTCGCGCTCATTATCTTCCTCCAGGCTAACGTAGACATGTTTGCATGGCAACCGTCACAAATGCTCGGGATCCCTAGGGAGGTGATTGAGCACCATCTAAAGATATACGCTGATGCACGACCAATCGAACAGAAGCCTCGAAAGCAGTCCATCGAGTGGCAAAACTTCATCTGTGAAGAATGTAAGACCTATGTGTGCTGAATACATTGGCTTGTAGTGAATATACTTGCTTTGACGATAAAAGTTTTGAATATCACCAAAACACCTTTTTATCAAGGTCCGACTCTAGCTCCGAGCTACAGCAAGGTCCGACGGTAGGTCCGGCTTGTTTTGGGTAGCTCCGACTATGTTCGAAGCTAGGTCCGACTTCTTGGTAAGGTCCGACTAGCTTTGGTTATCTCCGGTGAGTTTTGTCTTTAGCTTCGACGTGTCTTTGATAGCTCCGGCATGTTATTGCTAAGCTCCGAGTTAATTTTTCTAGCTCCGGCTTTTGGGTTTACTAGTTCCGACTAGTTCTGGTTAGCTCCGGCGCTTGGTCCTGCTAGTTTTGTAAGCTCCGGCGGGAGCTTGGTTGTACTAGTTTTGGTAAGCTCTGGCGCTAGGTTCTACTAGCTTTTGTTAGCTTCGGCTCAAGGTCCGGGTTGCTCTAGCAAGGTCCATAACTTGACCGTAGTGCTTCTACTTTTCATTTGCAATGTTTCGTACTTGCTTTACATTGTTGGAAAGATTGCTTAGTATACTTTTTCTAAGTTTTTGGTGCGTTTTGGTTGATATGGATGATATCGTGTTACTATGGTTTTGCAACATGCTTATGTGAGGTTCTCACGTAGGGTGTTGTGTTCGGAACTAACTTGAGTCAAGTCGAGGACTTGGGCTCGTATGGATCGGTTGTTTATTCATGTGCAGGTGTTGCTTGAGTTCAAGACATGGCTGGTGACGGGACCCATTGGACTAGTCTCAGGGAGGAGATGAGGTTCCAACAACCAAATTCAGGAGGAATTGTGGTTGAGCTGATCAAGAGGTTGCGCAGCGTGATTGAATCAAGAACAATGCATATGAAGGTATCATGGACGTCGTTGGAAGATGTTTGCACGTATGCAAGGAGTGCATGGACGTGGCTACATGGTTCCGAGACGTGATAAAGATATATGGATGTAAAGAATTGGTCGGAAAGGTCCAACCGACTAGGTTATGGACTCAGGCTGCGGCTGAGTCGGGTTTGACTCAAATATGGAAAGATTTGAATTGGTTATGATAGGATTTCGTGTGGGTCACGAATTTGAGTTGTTTAGGAATGTGGGATACATTACTAAGGTGTTTGGAAGTCTTAAGATTGCTTCTATCTGCATATAGAAGAGTCCTAGCAGTTATGGAAAGTTACGATTTGTGAACAGAGTAGGATTAGGTTCCTGATCTGAGTTGAGTTGGCTTTCGAGCTGGTTATATAAGCAAGGGAGCCCAGAGCTCGTGGTGCACGACTTTGGGTCTGTTCCTATTGTGTTCTATTGAATAAAATTCGTAGTTTTCAAGGAACTTTTGTGCCTTGTTCGTCCGACTTGTTACAGACAAGTTTTACTCGTCGAGTTTCTGGACAGCACTACCTTTCATCGGTGGTTTTATCATAACTCGAGTTTTACAGATCCAATTGACGTGATTCTTTTTTAGTTGTCTTCACAACTTGATTGTATATCATATTTAAAAATTTCACGGTCATTGGATTTGTGGTCTATGATCTACACGAGTTTCTTTGCAGCGTTCCAGAACTGTTTTTTTTCTCGGGTAGGGCAGATTGACCATTGTTTGATCTTTCGATCATAACTTGAGTTTTTCTCGACGGATTTGAGTGATTCTTTTTGTGTTGTCTTCGTGACTTGATTCTATCTAATATCTATCACTTTTGTCACGGTGAAACACATTTAGATTAGTCTCACACACGATTTCTTTAACAGATCGTTTTTCTGCCGAAAGGGTTTGGGGTTTAATTGTTTCCGCTGCATAAGATTTTTAAATCTACCATTCACCCCCCTCTGGTAGATTTTCACATGCTCTTCGATCCTACAATTGGTATCAGAGCCACGGTGCTCTAATCTTTGTGATTTGCGCGTGTTTTTGACTAATCATCATGGAGAAGTACTCTGCCAAACCTTGTGTGTTCATTAGTATTGATTTTCAGGTTTGGAAGGCACGCATGGAGGCTTTCATACAGGCACAAGGCTTTGAAATATGGGAGAAGGTATACAAGCCTTACGAAGTGTCATCAAACGATCAAGTTACAGCTACAAATCTGAGAGATGTCGACAACAACAACAAGGCTCAGAACTTGATCATACAAGGATTAACACAAAGCGACTTCGACCATGTTGCACACCTCTGATCTGCATACGATGTGTGGAAAGCACTTTGTGACTACCACGAAGGATCCAACACGATCAAAGAGGTAAGGCAAGACATGTTCAAGAAAGAATACATGCGCTTCGAGATGCAACCCGGTGAGTCTATTGATGACCTTTTTGCTCGCTTTAATAAGATTCTCAGCAACTTGCGTAGTGTCAATGTTAATTTTTCAGATGCTGAAAATGCTAGGCAATTGCTAAGTGCATTAGATATGTCAATTTGGGAGATGAAAGTCACATCTATTCGTGAATCTACTGTCATGAGTTCACTTACTTTAGATGTGCTATATTCTAAGTTAAAAACTCATGAAATTGACATAATCTCACGTAAGAACCCCAACAACTCTATTGCATTTGTTTCACAACGTGATATCTCTAGCTCCGGCCAATCATCATCCTGCAATACTGTTGTCCTCACTAACCCTGGAGCAGATCGAAGAAATTCCAGAAGAGGAGTTGGCACTCATCTCTACTAGATTCTCAAAAGCATTGCAAAATGTGAGAACTAGAAGGAGAGGAAGCTCCGGACCTCAACGCTGTTTTGAATGTGGTAAAACAGGACACTTTCATACAGAATGCCCTAACCTTTTCGGTCCGACCACCCGGGAAGAAAAACAAAGCAAGGTTCGTACCTCCTCTGGAAATTCCAACAACAAGAAGAAAGGTACCATAGGACGCAAGATGATCAACAGTTTCATCACCGCGCTTCAAGAGTTCAGTTCAAGCGACGTGGACATTGGAAGTGATGAAGATGAAGATGATTTGGCAAACTTGTGCTTTATGGCGGGCAAGTCAAGATCAAGTATGGAGGAGGCAGAACACAACAGCGACAATGAAGAGGTATGTCCTACTTGTGAAGAAATGTATGATGCTATTTCTCGTGCCACTATTATTGTTAAGAAAAAGGACAAAAAGCTTAGGGATAGTGCTGCTAAAATTGAATCACTAGAATCTGAAATCAACCGTTTAAAAACTTTGATTCCTAGTGATGATGCATGTTCCTTATGTGATTTAATATATGAGAAATTGTCCTCATTAAGAAGTGCGCACACCTCCACACTTGATAAACTTGAGTTAGAAATTGAAAAGAACAAAGAGCTTGCTGCACTTAATGATAAAAACTTAAAAGATGCTAGCTGTTCTACAATTGATTTGCATTGTTCTACTTGTGATGATCTTGATAAGAAACTACAGGATGCTATGAATGAAATTTCTATATTGAACAATGCTTTACGTTCTCATGAAGTTAAATTTTGTTCCAATTGCAAACTAAAAGGAAAAACTTCATGTGAAAATTGCCTTGATCTGTCCAATAAACTTGATGACATGCATAGGACATTAGATCGGTTTTGTAGTGGGAATAAGACCCTAAACTTGCTGCTGAATTCTTCCAAGTCTTGCAATGATAAAACTGGTGTAGGTTTTGATTCTCATGCTCATGCTAAGGCACATCCACCTAAAATTGTAAAGTCATTAGGAAGTGGTTTGATTCAAACCGTTCCTAAACAAAAAGGAGTGGGTTTCAAATCTGAAGGAGTGTTGTCTCATTCGGTTTCAAATAAAAATATTGCTTGCTCATTTAGACATGAACACAAAGTTAAATTTCATTGTACTTCCTGTGGTAGAGATGGTCATGTCATAGATTTTTGTTATAGACTAGCTAAACAACAGAAAAGGGAAAGAATGGTTGCTAGATCTCATAACCTTCATGCAAAATTTACTGAACACATTGAACCGAATGTACAACCTGCTGTTTTGAGTCAAAAACATTCAAAGTTTACCTCCGGGCCTTCTGTTTTTGCCTCCGGAGCTACTGATTTTTGTGCTACACAAGTAACACCTTATATGTCAGTAGTTAAGAATAAAAAATCTCAAACTTTGACTCATAAACCTGCTGCTTTGTCTCAGCTTTCGCGTGTTTTTCCTGCTGCACATCGCGTGACTCAGTACTAGATTCCTAAATGCCTTTTGACTAACCCCAGTATTGAGTCATCGATGTATTGTGCTTCTATGTAGGTTACACGTTTGAGGAAGGAGAACATTTGGATTGTGGATTCAAGTTGCTCACACCACATGACCGGTAACAAAGATTGGTTCACCTCCCTCTCTTTTGTGTCACGTGTAGAGAATGTTACTTTTGCCGATAATTCCTCAAATCCTATAATTGCTAAGGGTTCGGTTAGAGTAAATGATCACTACACTTTGAAGGATGTGGCACTTGTCAAAAATTTGAAATACAACTTGCTTTCTGTTGCACAATTGCTAGACGAAAATCTAGAAATTATTTTCAATAAAAACTACTGCAAAGTTGTAGGTTCAAAGTGAGCTTATTTTGAACATGTCTCGGTTTGGAAGAGTTTTTAAAGCTGATTTTGATATGTCTTCCTCTAAGCATAGGTGTCTAGTTGCTAATGATTCAAAGGACTTATATTTTTGGCATCGTAGACTTGGTCATGTAGGCTTTGATCACCTAACGCGTGTTAGTGCTCTTGATCGCATACGTGGGCTGCCTAAGTTTAAAGGGGATAAAGAAATTGTGTGCTCTTCTTGTAGACATGCTAAGATGGTTGCAGGTTCACATACTCCTCTCACAATGATCATGACAACTGAACCATGTCAACTTTTGCATCTTGACACCGTAGGACCTTCACGTGTTCAATCCTTCAGAGGTAAATGGTATGTTCTTGTTATTGTTGATGATTATTCTAGATACTCTTGGGTTTACTTTATGGCGTCTAATAATGAAGTTTTTAGTCACTTTAGAACTTTATTTCTTAGATTATCAATTGATCACCAAGGATCATTAAAAGCAATTAGAAGTGATAACGGAACTGAATTTAAAAATCAATCTTTTGATCACTTTTGTGCTGAAAATGGAATAGATCATCAACTTTCTTCACCATATGTACCTCAACAAAACGGTGTTGTAGAAAGAAAGAACAGAACCTTAGTTGAGATGGCTAGGACTATGCTTGATAAATATCAAACTCCTAGGAAATTTTAGGCTGATGCGTTAGCAACCGCTTGTTATGTCTCAAATCGTATTTTCTTGCGTGCTAAGCTAGGTAAAACACCATATGAGCTCCGGTTTGGACATAGGCCTAGTGTTACACACTTTTGGGTCTTTGGTTGCAAATGCTTTGTTAACAAACATGGTAATCTTGATAAATTTGAACCTAGATCCATTGATGGCATGTTTCTTGGTTATCCATCTCATACTAGAGGCTACCGTGTGCTTTTACTTGACACTAACAAAATTGTGGAGACTTGTGAAGTGTCTTTTGATGAAGCTAGCCCAAGTACTAGCTCAAACATTGCAGGTTCAGATCCATATCCGCAGGGGGAGAGCATTTTCGTTGAAGATGAGGAAAAATTGGAGCTGCTGCCCAAAAATTCAGCATCTAAAGACTTTGGTTCAGCTCCGGATGTTAATTCTCAACCAGCACCGACAACCGTCAATGCTGATTCAAATCATCGTCAAGTCACAAGCTCATCGATTTGTGATGAACATGAAGAAGAAGAAGCTTGTGAGACATCTGTTCCCCTACGATTTTACAAAGATCATCCCCCACAACAGATGATTGGAAGCTTGCACAAACGAGTCACACGGTCCAGGTTTTGCGATCCAAACTCTTATGCTCATTCTACTTTTGTTGCTTCTTTTGAACCCAAAGATATATCACACGCACTCACTAATGAATCTTGGATTATTTCCATGCAAGAAGAGTTAGAAAATTTTGAAAGAAATAATGTTTGGAAACTTGTACCTCCACCTCAAGGTCACACTTTAATTGGAACTAAATGGGTATATAAAAATAAACAAAGTGAGGATGGGGTTGTGGTTAGGAATAAGGCTAGGTTGGTTGCTCAAGGTTTCACTCAAGTTGAAGGTCTAGATTTTGATGAAACTTTTGCTCCTGTCGCTAGATTAGAAGCCATAAGAATTTTGATAGCTTCTGCAGCATCTAAAGGTTTTAAGCTATATCAAATGGATGTTAAAAGTGCTTTTCTTAATGGCTACATAGATGAGGAGGTTTATGTCAAACAACCACCGGGTTTTGAAAATCCAGATTTTCCTAATCATGTTTACAAACTGTCCAAAGCCTTATACGGTCTCAAACAAGCCCCTAGAGCATGGTATGATAGGTTAAAAACATTCCTACTTTAAAAGGGGTTTACCATGGGCAAGGTTGATAAAACTTTTTTTGTGCTTAAACATGGCAATGACTCATTATTCGTTCAAGTGTATGTGGATGATATTATCTTTGGTTGTGCTTCTCATGATCTTGTGTCCAAGTTTCCAGCAATGATGAGTTCCAAATTTGAAATGAGTATGATGGGTGAACTCACTTACTTTTTGGGGCTGCAAATCAAGCAAACCAAGGAGGGTACTTTTGTGCATCAAACGAAGTATACCAAAGACCTCCTAAGGCGCTTCAACATGGACAAAAGCAAGCCTCTTCGAACACCAATGGGAACAGCAACAACACTTGAACTTGATGAAGATGGTGAACCCGTGGATCAAAAAGAATATAGAAGCATGATCAGATCACTTTTGTACCTCACGGCATCAAGACCGGACATACAATTTAGCGTATGTCTTTGTGCACGGTTTCAAGCCTCCCCACGTGCTTCACATCGTCAAGCCGTCAAAAGGATTCTCAGGTACTTACATGGAACTCAAGAATTTGGCATTTTTCTTCCTTCTTCCTCAACCGTTACTTTGAAAGCTTTTTCGGATGCTGATTTTGGGGGTTGTAGGATTGATAGGAAAAGTACTTCCGGTGCTTGTCATTTTCTTGGTAATTCTCTTTTTGCTTGGTCCTCTAGAAAACAAAATTTAGTTGCACAATCCACATCCGAATCTGAATATGTAGCTGCTGCTAGTGCTTGCTCACAAATTCTTTGGATTGTTCAAACATTTAAGGACTATGGGGTTGATCTAGATAGTGTTCCACTGTTTTGTGATAACACTAGTGCCATTTGCATTGCTAAAAACCCCGTGCAACATTCTAGAACTAAGCACATTGACATTAGGTATCATTTTCTCTGAGATAATGTTGAAAAAGGAAACATTGTGCTTCACCATGTAGATACCGAACAACAATTGGCTGACATTTTTACAAAACCTTTGGATTTCACTCGTTTTTGTTACATTCGTAGTGAAATAGGGGTTATGCATCCTCATGGCTTAAATTGAGGGGGAGTTTTGAAACTTGGGAAGTCTATGTGTGAATCTGAAATTAAATTAATATTAGCATAGTATTTCATACATATATGACTTTGTGATTCCTTTTACATGCTAAAAGTTCTTACTACATTACGCGTGTTATACATTTTGTAGTTTTTGCCATGTATAGTAATTGGAATAATTACTTACACTAAAACTGGTCATGGTCGAACTTTCTTACTGTTTTGAACTTGTTACATGTTCACAAGTGCTTTTAATTATTAAGAATTAATCAAGTAATCAACTCACATGTTGAGTTTTTATGAACAAATATAAATTGAGAAAAGATCAAGAGAATATGCATGCATCACACTTCTTCTTTTGAGATGGCTTGTCATTGCACTTAGATATGAACTTGGAAGAAGTTGTGTATGACTAAAACCATGTCCTTAAGCTTCTGATTGTCAAATGACATAGGCTTGGCTTGGTTGGTTAGAATAAGGCAGATGTGCATATAATCTCTTGCAAATATCATATGATCTAAATTTATGCTTTGAAAAATAATAAAATGCAGCAACTAGTGTCATGCTTTCAGGTTTTGAAATAGTTAAGTTTGTGAGATCATGACTTACTTAAATTGAAAATTACATTTGATCTCTAGCATGGCTTACACTACTTTATGTATTTCATTGATGTGATAATGTAAGGTACTTGATAGTATGACCTGGATGAGCTTTGTTTATATGTATATGTTATAATATGCTCATAACAACTAAAGGGGGAGAGATAATTTGTTTATATGCTCATGACTTGCTGAATACATTATCAAAGGGGGAGAGATAAACACGAAGAGAAAGAGAATATGTGCATAAGGAGAGATAATAAAGGGGGAGAGATAATATGGGATATTTTTTTGGATTTTCTTCTCATTTTACTTTTGATTTACAAAGAGGGAGAAATTATTTTCAAAACTTTTATGTGAATAAGCCAATGTTCGGATTTTAAATGGTGTTGCCAATGCATTCATCAAGGGGAAGATTGTAAGACCTATGTGTGCTGAATACATTGACTTGTAGTGAATATACTTGCTTTGACGATAAAAGTTTTGAATATCACCAAAACACCATTTTATCAAGGTCCGACTCTAGCTCCGAGCTACAGCAAGGTCCGATGGTAGGTCCGGCTTGTTTTGGGTAGCTCCGGCTTTATTTGAAGCTAGGTCCGACTTCTTGGTAAGGTCCAACTAGCTTTGGTTAGCTCCGGTGAGTTTTGTCTTTAGCTCCGACGTGTCTTTGATAGCTCCGGCAAGTTATTGCTAAGCTCCGAGTTAATTTTTCTAGCTCCGGCTTTTGGGTTTACTAGTTCCGACTAGTTCTGGTTAGCTCCGATGCTTGGTCCTGCTAGTTTTTTAAGCTCCGACGGGAGCTTGGTTGTACTAGTTTTGGTAAGCTCCGGCGCTAGTTTCTAATAGCTTTTGTTAGCTCCGGCTCAAGGTCCGGGTTGCTCTAGCAAGGTCTGGAACTTGACCGTAGTGCTTCTGCTTTTCATTTGCAATGTTTCGTACTTGCTTTACATTGTTGGAAAGATTGCTTAGTATTCATTTGCTAAGTTTTTGGTGCGTTTTGGTTGATATGGATGATATCGTGTTACTGTGGTTTTGCAACATGCTTATGTGAGGTTCTCACGTAGGGTGTTGTGTTCGGAACTAACTTGAGTCAAGTCGAGGACTTGGGCTCATATGGATTGGTTGTTTATTCATGTGCAGGTGTTGCTTGAGTTCAAGACATGGCTGGTGACGGGATCTATTGGACTAGTCTCAGGGAGGAGATGAGGTTCTAACAACCAAATTCAGGAGGAATTGTGGTTGAGCTGATCAGGAGGTTGCACAACGTGATTGAATCAAGAACAATGCATATGAAGGTATCGTGGACGTCGTTGGAAGATGTTTGCACGTATGCAAGGAGTGCATGGACGTGGCTACATGGTTTCGAGACGTGATAAAGAGATGTGGATGTAAAGAATTGGTCGGAAAGGTCCAACCGACTAGGTTATGGACTCAGGCTGCGGCTGAGTCGGGTTTGACTCAAATATGGAAAGATTTGAGTTGGTTATGATAGGATTTCGTGTGGGTAACGAATTTGAGTTGTTTCGGAATGTGGGATACGTTCCTAAGGTGTTTGGAAGTCTTAAGATTGCTTCTATCTGCGTATAGAAGAATCCTAAGCAGTTATGGAAAGTTACGATTTGTGAACAGAGTAGGATTAGGTTCCTGATCTGAGTTGAGTTGGCTTTCGAGCTGGTTATATAAGCAAGGGAGCCCAGAGCTCATGGTGCACGAATTTGGGGCTGTTCCTCTTGTGTTATATTGAATAAAATTCGTAGTTTTCTTGGAACTTTTGTGCCTTGTTCGTCCGACTTGTTCCAGACAAGTTTTACTTGTCGAGTTTCTGGACAACACTACCTTTCATCGGTTGTTTTATCATAACTCGAGTTTTACAGATCCAATTGACGTGATTCTTTTTGGGTTGTCTTCACAACCTGATTGTCTATCATATTTCAAAATTTCACGGTCATTGGATTTGTGGTCTATGATCTACACGAGTTTCTTTGCAGCGTTCCAGAACTGTTTTTTCTCGGGTAGGGCAGATTGATCATTGTTTGATCTTTCGATCATAACTTGAGTTTTTCTCGACGGATTTGAGTGATTCTTTTTGTGTTGTCTTTGTGAATTGATTCTATCTGATATCTATCACTTTTGTCACGGTGAAACACGTTTAGATTAGTCTCACACACGATTTCTTTAACAGATCGTTTTTCTGCCGAAAGGGTTTGGGATTTAATTGTTTCCGCTGCGTAAGATTTTTAAATCTACCATTCACCCCCCTCTGGTAGCTTTTCACGTGCTCTTCGATCCTACAAAGAAATTAAAAATTTGCTTGATGCTGGTTTCATCCGAGCAGTTCATCATCTATGATGGCTGGCAAACCCAGTCGTCGACCCCAAGGCTGGCAGGAAGCTTCGGGTGTGCATCGACTATACCACACTAAATAAGGCATGTCTGAAAGATCCAGTTCCACTCCCTAGAATAGACCAAATAGTAGATTTTACTTCTGGATGTGATCTGTTATGCTTCCTAGATGCATATTATGGTTTTCATCCAATACCAATGGCTAGGGAAGATGAACAACATACAACATATATCACAATAGATGGTCTATATTGTTATACTTCCATGCCTTATGGTCTCAAGAATGCTCTTTCAACTTTTATGAGAGTTTGTATAAAAATTTGGAGATCTCATTCGGGACCTAGTTCAGGTGTATGTTGATGACATCATTGTCAAAGTCAAGACCAAAGACTCCTTGCCGGACAACCTCCAGTCAGTCTTTGACAGATTGCGCATGATGCGCACGAAGCTGAACACTAACAAGTGTGTCTTTGGGGTCTCTTCTGGGAAGATCCTTGGATTCTTGGTGACACACCGAGGAATTTAGGCAAATCCGGAGAAGATAAAAGCCATTGAAATGATGCAGCCTCCTGCCCGCGTCAAAGATGCACAGAAGCTTACAGGATGCTTGGCCGCGCTCATTCGGTTTATCTTTAGGCTGGCCGAGCAGGTGTTGACAACTACTAAGAAACATTAACAAATAATCCATGACAACGGCGCCAAAAATTCTTGTTGATGTTTCTTAACGTCACAGATCATCTCTAATAAGAGATGAGGTCCCCAAGCGCACGGAAACTGTCGTGTAACATTTCACCCAAGAGTATTCCCATGGGTATCATATTTATCCCAAAGGAAGGCAATGGAGTAAAGTAAACACTACTCTTATGATCAAGCTATCGGATACTAATCAATTATCAAGACACGGGTAAGTTGATGATGTAGGTAGTGTGACACATACCTAAGCAATCTATTCTAAAGAGTAAATGAGTCCTAATGGAGATTAGACTAAGAGTTGGAGAGTTGCTCCTACAATGCTTCTAGTATACATATACATAGCCTAAGTTAGATACTAATGAGCATGTCAATGGTGAATACTTATGCTAAGTTGTTCAACACATTGGGCATTGCTTTACCCCTAGCAATACTAGGTGAACTCCCGCCAAGAGCATGTGGCATAGCCGAACATGGAGGATTACAAAGGATAGATAGGACTATCACCACCTACTGCCTACAACTTCAATCTGTGGGTCTACAAGACATCCAACATTACTTAACTATCCTAGCACCATGCTAGCATATTAAGTAAATATCTTAAGAGTCATGACACAAGCCATCTTAAGGCAATGACTAACCTAAACATAGTTGAACCAATGTTGAGACATAGCATAAGTTATTCATATTAACATGATGATATGATAACTATCTAGACTATAGTGGGGGTTTGTAATGTTTATGATGATAGAATAAGAGTGGTATGACATAATCATAGAGACTACTCCTACCACATACATGGAATCCACAATCAAACAAGAAATGCTTCATCCAAGTATATGAATAAAATAAGACTAAAGATAATATATTTATTATGCATAAAGTCACAAATATAAGAAAAGATGCGTGAGCCATACCTTTCCCAATTTGGACTTGGGACTAGAGGCTCTCCTCCCTATAGCCTAACTCCACTAAGGACTACAAGAACTAGTGTATACAATAGAATGATGCTCAAGTGGTGTGTATTGAAGTGAAGGGTGAGGGGTCCTGTTTATATGTGGAGAAGGGTCGGTTCCCGTCACCAAAAACGCGCGAATCAGTCACCACTTACTTCTTCAAGCCGGGAGGAGCAAAGACGTGGAAGCTGACCGAGTTTGGCGTGAAGACCAAGTCGGCCGACTTGGGGGACATGCCAACCTGGTCTTTGCACTATTTCGCTTGTGCTTTCTCTAGGTCACTGCTAGGTGGATCCCATCCCTTATATGGGTGCTACACTGTTGGATGGCCTCGGATACTCCTGTTTGTGGGCCATTTGATCCATGTGGTCCCATATGTCGGTGATTGATTGGTTGTGATGATATTTTACAGGATCCATCCGCTTGTTTCTTTTCAATTCCGTATAAATACCTATGTGCACCAATTTCTCCAAGTACAAGTGGAAATAGGTTCAATAGAAAGGTGATGTGTGCAAGAAATGATATTTCCTTCACATAATTGATTTATATTGACGGATTAAATTGGTATATAACAACCATCAACAAACTCCCCCAAGCTTATCCTTTGCTCGTCCCGAGCAAAGTCAAGACTTTAGGTTGATAATCAGGTGTAAGGATCGAATGCCCAAGAAGGGGGGGGGGGTGAATTGGGCTTCTTTTCAAAAATTAAAGCAATAAAAACTTAACTACTAAAGCCCAATTTCCTATGCAAACAACCTATGCATTCAAGTGAATAGTAATCTTGCAGTAAATGAAATGCATAAGCGTAACGGGTAAGACAGAGTGTGCAAACTCCCGAGGACACACGAAGATACGGAGATTTATCCTGTGGTTCGGCAAGATCGTCAAGATCTTCCTACATCCACGTTGTGGCACCCACCAAAGGGTATAGCCACACCCAAGTCACCGAGACCAGGGATCTTCACTAAACTTCTCCGTTCGCCAACCTCGGCAAGGTGGAGCTCAAGCCTTGTACAAGTTGGATCCTCCGGGCTTCCACAACCGTTTTGGCAAGCTCCAGAAGGCTCTCTCCAATCACCGACTCTTACACGGTGAGTACAATCACCAAGAGACACTCCCTTACAGCTCTCACTATACTAGAGACTCCAATTACCAAGAATGGAATCACACAAGCACTATCTCTAGCAAGTTCTAGCCTATCTCTTGGTGTACAAGTGGTGTAAATGATGTAGAAGTGGTAGCTCAATGTCTTGAATGCTTGAGAATGTGTAGAGTAGCTCTGGTTGTCAAGACTTGTCGAATAGACTAGTTGAAGGGGTATAAATAGCCAACCTCCACGAAATAGCCGTTGGAAAAGTAGGCTGACATCACTAATCTGCGAACATAGGATGATCCGATGTTCCCCCTTTAGTTGTCATCGGTCGAATCCAAATTAGCTGAAATCACTGTGTCAGATATTACCGTTGTTCGACCGATGTAACCCTTGCCTCATCATCGGATGATCCGGTGACACTTCATCCAGAATTGGTTCAGAAATAATGCTTACTGGAGTGATTGACCGATGTGTTTATAGTTGTACATCGGATGGTCTGATGTTACACTTGGTCCAGGGTAATTGCTTACTGTGTTGATCGACCGACGTAACACTTTCTTAATCATCGGATGATCTGGTGAGTACTTAGTTCTGAGGTCTTCTTCTTATGCTAAACCAACTCGACCGATGAATTTTTTTCTGGAAACATCGGTTGATCCGGTGAGTTGATTTTGTCTGCTTCGAGTTGTTCTAAGTGATTCTTTTGGAATTTGCTCGAGTGACCTCTTCTACATTGGTTTGAAAATATTCTTCTGAAGATTACCAAGTCTTGGGTGTTGTCAATTTTGATGGAATAACTTTGACATATGAGCTTTTTCTTCTAATCTTCATAAAAATCGATTGACCTCATAGAATGATTTGTTAAGGGGTCTCCAATTATATCCAATGAGCAGTAGATGATATTCATATAGATTTCATTAAGTGTGATGAGTGATATGAAAAACCTTGCATCCACAAAATCATTAGTAATATCCAACGATTGTCATTAATCACCGAAACCATACCTCATGTGGGCCTAGATGCTTTCAATCTCCCTCTTTTTGGTGATTGATGACAACGAGTAAAGCATAATAGTAATGAATTTAAGAATACGATACTCAAGAGGATATGCAATAAGTACAAAAACCATCATACGAAACTTGGAGGCTAAAAAAAAACGATTAATAACACATGAGAGAATTAAGAGGCACACGAATACTCAAGAATAGCAAAAGAGTAGCAAAACTTCCAAATTACAAAAGACGCAAAACTCCCAAATTACAAAAGACTCCAAAAAAGAGAAACTCCCCCTACAACTAGGACTCCCCCTGGGACTAAGCTATCCCTCCCCCTGACTCTTCTCCCCCTTTGGCATCAAGACACCAAAAAGGAAGTCGAGTGCCTAAGGATCCTGAGCGCTTGGGGCGATGACGAACCGGTCGCCGTCGGGGGTGCTGTCGTCGGAGCTGCTGCCTGCTGCTGCTGAAGCTGGAGTGGGGGAGACCGGTGCTGCGGGAGCTGCTATCAGTGCCTACAAAGTCTGGACGGCAGGTAAAGGGGCACTGACAACAAACGCCGGAGTCTGCTGGAAAAGCGTCGTAGCCGGCAAGGGAGAGTGAATTGGTGTGCCTGGAGCTAGCAGTGGTGACATGCTGATCATCGGGATCGGCGTAGTCGGCACTGGAGATGAAACTGGAGCTAGAACAGGCGGACCTGGAGCTGGACCCGGAAGATGAGACGGCAGGGCAATCCCGGTCTGAGTGTAGAGTTTGGTGATCAACCCTAGGATGCCCATCATAGCCTGCTGCGTCTGCTGCTGCTGATCAAGAGAACGCTGGTGCATCTGATCAATCAGCCTAGTGATCCTGTTAGTGTCCTCTCGCCTCTCGCGGGCAATCTATCGCTGCATCTCCTGCTACTGCTGCTGGAGCTCCAAGAGATGCGCAACCTGCTCAGCTCGGGCCTGCTCAGCTGCAAGCCTATCCAGTCGCTGCTACTCAACCATCTGCTGGAGAAGAGAGGTAAGCTCGGACGGTTGAGAGACCTGTGCCTCGGACACCGGAGGTGGAGTAGGAGGTGGCACAGTTGAGCCTCCAGCCTCTGCGTCATGCTGCTTGGGTGAGGGAGGAGGTGGGATGTACTCCTCGACACTGTCACTAGTGTCACTCTCCGACCAGATGTGCTGCAAATCCCCACCCTGAGCCTCAGCCTGTGATAGGATCCCATCTTCCTTCTCCAGATCTGACCAATTTTCCTCAGATAGACGAGCACGAACCTGACGCTCAACTGGACGGCCAAGGCGGCGGTCTGCAGGGGCTGGAGCACGGTAGTGGACGAACCGTGTAACGCTCTCATCGGTGAGACTGTCACGCACGACGGACCCCTTTGGACCTATCAAGTAGAGCAAGTGACTGATCCAGTGACCAAACACAAGCTGCCTCATCATCCCAACTCCATCAGTGATGACGTCCTCCATCTCACAAATAAGGATATCCACAATATCGAACTCCATCCCGTTCATGACATAGAACAGGAGTGTCTGCTGCAGACTTGTAAACCTCTCAAGATATCCGGACCTCGGTAGAAGTGTGCGGCGCAAGGCAAGGTGCACAGTGCGCGCAACTAGAGTGAGTAGAGCCGGTACCATCGGCTGGTCTAGAGAGAAGGGCTGAGCGAACAGTGAGCGTATCTCCTCAAACGGTGTTGCCACACCTCCAGTGAGCGGCCTCCTCGGTGGGTCAGCCTGTCCATATACTCTCTCGTGTAGGCATGTGTCGTGAAGATCCATGCCTAGCAGCTGTCCCAAAGTCTGTCGAGTCAAGTGATGATGCTGGCCCATGAACATGAAATCAATGGATCTGCGGCCCTCGGAAACGTAAGGTGTGGCATAAAACACTCGGACTCAGTCCTCCACATAAGCACCCCTCTGGTAAGACATCAGCTCCACTAGCCCTCTGTACCTCTCAAAGTAAGGGCGTATCTCCGTCCCGGCTGCAAGTGCGAGCTGATCCCAGTCAAGAAAGTTACGCTGGAAGAGTTTATGGCCCCGACGTCTATAAGTCTCGTACAACGACGCCTGTGTCAGGGTCCAGAAGCGACTGTCCACAAGTGACTCTCTGGGCTGCGGGAACCACTCCTCAAGTAAAATGCTCCATCTGAGCTTCCTGATCTGCTTAGCCTTCAACTTCCTGTAATTTGTCAAGCGGACACCCTCACCAACACGGACATTGGTGTCCATCTCATAGACGGCTCTCTGGGCCGCCCTGTCCTCCCGAAGGTCAGCAGTAGAGGGTCTCAGTCTCAGGGCTGCAGCTAGATGACCCCCACGGGTCTTGACTGAGCGCCAGCGAACAAGTGGCACTTCAGGCTCCTCTTCCTCCTCTGGCTCCTCAGGCACCGAAGGCTGCCCCTGTCGGGCCTCCCGGATCCTCAGCGATCCTCCTCAGCCATGCTCTCGCTCCTCAGCGGCCCGAGCGGCCATCAAAGCTTTCTTCTCTTCCTTCGACAACTTCTGCTTCTTAGCGGCCGACTCCTCAATAGCTTTGTCCTTTCCCTTCTTGTCACGACCCATCTCGAGGATTCGAGTGACAACGGCGACGAAGATGAGGTCACGGGACAACGAAGCCGATCGCACGAGACGGCAACGCAAAGATCGTCGAGGCCGGGCGAACCCTAGCGGCAAAGTCGCAGGACAACAATGGGGCTCTTAGGGCGCGTGGAGTAGCGGGCGACGCTTAGGGCGGCGGCGGTGGTGCGGCAGCGGTGAATGGCGGTAGTAGTTGTGCAGCGGTGGTGAAGCGTGGGGAGGCGGCGGCGACGCTGCGGCGGCGGCTGGAGGCGGCGGTGGCCGGAGGGCAGCGGCAAGGTGCGGCGGCGACGGAGCGGAGAGCAAAGTCGGGGAGAGAGAAACACGAAGGCGAAGAGGCGCTAAATAGGTGGGGCCCGAACCCTAGCTCAAAATTTAACATCGGATGAACCGACATAATATGAGGGGTGCATTGGTCAAATGGTACAGTAAGGGTATTCCAAAGGTACCATTGGCATCGGATGCTCCGACGATGAAAGGATTAGCATCAGTTGATTTTGACACAACTCCAGAAATGTGAACATCGTATGCTCCGATGTTTCTCAGAATGAACTCATTGGTTGATTTGACTTTCTGACTGAGCTGGCCCTTGGCACTTGAGCACAAACTGATCCGATGATGGTTCTGGCCTAAGCATCAGATAATCCGATGACTACAAGACAGCAACATCCCATATATGTCCTTTGACCCAAACAAACAAACAATGAGAAACACATGTCTCAGGACTTTTTGGGCAACCCCTTACCCCTCAAAAAGACTAGTTGCCAATAACTTGGCTAAGCCCTAAATCAAATAGAACACCGAAGAAGTCAAGAAAGAAATCCAAATGAAATGTAAGGCCCATGCTTTGTGAGCTAGAGGATGAAGACTTGTATCTCTTTAAAGCATGTTCCTTTAGGCATTAACGCACCTAACATTTTGTTCTTTCCACATCATATGAGTTGAGATATTGCATTTCAAACAAGTCTCTTTCTCATGAGGTGGGTTCCCCTTTGTGACAATCTACCGTATGCAATGCCAAACAATTTATAATGCAGGAAATTAAACGTGAGTGCAAGTCTATATGGCAGGCATCATGCAAGACATAAATTAAATCTACCTTGCCAATTTTGAACCTTTCAAAGGCTTCTTCAGGGAGAGCCACTCTCTAAGCCTTGGCGAAACCCAAAAGAACCTCCATCCCAAGCTAACCCTTGCTCCCCCCTATCCTTTGAAAGTTAGACAAGACCTATATGAGATGCATTCTTACATGACCATGGCAATTTACATGACGTTCGATGCATCTAGCACATTTAATTCACTTCTTAGTCTAGAAAAAGTTTTCTCATCAAGTGGTTTAGTGAAGATATCCGCCAATTGTTCTTCGGACCTAACACCTCGCAAGGATATGTCTCCCTTAGCTTCATGGTCCTGCAAGAAATGATGGCGAATATCAATGTGCTTAGTGCGGGAGTGTTGAACGGGGTTTTTAGCAATCTTAACTGCACTTTCATTGTCACAAAGGAGAGGCACACAACCAACTTTAATACCAAAGTCCAAAAGGGTTTGCTTCATATAGAGAATTTGGGCACAACATGCACCGGCCGCTATATATTCCGCTTCCGCCATGGACAAAGCAACAAAATTTTGCTTCTTGCTAGACCAAGATACTAGGGACCGCCCAAGCAAGTGGCACCCACCGGAGGTACTCTTGCGATCCACACGGCATCCGGCAAAGTCCGAATCCGAGTAACCCAAGAGATGGAATTTAGCACCTTTAGGGTACCACAGGCCTACACTAGGGGTATGCTTGTGATACTGAAGTATCCTAATGACCGCCTTCCGATGCGATTCTTTAGGTGCCGCTTGAAAGCGAGCACACAAGCATACACTAATCATGATATCGGGCCTAGATGTGGCAAGATAAAGCAATGAACCAATCATAGAACGGTTATTAGATTGATCAACAGGTTTACCGTCCTTATCCGCGTCGAGATGACAATTTGTTGCCATTGGAGTACTTCTTGAGCTACAATCTCCCATCTCAAATTTCTTCAAGAGGTCCTTGGTATACTTTTATTGATAGATGAAGGTCCCCTCTCAAGTTGCTTGATTTGAAATCCAAGGAAGAAGTTGAGCTCTCCAATCATCGACATCTCAAATTCCATAGACATCATTTTGCCAAACTCATGGCTAAGAGCTTCGTTAGTTGAACCAAAAATAATATCATCGACATAAATTTGACAAACAAATAATTCTTCGTCGATGTCTTTGGTGAAGAGTGTAGTGTCCACCCTCTCGATCTTGAATCCTTGCATGATCAAGAAATCCCGTAGTCGTTCTTACCACGCCCTAGGTGCTTGCTTGAGCCCGTAGAGCGCCTTGTGCAACCTAAACACATGATTAGGATTCCTCGGATCTTAAAACCCGGTAGGTTGTTCAACATAAACAAGCTCGTTAATATAACCATTAAGAAAGGCACTTTTCACATCTATTTGATAAAGCTTTATGTTGTGATGTGATGCAAAAGCAAGAAGTATACGGATAGCTTCTAGTCGAGCGATAGGAGCAAATGTCTCTCCAAAGTATAGTCCTTCAGCTTGCGAGAAACCCTTGGCCACAAGTCTTGCCTTGTTTCGGATCACAACACCATTCTCATCTTGTTTGTTGCGGTACACCCACTTTGTTCCGATGACATTCTTGTCCTTGGGTCGCTCCTCCAACACCCAAACTTCATTGCGGATGAAGTTGATAAGTTCTTCTTGCATGGCCATCACCCAATTTGGATCTTGGAGTGCTTCCTCAATGTGAGTGGGTTCTACACATGAAACAAACGAGTAGTGCTCACAAAACGTAGCGAAATGGCGAGAATGTGTACTTACTCCCCTTGACGGACTCCCGATAATTTGGTCAATCGGATGTGCCTTGGAGATGCGTCCATACCTCATAAGTGGTTGTGAAGCACTTGGCGGCGGTGATGCGTGTTGCTCTTCTTGTGGTTGGACTTGATCATGGACTTCTTCTTCTTCTTGATGTTGCGTGGCTTGTGAATCATGTGTCGGCAATGGACCATCCTTTTCTTCTTCATCAACTTGAGGTACCTTGGTTGTGTTGATGTTGGAACTTGAAGCTCCCCCTTGATCATGTCTCTCCTCAACTTTAGGCTTGATGTCTCCAATGGTCGTGTTCTTCATAGTTTCTCGTAGAGGCTCATCATCTATTTCATCATGACCAAAACTCTCCTCTTGGGAGCCATTAGTTTCATCAAACTCAACATCACAACTTTCCTCAACTACACCGGAGGTTTGGTTGAATACTTGATATGCTTTTGAGTTTGATGCATAACCAAGAAATATGCCAACATCACACCTTCTTTCAAACTTACTGAGCCTTTTCTTGCGGTAGATGTAGCACTTGCACCCGAAGACTCGGAAATAGGAGATGTTGGGCTTTCTCCCAATGAGGAGTTCGTACGGGGTCTTTTGAAGTACTCGATGTAGGTAGACCCGATTTGCGGCATGGCACGCTGTGTTGATTGCTTCGGCCCAAAACTTCTTAGACGTGCCATAGTCATCAAGCATTGCTCGTGCAAGAGTGATGAGAGTCTTGTTCTTCCTTTCAACGACACCATTTTGTTGAGGAGTGTATGTGGCCGAAAACTCATGCTTCACGCCTTCACTATCACACCACTCCCCAATGTTGTAGTTCTTGAATTCAATGCGTTGTCACTCCGGATCTTGATGATAGGAAGTTGAAATTCCCTTTGATCACGGTTAGCGGAGGTCTTGAACACTTCCGGAGTTTCACTCTTGTCACTTAGAAATAAAGTCCAAGCATGGCGAGACTAGTCATCAACTATAACAAGATAATAGAGGTTACCGCCAAGACTTTGATATGTGGACGGTCCGAAGAGGTCCATGTGGAGCAACTCAAGTGGCTTGGAGGTTGACACCATTGTCTTCATCGGGTGGTGAGAAGCAACTTGCTTCCCAGCTTGACAAACGCTACAAAGCTTGTTCTTCTCAAATGTGACATCCTTCCCGTCGGTCACCATCCCGAGCTTGAATGACTTCTTGAGCTTGCTCATTCCTATGTGAGCTATGCGTCGATGCCATAGCCAACCCAAACTCGTCTTGGTGAAAAGACAAGTGGTCAAGCTAGCATCCTTATTGGAGAAGTCTACTAGGTAGAGATGTCCATGCCGAAATCCTTTGAAGATTAGTTCTTGGCTTGTTTCACTAGTCACAACAACATCATTCTTGCTAAAGGTGCACATTAGTCCAATATCACATAATTGTGCAATAGAAAGCAAATTGAAACTAAGTGACTTAACATACAATACATTAGAAATAGATAAATCATTTGAAATTGCAATATTACCTAACCCAATTACCTTCCCCTTAGAGTTATCACCAAAGGTGACTTGTTCATGATTGCCGGGGTTCTCTATGGTGGTGTACATACCATCGTTGCAGGTCATATGTTGAGTGCACCCGCTATCAAGTACCCAATGCTTTCCTCCGGCTTTGTAGTTCACCTTGGTGTTACCTTTAGCCATGAGGCACATGGGAGGTGGATGAAGAGATGAATCATCATTGTTGGCAATGGCAAGGCCGGCCAAGCTTTCTTCTTCCGCTTCACTCTCTTCATCACTTGATTCTTCGTCGATGATCCATTCATTTGCCTCACACATGAACACCTTTTGTGGACCTTTTCTCTTCTTTGGGAAGAGCTTTGCCTTCTTGCCTTTGTCATGTTTATTCTTCCCAAAGGATCTTAGTTTGGGCTTGACCTCTTCTTCATCATCCTCACTATCTTCAAGCTTGCGATGCTTGCCCTTGTGGTTCTCTCTTCTTTGTTCGGTTTTGGACAATCATAGGAGATGTGGCCTTGATCACCACAATTGTAGAAAGTCTTGTTGTCATATCTCCTTGGTTGAAAAGCTTTCTTATTGGTATCAAAGGTGTATCCCTTCTTGGCAATCTTGGAGTTCAGGCGAGAGAATTTTCTCATCATCAAGGCAAGCTCATCATCATCATCTTCACTTGATGCTTGCTCTTCTTCACTTGAGCTAGGCTCAACCAGTTTCTTTTTTCTTGAGACTTGTTTTCTTGGTGGAAGCCTTTAGAGCAATTGTCTTGGAAGATGATTCCTCCATCATCCCAAGTACACTCATCTCATGAGCGTGAATCTCTCCAATAAGTTCCAAAACTTCAATGTGATCAAAAGATTCTTTTTGAAGCATGGAGTTGATGATTTTGTACTTTGGCTTAGGAAGGAGCATAAGAATCTTGCGGTTGATGAGTCCCTTGCCACGAGAAGCAATATCAAGAGCATTAATTTCCTCAATAAGCACATTCAAGTGAGAAAACATTTCATTGACATTTTCATGAGGTAGCATTTTGAACTCATCATATTTGGCCTTAAGCATATGATATTTTAGTTCTTTAACACGAGAAGAACCCTCATGAATTTCAATCAAGCAAGCCCAAATTTCACAAGCTTTTTCTTTGCTAGCAATCCTAGCAAACACATCTTGACTAATGCATTCATAAATAGCATTTCTAGCCTTAGCATCCCACTTGACTTGATCACCAATATATTTATGCTCACCAAACCCCGCATGGGTCGCTTCCCATACCTCGGGAGCAATAGCCTCTAGATAAGCACGCATGCGTGCTTTCCAATAGGCAAAGTTCTTGCCCTCGAAGATGGGAACTGAACCCCCATTCTTGGCCATTTTAGCTCTCTAGCGGTGAAGCTAGAATGATCCAATGAGCAACCTTGCTCTGATACCAATTGTAAGGATCGAATGCCCAAGAGGGGGGGGGTGAATTGGGCTTCTTTTCAAAAATTAAAGCAATAAAAACTTAACTACTAAAGCCCAATTCCCTATGCAAACAACCTATGCATTCAAGTGAATAGTAATCTTGCGGTAAATGAAATGCATAAGCGTAACGGGTAAGATAGAGTGTGCAAACTCTCGAGGAGACACGAAGACACGAAGATTTATTCCGTGGTTCGGCAAGATTGTCAAGATCTTCCTACATCCACGTTGTGGCACCCACCAAAGGGTATAGCCACTCCCAAGTCACCGAGACCAGGGATCTTCACTAAACTTCTTCGTTCGCCAACCTCGATAAGGTGGAGCTCATGCCTTGTACAAGTTGGATCCTCCGGGCTTCCACAACCGTCTTGGCAAGCTCCGGAAGGCTCTCTCCAATCACCGACTCTTACACGGTGAGTACAATCACCAAGAGACACTCCCTTACAGCTCTCACTATACTAGAGACTCCAATCACTAAGAATGGAAGCACACAAGCACTATCTCTAGCAAGTTCTAGCCTATCTCTTGGTGTACAAGTGGTGTAAATGATGTAGAAGTGGTAGCTCAATGTCTTGAATGCTTGAGAATTTGTAGAGTAGCTCTGGTTGTCAAGACATGTCAAATAGACTGGTTGAAGGGGTATAAATAGCCAACCTCCATGAAATAGTCATTGGAAAAGTACGCTGACATCACTGTTCTGCGAACACCGGATGATCCGATGTCCCCCCTTCAGTTATCATCGGTCGAATCCATATTAGCTGATGTCACTGTGTCAGATATGACCGTTGTTTGACCGATGTAACCCTTGCCTCATCATCAGATGATTCGGTGACACTTCATCCAGAATTTGTTCAGAAATAATGCTTACTGGAGTGATTGACCGATGTGTTTATAGTTGTACATCAGATGGTCTGATGTTACACTTGGTCCAGGGTAATTGCTTACAGTGTTGATCGACCGACGTAACACTTTCTTAATCATCGGATGATTCGGTGAGTACTTAGTTCTGAGGTCTTCTTCTTCTACTAAACCAACTCGACCGATGTATTGTTTTCTGGAAACATTGGTTGATCCGGTGAGTTGATTTTGTCTGCTTCGAGTTGTTCTAAGTGATTCTTTTGGACTTTGCTCGAGTGACCTCTTCTACATTGGTTTGAAAATATTCTTCTGAAGATTACCAAGTCTTGGGTGTTGTCAATTTCGATGGAATAACTTTGACATATGAGCTTTTTCTTCTAATCTTCATAAAAATTGATTGACCTTATAGAATGATTTGTTAAGGGGTCTCCAATTATATCCAATGAGCAGTAGATGATATTCATATAGATTTCATTAAGTGTGATGAGTGATATGGAAAACCTTGCATCCACAAACTCATTAGTAATATCCAACGGTTGTCATTAATCACCGAAACCATACCTCATAGGGGCCTAGATGCTTTCATCAGGAGTTGCTACAATGTTCTACTTTTCAAAAGTACCATGTGCACAACAAAAAAACTCTACCTAGTATTGCAAAAATTGGAATGGTACTTCACCCATCTTAAGTCATTATGGGGCTTATGTCATCTCCTATTCATGGGTGGTTGAAAGATAGATAAGCAAATGGAGCACACATACCCTAGAGATCAAGTTCCACTCAAATTATGGAGAGTTCAATTTATATTATAAGTACCTCAATTTGATTCTCTCAGTCTCTACTTGATGTGTAGTGGAAATATATCCTCATCAAGGCATTTTGCCTAAATTCATCCTACCACTAAATAAGGCTTGTATGTGGAGCTTGGTAGGGAATATAATAGACATATTTGCAACACATAATATTGCTAAGTCAAAAAAGCAAGCCTTAGGAGAAATCAATTCAAAACTATTTGATTCAAGACTTCTGTATGTGTGATGGGATGGAGGTGGATGTGGACATTTGAGATGACTCCTTTTTGAGTGGACTCTCTTATTTTGCAAGGATGAAACATGGTTAAATTTTTATTTTTTTTCTCATGCTTTTGATGCAAGCATGCTTTTTCTTTTTCTTTTTCTTGTAGCCATGTCTTCTACTCCCTTTTTATACAATAAATTTGGAGAGAGTACTAAGCATGAATGGTATGGAGTTTCTCTTTTTATTGTGGAATGGTGGTATGATGGGAATTTGCTTACTTCTAGTGCAGAAATATAGCAAGTGCAAGTGAAATCTTGAATTTGAAAAGTAATGAATGCAATCTCACATAGGTCTATACTATTTTGACAAAACTCAATGTGAAGACAAATAGCATATGCATAAGGTCTATCAATGTAATGTATCATATGGCTTTGGTAGGTATTTCCAATCAAATGAGAGTAACTTAAATCTTTTAAGAATTTCTTCGGAAATCTAAGTTTCACATTCAAACTAGGAATAGCAACCCTATCACTATATTATATCTCACAACAACTTAGAATTGGATTAAGCTTTTGCTACCCACAATTTCTAAATCACGACAAAAGTAATTCTATCTAATGAAAGCAATATTTTGGAGAGTAGTAAGTTTTAAACTAGGGACTTAGAAAAATTAAAAAGAGCAACTATTCATCATTTCATCTATGTGAATTCCAAACCATTCTTACCGCACATCTTTTATTTTATTTTGAAATCAAATCTATTCTACCCATTTTGAAGTTTTTTATATGCAAGGTGGATGATGGGTGAATGGAAATAAATATGCAAGGGGTGTCATACAAGTTACCTCAAGTGGGGGTCCTCCCCCAAGCTTGTTTTTTTTCAAGGTACGCGCTAGGGGCTGAAACCCTATCGACGGATGTAGGCCATGAGGTTGGCCTAACCTTGTTGCAATATGGCTTTGGCATTGGAGGGTTGAGTGCCGATGTTGGATTGCATTCCATGGGTTTCTTTGAGTGTGGTCGAGGAGAGTGTTGTCGATGTCGCTCATCCACACTTCAAGGCTTCCATAGGTTTGGATGTACCTTGTTATTCCTTGGCTAAGGTAGTGATAAGCCTTCGCACAATGGCATGACGTGTACTCAACATGCGTCGAGTGTGTTACGTCATTCTTTGGCTAAGGTGTATCATACCTTCTTGCCATAAAGGAAAAAATTCTACCCCTCATGCATTGGGTGTGATTCGTCATTCCTTGGCTAAGGTAATGATACCCTTTAGCCACAAAGGAGCGACATGTACCCAACATGTGTTAAGTACAATTCGTTATTCCTTGGATAAGGTACAACATACCTATAACCACAAAGGGATGACGTGAACTCAACATGGATTGAGTGTGATCCGTTGTTCCCTGGCTAAGGTATAAAATACCTTCTGGCCACATAGGAACAAATTGCACCCAATATACATTGGATGTGATCTTGTCATTCCTTTGTTAAGGTACATCATACTTTTTAGCCACGAAGGAAAAACTTAAACCCAATGATGGTGACAATTCTCTTGAGATTGAATGAGTGCTTAGAATAGTTGAAAGCATAATGCTCTCACATATTTGTAGCAGCCCATTAGTTGCTCAGTGAGGGTTTCCATGTCAAATCTCCGGCCTCGTATAGTTATGTTTACCTTCGGAATTAATTTCCGATAGGTAGCAACCATCCTAATTTACTCCTTGGCCAAGAAATATTGAAATGAAATCCTCTTAGGATTTCCAACAATCGGATCTTTGAATGCCTAAATAGTTAGTTTACTTCTGCAAACTTCCTCTCTACGATAGAAAGGGATGGTTAACTCCCGATACTTGTACAAATGAATTTTTGGGTTAGGTAATCGAATCTTCATTTGTACGCCCGGGGAAGAACAAGACCAAAGATGCATTGTGTCCAATTTCCAATGTATCCATGAAAAATGTATGAATCGTTACTAGGAGTGGGGCTTTATGGATAAATCAAGTTGAACATTTTCTAAACCTCCTACTCATAGCAATGCAGGTGATATAAATACACTATATTGATCCCTTTATCTTGTAAAAGTTCAACCATCATTGTTTTTTACAAGGGCAAATATTTATCATTTGGGTCATGGCAAACAAGATTCTCAATTTTATGCTCCTAAACATTTTTAATTTCTTGCCTAGGAATTTGGAATTTAGTGATTCATGCATGAATGAGTCTCAAATCAAAATTATAGACATCACTATTCTTAGGTTGCTACATACCAATTCAACCATTAAGTAATTTCATAAGCATTACCTAGGCAGAAAATGTCTAAGTCAGTTTTAGCAATGCTTATGAAATTCTAGGTACTTGTTTAAATTTATTCCTAAGTAAGGTGACATTACTTTTTGATGAATCAAAAAGAGTAATGCTAGCACTTACTCTCGTGAGGATGCATAAGAATTGAATGATGATAAGGTGTAAACCTTTCTCACCAATGTAAGCAACAATCATTCAATCCTAAAGCAATTCAAATGATGGAAAATTTGAACTTGTACCTCAATTGAAGAGCAGTCCAGGTTGAAGATCTTTGTGTGACAAACTTCACGACTATGGTTTTTGGTGTAGCCTTCATGTTCAATGCCAAGTTGAGGTTGGAGTAGAATGAGCTTCATATTGTTCCTCCATTGGACCATCATCTTGAGCATTCTTCCACCACAAACTCAAAATGAGATCGGTGGAGAGGTATGCACTTGATGGGGCCTTCCAACCTTTTTACAAATTTTGTCCTGGCTGCAATAAAATCAAGAACAAACAAAACAACTTGAAACGGGTTACGTTAGCTCAAAAAGCATGGTGTACCCTTTGTAAAATTGTTTTGCCCAACTTGAAACAACTTACAAATGCATTGAATATTAAGGGAAATATTTTTGGTTTGAATTAGGAAGATGAATTCAAGTGGTTATGCCCAAGGTTCATATCCAAATAAATTTATTTCCTAATTTAAAATTTTAGTTTTATGAAGGTTGGAAATTTTACTCTCCAACATGCAAGTGTGAAAATTCAAACATGTTAAATGCAAATGCAAAGATAGATGGGTAATTAAAATATGCAATTGAGGAAGCAAATATGAGATAACTACTAATTAACCTATTGGCAAGGACTCACCGAATAAGTCCGATGAGTGGGACTTACCTCCGTCCATTTTAGTTCGATGATTTGTTATACAATCCCGGAGTTGAATATGTGGACAACTTCTCTTGATCGACATGACAAATCTTATTTGGCATTTTTGTTGGACATGTGGACCACATGATGGCTCTAGCCTCTCTGTCATGTTGATGAAGACTTGTTGATGTAGTGACGGATTTTCCCTATTGAAGATATTCTCTCATGAGCATGGCGAGGCTTGTCCTTCTTTAGGGGTGTCACTTCGACATTCTTGATATTCTTTAAGGTCAACCCATACTTTGATCATGGATCAAAAGCTTCCTTGGGCATGATGATATGTGGACTCTACAACCAAACAAGAAACGCCTTATCCACAATGTCACTTGCCTTAGGTTGCACAGGCTTAGTCAAAAGGTAGGGATCCCAACAAGTGATTGTGTGATATCATGGATCTTGAATGCTCTTTAAGTTTCTTGTCCTTGGCCAATAACTTCATGTTGTCTTGATTTCTTGATTGTCCATGGACAAGATACTTCAAGGTAGGCTAGTTGAACTTAAATCCCATGAAATCCTCATAGCCTCCTTGATTACAAGGGTGATATTGATTTCACCTTGACCTCCTTGTAGGTGATAGCCATTGGAGTTGTGTTTGAAAAGAAGAATCCTCATGGGTATTAGGGAAATGATTCCCCAAGTGGCCCGTGTTTGACATGGATTTTCACAACTCATGTGAATATCCATGGCTTGGATAATTCCAAACACTTCTCTATTGACTTGATCTATCATGATACTTCAATGGGAGATGTAGTTCCATAGCTAGCATTTGCACCTTGTCAAATGGTGTGCATACCAAGCTAAGGGAACTAGAGCATTCTTCAATCCATCCCTTGCGCGGAGGCCATATTCTCATCCATGATGAATGAGAATAGGACTTCTTCAGCTCCAACACAAAGGTTGTCATGGATTGATGGACCAACCTATGATATGAATGTTGGATGAGGAGCCAACTATCCAACCTATGGTGGAGGCAAACCAAGAAGAACTCTTGGAGCCTCCTCCAAGCTTGGTGATGGATGACTTTGGCTCCTGCTGGAAGCTGAAATTCTTCCGCAAAAGTCAATGTCTTGCCTAGCGAACATTTGTTGAGGTACGCCATGAATCATCTTGCAGTTGAGCACTTGCATCCTCGTTGGTCATCCCATAAAATGGATTAGCCAAGACTTCCCTTGTTTTCACCCCAAAAGTAGAAAACAAAAAGGGTAATCCTGTCTAATAACTACTAGTACCTATAGTTTAATCACAAGTGATAACTATCCTTCACTTCCTTTGCCTTCCCCGGCAACAGCGCCAGAAATGCTTATTGACAACTACTAAAAAACATCAACAAATCATCCTGGCAACGGCACCAGAAATGCTTGTTGACGTTTCTTAACGTCACATATCATCTCTAGTAAGAGCTGAGGTCCGCAAGCACACAAAAACTGTCGTGTAGCATTTCACCCAAGAGTATTCTCATGAGTATCATATTTATCCCAAAGGAAGGCAATGGAGTAAAGTAAACACTACTCTTATGATCAAGCTATATGATACTAATCAATTATCAAGACAGGGGTAAGTTGATGATATGGGTAGTGTGACACACACCTAAGCAATCTATTCTAAGGGGCAAATGGGTTCTAATGGAGATTAGACTAAGAGTTGAGGAGTTGCTCCTATAATGCTTCTAGTGTACATATACATAGCCTAAGTTAGATACTAATGAGCATGTCAATGGTGAATACTTATGCTAAGTTGTTCAACACATCAAGTACGGGTTTACCCCTAGCAATACTAGGACGACTCCCGCCAAGAGCCTGTGGCATAGCCGAACATGGAGGATTACAAAGGACAGATAGGGTTGTCACCACCTACTGCCTACCTCTTCAATCTGTGCGTCTAAGAGACATCCAATGTTACTTAACTATTCTAGCACCATGCTAGCATATTAAGTAAATATCTTAAGAGTCATGACACAAGCCATCTTAAGGCAATGACTAACCTAAACATAGTTGAACCAATGTTGAGGCATAGCATAAGTTATTCATATTAACATGATCATATCATAACTATCTAGACTATAGTGGGGGTTCGTAATGTTTATGATGATAGAATAAGAGTGGTATGACATAATCATAAAGACTACTCCTACCACATACATGGAATCCCCAATTAAAAAAGAAACGCTTCATCCAAGTATATGAATAAAAAAAGAATAAAGATAATATCTTTATAATGCATAAAGTCATAAATATAAGAAAAGATACATGAGCCATACCTTTTCCAATTTGGACATGGGACTAGAGGCTCTCCTCCCTATAGCCTAACTCCACTAAGGACTAAGAGAACTAGTGTATACAATAGAATGATACTGAAGTGGTGTGTGTTGAAGTGAGGGGTGAGGGGTCCTATTTATAGGTGGAGAACGGTCGGTTCCCGCAATCAAAAGTGTGCGAATCAGTCACCACTGACTTCTTCAAGCCGGGAGGAGCCAACACATGGAAGCTAACCTAGTTGGGCGCCAGGACCAGGTCGACCGACTAGGGGGTCGGCCGACCTATTCTTTGCACCGTTTCATGTGTGCTTTTTCCAGGTCATTGCTAGATGGGCGCCATCCCTTGATATGGGTGCTACACTGTTGGATGGCCTTAGATACTTCTGTTTGTGGACCATTTGATCCATGTCGTGCCACATGTCGGCGCTTGATTTGGCTGGAATGATATTTTATAGGATCCATCCCCTTATTTCTATTCAATTCTGTATAAACTACTCGCATGCACCAATTTCTCCAATTACAAGTGGAAATAGGTTAAATAGAAAGGTGATGTCTGCAAGAAATGATATTTCCTTCACAGAGTTATATTGACGGGTGAAATTGGTATACAACAGCTGTCAACAGCGGGCTCTCCTGTTCTTCAAGCTGTTGCAGAAGTTCAGACCTTTCAAATGGTTTAATGAAGCAGATGAGGCATTCTAGGAGCTGAAGCAATCTCTTACAACACTGCAAATCATGGTGGCTCCTGAATCAGGAGAGTCTCTACTGCTATTTGTTGCCGTAACAACCGAAGTAACCAGCATGGTGCCAGTCGCAAAAAGGCCAGAAGCATCATCTCTCCTCAAGTTTTTAGACCCCTCCGGGAGGGTCCAGAGCTACCTGGAGGAAGTAATATTTAAGACATGTCTGGGTCTCACACCCCAGACATGGGAGTAGGTCCTAAAGGTTGGGGGCCTCCAGGGTTAGAATCTTTACAAGAAGAGAAGTCGGCCCCCTCTGGGAGGATCCTGACCACGCACGGAGAAAAATCGGACCCCTCCAGGAAGTTCTAGGTAGATGGGGAAGATGAGCCTGACTCCTTCGGGGGGGGGGGGGGGGGGGGGTTCCGGACCATCCAGCGACCTATCTACTTCGTCCGCGAGGTCCTCCATGATGCTAAAGCAAGATACCTTGAAGTGCATAAGCTGCTCTATGCAGTCCTTATCGCATCAAGGAAGCTACACCACTACTTTCAAGCTCCATAGCCCCAATGCAACAGAAAACATCGCCAAGTGGGCTGCGGAATTAGTAGAATTTGAACTTGAATTCTTGCCCCGACATGCTGTCAAAAGTCAGGTGCTAGCTGACTTCGCAGTAGACTGGACACCATCGCCATCTAGTCCAGGGGGCCCCGACATCGACAAGTCGGAGCCCAGGGCTCCGGTCTTCATCGAACCTCATTGGACCCTCTTCTTTGATGGCTCTATGCAAAAGCAAGGAGTTGGCACAAGACTTCTGTTCCTCGCACCAACTGGGGAGCAGATCAAGTATATGGTTCACTTTGACTTCAAGGCAACCAACAACATGGAAAAATATGAAGCTCTCATCTTTGAATTGAAGACAGCAATATCATTTGGCATCCAACAACTGTTAGTTAAAGGAGATTTGCAACTCATCATCAAACATGTTAAAGGTGAATGTTGTTGCAATAATACACACCTGGCGAGTTATTTGCTTGAAGTCCATAAGTTGGAGAAAGACTTACAGGTCTTAGACCTGTGCCATGTCCAGCGTGCCAATAACGCTGCTGCTGATGAGCTTTTAACAAAGGCTTCTACCGGAGCTCCGACACCTGATGGAGTCTTTGAAAGGAGGCTACAAACAACTTTCGCCATACCTATCGAACCGTGTGATGGGGGAGAGACCAACACCTAGAAGTTGGCGGTCCTTGTGGTCCTGCTGCCATGGAGTCCACCAAGGATCATCGGAGCCAAGGGAAGCTCTGTGCAACCCGGCGTGCAAGATCCAAAAGCTCAAGCTAGTCCCGATGTATGGATCACAGAGGTTCAGGAGTACTTGAAAGACAATATCATTCCTGGGGAAGATGTATCTGCTGAAAGGATTGTCTGTATGGATAAAAGATACATGTTGGTAGAAGGGGATCTCTACCACCATGGCACCAAAAATGTCCTATTGCGGTGCATATCTCAAGATGATGGCTGCGAGCTACTCGCAGGAATCCATGGAGGAGAGTGTGGGAATCATGCTTCATCTCGAACGCTGGTCGGTAAGGCCTTTCGACATGGTTTCTATTGGACAACAACTCTCCAGGATGTAATACAGCTAGTCAAGAGATGCGAGGCGTGTCAGTTTCATTCCAAGCAGATCCACACGCCGACTCAAATGCTGCAAATGATCCCTCCCTCATGGCCATTCACTGTATGAGAGTTGGATATTCTGGGACCCTTTCCCAAAGTCATCGGTGGGTACCGATACCTCTACGTCGCCATAGACGAGTTCAATAAATGGCCGAAAGCTGCCCATGTAGTCACAATCAATAAGTAGTCAGCGATCAAGTTCTTGAAGTCCATAATCTGCAGGTTTGGTGTCCCGAACAGCGTCATCACTGACAATGGGGCCCAATTCACCAATGCAGCATTTCAAGAATACTACGAAGACCTCAGCATCAAGATCTTCTATGCATTAGTGGCACATCCATAAAGTAATGGGCAAGCCAAGAGAGCTAATGCTGAGATACTCAGGGGACTCAAGACACGGACCTATGAATGCTTGAAAAAGCATGGTGCCAACTAGATTGAAGAGTTTCTGTGTTCACTATGGGCTACCCGGACTACACCCAGCAAGCCACAGGGTAGACGCCTTTCTTTCTAGTGTATGGAGTTGATGTCGTCCTCCCTCCAGAAATCACCATGGGCTCTCTTCGTATCCACGCTTACGATGAAGCCGCGCAGGACCAGCTCCGACGCAATGACATAGACCTCGTCGATGAGGCAAGATGTCGAGCAGCTGTCCAAAATGCACGCTACCGACAAGCGCTCTGACACTACCAGCAGCGGCACATGCACAATAGGCAGCTTGAATTTGGTGATCTAGTGTTGCAGCGCATACTTTCTTGTGAGGGGGCGAATAAGATCTCCCCCCAAATGGAGGGTCCTTTCTGAGTTATAAAAGTTTCCTGCCCTGGATGCTTCCACTTGGCTACAGAAGATGGAGCACCGCTTCTCAACCCATGGAACATTGAACACCTCCGTAAGTTCTACACTTAGCACGGTGGTGAGACTGTTCTTGTTGTAATATTTCATAGTGTCTAGGAGCAGTGCTCAGAACAGCTAAGCTTCAATGGGGTTGGTACAAAATGTAAAATATTCTTAGCATGGTCTAGTACCCTAAGCATGTATGCTTTGCCTCCCCCATAACTGGAGCAGGTCGTTGTTTTCTTGAAAAGCCTGACTCCTCCTATGAAATACCATAATATGAAGAATTTATCTCACCTTGTGTAAATTTACATATTTGCGATTATACTTCAGCAATCTCCATATTTTCTTGATAAGTCCGAAGTCTTTTGACTATCTTCTTGGTTGGGGTTCCACGGTTCCCAGAAAGGCTAGCATAAACAGGAGATCCAGGGTCAGCAGCCTGCTTGCCTAGTTCTTTACCCTATGCCTGCATACTTTGCCTCCCGAACAATGCAGCTGAATAATAGGGGGCCGGTTGGTTATACCTTGAATAAGACGATTGTAATGACCCAGATGATACAAAAAAATATATGTCTCACCGTGCTTTAATATTATGCATATTATAGTACTACTTTTTTGTTCCATTACATGTTCCTAATTGCCCATAGAAAGATTGTGCTATCCTGCTGCAGAAAGGCAGCCTGAAGTACCTGTGATGTGTTTGAGTATTACAAGTAGCTTTCTCATTTGGAATCTCGTGCTCACTGAATGGCCTACTTGCTTGAAAAAGCAATGCTGATGGAATGTTTGGACTCTAGAGTGTGCTGTCTGCTTTGCCTTGTCCTGCACCCTAAGTACGCACACTCTACCATTCCGGTGTTGCGACAAAGTAAGGCGGGTCCGGACAACACACTTTCCTGGGTGAGGCAGCAACCAGTACCCGAACATTATCGCATTGAATTACTCAGGCCCTGTAGTCCAGCAAACGATCGTAAGCCACAACAAAACTAAGATCAATAAGATTGTAATGAGCACTATTACCCTTTTTGTTTTCACTCTTGTGCAGGACAGAACATTAAGAATCTGATGTCGGCACCTTCCCGCCGTTGATGTTTACCATGTTGATGATGGCCCCCCCTCCAAGCGGGCCTGCCGTCGACATTTTTCACGTTGATGGCAACTGCCACTAGCTCCGTCACCATCCAGGGAGCTTGTCGTCAATGTTCCAACAAGAAAGCCGATACTATTGAGGACTCGCAATCAATACATGTGCTTCTTGGTAGGCGTCCCCAATCTATTGGCCATGCCTACCAGGGGGCCACTACATTTACGGCATGACAGCGAGCCCTACAACTATGTCAAGATTTCGAGGTTAAAAGTCCTCGGACGCACCAGCAATGGAGATCAACATCAAGTTCATTCATTCTTCAAGCTTTTCACAAAAATGTTTGAGTAACAACAGAAAGATACAATGACAAACGGGGTCCCTAGCTATTAGAAGAGCAGCACTGGAACCATGAGGCAACGATCTTGGCAGACTCTCTCACGCTGGATCTGGTCGCCTCCTCTATCTCTGCAATGGGTCCCTTCACCACCGGGTCCAGCAGGGCGGACACGTCCCAGCTCTGATAGCACGTCAATACATGCTCCACCATTGCCTCAGCCAAGGCCTTGCCCTCCATCTCCAGCTGCTCGCTAACGACGTGCTCCAATGCCGCATGCTTGTTCCTCGCGGACTCCATAAATGAAGAAAATGGCCTACCTCCTGCACCGGCTCCTCCGACCGGATTGGGCTGAAGCCGAATGGGATCAAGGCTGACTTGGCATGACCTAGGAAATCCCAGACCTTCTAGGCCTTAAACGATCTTGCCTTTCTCTTATCGGCCACTGCCTTCTCCTGCACAGCTAGCGCTTCAGCACGCGCCTCCAGGGTCCTACCCGGATTGTGACGACGTCCTCGCGACGGTCGAGTGCCCCCTCCACTTGCAGTTAATGCTTCTGCTCCGCCTGCAGATTAGCTTCACGAGCGTCACGCTCTTTGCAGCGGGACGGCAACTCACTACGCTTTCGGGAAAGCTCCTCTTCCCTTGACTGTATCTCCAGCACACGCTTGGAGACGGCAGCTTCGCGAGTGGTGAGTTCTTCCCGCAACTTGGAGTAGGCGTCGAGCCGAGCATTGGCAGCGTCGTTGGCGGACTTGGCCTTTGCGAGGAGGTTCCAGGTCTCCTTATATAGCTTTCTGATGAGGATACGCTGCTCTGTAATTGTATCCTCCATCTTCTGCAGCTACGCGGCCTTGTCAGTTGCCTTCCGCTGCGTAGACTTGGTCCGGAGCTCATGCAATCTGCTCTAGAACTGCAGGCACCATTCCTCTGCCTCCAGCCTGCTTTCCTCCCGCTCAAGTGCGTGCCGAGCTTGGTGCAGGTCAGAGTAGGCCACTCTCGCGGCCTCTCAAAAGGGGATTGGTTCCGGTTCCTGCAGGTTTGGGTGGCCTGTCACTGTGTATGGCTCATTGTCGTCGACTGCCGACTCTGGGACTGTTGGGACCACAATCGCTGTCCACGACATCAGGTCAGAACTCCTGGCAGTCGGTTGACTGCCGAGTGTGGCCACAACAGCTGGCTGCTCGGTTTCGCCGCCGTTGACTTTCACCCGGCCACTGGTTGATCCACATCATCGCCGGTCGCTGCACCAGGTCTTTGCGGATTCACCTCAACCTCCACCGCGGCTGCGTGCGTTGTTGCTCTGTGTTGTGCTAGCCCCTACGAAGCCCAAGGGTGGAGCCACCTCACCATCATCTTCAGCAGCCTCTGCGGTAGCTATTGGCTCCGTATGGATCCTACCGGGAGGTGATGTGCCTGGTAACAAAGTGGTGGAAGAGCCAGCACCATCCTGCTGCAGAGGGGAAGAAGCATCTGACTTCGACACCCTAGAAATGCAAGTCGAATGTGAATAAACAAAGAATGAAGATGGGAAGCCATTACCCTAGCAGAAGATGCATACCTGAGTCCTTGGCATTCCCAGGAGTCACAGAATCTCTTGAGAGGACGACCGGAATCGTTCGAGCCCACCGTCACCGGTGACGACATCGGAGCTTTGGCGGGCGGCACAATCGGAGCTCTGGCAGCCCCCAAAGTGGCTCCGGCTGTCACTATAGGCATCAGCTCTTTGACCACCGCCGCGAGCACTGGTCTACCAGTCTTCACCATCATAGAGACCGAGGCGGGTCCGCCCGGGGCTAGCGATGGGGCAGGACTGGGGAAACTTTGTCCTTGTGCTCCCACCGCATCTTCTTGGATGGGGGGATTGTAAAAACCCGCATTTGAGAAGAACAAAAACGTGAAAATGCGAACTTAAAAATTTTTGATAGTGGAATCGAAATTCAAATTTACAGGAATAATGTTAGTCAACAATTGATCACGGAAATAAGAACTTGTTAAGAACTTTAAGTTGTAGTTGGAAGATGTCACATGAACTGTTAAAGTTTCGGATGTTCATTCACATCCAGTTTAACCTCTTCCTAAGCAACGACATGGAGTTCCCGACTACATGAAGGAAGTGTAGTAATTCGAAAGCATCTTTCATACTCGTTCAGATAGACTTGAGCGGATAATATCTTGCGTTGGACCCACTTGTCGAGTGGCCCACCAGTCAGCCTTCACAAACGATATTTGATTTCCGCCTCCGCGTGTGAAGAGCCAGCGTCACCAATGACGTGTCGCTCTTATCCTAAGCACGACATGATCTTTGTCAGCCTTGATGCCAGATCTTTTCTGCGCCAAGCCTCCATGTCCGCTCGCCATGCGTTGGCGTCTCGGCCGCTTAAAATAAAATGTGATCAAGTCAAAGGAATTTAAATACGAGAATTGCATTAACCTAGGGTGTTAATAACTAATTAAGTGTGCTGATGAAATATAGATTAAAAACTCCTTAATAAGCTTTTAGTAGATGAATTCAAATTAATACCTCGAGCTTGGATGTTTAATTTGAATCCAAGTGCCACCTAAATTTAAGCAAGATTAATAAAGCTTTGGTACCGTTGGGCACATATTAAGAATACATTAGTAACATGCAATATAATTGGGTTAAAAGTGTATTCAAATTGAATCTGAATTTTAAAAATATTCTATATCTCAAACTCAGTTCACATCTGAATTTCTTATACCTTGGTTAGCTAATCTGCAAAAGTTGAAACAAATTTTAATCAATTTTTCCCATTTAAAAGAAAAGTGGAAGGGACAAGGGAGGAGAAAGTTGTGGGGCCCACTTGTCATATCTATCCTCAGTACTAGGAATTCCGTTTTGCTTCCTCCTCTCCCGGCTCTGCTCCACAGCACCCCGACTCCCTCCTGGCAGCGCACTCCACCTCCCAGCTGCGCTCCACCGCCCGCTCGCCCCCGGTTGCGCCTCCTCCTGGCCGCCGCGGCGCCGCCCCACGCTGGCACCAGCTCGCCTCCCTGCCGCACCCCACGCGCCGCGCCGCTCCGCAGGATGCGCCCCGCTCGACCACAGCGTCGCGCCCCAGCTGGCTCGCCTCCGCTTGGCCGCATCCCAGCTGCCCCGGCCGCCTGCATCGTCGCCCCATGCCGGCCGCCGGCTCGCCGTCCGCCTGCTCAACCGCCGCCAGCCACGCTCTGCACCTCACGCGCGCATCGCACCACTGCTCACCTCCAGCACCCTCTGCTGGCCCGCGTCCCAGCCCGCCACGGCGCTCCACCTTCCTCTACCGCTCGACACCATGCCGCCACAGCGCTGGCCGCGCTTCTCCTGTGCCCACGCCCACCGGCACACCCCTGCATCTCTGCTCCGCCCGCCCGCAGCATGCCACCCCCGCTGCTGCTCGCGCCGCGCCCTGGCCGAGCGCCTCGCCGCCCTGCTCGGCTGCGCCATGGCCGCCTGTTACTCCATGCCGCCACAGAGCGCATGTGCTGACCCTGCTGCTCGACGGCCCGCTGCAGCAGCGCTGGTCACCCGCGTCGCGCCGTCCTGCGCCTTGCCTTGCCACGCTATCCATGATAGCGGTCGTCCGCCACTGTTCACGTCATGCCCCTAGTCGCCCGGGCCTTGCCCGCCAGCACCATAGCTCCTGGCGACGCCCCATTTCATCCCCAATGTTATGCTACAGTCACCACGCACCAGGTCAGTCATTGCTGTCGACCTTCGCCCCCCTGTTCCATGTTCTCGCCGTGTCCGTATCATGGTGCAATGCTACGCTGGTGAGCCTTGCTCTGAAATGCCTTGCTTGACGCCGCCGAAGTCCGTTCGTGGTGACCGCTAAGGGTACTCATGTGTTGTCAAGCCGTGCGTCCGTGTTCCGCATTGATATCATTCCTATAGAAATCCCCAAGTTGACCTTCTTTGTCTTTTGTATCGCGTTGGCTTGTTCGTGCATGCTCGTGATGCTCCACCATGAGCCGCATCGACGTCATTGACCACATGACGTCGTTGTGACATTCTGAGCCGTCATCGTGCCCTGGCATCGAGATGAAGGATGCCTCTGATGTGTGTAGTGCTGGAACACAAGCACGACTCACCGGACAATGGTTGTCAGACCAAATTAGGTTTTAGTTGATGTGAGAGCGATCGAGTCCTAGGTGTAGCCAAGGTTCTAAAAAATGCCTTCTAGGTCAAACCAAGGTTGTTTGTGATCTGTGGTTGAGTAATGCGAGAACGTTGCAACCGACAAGGAAAACTAGACCAAGGGGAACCTTGGATAAGAGTTTCTTGGTCGTGTCGCAGACATTTCCTAATCGTTTGCAGAATTTGCTTAACTAGGTGTGCCGCTTCCTCGACGGATGGTTCATCGAGTCGCTTGCCAACGATCGAGTCGACATCACTAACCCTGAGACTCATAAGGTGGTGTTCAGGATTCCGCTTACCACCATGGACAAGTCCAGGTCGATGTGAACGTCGATGAGATGATCTTCCTGAGATGCCAAAGCACATCGTCGCGACATAGTAATGCCTTATGTTTGAGTTCCAGTAGTTCATCGAGCTCATCTGGACAATCTTGCAAAGGACACTGCAATAGTGTCATGTAAGAACTTGAACGATGCTTGCGAAGATAGTCGTAGCGACTGATTTACCTAAAGGTCATTTGAACGTTGTCTTGGTACTCATGTTAGGTTAGCAGTGCTTGTGATGACTCTTTGAGTCCAAGCAATGCCGATCTCACTTCTTTTCCATGTGTCGCTAGGGTTTCACGTCGATTCATCCTAATTCAGAACCCTGCGACCAACTTTTCATTTAATTAGGTTTACTCCTTAATGAGTTTGTGCAACTTCAGTGGTCGACTTCTGAGTCACGACCTCTTGTTGCACAGTTCACTCATGCCTTAAGCTTTCAATGCTCCACCTTGATCGCTTAGTCCTCCTTACATCACTCAGTTCGGTACTTCTTCATCCTTCAATCTTATACCTCTTAAGTGGCATAGCTTCAAGTGTTGTCTACTAAGTTGCAATGTATCCTTACATTGTACCTTTCCGTTCATACCGACACTACTATGCCTACCTTGACTCCTCCTCTGAGTACCCACACAACGGAGGCATACCTGTCCTTCCTAGTCAAACTCCTTGTTCTTAAAGTTTACACCATCTCTTAGAGTCTATTATTAAGTTACCTTAATTACTTATATGCATATCATGTCGATAGGAACGTGATGATAGGTGATCAACGAGAAGCTTCTCTTGGAGGAGAAGGCCGAGGAGTTCCAACTTCAAGATTCCATGGCAGATTCTTCGGAGGAAGACCAAGCCATAACAACTGACATTGCTATAAGTCGCAAACAAGGCAAGCCCCGGTTTGCATTTAAGTTTCTTACAGTGTCTTTGTAGTTTTCATTCACCTTACATCTTCAGATGTTTGTGCATTATGTTTAAGTTGTTTGAAATCCACTTGCATGACCAAATAATCCAAGGAGTGGTTAGAATAGCTCACAGACTCGTGTAGTAACTGCCCTGCTTATATTCATAGGTATCCGGTAGAAGTCGAGTAGTTGGAATCTACTCGCGAGATAGGATTTTATCACACGGGATGAATTGGATCAAGAAATGTTTTACAAATATGAAATTGGGGCCGGTCAGAGATGAGTAGCAAGCGACAAGAGGTAGTCTTGGTCGCATAGCTCTGACCGTGTCTATTAAGGCCCGTGTCGTGTGTGGCCCTGCTGTACAAGCTTGAATTGTACCAGCGAGATACTGGAGAAATGGGCTCTAGTAAACTAACATAAATTGATGCTGGTTTGTCGAGGCATTCCGTTCCATTTTATAGGCGTGCATTGAGGGAAGCACGGTGTAAATCAGTTGGTGGGCACGTCAGAGTACACCCCACGCAGTGACCTCCTGCTCGTGATGGATCGACCGGTTCGGCATTCGAGTGTTGGGTGAAAGGTGGCCATATACGACTAGTACTAAAGTGTTATGTAGGTACTGTTGTATGTACTCGCTAGTGCTTCTGAAAGTGCGTATGTGTCGTGTTGTCCATGTGAGTCCTGATTGCAATCACCGTCTCTCGCGGTAATAGAGTACCACTTGTTCACTGCATTGTGGCGTAGTAAATACTTAAGAAGCCAGAAGAATATGATGTATTGAATTATAATTATTTTGCAACCTTGTGTGGCTTAGAGATAGCACAATTAAAAGTTTACAGTTTCCAAATACTTATCCTGTAGCATTATGTGCTTTGGGCATGTCATATCATCGGCAAAGCGTTTCTTGTTTGATTGTGGAGTCTATGATGTGTCGTGCCTGAAGAATGTCATTTTCTACTTAAAACATGATTATAAGGATCCACTTGTAGGCGAGTCTATTTATGCTATTCATTACCTATGATTAGACTTTACCTTGCATATGTCTAGTGAGACGGGTCAGACATGCTGAGCCTTATGCTCATGTTTGCGCTTTAACGATTTTTGCAGGTATTGGGTTTATTTCTGCTGTTCAGGTTCTACATGAGACCTCGAGGTGTCGAGATGAATCTCATGTAAACCACGCCGCTGCTGAATGTTCTTCATGTTGCTAGTGAGAAGCGTCCTAGGGCTTGGACGTCTTCTCTCCTGCTTGGTTAAGTGAGATTATGAGTATGTATTTTCTGCTGCGTGTGTACCTCAATTGTACACTATTTTGTAAACTCTTCCTATTGTGAAATAAAAACTTTGCTTGTTTTGCATTCTTATCGTGTGTGCTATTAGGTGCCGCATCGCACGGCCTTACCCAATGAGATCCTTGGACGTCGGGACTCTGGTCCCCACAGGGGGCTGATGACTGACTTGACACAACAACCGCATTGACTGGGGTGGGAGGAGGCCGGAGCTTGTCGAGCAATCTTAGGAGGGCCGCTGCCAAACCCCTCCCCTTGTCAGGACAATCGGTGGGTTCGACTTTATCCTGTTCACTAACACCTGTGGCCTCATGGTCACAGACCTCGACACCCCGGGATTGATCTCTAGTTTGTCGCACGATGAAACTGACATCATCCAGTGTCAGCATCTCTCGCAACAGTTGCATCCTCAGGGCCTGGTCCGTGCAGACTAGTTGGGAACTTGCTGGTGGAGTGATGGTGTCGGCAGAGATCGAGTCACTGCTCAATCTCCCTAGCAAAAAGTCCAGCAGACGTGCATCCGGGCATGGCTATTGACGGTCCTTAAGTGCCATATTTAGACCGTCAATTCACCTCATAATGTGCACAAAAGAGAAATACAACGTAGTGGTAGGGTTAAAAACTAACCAATTCCACAAGTGTTGGTGTTTATTTGTATGTAGGTGATTTAGACCCAAAATACCAAGATATGCAGAGAGTAATCTATAAAATTGGACTCTAACAAATCAGGCGATGTCACGTGTCATCACAGGGATCAAATGGCCCACAAACAGAAGTATCCAAGGCTATCCAACAGTGGAGCACCCATATAAGGGGATAGGACCCACCTGGCAGAGACCTGGAGGAAGCACAACCTCAATAGAGCTGAGACCAGGTCAGCCGACCTCCCTAGTCGGCTAACTAGGGAGTGGGACCAAACCCGTCAAATGCCACGTTTTGGCTCGTCCCGACTTGAAGAAGTCATGGGTAACTGATTCGCGCACAATTGGTGGCGAGAACCGACCCTTCTCCCCCCTATAAATAGAACCCCACACCTCACTTCACAAATACACCAAAAGTTGAGAATAGAATACCACTCCTAAGGTTTAGAGTAGTCCTAGAGGCTACCAAGTAGCAGGAGAGTGTGGTGAGAGTTTAGGAGAAGGAGGCTTGGGCTTGTCAAGTCCCTCTTCTACACTTGTATCCCAACAAAGGTGTTGTCGAAGTGTTAATGTGACACTTCCCCGGATCTGCTAAGGAGCAGCCCGCCGAGGTTCTTTGTTCTGCGGGGCTTAGGCCTCAATCAAGTGCGCGAGCGCGTGAGAGAGAATGAGACAATGGTTTTTACGTGGTCCGCGCCGCAAGGAGCATAACACCCTACTCCACGGTGGATTGTATTTCTAGAGTGTGTATGTGTGTGTGTGTGTGTGTGTGTGTGTGTGTGTGTCGGGGATTCGATGTTGGGTCCTTTTTGTAACAGTGGCGGTCCGGTCCTTTTATAGACAAGGCTGGACACCTTACAAGTGGGGTCCGGGGCCCAACAGGTGGTCCCAAGGCAATCTTATCCTAAAGATCTATGCTTCTCGCATAAGCTTCCTCTGACCGTGGTAGTGAAGACTCGCCGTCTTGCCGCCTCTCTTGTCATTAGCCCACGTGCCGTTGCCGACAATGGCAGAAGGTGTCCCGTCAGCCTGTCTTGTTGCTGCAAGCTACCGACTTGGTGGAGTAAGAGAGGTCTGCAGCGCCTTCACAGTGATGCGATTGGTCATAGCAGTCTCTGACCATTTGCGTGCTCCATGTTGTGCGCTGGAGGTGGGTGCACGTCTTCAATGCTTGACTTGAGCAGGGCGCACCATCCCTTAACTCCCGCATCTTACCAACCAGGGCAAGTTGCGAGACACGTGGCAACATCGGGGATGACCCCTGTTGGGGAGGCCAGCTCCGGTCCTTCTTGATGCGTGGCAGCTCCAGGGCTCTCCAGGGGACGTGGCTGCTCCGGGCCCTTTCCCGTGGGGGGTGCTGAACCTAGTGCTCTGAGCCACGTGGTTGCACCGGAGCTCTCCCCCAAGGTTGGGGGAGGTCCCCCCCCCACATGTGGTCATGCCAGAGCTTGACCTTTGAGGGAGACTGAGGTCTTGGTACCTTTGGGACACGTGGCGCCACCGGATGTGCCTCAGTGTCTTGATCCTGTGTGCGAGGGTACCCCGTCTGCAGGGTATCGATAGGTGTACTCAAATCAAGTAAGTCCTTTGTGAATTCAATTCAAGTTTGATTCTGAATTCATAGTAGTTTGCACAAGTGGTTACTTGTGGGTTCATTGCTTTAATTTATTAGAGGCTTTAGTTATAGCTTCGTGTTTGAAACAACTAGAATTGTGATTTATAATGTAAGCGTGGTGCTTAGGTTAGAAATCACCAGTGAATATCCTATAGACCCACGGATTGAAGAGGTAGGCAATATGTGGTGACAGCCCTATCAGTCCTTTATAATCCTCCACGTTCGGCTATGCCATAGGCTCTTGGCGGGAGTCATCCTAGTATTGCTACGGGTAAACCCGTGTCCGAAGCAAGTAGCTACTGCAAATTCTTTTGAATTATAATCAATACTTTGAATTTCTCTCTCTTCCTTGCCTACAAAACAACTTTTTGTTCTTGGGTGAATTAGTTTGTAAGATTACACACATGTTCCTTGGATTCGATACCCTTGGGAATACTCTCTGAAGGGGAAGTTCTACACGATAGTTTCTGTGCGCTTGCGGATTTTTATCTGTGACATAAGAAACATCAACAACCATTTCTGGCGCCGTTGTCAGGGAACGGTTGCTGTTAATCTTTGAACCTTGTCCACCCTCGTATCTATCTTCTTATCTGATCTTTCCTTTTCTTACCACCACCACATATATGGAGCATCCCACCATTCTTTCATATTCTTCCCCAAAGGGGAAGTTCTGTGAGCCACCGCCTTCGGCGGAACCCATCTGTTCTACCAGCTATGAACTTCGCCTTGGCTTTATAGCCATGGTTCAGGAGCAATACTTCTTAAGAACAGATTGTGAAAACCCTTACCACCATCTAAGAGAGTTCAAACAATTGTGTTCATGCCTTCTAATCAAAGGCATGACACAAGAAAATCTCAAATGGAAGTTGTTTCCTTTTTCCCTTAAGGAAAAGCCAAACAATGGTATGTCCACAAGGTTGGGAAGACAAACGGAAATTGGAGCAAATTACGAGACATATTTTTTATTGCTTTATTTCCAATTGTCTGAATTGTTTCCTTACAAAAGGAAGTACTATGCTTCCAGCCGATTGAGAAGGAATCCATAGGTGCAGCTTGGGAAAGACTTTGTCTCTTGAGAAATTCCAGCCCAGATTTGTCTATCCCTAATCCGTTGCTTTTACAACACTTCTATATGGGATTGAACAAAGAGTCTGCCCTATATCTTGACATTATGGCTGGAGGATCCTTCCTCCAAGATGCCAGAAGAAGGCAAGGATCTTCTAGACCGAATTCGAGAAAATTCCTCCTTCATTATGGGTCTTAGTGCGCCCCCTAAAGAGAAAGTAGTGTCCAGATACAAGGATAAATCCATGAACAAGGAAGAACCTATCTCTTGCTTCTCTCAAACCTTGTCGGAGGAATCCCCCCCCCCCCCCCCCCCCCCCCCCCGAACCCGAAACTATGAAGAAAGAAGAAATTCAACCTTCAATGTTTCCCTTCTACTTCAAGGAGGAGATATTTGAAGATTTTTGAAATACCTCGAAGTATTATTTCCGTAAGAAACCATCATTGCCAATAACTCCACCTGACCCACCTGATGGAGTGTTTGTCCAACAGACGGTCAATGAGTTAACTTCTATTCTAAGCAGGGAACGAATTGCGTAAGTTGAGAAGTCACCCAAAATTCTTCCGATGACCTCACCTTTGGCAACTATTCTATGCTTTAGTAGAGGGACACCAATGAAGGTCCTATAGAACCCCATTGTTGGAGCAAATCTCATTTCTGATTCTTGTATTCTCGCCATTCTGGGTGATGTTCCATTGGCACCAACATGTAAATCCTTCCAAGATTCTTTCGGAAACATCCTTGAAGGATTCTGGGTCTTGTAACAGGTGTCTGTAAGAAACAAAGATATTGAGGCAATCCTAGATTTCCATGTGTTCGAAATTCAAGATTTTGACATTATGATTGGGATTCCCATTGAGAAATTTCTCATGGAAATTCCCTTGGAAGGAAACCTCAATGTCAATCTTGGAGGAAGAAAGTTTTCTATTCCAATCCTGCATTCCAAGAACACATCCGCAGAATCTCCCATCCAAGATGAGCCTTTAGAGGAGGTTAGAGCTCTTCAATTCATAGCACCCCCTAAAGTTGAAGGATAAGAAGATTTCATCCAAGACAAGGATGAATTTCAGGAGGCAATTGAATTGCCAAAAGAAGAGTTCTTCCCAATACCTCCTGTCGAGTTAACAATTCTACCTCCGGGCCTATGTTATGCCTTTCTAAATGGCAATTTGAAGCTCCTGTTATCATAAGTGACAATCTTTCAGACGATGAGACACTCAAACTCATTTGCCATGTTATAAAGGCATAGGGCTATTTTTGGCTATTCACTAGAGGATCTCAAGGGAATTAGCCTAGTGTTATGCACCCATCGCATTCCCATTGACCTTGGGAGTGTCTCCTCAAGGGAACATCAAAGACGATTGAATAATGCGATGCGAGAATTTTTCAAGAAGGAAGTCTTGAAACTTTTGCATGCTGGGATTATCGACCATGTCCTCATAGTAAATGGGTCAGCCCAGTTCAAGTAGTGCCTAAGAAGGGAGGTATGACAGTCATTCAAAATGAGAAGAATGAATTAATTCCTCAATGAACCGTTACGGGTTGGAGGATGTGCATAGATTAACGAAAACTTAACAAGGCTACAAGGAAGGATAATTTTCCACTGCCCTTCAATGATGAGATGTTAGAGCGATTCGCAAAACACTCCTACTTTTGTTTCCTTGATGGGTATTCGGGTTATCATCAAATCCCAATCCATCCCGACGATCAAAGTAAGACCACATTCACATGTCCCTATAGAACTTCTGCCTACCAGCGTATGTCCTTTGGATTGTGTAACACTCCTACCTCTTTTCAAAGATGCATGATGCCTATCATTTCCGACATGATTGAGGAGATCATGGAAGTCTTCATGTATGATTTCTCTGTCTATGGGAAAACTTTTGATCATTGTCTGGAAAATTTAGACAATGTGTTATAAAGATGCCAAGAGAAGGACCTTGTACTTAATTGGGAAAAGTGCCATTTCACGATCTGTGAAGGCATCGTTCTGGGACACTTAGTGTCCGAGAAAGGAATAGAGGTGGACAAAGAACGTTAGAGCCCACACAAACCTATTGGCTAAGGAAGCTCCCTTTGATTTCAATGATGAATGCTTTAAATCATTTGATACACTCAAAAAGGCACTCATCTCAGCTCCAATCATTCAACCTCCCGATTGGACGCTACAATTCGACATCATGTGTGATGCTAGTGACCTTGCTGTTGGTGCAGTCCTAGGCCAAACTGTAACACCCTCATTTTCATGCATCATGCATTGCATAAGTTCATATACATGTCTAACATTAATCCATATAAAAATGAGCAAGTTTAAAATTGATTTAAAGTAAAACCGCACTAAAAAATTCCTAGAAGTGCGGACTAGTCCATTTTGGAGCGGACTTGTCTGATTTCCCTCTGACCTCCATGGGACATGTCCGTTTTCGTGCGGACTATTCTGAATTTTCCCTCTGTACAGCTTCAGACTTGTCCGGTCCAATGCGAACTAGTCCAATATCTCAATTCCTTGGAAATTTTGCTAAGTCCCTGGACTTGTCTGTTTTTCCTCTGACTAAAATCGGACTTGTCCGGTTTTGGCCAGACTTGTCTGATTTTCCTCTGACCAAGTCCGAACTAGTCCGATATATTTCGGACTTGTCCGTTTTTGCCTCTGTCAATCTTCGGACTAGTCCGACCTTCTGCGGACTTGTTCGGTAAATCACGATTTCAAGTTGATCTTCTGTCCCATGATTTGTTTTTGGGTTTTACCTTAATTGGGCCTATGGACGTCGTGTCTAACTTCCCATGTGGGACCCCACACCGGCCTCAACCCTCCCCAAACTCGAATCCATTGAAACCCTAGCCTCCACCTCTATATAAACAACCCCATCCCTTGACTTTACATCCTTTTGCCTCAATTGAAAGTCCACAAACCCTATTTCGTGGAGAGCCGCCACCAAGGATGGAGGAGACCTCGAGCAAGAAGAAAAAGAGGAGAAAACGAAAGAGGATCAAGATCTCCATCAAGTTTCATTCTTCATCAACAATCTCCCCTCAAGATCTCATCAACCCTACATCATAAAGATCCAATTGTTGCCTCCAAAACCCTTGATCCATTGGAGTTCTAAACACCTGGTATACCTTCTACTCTATATTTCCCACGTGAATTCAACCCTGCTTCTCCAAATTCACGTCGATCTAGAAAACCCTAGTTCACTGTTCCTACGAAGGGCAGACTAGTCCGGCCCTACAGCAGACTAGTCTAATTTACAATCTGTTTCCTGCTGAATTAATTCTAAATCGATTCGAACCAATTCCAAACCTGTTTAAACTTGTTAAAAGCTATTAGAACTAGCTAATAAACATCATTAACAACTCATTAACTAGTTTTGCTTCGCATTTGCATTAATCATGCATGTCATGTCATATTGAGTAATATATGTGCACTTATTGATTGTAATTCTTGTCTTGTATGTCATTTGTGCGGATTAGACGGATTTGCGCTAGAGAGTGCTGCGGAGGATCTCCAGCACTAAGAATTTGAAGTCTTTGACCCGAATCAAGCCCAAGAGCATGGCAAGTGTCCTTGAACATATTGATCATGTTTTGACAATAGATGTTTTGTTTTCAAAATGCATGCTTGTGTCAATTTGATGGGAAATCCTATGATAGGAAGTTTACTAGCTTTGTTTAACCACCCTTGTCACCTGGAATGCACTGGTGTATGTGTGTTGAACGTCCTTGGCACACATATGCGTTCACTTGGTTCATTTTTCGGAATCGGGTGTCACAAATTGGTCAGAGCCACAGGTTAACCATAGGACACAGCCTAGATAGAATGGACACTTTAGAGTGTGAGACCTATGTGTGTTGAATACATTGGCTTTGACAATAAAAGTTTTGACATGGCTGGTGACGGGATCCATTGAACTAGTCTTAGGGAGAAGATGAGGTTCAACAACCAAGTTCGGGAGGAATTGTGGTTGAGTTGATCGGTAGGTCACGCAGCATGTTTGATTCAAGAACAATGCATATGAAGGTATTGTGGACGTCGTTCGAAGATGTTTGCACGTATGCAAGGAGTGCATGGATGTGGCTACATGGTTCCGAGGCGTGATGAAGAGATGTTGACGTAAAGAATTGGTCGCAAAGGTCCAACCGACTAGGTTATGGACTCAAGCTGCGGTTGAGTCGTGTTTGACTCAAATATGGAATGTTTTGAGTTGGTTATGATAGGATTTCATGTGGTTCACGAATTTGAGTTGTCTTTGGAATATGGGATGCGTTCCTAAGGTGTTTGGAAGTTTTAAGATTGCTTCTATCTGCGTATAGAAGAGTCCTAAGCAGTTATGGAAAGTTTCAATTCGTGATTTGAGTAGGATTAGAGTCCTAGTTGAGATTGGGTTGGCCTAAGGGCTGGTTATATAAGCAAGGGAGGCCAGAGCTCATGGTGCACGACTTTGGTGCTGTTCCTCTTGTGTTCTATTGAATAAGGCTCATAGTTTAAAGGAACTTTTTTGCCTTGTTCGTCTGACTTGTTCGAGACAAGTTTTTCTCGTCGAGTTTTCTGCACATCACTACCTTTCTTTGGTGGTTTTATCATAAATCGAGTTTTACATATCCAACTGATGTGATTGTTTTTGGGTTGTCTTCACAACTTGATTATCTATCATCTGTCAAAATTTCACAGTCATTGGATTTGTGGTTTTTGATCTACGTGAGTTTCTTTGCAGTATTACAGATCTGTTTTTTACTCGATAGAACAGATTGACCTTTGTTCGATCTTTCGATCGTGACTTGATTTTCTCTCTATGGATTTGAGTAATTTTTGTTGAGTTGTCTTCGTGACTTGATTCTATCTGATATCTATCACTTTTGTCATGGTGAAACACATTTAGATTAGTCTCACAGACGATTTCTTTAACGGATCGTTTTTCTGCCGAGGGGTTTTCATTGCTTCCGCTAAAAAAGTTTTAATCTACCATTCACCTCCCCTTTGGTAGCTTTTCATGTGCTCTTCGATCCTAGAATTGGTATTGGAGCCACAGTGCTCTAATATTTGTGATTTGCACGTATTTTGACTAATCATCATGGAGAAATACTCCGCAAAACCTTGTGTCTTTAGTAGTATTGATTTTCAGGTTTGGAAGGCACGTATGGAAGCCTTCATCCAGGCTCAAGGATTTGCAATATGGGAGAAGATATACAAGCCTTATGAAGTGCTGTCAAATGATCAAGTTACAACTACAAATCTGAGAGATGTCGACAACAACAACAAGGCTCAAAACTTGACCATACAAGGATTAACTCAAAGCGACTTCGACCGTGTTGCACACCTTCGATCTGCATACGATGTGTGGAAAGCACTTTGTGACTACCACGAAGGATCCAACACAATCAAGGAGGTAAGGCAAGACATGTTCAAAAAAGAATACATGCGCTTCGAGATGCAACCCAGTGAGTCTATTGGTGACCTTTTTGCTCGCTTTAATAAAATTCTTAGCAACTTGCAAAGTGTCAATGTTATTTTTTCAGATGCTGAAAATGCTAGGCAATTGTTAAGTGCATTAGATATGTCAATTTGGATATGAAAGTCACATCTATTCGTGAATCTACTGTCATGAGTACACTTACTTTAGATGTGCTATATTCCAAGTTAAAAACTCATGAAATTGACATAATATCACGTAAGAACCCTAACAAGTCTATTGCTTTTGTTTCTCAACGTGATATGCCTAGCTCCGGCCAATCTTCATCTTGTGGTACACTTGCTTTGTTGTCCTCTCTAACCCTTGAACAGATTGAGGAGTTTCCAGAGGAGGAGCAAGTACTTCTCTCTACTAGGTTCTCGAAAGCATTGCAAAATGTGAGAACTAGAAGGAGAGGAAGCTCCGGACCTCAACGATGTTTCAAAAGTCGTAAGACGGGACATTTTCGTTCAGATTGCCCTAACCTTTCAGGTACTACTTCCCGGGATGAAAAGCAAACAAGGACGAATCACTCCTATGCAAAAGATACGAAGAAAAAGAAGGATTTTACAGAACGTCAATTGGTGATCAGTTTTATCTCCGCACTTCAAGAACTTGGCTCAAGCGATGTGGACATTGGAAGTGATGAAGATGAAGATGATTTGGCAAACTTGTGCTTCATGGCAGGCAAATCAAGATCAAGTATGGAGGATGCAGAACACAATAGCGACAATGAAGAGGTATGTCCTACTTGCGAAGAAATGTGTGATGCTATTTCTCATGCCACTATTATAGTTAAGAAAAAGGACAAAAAGCTTAGGGATAGTGCTGCTAAAATTGAATCACTAGAATCTGAAATCAACCGTTTAAAAATCTTTATTCCTAGTGATGATGCATGTCCCTCATGTGATTTAATATATGAACAATTATGCTCATTAGAAATTGAAAAGAATAAAGATCTTGCTGCACTTAATGATAACAACTTGAAAGATGCTAGCTATTTTGCATTTGAATTGCATTGTTCTACTTGTGATGATCTTGATAAGAAACTACAAGATGCTATGAATGAAATTTCTATTTTGAACAATACTTTACGTTCTCATGAAGTTAAATTTTGTTCCAATTGTAAATTAAAAGGAAAAACTTCATGTGAAAATTGTCTTGATCTGTCCAATAAACTTGATAACATGCATAGGACATTACATCAGTTTTGTAATGGGAATAAGAACCTAAACTTGCTGCTGAATTCTTCCAAGTCTTGCAATGATAAAACTGGTTTAGGTTTTGATTCTCATGCTCATGCTAAGGCACATCCACCTAAAATTGTGAAGTCATTAGGAAGTGGTTTGATTCAAACAATTCCTAAACAAAAAGAAGTGGTTTTCAAATCTGCAAGAGTGTTATCTCATTCGGTTTCAAATAAAAATGTTGCTTGCTCATCTAGGCATGAACACAAAGTTAAATTTCATTGTACCTACGGTGGTAGAGATGTTCATGTCATAGAGTTTTGTTATAGACTAGCTAAACAACAAAAAAATGAAAGAATGATTGCTAGATCTCATAACTTTCATGCAAAATTTGCTGCACTTGCTAAACCGAATGATAGGAACATGCAATCTGATGTAATGAGTCGAAAACATGCAAAGGTTGCTCCCAAACCTATTGTTTTTTGTGCTACACATGTAACATCTCGTAGGATAGTAGTTGGGTACAAAAATCCTCAAGATTTGGCTCATAAACCTGCTGTTTTATCTCAGCTTTCACGTGTTATTCCTGCTGGACGTCATGTGATTCAGTACTGGATTCCTAAATGCCTTTTGACTAACCCCAGTATTGAGTCATCGACGTATTGTGCTTCTATGTAGGTTACACGCTTGAGGAAGGAGAACATTTGGATTGTGGATTCAGGTTGCTCACGCCACATGACCTGTAACAAATATTGGTTCTCCTCCCTCTCTTTTGTGTCACGTGTAGAGAATGTTACTTTTGTCGATAATTCTTCAACTCCTATAATTGCTAGGGGTTCGGTCAGAGTAAATAAGCGCTAAACTTTGAAGGATGTGGCACTTGTTAAAAATTTGAAATACAACTTGCTTTTTGTTTCACAACTGCTAGATGAAAATCTGGAAATTATTTTCACTAAAAATTGCTGCAAAGTTGTAAATTCAAATAGTGAGCTTATTTTTAACATGTCACGGTTTGGAAGAGTTTTTAAAGCTTATTTTGATATGTCTTCCTCTAAGCACAGGTGTCTAGTTGCTAATGATTCTAAGGACTTATATTTTTGGCATCGTAGACTTGGTCACGTAGGCTTTGATCATCTAACACGTGTTAGTGCTCTTGATCGCATACGTGGGCTGCCAAAGCTTAATGGGGACAAACAAATTGTGTGCTCTTCTTGTAGACATGCTAAGATGGTTGCAGGTTCACATACTCCTCTCACAATGATAATGACAACTGAACCGGGTCAACTTTTGCACCTTGACACCGTAGGACCGTCACGTGTTCAATCCTTTGGAGGTAAATGGTATGTTCTTGTTATTGTTGATGATTATTCTAGATACTCTTGGGTTTACTTTATGGCATCTAAGAATGAAGCTTTTATTCACTTTAGAACTTTAATTCTTAGATTATCAATTGATCACCCAAGATCTTTAAAAGCAATTAGAAGTGATAACGGAACCAAATTTAAAAATCAATCTTTTGATCACTTTTGTGCTGAAAATGGAATAGATCATCAATTTTCTTCACCATATGTACCTCAACAAAATGGTGTTGTAGAAAGAAAGAACAGAACCTTAGTTGAGATGGTCAGGACTACACTTGATGAATATCAAACTCCTAAGAAATTTGGGCTGATGCGATTGCAACCGCCTGTTATGTCTCAAGTCGTGTTTTCTTGTGCGCTAAGCTAGGTAAAACACCATATGAGCTCCGGTTTGGACATAGGCCTAGTGTTACACATTTTCGGGTCTTTGGTTGCAAATGCTTTGTTAAGAAACATGGTAATCTTGATAAATTTGAACCTAGATCCATTGATGGCATGTTTCTTGATTATCCATCTCATACTAGAGGCTACCGTGTGCTTTTACTTGACACTAACAAAATTTTGGAGACTTGTGAAGTGTCTTTTGATGAAGCTAGCACAGGTACTAGCTCAAACATTGCAGGTCTGGATCCATATCCGCAGGGGGAGAGCATTTACGTTGAAGATGAGGAAGAGGTGGAGCTGCTGCCTGAAAATTCAGCAGCTAATGACATTGTTCCAGCTCCTGATTTTGATTCACAGCCAGCACCGACGACCACCATTGCTGGTCCAAATCCTCCTCAAGTCACAAGCTCATCGATTTGTGATGAACATGAATAAGAAGAATCTTGTGAAGTGTACACTCTCCTCCGGGTTCTCAAAAGTCATCCTCCATAAAAAATTATTGGAAGCTTGCATGAACGAGTCACACGGTCCAGGTTTTGCGATCCAAACTATCATGCTCATTCTGCTTTTGTTGCTTCTTTTGAACCCAATGATATATCACACACACTCACAAATGAATCTTGGATTATTGCCATACAAGAAGAGTTAGAAAATTTTGAAAGAAATAATGTTTGGAAACTTGTACCTCCACCTCAAGGTCACACTTCAATTGGAACTAAATGGGTGTTTAAAAATAAACAAAGTGAGGATGGGGTTGTGGTTAGGAATAAGGCTGAGTTGGTTGCTCAAGGTTTCACTCAAGTTGAAGGTCTAGATTTTGATGAAACTTTTGCTCTTGTTTCTAGATTAGAAGACATAAGAATTTTGTTAGCTTTTGCTGCATCTAAAGGTTTTAAGCTATATCAAATGGATGTTAAAAGTGATTTTCTTAATGGCTACATAGATGAAGACGTTTATGTCAAACAACCACCGGGTTTTTAAAATCCAGACTTTCCTAATCATGTTTACAAACTGTCCAAAGCCTTATACGGTCTCAAACAAGCCCCTAAAGTATGGTATGATAGGTTAAAAACATTCTTACTTGAAAGGGGTTTACCATGGGCAAGGTTGATAAAACTCTTTTTGTGCTTAAGCATGGCAATGACTCATTATTCATTTAAGTGTATGTGGATGATATTATCTTTGGTTGTGCTTCTCATGATCTTGTGTCCAAGTTTTCAGCTATGATGAGTTTAGAATTTGAGATGAGTATGATGGGAGAACTCACGTACTTTTTGGGGCTGCAAATCAAGCAAACCAAGGAGGGTACCTTTGTGCATCAAACGAAGTATACAAAAGACCTCCCAAGGTGCTTCAACATGGCCAAAAGCAAGCCTCTTCGGACACCAATGAGAACAGCAACAACACTTGCACTTGATGAAGATGGTGAACCCGTGGATCAAAAAAGAATATAGAAGCATGATCGGATCACTTTTGTACCTCACGGCAACAAGACCGGACATACAATTCAGTGTATGTCTTTGTGCATGGTTTCAAGCCTCCCCACGTGCTTCACATCGTCAAGCCCTCAAAAGGATTCTCAAGGTACTTACATGGAACTCAAGAATTTGGCATTTTTCTTCCTTTTTCCCCAACCTTTACTTTGAAAGCTTTTTCCGATGCTGATTTTGGAGGTTGTAGGATTGATAGGAAAAGTACTTTCGGTGCTTGTCATTTTCTTGGTAATTCACTAGTCGCTTGGTCCTCTAGAAAACAAAACTCAGTTGCACAATCCACAGCCAAATCTGAATATGTAGCTGCTGCTAGTGCTTGCTCTCAAATTCTTTTGATTGTTCAAACACTTAAAGACTATGGGGTTGATCTAGATAGTGTTCCACTGTTTTGTGATAACACTAGTGCCATTTGCATTGCTAAAAACCCCGTGCAACATTCTAGAGCTAAGCACATTGACATTAGGTATCACTTTCTCCGTGATAATGTTGAAAAAGGAAACATTGTGCTTCACCATGTAGATACCGAAAAACAATTGGCTGACATTTTAAAAAAACCTTTGGATTTCACTCATTTTTGTTTTATTCGTAGTGAAATAGGGGTTATGCATCCTCATGCCTTACATTGAGGGGGGAGTTTTGAAACTTGAGAAATCTATGTGTGAATCTGAAATTAAAATAATTTGAGCATAGTATTTCATACATATATGACTTTGTGATTCCTTTTATATGATGAAAGTTCTTACTACATTACTCATGTTATACATTTTGTAGTTTTTTCCATGTCTAGTGATTGGAATAATTACTTACACTAAATTTGGTCATGGTCGAACTTTCTTGTTGTTTTGAACTTGTTGCATGCTCACAAGTGCTTTTAATCATAAAGAATTAATCAAGTAATCAACTCACATGTTGAGTTTTTATGAACAAATATAAGTTGAGAAAAGATCAAGAGAATATTCATGCATCACACTTCTTCTTTTGAGATGGCTTATCACTGCACTTAGATATGAACTTGGAAGAAGTTGTGTATGACTAAAACCATGTCCTTAAGCATCTGATTGTCAAGACATAGGCTTGGCTTGGTTGGTTAGAATAAGGCAGATGCGCATATAATCTCTTGCAAATATCATATTGTCGGTACCCTAAAAACCGTACACCCCCTGAGGTTACAAAGATTTCGAGGGAAGGCTGTCTACACGGATTGAAGACCCTCGGAGGCCCACTTGTCAGACATGACCGGACCTGCTTCTCCAACATGGTTATTCCCTAGGTCGCCACGTGTACTGCCAAACCGGAGCTACCGCCCGCAAGGGGGAAGCTCCGGACCAAGTACCAAAATGGCACCTCCGGACTTAACCCCTGACCGAGAGAAGCTCCAGACCTGACACGTGTCAGATAGCTCCGGAGCTACCTGCTTCCCACAGCAAGCTCCGGAGGTACCACGTGTCCAAACGTCGGAGCTGGCAGCCTCTAACCTCCGGAAGACCTTGTAACGGCTCCGGATCTTCAAAGGAGAGCCAAGGACTTCAAGACCCGATTAAATGTCATTAATGCCATATTAATGACACTTAAACGGACGTTCTTAACACCTGTAACGGCACTGTCGGAGCCCGTTACAGGATCATTAACAACAATTAATCGTGTATCAATACTAGTAACCGCCGGGGCCACATGTCGGGCCAGGCCAACTTGTAACGGCCTGTCCTTGTACTATAAAAGGACAGGCCGACGATACACACGGGAACACACGTATACGGACGTGGAGATCATACGTGACAAACTAATACAACACCAACACACCCATGGAGTAGGGTATTACGCTCAGGCGGCCCGAACCACGTAAATCCTCGTGTCTCCTGTGTTAAATCGCAATTCACCTTCTTGAGTCTCCGCGCGCCCACACCGAACCACAAACTCCTTCAACACTTTAGCAGTGTGAGGAGATCTGCCGACTCCAACAGTCGACAGTTGGCGCGCCAGGTAGGGGCGCCTGAGATTTTCGAGAATGGTGAACTCCGCGGCTGGATCATCCAACGGTCAACCTGCTGCTCAGGCTGTTGGGGGCAATCCCTCCAACAGGCAGCCACCAGCAGGAGCCTCAGAACCAGCAGGAGCCACACTCCCACCACCACCATCTTCTCCGGCAAATCGTGTTGGGCAACGTGATGGTGCGTCGACGTCACTTACTGCGTCGGCAAGTCATGACAATTCGGAACACGCGCTCCATGCTACACGTGCTCTTCTCCAATGACCACCACCTTCGGATGCATCTCGAGAGGCAATGGAGCAGTGGAGGGCCGATGTGGAGCATTTGGTCGCAGCAGCGGCCAAACGCCTCAACAACCAGGGTCCTCCTCCTTCGGGACGAGCCCCGTCGCAGCGACGGACTTTGTCTGGAAGACTTGGTCCGCACGTCTCCAACAACAGGAGACGATCTGCGTCACAACAAGTGACGTCGTTGCCCTCTGGGGCACGACGCACCCATACGATATCCAGGCTTTCGACTCATGACCTCCGGGCGGAGCTTGATCGCCGATACCGCCAACAGGATGGCCGTGTCCATATCGAGCGTGCTCGTGAAGGACGGGAAGCTCAGGACCTTTCTACTCTGGAAGGAGTAGGAGGAGGCTGTTCAGCCCTAGCCATGCACCTGCGCATGGTTAGATGGCCACAGAAGTTCCGGCCACACCTGCCGGAAAAATTCGACGGGACTGTCAACCCCGCCGAATTCCTTCAGATATACTCCACTGCAATCTTGGCAGCTGGAGGAAACGAGGCTGTAATGGCCAATTACTTTCCAGTGGCCTTGACCGGGACCGCCAGGTCCTGGTTTATGAGCCTTCCACCCAACTCTATCAACAGTTGGGAGGAGCTGTGCCGTCAGTTCACTGCCAACTTCGGGAGTTCATACACCCGACCAGGCACTGAACTAGACCTTTTTGCGGTCGTGCAAAAAGGGGGAGAATCTTTGCGGTCCTTCATCCAGAGGTTCTCTCAGGTACACAACACAATCCCTTCTATCTCAAGCGCTTCTGTCATTGTGGCATTCAGACAGGGCGTACGGGACAAGAAGATGTTGGAGAAGCTGGCGATCAAAGAGATCACCAGCGTCACGGAGCTCTTCAGCCTGGCAGACAAATGTGCCAGAGCTGCGGAGGGCCGTGAAATGCACTCCAAACCAGCATTGGAGGATCACAAGAAATCCTCCAAAGAAGAAGCCGCTACCTCCGGTGGTGGCAAGAAGAAAAAGAAGACCCACGGCAAGAAGAAGCTGTCGGCCGGCACATCCAACGTTGCAGCTGCTGCAACTCCTGGTGGCCGGGGGCCACGCCCCGAGAAGCGACCTCGACCGTCTTCCGAAGACAGTGGCAAAACCAAAGTGTGGTGTCCCATTCACAAAATGGGCAGCCACGGTTTGGAAGACTGTCGGGAGGTCCAAAACCTTGCCGAGCGCTATAGCAAGCGCCGGGAAGGGTCTCCTTTCCGACAGAGGGAAGGAAAACAGAAGGTCGACGAAGCTCCGGCTGAAGAGGAGTTAGGGTTTCAGGACCCCAAAAAGGTCTTGAAGGCCGTCTACACCTCCGTCGACGATGACTCTGACGTCTCTGACAACGAGCGTCGGAAAACCATGAACACCATTTTTGGTGGATCATGGGACATCACCTCCCGTCGCGTCATCAAGACTATGCGGCGGGATATGGCCACTGTAGCTCCTACAGCTAGACTGGAGCCACATCGAAAGTGGATGGACACATCCATCACTTTTGATGCTTCGGACTGTCCTCGAAGCATGGTCGGAGCTGGACAGTTACCTTTGATGGTATCTCCCACCATCAATAACATCCATCTCCATCATGTTATGGTGGACGGAGGTTCGGGGCTGAACCTCATAAGCTTTGAAGCTTTTACCAAGCTTCAGCTCCAACCTTCGGATCTCCAGCCCTCTCGACCTTTCTCCGGAGTAGGTCCGGGGGCCATTACCCCACTCGGAGCTATAACTCTCCCCGTTACCTTTGGGACACGGGAGAAGTATCGCACCGAGAAGTTGGTATTCGACGTCGCTCAGATCAACTTACCATTCAACGCCATCTTGGGTAGACCTGCCCTATACAAATTTATGGCAGCTGCTCATTATGGCTACCTGGTGTTGAAGATGCCAACACCAGTAGGCGTTCTCCGGATCCGCGGAGATCGCACCGCCGGAGTAACTGCTCTGGAGGAGCTCCATGCACTCACCACGGCGCAAGAGGAGGACTCCAGACAGGAGCAAGCTCCGAAACCCCGAGCATTCATCAACGAGGCTCAACCTCTGCACCCCGTGTGCAGCCAAGCGGCGACACCGACATTCCCGTCAAAGTCTTCCAAATTGGTTCCGATGCCGCTCAAACCACCCGTATATTGGGAGGGTTGAACGACAAATAGGAACTCGCGCTCATCACTTTCCTCCGGGCTAATGTTGACATATTTGCCTGGCAACCGTCACAAATGCCTGGGATCCCCAGGGAAGTGATTGAGCACAATCTGAAGATTTACCCCGATGCTCGGCCTGTGCATCAGAAGCCTCGGAAGCAATCCGTAGAGCGGCAGAACTTCATCCGACAAGAAGTGAAGAAGTTGCTCGAAGCCGGATTCATCCGAGAAGTCTTCCATCCAAAATGGCTGGCGAACCCAGTCGTTGTGCCCAAGGCTGGCGGGAAGCTTTGGATGTGCATCGACTACACCACGCTGAATAAGGCATGTCCAAAAGATCCATTCCCACTACCTAGAATAGATCAGATAGTGGATTCCACCTCCGGGTGTGAGTTACTGTGTTTCCTAGACGCATATTCTGGGTATCATCAAATCAGGATGTCTAGGGAGGATGAAGAGCACACTTCATTCATCACAGTAGATGGATTGTATTGTTACACAACCATGCCATTTGGTCTCAAGAATGCAGCTTCAACTTTTGTACGAGCTATGTACAAAACTTTTGAAGAACTCATCAGAGACATAGTGGAAGTGTACGCCGATGACATCGTGGTCAAGGTCAAGAACAAAGAGTCCCTCTTGGACACCTTGCAGGCTGTCTTCGACAAGCTGCGGGCCACCCGCACGAAGCTAAACCCAAACAAGTGTGTCTTCGGGGTTAGCTCCGGAAAACTTCTTGGTTTCCTGGTAAGTCACCGGGGCATAGAGGCTAATCCGGCGAAGATAAAAGCCATTGAAGACATGCGTCCACCAACCCGCATCAAAGACGTCCAAAAGTTAACTGGGTGTCTAGCAGCCCTCAGCCGGTTCATATCAAGACTGGCGGAACGGGCACTTCCCTTCTTCAAGTTGTTGAGGAAGTCCGGACCATTCCAATGGTCCGAAGAAGCAGAGAAGGCATTCCAGGAGCTGAAACAGTTCCTCACCATCCTACCAATTCTGGTAGCTCCAAACCCTGGTGAGCCTTTGTTGCTTTACATTTCAGCTACTGACGAAGTTGTCAGTATGGTTCTGGTTGCGGAGAGACCAGAACTACCCCATACTCAGGAATCCAGACCCCTTCAGGAGGGTCCGGAGGTCCCTGAAAGTGAGTCTGGGTCCCAGTTCCCAGACTCAAATCCACAAGAAGTCACTTCAGAAGGCCCAGACCCCTCTGAGAGGGTCCAGGTCATTTCTGAAGAAGCTCCGGGTTCCTCCAGCCAGAACCCGGAGGTCCCCGAAGAGAATCTGGACTCCTCCGACAGGGTCCGGATCAATAGAGAGGAAGCTCCGGACCCCACCGGGAAGGTCTGGACCATTCAACGCCCGGTATACTTCATCAGTGAGGTATTACATGATGCCAAGACTCGATACCTAGAGGTGCATAAGCTGCTTTATGCAGTTCTTATTGCCTCCAGGAAGCTCCAACATTACTTCGAAGCTCACAAAGTCTCGGTGGTGACCTCCTATCCACTTCGAGCGATCTTGCATAATCCCAATTAACCTGGGAATATTGCAAAGTGGGCAGCGGAATTGGCTGAGTTCGATCTCGAATTCATTTCGAGACAAGCAATCAAGAGTCAAGCGTTGGCAGATTTCGTGGCGGAATGGACTCCCTCTCCATCAAACCCTGGGGGCCCCAGCGAGCAGAAGACGGAACATCAAGTTCCAACCTTCACCGAGCCTCACTGGACCCTTTACTTCGATGGCTCCATGCAGAAGCAGGGGGCCGGAGCTGGAATCCTTCTCCTTGCACCGACTGGGGAGAAGGTAAAATACATGGTACACCTTGACTTCAAGGCAACCAACAACATGGCGGAGTATGAAGCACTCATCTACGGACTAAAGGTGGCACTGTCATACGGTGTCAAGCAACTGCTGGTCAAAGGAGATTCACAGCTCATCATCAAGCAGGTGAAGGGTGAATGCTCCTACAATAATCTTCAGCTAGCTGCTTACCTCCTTGAAGTCCAGAGGCTTCAGAAGGACTTTGAAGTCCTAGACCTCCACCATGTTCAGCGTGCCCACAACGCTGAAGCTGACGAACTCTCGACCAATGCATCAACCGGAGCTCCGGCTCCTAACGGAATCTTTGTCCGGAGGTTGTCAAAACCCACAGTTCAGCCTGCCGAACTGAACGAAGGGGGCGAGATCAGCATCCCGAAGCTGACGGTCCCGATGGCCCTGTTACCATGGCAGCCATCAAGGGTCGTAGGTGCTGCCGGAAGCTCCGAGCAACCCAGCACGCAAGACTCAAATGCTCAAGTCAGTTCCGATGCATGGATCTCGGAGATCCGGAACTACTTGAAAGACAACATCCTTCCCGACGATGATGTATCCGCTGACTGAGTAGTCAGATTGGCTAAAAGATACACGCTGGTAGAAGGGGATCTCTACCGGCGCAGTGCCAACGGCATCCTTATGCGGTGCATCACAAGGGAAGAAGGCTGTGAGCTCCTCGCAGAAATCCATGGAGGCGAGTGTGGGAACCACGCATCTTCCCGCACGCTGGTCGGAAAAGCCTTTCGGCATGGCTTCTACTGGCCTACAGCGCTCCAGGATGCCACTGAGCTGGTGAAGAAATGCGAAGCATGCCAATTTCATGCAAAGCAAATTCATACACCTGCTCAGCCGTTACAAATGATACCTCCTACATGGCCTTTCGCTATGTGGGGGATGGACATCTTGGGACCCTTCCCAAGAGCCGTCGGAGGTTAAAAGTTCCTGTACGTCGCCATTGACAAGTTCACCAAGTGGCCGGAAGCAACTCCAGTTGTGACGATCAACAAGCAATCTGCTATCAACTTTCTGCAATCCATTGTAAGCAGATTCGGAGTCCCAAACAAGATCATCACTGATAATGGGACTCAATTCACAAGCTCCGCATTCCAAGGGTATTGCGAAGACCTCGGCATACAGGTTTGCTACGCTTCCGTAGCTCATCCCGCCAGCAATGGCCAAGCCGAGAGAGCAAATGCAGAAATCCTTAAAGGACTCAAAACGCGCACTTATGAGCGTTTGAAAAAGCACGGAGCCAATTGGATCGAAGAGCTTCCGCTCACTCTATGGGCCAACAGGACTTCTCCAAACCGGTCAACCGAAGAAACACCCTTCTTTCTGGTGTACGGAGCTGAAGCAATCCTTCCTCCGGAAATCACCTTGGGTTCGCTCCGGGTCCGGACCTTCGACGAAGCCGCGCAGGACCAGCTCCGGCGCGAAGACCTAGACCTCCTCGAGGAGGGAAGGTGCCAAGCAGCTGTTCGGAATGCCCGATATCGCCAAGCTCTACGGCGTTATCACCAGCAGCATGTACACAACCGATAGCTCGAGGAAGGCGATCTGGTGCTACGGAGAATACTATCCAGAGAAGGGTTAAACAAACTCTCCCCCGGCTGGGAGGGGCCCTTTCGAGTGATCAAAGTATCCCGTCCCGGAAGCGTTCGCTTGGCTACCGAGGATGGGACACCTCTCCCAAATCCTTGGAACATCGAGCACCTCCGTAAGATCTACACTTAATTCCACGGAGGTGAGTCTTAAGTAACTTGAAATGTATGTTATAGAGTCATTGTACAGAGTCGGGTAGTTCCTCCGGGAAAGCAGCCGGACCTTTCCCGAAAGGTTTGCAAAGCTCATGCAGCACTTCACACAGTCTCCGGACTAAAAGTGTGGCTAACTACCCTGGGTCAAACGAGAAACCAAACACACTTAGCCTGGTTCCGTACCCTAAGAGTGTACTTGTTTCCCCTGTACCCCGGACCTATAATGAAAGACATCTTCATGTGAAATAGACTCCACGTGCATTCATTTTGTGCAGGCTCGACATTTTTATTTTTCTCTTTCTTGTCTATAACAGAGACGTGCAATTCTTAAGAAATTTTAGTTTGACCGGTTTATATACGATTCGAGTTGAATTGTCAGATCTTTTGGATTTAAATATCGTTTATGGCCAACTCGCCTGAAAGCCGCCAAGCCTGGTCAAGCACTCTAAGTATGCCACTCTACCTACACCCCGGCAGGCCAAAGTAAGGCGGGTTCATGGACAATTGGATCTAAGAGAAAAGACAACGCATCCAGTTGTATTTAAAATCGCGTTCAACTTAAAATTTTCTTGAGAATCGTAAGCCGCGACGAAATTATAGACAAGGAACAAATTTTACTATTTTTCTTGGCTTAAGTGTGCAGGAAAAATAAAGTCTACGTTGATGGAGAAAAGCCGGAGCTAACCAAGCTCTGACTCCCCCAAGGGGGTCAACCGTCGGCGCTGAGTAAAACATGGTGAGAAGACCCCGTAAATGGAGTCTGTTGCCAACAAACCAAGTGTTGGCAAAGGTCATTGCCGGAGCTACTAAGCTCCGACACCTTGGAGTACTAACTATCTACGCTCTACGTGTTGATAGAGGCTATTGCCGGAGCTACTAAGCTCCAGCGATGGATAGTGCCAGAGCTTCTAAGCTCCGACAACTTCAGGGGACCTTCACTATCAAAGACTTCGGACATAAATTCTACAAGTTCGAAGCAAATTCGTCTTCAACAAAACTCAATATCCTTTTGGTACATGTTCACAATCAAATTGTCGACATCTACCAGGGGGCCAAGTGAAGATAAAGATGTTGAAGACAAAAAATGAAATTCGCAAAAATTTGGGGATTTCATTCATCTGGAGACAGGAGATTACATCTGGAGACAAGGGATTACAAAATTGAAGAAGAAGGAGAGAAAATACAAGTGAGAGCTAAAGAGATGGTCCTAGACCCTATGGAAGAACTCGGCGACCTTCTGGGCGACCTCCGATACGCTGGCTCGGGTAGCTTCGCCTTCTCCTTCGATGGGGCCTTCAAGCACCGGGTCCAGAGGAAATTGAGGGTTCCGGCTGGTGTAGCACGTCAGCACATATTCTGTGACGTTCCTCGCCAGGGATTGCCCCTCGACCTCCAGTTGGTCCACGATGACGTCGCCCACCTTGGAGAGCTTGCTGCCTGCTGCGCTCAACGCTTGTAGCGCAAGGTCCGGCTCTGGCTCCGGATCATCCGGGCGCATGGGGCTGAAACCCATCGGCGTCAGCGCATCATTGGCCTTGCCCAGGAACTCCCAAATCTGCAGGGAGTCCGCCGTCCTCAGGCTCTTCACTTCTTCCAAGGATCTCTTGGCCGCCGTCAGTTCGGAATTCTCACGGGCGAGGCGCTCAACTTCTTTGGCGTTTTGCTGAATCTTTGCAGCAACCCGCCTCTCAAGTCTTCTGAGCTCCTCCTCCCGGAGGTGGATCTTGTTCCGACGATCGACCAGGTCCTTCTCCCTAGCCTCCACTTTCTTCTCCCGGGCAAAAAGGGCACACTCGTATTCGTAGAGCTCCTGCCCTCGCACCCAGGTCTTCTCCTCTTCCTCGAGGCAGCGCTCTTCCAACTTCTTAGTGCGCTCCTCGAGGCCCTTGTCAGCCAGAGCTACTTTCTCGGCGAGCTCCTCTTCCCTTCTCAGGACGTCATCCCACAGCTCCAGGAGTTTTTGCTCTTCGTCCTCGAGCCGTCTCTCCCTCCCTTCAAGTGCCTCTCGGCGCTTGATGAGCGCGGCGTTGATGGCCTCAAGCTGCTCGAACCGAGCATTGGCCGCGTCGTTGGCAGCCTTGGCCTGATCGTAGAACTCCCGGGATTGAGCGTCGAGGGCATGGGTCATGCTCTCCCTCTCATCCAGCAGCTTGTCCCAGTACTCCAGGCGGATCTTCTCCCGCTTGATCCACTCCTTGTCGTCTGCTAGCCTCGACTGCGCCAGCTTAGTCTCGAAGTGGAGCCGATTACGCCACCGCCTAAGGGTTTGGCGCTCCTCTTCAAGAGCCTTGCTGTCGTGGAAGAAGGATAGTTGGACCTGACGTACACTGGAGCAGGCGTTGTCGATAGACATCGACAGCGGGATGGGCTCCGGACCTACTAGGGTCTCCTCCGCTGGTTCCAGCGGGTCTTCACATACAAAAATTGGGTCCCACTCTACGAGAGCGGAACCCTGAGCTTCCAAGGCGCTAGGGCCGTCCTCCGGGATGGCCTCAGTCGCCATCGAGGAAGGCCCCGCCGCCAAGTCTTCATTCGCCCCCTCAGGCAGGGGGCCGGCGACTTCGCTTAGGCACTCTGGCTCGGCCACAGGTACCATCAATGTCGTCGCTTCCGGAGCAGGAGCTACTACTGGCTCCGACCGGGACACCTCTTCCGAGGGAGGCTCGAGCTCCCTCGTCTCTTCAACCGCCGGCTCTGTGACCGGCGCTCCAACAATAACCGGCTCAGCGACTGGTACTTCAGAGGTAACCGGCTCCACTGCCGAAACTACCTCGACTTCCGGCTCGCATGCCGGAGCTTCAGTCACCTCCGGTTCAATCGCCGGGGCTTCGACAAGTTCTGGCTCCGAGGCCGGGACTACTACTTCTTCCGGCTCTACAGCCGGAGCTTCCACTACTGCAGCACCAGGACCCGGAGCTTCAACCTCCGAGACAAGTGCCGCTGTCGTGTCTTCACTCCCGTGGTCCGGCGCTACCACGGGAAGTTCTGGGATCTAGTCGAGGTTCATGACCACGACAGCCGGCGCCGGAGCTGTCACAGCCTCAGCCACCACCTGGGGCGGAACTATGACAGGAGTAGAAGCTCCCATGGCCTCAGAAATCATGGCCGAGGGTGGAGCTTCACTCCCCTTCTTGGGGACGCTGCAGAGGATGGATAAAGAAAATTAACAAACAATCGCTACAACTAAAAAGTTAACCAAGGTAAAAATCAGAAATTACCTTGGAAGGCTTCCGCACCAGCTTGCGCGGAACCTTTTTCCCGGACGTTCCGGGCTGGCCATGGTCGGCGTAGGAGCTCCGGGAGGCCCCCCATAACTTGTCGCAGCCACGGGCGTTTCCCGGGTCGAGGCTCTCCTCGATCAGGAGGAACCCCTGGACCTGGAGGCTCCCACCGCCCCAGGTGCCGGAGTCGTGCACCCGGAGCTAGCACCACCGGAGGGCTCCACCACGGGGACAGACGCGGTCCGGGAGGATCCCACTGCAGGAATAGTCTCTTTCCAAGAGGACCCCACCACGGGGACAGTCGCCACGGCGGCAGAAGATCTTCCCCCCTGGGGAGAAGGAACCAAGGTGGAAGTAGCGAGCATGACGGACCTTCCGTCGGCATGTCGTAGCTTCCTCTTCCGACTCTCCAGCTCCTCCGCCAGCTCCTTGCCCTTGCCGATGACCTCAACCCTCGGCTGTGGAGCAGGGACCGAGCCATCTTCGGGCACCCCGGGGATTGCCACCCGGGTGGTTGGTCTTCTCTCGACGACACCAAGGTCGTCAAGCGCGGGCATCGTCCGCCGGAGCTCCCTGCTGAACTCCACTTCCACGTTCAGAGGGAGAAAGGCCGACGGCGGAGTCAAGTAATCTCCGTCGACGTCGATGCCGTGCTGGAATTTCTTGAGGTGGAACTCCAAGGTCTTCCCCACCATGTTGGACTTCAACCCGGTCTCAACCCGGTCCTCGTCCATCACGCTGTTGAGGGCCCAAGCGAGCTTCTCCCTCCTCTTCAGCGGCGCCCACCTGTTGGTCAGGAAGTTGCAGAACACCGCCTGGGGAGTCAATCCTCCCTCCACACATCGGCGGATCCTGGTCAGGACAGGGTCGAAAGCTTCCGCCAGCACCGGAACTTCACTCCATATCGACGTGTCGATGCCGGGCAGACCGTCTGGCAGCTCCAACCACTCATGCTCCTCCACCCTGACGACTATCCAATCTTTCTTCCAGTCATCCCACTTACCGGAAGGGAACGACCGGAGGTACTTGAATGGGCACTTCTTGCGCTTCACGAAGTAGTAGAAGCCAAGGTACTCATTGCTCCGGCCGGTGGTGTGAACGGTGAAGAAGGTCCGGAAGAGCTCGACGCAGGGGGGATGCCCACCCACATCTCGTAGAAGTGGACAAAGATGGACACGAGGAGAATGGAGTGAGGGCCAAGGTGGTATAGCTGCTGACCATAGAAGTCTAGCAGCATCAAGAAGAAAGAAGAAAATGGTGGGATCAGCCCCACCATGGCGCACGAAGAAAAGTACACCATCTTGCCAGCGCGCTCCTTCTCAAAGGGGAGCTCTCCGCCGGCACGGACCAAGCGGCTGAAGAAGTCCGAGGACCACCCCATGAGGGCCCGGACCTTCTTCAAATCGTTGTCGGTCTTCAGGCGACTCTCGCGCAGACCCAACTCCATCGCGGCACAGCTAGGCAAGAGAAGAGGAGCAAAGTACGAGTCGGGAGTTTGAGCGCAAGATCAGATGAGAGGCGTAAAGAACTCCCGACGGTGCACGCTTTCCTTCTTAAGTAAGCCCTCGCAACGCTTGGATGGAAACTGCAGGGGAGTCGAAGATACTACTCAAGAATTCAACCCAGCCGATGACGAGAGGGCCCGGGACCACCCCGACGATCAAGTCGAGGCTCTTACCCAGGCGAACGGTTGTCATCACGAGGTGGGAAACCCAAAGGCGGCGGCCTGACAGGGCGCGCGGAACCAATACGGTTTTCGTATCGGAAACCGGCGACCTTCAATTGCGTGAGATCCGCACGTCAAAGATCTCATCTGCCGCCTGAGGTGCGCCACGCTTCGGGATCTAACTGTAAAACCCTGCCAACGGCACCTCCGAAGACCCTTGAAGACCCAGTTCAAGAGTTGCAAGGATGGACCCACCTCCGACAGAACGACTTCACCCCAGTGACCTTCCTCGGAGGTAAGCCCAGGGGGCCACTGTCGGTACCCTAAAAACCGTACATCCCCTGAGGTTACAAAGATTTCGAGGGAAGGCCGTCTACACGGATTGAAGACCCTCGGAGGCCCACTTGTCAGACATGACCGGACCTGCTTCTCCAACATTCTTAATCCCTAGGTCGCCACGTGTACTGCCAAACCGGAGCTACCGCCCGCAAGGGGGAAGCTCCGGACCAAGTACCGAAATGGCACCTCCGGACTTAACCCCTGACCGAGAGAAGCTCTGGACCTGACACGTGTCAGATAGCTCCGGAGCTACCTGCTTCCCACAGCAAGCTCCGGAGCTACCACGTGTCCAAACGTCGGAGCTGGCAGCCTCTAACCTCCGGAAGACCTTGTAACGGCTCCGGATCTTCAAAGGAGAGCCAAGGACTTCAAGACCCGATTAAATGTCATTAATGCCATATTAATGACACTTAAACGGACGATCTTAACACCTGTAACGGCACTGTCGGAGCCCGTTACAGGATCATTAACAACAATTAATCGTGTATCAATACTAGTAACCGCCGGGGCCACATGTCGGGCCAGGCCAACTTGTAACGGCCTGTCCTTGTACTATAAAAGGACAGGCCGACGATACACACGGGAACACACGTATACAGACGTGGAGATCATACGTGACAAACTAATACAACACCAACACACCCGTGGAGTAGGGTATTACGCTCAGGCGGCCCGAACCACGTAAATCCTCGTGTCTCCTGTGTTAAATTGCAATTCACCTTCTTGAGTCTCCGCGCGCCCACGCCGAACCACAAACTCCTTCAACACTTTAGCAGTGTCAGGAGATCTGCCGACTCCAACAGTCGACAGTTGATAAAAATTTGTGCTTTGAAAAATAATAAAATGCAGCAACAAGTGTCATGCTTTCAGGTCTTGAAATAGTTAAGTTTGTGAGATCATGACTTGCTTAAATTGAAAATTATATTTGATCTCTAGCATGGCTTACACTACTTTATGTATCTCATTGATGTGATAGTGTAAGTTACTTGATAGTATGAGATGGATGAGCTTTGTTTTATATGTATATGTTATAATATGCTCATAACAATTAAAATTTCTCTTTTCAACCTTGCTGAATACATTGTCAAAGGGGGAGAGATAATATGGTGAATTTTTAAAGATAAGTATGCAAGGGGGAGAAATATGTATAGGGGAGAAATTTATTTCTATCTCATTTGATTTTCAAAAAGGGGGAGAAATTGTTCTCAAAACTTTTCATGCTAATGTTCGGATTTTAAATGGTGTTGCCAATGCATTCATCAAGGGGGAGATTGTGAGACCTATGTGTGTTGAATACATTGGCTTTGACAATAAAAGTTTTGAATGCTGCCATAACATCTTTTTAGCAAGGTTCGTCTTTAGCTCCAGGCGCTAGGTGGTACTAGCTTTGGTAAGCTCCGGCACTAGGTTGTACTAGCTTTGGTAAGCTTCAGCGCTAGGTTCTACTAGCTTTGGTAAGCTCCAGCTCAAGCTCCGGTTAGCTTTGGCAAGGTTCAGAGCTGATCGCAATGTTCCTGCTTTTACTGTGAAATGTTTCAAACTTTCTTTACATTGTTGGAAAGATTGCTTAGTATTCATTTGCTAATTTTTTGGTGCATTTTAGTTGATATGGTTGATATGATTTTGCTATGGTTTGCAACATGCTTATGTGAGGTGCTCACGTAAGATGTTGTAGTTTTGGAGCTAACGAGAGTCAAGTCGAGGACTTGTGCTCAGAAGTATTGTTTGTTTGTTCATGTGCAGGTGTTGCTTGAGTTCAAGACATGGCTGGTGACGGGATCCATTGAACTAGTCTTAGGGAGAAGATGAGGTTTAACAACAAAGTTCGGGAGGAATTGTGGTTGAGTTGATCGAGAGGTCGCGCAACATGTTTGAATTAAGAACAATGCATATGAAGGTATCGTGGACGTATTTGGAAGATTTTTGCATATATGCAAGGAGTGCATGGACGTGGATACATGGTTCTAAGGCGTGATGAAGAGATGTGGACGTAAAGAATTGGTCGGAAAGGTCCAACCGACTAGGTTATGGTCTCAAGCTGCGACTGAGTCGTGTTTGACTCAAATATGGAAAGTTTTGAGTTGGTTATGATAGGATTTCGTGTGGGTCACGAATTTGAGTTGTTCTAGGAATGTGGGATGCGTTCCTAAGGTGTTTGGAAGTTTTAAGATTGCTTCTATCTGCGCATAGAAGAGTCCTAAGCAGTTATGGAAAGTTTTGATTCGTGATTTGAGTAGGATTAGAGTCCTAGTTGAGATTGGGTTGGCCTAAGGGCTGGTTATATAAGCAAGGGAGGCCAGAGCTCGTGGTGCATGAATTTGGGGCTGTTCCTCTTGTGTCTATTGAATAAGGCTCGTAGTTTAAAGGAACTTTTGTGCCTTGTTTGTCCGACTTGTTCCAGACAAGTTTTTCTCGTCGAGTTTTCTGCACAGCACTACCTTTCTTCGGTGGTTTTATCATAACTCGAGTTTTACAAATACAATTGAAGTGATTCTTTTTGGGTTGTCTTCACAATTTGATTATCTATCATATGTCAAAATTTCACGGTCATTGGATTTGTGGTTTTTGATCTACTCGAGTTTCTTTGCAGTATTACAAATCTGTTTTTTTACTCAGTAGAACAGATTGACCTTTGTTCGATCTTTCGATCGTAACTTGAGTTTATCTCGACGGATTTGAGTAACAATTGTTGTGTTGTCTTCGTGACTTGATTCTCTCTGATATCTATCACTTTTGTCACAGTGAAACACATTTAGATTAGTCTCACACACGATTTCTTTAACGGATCATTTTTTGTCGAGGGGTTTTCATTGCTTCCGCTGAAAAAGTTTTAATCTACCATTCACCCCCTCTGGTAGCTTTTCACGTGCTCTTCGATCCTACATAGAGCACATAGGAGCACTTAGGAATCGATGTGTTCTTGCTTGGTGTGTTGTTTGCTGTATTGTTTGCTTCTGTGCTCAATAGAGAATTTTGGGATGCTTTAGCATTGCCATGTCCACATAGGCTAGTATAGTTAGTTGCTTAGTTTCATATACCTTGATGCATATAGTTGGGGACATTTTCTAAATTCTTATCTCTTGTTTTTCTTCAGATGGTGAGGACTCACAACCAGAGGGATATCAATGATGAGGAGGAGAACAATGGAGCACCTCAGAACAACAATGGACAAGGACCTGCTGAGGGAGCTATCAATATTGAGAAGCTATTGGCTATGTAAAACCAGCTCATGCAGACCATGATACAGACTATGGGACAGTTGTAGGCTGGCAACAACAACAATCAGCCCCACATGCCTCCACGGCCACCCCCACCTCCTCATAAACGATTGGGAGATTCCATGAGGACTAGGCCACCAACTTTTGCTCAAGCTGCTGACCCAATGGATGCCGATGATTGGACAAGTTCATGGAGAAAAAAACTTGCAATAGTCCAATGCAGTGACCGGGAGAAGGTGCTATTCACATCTTATCAACTTGTTGAAGCAGCTGCCGGTTGGTGGGACTCTTTGTGCAACGCTGATGAGAACCATGAGGGGATTACTTGGGCTGAATTCAAGGAGAGCTTCCGTTGTCATTATGTGTCGAAAAGTATTATGATCTTGAAGAGGTAAGAATTTGAGAACCTGAGGCAAGGAAGATCGAGTGTGGGTGAATACCTCAACAAATTCACTCAACTCTCAAGATATGCGCCTAAAGATGTGAGTCGGGACAGCCGGAAACAATACTTGTTCATGAGGGGCTTGAACAATGAGATCCAAGTGCAATTGCTCAACTATGATTATGCTAACTTCCAGAAGCTTGTGGACAAAGCAATTGTGGTGGAGAACAAAGTCCGTTAGATGGAGCAAGACACCAAGAGGAAGGCACCATATCAAGTACCGTAACAAGGAAGTACTGTGTGCCCTCGCTTTGCACCACCCAATGCACCATATTTCAGCGCCCCTGCGCCTGCTCATCACCCTGGATATGCACTGCGTCCAACTCAGTTTGTGCAGCAACGCCCTATCATGCAAGCACCTAGGCCTACAATGCCTTTTGCACCTCGTGCCAACTTTCCTAGTGCCAATACGCAGAATCAAGTCCGTACAAATTCGGGAGCAGTTAGAAAGTGCTATACACGTGGAGAAGCAGGACACTTTACACATCAATGCCCTAAGTCAGGCCTTGGTCAAGGAAGCAATGCACCAAGACAAAACCCAAGACCCAATGGAGGACAGCCGCAAGGAAATCGTGGACAGCAGAATTTTGCTCATGACAACGTGAACCATGTCTCTACGGAGGATGCTCAACAACCGGATGACTTGCTTATTGGTATGTTCCTCGCAAACTCCAACCCGACGACTATGTTATTTGATTCTGGAGCATCGCATTCATTCGTTGCATCGAAATATGCTGCCAAGTATAGTTTGCCTATCTCGGTAGTATCAAAGAGCACGTGAAAAGCTACCAGAGGGGGGGTGAATGGTAGATTTTAAAAAAAATCTTACGCAGCGGAAACAATTAAATTCCAACCCCTTCGGCAGAAAAACGATTTGTTAAAGAAATCATATGTGAGACTAATATAAACATGTTTCACCGGGACAAAAGTGATATATATCAGAGAGAATCAAGTCACGAAGAAAACACAAGAGGAATCACTCAAATCCGTTGAGAGAAACTCAAGTTATGATCGAAAGATTGAACAAAGGTCAATCTGTCCTACTCGAGAAAAACAGTTCTGGAACGCTACAAACAAACTCGTGTAGATCAGACACCACAAATCCAATGACCGTGAAATTTTTACATATGATAGATAATTAAGTTATGAACAAAAAACAAAAAGAATCAAGTCAATTAGATCTGTAAAACTCGAATTATGATAAAACCACCAACAAAAGGTAGTGCTGTCCAGAAACTCGACGAGTAAAACTTGTCTGAAACAAGTCGGACGAACAAGGCACAAAATTTCCTTCAAACTACGAATTTTATTTAATATAACACAAGAGGAACAGCCCCAAAGTCGTGCACCACGAGCTTTGGCCTCCCTTGCTTATATAACCAGCTCGAAAGCCAACTCAACTCAAATCAGGACTCTAATCCTACTCCGTTCACGAATCGAAACTTTCCATAACTGCTTAGGACTCTTCTATACGTAGATAGAAGCAATCTTAAGACTTCCAAACACCTTAGGAACATATCCCACATTCCTAAAACAACTCAAATTCGTGACCCACACGAAATCCTATCATAACCAACTCGATACTTTCCATACCAACTCATAACCGACTCCGCCGCAGCCGAAGTCATCAACCGATACAGTCCGATCCTTTCAACCAGATCTTCCCTTCCTTATCCCATCTTCGGAACCATGTTTCCACATCATGCACCGCATGCATACGTGCAAACACCTTCTTTGGACGTCCAGTAACCTTCATATGCACTGCCCTTGATTCAATCATCCTACGCGACCTCCTGACCCGCTCAACCACAATTCCTCCTGAATTTGGTTGTTGGAACCTCATCTCCTCGCTGAGACTAGTACAAAGGATCATGTCACCAGCCATGACTTTAACTCAAGCGACACCTGCACATGAACAAACAACCAATCCGTACGAGCCCAAGTTCGCGACTTGACTCAAGTCAGTTTCGAACACAACACCTTATGTGAGCACCTCACATAAGCATGTTGCAACACATATCAAAACGATATCAGCCATATCAACCAAAACGCACCAAAAACTTAGTAAAATAATACTAAGCAAACTTTCTAACAATGTAAAGCAAGTTTGAAAAATTTCCCATTAAATCCGGAACATTGCGATCAAGCACCGGATCTTGCCAAAGCTAACCAAAGCTTGAGTTGGACCTTACCAAAGCTAGTACAACCTAGCGTCGGAGCTTACCAAAGCTAGTCAGACCTAGCGCTGGAGCTAACCAAAACTAGTCGGAACTAGTCAACCCAAAAGCCGGAGCTAGAGAAACATGTCAGAGCATAACAAAAACATGTCGGAGCTATCGAAGACATGCCAGAGCTAAAGACAAAGCTCACCAGAGCTACCCAAAAACATGTCGGATCTAGACAAAGAAGGTCGTACCTATTGTCGGACCTTGCAGAAGCTCGGAGCTAGAGTCGGACCTTGCTAAAAAGATGGTATTGCAGCATTCAAAACTTTTATTAGCAAAACCAATGTATTCAACCAATGTATTTAGCACACATAGGTCTCACAATCTCACCCTTGATGAATGCATTGGCAACACCACTTAAGATCCGAACATTGGCTTATTCACATTAAAAGTTTTGAAAACAATATCTCCTCCTTTGTAACAGAAATAAAATGAGAAAAATAAATTCTCCCCCTGAGAAGAATCCTTGCCAAAAACAATTGTGCAATGTGTAATAAATTTCTCCCCCTTGCATACTTATCTTTAAAAATTTACATATTATCTCTCCCCCTTTGACAATGTATTCAGCAAGGTTGAAAAGAGAAATTTTAATTGTTATGAGCATATTATAACATATACATATAAAACAATGCTCATCCAAGTCATACTATCAAGTAACTTACACTATCACAACAATGAGATACATAAAGTAGTGTAAGCCATGCTAGAGATCAAATGTAATTTCCAATTTAAGCAAGTCATGATCTCACAGACTTAACTATTTCATGACCTAAAAGCATGACACTTGTTGCTGCAGTTTATTATTTTTGAAAGCACAAATTTAGATCATATGATATTTGCAAGAGAATATATGCGCATCTGCCTTATTCTAACCAACCAAGCCAAACCTATGTCATTTGACAATCAGAAGCTTAAGGACATGGTTTTAGTCATACACAACTTCTTCCAAGTTCATATCTAAGTGCAATGATAAGCCATCTCAAAAGAAGAAGTGCGATGCATGCATATTCTCTTGATCTTTTCTCAATTTAAATTTGTTCATAAAAACTCAACATGTGAGTTGATTACTTGATTAATTCTTTATGATTAACAGCACTTGTGAACATGCAACAAGTTCAAAACAGCAAGAAAGTTCGATCATGACCCGATTTAGTGTAAGTATTTATTCCAATTACTAGCCATGGCAAAAACTACAAAATGTATAACATGAGTAATGTAGTAAGAACTTTCAGCATTTAAAAGGAATCACAAGTCATATATGTATGAAATACTATGCTCATATTATTTTAGTTCAGATTCACACATAGACTTCCCAAGTTTCAAAACTCCCTCTCAATTTAAGCCATGAGGATGCATAACCCCTATTTCACTACGAATTTAACAAAAACGAGTGAAATCCAAAGGTTTTGTAAAAATGTCAGCCAATTGTTGTTCGGTATCTACATGGTGAAGCACAATGTTTCCTTTTTCAACATTATCACGGAGAAAGTGATACCTAATATCAATGTGCTTAGTTCTAGAATGTTGCACAGGGTTTTTAGCAATGCAAATGGCACTAGTGTTATCACAAAATAGTGGAACACTATCTAGATCAACCCCATAGTCCTTAAGTGTTTGAACAATCCAAAGAATTTGAGTGCAAGCACTAGCAGCAGCTATATATTCAGATTCGGCTGTGGATTGTGCAACTGAATTTTATTTTCTAGAGGACCAAGGAACAAGTGAATTACCAAGAAAATGACACCGGAAGTACTTTTCCTATCAATCCTACAACCTCTAAAATCAGCATCAGAAAAAGCTTTCAAGGTAACAGTTGAGGAAGAAGGAAGAAAAATGCCAAATTCTTGAGTTCCATGTAAGTACCTAAGAATCCTTTTGATGGCTTGACGATGTGAAGCACGTGGGAGGCTTGAAACTGTGCACAAAGACATACGCTGAATTGTATGTCCGGTCTTGATGCCGTGAGGTACAAAAGTGATCCCATCATGCTTCTATATTCTTTTTGATCCACGGGTTCACCATCTTCATCAAATTCAAGTGTTGTTGCTATTCCCATTGGTGTCCAAAGAGGCTATCTTTTGTCCATGTTGAAGCGCCTTAGGAGGTCTTTTGTATACTTCGTTTGATGCACAAAGGTACCCTCCTTGGTTTGCTTGATTTGCAGCCCCAAAAAGTATGTGAGTTCTCCCATCATACTCATCTCGAATTCTGAACTCATCATAGCTGAAAACTTGGACACAAGATCATGAGAAGCACAACCAAAGATAATATCATCAACATACACTTGAACGAATAATGAGTCATTGCCATGCTTAAGCACAAAAAGAGTTTTATAAACCTTGCCCATGGTAAACCCCTTTTCAAGTAAGAATGTTTTTAACCTATCATACCATGCTCTAAGGCCTTGTTTGAGACTGTACAAGGCTTTGGACAGTTTGTAAACATGATTAGGAAAATCTAATTTTTCAAAACCCGGTGGTTGTCTAGACATAAACCTCCTCATCTATGTAGCCATTAAGAAAAGCACTTTTAACATCCATTTGATATAGCTTAAAACCTTTAGATGCAGCAAAAGCTAACAAAATTCTTATGGCTTCTAATCTAGCAACAAGAGCAAAAGTTTCATCAAAATCTAGACCTTCAACTTGAGTGAAACATTGAGCAACCAACCTAGCCTTATTCCTAACCACAACCCCATCCTCACTTTGTTTATTTTTAAACACCCATTTAGTTCCAATTAAAGTGTCACCTTGAGGTGGAGGTACAAGTTTCCAAACTTTATTTCTTTCAAAATTTTCTAACTCTTCTTGCATGGCAATAATCCAAGATTCATTAGTGAGTGCATGTGATATATCTTTGGGTTCAAAAGAAGCAACAAAAGCAGAATGAGCATGAGAGTTTGGATCGCAAAACCTGGACTGTGTGACCCGTTCATGCAAGCTTCCAATAATCTGTTGTGGGGGATGATTCTTGACGATCCGTAGGGGAACAAATGTCTCACAAGCTTCTTCTTCACTAGGATCATTGAAGATTGATGAGCTTGTGGCTTGTGGAAAATCAGGACAAGCAGAGGTGGTTGTCGGAGCTTGTTCAAAGTTTGGAGCTGGACATGTGTCAGCTTCGGAACTATCTGGCAGTATCATGGTCTCTTCTTCATCTTCGAAAATACCCTCCCCCTGAGGATATGGATCTGGTCCTGCAATACCGGAGCTAGTACTTGGGCTAGCTTCATCAAAAGACACCTCACAAGTCTCCACAATTTTGTTAGTGTCAAGCAAGAACACATGGTAGCCTATGAGATGGATAACCAAGAAACATGCCATCAATAGATCTAGGTTCAAATTTATCAATATTACCATGTTTCTTAACAAAAGCATTTGCAACCAAAGACTCGAATGTGTGTGACACTAGGCCTATGTCGAAACCAGAGCTCATATGGTGTTTTACCTAGCTTAGCGCGCAAGAAAACACGATTTGAGACATAACAAGCGGTTGCAATCGCATCAGCCAAAAATTTCCTAGGAGTTTGATATTCATCAAGCATAGTCCTAGCCATCTCAACTAAGGTTCTGTTCTTTCTTTCTACAACACCGTTTTGTTGAGGTACATATGGTGAAGAAAATTGATGATCTATTCCATTTTCAGCACAAAAGTGATCAAAAGATTGATTTTTAAATTCAGTTCCGTTATCACTTCTAATTGCTTTTAAAGATCCTGGGTGATCAATTGATAATCTAAGAAATAAAGTTATAAAGTGACTAAAAGCTTCATTCTTAGACACCATAAAGTAAAACCAAGAGTATTTATAATAATCATCAACAATAACAAGAACATACCATTTACCTCCGAAGGATTGAACACGTGAAGGTCCTACGATGTCAAGGTGCAAAAGTTGACCCGGTTCAGTTGTCATGATCATTGTGAGAGGAGTATGTGAACCTGCAACCATCTCAGCATGTCTACAAGAAGAGCACACAATTTCTTTGTCCCCTTTAAGCTTAGGCAGCCCACGTATGCGATCAAGAGCACTAATACGCGTCAGGTGATCAAAGCCTACGTGACCAAGTCTACGATGCCAAAAATATAAGTCCTTTGAATCATTAGCAACTAGACACCTATGCTTAGAGGAAGACATATCAAAATCAGCTTTAAAAACTCTTCCAAACCGAGACATGTTAAAAATAAGCTCACTATTTGAACCTACAACTTTGCAGCAGTTTATATTAAAAATAATTTCCAGATTTTCATCTAGCAATTGTGAAACAGAAAGCAAGTTGTATTTCAAATTTTTGACAAGTGCCACATCCTTCAAAGTGTAGTGATCATTTACTCTAACCGAACCCTTAGCAATTATAGGAGTTGAAGAATTATCGGCAAAAGTAACATTCTCTACTCGTGACACAAAAGAGGGGAGGAGAACCAATCTTTGTTACCGGTCATGTGGCGTGAGCAACCTGAATCCACAATCCAAATGTTCTCCTTCCTCAAACGTGTAACCTACATAGAAGCACAATACGTCGATGACTCAATACTGGGGTTAGTCAAAAGGCATTTAGGTATCCAGTACTGAGTCACACGACGTGCAGCAGGAAAAACACGCGAAAGCTGAGATAAAACATCAGGTTTATGAGTCAAAGTTTGAGGTTTTTTATTCTTAACTACTGACCTATAAGGTGTTACTTGTGTAGCACAAAAATCAGTAGCTCTGGAGGTAAACTTTGAAAGTTTTTGACTCATAACAGCATGTTGCATGTTCCTGGCATTCGGTTTAATATGTGCAGAAAATTTTGCATGGAAGTTATGAGATCTAGCAATCATTCTTTCCCTTTTCTGTTGTTTAGCTAGTCTATAACAAAAATCTATGACATGACCATCTCTACCACAGTAGGTACAATGAAATTTAACTTTGTGTTCATGTCTAGATGAGCAAGCAATATTTTTTTTTGAAACTGAATGAGACAACATTCCTGCCGATTTGAAAACCACTTCTTTTTATTTAGGATCTGTTTGAATCAAACCACTTCCTAATGACTTTACAATTTTAGGTGGATGTGCCTTAGCATGAGCATGAGAATCAAAACCTAAACCAGTTTTATCATTGCAAGACTTGGAAGAATTCAACAACAAGTTTAGGTTCTTATTCCCATTACAAAACCGATCTAATGTCCTATGCATGTTATCAAGTTTATTGGACACATCAAGGCAATTTTCACATGAAGTTTTTCCTTTTAATTTGCAATTGGAACAATATTTAACTTCACAAGAACGTAAAGCATTATTTAATATTGAAATTTCATTCATAGCATCTTTTAGTTTCTTATAGAGATTGTCACATGCAGAACAATGCAAATCATCTGTTGAACAGGAAGCATCTTTTAAGTTTTTATTATTAAGTGCAGCAAACTCTCTGTTCTTTTCATTTTCTTCATCAAGTCTATCTAGGGTGGAGGAGTGTGCACTTCTTAATGTGGACAATTGTTCATAGATTAAGTCACATGAGGGACATGCATCATCACTAGGAATCAATGTTTTTAAACGGTCAATTTCAGATTCTAATGATTCAATTTTAGCAGCATTATCCCTAAGCTTTTTGTCCTTTTTATTGACAATAATAGTTGCACGAGAAATAGCATCACACATTTCATTGCAGGTAGAACATACCTCGTCGTCGTCACTGTTGTGTTTTGCATCCTCCTGACTTGATCTTGATCTTGTTTTTCCCGCCATAAAGCATAAGTTGGCCAGATCGTCATCATCTTCATCACTTTCAAAGTCTACATCACTTGAACTGAGTTCTTGAAGTGCGGTGATGAAGCTGTTAATCATCTTGCGTCCTATGGTACCCTTCTTTTTCTTGTTGGGATTTCCAGATGTGATCTTGACCTTGTTCTATTTTTCTTCACGGGTAGTAGGACCTGAAAGGTTAGGGCATTCTGTACGAAAGTGTCCTGTCTTGCCACATTCAAAACAGCGTTGAGGTCCGGAGCTTCCTCTCCTTCTAGTTCTCACATTTTGCAATATTTTTGAGAATCTAGTAGAGATGAGTGCTAACTCCTCTTCTGGAAATTCCTCTATTTGCTCAAGGGTTAGTGAGGACAACAAAGCAAGAGTATTGCAGGATGATGATTGGCCGGAGCTAGGCATATCACGTTGTGAGACAAATGCAATAGACTTATTTGGGTTCTTACGTGATAAGATGTCAATTTCATGAGTTTTTAGTTTAGAATAAAGCACATCTAATGTAAGAGAACTCATGACAGTTGATTCACGAATAGATGTTACTTTCACCTCCCAAATTGATATGTCTAATGCACTAAGAAGTTGCCTAGCATTCTCAGCATCAGAAAAGTTAACATTGACACTATGTAAGTTGCTGAGAATTTTATTGAAGCGAGCAAAGAGGTCATCGATAGACTCACTGGGTTGCATCTCAAAATGCATATATTCCTTTTTGAACATATCTTGTTTTACCTCCTTGATTGTGTTGGAGCCTTCATGATAATCACAGAGAGCTCTCCAAACATCGTATGCTGATCGGAGATGTGCAACGCGGTCAAAGTCGCTCTGAGTGAGTCCTTGGATGATCAAGTTTCAGGCTTTGTTGTTGTTGTCGACGTCCTGTAGGTTTGTAGCCGTAACTTGATCGTTAGGTGGCACTTCATAGGGCTAGTAAACCTTCTCCCATATTGCAAAGCCTTGTGCCTGGATGAAAGCCTCCATGCGTGCCTTCCAAACCTAAAAATCAATACTAGCAAACACACAAGGTTTGGCGGAGTATTTCTCCATGATGATTAGTCAAAACACGTGCAAATCACAATGATTAGAGCACAGTGGCTCTGATACCAATTGTAGGATCAAAGAGCACGTGAAAAGCTACCAGAGGGGGGTGAACGGTAGATTTTAAAAAAATCTTATGCAGCGGAAACAATTAAATCCCGACCCCTTCGGCAGAAAAACGATCCGTTAAAGAAATCGTATGTGAGACTAATCTAAACGTGTTTCACCGGGAAAGAAGTGATATATATCAGAGAGAATCAAGTCACGAAGAAAACACAAGAAGAATAACTCAAATCTGTCGAGAGAAACTCAAGTTATGATCGAAAGATTGAACAAAGGTCAATCTGTCCTACCCGAGAAAAAAAGTTCTGGAATGCTGCAAAGAAACTCGTGTAGATCAGACACCACAAATCCAATGACCTGAAATTTTGACAGATGATAGATAATTAAGTTGTGAAGACAAACCAAAAAGAATCACGTCAATTGGATCTGTAAAACTCGAGTTATGATAAAACCACCGACAAATGGTAGTGCTGTCCAGAAACTCGACGAGTAAAACTTGTCTGGAACAAGTCGGACGAACAAGGCACAAACTTTCCTTCAAACTATGAATTGTATTCAATAGAACACAAGAGGAACAGCCCCAGAGTCGTGCACCACGAGCTTTGGCCTCTCTTGCTTATATAACCAGCTCGAAAGCCAACTCAACTCAAATCAGGACCCTAATCCTACTCCGTTCACGAATCAAAACTTTCCATAACTGCTTAGGACTCTTCTATACGCAGATAGAAGCAATCTTAAGACTTCCAAACACCTTACGAACATATCCCACGTTCCTAAAACAACTCAAATTCGTGACCCACACGAAAGCCTATCATATCCAACTCGATACTTTTCATACCGAGTCATAACCGACTCCGCCGCAGCCAAAGTCATCAACCGATACAATCCGATCCTTTCAACCAGATCTTCCCTTCCTTATCCCATCTCCGGAACCATGTTGCCATGCCATGCACCACATACATACGTGCGCACACCTTCCTTCGACGTCCAATAACCTTCATATGCACTGCCCTTGATTCAATCATCCTGCGCGACCTCCTGACCCGCTAAACCACAATTCCTCCTGAATTTGGTTCTTGGAACCTCATATCCTCCCTAAGACTAGTTCAAAGGATCCTGTCACCAGCCATGAGTTGAACTCAAGCAACACCTTCACATGAACAAACAACCAATCCGTACGAGCCCAAGTCCGTGACTTGACTCAAGTCAGTTCCGAACATGACACCTTATGTGAGCACCTCACATAACCATGTTGCAACACATATCAAAATGATATTAGACATATCAACCAAAATGCACCAAAAACTTAGTAAACGAATGCTAAGCAAACTTTCCAACAATGTAAAGTAAGTTCGAAACATTTCACATTAAAAGCCGGAACATTGCGATCAAGCACCGGATCTTGCCAAAGCTAACCGAAGCTTGAGCTGGAGCTTACCAAAGCTAGTACAACCTAGCGCCGAAGCTTACCAAAGCTAGTCGGACCTAGCGCTGGAGCTAACCAAAACTAGTCGGAACTACTCAACCCAAAAAGTCGGAACTAGAGAAATATGTCAGAGCTTAACAAAAACATGCCGGAGCTATCAAAGACATGCTGGAGCTAAAGACAAAGCTCACCGGAGCTACCCAAAAACATGTCGGATCTAGACAAAGAAGGTTGGACCTATTGTCGGACCTTGCAGAAGCTTGGAGCTAGAGTTGGACCTTGCTAAAAAGATGTTATTGCAGCATTCAAAACTTTTATTGACAAAACCAATGTATTCAGCCAATGTATTCAGTACACATAGGTCTCACAATCTCTCATATGAAGTTTACTCTATTGGTTACGTCTCCTGGAGGAGAGATGAGGACAAATATAGTATGTCCAAAAGTAAGCATTATAATAAGGGGGTAGACTTCTTTGCCAACCTCATTGTTTCGGATTCTCAATGATTGGACATTATACTTGGTATGGACTGGTTGAGGAAGCACAACGGAGTCATTGAATGTGCCACGAAGACGGTGAAGTTGACCAATGAGGAAGGGATCACCATAGAGTCTGAAGCATCTCAACACACATCGAAGCAAATGGAGCTGAATCACATGGACGGTGCTGCAATTGAGGAGATTTTGGTGGTGTGTGAATTCTTGGATGTGTTTCCGAACGAGTTGCCAGGTATGCCACCTGATCGAGACATTGAGTTTGTTATTGATTTAATACCTGGAACTACACCTATAGCTAAGAAGCCATATATGATGCCTCCTAAGGAGTTAGCAGAGCTCAAGAAGCAAATTCAAGAGCAACTAGACAAGGGTTTTATTCATCCAAGATCTTCACCTTTGGAAGCGTCAATTCTTTTCGTGGATAAGATGGATGGGTCACAAAGGATGTGTGTAGATTATCAAGCTCTTAATGAGGTGACCATCAAGAACAAGTACACATTGCATGCATAGAAGACTTGTTTGATCGGATGAAGGGTGCTTGTGTCTTCTCCAAGATTGATTTGAGGTCGAGATACTTTCAAATGAAGATTAGACCATCGGACATACCCAACACAACTTTTCGGACATGGTATGGATCTTATGAGTACACCGTGATGTCTTTTGGGTTGACAAACACACCTGCGTACTTTATGTACCTCATGAATAAGGTCTTCATGGAGTACTTGGACAAGCTTGTTGTGGTGTTCATAGATGATATTATGATATACTCGAGAAGCGAGGAGGAGCATGAGGAACACTTGAGGTTTACACTGCAGAAATTGAGGGAGCATCAATTATATGCCAAGTTTAGCAAATGCCAGTTTTTGTTGAAAGAAGTGTCGTTTTTGGGGCATATCATCTCTGGAGGAGGAGTATCGGTTGACCCAGGAAAAGTGAGAGATGTGCTAAAATGGGAGCCACCACAAAACGTTAAGGAAATAAGGAGTTTTCTTTGGATGGCTGGATATTACTGTAGGTTCATCAAGGACTTTTCCAGGATAGCCAAGCCAATGATAGAGTTTCTAATGAAGGAGAAAGCGTTTCAATGGACTCAATCTTTTCAAGAGAGTTTTGAGGAGTTGAAGAAAAAGGATAACAACAACCCCAATTTTTGTATTGTCAGATGTGAGCAAGAGCTTTGATATTTATTGTGATGCATCGAGACAAGGACTTGGATGTGTGCTCATGCAAGAAGGTCAAGTGGTCGCCTATGCATCGAGACAATTGAAGAAACATGAGCAGAATTATCCAACGCATGATTTGGAACTAGCAGTCGTGGTACACGCATTGAAGATTTGGAGACACTATATCCTTGGACATAGGTGTGAGATTTACACAGATCATAAGTCCTAAGTATATTTTCACACAAACGGATATGAATTTGAGGCAACGAAGATGTTGGAGCTCATCAAGGATTATGATGTGGGATCAACTATCATCCAGGGAAGGCTAATGTAGTGGATGATGCCTCGAGTAGGAAGGGAGTAAGTCTTCAACTCACGGTTCGAGAGCTGCCATCCGAGTTACGTAAGGAGTTTGAACGGTTGAATCTTGGATTTGCGAATGATATGGGAATAATGGATTTAAATACGACCTTGGAACAAGAAATTCAAGAGGATCAAACAAAGGATGAGGAAATTCAGGAGATCAAGGAAAGGACCCAAGAGGGAAGAGAATTCAGATTTGATGAGGATGAGCATGGTACCCTATGGCTTGGGAAGAGGATTGTCGTGCCTACTGTGAAGCATATTCAGGAGACAATACTAAAAGAGGCACATGACTCGCCATACTTGATTCACTCGGGCTATACGAAGATGTACAAAGACTTGAAGACATGTTATTGGTGGGATAGCATGAAAAAGGACATAGCTGAATATGTAGTGTTGTGTGATGTGTGCCAACGAGTGAAGGTAGAACACCAAAGGCCAGTTGGATTGTTGCAGCCATTAAGGATTCTAGAATGGAAGTGAGAAGAAATCAAAATGGACTTCATAGTTGGTTTACCGTGTACCCAGTCCAGTTATGACTCAATTTGGGTAATTGTTGATAGGTTAACAAAGTTAGCTCATTTCATCCCTGTCAAGACCACCTATACAACCACAAACTGGCAAAGCTATATATGGAGCATATTGTGTGCCTACATGGAGTACCAAAGAAGATAGTGTCGGATAAAGGTTCTCAATTTATCTCTAGGTTCTGGGAGAAATTCCATGAAGCATTGGGAACAAGGTTGACTTTCAGCTCAGCATATCACCCTCAAACGGATGGACAAACTGAGAGGACCAATCAGATTTTAGAAGATATGTTTAGAGCTTGTGCTTTGAAGCATGGGAAAGGTTGGGACAAGAGCTTGCCATATGTGGAATTCTCGTACAACAATAGTTACCAAGCTAGTTTGAAGATATCACCATATAAAGCACTATATGGGAGGAAGTGTAGGACACCCTTTTTCTGAAATGAGACAGGAGAAACTCAAGTATTTGGTTCGGATGTGTTGCTAGAAGCTAAAAAACAAGTCCAGATTATTCGTGAAAACTTGAGGGCTGCTCAATTAAGGCAAAAAGGATATGCGGACAATAGGAGAAGGAAACTAGCCTTTGAAGTCAGAGACTTCGTTTATCTCAAGGTGTCACCAATGAGAAATCATAAGAGGTTTAACATAAGAGGCAAGCTAGCACCTCGATACATTGGGCCATTCAAGATTTTGGACAAAAGAGGAGAAGTAGCATATAAGTTGGAGATGCCAGCTCATCTTTCTGATGTACATGATGTCTTTCATGTTTCCCATCTCAAGAAGTGTTTAAGGGTACCGGAAGAACAAGTGCGAATGAAAGAATTAGAGCTAGAGGCATATTTGACTTATGCTGAGCAACCGGTCAAAATCTTGGAAACCAAGGAGAGGGCCACAAAGAACAAGGTGATTCAATGGTGTAAAGTGCAATGGAAGCATCATACAGAATCAGAGGCAACTTGGGAGATGGAGGATGATCTCAAGAATGAATTTCCCTATCTCTTCTCTTTTGCATCGAATATCGAGGGCGAGATTCATTTTCAGGGGGGTAGGTTTAAAACACACTCATTTTAATGCATCATGCATTGCATAAGTTCATATACATGTCTATCATTAATCCATATAAAAATGAGCAAGTTTAAAATTGATTTAGAGTAAAACCGCACTCAAAATTCTGGGAAGTGTGGACTTGTCTGTTTTAGAGCAGACTAGTTCGATTTCTCTCTGACCTCCATCAAACATGTTCGTTTTTGTGCGGACTATTCTGATTTTCCCCCCTGTACAGTTTCGGACTTGTCCGGTCCAATGTGGACTAGTCCGGTATCCCAATTCCTTGGACATTTTACTAAGTCCCTGGACTTGTCCGGTATTCCAGCGGACTTTTCCGTTTTTCCTCTGACTAAAATCGGACTTGTCCGGTTTTGGCCAGACTTGTCTGATTTTCCTCTGACCAAGTCCGGACTTGTCCAATATATTCTGGACTTGTCCGTTTTTGCCTCTGTCAATCTTCGGACTTGTCCGGCCTTCTACGGACTTGTCTAGTAAATTGCAATTCTGAGTTGATCTTCTGTCCCATGATTTGTTTTTGGGTTTTACCTTAAGTGGTCCTAAGGACGTCGTGTCTAACTCTTTTTGGAGCCCATGTGGGACCCCACACCGGCCTCCACCCTCCCGAAACTCGATTCTATTGAAACCCTAGCCTCCACCTCTATATAGACAACCCCGTCCCTTGACTTTACATCCTTTTGCCTCAATTGAAAGTCCACAAACCCTAGTTCGTGGAGAGCCACCACCAAGAAGGGAGAAGGAGACGCCGAGCAAGAAGAAGAAGAAGAGAAGGAAACAAAAGAGCATCAAGATCTCCATCAAGTTTCGTTCTTCATCAACAATCTTCCATCAAGATCTCAGCAACCCTAGATCATCAAGATCCAAGTGTTGCCTCCAAAACCATTGATCCATTGGAGTTCTAAACACCTGGCATACCTTCTACTCACTATTTCTCACGTGAATTCAACCCCGTTTCTCCAAATTCATGTCGATCTAGAAAACCCTAGTTCGCTGTTCCTGCGAAGGGCGGACTAGTCCGACCCTACAATGGACTAGTCCAATTTTGCAATATGTTTCCTGCAGAATTAATTCTAAATTGATTCGAACCAATTCCAAACCTATTTAAACTTGTTAAAAGCTATTAGAACTACCTAGTAAACATCATTAACAACTCATTAACTAGTTTTGCTTTGCATTTGCATTAATAATGCATGATTGTAATTCTTTTCTAGTATGTCTTTTGCGCGGATTAGACGGATTTGCGCTAGAGAGTGTTGCAGAGAATCTCCAGCACCAAGAATTTGAAGTCTTTAACCCGAATCAAGCCCAAGAGCAAGGCAAGTGTCCTTGAACATATTGATCCTATTTCGACAATAAATGTTTTGTTTTCAAAACTGCATGCTTGTTTCAATTTGATGGGAATCCTATGATAGGAAGTTTACTAGCTTTGTTTAACCACCCTTGTCACATGGAATTCATGGTAGAGAGTCGGGAAGGGCTTTTTACCTTCTCTCTTCACTTAATTAATTGGAATGGGAAAACAACTATACTATTTAATTATGCATTAATGAGATTATGGTTAATATGAACTGGTCAATATGATATGATAATGTTTGATCTAAGCAAGCATGGTGTGTGGATGGGTTGGATGTCATGGTGGTTTTGCTTGCTTTAGATCTAAGGACTGGTTCATGCGAGAATAAGCCAGGACAACAGTGCCACCACGAGGCCAGGTCTGGGTGCGGCGTAGCTGATTAACTAGGGTATTGCTAGTATTGTATGGATCATTTGGCGCACCGGGGAAGGGGAGTCGGATTAGGTTTGGATATGGTTGGCAGGACTCCCTGGGATCCGAATGGCACAAGAGGGGGCCCTTGGTTGAAGATGTGCTCAGTTGGAGACATCACCACTGGTGAAACCTCAGTGGGTCCGTACATGCTAGTAGTCCCTTTGTAAAGGCTATTTTGTGATCTCTTGGCCATACATCTATGGTAGTGTTTTGGCATAATGGAGGTTTTCTTTAGTCGCCGACAGGTGATGAAATCACAAACACGTGGGTAAAGTGGTACAAACTCTGCAGAGTATTAAAACTATCATGATAGTCGTGCTCCCGGTTAAGAGCGTCTGGATGACCTACATGATTAGAGGGATTTTGGTATAGGGATGGTTTGGTACTGGTTATGAATTGAATTGTGGTATTGGATATGGTTAATGGTAAATGATAAATCTAGTATATGGATGATGGTATGAAATATGGACTGGTATTATGGTAACTACTTGGTTTATGATGGATTTACATCACATACATATAATATATTGCTTTTCAAATGTTTTAATGTACTTTTTAGCACTTAGCCCTTATTATCGTCGTCATTTGAATCAACTACATGTCATACTTTCCACACTTGCTGAGTACAACATGTACTCACCCTTGCAATTCCCCCACCAACACTTGCAGGTTAGGATTGGGAGTATAATGATGATAATGCAGAGTTCTAGGCCGTGTCTGCCGTCAGCTTGCCTGTGGTGTTGTTTGGAGCTGCGCTTCCCTATTTGCTTATGCTGCTTAGTTTGCTCAATTTAGTTTATTTCTGCTGCATTAGTTCAAACTTGTCATTAATATTCATTAGAGCTTGTATTCGATGGTATTCTGAATTTTGTAATAAAAGTGGTTAATTAATCATGTTCTATGGTAATTTTCTCTATATCCTTTTGTGAATGCACTCGTGTATGTGTGTTGAACGTCCTGTGTTCACTTGGTTCATTTTTCGGAACTGGGTGTCACACAAACCAAGGATAAAAAGCATCATGCAATAGCTTACGCTAGGAAAACTCCAACAGGATCTCAACTCAATTATGCCACAACTAAAAAGAGCTTTTGGTCATAGTCTTTGCTCTCGACAAGTTTAGGTCCTATTTGGTTGGAGCCAAGGTCATAGTCTATACAGACCATTGCTGCCTTGAAGTATTTGCTCACCAAAAAGGATGCTAAACCAATGCTAATCCGTTGGATTCTTGTACTCCAAGAGTTTGAGTATTTGCTCACCAAAAAGGATGCTAAACCAATGCTAATCCGTTGGATTCTTCTACTCCAAGAGTTTGACATAGAAATCAAGGATTGAGGCTCTAATTTATTAGAGGCTCTAGTTGAAGCTTTGTGTTCGAAAAAACTAGAGTTGTGATTTAGAACGTAAGTGTTGACATTTCTTACGTCACAGATAAAAATCCGCAAGCACACGGATGTTGTCGTGTAGCACTTCCCCTTAAGAGAGTATTCCCAAGGGTATCGAATCCAAGGAATGTGTGTGTAATCTTACGAACTAATTCACCCAAGGACACAAAGTTGATTTGTAGGCAAGGAAGAGAGAGAAATTCAAAGTATTGATTCTAATTTAAAAGAATTTGCAGTAGCTGCTTGCTTCGGGCACGGGTTTACCCCTAGAAATACTAGGATGACTCCCGCCAAGAGCCTATGGCATAGCCGAACGTGGAGGATTACAAAGGACAGATAGGGCTATCACCACCTACTGCCTACCTCTTCAATCCGTGGGTTTACGAGATATTAATTGGTGATTTCAAACCTAAGCACCACATTTACGTTCTAAATCACAACTCAAGTTGTTTCGAACACAAAGCTACAACTAAAGCCTCTAATAAATTGAAGCAAAGAACCCACAAGTAACTACTTGCAAACTACTATGAATTGAGAATCAAACTTGAATTGAATTCACAAGGGGCTTACTTGATTTGAGTACACCTTTGTAGGGATACAAGTGTAGAAGAGAACTTGACAAGTCCAAGCCTCCTTCTCCTAAACTCTCACCACACTCTCCTTCTACTTGGCAGCCTCTAGGACTACTCTAAACCTTAGGAGTGGTATTCTATTCTCAACTTTTGGTGTGTTTGTAATGTGAGGTGTGGGATTCTATTTATAGGGGGGACAAGGGTCGGTTCGCGCCACCAATTTCGCGCGAATTGGTCACCCATGACTTTTTCAAGTCAGGAAGAGCCAACACGTGGCATTTGACCGGGTTTGGCGCCACTCCCTAGTTGGCCGACTAGGGAGGCCGGCCAATCTGGTCTCAACCCCATTGGGGTTGTGCTTCCTCCAGGTCTCTGCCAGGTGGGTCGTATCCCCTTTATATGGGTGCTACACCGTTTGATGGCCTCGGATACTTCTGTTTGTGGGCCATTTGATCCATGTGATGACACGTGGCATCGCTTGATTCGTCAAAATCCAATTTTATGGATTACTTCCTGCGTGTCTTGGTATTTTTGGTCTAAATTCACCTGCATAAAAATAAACACCAACACTTGTGGAATTGATTAGTTTTTAACCCTACCGCTATGTTGTGTTTCTCTTTTGTGCACATTATGAGGTGAATTGATGGTCTAAATATGGCACTTAAGGACCGTCAACAATCTCCCCCACACTTAGTCCTTTGCTCGTCTTCGAGTGAAGGCAAGAAAAAGAACTAAGGTGATTTCATAAATTTGCTATGAGTTAGAAAAAGAGAATACTAGATATTTCAACTCATACCTCAATTCATGAATTACCTATGTGTAATGTGGCTACCACATCGATCTTGGGTGTTTGAAGAGTGGAATGGTTGGAATATAGTTCTCTTGGATCTTCCCGTGCCGAAATGATCCAACGATTTGCTATATTCGGAAAGTCAAAGAAACAATTGCCCTTATCTCTCATTTGGAATCTCTCAAGTCTCTCAAAGTGTTTTCATCCGCACCTTGGCATGTTGTGCCAATTTTGTCCCTATAGTAAATATGGCTATATTTGGAGTTTGGTAGGGATAATTGTGGAACATATTGCAATTCATATTACTAAGTCAAAAAATTGATCCTATGAGAGACTTATGCAACAAACAAATTGACAAAGAAAATTATTGTGCACATGAATGGAATGAATATTTATGGACTGCATGGTTTTCTCTCTTTAAAGATGAAACATTGCTATTTTTTCTCCCTTTTTTTGGCATACTTCCTCTTCTGAAGAGTAGATGCTCTCTCTCTCTCTCTTTTTGCGTAGCCATGTCTTCACCTCCTTTTTATATTTTTAGAGAGATTTTGATGATCAAAATGTATGGAGTTTCTTTATTGGATGGATGAATGGTGGATGCAAATTCTCAATGTGAGGAATTTTGCATGAATAAGATGCACAAGAATTTCCAAGTAAAAAAGTTCACGCGTATCACTCAATTTGGTCATGAGTTTGACAAAGTTCAATAAAAAGCAAAGTGGCATATGCATGTGGTTGTTCAAGATTTTGTATTATATGGTCATGGCGGGTATTTAAATTCCAAATGAGAGAATCAGGCAAAGTTCAGGACTCCAAATTGTGCAAACATCAAAATGAATTTCAAACAAAGAGATATCTCCTCGAATAACTCACTTACCATATCACACTAGTCAAATACTTAGATAATGTGTTTTTCCTACTTTGCTTATGGGAACCATAAACAAGGCAATAAATTGAAATATAAAGTATTCAAATTTTCAGCTCAAGCAAATTTTGAATACGAAGTTTTACATTTTAATTTGTTAAGTTGAATAGCCTTCAAATATTAAGTATTAAATATTAAATCAACTCAAAGAGTAACGTAGCATGCATATTCAGGGGTAGAAGATCCAAACCGAATTTGTGGAGCGAAATAGAGTCATGTGGGGCCCACACTAGGTCAGCTAACCAGGGGGTTCGGCCGACCCCCTTCTTGCCTTTCTGTTGCTCTGTTTCAACATGTTGAGTCGTATGTTTGGTTACAACGTGTTTCGATATGCAACACTATTTTTGCACGTTCGGATTTCGGGAATTTGGGGTGCCTCCCCCACACTTGTTCCCTGAATTCTTTATTCAACACAAATAAACTAAAGGGAGAACTTTACCTGGTTAGATGAACTGGTAAGTTCACTTTATTGAACTCAAAATATGGGGAGACTTACATTATTAAATCTAAATTTAATGAAATAAAAATTTAGAATAAAACTAAACTAAGCTAGTAAGCATCCTATGCAGTCGAGACATCTAAACTATGGAGCGTTGTAGATGCCGAGCTTCCCGACAACATTGCATACGTGTCGTAGCTTGGCACCCATGCCACGACGAACACCATCAATCTCCTCCTTGAGGGATATGAGTTCATCCTTCAGTTCTGCCCTCTTAATGTGCCCTTTAGCCACTAAGTCCGATAGCTTCTTATTCTCCAAACTAAGAGAATCTAACTCCTTAGAAAGTTGTGCCACTCTAGGGGCACAAGGAGATTTCCAGTCGTTGTCCTCAAATTGGCTAGGTGGCCCTCTGATGGAAGGTGGCGAGAGGTGATGCCTAATCTTGGAGGGTGATGAGCATGTCGATTCCTCCATCACCACATTATCCATTTGCTTGAAAAAGCCTTTTGCATAGCCCCCTTCAGGCTTGCGCACCCCATGGATAATGAGGTGGTTTCCCACACGCTCAGGCGAGGTACGCTCAGGTTACCTGTAGTGGTGGCTCACTACATCACCATCCTTGGTCTTCAGAGTGTCATGAACTCCTCGCCAGGCTGCAGCTTTGGGAGAGACTCGTATTTTTCAAGAAAAAGATGGGTCTTGACTAACTTAAAGCTAGCCGTAGTTGGATGACGTGCAGGTGTCATCGACTTCATAGGCGTTCTCCGAGGGGAGAGCGACTGTGCAGCACCACGAGGTGTGATTCTAGGCCCACGCGGAGTCGTCGTTGGTGGTGGGATCATGGCGAGAGGTACGACATCCAATGCCATGACAGACTCCAAAGCGAGGATGGACTTGTCATTGCCGGCGCAATCTCTCCGCTCTGGTTGAAGGTTGAGCTAGAGGAGGCATGAGGTACAATTTTCTTGTCGACCATGACTTGGATGGGAGGAACAGGAGATGGGTTTTTCTGGATGGTGCAAGTTTCTCCTCTCTGCCGTCAATATATAAGCGGGGAAAGTATGATAGCACCAAGAGTCTTGTTGTGATACATCGGGAGAGTCCGCACAAAAAAACAGAAAGCCGATGGCGCAAGGGGGGGGGGGGTCGGTAGACCCTAGGGTTCGGCCGAACCCTTCCTGGCTCCGTTCAGGCTAAGTTTGTGTGGGTTGTCTAAATAGGCCCATGGCTAAATAATTGGATGGATCCATTAATTGGACGCGGAGAATTTAGACAGAATTTAAAGAAACGACGTGAAAATCAATAGTATTCATCACGTCAATTTCTTTTTCTGCCTCCTCCTCCTGGGATTCAAGAAATAATTTGAGTTGGTGCCCATTCACCTTAAATAGCTTATCATCATCACCTTGGAGTGTGATTGCTCCATGTGATGAGGTTTCTACTACGTGAAGGGTCCTTCCCATTTACTCCTTAGCTTCCTATGTCTAAAGAGTTTAACCCTAGAGTTGAAGAGTAGAACTTTATCTCCAGGTTTGAACTCTTTAGGCGTAATCCCTTTATCGTTCCATCTTTTGGTTCTTTCCTTGTAGATTTTGGCACTATGGTACGCCTTATCTCTCCACTCTTCCAACTCGCAAAGTTGCTTCAATCAGTGTTTTCCTGCTTCGTTAAGGTCCATGTTCCACCACTTGATGGCCGAATAAGATCTATGTTCCAACTCTACAGGAAGATTACAAGTCTTCCCATAGACAAGTTGGAAAGGAACATTCCGATGGGACTTTTGTAGGCAAGACAGTATGCCCACAATGCAGTGGGTAGCTTATGCTTCCATCCTGTTCCCATTTCCAAGACAGTCTTTTGCAGAATATTCTTAATTTTCTTATTAGATGTTTCTGTTTGACCACTTGTTTGTGGGTGGTATGGAGTAGCAATGTTATGCTGGACACCAAGCTCCCCCAAAAAGTTCCGCAAGGTCTTATCTATGAATGAGACCCCCCATCACTTATGACCATACGGGGAGTGTCAAAGCATGGGAAAATGTTCTCATGGAACATTTTCCTAGCTTGCTTGGAATCGGCATTTTTGCATGGCAAAGCTTCTACCCATTTTGACACATAATCTACAGCCACCAGGATATACTCGCAGCCATTGGACCTAGGGAAAGTTCCCATGAAATCAATACCCCACACATCAAATAATTCCACCTGGAGATTATAAGTTAGGGGCATCACATTGTGAGCTGAGATTCCTTCATGCTTTTGGCATTTCCAACATCTACGAATGAATTGTTTTGTATCTTCATACATAGAAGGTAAATAGAATCCACTTTGCCAGATTTTGGCTTGGGTATGATAAACACCGTAATGGCCACCATAGGGGCTAGCATGGCATTTCTCAATAATCTTGGTGCCTTCAATTGATGGGACACACCTTCTAAGAAGGCCATTGACACAAACTCGATAGAGGTATGTGTCATCCTAAAGGTGTATATGACTCATAGATGACTTTCTTTTTGTTTTCCCCTAGTTGTACATACCCCATGACCATGAAGTACACGATATCCGCATACCAAGGGTGAGAGTCAGTCACCTTGAGAAGCATATCATCTCGTAGGAAGTCATTGATAGGAATGTCCATGGTTTGGGTGACTTCCATATGTGAGAGATGATCTGCCGCACAATTCTCTACTCCATTCTTATCACTGATTTCTAAGTCAAACTCTTGGAGTAGAAGAATCCAACGGATTAGCCTTGGTTTAGCATCCTTTTTGGTGAGCAAATACTTCAAAGCAGCATGGTCTGTATAGACTATGACCTTGGCTCCAACCAAATAGGACCTAAACTTATCAATAGAAAAGACTATGGCCAAGAGCTCTTTTTGAGTTGTGGCATAATTGAGTTGAGCTCCTGTTAGAGTTTTGCTAGAGTAGGCTATTGCATGATGCTTTTTATTTTTGGTTTGGTCTAGAACCGCACCAAAAACAAAATCACTAGCATCACACATGATTTCGAATGGCAACGTACAATCGGGAGGTTGAATGATTGGAGCTGAGATGAGTGCCTTTTTGAGTGTATCAAATGATTTAAGGCATTCATCATCGGGAGCTTCCTTAGCTAGTATGTTGGTGAGGGGTCTAGCGACTTTTGAGAAATCTTTAATGAATCGCCGATAGAACCCCGCATGACCTAGAAAGTTGCGGATTCTCTTAACATTGATAGGAGGTGGAAGTTTTTCAATGACCTTGATTTTTGTTTTGTCCACCACTATCCCTCTCTCGGACACTAAGTGTCCAATAATGATGCCTTCACAGACCATGAAATGGCACTTTTCCCAATTAAGTACAAGGTCCTTCTCTTGTCATCTTTGTAAGACCTTGTCTAAATTTTCCAAACAATGATCAAAAGTTTTCCCATAAACAGAGAAATCGTCCATGAAGACTTCCATGATCTCCTCAATCATGTCGAGAAAGATAAACATCATGTATATTTGAAAAGAGGCAGAAGCATTACACAATCCAAAGGACATACGCCGGTAGGCATAACTTCCATAGGGACATGTGAATGTGGACTTACTTTGATTGTCAGGATGGATTGGGATTTGATGATAACCCGAATACCCATCAAGGAAACAAAAGCAGGAGTGTTTTGCCAACCGCTCTAACATCTCATCAATGAAGGGCAGTGGGAAATGATCCTTCCTTGTAGCCTTGTTAAGTTTTCGGTAATCTATGCACATCTTCCAACTCGTGACGGTTCGTTGAGGAACTAATTCATTCTTTGCATTTTGAACGACCGTCATACCTCCCTTCTTAGGCACTATTTGAACTGGGCAGACCCATTCACTATGAGGGATAGGGTAGATAATTTTAGCATGCAAAAGTTTCAAGACTTCCTTCTTGACAATTTCTCGCATCACATTATTCAATCGCCTTTGAGGTTCCGTTGAGGGGACACTCTTGGGGTCAATAGGAATGCAATGGGTTCATAACGCTGGACTAATTCCCTTGAGATTCTCTAGTGAATAGCCAAAAACAACCCTATGCTTTTCTAATATGGCAATGAGTTTGAGTGTCTCATCGTCTGAAAGCTTGTCACTTATAATAACAGGAGCTTCTAAATCGCCCTTTAGAAGGCATAACATAGGTCTAGAGGTAGATTTTTTAACTCATCCGGAGGTTTTGGGAATAACTCTTCTTTTGGCAATTCAATTGACTCTTGAAATTCATCCTCCTCTTGGATGAAATCTTCTTCTCCTTCAATTTCAGGGGTGCTAAGAATTGAAGAGTTCTAACCTCCTCTAAAGGCTCATTTTGGATTGGAGATTCTGCGGATGTGTTCTTGGAATGCAGGATAGGAATAGAGAACTTTCTCCCTCCAAGCTTGACATTGAGGTTTCCTTCCAAGGGAATTTCCATGAGAAATTTCTCAATGGGAATCCCAATCATAATGTCAAAATCTTGGATTTCAAACACATGGAAATCTAGAATGCCTCAATATCTTTGTGTCTTACAGACACCTGTTGCAAAACCCTGCATCCTTCAAGGAAGCTTCCGGAACAATCTTGGAAGAATTTACATGTTGGTGCCAATGGCACATCGCCCAGAATGGCGAGAGCACAAGAATCAAAAATGAGATTTGCTCCAACAATGGGGTTGTATAGGACCTTCATTGGTGTCCCTCTAAAAAAGCATAGAATAGTTGCCAAAGGTGAGGTCATCCGAAGAATTTCGTGTGACTGCTCAACTTCCGCAGTCCATTCCCTGCTTAGAATAGAAGTTTACTCCTTAACCGTGTGTTGGGCGAACACTCCATCAGGTGGGTCAGGTGGAGTTATTGGCAATGATGGTTTCCAATGGCAACAATACTTCAAAGAATTTCCAAAATTTTCAAATATCTCCTCCTCGATGTAGAAGGGAAACATTGAAGGTTGAATTTCTTCGTCCTTCATGGTTTAGAGTTAGGGAGAGGATTCCTCCGGCAAGGTTTGAGATAAGCAAGAGATAGATTCTTCCTTGTACATAGATTTATCCTCGGATCTTCACACTACTTCCTCTTGAGTGGGCTCACTAAGACCCATAATGAAGGATAAATTTTCTAGAATTTGGTCTAGAAGATCCTCGCCTTCTTCCGGCATCTTATGGAGGAAGAATCCTCCAGCTGTAATGTCAATATATAGGGCAAACTCTTTGTTCAACCCCATATAGAAGTGTTGTAAAAGAAACGAATCATGGATAGACAAATCTGGGCTGGAATTTTTCAAAAGAGAAAGTCTTTCCCAAGCTGCACCTATGGATTCCTTCTCTATCTGCTGGAAGCATAGTACTTCCTTTCGTAAGGTAACAATTCGGGCAATTGGAAAGAAAGCAAGACAAAATTTGTCTCATAATTTTCTCCAATTTCTGTTTGTCTTTCCAACGTTGTGGTTGCACCATTGTTTGGCCTTTTCCTGAAGGGAAAAGGGAAACAACTTCCATTTGAGAGTTTCTTGTGTCATACCTTTGATTAGAAGGCATGAACACAATTGTTTGAACTCTCTTAGATGGTGGTAAGGGTTTTCACAATCTGTTCCTAAGAAGGATTGCTCCTGAACCATGGCAATAAAGCCAGGGCAAAGTTCATAGCTGGTAGAACAGATGGGTTCCGCTGAAGGTGGTGGCTCATAGAACTTCTCCTTTGGGGAAGAATATGAAAGAATGGTGGGCTGCTCTATAAATGTGGTGGTGGTAAAAAAGGAAAGATAAGATAAGAAGATAGATATGAGAGAGAACAAGGTTCGAAGATTAACAACAACCGTTCCCCGACAACGGTGCCAAAAATGTTTGTTGACGTTTCTTGCATCACAGATAAAAATCCACAAGTGCACAGAAACTGTCGTGTAGCATGTCCTCTTAAGAGATTATTCCCAAGGGTATCGAATCCAAGGAACATGTGTGTAATCTTACAAACTAATTCACCCAAGGACACAGTTGTTTCGTAGGCAACGAAGAGAGAGAAATTCAAAGTATTGATTCTAATTCAAAAGAATTTGCAGTAGTTGCTTCCTTCGGGCACGGGTTTACCCCTAGCAATACTAGGACGACTCCCGCCTAGAGCCTATGGCATAGTCGAACATGGAGGATTACAAAAGACAGATACGGCTGTCACCACCTACTACCTACCTCTTCAATCTGTGGGTCTATGAGATATTCACTGGTGATTTCTAACCTAAGCATCACGCTTACATTCTAAATCACAACTCTAGTTGTTTCGAACACAAAGCTACAACTAGAGCCTCTAATAAATTAAAGCAATGAACCCACAAGTAACTACTTTTGTAAACTACTATGAATTGAGAATCAAACTTGAATTGAATTCACAAAGGGCTTACTTGATTGGAGTACACCTTTGTAGGGATACAAGTGTAGAAAAGAGACTTGACAAGCCCAAGCCTCCTCCTAAACTCTCACCACACTCTTCTTCTACTTGGCAGCCTCTAGGACTACTCTAAACCTTAGGAGTGGTATTCCATTCTCAACTTTTGGTGTGTTTGCGAAGTGAGGTGTGGGGTTCTATTTATAGGGCGGAGAAGGGTTGGTTATCGCCACCAATTGCGCGCGAATCTATCACCCATGAATTCTTCAAGCAGGGAGGAGCCAACACGTGGCATTTGACCGGGTTTGGCGCCACTCCCTAGTCGGCCGACTAGGGAGGTCGACCGACCTGGTCTTAGCTCGTTGGGGTTGTGCTTCCTCCAGGTCTTTGTCGGGTGAGTCCTATCCTATTATATGGGTGCTACACCGTTGGATGGCCTCGGATACTTCTGTTTGTGGGCCATTAGATCCATGTGATCACACGTGGCAATGCTTGATTCTTCAAAATCCAATTTTATGGATTACTCCCTGCATGTCTTGGTATTTTGGGTCTAATTTCATCTGCATACAAATAAACACCAAAACTGGTGGAATTCGTTAGTTTTTAACCTACCACTACATTGTGTTTCTCTTTCGTGCACATTATGAGGTGAATTGACGGTTTAAATATGGCATTTAACTACCGTCAACAGTAAGTGTGGTGTATAGGTTGGAAATCACCAGTGAATATCTCGTAGACCCACAGATTGAAAAGGTAGGCAGTAGGTGGTGACAGCCCTATTTGCCCTTTGTAATCCGCCACATTCGGCTATGCCATAGGCTCTTGGCAGGAGTCGTCCTAGTATTGCTAGGGATAAACCCGTGACCAAGAAAGCAGCTGTCGGTACCCTGCGTACCAGATACCCCTTGGAACTGCAAAGAATGCAAAGAAACTCCACCTATCTGAGTTGAAGACCTCCGAAGGCCCACGTGTTGCTCGTAACCGGACTTGTCTCCCTCATATGGTTAGTTCCAGTGCCACCACATGTATCATAAAACCGGAGCTACAATCCCCACATGGGAATGCTCCAGACTAGATACTTGTGTGGCACCCCCGGACCTAACCCCCCGACAGAAGGAAGCTCTGGTACCGACATGTGTACCACGGCACCGGATCTACTCGTCCAAGACGGTAAGCTACGAAGCCGCCACGCGTCCAACCGCCGGACCTTCAACCTCAACAGGCAGATTGGTGGACCTCCAATGGCTTGGACCTTCAAGGGACATTAAAAGCTTCAAGACCAAGTTATGTGTCATTAATACTATCTTAATGACACACGATCAGAGGACCCTTAATACTAGTAACGCCACTATTAAGGCGCATTACCATGCTATTAAGGGGAATTAAGTACATTAAACTGTGTATTAGGCATCAGTAACTGCTAGGGCCACATGTCAGGCCAGGCTAACGATGTAACGGTCAACCCTTGTACTATAATAGGACTGGCCGAGCGATACACGGGGGAGGCCAGACGAGCTAGAGGTTCTAGACGCGGACACACGTGCTCTAGGGGCTCTCTCTGGCTCATACACTCAATACAACAACAACACACCCATGGAGTAGGGTATTACGCTCAGGTGGCCCGAACCACATAAATTCTCGTGTCAAGTCACCATCTTGTTCTAAATCTCCGCGCGCCCTAACCGAACTAAGAAACTCTGCGGGCTGCCAACGGTAGTACCAGGGAAATTGCCAGAACCAGACTCCGATAGCAGCTACTGCAAATTATTTTGACTTATAATCAATACTTTGAATTCCTCACTCTTCCTTGCCTACAAAACAACTTTGTATCCTTGGGTGAATTAGTTTGTAAGATTACACACACGTTCCTTGGATTCGATACCCTTAGGAATACTCTCTTAAGGGGAAGTGCTACACGACAGTTTCTGTGCACTTGTTGATTTTTATCTGTGACATAAGAAACATCAACACTGACCCGATGCAATGCTCTAGTCGGGTGCTATCATTCACCTTAGTGTACCGCAAAGCTGCGCGGATGCGGTGTTGGAGAGGCGCGATGCGACGGGAATGGAAGTCATGAAGCACCATCAATGAAGTCAATCCTTCCTTCGCCAAGAACCTGATCCTCTTCAATACTCGATCGTAGGCTTCATCCAAGTCAAATATCTCCTCCCAGAACTGGCGATCCATCATCGGCTTGCTCTCTGGTAGTTCCAATCGATCGTGCACAACGACACACACAATCGCCCAGTCCTCCTTCCAATGTTCCCATTTGCTAGAAAAAAGGAAGCAATGTACTTGCACAAGGGCCTTGAGCGATGCTGGAAGTAGTATGCGCTGATCTGGCCCGAGCTTCTCCCGCTTGTGCACAACACGAAGAATGTTCAAAAGAGCGGCACCGACGGTGCCACGCAAACGAACATCTCACAGAAGTTGATGAAGACCGCCACTAAAGCAAGAGAGTTCGGTGACAAGTGGTGCAGTTGAAGACCGTAGATCTCCAGCACAGTCAAGAAGAACGGTGCGACCGAAGGCACAAGCCCAACCATAGTATAAGCAGTAAGGAGAACCATCTCTCCCGGCCCCAGAACGGTGAATGGGGCTATTCCAGGATGGAGCTTCTGATCATATTATGCCGCACTCCATCCGATCAACCACCTCAACCTGCCAAGGTCTTCAGATGTTAGGCGAGTGGTGGGAAGATTGCACGCCATTGCAGTGGCTTGGGTTGAAGTGAAAGCGGAAGCTTTGGAGAGACAAGCAACAGCCAAGAGCACAGTAAAAAGAAGAAGACAGATAACTCTAGGAGCAAGAATGCAAAAGAGAGCGTAAGAGATCCCTTTCCCAGAGCAAACATCTTTATCTATTTTTCGCAACTCTTGGAAGGCTACCGCACGTGGTGTTAGTTCTATCAATGACAAGGGGGCCTAGGACCACCTGTCAATCAGGTTGGACCAGAAAAACCATTTTCATGATAAGGGAAAAGACGAACCCTAAGGAAGGTGGCATGGCAGGGATATAGAGATTACGCTGGGAACTAATACGAAAATCATATTGGGAACTGACGTGGTTCAATGCATCAAATACGCATGATGTACATCACGCCATAGCTACCAAATTAGGTATGGCCACATATCTATGGTGCAGGAACGTGCTGTCCCCTCAATCGCCCAAGAGAAGATCCGAAGCAACGGCGCGAGAAAGCTTGATGGTCCCACCTGCGGGATCGAAACCTCCCTTGAGGTGGTCCCGAGGGCAACTGTCGAAGTGTGGAATACGACACTTCTCCCAGACCCGCTAAAAAGCAGCCCGCGGAGGTTCTTTTGTGGTTAGGGGACACAAGATCAATATCAAGATGGTGACCTCAGAGATTTACGTGGTTCGGGCCGCCTGAGCGTAACACCCTACTCCACGGGGTTTGTGTGATTGTATTGAGCGAATTAGTTTGCTAAGGTCAGGTTGCGATCGCCTCCGCCCCCCTATACTCGCGCAGTGCAGCCCTTTTATAGTTCTAAGGACTGACCGTTACAAAGCTGGTCTGGCCCGACATGTGGCCCTGGCGTCCTTAATGACCTAATACACTATCTAAAGAGTATTAAGTACAGTTAATGGTGTGGTAACGTGCCTTCATGGCAGCGTTACTGCTATTAATAGTACACTGATCGTGTGTCATTAATATGATATTAATGACACATTATCAGACCTTGTAACTTCCGCCTTAACCATCCTTGAATGTCTATAATGGTCATGATCGGCTTGTATTTCTGTTGGTGATGAAGGTCCGAAGGCTCCTTACGTGGCGGATCTGGAGCTTTCCCTTGCGGGAGAATAGGTCCAGGGTCGATGTACACATGTCAGTACCGGAGCTCCTCTCTGACGGGGGCTAGGTCCAGGGCCGCTGTACACTTGTAGTCGCTGGAGCTTCCCTTGGTTGGGAGTTCTGTTCCGGGCTTATTTTACACGTGTTAACCCGGGAGCCAGTCATATGAGGGGAGCGGGTCCGGTGCAGCATGACATGTGGGACCAGCAAGGGCCTTCGACTCTGACAGGTAGAACTTACTCTTGTCACGGTACCATGGGGTACCCGGTACGTAGGGTACCGACAGTGGCCCCCGGGCCCACCTCTGGAAGAAATCCCTTGGCTTAAGTTGTTCTGCCGGAGGTGGGGCCATTCTCAATTCCCGCGCTTCAATTTTCAAAAATTCCTCTAATGCGCCGATAGAGTAGCGATTCGGGGGTGAACCTTCGACGCGTGGCTTGTCATGAATACGACAGATGAGATCTTTGAGTGCAGATCTCACACAATTGAAGGTCGTCGGTTCCCAATACGAAAACCGTATCGATTCCACTCGCCCTGTCAGAGCACCGACTTTGAGTTTCCCGCCACTCATCATGGCAATGGTTGGCCTTGGGTAAGGACCTCGATCTCTTCGTCGAGGTGGCCCCAGTCCCACTATTCATTGACGGGGTAGATTTTGGAAGAGTACTCTTGATCTCATTGCGGTTTCCATCTAAGCATTGTTGAGGCTTACTTAAGAAGGAAAGTGTGCATGGGTTGAGGACTCTTTACGCCTTCGATCATCTTTGCACTCAGAACCTCCCAAACTCTGCCTAACTTTCCGTCTTTTGCTCCACTTTGCCGCGATGGAGTTGGGTCTACCCAAGAGCCGCCTCAAGAGCGATGATGGTCTGAAGAAGGTCCGGACCTGCATGGGGTGGTCCAGAGACTCCTTCAACCATTTGGTTCGAGCCGGCAAGCTAGCATTCAAGAAGGAGCACAACGGCGACATGGTGTACTTCTCTGCATACGCCATGGTGGGGCTGATCCAACCTTTCTCAACTTTCCTTTTGATGCTACTGGACTTTTATGGTCTGCATCTGTAACATCTTGGCCCCCATTCTCTTCTTCTTGTGTCAACATTTGTCCACTTCTGTGAGATGTGGGTGGGTATTCCCCCCTGCGTCGAGCTCTTCGGCACCTTCTTCATCATCCAAACCACCGGGAAGGGGTCCGAATTTCATGGCTTCTACTATTTCGTGAAGCGAAAGAAATGCCCCTTTAAATACTTGAGGTCATTTCCTTCCGGCAGGTGGGACGACTAGAAGAAAAATTGGATTGTCGTCATGGCAGAGGAGCACGAGAAGTTGGAGCTACCTGAAGGTCTCCCAAATGTTGATACTGATGCATGGAGTGTGTTTCCAGTGCTGTTAGAAGCCTTCAACCCTGCTGCCTTGACCAGGATCCGCGAATGCGTGGAAGGTGGACTGACCCCCCAGATGGTCTTCTGTAACTTCCTGGTCAACAGGTGGGCTCCGCTGAAGAAGAGGGAGAAGCTTGCGTGGGCCCTCAATAGCGTGATGGATGAAGACCAGATTGAAATCGGTCTGAAATCCAATTTGGAGGGTGCAGTTTTGGAGCTTCATCTCAAGAAGTTCCAGCATAGAATTGACGTCGAAGGCGGTGACTTAACTCCACCGGCGGCTTTCCTCCCTCTAAACATGGAGGCGCAGTTCAGCAGGGAGCTCCGGAGGAGTATGCCGACGCTTGACGATCTTGGTGAGGTGGAAAGGCTTCCCACCAGATTGACGGTCCTTGGAGCTTCCGAGGGTGGTCCTGCCCCCGCCCCAAGCTGAAGGACTAAAGACGTCGGCAAAGGCAAGGGCAAAGAGCCAGCTGAGCGTTCCAGTCAGAAGAGGAAGTTGAAGCACGCTGACGGGAGGTCCGCCAGGCCTACTCCTTCCACGACGGCTGCTTCTCCCTGGAGGAAGAGGTCTTCTGCTTCTACCCCTACTTCGGTGCCAGCGCCTTCAAGAGGCGTCAGCTCCAGGCAGTCGACTCCGGCTGCAGTGCCGGCTAGGAGCTCCAAGTTCGGGAGTTCTTCTTGTCGAAGGGAAGCTTCGGCTGAAAGGACTCCAGTGGCTGCAAGTGTTCCTCAACTGAGGTCTGAAGCAGTTGTCTCACCAGATTTGGTGGGCTCTAGCTCCGAGCCTCAGAAGAAGAGGTTCCGAGGCGACTGGGGTGGTAGCATCCCAAGGTAAGCATTGATTGCTCACTCTGAAATGTTAATCCTGCTTTCGAATGTGTATTTAATCTTCTCTTCCCTTTATTTACAGGGCGTCAAAGAAAGGACCCGGAGCTTCAACGCCTGTTGCAACGGCTGGGGCTGCTCCTGCTGAAGCTCTGGCTTCAATTGTTGAGCCTCCTCGTCAAGCGGAGGTGGAGGTCGCGGCAGCTCCGGTGCCAGCTGTCGTGAGCCTAGACTCAGAGTCCTCACCTGAAGCTCCTGTGGTAGCATTGGATTGTAGGAAGGAAGTTGAAGAGGTGCCCCTGGCGGCAGAGGCTGATGCTCAGGCACTGACAACGCTAGAAGTTTTGGCTCCCGAGCCAGAAGTTGCCGAAGCCCTGGCTGTTGAGCCAGAGGTAGCTGAAGTCATGGCTGTTGAGCCGGAGATTGTTGAGGTTTCGGCCCTTGTGTCAGGAACGGTTGAAGACCCGACAATAGAGCCAGAAATTGTAGAGTGTCCGGCTGCTGAGCCAGAGGAGGTCAGAGGTCCGACAATTATGTCGGAGGTGGTTTCAGGTCCGGCGGCTGTGCTGGAGGTAGTCATCGCACCGGGGCCCGAACCAGTGGAGGTTGAGGCCCCAATTGAAGCTACTTCTGCTGCTCCAGAAGTGGTGGTCCAGGAGGTACCATCGCCGGAGCCAGAGTAACTCGCAGGACTGACGACAGGTCCTTCGACATCAGAGCTGTCAACTGAAGACCCGGAAATGGTGCCTTCACCAACTCTAGAGGCGGAAGTTCCCCCCATGGCTTCTTCTGCTGCCACTGAAGGGCTCCAGGAGAGTGGTCCCAGCACCGTAGGAGTACCGGGGACCACTATTGTAGAGTGGGACCCCATTTTTGTTAGGAGAGCCCACTTGAGCTTGCGGAAATGATCCCGACAGACCCAGAACCTATCCTTCTGGCGTTGTCCATAGACAGCGCCTGCTCAAGCCTTCGACAGGTCCAACTAGCCTTTGACCATGAGATCAAAGCATTGGAGGAGGAGCGCAACACCTTAAGGCGTTGGCGCAACAGACTCCATTTTGAGACCAAGCTAGCTCAGACAAGGCTGGCTGATCAGAGGGAATGGATACAAGGGGAGAAGGCCCGGTTAGAGTACTGGGACAAGTTGATGGAGGAGAAGGAGGCCGCCATCCAGGCGCTTGATGCTAAATCTAGGGAAATTCTGGAGCAAGCCAAAGAGAGACGTGATGCTGCTAACGAGCATTACGAAAAGCTTGCAGAGTTGAATGAAACTCTCATGAAGCGTCGAGCGGACTTGGAGGCGAGGGAGGAAAAACTCCTGGGGCAGTAGGAGGATGTGGTGAGGAGGGAAGCGGAGGTCACCCAGAAGTTGGCTCTGGGTGAGAAAAATTTGGCGGATCGCATCAAGAAGCTGGATCTATGGAAGGAGGAAGAGAGGAAGAAGAACTGGAAGGTGGGGCAAGAACTCTCGAAAAGAGAGTCTGACCTTCTCGCTAGGGAGGAGAGAGTCAAGGGCAGGGAGAAAGACTTAGTTGAGAGGCGGAACCGCATTCAACTCCGGGAGACAGAGCTGGCTGACTAGGAGAAGCAAGTTGTCGAGGTCAAGCAGCAGGATGCCAAGCTGGCTGAGCGACTTGCTCGTGAAAGCTGGGAGCTTACGGCCGCCTAGAGGTCACTGGAGGAGCTGCAGAGCTTGAAGGAGACCGAAGCTATTCAAGTGTGGGACTTCCTTGGACGAGCGAATGATGCGCTGACACTGCTGAGTTTTAGTCCAGTACATCCGGATAACCCAGAGCTGGATGTGGACCGAGCGCTCGTGGCCCTCAACGCTGCTGGTGGCAAACTTGATGCAATGGGCGACGTCATCGCGGATCAGCTGGAGACAGAGGGGAAAACTATGGCTACAAATGTCGCAGAGTATGTGTTGACGTGTTATGTAAGCCAAGATCCCCAATTCCCACTGAACTCGGTGCTCGAAGGTCTCGTTGCTCAAGAGGAAGATGCCGCCAAAGCCAGCGTCCAAGAGGTTGCCTAGAAAGTAGCTTCGTTCTTCCGCAGGTCTTAGGTCTTCCAGTAGCTTGGACTTTGCTCCTTTTGTCCCTTCTAATCTCAATTTTGTAATCCAGTTCTTCTGATAAATCAAATCCTCCTTTTTGCCTTGAATGTCACTTTGTCTTTAACATACTATGTCGTGTCTTGTTGGCTCCCTGGTACATGTGTACAGTTGAGGTGTGTACATGTACCAAAGGTTATGATAGTATGTTGAAGCCTTCAATTTTGAAACGTCGAAGACAGACCCCATGCAAGGGTCGGGGCTTGGAAGCTCCGGTGTCAACATATTGGATGTCAACGGCAGACCTATCTTGGGATGTCGGAGCTTAGTAGCTCCGGTGTTGTCCATCATCACTATGAATTTTTTCTTTTCCTGCACATTAAAGGCTAGAGAAAAAGTAAAATTCGTCCTCTTTTCTATAAATTGGCCGTGACTTATTGTTCTTATTTGAACTTTTAGATTCGAAGAAACTAAATATGATAACAAGCGTTTTGATAGAATATTCTTAGATCCACATGCCTTTTTAGTACTCACCCTCATGAAAGGTAGGTAGAGTGGCATACTTAGAGTGCAGGACCAGGCTAAGTCGATAGCACACTCCGGACCTAGATTGGCTTGGTGTTCAGGCAAGTAGACTATGTAGCGGTGTTAAGATCCAAAAAGACTATCAATAAGGCTTGTAATGCATGGGAGTTACTTGGAACAAAATTCAAAAAGATTTGCACAACTTCAGTATAGACAAGCAGGGTAAAATAATTTAACATATTGAGCCTTGTACAAAAAGTAAATGCACGTGGAGTCTGTTTTTATACAACAATGCTTTTTATTATAGGTCCGGATTACAGGGGAGACAAGGACACACTTAGGGTGCTGGACCAAGCTAAATGTGCTATTCATCTTGTGCTAGCTCAGAGCAAGTAGTTACACTTTTAGTACCGTGACTGTGTAAGTGTTACTTGAACTTTTCAGACCCTCCCGGAGGGGTCTGAATGTTCTCCCAGGGGACTTGCTCGACCCTGTATAATGACTCTATAACATGCATTGTGTGTAATTACAGACTCACCTCCGTGATTCTAAGAATAAAACTTACGGAGGTGCTCGATGTTCCAAGGATTAGGGAGTGGGATCCCATCCTCAGTTGCCAAGCGAACACAACCTGGTCAGGATACTTTAATGACTCGGAAAGGACCCTCCCAGCTGGGGGAAAGTTTGTTCATCCTCTTCACGAGTTAGTATCTTGCAGAGCACCAGGTCGCCTTCTTCAAGCTGTTGGTCATGCACATGCCTTTGATGGTAGTGCTGGAGCGCTTGGCGATAACGTGCATTCCGAACAGCTGCTTGGCACCTTCCCTCGTCGATGAGGTCAAGGTCTTCACGCTGGAGCTGGTCCTGCGTGGCTTCGTCGAAGGTCCGGACCCGGAGGGACCCCAGGGTGATTTCTGGAGGAAGGACTGCTTCAGCTCCGTACACCAAGAAGAATGGAGTTTCCCCAGTTGACCGATTAGGTGTTGTCCTATTCGCCCATAATGTGGACGGAAGCTCTTCAATCCAGTTAGCTCCATGCTTTTTCAAGCGCTCATATATGCGTGTCTTGAGTCCTTTTAAGATTTCTGCATTTGCTCTCTCGGCTTGGCCATTGCTTGCTGGATGAGCTACTGAAGCATAGCTATGTTGAATGCCGAGGTCTTCGCAATATTCTTAGAAAGCAGCACTTGTGAATTGAGTTCCATTGTCAGTTATGACTTTGTTCGGAACTCCAAATCTGCATATAATGGACTTCAAGAACTTGATTGCTGATTGTTTGTTGATTGTTACTACAGGAGTTGCTTCTGGCCACTTGGTGAACTTGTCGATGACGACATATAGGAACCTATAACCTCCGACAGCTTTTGGGAAAAGTCCCAAGATGTCCATGCCCCACACAGCGAATGGCCATGTAGGAGGTATAATTTTCAGTGATTGAGCCGGTGTGTGAATCTGTTTTGCATGGAACTGTCATGCTTCACATTTTTTCACTAGCTCAACCGCATCCTGGAGTGTTGTAGGCCAGTAAAAACCATGCCGGAAGACTTTACCGACCAGCGTGCGAGAAGATGTGTGGTTCTCGCACTCGCCTCCATGGATTTCCGCGAGGAGATCGCGGCCTTCTTCCCTTGCAATGCACCACATTAGGATGCCATTAGCACCACGTCAGTAGAGATCCCCTTCTACCAACGTGTATCTTTTAGCCAATCTGACAATCCGGTCAGCGGATACATTGTCTTCGAGAAGGATATTGTCTTTCAAGTAGCTCCGGATCTCCGATATCCATGCATTGGAGCTAACTTGAGCTTCTGAGTCTTGCGTGCTGAGTTGCTCGGAGCTTCCGACAACACCTATGACCCTTGGTGAACACCATGGTAACAGGGCCATCGGGACCGCCAGCTTCGAGGTGCTGGTCTCGCCCCCTTTGCCCAGTTTGGCAGGCTGAGCTATTGGCTTTGACAACCTCTAGACAAAGATTTCGTCAGGAGTCGGAGCTCCGATTGAGGCTTTCGTCGAGAGTTCATCAGCTTCGGAGTTATGAAGGCGTTGAACATGATGGAGGTCCAGGACTTCAAAGTCCTTCTGAAGCCTCTGGACTTCAAGGAGATAAGCAGCTAATTGAGAAGTATTGCAGGAGCATTCACCTTTTACTTGTTTGATGATGAGTTGTGAATCCCCCTTCACCAACAGTTGTTTGATACGATATGATAGTGCTACCTTGAGTCCATAGATGAGGGCTTCATACTCCACCATATTGTTGCTTGCCTTGAAGTCAAGGTGTACCATATACTTGACCTTCTCTCCGGTCGGAGCTAGGAGAAGGACTCCAGCTCCGACCACCTGCTTCTGCACGGAGCCATCGAAGTAGAGGGTCCAGTGAGGCTCAGTGAATACCGAAACTTTGAGATCTGGTTTCTGCTCACTGTGGCCCCCAGGATTTGATGGAGAGGGAGTCCACTCTTCCACGAAGTCAGCCAAGGCTTGACTTTTAATTGCTTGTATTGACACGAATTCTAGATTGAATTTTGTCAGCTCCGCTGCCCACTTTGCAATATTCCCATTAGAATTAGGGTTATGCAAAATTGCACATAATGGAAAAGAAGTTACCACTGATATTTTGTGGGCTTGTAAGTAATGACGAAGCTTTCTTGAGGTAATGAGAACTGCGTAAAGCAGTTTATGCACCTCAATGTATCTTGTCTTGGCATCATGGAGTACTTCACTGATGAAGTACACTGGGTGCTGGACTGTCCGGACCCTCCCGGAGGGGCCCGGAGCTTCCTCTTCATCAACCTAGACCCTTCCGGAGGGGTCCGTACCTTATTCTGGAATTTCCTGATCCCTTCCAAAGGGACCCGGATCTTCTTCTGGAGTGACCTGGACCATCCTAGAGGGGTCTAGATCTTTTTGTTCAGCAGCAGTTGTTCCTTTGTTTGAAGGAGGTTGATCCTCCAGCATCTCGCCTTGAGGATCTGTGTCTGAGGGTTGGTCCCCAGACTCGCCTTCAGGTAGTTCCAGACCCTCCTGGAGGGGTCTAGACTCCTGAATTGGGGATGAATCCGGTATTTCCGCGATGAGAACCATACTGACAACCTCTGTAGTTGCCGAAATGTAAAGCAATAAAGGCTGAAAGCATCTAGGCCCCCGTGAGGTATGGTTTTGGTGATTAATGACAACCATTCGTAATTACTAATGAGTTTGTAGATGCAAGGTTTCACGTATATCACATCAAGTGTTAATGACTATCCATTCAAATCATCTACCACTCATTGGATACGAATGGAGACCCCTCAAACGACCTATTCTAAGGGGGTTATTCAATTCTCATGAAGGCTAAATGAAGAACTCACACAACGACTCTATTCTATCAAAATTGGCAACACAAGAAGATCAATATTCATCAGAACATTATTTGCAACAAGTGTCAAAGAGGTCACTCGAGAAGCTTCTAAAAGTTCAACTCGAAGCAAACAAATTACACTCACCGGATCGTCCGATGTTCTGGAAAATGCACACATCGGTCGATTGGGGCTCAACAGAAGAAGAAGACCTCAGAATGAAGTGCACACCGGATCATCCGATGTAGAGACAAGTGGACATCGGTGAAGTTCAACAGAAAGATTAATTTGTCTCAACAATTCTGGAGAAACACTCACCGGATCATCCGATGCAGAAGCAAAGTGTACATCGGTCTAATTCAACAGAAACATTATTTCTGGACCAAGTCTGAAGACAAAGCTCACCGGATCATCCGATGATTGAGAAGGGGCAGCATCGGTCGAATAGCGGTCACTTCTGACACAGTGACGTCAGCTAATCTAATTAGACCGATGCTCAGAAAAGGTGGTCATCGGATCATCCGATGTACACAGAAAAAGTAATCAGCCAACTTTTTCAACGGCTAATTCAGTTGGGCTGGCTATTTAACCCCCTTTCACCAGTCATTTCGACAACACTTGACAACCAGAGCATGCCTACACATCCTCAAGTGTCCAAGACCTAGAACAATCATTTACACACCCTTTCCGTCCATCTACACCTCAAGATATAGGCTAGACCTAGCTAGAGAGAAGCTTGTGTGCGTCCTCTCTGGGTGAGTGGAGTCTCTAGACCAGTGAGAGCCGGGAGGGAGTGGATTCTTGGTGATTGCATTCACCTTGTATCAAGAGGAGAGTAGAGAGATTGCTCCGGAGCTTGCCGAGACATTTGTGGAAGCCCGGAGGATCGAAGTTGTACAAGGCTTGAGCTCCACCTTGCCGGAGATGGCGAACGGAGAAAGTTAGTGGATTCCCTCGTCTTGGTGACTTGGGAGTGGCAATACCCTTTGGTGGGTGCCACAACGTGGATGTAGGAAGATCCTAGTGATCTTACCGACCCACAGGAAAAATCGCCGTGTCTCCGCGTCTTCGAGCGTTTGCATTCCTCTCCCTACCCCTTTACGATTACGTTTTACTATTCCGCACTTAACTCTCTTGATTGCGTAGTTGACTTGCATAGGGAATTGGGCTTAACAATTAAAGTTTTTAAATTGCCTTAAAATTTGAAAAAGCCCAATTCACCCCCCCTCTTGGGCGTTTCGATCCTTACAATTGGTATCAGAGCAAGGTTGCTCATAGGATCATTCTAGCTTCACCGCTAGAGAGCTTAAATGGCCAAGAATGGGGGTTCGGTTCCCACCTTCGAGGGCAAGAACTTTGCCTATTGGAAAGCACGCATGTGTGCCTACCTAGAGGCTATTGCTCCCGAAGTTTGGGAAGCGACCCATGCGGGTTTTGGAGATCTCAATTATGTTGGTGATCAACTAAAATGGGATGCTAAGGCTAGAAATGCTATCTACGAATGCATAAGTCAAGACGTATTTGCTAGAATTGCTAGTAAAGAGAAAGCATGTGAAATTTGGGCATGTTTAATTGAAATACATGAGGGCTCATCTCGTGTTAAAGAACTCAAATATCACTTGCTTAAATCCAAGTATGATGAATTCAAAATGCTTCCTCATGAGAATGTTAACCAAATGTTTTCCCGTTTAAATGTACTCATTGAGGAGATTAACGCACTTGACATTGCCTCTCTTGGTAAGGGACTTATTAACCGCAAGATCCTCATGCTTCTACCCAAGCCCAAGTACAACATTATCAATTCAATGCTCCAAAAGGAATCGCTTGACAACATTGAAGTCTCGGAGCTTATTGGAGAAATTCATGCTCATGAGATGAGCGTTCTTGGAATGATGGAGGAGTCATCGTCAAAGACCATTGCTCTCAAGGCCTCAACCAAGAAGACAACTCCCAAGAAGAAGAAAGTAGTTGAGCCTAGCTCAAGTGAAGAAGAGCAAGCAACAAGCGAAGAGGACGATGACGAGCTTGCATTGATGATGAGGAAATTCTCACGGTTAAACTCCAAGATTGCAAAGAAGGGTTACTCTTTTGATCCCAAGAAGAAAGCCTTCCTTCCAAGAAAAGATGAAAACAAGATATGCTATAATTGTGGTGATCAAGGCCACATATCGTATGATTGTCCAAAGCCGGACAAGAGGAAGGACAACCACAAGGGAAAGCATCGAAAGCTAGAAGAAAGTGATGAAGATTAAGAAGAGGTCAAGCCCAAGCGCTCCTTTGGAAAGAAGAAATTTGACAAAGGCAAGAAGACCAAGCTCTTTCCAAAGAAGAGAAGAGGGCCTCAAAAGGTCTTCATGTGCGAAGCCAATGAGTGGGTCACCGATGAGGAAACAAGTGACGATGATAGTGAAGATGAGGAAGAAAACTTGGCAAGCCTCGCTATCGTCAACAAGGATGACTCACCTCTTCCCCCACCGCCCATGTGCCTCATGGCGAAAGGTAACACCAAGGTATGTGATGACTCTAGTGATGATGATGAACTTTCTCCCGATGAATTAGCATCTATGATTAATGAATATCATGCCATCATAAAAAGGGAAAAAGGCAAGGTTAAGGCACTTGAACAAGCTCGTGCTAAGCTTGAGAGTGCTAACCTCAATTTGCATGACAAGTATGAAAGCATACTTAAGGAGCATGACATGCTCAAGTCTCATGTCAAGCAAATTGAGGAAGAGAAGGCTCAAATCAAGCTTGATCACCATGAGCTTGACTTAGCTCATCAAGCACTCTTGGGCAAGCACAATGAGTTGGTTCAAGAGCATCAAGTGCTTAACCTTGCTTATGAAGCTATTGAACTAAAATTGAAAAACTTAAAGAAAGAAACCCTTGATGGCAAAATACCCGCTAGTTCACATGCCACTGACAATTTGCATGAGTCTTTGCCGTTGAAAGCAAATGCTAGGGAGAAGGAGCTAATGGACGAGATTGAAAGTCTCCGTGCTAGCGTGGCAAGACTAACCAAGGGAGAGGACAAGCACAAGGAAATCCTCTTCCAACAAGCCAAAGGCTTCAACAAGAGAGGACTTGGATCCTTCCCCGTGCCAAACAAAGGGAAGGTGCCCTCACCGGAGCTTAGGACAAGCTTCATCAAGGAAGTTGGTTCCTATTGCCAACATTGTGAGGTCACCGGACATCACACAAGGGAGTGTCCTCTTCCTAATCGTCCTTCTCCCAAATTGCCTCCTAACTATACATCTACCTTTGATAATCACTATTATCTATTGAGCAAAGTAGGTGGGAAGGTGAAGGCAAAGTTCATCGGCAAAGACATCAAGGGCATGAAGGGGAAGCTCCCCAAGCAACTTTGGGTCCCGAAATCACTTGTATCACACATACAAGGACCTAAGTTGGCTTGGGTTCCTAAACTCAAAAACTAACTTCATGTGTGTAGGTGAACTACAAAGCCGGAGGAAAACATTGGGTACTTGATAGTGGGTGCACTCAACACATGACCGACAATGATGGTATGTTCACCTCCATAGAGAACCCCGGCAATCACGAACAAGTCACCTTTGGTGATAACTCAAAGGGGAAGGTAATTGGTTTAGGTAAAATTGCTATTTCCAATGATTTGTCTATCTCTAATGTGCTTTATGTTAAGTCTCTTAGTTTCAATTTACTCTCTATTGCTCAATTATGTGATCTTGGACTAACGTGCACATTTTACAAGAATGGTGTTGTGGTGTCTAGTGAGTCTAGCAAAGAACTAATCTTCAAGGGGTTTAGGCATGGACATCTTTACTTGGTGGACTTCTCCAACAAGAACGCTCGCTTGACCACTTGTCTTGTCACCAAGACAAGTTTGGGTTGGCTATGGCATCAACGCATTGCTCACATAGGGATGAGTAAGCTCAAGAAGTCATTCAAGCTTGGGATGGTGACCGGCGTGAAGGACATCACATTTGAGAAGAACAAGCTTTGTAGTGCGTGTCAAGCCGGGAAGCAAGTTGCTTCGCACCATCCGATGAAGACAATGGTGTCAACCTCCAAGCCACTTGAACTGCTTCACATGGACCTCTTCGGACCGTCCACATACCAAAGTCTTGGCGGTAACCTCTATTGTCTCGTTATTGTTGATGATTATTCTCGATATGCTTGGACTTTGTTTCTAGGTGACAAGGGTGAAACTCCGGAAGTCTTCAAGACCTTTGAAAAACGAGCTCAAAGGGAATTTCAACTTCCCATCATCAAGGTCCGGAGTGACAACGGCACCGAGTTCAAGAACTACAACATTGGGGAGTGGTGTGACCGTGAAGGCGTGAAGCACGAGTTTTCGGCCACATACACCCCTCAACAAAATGGTGTCGTTGAAAGGAAGAACAAGACTCTCATCACCCTTGCAAGATCAATGCTTGATGACTATGGCACGTCGGAGAAGTTTTGGGCCGAAGCGATCAACACGGCGTGCCATACCGCTAATAGGATCTATCTTCATCGACTACTTCAAAAGACTCCCTATGAGCTCCTCATTGGGAGAAAGCCCAACATCTCTTACTTCCGAGTCTTCGGATGCAAGTGCTACATCTACCGCAAGAAGAGGCTCGGTAAGTCTGAAAGAAGGTGTGATGTTGGTATTTTTCTTGGTTATGCATCAAACTCAAAAGCATATCGAGTATTCAACCAAACCTCCGGGTTAGTTGAAGAAAGTTGTGATGTTGAGTTTGATGAGACTAATGGCTCCCAAGAGGAGAGTTTTGGTCATGATGATATAGATGATGAGCCTCTACGAGAAGCTATGAAGAACATGACCATTGGAGACATCAAGCCTGAAGTTGAGGAGAGCCATGATCAAGGGGGAGCCTCAAATGCTAACATCGACACCCCCATGGCACCTCAAGTTGACGAAGAAGAAGAAAAAGATGATTCATTGCCTACGCAAGATTCACAAGTCCTACAACATCAAGATGAAGAAGAAGAAGTCCAAGATCAAGTCCATCCACAAGACGAGCAAAACGCATCACCACCGCCAAGTGCTTCACAACCCCTCATGAGGCATGGGCGCATCTCCAAGGCGCATCCGATGGATCAAATCATCGGAAGTCCGTCACGGGGAGTAAGTACTCGTTCTCGCCATGTCGCTTCGTTTTGTGAGCACTACTTGTTTGTTTCGTGTGTAGAACCCACTCGCATCGAGGAAGCACTTCAAGATCCAAATTGGGTGATGGCAATGCAAGAAGAACTCAACAACTTCACCCGCAACGAAGTTTGGGTGTTGGAGGAGCGACCCAAGGACAAGAACGTCATCGGAACGAAGTGGGTGTACCGCAACAAGCAAGATGAGAATGGCGTTGTGGTCTGCAACAAGGCAAGACTTGTGGCCAAGGGTTTTGCGCAAGTTGAAGGACTAGACTTTGGAGAGACATTCGCTCCGGTCGCTCGGTTAGAAGCTATTCGTATACTCCTTGCTTTTGCTTCACATCATAACATAATGCTTTATCAAATGGATGTGAAAAGTGCCTTTCTTAATGGCTATATTAACGAGCTTGTTTATGTTGAGCAACCTCCCGGGTTTGAAGATCCGAGGAATCCTAATCATGTGTATAGGCTACACAAGGCGCTCTACGGACTCAAGCAAGCACCTAGGGCGTGGTATGAACGACTAAGGGATTTCCTAGTCATGCAAGGATTCAAGATCGGGAGGGTGGATACTACACTCTTCACCAAGGAAATCGATGGAGATTTATTTCTTTGTCAAATTTATGTTGATGACATTATTTTTGGCTCAACTAACAAAGCTCTTAGCCATGAGTTTGGCAAAATGATGTCTAGGGAATTCGAGATGTCAATGATTGGAGAGCTCAACTTCTTCCTAGGATTTCAAATCAAGCAACTTCAAGAAGGGACCTTCATCCATCAAGAGAAGTACACAAAGGACCTCTTGAAGAAATTTGAGATGGGAGATTGTAGCTCAAGAAGCACTCCAATGGTGACAAATTGTCATCTCGACGCGAACATGGACGATAAACCTATTGATCAATCTCATTACCGTTCCATGATTGGCTCATTGTTATATCTTACCGCATCTAGGCCCGATATTATGTTTAGTGTGTGCTTGTGTGCTCGCTTTCAAGCGGCACCTAAAGAATCGCACAAGAAGGCGGTCTTTAGGATACTTCGGTATCTCAAGCATACCCCAAGTGTAGGGTTGTGGTACCCCAAGAACGCTAGTTTTCATCTCTCAGGCTACTCGGATTCGGACTTTGCCGGATGTCGTGTGGACCGCAAGAGTACCTCCGGAGGGTGCCACCTACTTGGGCGTTCCCTAGTATCTTGGTCTAGCAAAAAGCAAAATTCCGTGGCTTTGTCCACCGCGGAGGCGGAGTATATAGCGGCCGGTGCATGTTGTGCCCAAATTCTATATATGAAGCAAACCCTTTTGGACTTTGGAATTAAGTTTGGCTGTGTGCCTCTCCTTTGTGACAATGAAAGTGTGGTTAAGATAGCTAGAAACCCCGTTCAACACTCCCGCACCAAGCACATTGATATTCGCCATCACTTCTTACGGGACCATGAGGCTAAGGGAGACATCTCATTGCAAGGTGTTAGGTCCGAAGAACAATTGGCGGATATCTTCACCAAACCACTTGATGAGAAAACTATTTCTAGGCTTAGAAGTGAATTAAATGTGCTAGATGCATCTAACGTCATGTAAGTTGCCATGTTCATGTAAGGTTGCATATCATATAGGTCTTGCCTAACTCCCAAAGGATAGGGGCGAGCTAGAAATAGTTTTCCCTGAGGAAGCCTTTGGAAGGTTTAAACTTGGCAAGATAGATTTATTTTATGCCTTGCATGATTCCTGCCATATAAACTTGCACTCATTTAATATCTTGCATTAACTTGTTTGGCATTGCATACGGTAGATTGTCACAAAGGGGAATCCACATCATGAGAAGAAGACTTGTTTGAAATGCAATATCTTAACTCATATGATGTGGAAAGAGCAAAATTCTAAAGGAACATGCTTTAAAGAGATAGAAGTCTCCATACTCTAGCTCACAAAGCATGGACCTTACATTTTCTTGGTTTTTCCCTCCTAATTTTCCTTGTGTGCTCTATTTGTTTAAGGGCTTAGCCAATATGTGGCACTATATTGAAAAGCCTATTATTAGGGGTTAGGAGGTGCCCAAAAGGTCCTAAGACTCGTTTTCTCTTTGTGTGCTTTTAGTCAACGAACATATATGGGCATTCTTAGGTTTTCTGTAGTCATCGGACTATCCGATGCTAGGGTCAGCAGCTCATCGGATCAATTGATGCTTCAGTTCATCGAACAGATCAGTCAGAACCAAGAAATCGACCGATGAGTTCATTTCAGGAAACATCGGAGCATCCGATGTTCAATCCTCTGTTACCCCTGCAGAATTCGACCGATGATCGACGTAGCAACGTCGGATCATCCGGTGTGCAAAGAGAGTTTTTGGACCAACTCTCTGTTGAACTCGACCGATGACCCCCCCCCCCCCCCCGATGCGCATCGGTCGATTCGGTGTTCGCGTAACCGTTAGGTCTTCGGGTTCCTATTTAAAGATGTACGGGCGCTTCGTCTTCTTCACTCCGCGCCGCCACCCCTCCGCCGCCGCCGCGCCTCCCGCGCCGCCACCTTAGGCCGAGCCGCCGCCGCGCCTCCACCGCCGCCGCACCTCCCGCGCCGCCACCTTAGGCCGAGCCGCCGCCGCGCCTCCACCACCGCCGTGCCTCCCGCGCCGCCACCTTAGGTCGAGCCGCCGCCGCGCCTCCGCCGCCGCCGCCGCCGCCGCCGCCGCCGCTGCCGTCTCTTCAGGGCGCCGCCGTCATCGCCTCTCGGCCTCCATCACCACCTCGTCGTCTCTCCACCTCACCGCCGGCAGCCCTCCTTCCGTTCGACGATTTTCGTCGCTAGGGTTCCCACGAACCACGCGACATCGTCCCAATCGCTGGGTCGCCGTTCGTCGTTCGTGTGATCCTTTTCGTCGCTAAGGTTTGTACCATGCCGTGCGACATCCGTCCTTGTTTCTCGTCGATCATCTTTCCGCTATCCCTAGCCCTCTCTTTTGCATCAAGATGGGCCGTGATCGCAAGGGAAAAGGCAAGGCCATCGAGGAGCCCGCAGCGAAGAAACAAAAGCTCTCGAAGGAAGCTCGCCGGGCAGAGTTGGCCGCTCGCGCCGCCGAGGAGCGTGAGCGCGGCCATCATGGTTCCTTGCGGCTCCGCGAGTCTCGGCAGAGGCAGCAGCGGCCCACAGTGCAGCCCGTGCCGCCCGACGACTCTGAGGATGAGGAGGAGACCGCGGTGACGCCACTGGTTCGCCGGCGCACCGTCAGGACCCGAGGGGGAGGTCAGACCCCCACCGCGAGTCAGCGCCCCACTTCTGCCGACCGCGCAGAGGACAGAGAGGCCCAAAGGGCCATCTACGAGATGGATACCGCTGCCAGAGTTGCCGAGGATGTCAGGCTTACAGACTATCGCAAGTTCAAGGCAAAACAACTGAAGAAGCTCAGGTGGACAGCATTGCCAGAGGAGTGGTTCCCGCAGCCCAGGGAAACTCGGGTTGATCCCCGCTTTTGGACCCTGACACAGGCGTCCCTGTACGAGACGTACAGGCGTCGGGGCCATAAGCTGTTCCAGCACACTTACATCGACTGGAATCAGCTTGCAACAGCAGTTGGACACGGGATTAGGCCATTCTTCGAGAGGTACAGAGGCCTTGTGGAGCTGCTCTCACGCCAGAGGAGCGCTTACGTGGAGGAGTGGGTTCGAGTCTTCTACGCCACTCTCTATATCTCAGAGGGTCAGCGCTCGATCCACTTCATGTTTCTGGGGCAGCAGCACACCATGTCTCGAGAGCGACTGGCACAGCTGCTTGGAGTGGACACACACCTCACTTGTCTGCACGAGGTGGTCTACGGAGGAGCCGACCCGCCGAGGAGGCCGCTGACAGGGGGAGTGTCACCGCCGTTTGAGGAGATCAGAGGTCTGTTCACCCCTCCTTTCACGCCAGACCAGCCGAGGGTGCCAGCTCTCCTCACTCCAGCCGCTCGGACAGTTCACCACATCCTCAGGCGTACCCTTCTACCGAGGTCCGGCTACCTAGAGGGCTTCACGAGCCTCCAGCAGACCATCCTGTTCTATGTGATGAACGGGATGGAATTTGATATCGTGGACATCTTGATCTGCGAGATGGAGGACGTGATCACTGACGGAGTTGGGATGTTGAGGCAGTTGGTCTACGGGCATTGGATCTGCCGTCTGCTGTTCCTGCTAGCACCTGAGGACTCGCCAGCCACTGCTCCCCTGACAGAGCTCCACGCCACTCGGTTCGGCCACTACCGAGTGCCCACTCCTGGAGACCGCCGCCTTGGCCGTCCAGTCGAGCGTCAGGTCAGAGCTCGACTCTCCGAGGAGGACTGGACCGAGCTAGCCCAGGAGGACGAGGCGCTCGCCCAGGCAGAGGCACAGGGTGGAGGACTGGAGCACGTCTGGTCGGACAGCGACACCAGCGACAACGTCGAGGAGTACTTTCCTCCTCCACCTCCTTCTCCGAGGCAGCACGACGCGGAGGCGGGAGGTTCGACTGCTCCACCACCTCCAGTGTCAGAGGCTCAGGTGTCACAACCGTCAGAGCTCACCTCGCTGCTCCAGCAGATGGTCGAGTAGCAGCGCCAGGACAGGCTTGCAGCTGAGCAGGCCCGAGCAGAGCAGGCTGCACGGCTCGCGGAGCTACAGAGACAGCAGCAGGAGATGCAGTTGGAGATCGCCCACCAGAGGCGAGAGGACACTGACCGCTTCACGAGCCTGGTGGATCAGATGTACTGGAGGACCCTGGACCAGCAGCAGCAGACTCAGCAGGCTATGATGGGCATCCTGGGGTTGATCACCAACCTCTACCAGCAGACCGGGATAGCCCTTCCTCCTCAGCAGCCGGGTCTTGGTCAGGCTCCAGCAGCTTCTCCACTGGCACCTACTGCAGCTCCAGCACCGGCGTCACCCATACCAAGCTTCAGCATGTCACCTCTACTAGCCTCGACAGTGCCATTCCAGTTCTCACCTCCACCGGCAGTACCTTCTCCGCTGGCGCCAGCAGTCCCAGCAGATCCCCCAGCAGCGTCAGCAGCTCCAGCTCCTCCCGCTCCAGCGCCAGCACCTGCGACCTCCACCTCGAGCAGCTCCGACGACAGCACCACCGACGTCGACCGCTTCACCGTCGCCCCGAGTGCTCCGGAGTCCTAGGTACTCATCTTCCCTTTTTGGTGTCTTGATGCCAAAGGGGGAGAAGAGTTAGAGTCAGGGGGAGTTTAGCTCTAGGGGTAGTCAGTCTTGGTCTTAGGGGGAGTTTGGGGAGTTTTACCTTTATCTAATTGGACTTATTGTCATTTGCTTCGATTTGAGTTTTGCTTGTTATCTTTTGCTTCTATTGTAATTCAGTGTGCCATTTCATGACTTATTTGATCACTGTTTGAGCCTTCGAGCTCCTTGTGTTACAATCTTTTAGGAGCATTGCGTTATTAAATTCATTTACTTCTATGCTCTACTCGTTGTGTTGTCATCAATCACCAAAAAGGGGGAGATTGAAAGCATCTAGGCCCCCGTGAGGTATGGTTTTGGTGATTAATGACAACCATTCGTAATTACTAATGAGTTTGTGGATGCAAGGTTTCACGTATATCACATCAAGCGTTAACGACTATCCATTCAAATCATCTACCACTCATTGGATACGAATGGAGACCCCTCAAACGACCTATTCTAAGGGGGTTATTCAATTCTCATGAAGGCTAAATGAAGAACTCACACAACGACTCTATTCTATCAAAATTGGCAACACAAGAAGATCAATATTCATCAGAACATTATTTGCAACAAGTGTCAAAGAGGTCACTCGAGAAGCTTCTAAAAGTTCAACTCGAAGCAAACAAATTACACTCACCGGATCGTCCGATGTTCTGGAAAATGCACACATCGGTCGATTGGGGCTCAACAGAAGAAGAAGACCTCAGAATGAAGTGCACACCGGATCATCCGATGCTAGAGACAAGTGGACATCGGTGAAGTTCAACAGAAAGATTAATTTGTCTCAACAATTCTGGAGAAACACTCACCGGATCATCCGATGCAGAAGCAAAGTGTACATCGGTCTAATTCAACAGAAACATTATTTCTGGACCAAGTCTGAAGACAAAGCTCACCGGATCATATGATGATTGAGAAGGGGTAGCATCGGTCGAATAACGGTCACTTCTGACATAGTGAATTAGAACGATGCTCAGAAAAGGTGGTCATCGGATCATCCGATGTACACAGAAAAAGTAATCAGCCAACTTTTTCAACGGCTAATTCAGTTGGGCTGGCTATTTAACCCCCTTTCACCAGTCATTTCGACAACACTTGACAACCAGAGCATGCCTACACATCCTCAAGTGTCCAAGACCTAGAACAATCATTTACACACCCTTTCCGTCCATCTACACCTCAAGATATAGGCTAGACCTAGCTAGAGAGAAGCTTGTGTGCGTCCTCTCTGGGTGAGTGGAGTCTCTAGACCAGTGAGAGCCGTGAGGGAGTGCATTCTTGGTGATTGCATTCACCTTGTATCAAGAGGAGAGTAGAGAGATTGCTCCGGAGCTTGCCGAGACATTTGTGGAAGCCCGGAGGATCGAAGTTGTACAAGGCTTGAGCTCCACCTTGCCGGAGATGGCGAACGAAGAAAGTTAGTGGATTCCCTCGTCTTGGTGACCTGGGAGTGGCAATACCCTTTGGTGGGTGCCACAACGTGGATGTAGGAAGATCCTAGTGATCTTACCGAACCACGGGAAAAATCGCCGTGTCTCCGCGTCTTCGGGCGTTTGCATTCCTCTCCCTACCCCTTTACGATTACGTTTTACTATTCCGCACTTAACTCTCTTGATTGCGTAGTTGACTTGCATAGGGAATTGGGCTTAACAATTAAAGTTTTTAAATTGCCTTAAAATTTGAAAAAGCCCAATTCACCCCCCCCCCCTCTTGGGCGTTTCGATCCTTACAAAGGCTCACTAGGATTCGAAGCTACCAGGATTGGTAGTGTGGTGAGGAGCTGTTTCAGCTCTTGAAACGCCTTTTCTACTTCTTCATATCAATAAAATGGCCCGGACTTCCTCAAGAGTTTGAAGAAGGGTAACGCTTGTTCTGCCAGTCTTGAGATAAACCGACTAAGCGCAGCTAGACATCCAGTCAACTTTTGGACATCTTTAATGTGGGTTGGGGCCGCATTTCTTCTATAGCCTTGATCTTCGTCGAGTTTGCTTCAATTCCTCGATTAGTCACCAAGAAACCCAGAAGCTTTCCGAAGCTAACCCCGGAGACACATTTGTCCGGGTTCAGTTTAGTGCTTGTGGTACGCAACTTGTCAAAGATGGCTTGTAAGTTGTCAAAGAGTGATTCCTTATTTTTTATCTTCACAATGATGTCATCAACATACATGTCCACCATGTCTCTAATTAGCTCTACAAATGTTTTGTACATAGCTCGCACAAATGTTGAAGCAACATTTTTCAGACCGAATGGCATGGCAGTATAATAATACAATCCATCTATTGTTATGAAGGCAGTATGCTCTTCATCTTCCTTAGACATTTGGATTTGATGATATCCAGAATATGCATCTAAGAAACACAGTAGTTCGCACCCGGAGGTGAAATCCACTATCTGATCTATTCTAGGTAGTGGAAATGGATCTTTTGGACATGCCTTATTTAAGGTGGTGTAGTTGATACACATCCGAAGCTTCCCACCGGCCTTGGGTACAACAACTGGGTTTGCCAGCCATATTGGATGGAAGACTTCCCGAATGAATCCAGCTTCGAGCAACTTCTTGATTTCCTGTCGGATGAAGTTTTGCCGCTCAATTGATTGTTTTCGGGACTTCTGGTTTACAGGCCGGCCATCTGGGTAAATCTTCAGGTTGTGCTCAATCACCTCCCTAGGGATCCCAGGTATTTGTGACGGTTGCCACGCAAACACGTTGACATTAGCCCGAAGGAAAGTGAGGAGAGCGAGTTCCTATTTGTTGTTCAAACCTCCCGATGTACGGGTAGTCTGAGCAGCATCAGAACTGATTTGGACGACTTTGATGGGAACGTCGGCATCGCCGCTTGGTTGCAAACGAGGTGCGGAGGTAGAGCCTTTATGGCGAATGCTTGGAGAATTCGCAGCTGGCTCTTTTCCAGATGCTTCCTCTTGTGTTGTGGTAAGCACATAGAGTTCTTCCAGAGTTGTGACTCCTGCGGTGCGATCTCTATGGATCCGGAGAACGCTCGTAGGTGTTGGCATCTTCAACACCAAATAACCATAATGGGCAGCAACCATAAATTTGTATAAAGCTGGCCTGCCTAAAATGGCATTGAAAGGCAGACTGATCTGCGCAACGTCGAAGATCAACTTCTTGGTTCTGTAGTTCTCACAGGTCCCGAAGGTCACCGGGAGTGTAATAGAACCAAGAGGAGTGATGGTTCCCGAACCTACTCCGAAGAAAGGTCAGGATGGACGGAGGTCCGAAGGCCGAAGCTGAAGCTTAACAAAAGCTTTGAAGCTCATGAGGTTAAGCCCGGAACCTCCATCCACCATCACGTTGTGGATTTGGATATCGTTAATGGTGGGTGACACCATCAACGGGAGTTGACCAGCCCCGATCATGTTTCGAGGACAGTCCGAAGCATCGAAAATGATGGGTGTGTCCATCCACTTCCGATGTGGTTCTGCCTTAGCAGCAGGAGCTACCATGGCCATGTCCCGCCATATTGTCTTGAGGATGCGACGAGAAGTGATTTCCCAAGAACCACCATAGATGGTGTTCAGGGTTTTCCGACATTTGTTGTCGGAGGCGTCGGAATCGACGTCGACAGTGTTGTAGACGGCTTTCAAGACATTTTTAGGGTCCTGGAACCCTAGCTCTTCATCAGGCGGATCTTCGTCAACTTTTTGTTTTCCTTCCCTTTGACGGAAAGGAGCTTCTTCCCGGCGCTTGTTGTAGCGCTCGGCAAGGTTCTGGACCTCCCGGCACTCTTCCAAGCTGCGTTGATTCGTCTTCTGAATCGGACACCATACTTTGCAAAACTGTTGCCGTCTTCTGATGAAGGACGAGGTCGCTTCTCAGGGTGTGGCCCTCGGCTTCTAGGAGCTGCAGCAGCAGCAGCTGGAGCGCCGGCCGACGGCTTTATTTTGCCGTTGGGCTTCTTCTTCTTCTTCTACTTGCCACTACCGGAGGTAGCATCTTCAGTTTTGGAGGACTTTTGGTTGGCCTCCGGAGCTGGTTTGGAATGCATTTCATGGCCCTCCGCAGCTCTAGCAGATTTGTTGGCTAGGCTAAAGAGTTCCGTGACGCTGGTAACTTCCTTAATAACCAGCTTCTCTAGCATTTTCTTATCTCGAACATCTTGTCTGAATGCAACAATAACAGAGGAGCTCGAGACTGAAGGAATGTTATTGCGTACCTGAGAGAATCGCTGGATGAAGGACCGTAGCGATTCCCCCGACATTTGCTTTACAGCAAACAGGTCCAGTTCAGTGTCGGGTCGGGTGTAGGAGCTCCCGAAATTGGCAGTGAATTGTTGGCATAGCTCCGCCCAACTATTGATGGAGTCGGGTGGGAGACTCATGAACCAGGACCTTGAAGTCCTGGTTAAGGCCCCCGGGAAGTAATTGGCCATTACAGCCTCATCACCCCCCGCTGCCAGTATGGCAGTAGAGTAGATTTGTAGAAATTCGGTGGGGTTGACTGTCCCATCAAATTTTTCTGGCAAGTGAGACCGGAACTTCTGTGGCCACCTGACCATACATAAGTGCATGGCTAGGGAAGAACAACCTCCCGTACTCCCTGACGAGCAGGGTTGTCTCGAGCCTCTCGCCTTTCGAGAGCACGTCGATGTGGACTCGACCGTCCTGTTGCTGGTAACGGCGATCCAGTTCCGACCAAAGGTCATGTGTCAGAATTCTGGTGATGGTATGGGTGCGTCGTGCCCCGGGGGACAGCGAAGTCACCTGTTGGGAGGTGGCATGCCTCCTTTGTTGAGAGGCTTGTGACCAAGCCGATCGGACAAGGTCCGTCATTGTGAAGGTGCCCTTCCCGAAGGAGGTGGACCTTGGTTATTGATGTCTGCAGCCGCAGCAGCGACCAGATGGTCAACATCAGCCCTCCACTGTTCCATAGCACCCTGGAGTGCTCTTGGAGGTGGTGGATGTTGCAGAAGAGCTCGCGCGGCAATGAGCCCGTGCTCGGGGTTGTTGTTTGCCAATGCAGTGATCGATGCAGATGCCCCATCTTGTTGAGCGGCATTGTTTGCCGGAACAGATGGTGCTGCAGTGTCTGCCGGAGCGTTGGCACCTGCTGGTTGCTGAATGCTGGTGGGGTTGCCACCAAGAGGTTGTTCAGCATGAATGTTGTTGGATGATCCAACAGCTGAATTCACCATCTCGTGATCTTAGAACAAATCCCCCATACCTAGCGCGCCAAATGTCGAAGTGTGAAATACGATACTTCTCCCGGACCCGCTGAAATGCCACCCTCTTCCCATGCATGCTTTGATCAACGAGTACCTAAAAACTGAATAAACACAAGAGTGAGTAAAAACACTCAATAGGTACACTTAGAGCTTGAAGAACAATAGAATCTAACCGAATGAAACATAGCAATACTTGAACTGGAAACGAGGAACAATGAAATAGTAGTTTCCATGTGAAACGGACGACAATTGAATTCTCCTTAGCATTTACCGGTAGAGCTGAGCAAGTGGGGCCAGCACTCACTCACATGAACTTGAATATAAGTACGACTCCGGACTTAACTGGTACTTGAATGATAATTCGATGAATAACTTGAATCTTGAAGTTCGAAGAAAATAATCATAAAGCAATTGAATCTTGAAAACTCAAATAGTGAATCAACAACACGTGAGAAATTAATAATGAGCAAACCACACATATCATAAAACAACTCATTATGCACTTGCCTTAACCTCAGCGGTAACCCGAGGACGCCCTCTTTGACACGGGAACTCTCGAAGCCTGCAATTTAACTACACTGAGAACATATTTATCGTATCACTAAATCTATTCATTGCATCTGTGCATTATCATTTAAAACAACTAATAACTCTTCAAAACCTAAAATTCTATGATTTGACTTGAACCTGACTATTCATCGTTAGTCTCATAACTTTAATTTTCCTTAACTGATTCGAGTAAAGAAATACATTAAACAATTTTTCTATACTGTGAATTTGCCAAATTCACAAATTTAGCATCTCTATATTTTTCCCTTCACTTCCTTCAATCAAAATTCAGCTAGCAAAAAGGTCACGATTGCTCAGTGAAGAAACTACGAAGACCAATCAATCTGCGGCAGCAACAAATCCAATTGTGCTTACTAATCTGCAGCGAACTGTTTTTTTTTCTCTGCAATGGCAGTATAAATCAAGAAATCTGAAGCAGCAGGACCAAGCTTAAGCGGTGGCAACAGCAATCAAAGAATCTGCAGCGGCAGAGTGGTGGCAGCAGCAAGCACCTACGCCAGCCAGTAGTCACAAGCAAATAGCAGGCAAACAAGCAAAACAGAGGAGATTTAAATTAACTGCAACCAGTTTCCCTTCAGCGTTGCTCTGCCCCCAGGGCAACACAAACCAAGGAACCAGCAGCAAAGCACAGGCAAGCAGGCAGCACACGCACCAGAAGGCAGCCGCATGGCAGAGCAGCAATCCGTTCATGTTTCAACGGCAGAGCTGACCAACAGGTGGCTCTCTCCACGGCAAGGCTGCACTCCTTCTCCACGGGCAGCAGCAGAGCGGGGAAAAACTACCGTAAGAACTCTGGGAATGTGGCGACCCTGGAAATACGATGTAAAAAAAACTACCATAGTTGTTTTGTTTTTAGGAAAAAGTCTATATAACCCCCAAGCTATGGTTTAGAGACTACTTTTTTTTTAGATGATGGGAAAAAAGGTCCCGGCCTTCCCCTCTTTCAAGGTTATGGCCGATTTATTACAGAGGTTTGTGACACCCAGAATTACAGAAAACCGCATGATATGTCTACTGTTCGAACATACACTAATCAAACTTATTGACTCATAATTCTATTTCTCACAGTCCAACCATGACCAGAAAAAAAGCTCGTCGCAATTGCTTTTAAAGACATGGATGCGTCCTTCAACATCTTGATTTGTTCCTCAGACTTGAGCAATGGAGCCCATGTTCTGCACTAGTGTATCCCTTTGAAGAGTACCTGCATATAATTTTTTATCAAGCAATTGTTAAATACAATATCAATCCTCGATTTCCAGATAGCCCAGCAACAAGCTGCTGCACCTGCTAACACTACGTTCCTTATTTTTTTGTTGAAACTCTGTAACCAAATATTCAGCAAATGATTAGCATCCCGTGGCGTATTTATTCCAAAAGCTATAGCAATCACCCTCCATATATACTGTGCATGATGACAGTCAAAAAATAGATACTGGATTGTTTCAACATGTGAACAGTATACACATTTTGTGTCACCTTGCCAGTTGCGTTTTGCTAAATTGTCTTTTATTAGAATCACCCCTCTAGATAAATACCATAAGAATATTTTTATTTTCAATGGTATCTTTGATTTCCAGATCATTTTATTTTGTCTCACATGACCATTTGCTATCATGGAATTATACATAGATTGTACAGAAAATATTCCACTCTGATGTAAACTCCATCGAAACCTATCCTCCGTGTTATTTAAATCAGTACCTGCAATCATTGCCACTAATCTATTCCACCTAGCCAAGTTGAGTTCAGATAATCCTCTCCTAAATGATATATTAAGGGGTATGGAACTCAAAACCTCAGCCACAGTCGAATTTTTCCTCCTCACAATATTGTACAATGTTGAAAATTTATTCTTTAATATATATTCCCCTAACCACTTATTCTCCTACAATCTTATATTATTTCCATTATTTACTTGAAACCTTCCTAATTGCATAAACTTATCCTTGACCTTCATGAAACTTGCCCAAAAATGCGAATCACCTGGCCATTTTGTAACATATCCAATACTATTGTTTAATAAATATTTTCTCTTTAGTAAATTTTGCCACAGACCCTCCTCATTAATTAACCTAAATAACTATTTAGCAAGTAGGCACTGGTTTTGAATATCAATATTAATAATTCTCAGACCTCCCTGATCCTTTGGTTAACACACTATATCCCACTTAGTAAGTCAATATTTTTTCTTTTGCCCATCTGCCTGCCAAAAGAACCTAGATCTATAGTAGTCTAACATTTCCAGGACTCCTCTAGGTATCTCAAAAAAAGATATTAGAAACATAGTCAGACTCGTTAAAACCGAGTTTATCAAAACCAATCTCCCTCCAACTGACAGGTATTTTCCTTTCCAATTGCTCAACTTTTTCTCCATACGTTGCTCTACCACCTGCCAATCACTATTTTGTAACTTCCTATAATGCATAGGTATTCCCAAATATTTGTGAGGAAGATCACCCCTTTGACAACCAAATAAACGGGTGTATTGCTCTTCATGCTGTTTTGCAGCCCCAAAACAGAATACATCACTCTTTTGAAAATTTATTTTTAATCCCGATAATTGTTCAAAAGCACACAATAGCATTTTCAATTTTTTTGCTTGTTCAAAGTTATGCTCCAAAAAATTATTGTGTCGTCTGCATATTGTAGGATCGAAAGTCCATTGTCGACCAAATTTGGTACGACACCTGATATCATACTCCGCTCTTTTGCTCTATTTATCAGTACTGCCAACATATCGACCACTATATTAAATAACATTGGAGATAAGGGGTCGCCTTGCCTTATCCCTTTCTTTGTCATAAAATTTTCAGTGCACTGGTCATTCACTTTAATATTTACATGACCCCCTTGTGTAAATTTCTCAATCCAATTACACCACTTATTTGAAAATCCCTTCATTTGTAATGTCTGTGTAATAAAAGACCATTTGACATTGTCATAAGCCTTTTCAAAGTCTAGTTTCAATAATACCCCATTTAGTTTCTTTCTATGCAGTTCATGTATTGTCTCATGAAGAATTATTACCCCCTCCATAATATTGCGGCCAGGTAAGAACGTAGTCTGTGTTGGGCTAATCACTTTTTGAGCTATAGTTACTAATCTGTTAGTGGCCACTCTTGTGAAGATTTTGAAACTCACGTTTAACAAGCATATGGGTCTGTATTGTTGTATTTTAACTGCCCCCACACATTTTGGTAACAAAATTATTGTACCAAAATTTAGTCTAAACAACTGTAAATCACCTCTATAAAATTCCTGAAAAAGTGCCATTAAATCTATTTTTATCGCTTCCCAAAAATATTGATAGAACTTAGCAGGAAACCCGTCGGGCCCTAGAGCTTTGTTGTGTTCCATTTGAAATATCGCTTTTCTAACTTCTTCTTCTGTAAATTCAGTGATTAGCAGTTCATTTTCTGCCTGAGAGACTTGAGGTATGTCACTGGTCCATGAGTCATACAGAAGGAAAAATTTTTCCACCGGTGGACCAAAAAGCTTTTTATAATATTTCTTGATATGTCTTAATAACTCGCTATCATCAGTAATTATCCTCTCATCCTCTAGTAGTTGGTATATCCTCATTTTCCTATATTTACCATTGGCCACTAACTGAAAGTATTTTGTATTTGCGTCCCCCTCTAATAAATCCTTTGTTTTCGCTCTTTGATACCATTTCACCTCCTCTTCTCTTAGTAAAACTGCTAGCCGCTCATGGAGTTCTTGTTTACGTTGTACTTCCTGCGCCTAAGTTGTATACTCTCAGCCTTCTTATCCAATTCATCTACTTTTTCTATTATTTCTTTCTTCTCTTTCTTATGAGTTCCGATAATGTTTTTTGCCCATCCTCTCAAGTACTGTCTTAGTCTTCTAATTTTTTCCTGCCACCTATCCATTGGGCCTTTGCTTAGACATTCACGATTCCAATTTTCATGAACCAGCTCCTTAAATCCATCTCGAAGCATCCAGCCTAATTCAAATTGGAACATAGGCCCACTTGTACCCCTAGACGTTCCTCCCATATTTAACAGTAACGGTGTATGGTCAGATAACTCTCTCGTTAATGCCACTACCGAAGATAAAGTAAATTGATTTTCCCATACGGTAGACGTTAAAGTTCTATCTAATTTCTCATAGGTTGGATTTGGTAAGAAATTTGCCGAAGTATATTTCCTTCCTGATAGTTCTAGCTCTCTTAATTGAAGACTGTCAATCACTGCATTAAATAAAAACGACCATCTAGTATTATAGTTCCCTTATTTTTCTCTTGTGGTCGACGCAACAAATTGAAATCGCCACCAATTAATATTGGAAGGCTTTCTTTTCTTCCTAAATTAACAAGTTCAGTCAAAAACTCTTCCTTATATTGTGGCTGCGCCGGACCATATACTATTACAAGTGCCCACTTGAACCTATCTGCTTTATTACATAAACAAAACTTCACGTAATATTCCCCCTCGTCTATTGCCCCAACATCAAATATACTTGTGTCGACCCCTAATAAAATTCCCCCAGCTCTACCCCTCGGTTCCTTCATATGCCATAAGAAATCCCTACCGGCACATAAGTTTTTCAAAAACTGGTATGTAAATTCCTTTACACCAGTTTCAGCACCACCAATAAATCCTAAATTCTGTTCTTTCGTGAGATCCGATATAAACTTATGCTTTTTTGGGTTTTTAAACCCATCGCTATTCCAAAAAATCTCTTTCATTATTTAACCTTTGTTTTATTTCTAAAACTACAGCTACTTCCGACAATACAATCAATATGATCATCGATCGGCTCCATGACTTCATTCAATATATCCCCGCACAAATGATTAACTATAAACTGATCCATCTCCTCCTCCTCCCTATACTGTTGCTCATCTGTTTCTAAAATATCCATCTTTCTATCTATAGTACTTAATTTATCTAGTCTAATTAATTCAGCTTGTTTTAATTTCTTAACAGACTTTAGAATCTGCTCTTCCTTGTTTCCTCTCTTAACATCTCCTAACAATATACCTACGTCCTCTAAATCCTGTACAATAACATCATTTGGAATGCTCAGAAAAGAAGTATTTTGGTTACCTTCATTACGCTTTGCTTTTATTTTTTCTGCTCTTTCCATCGAATTTTCCTCCACCATGGCTGATCTTCTCTTGCTCCTCCTTGATGCCACCATTGCTGGCGAAGCCTCCTTGATCGCCGCCAGTTGGTGTACAACCTCTGTCATGCTTTCCCCCTCTAATTCATTCATCTGTGAAACAGACTACTTAATTTCCCAAACTTTTAAACCGAGTATTTAACCCCCTAATCTATACAAAACCAGGTAATTTACAATCTAGGGTGGTTTTGCATAGTGGTTTCTGCCACATTGGCAGCTGATGTGGTGTGTGATCTGCATGTCTCATAGTGGGCCCGCATGTCAGCCATAGAAGACGAAATGTCTCCTTGTTCTTTCTTTGGAAGGTCAGATCAATCACGTGATATGGTCCTTAGAGACAGCAGCGATTCAGCCGAAGGTTGACGGCGACAAGAGCACGTCGCTGAGGCAGGGGCAATAGACTGTTTAAAAGTTTAATGTCCGTCGAGTCTGTCTTGTTTGATCTGCTCGATGATCGGTTTAGGGTGGCGAAGTCTTATGCTGGCAGTTGGGTGACGGCACAATCGACTCACGGGCAGGCTGGTTTGCACCGTGGCCGCATGGGATATGCTGGGGTGGCAGATTTCCACCGTGGCCGGCTGGATGCGAGGGCGCAGAAGCCTTGGACCACCATGGCTGCTGACCATTGCGTCTGGTGGCCAACGGAGCCACGTCCAGTGTAGAACAGAGCATCTGCTAGCACAGAACAGAGATACTGCTCGTTTGCAGTTTTCTATAATCTTGGTTCTGCAGATACTATTATTGTCTTCTATCGCTGACAGGCGGGCCCACTATATATACATGCAAATCATGCCACATCAGCTGCCAACATGGCAAAAAACCACTATGCAAAACCATCATAGGGGTTAATTACCTGGTTTTGTATAGTTTAGAGGGTCAAATATCCTGTTTCGAACTTGAAGGGGTTAATTAGTCCCTAGGCCATAGTTTGGGGAGACATGTAGACTTTTTCCTTGTTTTTATATATAGTTGATCTAATAGATCATCTAACGGTCAAAATTAAATAACTCACAACTAACTCATCCGTCTTTCGAACCAACTTTATGAGTAGTTAAACAGAATTGTCTCGACGAGCTCTACACATCTATGGTCTCCGATCGTCCATCGGATCGAAAATTCAAGAAGTCAAAGTTTGGTCAAATGTTTTATTATTTCTGGTGAGGTTTTTTTGTCTTTAAATATTCAACGTATTACAACGGTGCTGACATGTGTCCTGCGGCTCCGGACCTCGCCTTCCTGCTAAGGAGGGCTCCGATGCTACCACGTGCCATGCGGCTCCGAACCCTGCCTCTCTGCTGAAGAGGGCACCAGAGCTGCCACGTGTCCAGTGGCTCTGGAGCCCGCATCCCTGCTAAGGAGGGCTCCAGTGCTGCCACTTGTCCAGCGGCCCTGGAGCCGCCTCTCCGCTGAAGAAGTCTCTGGTGCTGCCACGTGTACAACAAATCTGGACTCTTCCTCTCCATTGAGGAGGGCTCCGGTGCGGCCACGTGTCCGTGGCTGAAGCAAAACATCGTGAGAATTCAATACCACAAAACTTCTCCTTCAAGACAGCGTTAGTGCGTCATTAGCGTCGCACGACCGGTGAGCATTCAAGAGGTATTAACGTGTCCTGAAAGTCTCGTTAATATGCATTAAAGACAAAATTAAGTACCTCAGATCGTGCCTAGGGTACTTAATTATCTGGGACCACCTGTCAGGCCCTGTCCTAATTGTAAACAGTCGAACCTTGGCATATAAAAGGCCCGCACTACTACCGTAGGAGGACTCACTCCAACACACACACGGAGCTCAACAGCAATACAACTTACTCTCCCGTGAATGTAGGGTGTTACGTTCCGGCGGCCCAAACCACATAAATCCCAATATTCACCCTTGTTCTACGCTTTCATAGTTCCTAAGAATTCACCCCATCTAAAAAAGAAGCTCTGCGGGCTGCTTCATAGTGGTATCGGGAGAAGTGTCGTTGCTACACTTCAACATACACTATGTTGTAAATATAACTATCTTGTGAAATGAAGATTTGTGTTGGTTATTTTGAGTTGCTTTTAATGTGTGTTGTTGGATGCCGCATCGCACGACACCAGCCAATGTGATTTCTGGAATGGCGGGACCCCGGTCCCCACAGTTCAGGTTTGGGATTTTTTGGATTCGATGTTCGGTTTCACTTTTCTTGCCCACCACCAGTTGCGAAGTTGCATCCAATTAACACGTGGACCACAGTTTCCTCTTGACTCAGACATACTGGGCAAATGATATCGGTTTCCTATCCTTTTCCTTTGTAGATTATCTGCCTTTGCAACTTTTCATGCAACACTAGCCATGCAAACCAAAGGACTTTCAGCCCAGCTCTCACTTTTCATAATGCAGTCGCCTAGAACTCGATTTGTATATTTCTCCTTATATCTCTCTCCATTGCAGTAAGTAGCCATGTAACATTATATTTCCTTCGTTGCTACAGCGTCAATGCCAAAAGGTAAAAAATGATGCACTAGTCGAACATATTCTTCTATTTGCAGTATGGTTGACGTTAAACATCTGACCCAGTTGTTTTTCACTAGCTCCATCGCCACTGACCTATTTCTCCCTTTTGTTATACCGTATAACGGTGGGAAAGTTAGAAGTTTAGGCAATTTATCAATTATTTATGGGAAATAACGCACGGTTAAAATAATTAATACAAGCATAAATATAATCGCTAGTGTTGACGGTCCTTAGGTGCTACATTTGACTGTTAGTTCACCTCATGAAAGGTATTAACATAAGAAAACAACATAGCGATAGATGTTATTTACTAACAAATTCCACAAGTGATGGTATTTTGTTGCATGTAGTAATTATGTCCAAAATTAGGTAAATTACAAGGATCAATCCAGAAAATAGAGTTTCTGACCAATTAGGATAGAACACACTGATTCATGGGTCCACATTAAGACGGATACGACCAAATTTCACCACAAATCTACTAGAAACAGGACGAGGGCCCACCTATCAGTCTTCCCAGCTTGGCTGGAGGCTAGTGCCCCCCCCCCCCCCACAAGTAGACCGACTTGGCCCTCCTGCCAGGTCGGTCAAGCTTTCATGTGATGTCATCCTATGGCTCTCTGAAGACGGTGATGGCTGTTTCATGAGCTAAAAGTGGTGTCAAACTAACGTTCTTACACTTTAAATAGGATTCCTCACTCACACACACCACAATCAACTTTAGTTTTGTACATCACTCTCAAGGCTAAGTGAGGGGAAGATAGGAGGCTTGAGCGTGTTCAAGCCACTCTCCATACTTGTACCTCGATTGATGGATGATTCTTTTATGAGTTAGTATTGGTGAATTACATTTAAGTCTTGTTCTTCAATTCATAGCAATATATTCAATAGTCATTTGTGAGCTCATTGCTCTACTAGTCAGGACTCTAGTCTTAGCTTATCATTTGAAAAGATCAAAGTTGTGGTTGATAACGTTCGTGGTGTCTAGGTTGAAAATCATCAGTGAATATCTTGTAGACCCACAAATTAAAGTGGTAGACGGTAATAGTGACAATCTATCTGCCATATGTAACCTTCTCAAGTTCCAATTTAGTAGACACACATTGCTCTTACTCATTGATTTATACTGGACAGGAACAAACAATCCATATTGTTTACATTACACCCACTTGGAACATGTTACACCAACACACATGACAACAGAAAAACGACACTGGAGGCATCCATGTAATGTTATGGATCAATATGCTATGATCCTGAGATGATAGCATATTAAGGGACTATCGGGGTAGGATTTGTGTTAGTCACTTTTGTAGTTCGCGTATCGTTGATGGATATCAAACTAATGAATCTAATACGGATTCAACTTGAGTTCTTGCAGAGCCTTGGCCCACTAGGTGGTCCCCCCTCACACACACACATGGTTTTTATTTCGCATGTGCAATTAAGTATGCTTGCCGTGGATGAGATATACTCCCTTTGTTAAATTGATACTGTTAGGATAACAAATCTAATTTTAATTGAACTAAAACTGTTGTCTTATAATGACAATAACTTAAGAACAGAGGGAGTATGTCCTTGTGTATTGCTACTGGTACTTCAAAAAACTTTTCTTTGGGGTCATTAATTGTTTAGAAGCCCCAAAACTTATCATCCTGAAAGTTTCATTACAACAGAAATTTCTAGTTGAGGATTAGGTTATTGACAGGACTTACCCATAACACATAATGATACTATGTGTGACATCTTGGCTTAAGGTTTAATAGGATTGATAGAATAATTCATACTATCAAGATATACCTTCTTTTCCAGAAGCTCACCTGCAAAGAGCTCTGAGGTTAACCGTGCTTAGCCCGGAGCAATTTATAGATGGGTGACCGACAAGGAAGTTTTTCCGAGTGCGCACGAGTGAGGACAAAATGCGAAGAAAAGACTAGTGTTGGTTTGTGGGGCTAGTCTATGATCCTAGAGAGCTGCAGAAGTGACGACCGTCAAGCCAGTAGTGGCTAGGGTGTTACACTATGGAACGCTCCACACAAGTTCCACCAATAATATTCTCTTGCTGATAAAAGAGTAAAATCTTTCTGAACATCTCAATTTATTAGCGGACGGAAATAGACCAGAAAGGGGAATCAATTGCCGTGGATCAACTTCTTCAGGTTCACGGGCACAGCGAAACGGGCCTGGAAGTCATTGTAGAATGCAGCAGCAGTGAGCTTAGCAGCCCTCTCTGTTGGGAACACCTGGTCCCAAAACCAATACTGCGTCCGGTCGTCACACGGTGGAGAGTCGTAGCCATGCTCATCTACTGGCGGCGCGCAAGGGCCATCGCAGCATGCACTGTGGGTGTTCTCAAACCCTGCACGTCAAGTGTTACGCATCCTCACGATTAAAATTTAGGTATAATTAAGATGGCAATACCAACACGGGCTTGATCATCTAGTGGATATCAATGCAATTATTTTACCAGAAGCTGACGGACTCATGAAGGTGACATTCGAGAAGGCGTAGTAGTCAGCAATAGAGTAACGGAGACCCTTGAGACTGGACCTGAGGCCAGCCATGAGTGGCTTAAGGTCCTCGTTGAATTTGCTGACGATACTGTTCATCGCGTCATTGCAGCCACCGGTGCTGAAGTTCCGAGCCCACGGCTCACACCCCACGGGAGGGGCGTTTATGATCATAAACTTCCTGGCACCCTTGTTGTACAAGGTAGTGATGACTGCTCCATATGAGGCAACAAGGTGTGGCACGGTGAACTTGCTTGCTAGCAATGTCCCCTTGACCCTTGAGAAGCGGTAAACGAAACGCAAGTCTACGCTGCCGACACTGAGGAGAAAGAGCGATTTGGCTACCAGCTTTCTTAACTGGTGCTTACCGAGGTTAGTCTGCATCTGGACTACTGAGGCTTCAAAGTTGTCAACTTGCTTCAGTAGTGGAATAACAACTTCGTCGAGCTGAATAAAAGTGCTGATTAGTTGCTGACCCCCACTGCTGTCCATGTACGGAGGACCTTAAGTTTAGTTCCAACTTTCATGTTTCCTGTATTTCGTTTCTCTTGTACATATTACCCTCTCCATTCCATATTATTTGTCATTCTAGTCTTCTTCAGTTTTTATGAATTACTTACCATTCTCGCTTTCGGATGCCTGTTTATTTTTCTCTAACTAATAAATCTCTCTCTCTCCTCCTCATTTCCTATACACCGTACCACATATACTGAGCTAGAATGATTAGTAAATTGAGATGGAGGGAGTAACCCTGTACTATACTACTATCAGATTCACAGCACAAGTCCATCGTGTTTATGGACAAAGCAGTTCGCTGCGTTCAGTGAATAGGCAGTACCACTGCCATTACATTAAAAATAAAATTCATCCAGGTATGATGAGGCTATCCGCACTCGTTACTCTAAAACGTACTATATATACTATTATTCTTCTACTTTTACAACATTTACTCTAAATTTACACTATCCAGCAAACTTTACAGTAACACCGGTGTGGACAGTCTGAATGCCAGATCCATTATTACTAGTTGTGCTTCTCAATAAGTGTTGATATCTAGGAAAGGTACAGTTTTGATTCCAAGTCAGCAGTGACGACTTACAGGTAGTGGTTCCAAAATACTGGCATCTGCGGATGCATAATTGATTCCTGAAAAATTGGTGTCCATCTTTATTTGGAGGGCTCATCTTGAATCCATAGACATCGCTACTCCATGCAAATTAAGCAGTACACATAAGTTGGAGTTTTATGATGCAATGCATGTCCCACATGAAACAAATTACAGTAACATATATAACGAGCTATCATAATATATGTAGTAACTCTTTTTGTTAAAAACAATTTATTTTTATAAATCAAAGTAAATTTTTTGACTTTAATCAAATCTAAACATCCTTATATTTTTGGATGAAAGGGCTATAAATCTATACCAAGAGTAAAGACCCTGTCCCAAGTAGCGACACAGTAAACTCATCTGTGCATATAGTAACGAGCTCTATGCTGCCCCCCCCCCCCCCCCCCCCCCTAAAATAAACTCTTATAGGTGAAGTTTTTGTAAGCAAATTAACAAAGTCAATTGCCCTACAAAAGAGGTACTCCCTCTATTAAATAAATAATGCCGGCTAGTTCAATTTTAAAATAGAGAGAGTAGCAGATGTTCCATATAATGGATGATCAACGTATGAAGAAAAAGGCTTACCAATGAAATCTGCAATGTTGTAGCCATTACTGAACCTTCCAGTGGGCTGCCCACCAGGAAAATCGATACCGTAGTCGGTAGTACGGGTGGTCAGCCCGGTTGGAATCCTGAAAAGGTAAGTAATTGTTGTTCCCGACGTCTAGAACACCATCGCCAAATATGTACATCGCCGGCACCAACGTCCGTTGCCTCTTGCAGCCGGCAAATGCACCAGCAACTTGAGAACATATACATATCACTACCCCAAGGCTAAGCACAGTAATACTCCCACCATTTCGAAATAATTATCACCGACTAGTTTAATTTTAAACTAACCGGTGACAATTATTTCGAAATGGAGGGAGTACCTTTCAGGAAGAGCGCCATCATCGATTTACGCAATTATTAATCTCCTTCTTCCGTACTTTGTGAGGTGATGACGGTACTTTGTGAGGTGATGACTGGTGCAGCTTCTATAGGCAGTGGTGATATAATGAATGCATATGCATTTATTTAGTAATACGTACTCCCTCCGTCCCAAAAAGATAGATGTTTTAGCATTTTTTAGACATAATAGTGAAGTATGTAAATGACGCATGTGCCCTCAACTTTAATTCTCACCATTGGCTGACATCGAGTTCCTAGGTACGGAGAACAACACTGATTGGAGCTGATTGGAGGAACCTAACGTTGGCTTTAAATTACTACACACTTACATACTAAGAAGTCAGTCTTTGTGGGACAAACTTGCAAGCCCAAAACCTCCATCTTTATGGGACGGAGGGAGTAGCTAGTATGCATGCTTCCACTGCGCTCTTTCCATCGAGTAAAATAAAAATGCCTAATTTGACTTTGCACAAAGCTCAATGATCGAGGTAGGGAGAATAAGAAACATACCAAAAGAAATGTCTTACGAAAGGCATCCATAGTGATTGGTTGAACCGTACGTACAATTGCTAAGTAGGACATACGGATCGATGCTGAGAGGAATTGAAGTAGATAGGGTTGAAATTTTCTTTTTGAAAGGGTTTTAGAAATATATTAATGAAAAGGATAATTACAGCAGTGCTATGCTTCGTGTGCTGTACAGCAGATAGAGTAGAACAGCGCGAGATGCACTATGTCAATCCTTCCAGTTCCAGCCACTGGAACAAGCACGACCTAGTGGTGTACTCTTTCATTCTAGTGGCTTGTATGTTACAATCAGTAATAAGATTCTTTTTCCAAGCTCGAAAGGACGGCAACTCTAGATCAAAAACCCTCCTGTTCCTCCGTTTCCAAATGTTCCAACAACATATCCTAAGAATGTCAAGTTTTTGCTGCCTTGTTGAATCATGGTGAAGAATTGTTGATGAAGATCCCAAGTTATACCAATCCAGTCCCAGCGTTTGACACTGAATTCACATTTGAATAACAAATACATGGTTGTCTATGTTAGAATTAATTGGCTTGACCAAATATTAATTCAGAAATAAATACTAGAAAATCTCAAAAGCACATTAGATCAAGAGAGGGTGGTGCTAAATGTTTAGTCCCACATGGAAAGTGAAAGGGGAGCAACACCAACATATAAGGGAGGTTGTTCTTCCACGCCTTGAGTGAGAGAAAGAGGAGAAGAGAGGGGTGTCCCACGCGCGCTCCTCCTCCTCGCTCACCTCGCCGCGCCCTACACGCGCGCGCGTAGGCTTTTGGGTTTCCGAATTTTGGGGCTTCCGAGACTGAGTCCAAGTCGTTGGAGATGGACGCGTCTACGACTGCAGAGTCGGATCAGATGCGGATCCTCCGGATCCAACCGAACCACCTCCGCGGAACACTATAAATACGGGCGTCCATGGTAGGAAAAATCATCTTACGATCAGATCGATCTCACGTTCGTGTTCCTTCCGCCGCCTTTTAGTCTACTCCATCCCGAGTGCTGGCGTGCACCGACGACCGGGAGAGTAGGTCTCCAGAACCGCTTGCCCTTGCGATCCTGCACCGGGAGAGGGCGAATAAGGTTTTTGGGAAGCGCTCCGCGCGACTGCTCGCGTTATTCACCATGGGTCGTCTACCGAAGAGATCGGACGCTGCAGCCCAACATCGTCACCAGTGTCTGCAGTGGCTGTTCGCCGTTGGATCTACAGCAGTTCCTCCGACTTCAAATCGGTACGCGACATTACTCGTCCCGTCAGTGTGCCGGTGTTAGTTGCTGCTATTTTTCGAGTTTTTTTCTGGAATTATTCAGTAAATTGCCTTGTATTTTCTAACAATCCAAAAACCTTATTAGACAATTTCCTGAGTTGAATATGATGACTTTAGCCAATGCACTGAGGCTGACAAATTATCTGACGTGCACTTCAAGAGGTGACAAGTTAAGGCCACGCTCTAGCTCCAGACACTTAAGATCCTCTGGGTAACCGAGGGCGGGCCTCAAGATCCTTTGTCTGTTGAAGAATAGACAAAGTTCGAGTAAGCCAAAGCCAGTTTTGCCCTGAGATGATGTATCTTAAGTGTTCTTGACAATAAACTCTGTGATGTCTATCTCACAGTCATAGATAGGAAGGAGCTCTAGGATGCACTTAACGCTAAGTATGGTGCAGCCGATGCATGAGGTGAACTGTATATCATAGAGAATTTTTATGACTACATGATGATTAACAATCGTTCCGTAGTTGAACAAGCCCATGAAATACAGTGCCTGGCGAGAGAGCTCAATCTCCTTAACTGTCCTTTACTCGACAAGTTTGTGGCTGGGTGCATTATTGCAATGTTACCTCCTTCATAGAGGAACTTCGCCACAGCTCTCAAACACAAGATACATGAAATATCAGTTGAAAATCTGATAGCATCTCTTGATGTTGAGGAGAAGGCTCGGGCTAAAGACGATACTGAGAAAGGAGGTGAGGGTCAATCTAGCGCCAATGCTAATATGGTGCAGAAACCCAATGTCAAGATCAAAGGGAACAATAAGTCTCAATTCAAGTCAAACAAAACTACTTCTTTCAAGAAGAAGAAGAAGTCAAACAAAGCCAATGATGGCTGCTGCTACACGTGTGGGGAGCAGGTACATATTTCCAAGGACTGTCCAGAGAGGGCAGACCGCAGAGGGAAAAAGAATGTCAACATCGTGACGTCTAGCAATGCAGATGTGTACGATAATTCTTTTACCGTTCTTTCTGTTTCTCAAACACCGTCTTGGTGGTTTGATACGGGTGCTAATGTTCATATATGTTCTGACATGTCCATGTTTAGTTCTTACTAGTTCGTCTGGGATTCTGCCGTCCTAATGGGGAATGGGTCACATGCTTCTGTTTGTGGTGTTGGCACGATCGATCTGAAGTTCACTTCAGGAAAGATTGTCCAGTTGAAGAACGTGTAGCATGTTCCTATTATGGACAAGAATCTTGTTAGCGGCACCCTTCTATGCAGAGTTAGGTTTAAAGTAGTTTTAGAGTCTAATAAAATAGTTTCGTTGAAGCATGGACAATTTATTGGTAAAGGCTATAAATGTGGACGCTTGTTCTACTTTTCTCTTTCGGAGTTTAATAATAAGTCAGTGAACCATATTTGTGGCAGTGTTAATGATGATGCGAGTGTTTGACATTCTCGTTTATGTCATGTTAATTTTAGTTTAATGAATCGACTATCTAGTCTCAAATTAATTCTGGAATTCACCATTGTCAAATGTTCTAAGTGCCATAGTTTTGTGCAATCAAAGCAACCTCGAAAGGCTCACAAGGCAGCCGAGGAGAGAAACTTGACACCATTAGAACTCATACAGTCTGATCTATGCGAGATGAATGGTGTGTTGACAAAAGGTAGAAAGAAATACTTTATGGCATTAATAGATGATTCTACTAGATTCGGCTATGTTTACTTGTTGCAAACTAACGATGAAGCTTTAGACTACTTTAAAATCTATAAATCTGAAATAGAAACTCAATTAGAGAGAAAGATCAAACGTCTTAGGTTAGACCGTGGTGGCAAGTATTTTCCTAAAATATTTGATGATTTCTGTGAAGAACACGATATACATGAGAGGACGCCTCCCTATTCGCCTCAATCAAACAAGGTAATCGAGAAGAAAAAACCGCATAATGTGCGAATTGGTGAATGCCATGTTAGACACATTCAATTTATCTAAGGCATGGTGGGAGAGACTCTATTGACTTCATGTCATATCCTAAATCGTGTTCCAAACAAGAATAAAGAGAAAATCCCTTATGTGGAGTGGGTTGGCAGAAAATCATCACTTTCATACTTGCATACTTGGAGATGTTTGGCAAAGGTCAATGTTCCAATTACCAAGAAATGCAAGCTGGAACCAAAGATAATGGATTGTGTCTTTCTAAGCTATGCTCATTGGAGCATCGCATATATATTTTTAGTAGTTAAATTTGAGGTACCTGATATGCATGTTGAAACTATTATGAAATCTCGTGATGCAACATTTTTTTGAGAATATTTTTCCTATGAAAGATATGAATAGCATTGCTAGGATCTCTTCTCAAATTTGTCCTGAATCCACCACAACTAGCGAGTTTCTTGATACACCGTTTGAGAGTGTCCCAGAAGAGGAACACAATGAAATAACTCAATCGAGTAAGAGATCACAAATTGCAAAATCCTTCGGTGATGATTTCATTGTATACCTTGTGGACCATACTCCTAGATCCATAGCAGAGGCATATGCATCACCTGATGCAAATGACTAGAAAGAAGCAGTTCATAGTGATATAAACTGAATTCTTTCCAATGGAACCTGGGAGTTAACTGAACGGCCGTACGGGTGTAAACCAGTAGGCTACAAGTGGGTGTTCAAGAAGAAGCTCAGGCCTGACGGTATTATTGAAAAGTACAAGGCAACGCTAGTTGCAAAGGGTTATACTCAAAAGGAAGGTGAAGACTATTTTGACACCTATTCACCTATCGCCAGAATGACGACAATTCATGTACTACTTTCTTTAGCTGCCTCTTATGATCTAATCATCCATCAAATGGATGTGATGACAGCTTTCCTTAACGGGGAGTTGGAAGAGGAGATCTATATGGAAAAACCTGATGGGTTCGTAGTAAAATGTGAAGAGACAAAGATGTGCAAATTGTTGAAATCCGTGTACAGCCTGAAACAAGCACTTAAGCAATGGCATGAGAAGTTCGACAATACTTTGACATATTTGGGCATTATCATTAATGAGGATAATCGGTGCGCGTACTATTGCCATGGTGGGGGCGATAGTGTTATATTATGCTTGTATGTGGATGATATGGTCATTTTTGGTACGAGCATTAATATAATTTCTAAGGTCAAGTTCTTTCTATCAAAGTGTTCTGATATGAAAGATCTGGGAGAAGCTAATGTTATATTAATCATTAAGCTGAATAAGAATGAGAGTGGGATTACTTTAAGTCAATCCCACTATGTTGAGAAAATCTTGAGTCGGTTCGACTTTATGGATAGCAAGATTTCTCCAATGCCTTATGATCTCAACGTGATACTCAGAAAGAACAAGAAAGAGTCAAGAGATCAACTTAGATATTTATAGATGATCAGTTCACTCAAGTACTTAGCAAGCGCAACCCGTCCTGATATCTCGTTTGCTGTGAGCAAACTGAGCAGGTTCATGTCAAACTCGGATATAGATCATTGGCATGCACTTGAAAGGTTTATGCGCTACTTGAGAGGTACAATGAGTTATGGAATTCACTGTACTGGGCATCTGATCGTGCCTGAAGGTTATAGTGATTTGAGTTGGATCTCTGATGTTGATGAACTCTATGCCACGAGTGGATATGTGTTCACTCTAGCTGGTGGCGCTATATGATGGAGGTCTTGCAAACAGACTATTTTGATGAGGTCAAACATGGAAGCAGAACTCACTACTTTAAAGACAGCAACTGCAGATGCAGAATGGCTACGAGAATTCTTGATGGATTTGCCTGTAGTTGAGAAACCATTGCTGCAACCCTTATGAACTGTGACATTTAGACGGTGATTGCCAAAGTGACCAGTTCTAAGGATAATGCAAAATCATCAAGACACGTCAAGAGACGTTTGAAATCTGTCAGTAAAATGAGAAACTCTGGAGTTATTACTGTTTTGTACATACAAATAGATAAAAACCTGGCGGATCCCTTTACGAAGGGTCTATCACGTAATGTGCTAGAAAGTGCATCGAGGGAGATGGGTTTGAGACCCATTGATGTGACACCATAGTAGTAACCCATCCTATGTGATTGGAGATCCCGTGAATTAGGACATAGGAAAACAAGCTAGTGCTTCACCGAGGAGATTACCTCCTTTAGACCCTCTCTATATGAAGATGCACACTTGTACTCTCAAACTGTAAGGCAAGTTGGCGATTTGCCTTAATGTGTTTGTCAAAGTGTAGCAATGACACTTCCCTCAGTTCTACTAAAGCGTAGTCTATAGAGGTTCGTATTTAGGCGTGGCACGCGTAAGATCTAGAACAAGAGGTGAACACCGAGGGTTTTTATGTGGTTTGGGCCGCCTGAGCGAAATACACCACTCCTCGGGGTGGTTGTTGATTGTACGAGCGTGTAAGCGTAGCTAGTGTCTCAGATTGCCTTTCTTCTACTGTATGGCGCAACCTTTTTATATGCTAAGGACTGGCCATTACAGTGTATGCCTGGCCCGACAAGTGGCCCTTGCTGTCATAAACACTCTATACGCGATCTACTGGTGTTATGGGTGATTAACAGTGTGATAACTGCCTTAACAGTGGCATTATCATTCTTGATAGCCTTCTAATTGTGCGTCATTAATACAACATTAATGATGCATTAATTAGGTCTTGTAACAGTTGTTTAATAGCCTCTTGAATGTCCGTGCCATTGGAGATCCAGATGTTTCCCTGTTGCAGTCTTAGTTCCAGAGGTCTGACACGTGGCACCTCCTGAGCTTCTCTCTGCGGGGAAGCAGGTCTGGAGCTACTCGACATATGGTAGCACTGGAGCTTCCCCCTACTAGGGGTTAGGTCAGGAGCTACTGGACACGTGGCGGCACCGGAGCTTCCCTGTAAAGGGAGGTAGGTCCAGCCCTACAGGACACGTGGTAGCTCCAGAGGTACCCAAACGAGGGAGGCGAGCCCAGTGCTGCTGGACATGTGTTGCCTTCGGAGGTCTTCAACATTGGAGAGCAGAACTCCATGACTTTATCCAAAGTATCAGGGGGTACCTAGTATCTAGGGTACCGACAGTGGCCCCCGGGCACACTTTTGGGAGAGGTCTCACTAATAGAGGTGGGGCCATCATCGGTTCCCGCGTTGCGGCTTCAAAATCTTTTCCTGTGCAGTTGGGACGGCAACACGCAGTTATGCCGCCGCCACATGGACCTTCTTGATATGGTGAGTCAGATCCTCGTGCAAATCTCACGCAATTAAAGGTCGTCGGTTCCCAATACAAAATTCGTATCGGTTTCTAGCGTAATCTTTGTAGCCCTCTCATGCCGCCGCCCTCGGGCTTGGAACTTCCCATCATGACAACGGTAAACCAGGTACGACTTTCTTACCAAAGTGGACCTGGGCCCCCTTTTCATCAATGGGGTAACTTCTTAGAATGTGATTTTGATCCCGACGCAGTTTCCACCAAGCGTTGCAGAGGCTTACTAAATGGAGAAAGTTTGCACGGGAAGAGAACTCTTTACGCTTTCATTTGATCTTGCACTTAGAGCTCTCCGCCTTTGCATTGCTTCTCCCACTTCCGCTCCACTTTGTCGCGATGGAGTTGGTCTTCCCCGTAGCAGGATCAAGGGCAAGAGTGAGTTTTCGAAGGTCTGCACCTACATGGTGTGGTCGAGCGACTCCTTCAACAACTCAATCCGCGTCGGCAAGCTCCCCTTCGAGAAGGAACATGCCGGCGAGATCGTCTACTTCACAGCGTTTGCAATGGTGGGGCTCATCCCACCCTTCTCCATCTTCTTGCTGATGTTGCTGGACTTCTACGGTTTGCATCTTCATCTCGTCTGCCCCCACTCCTTCTTGCTAGTGGTGACTTTCGTCCACTTTTGTGAGATGTGGGTAGGTGTGCCGCCCTGCATCGAGCTTTTTTAGACCTTCTTCACGGTCCACGCCACTAGGAAGGGGAACGAGTTACTTGGCTTCTAGTACTTCGCGAAGCGCAAGAATTCTCCCTTCAAGTACTTGAAGACATTCCGCTTTGAGAAGTGGGACGGCTGGAAGAAGGACTGGGTAATTGTCAGCGTGGATCACCATGACATGCTGGAGCTGCCCGAAGGCCTCCCCAACATTGACACCGACGCTTGGGAAGTAGTCACAAAGCTATCCGCGGCATACAAACCCATCTTGACAAGGATCCGGCAATGCGTGGAGGGAGGAGTGACTCCCCAGATGGTGATCTACAACTTCCTGATCAATCACTGGGCCCCGCTGAAGAGGAGGGATTGGGCCGCATGGGCTTTCAGTGGAGTGATCGACACCAACTGGATTGAAACTTGTCTCCGGTCTAATTTGTATGAAAAGGCTTTGAAGCTTCATCTTCAAAAGCTACATCATGGAGCCATCAATCTGGATGACCTGACCCCCCAGCAGAATTCCCCCCGGAGAGAATTGCGGAGGGGGCCGCCGGAGCTTGATGACTTAGGCGTGGTGGAGAAGCGAGGACTCTCCATTACCAGAGCTTCGGAGAGAAGGGCCCTTGCTACTCTGAGCCAGAAGGAGGCTGATACCGACAAGGGCAAGGGCAAGGATCCTGCCGAATCTTCCAGCCGGAAGAGGAAGTTGGGACATTCTGACGGGAGCTCCGTCAGATCAACTCCAACGCCAGCGGTGCCCCCACCTCGACCAAGTCCATCTTTAGTGGCTAGATCATCTTTGGACCCGACGTCCATGAAGGGCACTGGCTCTGGCAAGTCGACCCCGGCCCCAGTGTCGGCTGCGTGCTCTAGGTCCGGAGGTCCTTCCCAGCCGAGGGAGATCCCAGCTGAGGCGACACCGACAACTACGGTGAGCTCCGGGAAAAAATCCGGAGCCTCTGCCTCACCATCTATTGTAGGCTCTGGCTCTGGTTGCTAGAAGAAGAAATTTCGTGCCGATTGGAGCGGCAACATCCCAAGGTAAGGACCATCTCCTTAACTTGTGTTGTAGTATTTACTTTTTCCTATTTTTTGAATTTGCATATTCTGCTTCCAGAGTGTCGAAAAAGGAGGTTGCAACTCCGGCACCAGCTGCAGCATTAGAAGCTGTGGAGGCTGAAGCTCCTGCCCCGACTCCCCCAGTGGTGGTGGAAGACGACATGATAGCTCTAGCACCGGCTGTCGTGAAGTCAAGTCTAGTGTTGATACCAGAAGAACCCATGGTAGCACCGAACCACGTGGAGGAAGTACTTGAGGAAGCTTTGACGATTTTGGAGCCGGCGATAGAAGCTCCAACATCAGTGCCAGAAGTGGTTGAATCTCCAGCAGAAGCTTCAGTGCCAGCCCAGAAGGCGATAGCTCTGGAGGTGACCATGTCTGAGCCGGCACAACAAGAGGATACAGCTGTAGGTCCTCCACCTTCTTGGCCGATGATTGAATATCCGACTAAGGAACCCTCCTCATCAGCTCCAAAGGTAGAAAATCCAGCTGCGGGACCTTCCTCAGCCGCCATGGAGGTTGACAAGCTCCCGGAGATCAGCCCTGCTGACGTTGAGCTGCTGGAGAATGAGCTCGCGCCGTGGGCTCCTTCGGTTATTCTGGAGGATCCTTTGGAACCGGCGGAGGAAACTCAAGTAGGTCCAGAGCCAATTCCCTTGGCGTTGTCAATTGACAATGCCTGCTCAAGTCTTCGCCAAGTCCAACTCACCTTCGACTACGAAAGCAAGAGTCTTGAAGAGGAGCTCAACACCTTGTGGTGTTGGTGCAGTAGGCTTCACTTTGAGACGAGGCTGACGCAATCAAGGCTTGCGGACAAAGCGCGAGTGGGTGTAGAAGGAGAAGGTATGGTTGGCATGGTTAGACCACACACTCAATGAGAGAGAGGCCATCATCAAGGCCCTCGATGAGAAGACCCAGGAGGTCTACAAGCATGCTCAAAAGGCCAGTGAATTTGCTGACAGCCGCTCGGAGACCCTCGATAAATTGACGGAACAACTCCTCAAGCGTCGGGAAGCTCTCGACATAAGGGAGGATAAACTCCTAGAGAAGGAGGAATACCTCGTGAAGAGGGAGGATGAGCTCTCCCAGAAGTTGTCCCTGGGGGAGCAAAGCTTGGCTGATCGCACGGAACAGTTCCATCTGTTTTGCGAACAAGAGAAGGACCGAATATGGTTGGTGGGGAAAAACATCTCCAAAAGAGAGACTGACATCTTCACTAGGGAGGAGAATGTGAAGGCCAAGGAGAAGGACTTGACAGAACGGAGGAACCGCATTCACCTTCGAGAGAGGGAGCTCAGTGACTGTGGCGCCCGGTTCTAGAAATGAACCAAGCTAACACATATGTGTGCCCAGGACGTTCATCACACATACACGAGTGCAATCACAAAAGGATATACAGAAAATTACCACAGAACAAAATTAATTAATCAAATTTTATTACACAAACCATATTATCCTCGATTACAAACTCTAATAAATATTAATGACAAGTTCAACTAATGCAGCAGAAATACTCTAATTAAGCAAACTAAACAGCTAGGCAGCATAAGCGATAGGGTATAGCGCAGCTCCAAAAACACCACAGGCAAATCTGACGGTAGACTCGGCCTAAAACTCCGCATTATCACCATTAAACTCCCAATCCTAACCTACAACTGTTGGGGGGGATTGCAAGAGTGAGTACATGTGGTACTCAACAAGTGTGGAAAATATGACATGTGGCTGATTCAAATGACGACAATAATAATGGCAAAGTGCTGAAAGGTACATTAAAACATTTGAAAAGCAATATATTATATGTATGTGAAGTAAACTCATCATAACCATAAGTAATATCATAATACCAGTCTGAATTCACTACCATCGTCAATAATTCCAGATTTCACCATTTGCCAATAACCATATTCAATACCAGAAATAAATCCATGACCAACCATAACCATTACCAAACCACAACCATCCCAAAAACCATCCCAATACCAAGTTCCCTATAATCATGTAAGTTGTCCAGGTGCTCATAACCGGGAGCACGACTATCATGATAGTTTTATTTAACTCTGCAAAGTTTGTACGACTTTACCCACGTGTTTGTGATTTCATCACCTTTCGATGACTAGAACCTCTATTATGCCATCTCACACTTCCATCGGTGTGTGGCCAAGAGATCACAAAATAGCCTTTACAAAGGGATTACTAGCCTATTTAGACCCCACTGAGGTTTCACCGGTGGTGATGCCTCCAACTGAGCACATCTTCAACCAAGGGCTCCCTCTTGAGCCATCCGGATCCCAGGGTAGTCCCACCTATCATCAACAAACCCAATCCGACTACCCCTTCCCCGAGCATCCCTAATGGTCCAAACAGCACTAGCAAAGCCCTAATTAATTAGCTACACCGCACCCATACTTGGCCTCGTGGTGGCACTGTAATCCTCGCTTATTCTTGCATGAACCGGTCCTTAGATCTAAAGCAAGCAAACCACCATGACATCCAACCCATCCAGGTACCGGGCTTGCTTAGATCACCCATTACCATATCATATTGACCAGTTCATGTTAACCAAAATATCATTAATGCATAATTAAATGTGTAGTATTGTTTTCCCATCCCAATTAATTAAGCGAAGCAAAAAGGTAAAAAGCCCATCCCGACTCTCTACCATAATTCCAGGTGACAAGGGTGGTTAAACAAAGCTAGTAAACTTCCTATCATAGGATTCCCATCAAATTGACACAAGCATGCAATTTTGCAAACAAAACATTTATTTTCAAAAACAGGATCAATATGCTTCAAGGACACTTGCCTTGCTCTTGCTGTTGATTAGGATCAAAGCCTTCAAACTCTTGGTGTTGTAGATCCTCCGTGGCACTCTCTAGCGCAAATCCGTCTAATCCACACAATAAACATACAAGACAAGAAACACAATCAAAGAGTGCACATATATTACTCAATATGACATGACATGCATGATTGATGCAAATGCAAGGTAGAACTTGTTAATAGATTGCTTTAATGGTCAATAACTAGTTCTAATAGCTTTTAACAAGTTTATACAGGTTTGGATGTGATTAGATCAACCTTTAGAATCAATTCAACACAATTTAGCCAGGAAGACCGGACTAGTCCGCCAGGGACCGGACAAGTCCGCACTTTATGAGATCAACAGATTAGGGTTTTCTAGATCGACGTGAATTTGGAGATTAGGTGTTGAATTCACGTAAGCAAAAGATAATAGAAGGTATACCAGGTGTTTAGAACTCCAATGAATCAAGAAACTTGGAGGTAGCACTTGGATCTTGGTGATCTAGGGTTGGTGATGAACTTGGAGATGAATTGGTGATGAAGGACGAAACTTGGTGGAGATCTTGATCCTCTTTCGTTTCCTCCTCTTCTTCTTCTTGCTTGGGATCTTCTCCTCCCTCCTTGATGGTGGCTCTCCACAAACTAGGGTTTGGGTGGGATGGAAAAGTGGCAAATAGATGTCAACCAAGGGGTGGGGTTGTTTATATAGAGGTGGAGGCTAGGGTTAGATGGGTTTTGAGTTTGGGAGGAGTAGAGGCCGGTTTAGAGTCCCACATGGGCTCTAAAAGAGTTAGGCACGACGTCCCTAGGCCCACTTAACGTGAAACCCAAGAAACAAGGTGTAAAGCAAAAGATCAATTCGGAGTCACGAAATATCGGACAAGTCCGGAAAGGGCCGGACTAGTCCGAAGTCGTCCAGAGAGAAAATCGGACAAGTCTGGCCAAAAATTGGACAAGTCCAATTTTAAACAGAGAGGAAATCGGACAAGTCCGCTGGAACACCGAACTAGTCCAGAAAAGTCTAGGGACTTAGCAAATTTTCAAGGATTCTTGGAATATCGGACTAGTCCGCACAAAATTGGACAAGTTCGAAAGTTTCCAGAGTCAAAATCGGACTAGTCCGCAGCAAAAACGGACAAGTCCGTTTTTAGTCAGAGAGAAATCAGACTAGTCCTCAGTAAAATCGGACTAGTCCGCACTTTCCTGCATTTTAAGTGTGGTTTTGTTCCAAATCAATTTTAAATGCTCCAAATCAATTTTAAACTCGTTCCTCTTGTTGTGGGTTAATGTTAGACATGTATATGAGTGCATGCAAGGCATGATGCATGAAAATGAGGGTGTTACAAACCTACCCCCCTTAAAATGAATCTCGCCCCCGAGATTCGATGCTGAAGAGAAAAGATAGGGAAAGTCCTTCTTGAGATCATCCTCCAATTCCCACGTCGCTTCTTTTTCCGTGTGGTGCTTCCATTGAACTTTACACCATCGAATCACCTTGTTCCTTGTGACTCTCTCCTTGGTTTCCAAGATCTTAACCGTTGCTCGGCATAAGTCAAATCTTCCTCTAATTCCAATCCTTCCATTGGCACTTGTTCTTCCGGGACTCTCAAGCACTTCTTGAGCTGGGAAACATGAAAGACATCATGGACATCTGAAAGATGAGCTGGCATGTCCAACTTATATGCTACTTCTCCTCTTTTGTCCAAAATCTTGAACGGCCCAATATAGCGAGGTGCTAGCTTTCCTCTTATGTTAAACCTCTTATGACCCCTCATTGGTGACACCTTGAGGTGAGCAATATCTCCCACTTCAAAGGTTAATTTCCTTCCCCTATTGTCCGCATAGCCCTTTTGTCTTGATTGGGTAGCCCTCAAGTTTTCACGAATTATTCAGACTTGCCTTTAGGCTTCTTGCAACACATCCGGACCAAATACTTGAGTTTCTCCTGCATCATTCCAGAATAAAGGCGTCCTACACTTCCTCCCATAAAGCGCTTCATATGGTGACATTTTCAAGCTTGCTTGGTAACTATTGTTGTATGAGAATTCCGCATATGGCAAGCTTTTGTCCCAACTTTTCCCATGCTTCAAAGCACAAGCTCTTAACATGTCCCCCAAAATCTGATTGGTCCTCTCGGTTTGTCCATCCGTTTGAGGATGATATGCTGAACTAAATTCAACCTCGCTCCCAAAGTTTCATGCAATTTTTGCCAAAATCTGGAGGTAAATTGAGAACCCCTATCCGAGACTATCTTCTTCGGTACTCCGTGTCGACACACAATATGCTCCATGTATATTTCGGCCAATCGTGCAGCTGTATATTTGGTCTTCGCAGGGACAAAATGAGCTGACTTGGTTAAGCGATCCACAATTACCCAAATTGAGTCATACCCGGACTAAGTATGTGGTAACCCAACTATGAAGTCCATTCCAATTTCTTCCCACTTCCATTCCAGGATCTTCAATGGTTGCAATAATCCAGCTGGCCTCTGATGTTCTGCCTTGACTCGTTGGCACACATCACACAATGCTACATATTCAGCTATGTCCTTTTCCATGCTATCCCACCAATAGCAAGCCTTCAAGTCTTTGTACATCTTCGTACAACCAGGGTGAATCGAGTACGGCGAGTCATGTGCCTCCTTTAATATTGTCTCCCGAATATGCTTCACCTTAGGCACGACAATCCTTTTTCCAAGCCATAAGGTACCATGTTCGTCTTCATCAAATCTAAATTCTCTCCCTTCCTTGGTCCTTTCCTTGATTTACTTGATCTCCTCATCTGTGGTTTGTGCATCTCGAATTTCTTGCTCCAAGGTTGGGTTTAACTCCATTATTCTCATCTCATTCACAAACCCGAGGTTCAACCTTTCAAACTCCTTACATAACTAGGATGGTAACTCTCGAACTGTGAGTTGATGACTTACTCCCTTCCCACTCAATGCATCGGCCACTACATTGGCTTTTCCCAGATGATAGTTGATTCCCAAATCATAATCTTTGATGAGCTCCAACCATCTCCGTTGCCTCAAGTTCAGATCCGTTTGTGTGAAAATATACTTCAAACTCTTATGATCCATATAAATTTCACACCTATGTCCAAGGATATAGTGTCTCCAAATCTTCAACGCATGTACCACGGTTGCAAGTTATAAATCATGGGTTGGTTAATTCTGCTCATGTTTCTTCAGTTGTCTCGAAGCATATGCAACCACTTGACCTTCTTGCATCAATACACATCCAAGTCCTTGTCACGATGCATCACAATAAATATAAAAACCCTTGCTCACATCCGGCAGTACCAAAACTGGGGTTGTTGTCAACCTCTTCTTCAACTCCTCAAAACTGTTTTGGCAAGCTTGAGTCCATTGGAAAGCCTTTCCCTTCATTAGCAACTCCGTCATTGGCTTGGCTATCTTGGAAAAGTCCTTGATGAATCTACGGTAATATCCAGCCATTCCAAGAAAACTCCTGATCTCCTTTACATTTTGCGGGGGCTCCCACTTCAACACGTCTCTCACTTTTCCGGGGTCAACCGATACTCCTCCTCCTGAGATGATATGACCCAAAAATGACACCTCTCTCAACCAAAACTGACACTTGTTGAACTTGGCATACAATTGATGCTCCCTCAATTTCTGCAACGTAAGCCTCAAGTGTTCCTCATGTTCCTTCTCATCCTTCGAGTAGATCATAATATCATCAATGAACACCACAACGAACTTATCCAAGTACTCCATGAAGACCTTATTCATGAGGTACATAAAGTAGGCAAGCGCATTTGTCAATCCAAAAGACATCACGGTGTACTCATAAGATCCATACCGTGTCCTAAAAGCTGTCTTGGGTATGTCCGATGGTCTAATCTTCATTTGAAAATATCCCGACCTCAAATCAATCTTAGATAAGACACAAACACCCTTCATCTGATCAAACAAGTCTTCTATGCATGGCAAGGTGTACTTGTTCTTGATTGTCACCTCGTTGAGAGCTCGGTAATCCACACACATCCTTTGGGTTCCATACTTCTTGTCCACAAATAGCACGGGCGCTCCCCAAGGTGAAGAACTAGGGCGAATAAAACCTTTCTCTAGTTGCTCTTGAATTTGCTTCTTGAGCTCCGCTAGTTCCATAGGAGGCATCCTATACGGCCTCTTAGCTATAGGTGTAGTTCTAGGTATTAAATCAATAACAAACTCAATGTCTCGATCAGGTGGCATACCTAGCAACTCGTCCGAAAAAACATCCAAAAATTCACACACCACCAGAATCTCCTCAATTGTTGCACCGTACATATGATTCAACTCCAATTGCTTCGGTGTGGTTTGAGATGCTTCAAATTCTATGGTGATCCCTTCCTCATTGGTCAACTTCACCGTCTTCGTGGCACACTCAATAACTCCATTGTGCTTCCTTAACCAGTCCATACCAAGTATAATGTCCAATCCTTGAGAATCCAAAACAATGAGGTTGGCGGAGAAGTCTACCCCCCTTATTCTAAGGCTTACTTTTGGACATACTATATTTGTCCTCATCTCTCCTCCAGGAGACTTAACCAATAGAGTAAACTTCATATAAGAGATAGGCAAACTACACTTGGCAACATATTTCGATGCAATGAATGAATGCGATGCTCCAGAATCAAATAACATAGTCGCGGGGTTGGAGTTGGCGAGAAACATACCAATGACCACGTCATCCGCTTGTTGAGCATCCTCCGTAGAGACATGGTTCACGTTGCCACGAGCAAAGTTCTGTTGTTCACGGTTCCCTTGTGGCTGTCCACCATTGGGACTGGGGTTTTGCCTCAGCGCATTGCTTCCTTGACCAAGGCCTGACTTAGGACATTGATGCGCAAAGTGTCCAACTTCTCCACAAGTATAGCACTTCTTAACTCCACCAGAATTATTGGGACGAGCTTGGTTTTGAACATTTGCACCAGGAAAATTAGCACGAGGTGCATAAGACATTGGAGGCCTAGGTGCTTGCATGACAGGGCGCTGCTGCACAAACTGAGTTGGGCGCGGTGCATAACCAGAGCGTTGAGCAGGAATAGAAGAGCTGTAATATGGCGCATTAGGTGGTGCAAGGCGAGGGCGCACATTACTTACTTGTTGCTGTCCTTGATATGGCACCTTCCTCTTGTTGTCTTGCTCCATCTCATGGACCTTATTCTCCACCACAATTGCTTTGTCCACGAGCTTCTGAAAATTGGCATAATCGCAGTTGAGTAGTTGAACTTGGATTTCATTATTCAAGCCTCTCATGAACAAATATTGCTTCCGGCTGTCCCGACTAACATCCTCGGGCGCATACCTTGAGAGTTGAGTGAACTTATTGAGATATTCACTCACGCTCGATCTTCCTTGCCTCAAGTTATCAAATTCTTGCCTCTTCAAGATCATAACACCCTCAGGCACATAATGAGAATGGAAGCTCTCTTTGAAGTCGGCCCAAGTGATTCTCTCTTGGTTCTCATGAGCATTGCATAAAGAATCCCACCAATCCGCAGCTACTCCAACTAGTTGATGAGAAGCGAAAAGCACCTTCTCCCGATCACTGCATTGGACAATAGCAAGTTTCTTCTCCATGGACTTGAGCCAGTCATCCGCATCCATAGGGTCAGCAGCTTGAGCAAAGGTCGATGGCCTAGTCCTCATAAACTCTCCCAACCGGTTATCAGGAGGTGGGGGTGGCGGTGGAGGCATGTGGGGCTGATTGTTGATATTGCCAGCCTGCAGCTGTCCCATAGTTTGTATCATGGTCTGCATGAGCTGGTTTTGCATAGCCAATAGCTGCTCAATGTTGATAGCTCCCTGAGTAGATCCTTGTCCAATGTTGTTCTGAGGCACTCCATTGTTCTCCTCCTCATCATCACCATCCCTCTGGTTGCGAGTCCCCACCATCTGAAGAAGAGCAATAGGTAAGAATTAGAAAACGTCCCCAACTATATGCATCAAGAGATATGAAACTAAACAACTAACTAGCCTAGGTGGACATGGCAATGCTAAAGCATCCCAAAATCCTCTATTAAGCACATAAGCAAGCAATATATATAGCAAGCAGCACGCCAAGCAAGAACGCATCATTTCCTGAGTGCTCCTATGTGCTCTAAAGTGTCCATTCTATCTAGGCTGCGTCCTACAGTCAACCTGTGGCTCTGATACCAATCTGTGATGCCTGGTTCCGGAAATGAATCAATCTAACGCATATATGTGCCCAGGACGTTCATCACACATACACGAGTGCAATCACAAAAGGATATACAGAAAATTACCACAGAACAAAATTAATTAACCAAATTTTATTACACAAACCATATTATCCTCGATTACAAACTCTAATAAATATTAATGACAAGTTCAACTAATGCAGCGGAAATACTCTAATTAAGCAAACTAAACAGCTAGGCAGCATAAGCGATAGGGTATAGCGCGGCTCCAGAAACACCACAGGCAAAGCTGACGGTAGACACGGCCTAGAACTCTGCATTATCACCATTAAACTCCCAATCCTGACCTGCAACTATTGGGGGGGGATTGCAAGAGTGAGTACATGTCGTACTCAGCAAGTGTGGAAAATATGACATGTGGCTGATTCAAATGACGACAATAATAATGGCAAAGTGCAGAAAGGTACATTAAAACATTTGAAAAGCAATATATTATATGTATGTGAAGTAAACCCATCATAATCATAAGTAATATCATAATACCAGTCTGAATTCATTACCATCGTCAATAACTCCAGATTTCACCATTTGCCAATAACCATATTCAATACCAGAAATAAATCCATAACCAACCATAACCATTACCAAACCACAACCATCCCAAAAACCATCCCAATACCAAGTTCCCTCTAATCATGGAAGTTGTCCAGGTGCTCATAACCGGGAGCACGACTATCATGATAGTTTTATTTAACTCTGCAGAGTTTGTACCACTTTACCCACGTGTTTGTGATTTCATCACCTTTCGATGACTAGAACCTCTATTATGCCATCTCACACTTCCATCGGTGTGTGGCCAAGAGATCACAAAATAGCCCTTACAAAGGGATTACTAGCCTATTTAGACCCCACTGAGGTTTCACCGGTGGCGATGCCTCCAACTGAGCACATCTTCAACCAAGGGCCCCCTCCTGAGGCATTCGGATCCTAGGGTAGTCCCACCAATCATCAACAAACCCAATCTGACTACCCTTTCCCCGAGCATCCCTAATGGTCCAAACAGCACTAGTAAAACCCTAATTAATCAGCTACGCCGCACCCATACTTGGTCTCGTGGTGGCACTGTAATCCTGGCTTATTCTCGCATGAACCGGTCCTTAGATCTGAAGTAAGCAAACCACCATGACATCCAACCCATCCATGTACCGGGCTTGCTTAGATCACCCATTACCATATCATATTGACCAGTTCATGTTAACCAAAATATCATTAATGCATAATTAAATGTGTAGTATTGTTTTCCCATCCCAATTAATTAAGCGAAGCAAAAAGGTAAAAAGCCCACCCCGACTCTCTACCTTAATTCCAGGTGACAAGGGTGGTTAAACAAAGCTAGTAAACTTCCTATCATAGGATTCCCATCAAATTGACACAAGCATGCAATTTTGCAAACAAAACATTTATTTTCAATAACAGGATCAATATGCTTCAAGGACACTTGCCTTGCTCTTGCTGTTGATTAGGATCAAAGCCTTCAAACTCTTGGTGCTGTAGATCCTCCATGGCACTCTCTAGCACAAATCCGTCTAATCCACACAATAAACATACAGGACAAGAAACACAATCAAATAGTGCACATATATTACTCAATATGACATGACATGCATGATTGATGCAAATGTAAGGTAGAACTTGTTACTAGATTGCTTTAATGGTCAATAACTAGTTCTAATAGCTTTTAACAAGTTTATACAGGTTTGGATGTGATTAGATCAACCTTTAGAATAAATTCAACACAATTTAGCCAGGAAGACCGGACTAGTCCGCTAGGGACCGGACAAGTCCGCACTTTACGAGATCAACAGATTAGGGTTTTCTAGATCGACATGAATTTGGAGATTAGGTGTTGAATTCATGTAAGGAAAAGATAATAGAAGGTATACCAGGTGTTTAGAACTCCAATGAATCAAGAAACTTGGAGGTAGCACTTGGATCTTGGTGATCTACGGTTGGTGATGTACTTGGAGATGAATTGGTGATGAAGGATGAAACTTGGTGGAGATCTTGATCCTCTTTTGTTTCCTCCTCTTCTTCTTCTTGCTTGGGATATTCTCCTTCCTCCTTGATGGTGGCTCTCCACGAACTAGGGTCTGGGTGGGGTGGAAAAGTGGCAAATAGATGTCAACCAAGGGGTGGGGTTGTTTATATAGAGGTGGAGGCTAGGGTTAGATGGGTTTCGAGTTTGGGAGGAGTAGAGGCCGGTTTAGAGTCCCACATGGGCTCTAAAAGAGTTAGGCACGATGTCCCTAGGCCCACTTAACATGAAACCCAAGAAACAAGTTGTAAAACAAAAGATCAACTCGGAGTCACGAAATATCGGACAAGTCCGGAAAGGACCGGACTAGTCCGAAGTCGTCCAGAGAGAAAAGAACAAGTCTGGCCAAAAATCGGACAAGTCCGATTTTAAACAGAGAGGAAATCGGACAAGTACGCTGGAACACCGGACTAGTCCGAAAAAGTCTAGGGACTTAGCAAATTTTCAAGGATTCTTGGAATATCGGACTAGTCCGCACAAAATCGGACAAGTCCGAAAGTTTCCAGAGCCAAAGTTGGACTAGTCCGCAGCAAAAACGGACAAGTACATTTTTAGTCAGAGAGAAATCAGACTAGTCCTCAGTAAAATCGGACTAGTCCGCACTTTCCTGCATTTTAAGTGCGGTTTTGTTCCAAATCAATTTTAAATGCTCCAAATCAATTTTAAACTCGTTTCTCTTGTTGTGGGTTAATGTTAGACATGTATATGAGTGCATGCAAGGCATGATGCATGAAAATGAGGGTGTTACTGTGACAAAGAGATGCATGTGGCCAAATGGATCCAGCAACATGTTAAGGAAGTTGGGCGCTTCTCCAAGGAGGGTTCTGCGGAACTCTCGGCTGCCAGGAGATCATTGGAGGAGCTAAAGATCTTGAGAGCAACTGAGTCCCAGCAAGTCTGGGATTTCTTGGGGCAATCTAATGAAGCTCTGGTGCCATTTGGTTTCAGCCCAGTACATCCGCCTGACTCGGAGACAGAGATGGACAAGGCACTGGTGGCATTGAACTCCACCAGCAACAAGCTGGATGCTATGGGAGACGTGATCGTCGACCAACTTGAGGCCTGACCAAGAATGTTGTCGAGTATGTGCTGACGTGTTTCAAGAGTCAGGACCCCCAAATGTCTTTAACTCTGGTGTTCGAAGGACCCATTGTCGAGGAGGAGGAAGCCGCCAATGCCAGCGTTCAAGAAGCTGCCCAGAAAGTTGCCTCATTCTTCAATAGGAACTCCAGTAGTTAGGAACTCCCTTTTTTGCCTTCATCTTGTAATCCTCTGATTTTTAATAAATGAAATCCTTTTGAATTCTATTTTTTGTTTATCTTCAATGCATTGCCCTTTGTCTTATTGGCCCCCTGGTAGATGTGCACGATTTGATTGTGAACATGTACGAAAAGGATTTGACAATGTCTTGAAGACTTGACTTCGAACTCGTAGCGAAAACGATAGCTCCAAAGTTCAAAGTTTACCTCATCATCTCCGAGGACCCTTTTTCACGTCGACGGCGGGCCCCCTGGGAGTTGTCGGAGCTTCGTAGCTTCGATGGCACCCACTGTCAACGCTTGGAACGTCGACAATGGGGCCCCTGGGAGTTGTTGGAGCTTCATATCTTCGATGGCACCCACTGTCAATGCTTAGAGCGTCGACAGCGGGCCCTGTGGGAGGTGTCGGAGCTTCATAGCTTCGACGGCGCCCACTGTGAACGCTTGGAACATCGACGGTGGGCCCCCTGGGGGTTGTCGGAGCTAAGTGCTCCGACAGCATCCACCATCATCGAGGAAATCGCCATCGAATATTTATTTTTCCAGCGCATAAGAAACAAGAAAAGCAAAACATTTGTCCTCTTGTCTATAACTTATTTGCGGCTTATTATCCATCTTTGAATTTTTAGGTCCTAATGAACTCAATGGAATAACATAAGTGTACTTGTTAAAATCCCTTTAGGTCCGAACGCCTTCCGGACCCGCCCTACTGAGACCTGCGAGGATATAGGTAGAGCGGCGTACTTAGGGTACTTGACTAGGCTAAGTCGATAGCGCACTCCGGACCTATCATTGGCTTTTGGTTTTCAGGCGAGTAGACCATCTAATAGTAATAGGACCCACAAGGAGATTACCAATACAACTTATATATCAAACGAATATCCAGGAATAAACTTCAAAGGGACTGCACAACATTGCTATAGACAAGAAGGAAAAGATGATAAAAGTAACGAGCTTGCACAAAAGTAATGCACGTGGATTCTGCTTTCACACAAAAATATATTTCATTATAAGTCCAAATAACAGGGAAGTCAAGGACACACTTAAAGTGCGGAACCAAGTTAAGTGTGCTATTCATCTTGTTCTAATCCAGGGAAGGTAAATACACACTTGAAGTACAATGACCAAGTTAGTTGTGCTTTTTAACTAGGACCTACCTGGCGCTGTTCATAGACTCTATAAGGTACATTATGTGTAAATCCAGACTCACCTCCATTAAAGTAAGCGTAAAACTTATGGAGGTGCTTGATGTTCCATGGATTGGGAAGCGGGGGTCCCATCCTCTGTTGCCAAGCGGACGCATACGGAACGGGAAACTTTAATCACTCGGAAGGGATCTTCCCAGATGGAGGAGAGTTTGTTCATCCCTTCACGAGTTAAAATTCTCCATAGCACCAGATCGCCTTCTTCTAGCTGCCGGTTGTGCACATGCCTTTCATGACAGCGCCGAAGCGCCTAGTAGTATTGTGCATTCCGGACAGCTCCTTGGCACCTTCCCTCATCGACGAGGTACAGGTCTTCACGCCGGAGCTTGTCCTACACGGCTTCATCGAAGGTCTCAACTCGGAGGGATCCCATGGTGATCTCTTGAGGAAGGACTGCTTCAGCTGCGTACACAAAAAAGAAAGGTGTCTCTCTAGTAGCCCGACTAGGTGTTGTCCTACCTGCCCACTGAGTGGACGGAAGTTCTTCAATCTAGTTGGCGCCATGTTTCTTCAAGTGCTCGTATGTGTGCGTCTTGAGTCCCTTGAGTATCTCTGTATTTGCTCTCTCATCTAGGCCATTGCTTGTCGGGTGAGCTACTGATGCGTAGCTTACTTGTATGTCGATATCTTCACAATACTCTTGAAAGGCTGCACTTGTGAATTGGGTTTCGTTGTCAGTGATTATTCTGTTTGGAACTCCAAATCTGCAGGTGATGGACTTCAAGAATTTGATCAGAGATTGTTTGTTGATTGTCACAACAGAAGTAGCTTCTGGCCACTTTGTGAACTTGTCGATGGCGACATACAGGAACCTGCAGCATCCGACGGCTTTTGGGAAAGGTCCCAAAATGTCCATCCCCCACATAGCGAATGGCCGCGTGCGAGGTATCATCTGAAGTGACTGAGCTGGTGTGTGAATCTGCTTTGCATGAAACTGGCACGCTGCACACTTCTTGACAAACTCGATTGCATCTTGGAGTGCTGTAGGCCAATGAAAACCATGCCGAAAGGCCTTACCGACCAATGTGCAGGATGATGCGTGATTCCCACACTCGCCTCCATGGATCTCCACAAGTAGCTCGCGGCCTTCTTGCTGGGACATGCACCGCATTAGAACGCCGTTGGCACCATGTCGGTAGAGATCTCCTTCTACCAGTGCGTATCTTTTATCCAATCTGATGACTCGCTCAGCAGAAGCACCGTCTTCAGGAAGGATGTTATCCTTCAAGTAGCTTTGGGTCTTTGAGATCCATGCATTAGATCTAACTTGAGCTTCTGGGTCTTGCGCACTGGGTTGCTCGGAGCTTCTTGCAACGCTACGATCCTTGGTGGGCACCATGGTGACAAGGCCACCGGGACTGCCAGCTTTGAGGTACTAGTCTTTCCCCCATCACTCAGTTCGGCGGGCTGAGCGGTAGATTCTGAAAATATCCCGACAAAAACTTTATCGGGTGCTTGAGCTCTGGTTGATGCTTTCATTGAGAGATCGTTAGCCTCAGCGTTGTTGAGACGCTGGACATGACAGAGAACCAAGATGTGGAAGTCCTTCTGCAACCTCTGAACTTCAAGTAAATAAACATCGAGTTGAGGGTTGTTGCAACTACATTCGCTTTTGACTTGTTTGATGATGAGTTGCGAGTCACCCATGACCAAAAGCTGTCGTACACTATATGATAACGCCACCTTGAGTCCGAAGATGAGGGCTTCGTACTCTTCCATGTTGTTGGTTGCCGTGATGTCACAATGCACCATGTACTTGACCATATCCCCAGTTGGAGCGAGGAGAAGTATTCCAGCTCTGGCCCCCTGCTTCTGCATGGAGCCATCAAAGTAGATAGTCTAGTGAGGCTCAGTGAAGACCGGGACCTTTGGTTCCGACTTATGTTCACTAGGACCTTCCGGATTTGATGAAGATGGAGTCCATTTCGCCACGAAGTCTGCCAGTGCTTGACTCTTGATCGCATGTCACGACAAGTATTCGACATCAAATTCTGCCAACTCTTGACTCTTGATCAAATTCTGCCAACTCCGCTGCCCACTTGGCGACATTTCCCATAGATTTGGGATTGTGTAAAATAGCGCGCAGTGGATAAGAGGTTACCACTAATATCTTGTGGGCTTGAAAGTAGTGATGAAGCTTCCTTGAGGCAATAAGAACTGCATATAGCAGCTTATGCACCTCAATGTACCGAGTCTTGGCGTCATGGAGTACTTCACGGATAAAATACACCGACCACTAGACAGTCCGTACCTTTTCGGAGGGGCCCAAAGCTTCCTCTTCATCAACCCAGACCCTCTCAAAAGGGTCCAGAACTTCTTCTTGTTCAGCCCGGACCTTCCTGGAGGGGTCCAGACCTTCTTCTTGAATTGCAGGAACTCCCTTAGTTGAGAGAGGTTGATCCAGAGGCATCTTGCCTTTAGGATCTGTGCCTCGGGCCTGGAACCCAGACTCGCCTTCAGGTAGCTCCGAACCCTCCCAAAGGGATCTAGGCTCCTTAGCTGATGATGGCTCTAGTCTCTCTACAACCAGAACCATGCTGACAACCTTTGTAGTTGCCGAAATATAAAGTATAAGAGGCTCACCAGGTTCTGGAGCTACCAAAACTGGTAGTGTGGCGAGGAGCTGCTTGAGATCCCGGAATGCCTTCTCCGCTTCTTCAGACCACTGAAATGGTCCAGACTTCCTAAATAATTTGAAGAAGGGAAGCGCTCGGTCTGCCAACCTTGAGATGAACCGGCTAAGCATAGCTAGACACCCAGTTAGCTTTCGGACGTCCTTGACGCGGTCTAGAGGCCGCATCTCTTCAATGGCCTTGATTTTGGTCAGATTTACTTGAATTCCTCGGTGAGTCACCAAGAAACCAAGGATCTTTCCGGAGTTAACCCCGAAGACACACTTGTTCGGGTTGAGCTTCGTACTCGTCAAGCACAGCTTGTCGAAGACGGCTTGCAGATTGTTAAGGAGTGATTCCTTGTTCTTCACCTTGACGACGATGTCATCGACATAGACCTCCACTAAGTCCCTGATGAGCTCTCCAAATGTTTTGTGCATGGCTCGCACAAAAGTTGAAGCAACATTTTTGAGACCGAAAGGCATGACAGTGTAACAGTACAACCCAAATACTGTAATGAAGGTAGTATGCTCTTCATCTTCCCTAGACATTTGAATCTGATGATATCCAGAATATGCGTCTAGGAAATACAGTATTTCACACCCCGAGGTAGAATCCACTATCTGATCTATTCTAGGAAGTGGAAATGGGTCTTTTGGGCATGCCTTATTCAAGGTGGTGTAGTCGATGCACATCTGAATCTTCCCGCCGGCCTTTGGTACAACGACTGGGTTTGCCAGCCACCGAGGATGGTGAACCTCCCAAATGAAACCAGCGTCAAACAACTTCTTGATTTCTTGTCTGATGAAGTTCTTCCGCTCTATAGATTGCTTCTGCGGCTTCTGATGTACTGGCCGTTCATCAGGGTATATCTTCAGGCTGTGCTCGATCACCTCCCTAGGGATCCCAGGCATCTATAACGGTTGCCATGCAAACACGTTGACATTCCCCTGGAGGAAAGTGACGAGCACGAGTTCCTGTTTGTCGTCCAGACCTCCCGATATACGAGTGGTCTGGGCAGCATCAGAACAAATTTGGACAACTTTGACGAGGATGTCGGTGTCGCCACTTGGTTGCACACGAGGTGCAGAGGTTGAGCAAAACTAGCACGAGCTCAATGGTTGTTGAGCTGGTCGCTCCGTGCCAGATTATTCTTCTTGCACCGTTGCAAGCACATGAAGTTCTTCCAACGCAGTGACTCCAGCAGTACGATCCCCACAGATCCGAAGGACACATGAAGGAGTCAGCATCCTCAACACCAGATAGCCGTAATGGGCTACGAACATGAACCTATATAGGGTTGGCTTGCCTAGGATGGCGTTGTAGGGAAGGCTGATGTGTGCCACATCAAACACCAGCTTCTCAGACCTATAGTTGTCCCGAGTCCCAAAGGTGACTGGGAGTGTAACTGATCCAAGAGGAGTGATGGCTCACGCACCTACTCCGGAGAAAGGACGTGACGGCCTAAGGTTTGATAGTATGAGCTGGAGCTTCACAAAAAAATGTGAAGCTGAGGACGTTGAGCACCGCACCTCTGTTTACTAGGACATGATAGAGTCGGATGTTGTTGATAGTAGGAGATACCATCAAAGGCAACTGACCAACTCCAGTCATGTTCTTCGAGAATCCGAAGCATCGAAGGTGATGGCAGTATCCATCCACTTTCGATGAGGTTCTGCCTTGACAGTGGGAGCTGCGACATCCATCACCTGACGCATTGTATTGAGGATATGTTGGGAGGTAATATCCCAGGACCCTCCATATATCATATGGAGAGTCTTCCAATGCTCGTTGTCGGAGATAGCACAGTCATCAACAGTGTTGTAGACCGCCTTTAACGACTTCTTGGCGCCCTGGAAGCCTAGCTCCTGATCAGACGGAGCTTCTCTGACTTTTTGCTTTCCTTCCCCTTGGCAGAAAGGGATTTCAGGGATTTCTTCTTGGCGCTTGTTGTTGCGTTCAACAAGATGCTTGACCTCGCGACAGTCTTCAAGGTTAAATTGAACACCACATCTTCTCATCGTCACCATCCTCAGACGATGGTCGGGGTCGTTTTTTAGGGCATGGCCCCCAACCACTAGGAGCTGTAGTAGCAGCAGCAGTAGGCGTGCCGGCCAATGATTTCATCTTGTCGTCAGACTTCTTCTTCTTTTTTCCACTGCCTGAGATAGTAGGTTCAGCCTTGGAGTAGGGTTTACCAGCCTCTGCAACTAGTTTGGGGTGCATCTCTTGGTCCTCCGCAGCCCTAGCACTTTTGTCAGCTAGGTTGAAGAGCTCCGTGATGCTACTGACATTTTTAGTTGCCAGCTTCTCCAGCATCTTCTTGTCTCTAACTCCCTATTGGAATGCAACAACGACAGAGGCATTGGAGATAGATGGAATCGTATTTCGTACCTGCAAAAACTACTGGATGAACAATCGCAGCGACTCTCCCATCTTCTATTGTACGACAAACAAGTCCAGCTCAGTGCCAAGCCGGGTGTAGGAGCTCCCAAAGTTGGTGATGAACTGGTGACATAGTCCCCCCCCAACTGTAGATGGGTTCAGGAGCAAGACTCATGAACCAGGACCTTGTTGTCCCGGTTAGAGCCACGGGGAAAGTAATTGGCCATCACGGCCTCATTACCTCCAGCCGCAAGGATGGCAGTGGAGTATATTTAAAGGAATTCGACAAGATTGACTGTCCCGTAGTACTTCTCCGGTAGATGTGGCCGGAACTTAGGTAGCCAATCAGCCATGCAAATATGCATGGCAAGAATTTCCTCGAGCCTCTCGCCTCTCGCGAGCGTGCTCGATATGGATCCGGACGTGGCTGTCCTGCCTCATGTAGCGGCGATTGAGTTCCGACCAAAGGTCCTCTATTGGGAGCCTCGATGCCGTAGGAGTGCGACGAGACCCGAAGGGCAGTGACGTCACTTGCTGGGTGGGCGCACGTCTTCTGTGCTACGACGCCTGAGGACCAAGTCTACCAGACAAGATCCTATTCCTCGAAGGTGCCTACCAAACATGGGGCGGACCTTGGTTGCTTATGGCATTGGCTGCAGCTACAACCAAATGCTCTACATCAGCACGCCACTGTTCCAGCATGGCAAGAGGAGCTCCCTGCATTGGTGGATGCTGGAGAAGAGTTCGCGCCGCGTTCAGTGCATTCTCAGGGTTGTTCGTCGATGCAGTGACCAACGCGAACACACCATATTTTGAGATGGTGGAGGTGGTGGTGGAATGACACTCGTTGGGACAACAGCGTTGGCTGGCTGCTGCACGTTGGAGCGATTCCCTCCAGCAGACTGCTCAGCCAAACCGTTAGACGAAGCGACGGCGTAATTCACCATCTTGAAATTTTGAAAAGCTAATGCCCCTACCTGGCGCGCCAAATGTCAAAGTGTAGAAAACACACTTCCCCCGGTACTACTAAAGCATAGTCCGCGGAAGTTCGTATTTATGTGGGGCACGCGTAAGATCAAGAACAAGAGGTGAACACCGAGGGTTTTTACCTAGTTTGGGCCGCTTGAGCGAAATACCCTACTCCACGGTGTGGTTGTTGATTGTATGAGTGTGTAAGCATAGCGAGTGTCTCAGATTTCTTTTCTTCTACTGTATGGCGGAACCCTTTTATATGCTAAGAACTGGCCGTTACAGTGTATGCCTGGCCTGATAGGTGGCCCCAGCTATCATAAACATCCTATATATGATCTAATGGTGTTATGGGTGATTAACAGTGTGATAACGTGCCTTAATGGTGGAATTATCAGTCTTTATAGCCCTTTGATCATGCGTCATTGATACAACATTAATGACGTATTAACTAGGTCTTGTAACAGCTGTTTAATAGCCTCTTGAATGTCCGTTCCGTTGGAGATCCAGTTGTTTCCGTGTTGCAGGCTTAGTTCCAGAGGTCTGACACGTGGTAGCTCTGGAGCTTCCCTCTACGGGGAGGCAGGTCCGAAGCTACTAGACACGTGGCAGCACAGGTGCTTCCCTCTACTAGGGATTAGGTCCGGAGCTACTGGACGCGTGGTGGCACCGAAGCTTCCCTGTGAAGGGAGGTAGGCCCGGTCCTGCAGGACACGTGATAGCTCTAGAGGTACCCAATCGAGGGAGGTGGGCGCTGTGCTGCAGGACACGTGTTGTCTTCGAAGGTCTTCAACATTGAAGGGCGGAATTCCATTACTTTATCCACAGTATGAGGGGTATTTAGTATCCAGGGTACCGACAATGTTTCTGTTGGCTATGGGTATGAAAGATGTTGTCCTACAGGGTAATCTTGAAAGAAACACACCTATATGAGCTCCGACTATCTAACATCACAGTCTGTGAGTTTTGGGTGATCTGTGGAAATCTCATGAAGGGACCAGGGAGTACGATGCATATGCTCCGCCCGCGGGGTAGACTACTAGTAGTCAAGTACTAGTAATGGTCTTTAGGTGAAGTCGATTCGCACAAAACTTGCAATTCAAGGCGTAGTCCATTGTCCAAGTTGTGAACTGATGTTTATTAAAGATCTAGGCAGAAGTTCAACTTATTAGTCTTTGCCGAAACACTAGTATACCAAGTAAGGAACAAGAATGACTTCTCTTCTAATGGCTTTGAGATCTGGTGGAGCATTGTTAGAATTAATGGGCTGGGCCCAATTTTAATTTAGAAATAAATCCTAGAAAATCTCAAAGGCCCATTAGGACAAGAGAGGGCGGTGCTAAATGTTTAGTCCCACATGGGAAGAGGATGGGGAGTGTAACACCCTAATTTTCATGCATCATGCATTGCATAAGTTCATATACATGTTTAACATTGATCCACATAAAAAGGAATGAATTTAAAATGAATTAGAAGCAAAACCGCACTCAAAAGTTCTGAGAAGTGCGGACTAGACCGGTTTTGGTGCGGACTAGTTCGATTTCTCTCTGACCTCGCTCGGACATGTCCATTTTTGTGTAGACTATTCCGGGTTTTTGCCTCTGGACACTTTTGGACTTGTCTGGTCCATTGCGGACTAGTCGGGTGTACTGAATCCTTGTAAATTTTGCTAAGTCTCTGGACTTGTCTGATGTCTAGCGGACTTGTCATTTTTCCCCTGAATAAAATTGGACTTGTCCAGTTTTGGCCAGACTTGTCTGATTTTCCTTTGACCAAGTTTGGACTTGTCCGATATAGTTCAGACTTGTCCGTTTTCGCCTCTGTCAATCTTCGAACTAGTCCGGCTTCTTGCGGACTTGTCCGCTAAATCACGATTTCCGAGTTGATCTTGTGTTTCACGATGTGTTTTTGGGTTTTACCTTAAGTAAGCCTAAGGACGTCTTGTCTAACTCTTTCTGGAGCCCATGTGGGACCCCACACCGGGCTCCACCCACCCCAAACTCGAATTCATTGAAACCCTAACTCTCCACCTCTATATAAACAACTCCACCCCTTGTATTTACATCCTTTTGCCTCGATTGAAAGACCACAAACCCTAGTTCATGGAGAACCGCGATCAAGGAGGGAGAAGGAGATCCCGAGCAAGAAGAAGAATAGGAGGAAACGAAAGATGATCAAGTGATCAAGATCTCCATCAAGTTTTCGTTCTTCATCACCAATCCACCATCAAGTTCTTCATCAACCCTAGATCGCCAAGATCCAAGTGTTGCCTCCAAAACCCTTGATTCATTGGAGTTCTAAACACCTGGTACACCTTCTACTTCCTCTTTCTTGCGTGAATTCAACCTCGTTTCCCCAAATTCACGTTGATCTAGAAAACCCTAGTTTGCTGTTTCTGCGACGGGCAGACTAGTCTGGTCCCAGGCGGACTAGTCCAATTTTGCAATCTATTTCCTATTGAATTAAATCTAATTTGGTTCAAATTAATTCCAAACCTGTTCAAACTTGTTAAAAACTATTATAAATAGTTAGTAAGCTTCATTAACAACTCATTAACTAGTTTTTCTTCGCAATTGCATTAATCATGCATATCATGTCATATATAGTAATATATGTGCACTTATTGATTGTAATTCTTATCTTGTATGCTTATTGTGCAGTTTAGAAGGATTTGCACTAGGAGTTTGAAGTCTTTGACCCTAATCAAGCCCAAGAGCAAGGTAAGTGTCCTTGAACATATTGATCCTGTTTTGACAATAAATGTTTTGTTTGCAAAACTGCATGCTTGTGTCAATTTGATGGGAATTCCTGTGATAGGAAGTTTACTAGTTTTGTTTTGACCATCCTTGTCACCTGGAATTCATGGTAGAGAGTCGGGAAGGGCTTTTTACCTTTATGCTTTGCTTAATTAATTGGGATGGAAAAACAACTCTACCATTTAATCATGCATTAATGAGATTATGGTTAATATGAACTGGTAATATGACATGGTAATGGGTGATCTAAACAAGCATGGTATGTGGATGGGTTGGATGTTACGGTGGTTTGGCTTGCCTTAGATTTAAGGACCGGTTCATGGAGCGACCATCCAAGATTTACAGTGCCACCACGAGGCCAAGTATGGGTGCGACGTAGCTGGTCAATTAGGGTATTGCTTGTTTTCCATGGACCATTTGGCGCACCGGGGAAGGAGAGTCAGATTGGGTTTGGATATTGTTGGCGGGACTCCCTGGGATCCGAATGGCACAAGACGGGGTCCTTGGTTGAAGATGTGTTCAGTTGGAGATATCGCCACCGGTGAAACCTCAGTGGGTCTGTACATGCTAGTAGTCCCTTTGTAAAGGCTATTTTGTGATCTCTTGGCCACACACAAACGGAAGTGTGAGACGACATAATTGAGATTCCATAGTCATCGAAAGGTGATGAAATCACAAACACGTGGGTAAAGTGGTACAACCTCTGCAGAGTGTCTTAAAACTATCATGATAGTCGTGCTCCCGATTATGAGCAACCTGGACCCTCACATGATTAGGAGAGAAACTTAGGATTTGGGATGGTTTGGTCATGGTTAGTTATGGTTATGGTTTGGTACTGGTTGTGGGATGGCATTTGATTTATGGCAATGGATATGGTCAATGGTAATGGTGAAATCTGGTATATGGATGATGGTAATGGAATATGGACATGTATTATGACAACTACATGGTTTATGATGGGTTTAATTCACTTACATATAATATATTGCTTTTCAAATGTTTTAATGTACTTTTCATCACTTAGTCATTATTATATTCATCATTTGAATCAGCTACATATCATACTTTCCACACTTGCTTAGTGTGACATGTACTCACCCTTGCATTTCCCCCACCAACAGTTTCAAGTCAGATTTAGGAGTATAACGATGATAATGCAGAGTTCTAGACCGTGTCTACCGTCAGCTTTGCATGTGGTGTTGATTGGAGCTGCGCTACACCCTTTGCTTATTTGCTTAGATGCTTAGTTTGCTTAATTAGTTTATTTCCGCTGCATTAGTTCAAACTTGTCATTAATATTCACTAGAGTTTGTATTCGAGGATATTATGAATTCTGTAATAAAAGTGATTAATTAATCTTGTTATGTGGTAAATTTCTGTATATCCTTTTGTGAATGCACTCGTGTATGTGTGTTGAACGTCTTGAGCACACATATGCGTTCACTTGGTTCATATTTTGGAACCGGGTGTCACAAGGAACAACCCCTACATATAAAGAAGGTTGTTCTTCCACTCCTTGAGTGGGAGAGAGAGATAGAGAGGAGAAGCGAAGGGTGGCCCACGCGCGCTCCTCCTCCTCCTCGCTTGCTCGCCACGCCACGCCCCGCACGGGTGCGCGTGCACGCACGTGTGTGTGTGTGTGTGTTCGTGTGAATTCGAGCCTCGAGCCGAGCCCAAATTTTATATTTTTGCAAAAAAAATTATTTGGTCTTTTGGCACTACTACAAAAAGCATTTTCAAGGCGTCTCAATTTTTCAAACACAGGCGGTCCGTAAAAAAAAATGCGACTGTGATGACGAATGATACAATAACAGCTTGTGATGATAGAACATCACAGGCGGATTTTAAGAAACAACCGCCTGTATAAATACAATATTTTTCAGGCGGTTATTAATTAAGAACTGCCTGTAATGTAGCAAACATCACATGCGGTTCTTAATTAACCAACACTTGGGTAAATACATGATTTTCATGGGCGGTCTTTGTTTAAGAACCGCATGTACTGGTTCAATCATCACAAGCGGTTTTTATTGAAGAACCGCCTGGGGAAAGTAATTGTTTTCACAGGATGCTTGTTAATTAAGGACCGCCTGTGATGTTGATAAGCTTCTGTCAAGCTAATCCCTGCACAACAAGATCTTGTAGATGCAAGTAACACCCGTGGCTCATCATTTGGATTGTCAAAAGCATCAATTTAAAGATTGACGATCCTTGGAAGAATTTTCCCATCCATTTGAAGGATTTCTTTTCCTCCTATCCATTTGAAAACTTAGGATGATGCTCCTTTCTCAGTTTTAATGCCTAAATATATTGACTAAAAATCAGTACCTACTTTCTTAGTGTTTCACACAAGCGAGGAAGCGAACAACTTCAATCACAAATCTTGTTTTTACACTTTCTTCATAGGGATTTAACCTTAATATTTCAAGCATATATTTATCAAACAAGTGAAGATTCCTTATCACACATGTTAATGGTAGTGATAAGTGAAGGATGTGCCGAAGCTAACGAAATCTGAATCGAACTGAAGATAAAGAGATCCTACATATGAGTGGCAATGTCCATGTTAGACATTGTGAAGCTATGATGGCAACCTTCAACAACATGAAAAATGATGTTAAGGTTATGCTTGCATCAACCAAGGCATGTTGTGAGGGTATAACATTTGTTGGGGCAATCATAATCGTGATGCTCCAACAAGTATTATGCCCTCACAATATGCCTTGGTTGATGCAAGCATAACCTTAGCATCACTTTTCATGTTGTTGAAGGCTTCCATCATAGATTCATGTTGTCTAACCTGGACATTGTCACTCATATGCAGCATCTCTTTGTCTTCAGTCCCGTTGAGATTTCGTTAGCTTCGACACACCTTTCACTTGTAACTGCCATTAACATGTCTGATGAGGAAGCTTCATTTATTGATAAATCTATGCTTGAAAGATTAAGTTCAAATTCCTATGAAAAGGGTAAAAACAAGATTTGTGATTGAAGTTGTTCGCTTCGTTGCTTGTGTGAAGCACTAAGTGAGATGGTACTGATTTGTAGTCAATATATTCAGCCATTAGAACTAATAAAGTAGCATCTTCATAAGTTTTTAAAATGAAGAGAAGAGAAAGAAATCTTTCAGGGCTTGTTTGGGTGTACTCAATCTAATTGATTGAAGTGAAGAATAAAATAATTTTCTCCTCAATCCACCTCAAACCACTTATATTGAAGTGGATCAACTCCTATCCAAACAAGCCCTCAAATGGATAGGAAGTATCGTCAGACTTCAATTGAAGCTTTTAACAATTCAAATGATGAGTCCCGGGTGTTACTTGCATCTACAAGAGCTTGCTGTGAAGGATTAGCTTGACAGGAGCTTCAAGAGTTGTGCTTCTAGATGTTGTTTGGAACCAAGCTGTTGGAAGGCAAGCCTGGTCATCATAGGTCAGAAGAAATTTATATACACATACAATTTGATAAATTATCGAATAGGTGAAGGTGATAAATATGATAGTCAACAAGCCGAAAAGGATCACTTTTCCAAATTAGTATTCTCTACAGAAGTTGAATTTAATAATGTTTGAAACACACTATCTAAAGCTGAAATAGAACATTGTTCTAAGTTAATTTCAGAGGACACAAATATATACAATATATATCATACATTTTTTCCAGCATTGACATCTTCTCGCATATAGGGTTTCAAATCCTTTTTAATGCTTCTCTCTACGCGCTTGATGTTTTCTGGTTCGGTGAAAAGGTACATCTCTTCATACTGATTATATTCCTCTTCATTATCTCCCACATTCTCAACCCCAACAATATTTTGCTTTCCAGAAACAACTACGTCCATCTTCTCAGTTTCTGGATCTTGTACATAAAAAACTTGTGCAACACTATCAGCGAGAACCCACATGTCATCTTTATAACCCACATTATTCAAGTCTACCAGTGTCAGCCCGTAATTGTCCACTTTCACACCATCAGGATGTTTGACCCATTGACACTTAAATACGGGCATTACCATTCTTTCGCCATAATCGAGTTCCCATATTTCCTCTATGAACCCGAAGTATGTGGTCTTCTGCCCTTGTGAATCATAAGCCTCAATACGAACACCACTATTTTGTGCAACACTCTTACCGTCTTTTTCTTTAGTGTAAAATGTGTAGCCATTGATGTCATATGCTTGCCATGATGTCACCATAGCAGATGGGCCAGAAGCTAACTTCTTCATTGTTGCCTCTTCTATAGAGTTTCCGTATGGTATATTTTGTCCATTAACCATTCAGTAAAACATCTTTTGTGCTCTTTCTTGATCCAGTCCTCTGTGCGGTCTTGGTTTTTTTTTTGCGAATCTCAATTTGGTGTTCCTCGATGTACGAATCAGCTATTGCGAGTTGTTGTAGCACACTAAAATGCGCACGGTGTACATTCTTGTAATCTTGAACGATAAAAGTTTTCTTACCCACTTTGCCTCTCCCGCATAGTCTAGCCTCATGTAATGGTATAGGCACACCTATCGGTTTTCCATCTTTGATGTAATCAGCGCAACCCTCAATCACTTCTTCAGTGGTGTATCCTTCCATAATTGAACCCTCTGGGTGAGCACGATTCCGCACATAACCTTTTAATACAGATAAATATCTCTCCAATGAAAACATATAATGTAAATATAGTGGCCCCAATGATTTTATCTGATCAACGAGATGTATGATTAGGTGTACTTGCATATCAAAAAAGGATGGTGGGAAACACATCTCAAGCTTGCACATAGTCTCGACGATGTATGTTTTCAGATAGTCTAAATGTTCACGTGCTATCACCTTTTGCGATACTGCATTGAAGAAGTAACACAAACGTGTGATGACAACTTTTATATGCTCAGGTTTGATGACTCTTATTGCAATGGCAAGAAACACTGTCATCATCATGTGACAGTCATGAGAATTATAACCGAATAAAGACAAGTCTTTCATCGAGACTAGTTTGCGAATATTGGAAGAGGAACTCGTGGGCACTTCGATCCCACACAAGCATTCACAAATTGCTTTTTTCTCTTCTAGCGTCAAGTTGTAGCTGGTTGGGGGAAGGTAATGCTTCCCGTTCGCCTTTTCTACTGGATGAAGCTCTGGTCTCAAATCAAGATTTACTAGGTCCATACGTGAATTTAATCCGTCCTTTGTTTTCCTCGGCATGTCTAGCATGGTCCCAATGATGCTGTCAAATACATTCTTTATAACGTGCATCAAATCAATACTATGGCAAAATTCCAGATTCTTCCAATACGGAAGATACTTGAAAAAATTGATTGTTTCTTGAAAGCCATGTCAGTTGTATCACTCGAAGATGTACTTCTCTTTCTCTTGATTCCTTTACATTTTTTGCCCTTACTGAAAGCAATATGAATGTTCTTGACCATTTCGAACACAAGTTTTCCACTATAAGTTTTTGGTGTAGTATCTTTTTCGATTTTGTTATCAAATTGTTCTTTCATCTTCCTATACTTGTGTGTATCTGTCAAGAACCGTCGGTGTCTCATGTACACTGTCTTTCTGGATGAAGTGAGGTATAGAAATCCAGTTCAATCCACACACCGTACACAACCTTTCTTCCCTTTCATTTGTCCCGATAATGTAAACAGTCTGGGGTAATCATGCACGGTAACGAATATCGTCGCTCTTAGGGTGAAATACTCCCGCTTGTACTCATCCCATGTACGTACCCCTTCATTCCACAATTTCGCCATATCTTCCATTAAAGTCAATACATATGGTTCAATGTGACGCAACATCTCCTCACAATCGAACTTATCATCATCATCACCATCTTGATTGTCACTACCATCATCGATATGAACATTATCGTCATCTGAACCTCTGTCGTCATCTTTATCCACATCATGTGTATCTAACTCACCATGCTCTGTCCATATTGTGTAGTTTTTTTTAAACCTATTTTCACCAAATGAGATTGGATTATTATAGTATCCGTCAAAGCAATCTTATTTTCGTAGTCGATACATGGACATATTATGTCATCTATCTTTTGCAACTTCGCATGTCTCTTGGATGCTTTAATAAAATTTGCAACATTATGAATGTACATAGGATCGGGTCTTGGCATGTTATACATCCACGCTCGACGGTCCATGATTCAATAACATATATTTGTAAGATTTACAAAATCTGGGCACAAATATTCCCTAAAGGTCTTCTATAAAATGAATTTACAGAGACATAACAAGACTGTATCATATGAGTGAATACTGGTATCATGTAGGTCTGTTCATAAGGGTTCCAACTTCCAAGAAAATTTGTTTCATAATTTTCTCAGCTTCCTAGTGGCCATAATGGATTTTTGAAGTTAGGCTTATTCATTGAAACATTTCATCAAACACGTGATGTGCTTGTATTCATATTCAACCTTTAATCCTTCAAATCTACTTCTTGTTCTGTAAAATTCATGGGTGAGCTCAAGGGGAGACTAAACTACATCTCAAGTTGTTGGGGGGGGGGGGGGGGGCTGGACGCATATGCAAACACAACAAAATGAAACTGTGAAAAAAGAACAAATTAAAAACATAGTGAAGAAGAAGTCTCTTCTAACCTTTTCTCTGTTCAAAGGTTGATCAACTGATGAATGCAGTATCGGCCGACGCACAATGGAAAATTTTGGCAGCCTAGCGGCGTCGATGGAAAAACTTCAGGGTTAAGTTTTCTGTGGTGCCCGTGGGGTCTTTATATAGGCGTCCCTTTTCACAGGCGGTTTTTAGCTGCTTCTCAAGCGGTTGGTACTTAATAACCACCTGAGAAAAATGTTATCTCAGGCGGTTATTACTTACCGACCGCCTGAGATAATTGTCCGAGTATGTTCTTCAATTTTCTTTTCCCTTGCTTCTTTTTTATTTAGATTCTAATATAAATAATCAAACATGTATAGATTCTGCAAATTGAGTCCAAATTCGATGATTCTTTCTTCTATATTTTTCAAAAATTGACATCTACCACCTGAACCAAATATTTTAAAACTTGTATAGCCGACATTGTAATATTTTGATAAATATCAAATTAATTTATACTCATATATTATTCACATTTGTATATCTCCTAAAAAAATATCCTTCATTGAAATCGGTTTGTATGAACATATTTGTATTATTTATACATGTATGAATTTTGTTAATTTTTTAAAGCACTCCAACATGTGAAAATTCAAATTATCCATCATTCTAACTAAATGCTCACATACATATGAGGCATTCATCAAATTTTGAACACACGTTGATTCAAAATTTTTTAAAAGAATCTGAAAAAAAAATTCATAGAGGTTGGTATGATGACAAAAAATGTCCATTGAAATAATAAATGAAAAAAATCATTATATTTATCAAGATAGAAAAATGACAAATAACAATTGTTATATGTTTTTTATGTTCTGACCAATTTCAAAGGCTTTATGAAGTGAAATTTAATAGTAACCTTTAATAATCAATCATATTACAAGAAAGTGGAATTTGGACTTCTGAAAGGCCCCACATTTAATCAAGAATATTAATTAAGAATAAGTAAAGATCTTCTCAGGTGGTTGGTACTTAATAACCGCCTGAGAAAACGTTTATCTCAGGCGGTTATTACTTACCAACCACCTGAGATAATTGCCCGAACCTGTTCTTCAGTTTTATTTTCCCTTGCTTCTTTTTTATTTAGATTCCAATATAAATACTCAAACATGTATAGATTCTTCAAATTGAGTCCAAATTCGATGATTCTTTCTTATATATTTTTTCAAAAATTAATAGCTACCACCTGAACCAAATATTTTAAAACTTGTATAGCCGACATTGTAATGTTTTCGTAAATATCAAATTAATTTATACTCACATATTTTTCACGTTTGTATATTTAAAAAAAGATCCTTCAGTAAAATTGGTTTGTATGAACATATTTGTATTATTTATATATGTATTAGTTTTGTTAATTTTTTTAAAGCACTCCAACATGTCAAAATTCAAACTATTCATCATTCTAACTAAATGCTCATATACATATGAGGCATTCATCAAATTTTTAACACACATTGATTCAAAAAAAATTAAAAAAATCTGAAAAAATTCATAGAGGTTGGTATGATGACTAAAAATGTCCATTGAAAAAATAAATGAAAAAATCATTATATTCATCAAGATAGAAAAATGACAAATAGCAATTGTTATATGTTTTTTATGTTCTGACCAATTTCAAAGGCTTTATGAAGTGAAACTTAATGGTAACCTTTATTAATCAATCATATTACAAGAAAGTGAAATTTGGGCTTTTGAAAGGCTCCACATTTAATCAAGAATATTAATTAAAAAGAAGTAAAGATCTTCTCAGGCGGTTGGTACTTAATAACCGCCTGAGAAAAATGTTATCTCAGATGGTTATTACTTACCGACCGCCTGAGATAATTGCCCGAGCTTGTTCTTCAGTTTTCTTTTCCCTTGCTTCTTTTTTATTTAGATTCCAATATAAATACTCAAACATGTATAGATTCTGCAAATTGAGTCCAAATTCGATGATTCTTTCTTCTATATTTTTCAAAAATTAACATCTACCACCTGAAACAAATATTTTAAAACTTGTATAGCCGACATTGTAAAGTTTTGCTAAATATACAATTAATTTATACTCACATGTTATTCACATTTGTATATCTCCTAAAAAAAGGATCCTTCACTGAAATTGGTTTGTATGAACATATTTGTATTATTTATGCATGTATGAATTTTGTTTATTTTTGTAAAGCATTCCAACATGTCAAAATTTAAATTATCCATCATTCTAACTAAATGCTCATATACATATGAGGCATTCATCAAATTTTGAACACACATTGATTCAAAAAAATTTAAAAAATCTGAAAAAATTCATAGAGGTTGGTATGATGACTAAAAATGCTCATTGAAAAAATAAATGAGTAAATCATTATATTCATCAAGATAGAAAAATGACAAATAGCAATTTTTATATGTTTTTTATGTTCTAACCAATTTCAAAGGCTTTATGAAGTGAAATTTAATGGTAACCTTTAATAATAAATCATATTACAAGAAAGTGGAATTTGGGCTTTTGAAAGGCCCCACATTTAATCAAGAATATTAATTAAGAAGAAGTAAAGATCTTCTCAGGCGGTTGGTACTAAATTATCGCCCGAGAAAAAAAGAATATCAATAAATGAAAAGAATATTATTTAAGCTTACGTAAATATCTTCTCAGACGGTTGGTACTGAATAACCGCCTGAGAAAAAGATTATCTCAGACGGGTATTACTTACCAACTGCCTGAGATAATTGCATCTTCGCAGGCGGTTGATAATTTTGACCCGCCTGAGATAACCCTCTTCTGAGGCGGTTGGTACTTAAAATCCGCTTGAGAAGATATGCGTCTATATATACCCCTCGGCTCCGTTGGAAAAACCTAACCCGGACGAAATCACTTAGACGCTGAGGCTGCCAAAATTTCGTTTGCCACCAAGTCTTCGCCGCTCTCGCCGCCGAGCTTCGCCGTTGTCCTTTTGCTTCGCCCTCACCACTTCCAGATACGTCGAGCGAAGCCCTTGCCATCGCCACCGAGAGCTTCACGATAAACCCTAAAACCTTCGACCTTCCCTCCTCCATCCCCCTTCTACCTCCCTCCTTGGTTAGGGTTCCTTGGTTAGGAAACATCATTCCTTTCCAGTGGGAAGGAAACAGACCATGTGCATTTCAAAGGATTCAGAACCTCCAGTCCTATTAAAGGAATGCAAGCTTTTCTTAGTCTGATCAAAGGAATGCAATATTTGCTTGCTCTCTCCATTAACTGCCATGCCTTTGTACTCACCTGTTATCTCTCACTTTCTCTAGTTAACAAAGTGTCATACTGTAAAACAAGCACATATTCATATTCATTCACAAATGGTCATATATGTAGTTTCATAAATTTTGTTTGTGACTTAATAAACTTTATCTTCACTAATCGTAAATTGTTATATAATTATCTAATTTAGAATTAGCTCTAATACATTTTTATTTTTCTAATTCATGTGTTACAAATTTCTACAATCCAAACAACTAAAGTTGTCAATTCCATTGTTTTCAATTCCTGTGGTTTTCTTACATTCCTCATTCCCATGCTTTCTTTGTTTCTGCATTTATTTTCCTGTTCCTATGTTTTTGTTCCCGCATTCCAATACTGCCATTTTTTGTGCTTGAAGACCATGCCATGAAATGAGTTTCTTAGGATGTAGAGAGCAAAGTTTAGAAAGTGTTGTGTGTATACTATATTTTGGGAGACGATGTTGTCGACCCTGCTTGGATACAGGAGAACCAATAAGTCGCTTTTTGTAATCTAGTCACGACACCAAATGAGCTAGTTGGAGCCTAGAGAGGGTAGTTGGGTCACGTTGTTCATACTATTATATCATTCATTATGAATTTGTTCTCCCCAAATTAATAGAGTATTCCACCCAACTAGAATTCCACCAGAAGCCCCAAATGAGGAAGAGAACACATAACCATTATATGTTATTGGTGCTAGCTTTCATATAAAGGAAAACTCAATATTCACTTCATAAATTGTTTGACACGCACAAGTGGTTGATGGTTCTGCGGGACACTTCATGTAGATTTAATATGCCATTCATTATATTTTTTGTCTTATTAGTTCTAGCATGGAAAGCCCTAAGAAGACTGGTGCTGGTAGTAACAATAAAGAAGACAACATGGAGTTTACTGACTCCAGTAGTTCAGGCTCCTTTCACAGTCCATCGGATCCCTTTCCGAATATAAAAATTAAAAAGACTTCAGATGATCTAGACCCGGAATATGATCCTGCCGACGAGGTATGGATCACGAATCTTAACTTCAGCAGTTCAAGTTAATGTTGGTTGTCAAGTATGCGAAGTCTTATAATTCTTTTCTACCTATATTAATCGCGAAGACAACGAGGTGACTTCGACTCCTAAAACAGCAGAAGGTTCTCCAATGGATGAATCCTCAGGTTCACTCAAGCGGAAACGAGAGCAACGAGGTCCCAATAAGGGTCCATTGGACCGCATCTTGTACGTAACAAGGGTCGGTCCAGGTGGGCTTCCCCAAGAACCACTAGATTCAGTTACCAAGTACTGAAATGCATGCGGTTTTCTTGTTAGAGAGCTCATGCCGATCACAATCGAGAATTGGAGGAAATTACCTGAGGAGACCAAGAATGAGTTGTGGGAAAGGATAAAGAAACAATTCAAGTTCTCGAAAGGCACGAAAAAAGCTGTAAAGAAAGCAACATTGGTTTCTTGCTGCAAAAAGTTTCGTGGCTGGCAGAGTGAAATGAATGCATATGTTAAGGCCGATAAGGTCCCTAGCCTGAGGAAGATGGGAAAATCACACAAGCTCAGTGGCAAGAATTTGTTCGTCAAAAGACCACACCTGACGCTAAAGCCCTAAGTGCAACTAGGTTAGAGCTTGCCAAAAAGAACAAATACCATCATCGCTTGGGGTCTGCTGGATATGCCCCCAAAGTCCAGAAATAGAATAAGGTATTAGATGAAATTACCAATAAGGGCAATCCTCACCCCTTAGAAGGTTGCGATGAGAGAACTCAACGATGGGTCTTTGCTCGGTCAGGTTTGACCAGCGAGGGCAAACTTGAAAAGCCCGACTCTGTGAATGAAGTAGAGGAAAAAATGAAAGAAGGAATTGAAAAGCAACAGAAGAGTCTCTTCAAGTCGAAAAGGGAGAATGACCAACTTACCGCTATCCTAGGAAACCCTAAACACAGTGGACGGGTTCGAGCAATCTCTTCTCAAATGTCTTGGCTAGATGGTTTCCCGAAAGATAAAAAGACATATAGAAGACTTGAGAAGTTTAAGAAAACACTTGATGAAATGATTGCTCAAAAGGTCAAGGAAAATGTTCAAGAAATAATGGAACAACTTAGACTATCGGGACAATTAGTGGCACCAAGTACAACGATGGCTCCCATGCCAAAGGAGCAACTGGTATCTCCAACTGCCTACCCTAGCAGTGTAGGTTCTGTGTCAGGCTCAGGGTCAACCCATAAGTTCGTTGTAGATGATATTGCTAAGGACAAATTTTGTCATCTTCCCTTCCCGATCGACAGAGCAGGGAACAAAACCAAACAGGTTGCCACTGCTATGGCAAAGCCTGATCATGACTTCAACAGCAATCCACTTCCGTTGTATTATGCTGTGGTGCAAGTTCTTCAGATCATTGATAATGATTATGAAGATTATGAAATAGACCACATCACACATGAGGGGATTGCGATGGTGCAGGCTGTCAACCTATTAATGCTTTAGCACTGACGGGATATCGTGTTGGACGATGAGCCAATTTATAGCCCCGTCAAATCTCAAAATACTGCAACCCCGTCTTCTAAGACGAATGTCCGAATCCACTCCCAGTCCAAGAAGATCCACTACCCCTATGTCTCAGCGAGAATGATAGTAACCTTGCTAATAAAGATAACCAAGAGCAACAAGTTGGACAACAGCTTCAATCAGTACCAGAGCAAGCTGTTGCTAGTAAAGAGCAACCAGTTAACCTAATTATCACAGGCGGTTACTGTTATGGTACAAACCGGTTGCGATAAACTGTCTCCATAGGCGGCTTGTTGTAGGTAAAGATCCGCCTATGATAACACAATTATCACATGCGGTTATATATGTTGTACGAGCCGCCTGTGATAATATGTCTTCACATGCGGCTAGCCTAAGTAAATAACCGCCTGTTATAATTTGTCTTCACAGGAGGATTCACTTCTCCGCCTTTGAAATTACAGATTATCTCAGGCTCTTCTTCAGGCGGTTTTAGAAACCGTGTGTAATAATACGTTTGGAACTGCCAACGATGAGGCTTATTGTAGTAGTGTGGGATTCCGAATTTTGGGGCTTCCGAGGCTGAGTCCAAGTCATTGGAGACGGACGCGTCTACAACTGCAAAGTCAGATCGGATGTGAATCATTCGGATCGCAACCGAACTGCCTCCACGGGACTATATAAATACGGGCGTCCGCGGCACGGGAAATCATCCAACGATCACGATTCCATGTTCACGTTCCTTCTGCCGCCTTTTAGTCTACTCCATCCCTGTCACACCCGGTCCCAACAAGAAAACCGGATGGCTTCCACATGTATGTCAGGATCGGTTCACATCATACATGTGTAGACGAAAGTGTAATATCATTTATTATAAGCCATGTTCGAATACATAAATGTCTTACAATAATGACCCATATGTCTAAAATAAGATTAAAAAGCAAAGCAGCGGAAAAGTAAACTAGTGTGGCTCCATCCACAGGCGTTGCCCGGGGTTGCGCCAGCCTAGAACATCTCTTTCGGATCAGTGTAGAAGTCTTCATTCTCTGCATCTTCTAAATTGTAGACTAAGGAAAGATAAGCAACAAGCAAGTTTGAGTACCAACGGTACTCAACAAGTGGGGAAGAGATGACATGTAGGTTTTTAGAAAGGAAGGCCAAACTTGGGTTAAGCACTATAGCATTACATCCTATCCTTAGCTTTCATTAGCATCTACTTCTATTTTTATGAACCCAACCATAACCCATTTGTAATCCAAGTCCTAACCAACCAAACCACCGTTCCCATTTATTGACTAATTATTGGACACCAAGCCGCTCTTGTCTGTGAGCACAACTGTCATGATAGTTTCTAAATCTCTGCAGAGAATGTACCCTTTACCCACAAGTCGTGATTTCATCCACTGTTTCCAGGTGGACTAAGTAAACCTCCCTGTTGCCAGTGGTGATCAACCACCTTTCACACTTTCGTAGGTGTGTGGTCAGGAGATCACTACGAGATCTTTACAAAGGCACTCCCGACTAGCACTAGCCCACTGAGGTTTCACCGCTGAGGCATCTACTGGAGTACCCCTCCGTCAACAGAAGCCCCCTCTTGAGCCTTGCCGATCCAAGGGCAGATACGCTGAATCCATTCCCCGCACTATCCAAACACTAGCACTAAGCCGGGAGGAGCCTAATTAATTGATCAAGCTGTCCCATACTCAGTCTTGCGGTGGTACTGAATACCTAGGTGACTTTCTCCATAAAATGGTCCTTAGAATCCGGCAAGGTCCACACCCCAAAACCCGGGTCTCGTGCAAACTGCACCATACCATACAAACCAACCCGCCAGATTCCTATCCACTACAATTCATTTCATAATTCACAATAAATGATCATAACAATTAATAATATAACATGTAAGTAGAGCATGTCCCTCCCAATACTAAGCAGGGCTAAGCGTAAAAGTAATAATAACATACACCCAAACCAACTCGGTGACAAGGAATTATATGGAAGGGTAAACTAAATAGTATTCAAATTATTAAACATGCAACTAACTAAAACTTAATAAAACAGGTGCAAAATGGTCAAGGAACTTGCCTCCTTGGAAGTGTGGGTCGTAGAAGAGGTAGTCCTGAGGGTCGTAGGCCGGCTCGGGAACCGACTCTACATACGTCATCGCATGCGGAACGGAAAGTAGCAGCACACAATAAGAAACAAGAGAATATGGGCACACCACAAATAAGTAATCACAAAAGAAAACCTACGCATTTACGTCACTAACACTATGTCCTTAGTTAAGATTTTAATTAGTGACGTGGGTTGAAGTTTGGGTTTTAGTGTCTATATGTGCTTATCAAAAGACTCAGCATGAGATAACAATTTAAGTAATTTAATTTGCCCTAATCAGATTAGAAAAGGCAAAAAAAAATATCTTAAAATAATTGGTGTAAAAAGAGAGTGTAAACATATGATTTTATGTAAATATCAAAGAATACAGGGGATTTTATGCAAAACATACAGGAACTAGGGCATAGAAATAATTTATAACCTATCCAGGGGGTTAATCATAATTTACTGAGGCTAAAAACATAATTAATGGTAAAACATGGGCTGAAATGCATGGTTATTCAAATTAATAGTGCTAACAGAATTAATTTAAAGTACAGGGGCCAATTCATAAAATTCAGGGCTTATGTCTGATTACAATTAAATGCGCAGGGTATGGCGGGATTTAATATCGGCCGTCAGATTTAAAATGGTCGCTCGAGATTTAAAACACTGAAGGGGTACGCTACATTTTAATCTCGGTTGTCGGCCTCAGATCGACGGCCGAGGATGGGCCACGTCGCCCCATGGGCGATGCACAGCTAGGGCGCGGCAGCGCACGGCGGCGGGGCCTTGCCGGCGATGGCCAAACGGCCAAATCGATGCCTAACTCGAGCGTTTTCTACACCAAATGAAGGAGGAGGACGACGCACAGCCACCTAGGGTGGTCGCGGAGCTCGGATCAGGGCATAGGTGTGTCGGCGTCGGTGAGAGGCAGCGGACTCCGGCGGCGCTAGATGGAATTGATGAAACGACGGCCAAATCCCCGAACGAAGGTGTCCGGTGGGCTCCTAGTGACACGGCGAACTTGTTAGGCAAAGAAACCCGAAGGATTACTGTACAAAGTGCCGGGAACGGCGTCGCCATTACCTTGGCACCGGCGGCTAGGGTTTTGATATTCGGGGTGGGGGAAAAAATGGGGCGCCGGCTGGGATTTATAGAGGGGTCGAGGGCGTCGAGGGATGGTAAGTGATCCCATGCTAAGGAAAGGGATCGGGGACCTTTAATACGGCGATTCCTTGTCGGCATTTGGAAACCGGCGGAATTTTTGGGGGCGCTTTCGGGCGCGCGACGGGAGGAGGGAGAAGGGTCCGACAGGCAGGTCCCAGTGCGCAGAGAGAGGGAGAAAAGGAAATGGAGAGGGGCGGCTGGGCTGACTTGGGCCACGGCGCGGCTTGGGCCGGCGGGGAGAAAAATAAAAGGGGGAGGGGGAAAAGGAATGGGCTGGGGCAGAGATTTGGCCCACGCGGGTTTTCTCTTTTTATTTTCCTTTTATTTTTAATTCCTTTTTAGAATTTGAATTTCTTTTCAAATTTCCAACGAATTCTAGCGCATTTTGAAATTGAATTTTCAAATCAAAGGCAAATGCATGATGCACTCCTAAATCAAATCCCTTTATTTCAATTTTTTGAAATTTTTGGTGTTACAACTCTACCCCCTTAAAAGGAATCTCACTCTCGAGATTCGGACGTCCTAAGAGAAAAGATTGGGAAACTCGGCCTTGAGGTCTTCTTCTCTCTCCAATGTTGCTTTTGCCACGGAGTGATGCTTCCACTACACTTTGCACATGCGAATCGTCTTGTTTCTCATGACACGTTCCGATGTCTCTAGGATCTTGACTGGTCGTTCTACATAAGAGAGATCCTCTTGCACATCTATAGCCTCCATGGGTAACTGTTCCTCTGGTACTCTCAAGCATTTCTTTAGTTGCGACACGTGGAACACATCATGCACATCTGACAGTTGAGAAGGTAGCTCGAGACGATAAGCTACTTCTCCTCTTCTCTCCAATATCTTGAATGGACCAATATAACGGGATGCAAGCTTTCCCTTCACTTTGAACCATCTTAGACCTCTTACTGGTGACACTTTGAGATACACAAAGTCTCCGACTTCAAAGGTTAGATCACGTCATCGGGCATATGCATAACTCTTTTGCCTTGACTGTGCTGTTTTCAGATTATTCCGGATCTCTTGCACTTGTCGTTCAGCTTCTCTAAGTATCTCTGGTCCAAACACTTGACCTTCTCTGGTATGATTCCAAAACAAAGGTGTCCTACATTTTCGCCCATAAAGTGCCTCAAACGGGGACATCTTGAGACTGGCTTGGTAGTTGTTGTTGTAAGAGAATTCCGCGTAGGGCAGATTCTTGTCCCAACTCTTGCTATTTTTCAAGGCACACACTCGCAACATATCCTCCAAGATTTGATTCGTGCGCCCCGTCTGACCATCCGTCTACGGGTGATATGCTGAGCTGAAATTAAGACGAGTGTCCATTGACTCATGTAGCTTCTGCCAGAATCTTGAGGTGAACTGGGTACCTCGATCAGACACTATCTTCTACGGGACACTGTGCAAACACACAATTCTTGCCATGTATAACTCTGCCAACTGCGAACCATTGCAACTTTCCTTTACTGGAATAAAGTGAGCGACATTATTCAACTGGTCCACGACAACCCATATGGAGTTGTATCCTGACTGGGTTCTTGGCAATCCCACAATAAAGTCCATACTTATCTCTTTCCATCTCCACTCGGGTACCTTGAGTGGTTGAAGTAGTCCAACAGGTCTCTAATGTTCCGCCTTGACTAACTGACACGTGTCGCACAGAGCCACGTATTCGGCCACAACATGCTTCATACCAAGCCACCAGTATCGATCATTAAGGTCTTGGTACATCTTGGTACTCCTAGGATGAATAGAGTAGTACGAGTTGTGGGCTTCTCTCAATATCAATTCTTAGATCCCCTTGACATTGGGCACGCATATCCTCTTCCCTAATCATAGGGTTCCGTGTTCATCTTCCCTGAAATCTGGGGCTTTGTCAACCTTCATCAGCTTTTTAAGTTTCTGGATCTTCTTATCCTCTTTTTGGCCTTCTCTAATGTCTTGTTCCAACGTGGAGTCCACTTCCATAACTATTGCATCTGCATTAGACACTATGCACAGGTTTAATCTCGCAAACCCCTCACATAGTTGCGGTTGATAAACCTGGATCGTCGTACTGTTGCGTTGTGCCTTCCTACTCAAAGCATCTGCGACCACGTTCGCCTTTCCAGGGTGATAGTTGATCCCAATATCGAAGTCATTAATGAGCTCTAACCACCTTCATTGGCAAAGATTAAGGTCCGGCTGAGTGAAGATGTACTTCAAGCTTTTGTTGTCGGTGTAGATTTTTGTCCTTTTCCCGATCAGGTAGTGTCTCTATATCTTCAGTGCATGAACTACAGCTGCTAATTCCAGATCATGGGTCGAATAATTCTTTTCATGATTCTTGAGATGTATTGAAGCGTAAGCCACCACATGTCCCTCCTGCATCAACACACATCCCAATCCTTGTCCGGAGGCATCACAATACACCGAGAATTCCTTTTGCATGTCTGGCATGACCAACACTGGAGCAGTGGTCAATCTCTTCTTCAACTCGGCAAAGCTGGCTTCACATTCTGGTGTCCACTTGAAGGTAGCTCCCTTCTCGAGTAGCTTAGTTAACGGCCGAGAGGTCTTTGAAAACCCCTCAATGAATCGTCGATAATATCCAGCCATCCCCAAAAGCTTCTGATGTGTCCCACATTTTCTGGCGTCTCCCATTTGAGAACATCTTCCACTTTTACCCGGATCCACCGATATTCCTCCTTCTGATATGACATGTCCCAAGAATGATACATGCTTCAGCCAGAACTCACACTTACTGAATTTAGCGTATAATTGGTGCTCTCTAAGCTTCTGTAGTGCCAACCTCAGGTGTTCCTCGTGCTCTTCTTCACTCTTGGAGAATACCAAGATATCATTGATGAATACTACCACAAACTTGCCCAGATACTCCATAAATACTTTGTTCATGAGGTACATGAAGTAAGCAGGAGCATTGGTCAACCCAAAAGACAGAACAATATATTCATAAAGACCATATCGAGAGACAAATGCAGTTTTGGGAATGTCCGATGGTCGAATCTTCAACTGGTGGTAACCCGAACGAAGATCAATCTTAGAGAACACACATGCTCCTCGCAACTGATTAAACAAATCTTCAATCCTTGGAAGTGGGTACTTATTCTTGATGGTCACTGCATTCAATGCACGATAATCCACACACAACCTTCGAGCGCCATCCTTCTTAGGCACGAATATGACAGGAGCACCCCAAGGTGATGAAGTAGGGTGGATCTATCCTTTCTCCAACAACTCCCTAATGTGATCCTTTAGCTCAGCTGATTGTTTAGCGTCCATTCTATATGGCCTCTTATATATCGGGGCCGTTCCAGGCACTAGCTCGATGATGAATTCAATTTCACAGTCAGGAGGCATACCCGGCAACTCCTCAGGGAACATGTCTGGGAATTCACTGACAACTCGAATCTATTCGGCAATCTCAGTTTGATTGAGCCTGTCCTTTGTGTTGGAGCTTGATCTGGAGAGAATTCAACCTTTGTACCATCGGTGTGGGTCAAGCAAATTGTCCTGGTGGCACAGTGCATTATCCCTTGATACTTGGTCAATCAATCCATTCCCAGGATAATTTCTAGGCCTTGTGACTATAGCACGATGAGGTTTGTTGAGAAGTCTACCCCCCTTATGTCTAGACTTACATGCCTGGTTACCATCTCTCCTCCAGGAGAATTGACTATTAGCACCTGGGTCATAGGTGCAACTACCATGCCATGCCTCCTTACAATCTCCTTAGATATGAAAGAATGTGTAGCACCCGAGTCAAATAATATTGTGGCGAAGGAAGAGTTGATGGGAAACGTACCAATCACGACATCGGGTGCATCCTGAGCTTGCTCCAAGGCCACATGGTTAACTCGTCCGTGAGGTTGGTTCTGCTGCTTCTTCGGACAACGGTTGGAGTAGTGACCAGGTTCACCACGGAGATAGCACTTGAGTGACGGGTTGACGCCCTGAACTTTATTGGGAGCTTGCTAATTTTGTTGCGATTGGCTAGCGGGGCAAGGAGGTGGACGCGGTGGGCGAGGCTGCTGCATTTGTGGGTGTTGCAGCTGGTTGTATGGGGCTGGGGGTCTGTAGGCAGGGTTAGGATATCTCTGTGCTGGGCATGGTTAAGGACCTTGAGGGTGTCTCACGGGTCCCATTAACTGAGGGGCAAAGCGAGGGCGAGTGTTGCTACCAGGAGATTAACCGTGCATTATCTTTCTCTTTAGAAGATCTTCATCAGGTTCTTTCTTCTTCCTCTCCACTGTGAAAGCTTTATACACCAGCTTTTGGAAGTTAGCATAGTCACAAGAGGACATTGTATATTGAGGCTCCATATCCAGCTCTTTCTTGAAGTAGTATTGCTCCCTCTCATCCACAGCCACATCCTCAGGTGCATAGCAGGACAGCTGTGTAAACTTGTTCAGGTACTCCCGAACACTCATGTTCCCCTGCTTTAGGCTCAGAAACTCTTCCCGCCTTGCTTCAACTTCACCTTCGGGCACATGATGGTTTTTGAAGCTGTTCTTAAACTCCAGCCAAGTAATGTTATTTGAGTCCTCGTGTGCAGCAGTATATGCAGTCCACCAGTCAGCTGCTAGTCCAGTGAGTTGATGGGATGGAAGTAGAACTCTCTCAGGTCCTGGACACTGTATTATCCTTAGCTTGCTCTCGATGACCTTCAACCAATCATCTGCGTCCATGGGGTCTACAGCACTAGCAAATGTTGGGGGCTGGATATTCAGGAAGTCTCTCAAGTGTGATCTGTGTGCTTGTGCTAGTTGCGGTTGGGGCTGATTTGGTGGTGGAGGTGGAGGGGCTTGCTGGGATTGCTGCATGTTGGCCACCACTTGTGTTAAATTCTGCATCATCTACATCTAGATCTGCATGGCCATCATTTGCTGCATATGATTCATTGCAGGTGCTCCACGGGCACCTCTCCCATTCCATTGTGGCAGCTGGAATCCAGCTTCATCATCACCGAGGGGCATACCATGGCCATAGCCATGGCCTCTTCCCCTGCCTGCAATCTGGGTACGAAGAGAATATGGTCTTAGGTACTACTATAACTAGGAGAAGACTACTATACAATACCCTTACAATATGCAAAAATCACAACCACGAGTATAAATAAAAGGTCTTTATTAATAGCTCACTAATTGAGGAAGTATAAAAAAGGTGCGGTTGTGGACAAGTCGCCAAGGCGTTCCACAACTCACACAACACACCAAGAGGAAAGACATGAAAGAAGTAACACAACTCAAGGTCACAAGAGTATGTCTACATCGCTCTTATTTAACTAATTGGGGGTGTGCCTATTCTTGATCGTGGCATAGGTCGAGGACTACTCGTCATCAGGTGGGTACTCCTCCGGGTCCTCGTCATCATCGTTGTCCTCGTCGGGGTCCTCGTCGTTGTCCTCGGGGCCGTGTGGTGGTGAGGCAACAGGCGTTGGTGGAGCGGCAGACGCCTCACTGGATGGCTCCTCGTCAGAAGACTCCTCAGGAGACGACCCATGCGGGCTGTCACGACGGTCTGGAGAGTCCGGGGTTCACGTCGAAGTGTCGGACGTGTAACAGTCCGGGTCCTCGCTGGTTATCCAGCGATACCTCCTCATCACCGCCTCATAGTGTTGGGCGAGGTCATGACCATCTTGAATCTCCTGCTGCGCCTTCTGAAGTCGGGCACTAAGCTATGCCACGTCGTCAACAGCCTGACGAGACTGTGGAAGGTCCAGGGGTCCCGCTACGTGCCTGGAGATGAAGCCCGCAGTGCCACTAGGATGCTGCGGAACGAAGGCATGCACTGTGTCCTACAGATGGAAACGGTAGTCGTGACTCCAAAAGGTAGCTACTTCTCAGCTAGCATCCTGCTCTGCATATCGACGGGAGCTCCTCCAAGCAGGACTGCTGTGGGTCTTCACCAACTCGTCGCCGTAGTAGATGTAGATCTTGCAGTTCCACTCCTTCCTGCCAGTGCGCTGCACTTTGGTGGTGTGGTAGGAGAGTGAGAGGCTAGGGTGACGGTAGCCAGCCTCACGGAGTATGGACAGGAGACGAAGTCGCAGGCGTCCTGCGGCCCTACCATTAGAACGGGTCACAACGGGGCGACAGGGATCGATGTCTGGAGAGCGACTGGCCAGCCTACGCGGGGGCACATGTCCACCGGTCGACTTACGGGGGGTCATCTTGGTGCAGGCCATCTACAAATTTTTGAAACAGGAGAGTGTCAGTAACAAAACATATAAATAAAGGAGTAAATAAAAAAAGTAGACAAGGTAGGGATTACAAAGCAATTTTATAAATTACTTTTTAGAATATAGTAGGGTCCTTAAGTCATCCTTTTCTACCTAGGCTTGCATCCTACGGGCAAGCTGGCTCTGATACCACTTTGTCACACCCGGTCCCAACAAGACAATCGGATGGCTTCCACATGTATGCCAGGATCAGTTCACATCATACATGTGTAGACGAAAGTGTAATATCATTTATTACAAGCCATATTCGAATACATAAATGTCTTACAATAATGACCCGTAGGTCTAAAATAAGATTACAAAGAAAAGCAGCGGAAAAGTAAACTCGTGTGGCTCCATGCACAGGCGTTGCCTGGGGGTTGCGCCAGCCTAGAACGTCTCTTCCGGATCAGCATTGAAGTTTTCATTCTCCGCCTCTTCTCCATTGTAGATTGAGGAAAGATAAGCAACAAGTAAGTTTGAGTACCAACAGTACTCAGCAAGTGGGGAAGAGATGACATGTAGGTATTTAGAAAGGAAAGCAAATTTGGGTTAAGCACTATAGCATTACATCCTATCCTTAGCTTTTTTAGAACCTACTTCTATGAGTATGAACCCAACCATAACCCATTTGTAATCCAAGTCCCAACCAACCAAACCACCATTCCCATTCATTGACTAATTATGAATTGGATACCAAGCCGCTCTTGTCCGTGAGCATGGCTGTCATGACAATTTATAAATCCCTGCAGAGAATGTACCCTTTACCCACAAGCCGTGATTTCATCCTCTGTTGCTAGGTGGACTAAGTAAACCTCCCTGTTGCCAGTGGTGATCAACCACCTTTCACACTTCCGTAGGTGTGTGGCCAGGAGATCACTACGAGATCTTTACAAAGGCACTCCCGACTAGCACTAGCCTACTGATATTTCACTGCTGAGGCATCTACTGGAGTACCCCTCCGCCAACAGAAGCCCCCTCTGGAGCCTTGCGAATCCAAGGGCAGATACGTTGAACCCATTCCCCGCACTATCCAAACACTAGCACTAAGCCGGGAGTAACCTAATTAATTGATCAAGTTGTCCCATACTCAGTCTTGCGATGGTACTGAATAGCTAGGTGACTTTCTCCATAAATCGGTCCTTAGAATCTGGCAAGGTCCATACCCCAAAACCCGAGTCTCGTGCAAACTGCACCAAACCATACAAACCAACCCGCCAGGTTCCTACCACTACAATTAATTTCACAATTCACAATAAATGATCATAACAATTAATAATATAACATATAAGTAGAGTATGTCCCTCCCAATACTAAGCAGGACTAAGCGTAAAAGTAATAATAACATACATCCAAACCAACCCGATGACAATGAATTATATGGAAGGGTAAACTAAATAGGATTCAAATTATTAAGCATGCAACTAACTAAAACTTAATTAAAACAGGTGCAAAATGGTCAAGGAACTTGCCTCCTTGGAAGTGTGGGTCGTAGAAGAGGTAGTCGTGAGGGTCGTAGGTCGGCTCGGGAACCAACTCTACATACGTCATCGAATGCGGAACGGAAAGTAGCAGCACACAATAAGAACAAGAGAATATGGGCACACCACAAATAAGTAATCACAAAAGAAAACCTACACAATTATGTCACTAACACTATGTCCTTAATTAAGATTTTAATTAGTGATGTGGGTTGAAGTTTGGGTTTTAGTGTCTATATGTGCTTATCAAAAGACTCAGCATGAAATAGCAATTTAAGTAATTTAATTTGCCCTAATTAGATTAGAAAAGGCTAACAAATAATATCCCAAAATAATTGGTATAAAAAGAGAGTGTAAACATATGATTTTATGTAAATATCAAAGAATACAGGGGGTTTTATGCAAAACAGACAGGAACTAGGGCATAGAAATAATTTATAACCTATATAGGGGGTTAATCATAATTTACTGAGGCTAAAAACATAATTAATTGTGAAAACAGCGGCTGAAATGCATGGTTTATTCAAATTAATAGTGCTGACAGAATTAATTTAAAGTACAGGGGCCAATTCATAAAATTCAGAGCTTATGTGCGATTACAATTAAATGCGCAGGGGGTTATGTGTAAAACAGCGAAAGGGTATGGCGGGATTTAATATTGGACGTTGGATTTAAAATGGACGCTCGGGATTTAAAACACCGAAGGGGTACGCTACGTTTTAATCTCGGCCGTCGGCCTCAGATCGACAGCCGAGGATGGGCCACATCGCCCCATGGGCGATGCACAGCCAGGGTGTGGCGGCGCGCGCCAGACGCGGCGGCGCATGACGACGGGGCCTCGCCGGCGATGGCCAAACGGCCAAATCGACGCCTAACTCGAGCGTTTTCTACACCAAACGAAGGAGGAGGACGACGCACACTCACCTAGTGTGGTCGCGGAGCTCGGATCGGGGCGGAGGTGTGTCGGCGTCTGTGAGAGGCGGCAGACTCCAGCGGCGCTCGATGGAATTGATGAAGCGACGGCCATATCCCCGAAAGAAGGTGTCCGACGGGCTCCTAGCGACACGGCGAACTTGTTAGGCAAAGAAACACGTAGGATTACTGTATAGAATGCTGGGAACTACGTTGCCATTACCTTGGCACCGGCGGCTAGGGTTTTGAGCTTCAGGGTGGGGGAAAAATGGGGTGCCGGTCGGGATTTATAGGGGATTGAGGGCGTCGAGGGATGGAAAGTGATCCCATGCTAAGGAAAGGGATCGGGGGCCTTTAATCCGGCGATTCCTTGCCGGCATTTGGAAACCGGCGGAATTTTCGGGGGCGCTGTCGGGCGCGCGACGGGAGGAGGGAGAAGGGTCTGACGGGCGGGTCCCAGTGCGTAGAGAGAGGGAGAAAAGGAAAAGGAGAGGGGCGGCTGGGCTGACTTGGGCCACGGTGCGGCTTGGGCCGGCGGGGAGAAAAAGAAAAGGGGGAGGGGGGAAAGGAATGGGCCGGGGCAGAGACTTGGCCCACGTGGTTTTCTCTTTTTATTTTCCTTTTCTTTTTCATTCCTTTTTACAATTTGAATTTCTTTTCAAATTTCCAACGAATTCTAGCACATTTTGAATTTGAATTTGAATTTTCAAATCAAAGGCAAATACATGATGCACTCCTAAATCAAATCCCTTTATTTCAATTTTTTGAAATTTTGGGTGTTACAATCCCGAGCGCCGACGTGCACCGACGTTCGGGAGAGCAGGTCTCCGAAACCGCTCGGCCTTGCGATCTTGCACCGGGAGAGGGCGAATAAGATTTTTGGGAAGCGCTCCGCACGACTGCTCGTGTTCTTCATCACGGATCATCTACCGAAGAGATCGGGCGCTGTGGTCCAATGTCGTCACTAGCGTCTGCAGTGGTTGTTCGCCGTCGGATCTATAGCAGTTCCTTCGGCTTCAAATTGGTACGTGACATTACTCGTCCCGTCAGTCTACCGGTATTAATCGCTGCTGTTTTTCTCTTGTTTTTTCGAAGTTGTTCAGTAAATTGCCTCGTAGTTTCTAACAGTTTCATCCACATATTTACTGCATAGCCCGCAGCTGTAATCATTGTTTTCAATTTTTATATTTTTCCCATGGAGAATGTTTCTTGTATTTAACCTGTCTATGAATAATAACCAAAGAAAATCATTCAACTTATTACTGCTTTTCATCTGCCAAATTTATTTGATGGGTACTGGTGGCGTAATCTCCTGGAAACCTTGATTGTAAAACCGCTTTGATGAGTAAGACATTGTTTCCGATTTGTAATGCCACTGATTTTTCATGTCATCTGATATTTGTATTACTGTATTGAAGTTCATGAAAGGCTTGCTCTGAGAAGGATAGGTGGAATAGGCTGTCCATTTCATTAGCTTTCATGAAGGACTTGACTGAGATCATTTTATCTTTGGCAGACGAATAAAGAAAAGGTATATTGTTTTTGAGACATTAATTGTTTCATTCATCCTCCCAAAAAGACAATTGCACCACTTTGAACTGTCATGAAGCAACTTCTGCAAATTTGTCATATCAGCTCAGTATGTCTTACCACCAAAATGAGGATCTCTTACTGTGCATATGTGGGACTTTCCCATTGTTATAGTATGCTGACCAGATCAATTTAACCAAAGGAATATCCATTGTGTTGTAGAACTCATGTAGATGTTTCATTAACAGACCTTTGTTGTGTTTCTTTAGATCAATGATGCCAAGTCCTCCCCTGTTCTTCGGCCTTGTACATTTACCTCAAGCCACCAGTGGTTTGGATCTTTTGTCAAAGTCAGAGCCATTTCACATACAATATTTCCTTATTCCATCAAAGGTATCTAGGACCGAGTTTGTATTCTCAACATGCACATTGAGAATCTTGGCATTGTAGAGGGGACATAATTGACTATCTGAAGTCTTCCTGCTTGATTGAACATTTTGAGGTTGCAGTGAGCCTCCTTTTTTTTAGGGTAAAAGCAGGTGTACTACCAATTCATTAGAGAAGAGTGTAAAGAAATTACAGAGTCTTATACAATCTAAGCAACTCATATTGTCCGATAGACAAATAGTAAAAAAAGTGGTGCAAGCACAACAAAGTCAACTCAGACGCACAAAAATCAACTTGAGTGTGCTGGGCAGCAAATTTGATGCCCGCCTGAAAACGTCGATCTCTTCATTGGCCAGTAACGCGACCTGCAACTCGCTTTTTTCCTCCTCTTGGAAGATTCTTCGGTTACGTTCTTTCTATATGTTCCACCACACATAAAAGATTTGCCCCATGCGCCGGGCTCTCTCTGCAGTGCTCATGCCCACTGTTGCTTCTTGTATCCAGCCTTGGGTGCTCCCTTGGGCCACTATTTGCTCTGGCTGCACCTGCAGATCAAGCCATCTAAAGGTCTCTTCCATTAGTCGGGATGCAAATGGGCAGCTAGTGAGAAGATGCCCTGTCGTTTCTGCTACGGCTAGACAGAGAGGGCAAATGATATTATTGTCCCAACCTTTCTTCACAAGATTGTCCGCGGTTTGCAGTATACTATGCAAGGCAATCCAAGCAAACCATAGCACCTTAGGTTCTACCTTTGATTTCCACAGGAAAGGCATGTCCAACTTCTTTTGTACCCCCGCAAATTGGCATTTGTAAGCTGAATTTGCCGTGTATCTCCCCAGGCCCGTATGATCCCAGAGAATGACGTCCTTCTGGTCTTACTAAAGTGTCACTGTGGTGATTAGATCCCAAAGCTTAATATATTCCGCAATCTCCTGCGTTGTGAAAATGGTAGAAAGAGCCCGTATCCATGCATTGTTACTTAGCTCTACAGTCACTGATCTTGATTTGTGCCTTGCAGCTCGGAAGAGAAGGGGGAAGGACTCTTGAAGAGTAGCGCTTCCAGTCCAACGGTATGATCAGAACTGGGCTCTGCGCCCGTTGCCCAACACGATGAGAGTTGAGTTCGCAAAAAGCTGTTTTTCCTTCTACGAAAAAGGCATCAGCAACCCTATCCAGCATCTATATGCCTCCGTTCTAGCTAACCATAGCCACCGTAATCACAAGGCAGCGTTGTGTTTGCAAAGTCCAAAATACCCAACCCTCCTAATTGTTTTGGTAGGCACATTGTATTCCAGCTAACAAGGCAGCGCTCCCTGAGGTTCTGGTCCCAATCACTGCTGGCCCAGATGAACCCTCTCCTTATACGATCCAAGTTATTGATTGCCCATTCAAGTTATTGATTGCCCATTTTGTCAGGCTAATAGCAGCAGTGTGATGTATCACAATGGAAGAGAGGACCGCCTTAGCCAGAGTTGCCCTTCTGGCCTTTGTCATGTGCATTCCTTTCCACGCGGTCAACTTGCCTCCAACTTTGTCGATCAGCAGCTGAAAATCAATCCTACAAAGCTTCCTGACATGCAAAGGGAGTCCCAGTTACTTACAAGGGAATTCCTAAGGTTTGATGAAAACACCTGAAGTAGTTGTTGCTTATCCACCTGTTCACAATGGATGGTATACATGTCGCACTTAGTGAAGTTTATCCGCATACCCGTGGCCTCCCCAAAGCATTCCAGGATCTGTTACAGCTCGCGAAGCTCGGATGGCTCAGGAGAAAGGAAAATAGAAACATCGTCCACGCACATGGAGATGGGGATCCCATCCGTGGTGGGGTGTACCCAAGATCTCATTATCCACAGCTAGCTGTAGCATTTTTTTGGCGTGGGTCCATCGCTAGGACGAAGAGGAGTTACAATGAAGGTTCGCCTTGCCTAAGACTGTGCCCATGTTTAATCTGCTGGCCTGTCGCTCCATTTAGCAAGACCTTAGAGGAGGAAGATGAGAGCGGGATTGAAATTCATTCTCTCCACTTTGGTCCAAAGCCCATATTTTGCAATAGCTAGAGTAGATAGCCCACTGCACTGAATCAAAAACCTTTTCGATATCAAGTTTTAGGAATAAGGATGACTTTACTTTTCTCTGAAGTGCCTTGATTAGTCCCTGCACGTAAAGGAAGCTGTCGTGCAGACATCGACCCTTTATGAAGGCGCTTTGATTAATCGAGACCATGCTGTGAAGCTTTGGTGCTAGTCTGTTCGCAATGATTTTTGAGAAATTTTTTGCCACAGTATGGACTAGACTGATGGGCCGACATTCTCCTATTTTTGTTGCTTCCTATTTTTTTGGGGAGCAAAATAACATGAGCGGAGTTCAACAGGTCGAAGCGGTGTCCCCTAAGTTGAGACAGGTGGTGCAACACTAGAAGGATGTCACCCTTGACAATCTTCCAACATGATGTGAAAAACAAGCCGTTGAAGCCATCTGGGCCCGGCGCCGTATCCTTCGACATACTAAAAACCGCCTCTTTCGCCTCCTGCTCACTGATCTCATGCTCTAGTTCCTGTAGTTGCGGGTGATGATCAGGCAGCCCGATCTGGTTTCAATTGATGGTAACCCGAAGTGCTGGAGGTGGTCAATACAAGTTACTTAAATGCCGATGCACATGGGCCATCTTGTCCTCATGAGCAAACAACATCCCTGACTCTGTCTACAGCGATTGGATATGTTTCTTCCTTCTCCTGCCATTTGCTCTCAGAAAAAATAATTTGGTATTTGCATCCGCCGTCTTCACGTGTGTTAACCTCGCTCTTTGCTTCGCCTTTATTTTCTTAATGCTGAGAAGGCCTTGATACTTCAACTGCATTCTTTGTTTGAATTGTCTCTCATTGCTACTGAGGATCATATCCTCCTGAGCTTTGTCCAGCTCTCCGATTATAATCTTGGCTATTTCTAGTTGAAGTTTAGTGTTGCCAATAGTCTCTTTGTTCCATCTCCGCAAAGCCTTTGCTGTGCGGCATAACTTGGTGTGCAGTCTTCTCATTGGGTTCAAATCTTGCACTGTCTTCCCCCACGCTTCTTGAACTGCCGCGTGAAAATTGGGCATATGGAACCAGAAGCTTTCGAACCTAAAACCTGTATACCTCCTCTGGTCGGTAGCACCAAGTAAAAATAGCGGGCAATGGTCTGAGACAGTAGATGGCAATGCTTGAAGATGGGCAGCCGAGAATTCTTCTTCCCTCTGCAGCGAGGAGAAGACTCTATCAATCCTTATCATGACCGGAGTTACTTTCTCATTGCTCCATGCATACTTTCGCCCATGCAGTTTAAGCTCTCTCCACTGCAAGTTGTTTATCACGTCTCTGAATTTGTTCATGAGGCCTCTGTTTTGCCTGTCATTGCTTTTGTCTTCGGTCTTGTATATGAGACTAAAGTCGTCTGCAATAAGGTGCTTCATCTCCGACATTGGAGCCATGCTGTTCATCCAAGAATTGAAGCTTCTGCTGATTTGTTTGCGGCCCGTGCACGGTTGACAGTAGCAACTCTTGCCCGTCCTCTAAATTTTGGACGTTAACCGTTAGTGTGTTTGCACTGCTGGAGGACAGTAAAAGTCGATAGTGGGACTCAGAGACAGCTACCACCAAGCCTCCCCTTGTACCACTAACAGGTAGGAATGAGTAATTGGCCACAAAGTTATTCCCCAACATTTCACTCACTAGGGAGTCATCAATCTTTTGCAACTTCGTTTCTTGCAGACATATTATAGTTGCCCGCACTGACTGCACTGTGTTTTTGACTTCCATGCGCTTTATAGGGCTGTTGAGCCCTCTATCAATCCAGTTCAACATCCGAAGGTTGTTCCTATGGATGGTAACTGTTATGAATATGATTTTGTATTATTAAGAGGGCCGGTGGCTCCAATATATAGAGTACATGATGAGTACAAATATGCATATAAGCCCTTAATACATCCTCTAATATAAATATAGTATTATATCTCTAACACTCCTCTCAAACTCAAGGTGCATCACGCACACTGATTTTTAAAAAATAAAAATCATGCTGAGAGCCACAAAGATGATCCAAACAGTGGTGCCACTGAGCAAACATCGAAGTGGACGAAGTAGCAAGACTGAAGCTGACAGAACTGGTAGGCACAACAGAAGAAAGACAAAGCCAGTAAACCTCTCAAAGATGCTGTGAATCATGACGACGAGGACCAATACCAACCAGATATCGCCCGTGAGCAACTCGCAGAGTCATAGACCACGCAGATGCAGACGCATACGAGTAATTGGTGCAATTGAAAAGCACCAGATACCGCACAACTGGAATTTTGATCGAAGAAGAAAAAATCATCATGAAGAAGATGACCGGTGGCCGCGAGAGCGCAAAATAAGCAGCGATGGACGACGGCGAGAGTGCAAATAAAAGCAGCATAAACAACAATATTTTTTTTCAAGCTGATAACCCTAGCCGCCAACAGACGACGGGATTACCCAAGCCGCAAACAAGCGGCGGAGACAGATGCGCCCAGCCGGTAACCCTAGCCACCAATGGGAGACAAACGGCGGGATCAATCGGACGAGCGGGCGAAGCGGGGATCTGTCCAGGCAGCAGATCATGATCCACGCTAGGGATCGAGCGAGGTGACCGAGCGGGCGGGAAAGTCCGCACTGATGAGCGGACAGCCACGGTACAAAGATGCAGGACAAAGCGTCGGTACCGGCCACAGAGAAGAACCGCCCTCGATTTGACTGCATCGATGATTGGGCATCCGCGCACGATCGGAAGACGAGTCCAAAAGCAGATCCAATCGCTGGAAAAGGCCGCTCCACAGCAGAAGAGTAACGCGGCTGCTTGCCACCAGAGGAGAAATGGCGTCTATGATTCACCCTGGGAAGCCTGATGACATCAGGATGATGTTTCTCCCCTGGTGGCGAATCATAGATCAGATCACATCGGAGGAACAATGAGTGCAGCCGACTGATCCTTCTAGGTGTGCGGTCATGCACGCCGCAGGCCCGATCAGATCGGGGGTAGTTGACTGGGCAAACTTCGGTGACCAGCAACGAACAAGCACGGCCCACGAGGACGAATAAGCCACAGGCGGGAAAAAAATTCCGGCGACCGGAGATTAGAAGCCAGAAGAAAACCGGCAAGAACGAAACCACCGGCCAGAAACCGGCTTTAGGAAAAATTACCCTAGCTCTAATATCATGTTATCAATATGATCTTGTATTATTAATAAGGCCGGAGGCTCCAATATATGGAGTACATGATGAGTACAAATATGCATATAAGACCCTAATACATCCTCTAATATAAATATTGTGAGATCTATGTGTGTTGAATACATTAGCTATGGCGATCACTACAGGAAACGTGATCATTTGCGACGGCTGTATTTATTTGCGACGGCCAGCCATCGCAAATAGATTAAATTGCGATGGCCCGCCTTTGGCTGTCGCAAATAACAGCTTATTTGCGATGGCCAACCGTAGTGCCGTTGCAAATAACTACTTATTTGCGACGGCCAACCCTAGGACCGTCGCAAATAACGGAGCCATCGCAAATAAAACTTTATTTGCGATGGCCAGTCAGACGGCTGTCGCAAATAGGTTTAATTGTGACAGTCGTAAGATAAGGCCGTCGCAATTAAGTTAGCCGTTGCAAATTAGGGCTAATATCGGGACCCTCCGGCCCCGACTCTTCATTCACTTCACTCGACCGCCGCCCCCTGTCGCGCCCCTGCCACCGGCCCACCGCCTCGCCCCCGGCTCCACTGCCGGCCTGCCGCACCCCGGCCCAGCCGCCCCTGCGCCCCTGCCCCCGGCTCCAGGCACGCCTCTGCGCCCCAGCCGCCGCCCGGCCCCGCCGCCCCTACGCTGCCACTACCGGCCCGCCCCTGCGCTGCCGCTACCGGCCCGCCCTGGCCCGACCGCCCGTGCGCCCTCGCCACCGGCTCGCCCCCGGCCGTCCGTCCGTCGGCACCCATCGATCACTAGGTACACACTTCAATTCAGACTAGATGAAGATAGAGGGAAAGGAAGGGAGGCAGAGAGATGTTGATGCATTTATATTCTAACTCTAAGTTTCATTAATTGTAGGGATCTGCGACGGCTGCACAAACGCCGTCACCGTCGCTACCGCCACCTGGAATGAGGCGCGACGACGACTTCGACTTCGGAGGTGGTTCCGGAGGTGGCTACGGAGGTCGGATGGGCGAGTGAGCCCTTGTTTGCTTTGTTGATGACGATGTGAGATGTATCAGCACTTATTACTTTGTGATTGTGATGATGTTTGTGTGTTATATAGTGTGTGATATATTGTTTCTGTTCTGTAATTCTGGCCATCGAGCCGGGTAGTATCTTCTGTTTTTAAAAAAAAATAAAAAACCTTATTTGCGACGGCTTTTTATACAGTACCGTCGCAAATAAGGATCCTGGCCGTCGCAATTTGAGCCGCTGCTATTTTTGACAGCCCGACCGTCGCAAAAATAAGGATCCTGGCCGTCACAATTAAGACGCTGCTATTTGCGATGGCCCGGCAGTCGCAAATATTGTTTCGGGGCCCACCGGCGCCCGGCAATAACTTGCGACGGTCTCTGCTAGCCGTCACAAATAAGCTTAATTGCGACGACTTATTTGCGACGGCCAGAAACCGTCGCAAATAAGGAAAGCCGTCGCAAATTGCTTATTTGCGACGGTCGTGGCCGTCGCAAATCGTCGGGTTTCCTGTAGTGGATAAAAGTTTTGAATACTACCAAAACACCTTTATCATCAAGGTCCGACTCTAGGACCGAGCTCCAGCAAGGTCTGCCGATAGGTCCGGCTTGTTTTGAATAGCTCCGAAAAGGTCCGACTAGCTTTGGTAAGCTCCGGTGCTAGGTCCGACTAGCTTTGGTAAGCTCTGGTGCTAGGTCTGACTAGCTTTAGTTAGCTCCAGCGCTAGGTCCTGCTAGCTTTGGTAAGTTCCGGCGCTACATCCTGTTAGTTTTGGTAAGCTTCAGTTCATGGTCCGGTTAGCTTTGGCAAGGTTAAGATCTTGATTGCAGTGGTTCAGCTTTTAACTTGCAATGATTCGTACTTGCTTTACATTGATGGAAAGTTTACTTAGTAATCTTTTAAAGTTTTTGGTGTGTTTTGGTGGTTATGGCTGATATCATTTTTGCTATGGTTTGCAACATGCTTATGTGAGGTGCTCACGTAGGGTGTTGTGGTTTCGGGACTAACGTGAGTTAAGTCAAGGACTTGTGCTCGGAAGTATTAGTTGTTTATTCATGTGCAGGCGTTGCTTGAGTTCAAGACATGGCTTGTGACGGGATCCATTGAACTAGTCTTAGGGAAAAGATGAGGTTCAACAACCAAGTTCAGGAGGAATTGTGGTTGAGTTGATCGGGAGGTCACGCAACATGTATGAATCAAGAACAATGCATATGAAGGTATTGTAGACGTTGTTGGAAGGTGTTTGCACGTGTGCAAGGAGTGCATGGACGTGACTACATGGTTCCGAGGCGTGATGAAGAGATGTGGACGTAAAAAATTGGTCAGAAAGGTCCAACCGACTAGGTTATGGACTCAGGCTGCGGCTGAGTTGTGTTTGACTCAAATATGGAATGTTTTGAGTTGGTTATGATAGGATTTCGTGTTGGTCACGAATTTGAGTTGTTTTAGGAATATGGTATACATTCCTAAGGTGTTTGGAAATCTTAAGATTGTTTCTATCTGCGTATAGAAGAGTCTTGAGCCATTATGGAAAGTTTCGATTCGTGAATTGTGTAGGACTAGAGTCCTAGTTAGTTTTGGGTTGGCTTAAGGGCTGGTTATATAAGCAAGGGAGGCCAGAGCTCGTGGTGCATGACTTTTGGGCTGTTTCTCTTGTGTTTTGATCAATAAAATTCATAGTTTGAAGGAATTTTTGTGTCTTGTTCGTCCGACTTGTTTTGTTCAAGTCTTTCTCGTCGAGTTTCTGCACACCACTACCTTGCTTCGGTGGTTTTATCATAACTCGAGTTTTACAGATCCGATTCATGTGATTCTTTTTGGGTTGTCTTCACAACTTGATTTTCTATCATCTGTGAAAATTTCAGGGTCATTGGATTTGTTGTTTATGATCTACATGAGTTTCTTTGCAGTGTTCCAGAACTGTTTTTCTTGGGTAGAACATATTGACCTTTGTTCGATCTTTCGATCGTAACTTGAGTATCTCTCGACGGATTCTCGTGATTGTTGCTGTGACATCTTCGTGACTTTATTCTCTAAAATCTTTTTCCTATTTTTGTCATAGTTGAATACGTTTAGATTAGTCGCACACACGGTTTCTTTAATAGATCGGTTTTCTACCGAGGGATGTTTTGTTGCTTCCGCTGAAAATTTTTAATCTACCATTGACCCCCAGTCTGGTAGCTTTACATGTGCTCTTAGATCCAACAATTGGTATCAGAGCCACAGTGGTCTAATCATTGTTATTTGCACATGTTTTTGACTAATTATCATGGAGAAATACTCCGCAAAACCTTGTGTTTTTAGTGGTATTGATTTTCAGGTTTGGAAAGCACGTATAGAAGTATTCATCCAAGTGCAAGGCTTTGCAATATGGGAAAAGGTGTACAAGCCTTATGACGTGCCGCCAAACAATCGAGTCACGGCTACAAACTTAAGAGATGTTGACAACAACAACAAAGCCCACAACTTGATAATCCAAGGACTAACTCAGCGCGACTTCGATTGTGTTGCACACCTCCAATCGGCGTACGATGTGTGGAGAGCACTTTGTGACTACCACGAAGGATCCAACACGATCAAGGAGGTAAGACACGATATGTTCAAGAAAGATTACATGCGCTTTGAGATGCAACCCGGTGAGTCCATTGATGACCTCTTTTTGCTCGCTTTAATAAATTCTCAGCAACTTGCATAGAGTCAATGTTAAATTTTCAGATGCTAAAAATGCTAGGCAATTACTAAGTGCATTAGACATATCAATTTGGGAGATGAAAGTTACATCTAGACGTGAATCTACTGTCATGAGTACACTTACATTAGATGTGCTATATTCTAAATTGAAAACTCATGAAATAGACATAATCTCGCGTAAGAATCCCAACAAGTCTCTTGCATTTGTTTCTCAACGTGATATGTCTAGCTCCAGCCGATCTTCATCTAGCACTAAACTTGCTTTGCTGTCTTCACTAACCCTGGAACAAATTGAAGGATTTTCAGAAGAGGAGCTAGCACTCATCTCTACTCGGTTCTCAAAAGCATTGCAAAATATGAGAACTAGAAGGAGAGGAAGCTCCGGACCTCAACGATGCTTTGAATGTGGTAAGATAGGACACTTTTGTATAGATTGCCCTAACCTTTCAGGTCCTTCTACCCGTGATGAAAAGAAAAATAAAGTCAAGTCCTCTTCTGGCAACATCAACAAGAAAAAGAAGGGTTTTAGAGGATGCAAACTGATAAATAGTTTCATCACCGTACTTCCAGAACTTTGTTCGAGTGATGTAGAAATTAGAAGTGACGAAGATGAAGGTGATCTGGCGAACTTGTGTTTTATGGTGGGCAAATCAAGATCAAGTATGGAGGATGCAGAACACAACAGTGACAACGAAGAGGTATGTCCTACTTGTGATGCAATGTGTGATGTTATTTCTCGTGCAACTGTTATTGTTAAGAAAAAGGACAAAAAGCTTAGTGACTATACTGTTAAAATTGAGTCACTAGAATTTGAAATGAATCGTTTGAAAACCTTGATTCCTAGTGATGATTCTTGTTCCTCATGCAATTTAATATATGAACAATTGTCCTCCTTAAGAAGTGCACACTCCTCCACTCTTGATAAACTTTGAGTTTGAGATTGAAAAGAACAAAAAGCTTGATGCACTTAATGACGAAAACTTAAAAGATGATTCTTGTTCTACAATTGATTTGCATTGTTCTACCTGTAATGATCTTGAAAAGAAACTAAAAGATGCTATGAATGAAATTTCAGACGAAACAATGCTTTACGTGCTCATGAAGTGAAATATTGTTCTAATTGCAAATTAAAAGGAAAAACGTCATGTGAAAACTGCCTAGAATTGTCTAAGAAAGTTGATGATATGAATAGGAGAGTAGAGCAGTTTTGTATTGGGGACAAAAATCTAATCTTGCTACTGAATTTATCCAAATCTTGCAATGATAAAACTGGTTTAGGTTTTTACTCTCATGCTCATGCTAAAGCACATCCACCTAAATTTGTAAATTCATTAGGAAGTGGATTGATTAAAACGGTTCCTAAAACAAAAGAGGTGGTTTTTAAATCTGCGGGAGTGTTTTCACGTTCGGGTTCAATAAACATACTGCATGCTCATGTAGAAATGAACACAAAGTTAAATTCCATTGTACCTGTTATGGTAGAGATGGTAATGTCAGAGATGTTTTTTATAGACTAGCTAAACAACATAAAAAGGAAAAAATGCAAGTTAGATCTTATAACTCTCATGCAAAATTTGCTGCACATACTAAACCGAATCTCAGGAACACGCAACCTGCTGTTATGAGTAAAAAAAATCAAAGTTTACCTCCAGACCTTCCGTTTCTGTCTCCGCAGCTACTGATATTTGTGCTACACAAGTAACACCTTATAGGTCAGTAGTTAAAAAAATCACAAACTTTGACTCGTAAACCTGTTGTTTTATCTCGGCTTTCGCGTGTTTTCCTGCTGCACGTCGTGTGACTCAGTATAGGATTTCTAAATACCTTTTGACTAACCCCAGTATTGAGTCATCGACGCATTGTTCTTCTATGTAGGTTACACGCTTGAGGAAGGAGAACATTTGGATTGTGGATTCAGGTTGCTCACGCCACATGACCGGTAACAAAGAATGGTTCTCCTCCCTCTCTTTTATGTCATGTGTAGACAATGTTACTTTTGCCGATAATTCTTCAACTCCTATAATTGCTAAGGGTTCGGTTAGAGTAAATAATCACTACATTTTGAAGGATGTGACACTTGTTAAAAATTTGAAATACAACTTGCTTTCTATTTTGCAACTGCTAGATGAAAATCCGGAGATTATTTTCACTAAAAATTGCTGCAAAGATGTAAATTCAAATAGTGAGCCTATTTTAACATGTCTCGATTTGGAAGAGCTTTTAAAGCTGATTTTGATATGTCTTTCTCTAATCATAGGTGTCTAGGTGCTAATGATTCATAGGACTTATACTTTTGGCATCGTAGACTTGGACACGTAGGCTTTGATCATATAACGCGTGTTAGTGTTCTTGGTCGCATACGTGGCCTGCCTATGCTTCAAGGGGCCAAAGAAATTGTGTGCTCTTCTTGTAGACATGCTAAGATGGTTGCAGATTCACATACTCCTCTCACAATGATCATGACAACTGAACTGGGTCAACTTTTGCACCTTGACACCGTAGGACCTTCACTTGTTCAATCCTTCAGAGGTAAATGGTATGTTCTTGTAATCGTTGATGATTATTCTAGATACTCTTGGGTTTACTTTATGGCATATAATAATGAAGCTTTTAGTCACTCTAGAACCTTATTTCTTATATTATCAATTGATCACCCAGGACCTTTAAAAGCAATTAGAAGTGATAACAGAATCGAATTTAAAAATCAATCTTTTGATCACTTTTATGCTGAAAATGGAATAGATCATCAATTTTCTTCACCATATGTACCTCAACAAAACGGTGTTGTAGAAAGAAAGAATAGAACCTTAGTTGAGATGGCTAGGACTATGCTTGATGAATATCAAACTCCTAGGAAATTTTGGGCTGATGCAATTGCAACCGCTTATTATGTCTCAAATCGTGTTTTCTTGCGCGCTAAGCTAGGTAAAACACCATATGAGCTCCGGTTTGGACATAGGCCTAGTGTTACACACTTTCAGGTCTTTGGTTGCAAATGCTTCGTTAAGAAACATGGTAATCTTGTTAAATTTGAATCTATCCATTGATGGCATGTTTCTTGGTTATCCATCTCATACTAGAGGCTACCGTGTGCTTTTACTTGACACCAAAAAAATTGTGAAGACTTGTGAGGTGTCTTTTGATGAAGCTAGCCCAAGTACTAGCTCAAACATTGCAGGTTCGGATCCATATCCTCAGGGGGAGGGTATTTTCAAAGAAGAAGAAGAGTCGGTGATATTGTCTGATAGTTCCAAAGCTGACACGTGTCTAGCTCCGAACTTTGAACAAGCCCCGACTACCATCTCTGCTGGTCCTGATCGTCCACAGGCCACAAGCTCATCAATCTGTGATGAACCTGATGAAGAAGAAGCTTGTGAGACATCTATTCCCCTATGAATTTACAAGAATCATCCCCCGCAACAGATAATTGGAAGCTTGCATGAACGAGTTACAAGATCCAGCAATGATGAGTTTAGAATTTGAAATGAGTATGATGGGTGAACTCACTTACTTTTTGGGGCTACAAATCAAGCAAACCGAGGAAGGTACCTTTGTGCATCAAATAAAGTATACAAGGGACCTTCTCAAGTGCTTCAACATAGACAAAAGCAAGCCTCTTCGGACACCAATGGGAACAACATCAACACTTGAACTTGATGAAGATGGTGAACCCGTGGATCAAAAAGAATATAGAAGCATGATTGGATCACTTTTGTACCTCACGGCATCAAGACCGGACATACAATTCAGCGTATGATTTTATGCACGCTTTCAAGATTCCCCACGTGCTTCACATCATCAAGCAATCAAAAGAATTCCCAGGTACTTACATGGAACTCAAGAATTTGGCATTTTTCTTCCTTCTTCCTCAACCGTTATTTTGAAAGCTTTTTCCGATGCTTATTTTTGGGATTGTAGGATTGATATGAAAAGTACTTCCGGTTCTTGTTATTTTCTTGGTAATTCACTTGTTGCTTGGTCCTCTAGAAAACAAAACTCAGTTGCACAATCCACTGTCGAATCTGAATATATAGTTCCTGCTAGTGCTTGCTCACAAATTCTTTGGATTGTTCAAACACTTAAGGACTATGGGGTTGATCTAGATAGTGTTCCATTATTTTGTGATAACACTAGTGCCATTTGCATTTCTAAAACCCCGTGCAACATTCTAGAACTAAGAACATTGACATTAGGTATCACTTTCTCCGTGATAATGTTGAAAAAGGAAACATTGTGCTTCACCATGTAGATACCGAACAACAATTGGCTGAGATTTTCACAAAACCTTTGGGTTTCACTGGTTTTTGTTACATTCGTAGTGAAATAGGGGTTATGCATCCTCATGGCTTAAATTGAGAGGGAGTTTTGAAACTTGGGAGGTCTATGTGTGAATCTGAACTTAAAATAACATGAGCATAGTATTTCATACATATATGACTTTGTGATTCCTTTTACATATTGAAAGTTCTTACTACATTACTCATGTTATAAATTTTGTAGTTTTGCCATGACTAGTAATTAAAATAATTACTTACACTAAATCTAGTCATGATCGAACTTTCTTGCTATTTTGAACTTGTTGCATGATCACAAGTGCTTTTAATCATAATGAATTAATCAAGTAATCAACTCACATTCTGAGTTTTATGAACAAATATAAATTGAGAAAAGATCAAGAGAATATGCATGTATCACACTTCTTTTGAGATGTCTTATCATTGCACTTAGATATGAACTTGGAAGAAGTTGTGTAAGACTAAAACCATGTCCTTAAGCTTCTGATTGTCAAATGACATAAGCTTGGCTTGGTTGGTTAGAATAAGGCAGATGCGCATATAATCTCTTGCAAATATCATATGATCTAAATTTGTGCTTTGAAAAATAATAAAATGCAGCAACAAGTGTCATGCTTTCAAGTTTTGAAATAGTTAAGTTTGTGAGATCATGACTTGCTAAAATTGGAAATTACATTTGATCTCTAGCATGGCTTACACTATATGTATCTCATTCTTGTGATAGTGTAAGTTACTTGATAGTATGACTTGGATGAGCTTTGTTCTATATGTATATGTTATAATGTGCTCATAACAAATTAAAATTTCTCTTTTGTACCTTGCTGAATACATTGTCAAAGGGGGAGAAGTATGCAATGGGGAGAAATAAGTATAGGGGGAGAAATTTATTTCTATCTCATCTCATTTGATTTTCAAAAAAGGGGGGGAATTGTTTTCAAAACTTTTCATGGGAATAAGCCAATGTTTGGATTTTAAGTGGTGTTGCGAATGCATTCATCAAAGGGGAGATTGTTAGACCTATGTGTACTTAATACATTGGCTATGATGATAAAAGTTTTGAATACTACTAAAACACCTTTATCATGACGGTCCGACTCTAGGTCCAAGCTCCAACAAGGTCTGATGATAGGTCCAGCTTGTCTTGGATAGCTCCGGCAAGGTCCGACGTAAGGTCCGAATAGCTTTGGTTAGCTCCGGCTCTAGGTCCGACTAGCTTTGGTAAGCTCCAGCGCTAGGTCTGACTAGCTTTGGTTAGCTCTGGCACTAGGTCCTGCTAGCTTTGGTAAGTTCCGACGCTACATCCTGTTAGTTTTGGTAAGCTCTGGTTCAAGGTTCGATTAGCTTTGGCTAGGTTAGGAGCTTGATCGCAGTGGTTCTGCTTTAAACTTGCAATGATTCGTACTTGCTTTACATTGATGGAAAGTCTGCTTAGTAATCTTTTGCTAAGTTTTAGGTGTGTTTTGGTGGTTATGGCCAATATCATTTTTGCTATGGTTTGCAACATGCTTATGTGAGGTGCTCACGTAAGGTGTTGTGGTTTTGGGACTAACTGAGTTAAGTCGAGGACTTATGCTCGGAAGTATTGGTTATTTATTCATGTGCAGGTGTTGCTTGAGTACAAGACATGGCTGGTGACGGGATCCATTGAACTAGTCTTAGGGAGAAGATGAGCTTCAACAACCAAGTTCGGGAGGAATTGTGGTTGAGTTGATAGGGAGGTCGCGCAACATGTATGAATCAAGAAGAATGCATATGAAGGTATCGTGGACGTCGTTGGAAGGTGTTTACACGTGTGCAAGGAGTGCATGGACGTGGATACATGGTTCCGATGCATTATAAAGAGATGTGGACGTAAAGAATTGGTCGGAAAGGTCATACCGACTAGGTTATGGACTCAGGCTGCAGCTGAGTCGTGTTTGACTCAAATATGGAAAGTTTTGAGTTCATTACGATAGGATTTCGTGTGGGTCATGAATTTGAGTTGTTTTAGGAATGTGGGATACATTCCTAAGGTGTTTGTAAGTCTTAAGATTGCTTCTATCTGCGTATAGAAGAGTCTTGAGCCGAATTGGAAAGTTTCGATTCATCAATTGAGTAGGATTAGAGTCCTAGTTAGTTTTGGGTTGGCCTAAGGGCTGGTTATATAAGCAAGGGAGGCCAGAGCTCATGGTGCACGACTTTTGGGTTGTTTCTCTTGTGTTTTGATCAATAAAATTCGTAGTTTGAAGGAACTTTTGTGTCTTGTTCGTCCGACTTGTTTTGTTCAAGTCTTTCTTGTTGAGTTTCTACACAGCACTACCTTGCTTCTATGGTTTTATCATAACTCGAGTTTTACAGATCTGATTGACGCAATTCTTTTTGAGTTGTCTTGACAACTTGATTTTCTATCATTTGTGAAAATTTCACGGTCATTGGATTTGTTGTTTCTGATCTCTACGAGTTTCTTTGCAGTGTTCCAGAACTGTTTTTTTCGAGTAGAACATATTGACCTTTGTTCGATCTTTTGATCGTAACTTGAGTTTCTCTTGATGGATTCTCATGATTCTTGCTGTGAAGTCTTATTTACTTGATCCTCTACAATCTAGACTAGTTTTTTCATAGTTGAACACGTTTAGATTAGTTGCACACACGGTTTCTTTAAAAGATCAGTTTTTTGCCGAGGGGTGTTTCTTTGCTTCCGCTGAAAAGTTTTAATCTACCATTCACCCCCCTCTGGTAGCTTTATATGTGCTCTTAGATCCTACAAATATAGTATTATATCTCTAACAGTAACATTCAAATAGACAACTGGAAGGTGCATTCAAAGGATGACCAAAAGGCTACATAGCTTCCATACCAGAAGGGACTCCACTGTCTCAGGCACTGAGGCCACACACAACAATAGTGTGTCCACGATCTTGCTTCACCAGACACACCACCAACATGGAGCATAGGTAGACAACCTAACTCCTCCTATACGAACTGCAAGGAGAATTCGACTCAAAAAGCTGATACAAGTGGACCGAAACTAGAACGGAAAAACTGGAACTGAAAATAGATACTCAGACTCATTGAGATCTTCATTTTCATCTTGTCCGGCTACTGAGTAGGTCTCACACCTACTTGGTTTTCTTCGGCCTGACCCTGGGCTTGGCCCCTGTAGTGGCATCAATGTTCATTGCCTAGAGCAGCGCCTCCATCATGTTCATGGCCTCCTTGGATAACAGCTCCTTGAAAAACTGTGCAATGGTGGCCGGCTTCTTGGCACTGCCATCAGCCTTGCCCAATTGCCCCAGTTTCTTTTCTAGTACTGACTGTGCCTTCTTCTCCATGCTAGCATCTTTGGGAACTCCCTTCATACTAGCAATCCTGCTACTCCCCCGTGCTGTTTTGCCAGGCGCTAGAGACTTTGGTGGGACTCTCTTCCGATGACCTGGTGTGACAAGCAGTGGAGGAGGAAGATTGGCGGTAAGGAGGTTCACAAAGGGAACCTTCTGCACCGTCGGGGGGGGGGGGGGGGGGACCCCTCCAGAACTCCACTCTGTTGGGCGACTTCATTTGGCAGGGCCTTGTCTGCCAAACTTGACAGGCATGTTGCCTGCCCTCCCAGCTCTTCATATTGGTCAGTTGGTGGAGATTTGTTGATGGGCTGGTCATGAACCCCAATCATCATAACAATGGGATTCATTATCTAGAGCTCTTCAGTCATTGGGTCCACCTGCATCTAGGTCAACTACATAGGGAACATCTGGATTAGATGCACACTATCATCACCAGTTACAGAGCCAGTGCTCACAAGCCTAGGCATCCCCTTTTGGCTCCCTGGATTTTCTCCCGGGCCACAAGGCTTCTTTAGGTTCAGGGAGCAGTGCTGGTCATGCCACTAATGAAACGATGAAGCAAACGGTCCATGGAGTAGCCCCTTGAGCGGCGCGCCCCCGGGCTCAGGGGGCGGCTTTGGTCCCTTGCGGGAGCCAACAGTTCATGATCTCCCCCCACCATGTTGATGGTGGGGGAACTCTTCATAACCTCGAATTTTGTCTCTCGAGCACCGGAGTCTTTGGATTAGACTGCGGCACCGCGGCGCCTCTTGGAGTTTGCCGCCTTCCGGGTCTTTGTCTTCATCATCTTGCCTGTAGTGCCATTCTGCCCAAATGGCACCACTGCACGAGCGCCTTGGCGGCGCCACCCTATGGCGAGGGGTATCCCGCTGCAGGCACTCCTCTGGCCCCATTGGTTGCGCGTCGAACTCGTTGACATCCACCCTACCGAGCGCCCATGGGATGGGGATGATTCTCAGGCGGCCATTAGCCTCCAGCCGCTGCAGATCAATGATAAGTTGCAAGTGAACAAGTACATCATATGTGTTTCCCATTCTTGGCACTCTTGGCTCCTCTTGCAAACTCTGGTGATACATGTTAAGCGGGTCAACATTAGTAACGGTGAGTCGCAAGCTCCTGGGGATGCACCTGGGGCCAGCCATGAACGCCCAGCACACAAAGCCTCTCGTGCCCGGCCTCCGAAGGTTGTGGTCCTCCACAAAATGGAGGGAACGGGGCCTTCTCAAAGCTTGCACAACAAAAATGGTCAAACCAGAGATGCAGTGGTAGATTTTCAAGGCATAGCTGAACATGGTATCTGAACCCCTCTCTGGAAGCCCTCATCTCTGGAACCCAGTTTCTAAGCCTGAATTGGTGGCCTCCGCTTGTGAAGTGATGCACCCCTTGCAAGGCGTTGAAGTCGTCTCTTAAGGTGAACGTCACCAGGAAGTCCTCTGAGTTGTGCCGGGAAACCTGTATCATCTCAGGATCAAAGCCAAAAGATCGGGCAAAGAAAGCAACCACCTGGTTGGGCTTCGTCTCCGATCTGTTCATCCCGAGCCCGGCCAGGAGCAAGCGAGACTGAAGAAAATCTATACTCCCCTGGATTCCCTCCGACATCAGGAAGATTTTGCGCTCGAGGTCAGGGCAGGCGTGCAGTCCAAGCTCTTCCATGCTTTGGTTCCTTGCTTGTGCATGGCCTCTAGGAGTAGCACTGCAATGGTGTATGGCTTGGTATTGTAGTTCAGGGCACTTCAAGGAGATGTGCCCTGAGTTGAGGCAGCGCCAGCACTTGGCGGGATCCTGACACTCAGCTCTCTGGTAACCCCTACCAAGACAGTTGAAACACCTCCCCTTCATTTTGCTTAAATAGATAGCCTGCCTTCTTGCATCCAGGAGCACGACGGATCACCCTGTGAGCGATGCGCCACTGTCTTCTCAAGCTGTCTCCTCCTTTCTCTACAAATGACTTGCCTCCATCCATCCTCCGATGGATGAAGCTTGGAGCCCCGTGCAATTGGAGAAGACCTTGAGCCCCTCGCCTCTGACCGAGTCGCATAATGTACGGGGCCATTTGGAAAATGAGATTCTCGGGCATCTTTGCGCAGGTGTCCATCCTTAATCCCCTTTCCCGGGATTCTTTGATGCAAAGCAAATCCCCGCAATAGAGCATCCGTGTAAGGTTTCTCAGTATCACAGGATGTACCTTGGCCATGCAGGAAGCGACGGGTCACTGTTGCCAACTCTCGGGTCAGAGCCCTTTCTACTGCAGCTTTGTCCTTGCTTGATGCTTCCAACGGCTTCCTTACGATTGACAAGAGTCTCCTCCTCTGGTAATGTTGTGCGGTCCCATCCTCCGCTGGCACGATGGCCACATTTGAAGAGGCTCGCGGATCTTGGCGCATAGGAATCACGCACTCCTTGTCGAGGCAAATCTCCAACTAGATCTGCTGACCCGCCGGGCTCAAAGGCTCCGCTATTTTCAACTCCAGATTCAGATGATCTTTTTGCTGCTATTTGGCATGCTCCAGATCTTGCCGTGCCTCATCACGGGTCGGCATGCTCTGCTGGTCCGTCCTCAGCTCTGGGTCTTCATTTTCCTCCTCCAATTACGAGAGGACAAACTCTTCAGGCTCAACAACGAAATCTTATAGGTTAGGTCCTAGGTCGGCGCAATGGCTCTCCTCGGTGGATTTTGGGTTGGGAAGTGGGGGTGGGTGGAGTCGCATGCGTGAGGGTGCTCAGCTGGGAGGGATCTGCGCAGGCGGCCCTCTCGCTTCCCTCTTTGACGGCGAGGGGTGTGGTCGTCGGCTCAGTCGCCAGACCACCCTTGCACATAGCTCTCTTTGGCGAGGCGAACGAAAAAAATAGTGAGCCTCCTTTCTGTTTTACTAATAAGCGATTCAAAGTTGTGAGCTTAGGCTTATAAGTCCCTAGAGGAAGTTGTAGTTATGTGAATAGAAAGCTCACAATTTTGCATCCAAAGTCTCCTGCTAGTATTGTAGCCTTTTCTTTTGTAATATTGATAGACACGAAACAAGATTTGTTAAAAGTTACTTGGAGACCAGTTGACTGAGAGAAAGATCTTAATATTCTTTTTAGGCAGAATAATTCCCTTTGGGGGGCCTTTAGTATTAGCAAAGTGTCATCTGCATATTGGATGATTGGAAAATCGTTTGTCGAATTATCTTCAATGGGCGTAGGGAGGACTCATCTATTGACTGCTTCATTAATTATACATTGTCGCAACTCTCCTGCCAAGACAAATAGCAAAGGCGATAATATATTATCTTGCCTCACACCTCTCTTACTAAGAAATGGTTTACCATGAGTGCCATTGAGTAAGATTGAGGACGATCCTGAGCTCACAATGTTGTCACCCATTTTATCCATTTTTCTGGGAACCCATATAAATTATTACATGGATAATTGCTGAATGTCTATCAAATCAAAGGCCTTTGTAAAATCCAGGTTTAATATAATTATTTCCTTCTTGGTGTGTTAACATCTGTGAATATATTCAAAAGAGGAAGTAGAGAAATGAGTGAGCTTGAGAGCGAGAGTAAGCCCCCTCGTCGGCTGCCACTCCGGCACCAGCGTCCACCACCACCACCATCCAACCAACCTTCCCTCGTCGGTATTGGCACCTCCAAACCTCCCTCTACCCTTCCTCCAAAGTTGAAGCATTTCTCCCCTTGTTCCCTTTCTCTCTCTGCTCATCATGCGGCTGGTAAGAGTCTTTTCTCCGCTCCACCGTCAGTGGACTCTGGTTTTCTGGATCAACTTGTTTCAAGCTGGAACTTCCTGCCGGGTGTTCAACTTCAGGACTTTATCTTGAAGAATTTTAGATCTTCAGTTCATCTAACCTCGCCTCATAGAGGTGAAGGTTTTGCTTTAGTGGTGGATTTTCAAAGATACACTTTTCGGCTCTCTAAGGATTCTGTTGCTTTAGCACTTCAATGTTGTTTTGGAGGATTGGCCTCTGGATTTCAAGTTGAGTATCTACAAGAAAGACATTATAAATTCTGGGTCTCATACAAAACAGTGGGTCTTTATGTTTGTCAATTAATACATTTCTCTTCCAAATGGTTCTCTTCCTCTTGTCATCTTTGGAGAGATGGTGGTCCTTGCTGGAAACTTGAATATCAATGATGGATCAAGGAAGAGATGGGCAGCTGGTCTACCGTAGCTCCCAGATTGAAGAAAAGAACTAGTGGTTGGCAACCCTCCCTCACGCAGCATAAACAGAAATTTCAACCATATGGCACAAAGAGCTATAGCTAGCTTCTAGAATGACAAAAATCTATATTCCTTTATCTAATCATCTTCACCAGGATGCTATATCTTTTGAGTTGTTTTCAGCTAAACTGGAGCCTAACGGAATTCATGACAAGGAGTCTCGTCAATGTTCTCTATCTTTCGATAACCATTCTGTTATCAATCATAAGTACAATATTGTCAATACGTTTTCACTTTCTAATACATCAATGCAGGCATCTTCTAAATCCTCTAGGAAGAAGAAGCGATCCTCTCAACTTAATCATGCTCAACATCAAAATTCGAATAGGATGGGATCATTGGTGAAATCCTCTCAATGGTTAGTCTCTTTACCTCAAACCTTTCAGAGGATCAAAGAGGATCTTAAAATGGTAGTAGTAGCTCAGCAGACGGGCCTCAAAATTCGCTTGGTATCTTGGTATTGAAGGACCATTCTCTCACAAGAAACACTTCAATCTTCAATGTTCTAAATTCCTCTCAGTAGGCCATTCTAGAGAGCAATGTACGCACCAATATCAATGTTGGGTTTGTTTCAGTTATGGTCACTGGCGGTTTCATTGTATTAACTCTCGCAGATGGCATGTCAAGAGATGGGTTCCCAAGCGACGCATGTATAACGTCTCATCACTTTTCTCTATATTGGGCATTGAAGGGTCACCTCACGCGGGTGTGGAGAAATCTCCCCAGGATACACTTCTTAAGGCAAGCGGAGAGAACGACGCCACATTGTCTTTAAATCCTCTAGTGGTTGTGCCCTTTGTTCCATCAGTAAGTAACTGCTCTGCTCATGGTCGTCTCCTTCCTCAACCTCTCCAAATTGGCTATTTAATGGCGAACTTGCCATCGACCCTTCGCGCTTTCTTCCTCCGAGAGCTTCTGTTGTGGATGGTGGCACCCATCGGTTAGCCCGCAAAAACTGCTTCACCTCTGCTGATATCACCAAAAAACATGAAGAGTTTTCCTTGGCCATCCCTGATAAGGTCTTCTCCCTCTCTAGTGCCCAGAAATTTGCTCGTATAGAGGACATCATTGCCTACATTGAGGATTCCCTTCACCTTCATGTTCTTAACCAGGGTTCCCACCCCTTTGGTCTTAGCCTTTTCTGCTTGGGGGATGCTTTTGAAAGGGACTCTTTGGTCGCCTTTAACCCGCAATGGGTAGGCGACTGCCTTCTTCGCTTTTTCAAATATGATGAGGCCCCCTTGAACTTTCGTCGTACTGTCCTTACCATAAAACTTTGGGTCATGTTTCTCGGTCTGCATGAGGATTTGAGAGAATTCTGCCAAATCAAGATGTTATGTGCTTCGTTTGGCCAACTCCTTTTGTAGGGTAAGGATGACATGGTGATCACTGATACCTTGGCTTGTGTTTTGGTGGAGGATATCCTAGATATCCCTAGGAGCAATGTAGTCAATCATGGTCTGTAATGGGGGGATAAGTCGTTCTTGGACCATCCCAGTTGTGCCTTTCAACGCTTCATCCATTGATGACTTTCCTGGTGATGAGGTTCCTCTGCCTCCTTTTTATGGTAACCCCCATCCCATCAGCGGCCCGATTGTTCCCGACTTTTTTCAGAATGTTGGCTCCCCTGCTCCATGCTCTTTAGAGAGATCTGTTGGTGACTTACCCTCCCTTGGCATCTCTGTTGCTAGCCCCAGTAGACTCCCTACTTCTAAGAAGGTAGGAGAGCCCTCAGCTCAAGCCCCTCCTGCACCTCCGCCTGACCCGGTGGTGATTGTCTTGATGAATTCTTTCAGAGATTGGATTGCTGACCTGGATCGCTCGGCTGACGGAATGGCACATTCTCTAGTGGTTCCTATGGCAAGGGTTACTCTTCACCCAGAAAGTCATGAGATCCTAAGCATCCATTTGAGACCAGTGGTACAGACCATGACCCCCTGAGTCCAGGGCTCCTCCCTGCTTGATAGAAATGCAGCCTCAAACTTGCCAAAGTGCCCCCGCCTGGCATTCATGAGTTTTCTCCTGCCTCCCCAACCAACAACCTATCTCATAGCCCCTTGCACTGTATGATCACAAGGTCTATGGCTAAACAGAAGGGCAAGGTGCCTCTCATTGAGGGTAGTGATCGTAGAAGTCAATGCCTGAGCAAAATCTCCAAAGGAAATAAGGTTGTGCAGGATTCAGCGCTGGTAATTTATGGCCGAAAGGGGGAGATTTCTAGAAGGGCTCTTACTAAGGGTACTTCTTCTCATGATTATTTTGATTCATTTAATGAATTATCGAGATTATCTGATATTGCAAATGTTCATGAAAATTTTCCCGAAATTCCTGTTAAGCTACTATGCGCTGACCAGTTGCACCCAAAAGCTTAAGCTGATGGGAAAAGTTAGACAACTCACTTATACACTCCAACACTCCCCCTCACATGAGGCTCCCTTGGGCCTCTAACGTGGAAAATAAGAGTGGAATTGCGTCCGTCATGATTCGAACTCGAGACCTCTGGCTCTGATACCATGTTAAGCTACTATGCTGACTGGTTGCACCCAAAAGCTTAAGCTGATGAGGAAAGGTAGGCAACTCACTTATACACTCCAACAATTCCCATTTCTGTGATGCAATTTGTAGTTATCGGGAAGTGCCAAATCTCTCCTTCGAAGGTGAAGGCTGAAATGCTCCTTACTCCGAAGATTGAGCCAGATGAGTCGACCTCAAAATCAAGCTGAAGGAGATGGAGGAGTACCAAGCTGGTGGGAAGGTGTTAATCGAAGTCACTATGATCAGTTGGTATTATGCAACTCTGATGTTAATAATGTGTTGGAAGTATGTCCTGTTTGTTGGAAGGTGTTGGAAGTATGTTTTGCTTGTTGGAAGTATTAAACTCTACGCTATTTTGTGTGATGATGGGGCGGTTATTCCCCTTTTAATGGTTCTATTATGTTGGTTACCTCTGAGCAGACATGTACTATTGTTTAATTACTCTCTAGTCTGGTATGAAGATACTCTTAATTTGACGACCTTGAGTTACTTTTCCTGGACAAAGATCATGGATTCTCAATTCTGTTACAAAATTTTTTGCCGCCATGGATTTGAATTTGACCCATTCTTGAACTTGGAAGATTCTCACAAGGAAGATTAGAGGTTTGGGCTCAAAAGAGAAACATCAGGCCGTCCGTAGTGCAATAACAGAATATAAATGTGGGCAACATCTACTATGCAATCTGAGTTTTTGTGCAATCATGCAATCATCCATCCTCATCAATTAGATGTTCATCTTAGGGTGGTTGTATTTTTTCATTTAACCCCTTCCACTTGGAGTTCTCACAAAGAGGGAGTTATGTGAAAAAAGATAACCACCATAAGATGAACAAATGAGGATGGATGATTGCATGATTGCACAAACACTCAGATTGCATATTAGTTGTTGCCATAAATGTGACATTTTGTGCCTCCAGGAAACTAAAAAAGAGATCTCAAAAGATCTTATTAGGAAAGTTGCCCCACACAATTTTCATAATACGTTTTCTCTCCTTCTCATGGATCCTCAGGGGGCATACTAGTATCTTGGCCCAGTTCGAGGTTTTATGGAGAGGTACTATATATAGTGCACTTTGTTGTCGTCATGAAGTTTTCTTCAGCTGCAAATGGCGATTCTTGGTTTCGGACAGTAGCTTATGGCTCTTATCAAGATGCTCAAAGAGTAATCGTAATGGTTATCAGCCTTAGAACCATATGATGATAGTAACTAGATTTGGATTGGAGACTTTAATATCTACAGATCCAATGATAATAGGAACAAACGAGAAGGCAATATACCTAGAATGGGGCTTTTTAATGATTTAGTCCACGCACTGGGTATGATTGAGATTCCTCTAAAAGGACACAAATATACATGGAGTAATTTTCAGACAGATCCCCTAATGATTCAATTGGATTGGTGCTTCGTAAATGCTAACTGGATGGGTTCATATGCTAACACTACAATGTTAGCACTCCCACGTTCTATCTCTTATCATATGCCATGCATGGTGCAAATATCTACCAACATACCCAAGTCCCCAATATTCAGATTTGAAACTTTCTAGCCCAAGTTACCTGGATTCTTTGAAACAGTAGAGCATTTATGGAAAAATGGTCCATTCCAGCATAACACTGTAACAAGAATTGCTGCCAAGTTCATGACTCTTCCTTAGACGCTGAACAAATGGGACTGCCCTCAAGCTAATCTGCCCAAAATCATCAGTAATTGTAAAAATGTTATACGAGTGCTGGACATATTGGAGGAGCGGCGTCATCTCTTTTTTGCAGAATAAAACTTTCGTATCATAGTTAATGTTAGGTTTAATCCACATCGGATATTGATGATGGGGGAGCCCAACATATAAGGTGGAGGGAACCTCACCTATCAGGCTAGTCTTTTGGGTTGAGGTGGCCCAGGACCTTGGTTGGTGCTCCGGTTGGGCCTGTTTGCGTAGCAGGTCCGTTGCGATCTGGGCTTGCGGCAGGGGCTCGTCTGCGTGACGGACCGGACCGCGTTCTAACAAGTGGTATCAGAGCCAGGTCGGAAACCTGTAACATCTCTCGGGCCACACACGGATATCGGACTGTCGGAGAGATCTCTCGGGCCACATGAAATCGGGCTGTCGGAGTGGTGTCCACCCGAGTGTGAAGGGGAGTAGGACCACCCGATGTGTGATGAAGGGGGAGATTGTTAGGTTTAATCCACATCGGATATTGATGATGGGGGAGCCCAACATATAAGGTGGAGGGAACCTCACCTATCAGGCTAGTCTTTTGGGTTGAGGTGGCCCAGGACCTTGGTTGGTGCTCCGGTTGGGCCTGTTTGCGTAGCAGGTCCGTTGCGATCTGGGCTTGCGGCAGGGGCTCGTCTGCGTGACGGACCGGACCGCGTTCTAACAAGTGGTATCAGAGCCAGGTCGGAAACCTGTAACATCTCTCGGGCCACATGAAATCGGGCTGTCGGAGTGGTGTCCACCCGAGTGTGAAGGGGAGTAGGACCACCCGATGTGTGATGAAGGGGGAGTTTGTTAGGTTTAATCCACATCGGATATTGATGATGGGGGAGCCCAACATATAAGGTGGAGGGAACCTCACCTATAAGGCTAGTCTTTTGGGTTGAGGTGGCCCAGGACCTTGGTTGGTGCTCCGGTTGGGCCTGTTTGCGTAGCAGGTCCGTTGCGATCTGGGCTTGCGGCAGGGGCTCGTCTGCGTGACGGACCGGACCGCGTTCTAACAAGTGGTATCAGAGCCAGGTCGGAAACCTGTAACATCTCTCGGGCCACACACGGATATCGGACTGTCGGAGAGATCTCTCGGGCCACATGAAATCGGGCTGTCGGAGTGGTGTCCACCCGAGTGTGAAGGGGAGTAGGACCACCCGATGTGTGATGAAGGGGGAGATTGTTAGGTTTAATCCACATCGGATATTGATGATGGGGGAGCCCAACATATAAGGTGGAGGGAACCTCACCTATCAGGCTAGTCTTTTGGGTTGAGGTGGCCCAGGACCTTGGTTGGTGCTCCGGTTGGGCCTGTTTGCGTAGCAGGTCCGTTGCGATCTGGGCTTGCGGCAGGGGCCCGTCTGCGTGACGGGTCGGACCGCGTTCTAACAAGTGGTATCAGAGCCAGGTCGGAAACCTGTAACATCTCTCGGGCCACACACGGATATCGGACTGTCGGAGAGATCTCTCGGGCCACATGAAATCGGGCTGTCGGAGTGGTGTCCACCCGAGTGTGAAGGGGAGTAGGACCACCCGATGTGTGATGAAGGGGGAGATTGTTAGGTTTAATCCACATCGGATATTGATGATGGGGGAGCCCAACATATAAGGTGGAGGGAACCTCACCTATCAGGCTAGTCTTTTGGGTTGAGGTGGCCCAGGACCTTGGTTGGTGCTCCGGTTGGGCCTGTTTGCGTAGCAGGTCCGTTGCGATCTGGGCTTGCGGCAGGGGCTCGTCTGCGTGACGGACCGGACCGCGTTCTAACAGTTAAAAAGCATTTAGCTCAGCTTCTAAATTTTCAGATGGAATAGTGGTAAAAGAGAAAAACTGTCAGATGGACAAAGTTGGGGAACCAGTCTGCAAAATTCTTTCATGCTGCAGCCACTGAAAGACATAGAATAAACTCCATCCCCGGTTTGAAATCAGAAGATGGTTGCATCATTACAGATCATCAAAATAAAGCAGAATTATTAAGGGAAGCATATGTTAACATCCTGGCCCAATGTCAACAACCCCCAATGCTACTTGATCTAGAATCTTTACTCCCACACTTCAGTTCTCTCCAAAATCTAGGAGATCGAGTATCCAAAGAGAAAATTGACAGTGTCGTCCGAATGCTCCCAATCGGTAAGGCTCCAGGGCCTGCTGGTTTCAATAGCAAATTTATTAAAACTTGTTGACACATCATCAAGGATGATATATATATATATATATATATATATATATATATATATATATATATATATATATATATATAAAGTTTGCGAGGATTTCTTAAATCATCATGTGAGTATTCAACCTCTTAACTCTTCATATATCACGCTAGTGCCAAAGGTGCCTAACCTTACTAGAGTTCAAGACTTCTGGCCCATCTCTCTGTTAAATAGTATAGTTAAACTTATCACTAAGATCATGGCTGAGCGTTTGTAGAAAGTTATCATCCCCTTAATTCATCAGAATCAATATGATTTCATAAAGGAGAGTTCTATTCAAAACTGTGTGGCATGGTCCTATGAGTATCTTAATCTTTGCAGTGTCTCCAGAAAGAAGATAGTAATACTGAAGCTTGATTTTGCAAAGCCATTTGATACTATTGAGCACAATGCTATCCTGTCGGTTATGTATCACATAGGCTTTCCACTATCATGGATTAACTGGACTTACGATCTCTTTAGCACTGTGACTTCCTCCATCTTCCTAAATGGTGTGCCAGGAAGACCGTTTCAGTGCCGTTGAGAAGTACGTCAATGAGATCTTTTATCCCCTCTCCTCTTTTCTCTAGTTGGAGAATTATTGCAATACATTCTTAACGAGGCAATAAACAAAGGGGTTCTACTTTGTCCGATCCAAATTGTTGGAAGCCAAGACTTTCCAATTCTTCAATATGCTAACGGCACTCTTCTTTTCCTGAATGCCTCGCAGAGAGATCTGTTCTTCCTAAAAAGTATCTTATATGGATTCTTGGCATCAACGGGCCTGCAGGTCAATTTTAGTAAATCCTGTTTGGTGCTAATTAATGTGCCTAATCAGGAAGCTGCTATGCTTACACTAGTACAATAAGCCTCATCACAGGTGGCTCCAAACCTATTATCACAAACGGCTTTTAAAACCGTCTGAAACGAAGAGCCTGTGATAATCCGCAATTTCACAGACGGAGAAGTGATACCGCCTGTGAAGACAAATTATCATAGGCGGTTCTTTACTTAGGCTAGCCGCCTGTGAAGATATTTTATCACAGACGGGTCGTGCAACATATATAACCGCCTGTGATAAATGTCTTATCACAGACGGGTATTGAAGCATAACTAACCGCTTATGATAATGTGTCTTCACAGGCGGGTATTGAAGCATAACTAACCGCCTATGATAATAGTGCTATGACAGGCAGACGTTTACCTACATCAGCCATCTGTGAAGACCTTTTAACGTAGCCGGTTTCTACCATAACAATCACCGCCTGTGAAAATTAGGTTATCACAGATGGTTCTTTACTTGTATCTAGCCGCCTATGATAATTTTTTTCACGGTCATGCCTAGCCATTGGTTAATAACCGCTTGTGATAAGGTATAACCTATGCAATACTACTGCTGTTATTTCTAATTTCCAGGTCAATTCAATATAATCACAGAACAAAAAACAACAATACCATCACAGAACAAAAGTTAACAATATTATCATCACAGAAGTCAATTTCACTAAAACAATATACATATGTACAAGTTACAGATACAATTCATCTCAAAGTTTACAAGTTTTCACTAAAAACTGTTCCTATTAGCATAGTTGCAAAGTTCTGGCACATCAGCTGCTGCACAATTCTTATCAAGGAACTTCCCTTTTTTGTGCAAAATTTCACGACGAATGAACTGACAGAGTTCAGCAGCAATCCTGTCGGCTCCTCCACTAGGAATACTTCTACAAACCGGCCATTCTTCGTTCAGATTCTTCCTGTGCTGCAATATAACACATAACAAGGTTTAGAATGTATTGGTTTGAACAATCTCAAATTATAGATCAAAGTGAGAGTATACAGGAATTTATTTGGTATTTTGGAGCAGTTGTACTATGAGCAATTAAATTTTGAAGTTGGAATCAAAATATGAAAATAATGTTTCTGGTAATATTGAACAGCAGAGAATATAAGCATTAAACTATGCTAGTTACAATGAAAATGAAACACAAAAGTAAAAAAATAAGGTATCGACATTAAGGATAACTTACATCCTCACGATTCACTCTGTATACGTCAGCGGTCCGAAGATGCTCGCATACATAATAGCCGCATAAGACACTCCCAGCAGGCTGCTTCGGACAAGCATAATATGTTTTAATGTTCAATGCATTCGTAATAGGAGGTCTCTGACCGCCAAGCTGTTCCACGTAAAACCGCCAAGCGATGTAATACAAGAAATGTCATATAAAACTTGTCAACACATTCTAAATGTGCGTAAATTAAAATTATTGAATAAACATACAGTTTTAAAATGGAAAGGAAATTTTTGTAACGATCTGGTGAGAAATCGGCCGAGTCCAAGACTGTTGCCATTCCCTGCGTTGGCTTGATGAAGATCATTATATAGTGATTACTGCAAACATACAAACACACATGTTTACAATTACCAATAATTGCTATTTCAATGTCATGTGTCGAACTTACTCGAAGTGGTACGGAGCCTTTACGAAGTCCTTGCCGTCTCTGACAAAGTTAAACATCGCATGTCCTATGTAAGCTGCAACTTCTGTCTTTCTATCCTTCTTAAGTTTTGCAATTGCTTTTTCAAAATCTCTTTTGTTCATGTGTTTGTACTGTCCTGAGTCTCGATTCGCCTGGACGTCGAATAGCGACTTTGCAATCCTAGTAGGGTCAAGGATACCTGTCTTGTGCTCCAACTTTTCATTATCCATGTATTGCATCCTATTGAAGAAGTCCAGAATTGTTATAATCTCATGAAATGCATATGCGTGTAGTAAGAAAAGCAAATACAAAATATTAGAGCACTTACAAGCACCAGACGAGCAGCAGGTTGATTTTGAGCATGCCCTGATGGAAAAGGGAATGCAGCTCTTCAAATAAAATGACTCATTTATCTACTCCAGTGCTCCATAATGTTGCTTTTGGAATACGAAATGTGACGCAATTAAGACCATATTTTGTGCTGGCAATGATGTACCACTCATGCATTGTTCTGAGCTGGACGGATTGTTTGCTAAGTTGTACGGATGTCATGGACGACTTTCCATTCGCAAATTTAGGAGGAACATCCTCAAGCTTGTATATTGGAACTCCTGGTTTAACTAAAGCCGTCCGCCGATTATACATGACACCATCTTCTTCCCACTCCTCGATATCTTCTAATGCTGGCTCATGAGAAGAATGAGATGCACTCGATTTTCTAATATTTTCCTTCATAGCTTCCAAATACTTTGACACTTCTGATGAAGGTTTATTAATTTCGTATGAGCTAACTTTGATAGGCACTGATGATCGAGGAGTAGTCGTCGAAAGTTGGACACTGGCTTGTTGTTGAACCTGTGGTTCCACTGATTGCTCTTTACTCCCAGCAGTTAGCTCTAGTACTACTTCAAGCTGTTGCTCAACTGGTTGCTCTTTACTAGCAACAGCTTGCTCTGGTACTGCTTGAAGCTGTTGTCCAACTTGTTGCTCTTGGATATCATCCTTGCTGAGACATAGGTGCAGTGGATCTTCCCGAACTGGGAGTGGATCTTCATGCACTTTCGCCTTAGAAGATGGGGTTGCAGTATTTGGAGATGCGACGGGGCTAGAAATTGGCTCATCGTCCAACACGATATCGCGTCGGTGTCAAAGGATTAATTGGTTGATAGCCTGCCCCAGAGTCGCGATCCCCTCAGGTGTGACGTGGTCTATTTCATAATCTTCATAATCATTATCAATGATCTGAAGAACTTGCACCACAACATAATACAACAGAAGTGGATTCCCATTGAAGTCACGATTAGGCTTTGCCATAGCAGTGGCAACCGGTTTGGTTTTGTTCCCTGCTCTGCCTATCGGGACAAGAAGACGACAAGATTTGTCGTTAGCAATATCATTAACAGGGAACTTATGGGTTGACCCTGAGCCTGGCACAGAACCAACACTGCTAGGGTAGGCAGTTAGAGATACGAATTGCTCCTTTTGCACCGGAACCATCACTGTACTCAGTGCCACTAATTCTCCTGATTGTCTAAGTTGTTCCATTATTTCTTGCATATTTTCTTTGACCTTTTGAGCAATCGTTTCATCAAGTGTTTTCTTAAACTTCTCACGTCTTCTATATGTGTCTTTATCTTTAGGGAAACCATCTAGCCAAGACATTTGAGAAGAGACCGCTCGAACCCGTCCGCTGTGTTCAGGGTTTCCTAAGATAGCGGTAAGTTGGTCATTCTCCCTCTTCAGCTTGAAGAGACCCTTCTGTTGCTTTTCAATTACTTCTTTCATTTTATCCTCCACTTCATTCAGAGAGTCGAGCTTTTCAAGTTTGCCCTCGCTGGTCAAACCTGACCGAGCAAAGACCCAGCGTTGGGTTCGCTCATCGCACCCTTCTAATGGGTGAGGATTGCCCTTACTGGTAATTTCGTCTAATATCTTATTCCATTTTTGGACTTTGGGGGCATATCCGGCAGACCCCAAGCAATGATGGTAGTTGTTCTTTTTTGCAAGCTCTGACCTAGTTGCACTCAGAGCTTTAGCATAAGGTGTGCTCTTTTGATGAACAAACTCTTGCCACTGAGCTTGTGTGATTTTTTCCATCTTCTTCGGGCTAGGGACATTATCGGCCTTAACATAAGCATTCATTTCACTCTTCCAGCATCGAAACTTCTTGCCGCAAGAGACCAATGTTGCTTTCTTTACATCTTCTTTTGTGCCTTTGGGGAACTTGAAATTTTTCTTTATCTTTTCCCACAACTCATTCTTGGTCTGCTCGGGTAATTTCCTCCAATTCTCGGTTGTGATCGGCACAACCTTCCTAACAAGAAAACCGCATATATTACGGTACTTGGTAACTGAATCCAATGGTTTTTGGGGAAGCCCACCTGGACCGACCTATGTTATGTACATGATGCGGTCCAATGGACCCTTATTGGGACCTCGTTGCCCTCATTTCCGCTTGAGTGAAGCTGAGGATTCATCCATTGGAGAACCTTCTGCGGTTTTAGGAGCCGATGTCACCTCATTGTCTTCGCAATTAATCTAGGTAGAAAAAAATTATAAGACTTTGTATACTTGACAACCAACATTAACTTGAACTGCTGAAGTTAAGATTCGTGATTCATACCTCGTCGGCAGGATCATATTCCGGGTCTAGATCCACTGAAGTCTTTTTAATTTTTATATTCGGAAAAGGATCCGGTGGACTGTGATAGGAGCCTGAACTGCTGGAGTCAGTAAACTCCATATTGTCTTCTTTGTTGTTACTACCAGGACCAGTCTTCTTATGGCTTTCCATGCTAGATCTAATAAGATAAAAAATCTAATAAATGGCATATTAACTCTACATGAAGTGTTGCATGAATAAAAATATGGAAGCATTCTAGGATTTGATAAGGCATTCTAGGGTTTAAGGCGACTGACCATTAGGTTCCTATACATTGCGAGGGTGACAAGCATGTTAAAGTTGATCACCAGCAATGGCAATTTTATCTTTTTATTCTAAATAGGCTAGCTTCATTCAGAGTAGCTGCAGGCGAGAAGAGACACTCTTTTTCAGCAATCATCTCTACAACCGTGGGATTTGCACGGTAAAAAAAGATAAAAGACCCACATTCTCAAACGAATCAGGAATCCGGAAACATTCACCAAAATCTAATCCCGGTGTGCCCGGCCGCACCAAATGGGCTCATCATGGCAGCAGGTTCAGACATCATGAAAGCCATTATGTACCCCACATATGATGGCACCAAGGATTTTTGGGATGGTCAATTGTCTTGGCTGTTTAGAAAACAGGACAGGGAAGTCGGTGCCTCCTATAGTGATAAACTTAGTGAGTTCTAGAGGTTCACATAGTTTAGGTGACTTGATCAAGTCTGGGCATATGAAACCTTTGGTGGAATATTTCTGATAGGATGGGATTAACCAGGTCGAGGGGTTGGGGGCTTATTTTTGAAATCCCCCTTCATGTGACTCCAAATCCTATATGGATTGTAACTCAATTCGTACTAGGACTAGGACTAGGACTGGTTCCTAAACTAAATCTGACTCCTAACTCTATTCAGAGTAGGACTCTACTAATATCGTTAAGGACGAAATCTGCTTTATCTAGAACAATCATATACCCCTAGACTGGTGTTTTCGCAACTTTGTCCAAAGTCCAAGTTCGACTCCTCTACTGGGTGCACCAGATACCCAGATCATCCAACAGAAATGAAGTCCCAATATATCTAGTTTGATACAAATGGTGCTAACAAATCATAAATGGGTACATAAACTTTTTTCCTGTGAATTGCCTTAATATTAAGCTGAGTTCAATAATGGGATACATAATTGTTTTAACGCATGCAATCCTTCTGTAATTCTTCACATCATCATGATTGAATAAGCTATTCAATAAACAAACTCATAGTCATATAACAGCTACACTATCAGCAAGAATTATTCAACATAGTAATATATCATTCTCCCAAGAATAAGATACATATATGTTTATTGTACGTGTTCATGTATTTCAATTTGACCATTGTACTAAAAAATGCAAATCGTAGCCACTAATTTCGTTCAATTGTGCAAATATGGCCATTATCATCACAATCCTATGTATTTGAGTGACATATCATATGTTTGGCATCCAGCACCGCTAGAATATGGACACAACTACTTCCAATAGAGTTCTCATTGCAGTTACCCCCTCAACCTAACTCATTTTGTGTATCGAGTGTGAGTCACCATGAAAATTCCAGTTCATTACGTATTCGAATTCCGGTCAGGTGAGGACATTGGGTTGCTGGAACTGCTGCTGCGTAGAATTGATGGAAGTACACCGACAACCCAAGGATGCCTACCCACCGAACCCTAACCAAAGATGCCACCGAACTTGACAGTTTTTCGAATTCCATCGAACCCTAACCAAGGATGCCTACCATTTTCCAATTCCCAAACCCTAACCAAGGATATGCAAGGCAGCGGCGAGGGCGGGGAGGGAGGCGGCACGGCGAAGGAGGATGGAAGGTCGAAGGGTTTAGGGTTTACCTTGAAGCTCGGCGGCGACGGCAATGGCTTCGCTCGGCGTACCTGGAAGTGACGAGGGCGAAGCTCGGTGGCGACGGCGAAGCTCGGCGACGGCGAAGCTCAGCGGCGTACCTGGAACTGACGAGGGCGAACACTTGGAGGCGAACAAAATTTTGGCAGCCTAACGGCGTCTAAGTGTTTCGCCCGAGTTAGGTTTTTCCAACGCTGCCGAGGGGTATATATATAGACTCCCATTTTCTTAGGCGGATTTTAAGTACCGACCGCCTGAGAAGATTGTTACCTCAGACGGGTTTTACTTACCAACCGCCTGAGAAGATACAATTATCTCAGGCGGTTGGTTAGTAACACCTGTCTGAGATAAACATCTTCTCAGACGGTTATTAATTACCAACCGTCTGTGAAGATATTTACTTCTTCTTAATTAATATGTGTTCATAATTTGATGAACGCCTACATAAAGACCCCTCACCAACCGCCTGTGAGGTTCTTAATTAATATGTGTCGATGACCGTGCGCGACCTTTCTTTTCCCCGAGGCGCGACCTTTCAATGCGCGGTAAACTAACTGCTCCATCTTCCACTCTGCGCGGCCTTAAAGACGCGCTATCACCCGTTAGTTCTCCACAAGCGCATCGCTCACTTTGAATCCTCTTGTTTTCTTTGTCTTCCTCCGCTCCGATGACCCAACACCACTATGGTCGACCTTCCGCCAAGCCCTCCGAGGGAGCCACCTTGCAAGAAACTATGTTGCAGCTCCCCCGAGAAGATCAACACCGAGCAGCGCCTCCTCATGGTGCAAGAGGCGTACAACAATACGTCTCGCGCCATGAGTGCCCTGGGGCTGGGTACCCTTCTAGAGTATCCTGGAATGGGTACCATCAGCCACTACCTCTACGCCCTCACGTGGGTGGCTGATCGTCTCGACATTCTGTTCGCGACGATGGCCCAGGTTCTTGGCCCCGAGGGCCATAGAACGCTGGTGGAGGCGACGGCTAGCAACCTCGGGGTTGCACCACCGGTGCAGCCGACCCTGTCTCCTGTTGCACCGGTGCCGGAGTCACCGCGGGAGGAGGAGGAGGAGGAGGAGGAGGAGGAGGAGGAGGAGGAGGAGGAGGAGGAGGAGGAAGAGGAGTAGGAGTAGGAGTAGGATTTAATTAGTTTTTCTCTTTGTTGTTTTTAGTTGCTTCTGTTTTGTAAATATTGTTAATGAATGAAATCTATCTTTGTTCATCTATGTGATTGAATATTACTTGTGTATCTTGTGTGTTCTTGTGTGTTCTTGTGTAAATATTGTGCATCTTGTGTGTTCTTTTGTGAGATGTGTGATTGAATATTGTTAATGAATGAGTATCTTGTGTGTTCTTCAACTGTATGAATGAATGAATGTGTAGTGTGTTCATCATTAATTAAAACACGTCTGAGAAGAAGATTATCTCAAACGGTTGGTAAGTAATACCCGCCTGAAATAAACATCTTCTCAGACGGTTGGTAAGTACCAACCGCTTGTGAAGATATTTATTTCTTCTTAATTAATATTCTTGATTAAATGTGGTCCTTTAAAAAGGCAAAAATCCACTTTCTTGTAATATTATTGATAAGTAAAGGTTACCATTAAATTGCACTTCATAAATCCTTTGAAATTGGTCAGAACATAAAAAACATACAACAAATGCTATTTTTCATTTTTCTATCTTGATGAATATAATGTTTTTTTCATTTATTTTTTCAGTGGACATTTTTACTCATCATATCAACCTCTATGAATTTTTTCAGATTTTATTAAATTTTTTTGAATCAATGTGTGTTCATAATTTAATGAATGCCTCAGATGTATATGAGCATTTAGTTAGAATGGTGGATAATTTGAAGTTTGACATGTTGGAATGCTTTTAAAAAATTAAAAAAATTCATACATGTATAAATTATACAAATATGTTCATACCAACAATTTTGAGTGAAGGAACTTTTTTTATGAGATACACAAATGTGAATAATATGTGAGTAGAAATTAATTTGATATTTACCAAAACATTACAATGTCAGCTATACAAGTTTTAAAAATATTTTGTTCAGGTGGTAGATGTTAATTTTATACAAATGTAGAAGAAAGAATCATCAAATTTGGACACAATTTGCAGAATCTAAACATGTTTGAGTATTTATATTGGAATCTAAATAAAAAAGAAGCAAGGGATAAGGAAACTGAAGAACAGTATCGGGCATTATCTCAGACGGTTGGTAAGTAATACCCGCCTAAGATAAACATTTTTGAAACTACAAGATGTTAATTAACGGCCTGAGAAGATGTTAATTAACTGACGCGCCGCACGAGGTCTACGGAGAAGTTAAGAAGCCGTGGTGCAGGGACGTGTGCGCGACGTTCCACATGGATACCCGAGAGACGGAAGGATCTCTGAAGATCGTTTTCCACAGTGTTTAATTGTGCACCGCACGAGGTCTGCAAAGAGTTCAATGCGAGGGAAACGAACTGCTCCACACAGACCATATATAAGGCGCGTCGTTGGTTATGTACAAGCACAAAACTTTTGCACTCCTTTCTTCTTCTTCCATCATTCCACCTCCTAGCCCGGCACCGCCGAACCACCATAGCCATGGCCAACCTTCCGCCTCCTAGCCCGCCGAGGCAGCTACCCTGCAAGCGGATACGCTGCAGCTCCCCCCAGAGGGTGAATGATGACCAGCGCGTTCCACCACCGGTGCAGCCGGAGCCACCGGTACAACCGGAGCAATCGGCTCAGCCGGAGCAGCCGACCCACTCTCCTGCTGCATCATCGCCAGAGGAGCAGGAGGAGGAGGAGGAGGAGGAGGAGGACGACGACGACGATGATAACGACGACGATGACAATGGCGACAACGACGGCCACCACCACCATGGTGACAACGACGACGACGACGAGTCAGAGGAGGACCGCGCGTGGTTTGAGAAGTTGGAGGAGAGGGCGGAGGAGGTGAGGCCATAGTGTAGTTTAAGGAGTTCTTGTACATATTTCTTTTGTAGTTTTAGGAGTTCTTGTACATGTTTAGCTTCAATTCTGTTCTTGTACATATTTCTTGTGTTTTGTAATATACATGTGTTCATTCGTGTCAATGAATACTGGTGTGTTAGAATTTCTGGATTTCAATCAAGTGAATGTGCTCTAAATGCTCATATGTATATCAGCATTTAGTTAGAATGGTGGATAATTTGAAGTTTGACATGTTGGAATGCTTTTAAAAAAATTAAAAAAATTCATACATGTATAAATTATACAAATATGTTCATACCAACAATTTTGAGTGAAGGAACTTTTTTTTATGAGATACACAAATGTGAATAATATGTGAGTAGTGAATGTAGGCCTAGAGGGGGGTGAATAGGCCTTTTTGATTTTTCTCGGTTCCTGTAACACTCAGCAACAAGGTCAAAACCAGAGATATCGGACTAGTCCGGTAATGTGCGGACTAGTCCGGTTTTCACGGGCTAGGTTGATCAAGTTCAGACAATTTGATTGATTCATTAATGTTTGCAGCGGAAATATAAACTTGAATCTCAATTTAATAGTTGTCTGTCAGATTCTATTGTAGTTAAAGCTCTTGATCAACAATTAGACTCAAATTGAATAAAGTGAATCAAACCCTAGATTAAATTGATCAAATTAGATGAAGAACACAAAAAGGACAAGACACACGATTTATCCCGTGGTTCGGCTACCACGAAGGCAACCTACGTCCACGTTGAGGAGCCCACAAAAGGACCGGGTCTTCTCCAACCCTTTCCTCGTCGGATCGCCACGAAGGCCAATCCTCTTCCACTACTCACAAGGGGTAAATAACCAAGTTGAAGGGGCGTTCTCACACGTTGAGAGCTCCCTTGATTACAACTCACAATGACACCAATAACACACTCGAAAATTACAAATTGAAACGTAAGAGTGTGTTAGAGAATCAAACCAAGAGCTCAATGATGTGTGCCAAGTGTCTCTCCAATGATCTAGAAGTGATCTTCAATGGATTGATTGATTTTGCACTTAATTTCGTGGAGAGAGATGGTTTTTGAGTCTCTTGGGAGGTGTGACGGCGCTAGGGTTCGAGAGATTGTAAAAGTGGGTCGTGCACCTCTATTCATATGGGGTTTCTAAAAGTGACCGTTAGGGTTCAGAAAGATCGGACTAGTCCGTGGTGGTCACCGGACTAGTCCGGTGTGCTGTGTGTAGCAAACCCTAAGTGTCCAGGAATATCGGACTAGTCCGGTTGACAACGGACTTGTCTGATTTCACTACTGGAAATCTTCGGACTAGTCCGATTGCCATCGGACTTGTCCGGATATATGAAACCCTAAGTGATTGGGATGACAAGTCCGCACTTGGAGGACTTGTCCGATTTAGATCAGTGTGTATATCGGACTAGTCCGTGGTGACACCGAACTTGTCCGAAGTGGATCAGAATGAATATCGGACTAGTCCGGATCACAACGGACTTGTCCGATTTTGTGTGACTTGTGCATTGTGTTGAGGACTAGTCCGCATTGGGGAGGACTAGTCCGAAGTGGATCAGAAAGATATCGGACTAGTCCGGTGGAGACCGGACTTGTCCGATCTAGTGCAGAATGTGATATCGGACTAGTCCGGCTGATATCGGACTAGTCCGGTCCTGTATAACTTTGTGCATTGTATGTGTGTGCTTGAAAGTGATTGAGCTCTTGGGTGTATTTCCTTAACACACTCTATACATAATAATCTACTATTTTCTTCTTCTTGAGCTCAAATTCACTTTGCTTCTCATTTCCCTTCTTTTTGGCATTTTGCTCATTTTTCATCATTTGCCTGCATTCATCTCAACAAAAGGATTAGGATCCCAATTGCTTGTCATAAATCATCCAAAACCCACAAGGGAGTCCTAGATGCACTTTCAATCTCCCCCTTTTTGGTGATTGATGACAACCAATTGAGATTTCACAAAATAAGGCAAAAAAAATGAGATTTTCATAAAGTATGCACATATGACTCAAAAATACATCAAGCAACAAGAGAATTATCCATATGTGCATTCTTTATGGTGGGATGCATACTAAGTGCATGAATACATTGAGAATGACAAAATTTGCATTAACCAACCGGTATCAAATGCATATGACCTTCCAGGGGCAAAAACACAGTTTTCATCACACACTCCAAATGAATTAAGCAGTTCATCACAGGACCAAACTTAATATGAAAACAGAGTTAAACTATTACAATCACAAATGAAAGATAAAGAGAACTCTCTCCTCGCACCCTATCACAGCTAAAGCTAAGACTCCCCCTCAATCTCTCCCCCTTTGGCATCAAGACACCAAAAAGAAGGAGAGAAGGGTCCTAGGGTCTTCACTCTTTACTGTCGGTCCTCTCGTCATCGTCTTCATCTTCTTCGCTTTCTGCTTGACGAGGAGGAGAGGGAGGAGGAGGAGCGGAGCTGCTCGAGCCCCCAATGCCAAAATAGGCAAGCTCGGAAGGGGTCAAGGGCCCGAGCTCGGTGAAATCCGGGTCAGACTCCTCAGATATTACTGGAGATCCAATGGGGTCGATCTCCAGCTTCCGACAGATTTGCTCCACATTGGCCTTTATATACTTCATGTCCTCCTTTCTTTTCTTGTTGAGTTTGTGGACCTTCACTTCGGTCTTTTTGCAGGAGGAGAAGATTGCTGACAAGTATTTGAGGATCCCACTGGCGGATCCTCTCAGAGGGGCTTCCCTAGAGGTAGGGACCTCCCTAGCACTGCTTCTTGCTCTTGTCGGTGCCTCGGGACTGGAGACCGGTGAGGGAGCAGCCTGGATGCTCACTGGTTGAGGCTTCTGAGGCCTCAAGGGGGTGTGCTCCACATCCTTCATGAACTCAATGCCTGTGACTTTCTCAATCACATACATGAGGTAGGGAGCATAGCCACATGACCTGTTAGGCGTACAGGATATGTTGACCATATCATTCCAAATGTACTCCGCTACATCAAATGGGCGGTCCCTGCTTATGACTCTCATTAGGGTTCTGAGGTAACCCTGCACGCTCCCAGCATCTCCATCTTTAGGAGCTATAGTCTTCCTTAACACTCTGTTGAGGACCACAAAGAATGGTTTCATGTGCTTTGTAGAGGGAGGAACATACTTTGAGTTAGGCTCATATAGGAATTTCATCCTGTCCTTCTCCATGACACCAATGTTGTGGATGATCAGCCTGTCAGGTCCAGAGGTGTCCAGATGGAGCAGATTATTGAACTCCTCTTGAGTGATACTATACTTAGATCCATGTGTCATCCAAGTAACACTCTCTTCATCCTCACTTGAGAAGTGGCATGTTGCAAAGAACTGTGCAATCACTTCATCATTCCAGTTATGCCTGAAGGCAAAGAGATCCTTCAGGCCATGCCTCTCAGCTGCAGCAATGACCTCATCAAAGGCTGAGCACTTCTTCTTCTCTAGGTGGGCCCAGTCAATCCACTGACTGTGCACCACCGGTGTCTTCATCGGGAGATACACTGATTTGTAGAAGTCTGCATGGAAGTTGCACCAAAACCTTCTATCGACAGCTTGCTTTGGCCTGCCATACCAGTCAATGCTCCTGTATTTTGCTGCAGAATCACTGCCTTTTCCGTTGAACTTCTCCTCAGTGGGGTCCCGGACCCCTTCCCTGGGAGCATGGAGCCTCAAGGGCCCAACTGGCCCCGTTGCAACTCCCTTGCCCTTTCCCTTTGCTTGCCGAAGGCCGCTTGAAGGTGTAGCAGCCTTCGAGGCGGGCTTCTTGGCACAGACCTTCCTCCGAACTTGGGGAGGAGATGTAGCAGGCCCGGAAGGTCTTTCTTGGCGTTTGCCAAGACCCGCCGAGGACCGAGATGCCACCTCGTGGTCCAACTCGGCCTCAAAGTCGGAGATTTCGTTGTCGGAGCTCGACATGATTTGAGAATGAATGAGCAAGAAAAATGACAAGTTATGCAAGGCATAGGTGAGACATGATAGTAATGGATGGCATTAGGGAATTAAGGAATTAGGTTCAGGTTCAGAAACATCGAACTTGTCCGGTGCCTAGGCACGGACTAGTCCGGGGTACCGGACTTGTCCGTGCATGGACCGGACTATTCCGGTGTTCATCCTCAAAAACCTAACAGATTGAACTGGACACAATCCCTAATGCAATTCTAGTCTAGCATACACCTAGTACATCAGATAAACATGTAACTAGTGCAGGGTGCTAGGCCAAACGATCAATGATTGAGAAAAATACGATTTCTAGGGTTTTGAAGGTTTTTACCAAAGAAATCATTGGAGACTTGAAGTTTTGGGGGTTTGAGGCCGGACTAGTCCGGTGGAATCAATCCCCAAGTCTTCAAGCTTGATCTCCGCCCAAACTTGTGGCTTTTCGACGGAGGACACAAGATTTGCTTTGGGAGCTCGAGCGCAAGAGAGAGAAAGGCGTGAGCAAATGTGGGGATGAGTAGATTAGGGTTTGGTGGCGGCTAGGGTTATGGACACGAGAAATCGAACAAGTCCGGACATGACCGGACTAGTCCGAAGTCATCCAGAGACCTATATCGGACTAGTTCGTGTTCTGTCGGACTAGTCCGGCCTAACCAGCACTCTGCGGACTAGTCTGCATGGGCGGACTAGTCCGGATAACCACGGACTAGTCCGTGGTTACCAGGAAAGAATTGCATAGCCCATTCATATATATTTGAAGGTTCAATAATAGAGAATAGAGAGGCAAAACAATTCAAGCAATCTTGATGAATTTGATCAGTAAGCATACAACAATCATACAATGATCAAAATTCATCAAGACCTAATAATTGACATAGTTTTTTGAGAGAAAAATAGGGAGGGGTAATTTTCACAAATCAATCAACATTTTGAAGTAATCATACAGGTATGCAACTTTTCAAGCCACACTCTGAGAATTAAGAATATTTAGCTCATTTCGGAGTTCGCAAAAACGCTTTTCATCAAGTGGCTTGGTGAATATGTCGGCCAATTGTTTTTGTGTGTTGACATGAGAGATGGTTATGTCTCCTTTCATGGAATGGTCTCTCAAGAAATGATGTCTTATGTCTATGTGTTTAGTCCTAGAGTGCTCAACTGGATTGTGGGCTATTTTAATGGCACTCTCATTGTCACAAAGGAGAGGAATATGGTTCATATTGTAACCGTAATCCCTTAGAGTTTGTCGCATCCAAAGAAGTTGTGCACAACAACTCCCGGCTGCAACATACTCCGCTTCGGCTATGGATAAAGCAATGGAATTTTGTTTCTTAGATGACCAAGAAACCAAAGATCTTCCTAGGAATTGGCATGTGCCAGAGGTGCTTTTTCTATCAACTTTGCACCTGGCATAATCTGCATCGGAGTAACCAATGAGATTGAATTTGGAGCCTTTTGGGTACCAAAGACCAAGGTTGGGTGTATGAACTAAATATCTCAAGATTCTTTTTACGGCTGTCAAGTGACATTCCTTAGGGTTGGCTTGAAATCTTGCACACAAACATACACTCAACATAATATCTGGCCTAGATGCACATAAGTAAAGTAAAGATCCAATCATGGAGCGATATACCTTTTGGTCGACGCTCGGTCCATCTTCATTGAGATCCAAGTGGCCATTCATAGCCATGGGAGTCTTTATGGGCTTTGCCTTGTCCATGCCAAACTTCTTGAGTATGTCCTGCGTGTACTTGGTTTGGCTTATGAATGTTCCTTCCTTTTGTTGCCGCACTTGGAATCCCAAGAAGTACTTCAATTCTCCCATCATTGACATTTCAAACCTGTGTGTCATAATTCTACTAAATTCTTCACAGAAAGATTGGTTAGTTGACCCAAAAATTATGTCATCAACATAGATTTGGAAAATAAAAAGATCATTATCTAGATTTTTCGTGAATAATGTATAATCTACTTTGCCAATCTGAAAGCCATTATCAATTAAAAAATCTCTAAGACACTCATACCAAGCTCTAGGAGCTTGTTTGAGGCCATAGAGAGCCTTACGCAGTTTATACACGTGGTCGGGAAACTCTTCGTCTTCAAATCCGGGTGGTTGCTCCACGTACACCTCTTCCTTGATCGGTCCGTTGAGGAAGGCGCTTTTCACGTCCATTTGGTACAGCTTGAAATCATGGTGAGTAGCATATGCAAGTAATATTCTAATTGATTCAAGCCTAGCTACTGGAGCAAAAGTCTCATCGAAATCCAAACCTTCGACTTGTGAATAACCTTTGGCCACAAGTCATGCCTTGTTTCTTGTCACCACCCCGTGCTCGTCTTGCTTGTTGCGGAAGACCCACTTGGTGCCCACTATGTTTGCATTGGGTCTTGCCACAAGTTCCCAAACCTCGTTTCTCTTGAAGTTGTTCAACTCTTCTTGCATTGCCACCACCCAGTCCGGATCCTTCAATGCATCCTCAGTCCTGCGTGGTTCCAAAAAGGAGACAAACGAGTAATGCTCACAAAAATTAGCTATACGATATCTAGTGGTTACTCCCTTTTGGATATCACCGATGATGTTGTCGATTGGGTGATCCCTTTGAGTGCATTGGTGTACTCTTGGGTGTGGCACTTGGGGAGTTGAGTGTTGGTGATCATTTTCTTCTCCCCCTGAGTGGTTACCCTCGTTGATTTGTTGATCATCTTCATATTCTTGTGATTGATCTTGTATCGAGACTCCCCCTTGATTGTTGATCTCCTCTTGTGATTCACTTTCCTCTTGTATTTGTGACGATGACTCTTGAGTACGAACTTCTCCTAGAGCCATTCTCTTCAATGCTTGGTAAGGAGCTTCTTCTTTACCTAATTCACATTGATCAACTTGCTCCTTTTGGGAGCCATTAGTTTCATCGAACACTACGTCACGTGCCACTTCAACAAGTCCGGAGGCCTTGTTGAAAACACGATAGGCGTAAGTGTTCGAATCATAGCCAATAAGGAAACCTTCATCGGACTTCAAAGCGAACTTTGAAGTCCTGGGCTTCTTGTTCAAGATATAACATGGAGAGCCGAAAACTCGAAAATATGAAATGTTGGGTTTGTTACCGGTGAGTAGCTCATAAGGAGTCTTCTTGAGTAGTCGATGAAGGTAGAGTCGATTTGCGGCGTGGCAAGCGGTGTTAATCGCTTCCGCCCAAAATCGATCCGAAGTCTTGTATTCATCGAGCATTGTTCTTGCCATCTCTATGAGCGTTCGGTTCTTCCTTTCGGCGACTTCATTTTGTTGTGGAGAGTATGGTGCTGAAAATTCGTGCCTGATTCCCTCCTCATCAAGGTACTCCTCCACTTGTATGTTCTTGAACTCCGTGCCGTTGTCGCTCCGAATACTCTTAATCGATAGTGAGAACTCGTTTTGATCTCGCTTGAAGAATTTCTTGAGCGTTCCTTGTGTTTCTGACTTGTCATGCAAAAAGAACACCCAAGTGAAGCGGGAAAAATCATCAATAATGACTAAACCGTATTTATTTCCGCCGATGCTTATGTAAGCAATTGGACCAAACAAGTCCATATGAAGTAGTTCGAGCGGTCTTGTCGTAGTCATAATGTTCTTTGCAGGATGATGTGCTCCTACTTGCTTCCCGGCTTGGCACGCGCTACAAGGCCTGTCTTTCTCAAAAGCAACATCTTTCAAACCTCGGATGTGATCGCCCTTGAGGAGTTTTTGAAGATTCCTCATACCAACATGTGCTAGCCGTCTATGCCACAGCCAACCCATGTTGGTTTTTGCAATCAAGCATGTGTCGAGTTCGGCTTTACCCTTGTTGAAGTGAACAAGGTAAAGCTTTCCCTTCAACATACCCTTGAATGCAACGGAACCATCACTCCTCCTTGAGACGGTCACACCCTCGTTAGTAAACAAGCAATTATAACCTTTGTCACATAATTGAGATATGGACAGCAGGTTATAATCTAAAGATTCAACATGTAGAACATGAGAAAGAGTGTGTTCAGAGGATATTTCTATTTTATCGGTACCGAGCACCCTTCCTTGACTATTATCTCCGAAGTAGATGCCTTCGTTTGGGTCCTCGTTTTCTTCATATTCCACGAACATCCTCTTTTCTCCGGTCATGTGGTTGGTGCATCCACTATCTAGCACCCATTTGGATCCACCGGAGGAATAGGCCTGCAGAAACAAATTATGCCTTGGTTTTAGGTACCCAAGCTTGCTTGGGTCCTTGGAGGTTAGTTACAATACATTTGGGCACCCACACATGGGATTTTGTGTTCCCATGGCGTGGCCCAGCATAATAAGCATAAACTTTACCAATATTGTTTCTCATTAACACATAAGAGGCATCAAAGGTTTTGAACAAGAGTTGCTGTTGTTTATGGATCGGACTAGTCTGGGTAACCGGACTTGTCCGAATGACCGGACTTGTCCGGACCACCACCGGACTAGTCCGGTGCTTATGAGAGTTCACATTCTTAATTTTTGAGTTACCAGGTTGTGAGGGTCCTCCCTTCACAAAGGTAATCCTTCCCTTGTTATTCTCATGACTTCCCGCATTTTGCTTTCCATCGTAAGAGTAACCAATGCCATACTTGACATTTGGAGGTCTTTGGACCAAGTATGCACTACGTGCATAGTTGATCCTCTCCTTGTCAAATATTCCACATTGGTAGGATTTTTATCCTTTGCGGAGGTTGACTTTTCCTTCAAGCTGATGTAGACTTTACCACATTTGCACATATGAACAGGATTAGTTGAAGTGTGTTGAGAAGGTAGACTTGAAGAGGAGGAAGGTTCACTTAGCTTGAGTGACTCAACTTGCACTTCAAGGATCTTGTTGACCTTGATCAGGTCATCAAGTTGATCCTTGATTGCAATGTTTGAGTTGGTTAACTCCAAACAAGTTTTCTTGCTTGAAGCTAGCTCAAGCTCTAGTGAGTTGTTTTTCTCCTTTTCAAGAACTAGAAGATTGTCAAGTTCGACATGCCTCTCCTTTTGGGAGATAATCATGTCTTCTTGACGATCAATTAGCGATTCCTTCTCAACAAGTTGGACAAGTAAAAATTTCATTTTAGCAGCAGTTTTTCTATCTAATCCAGTTAACATATCTTCATCATCACTATCTAGTTCATCATTACTTGAGTACGAATGCATGGAAGGAGTTTTGATGTTTACCTTGCGTTTACCTTCCTTTGCCATGAGGCAAGTGCCATGTCCCTTCTTTGCACCGAGCGTAGGGAAGAGTGTGGGTTTCTTGGACGAGCTTTCAATGGCTATGCTAGCCATCTCTTCTTCATCGGATGATGAGGACTCATCGTTTGAGTCCCACTCCTTTCCAATGTGTGCTTGTTCAGCTTGTTTCTTCTTTTTGAAGAATTTCTTCGGTTGAGGCTTGGTTTCTTTATTCTTCCTCTTGTTGTCCTCATACGGGCAATCGACTATAAAGTGGTTATACTCACCACAATTATAGCATGCCCGCCTCATCTTCGGCTTTGTCCTTTCCTTGTACTTGCCTTCACCTGATTTTGTTCCTTGTCTTTTCTTCATTATTCTTTTGAACTTTTTCATGAACAAAATCATATCCTCTTCGTCCAGCTCACTGCTTTTGTCATCACTATCCTCCTCAAACTGTGCTTCTCTTGCTTCTTTGGATAGAGGCTTGAGTGTGGACTTTAAGGCAACTCCCTTCTTCTTGGCCGATGTGAGGTCAGCTATTTCTTTGACGTGCTTGGCTTGTTTCTCCATCATTTCAAAATTGATGATTTTGCCAAGCAATTCATCTGGAGTCATCCTCTTGTACCCGGGACTTTCTCTGATCATAGAGCATAGTGTGACATTGCGAGGCATAAAGGCTCTAAGGATGAGCTTTACAACCTTGTGGTCATTCCACTTCTTGCTCCCATATGATCGAACCTTGTTTACAAGTGTCTTCAATTGGTTGTACATGTCCTGGGGAGACTTGTCTTCCTCAATTGCGAACCTTCCTAGTTCGCCCTCAATCATTTAAATTTTGGCCTCCCGCACATGCCGGTCACCTTCATGGGCTGTTTGTAGTGTGTCCCATATTTCCTTGGCAATCTCCAGTCCGTCCACCTTTGTGAATTCATCTCGACTTAGAGAGGAGGTGATCACGGCTGCGGCTTGAGCATTTCTGTGGATGGCTTGCTCTTGACTTGGAGTGAGCTCTTCGTCGTCATCTGGGATGTCTATTCCTGTGCACACAATATGCCATAAACTTGGGTTAAGGGAAATCAAGTGCATCTTCATATTTTGCCTCCACATGGAGTAATCACTCCCATCGAAGTGTGGGGCTTTTCCAAGAGGAATAGATAGGTAATGGCTGTTGTTTGAATTTAAACAATCATAGTTGAAAGGATATCGGGAGTAGTCGGTGTGACTACTCCCCTTCTTCTTTTCTTCAACTTTAGCTTTTCCTTTGGAAAGTGCTTTCTTTCTGATTAGTGCTTTCAGCTCCAGCGTTTCCTCGTCATCATCATCGAAGTCTTGAATTGCTTCGAGATACTTTTCCAGCTTTTGGTTCTTGTCTTTGTTTACTTCTTCCTGGTTGTTGATTTTCTGAACATCTTTCATGTCCGACATGATCTCTTCGAGTGGTTACACTCTTTCTTGAAGAACCTGCTCTGATACCAATTGAATGTAGGCCTAGAGGGGGGGTGAATAGGCCTTTTTGATTTTTCTCGGTTCCTGTAACACTCAGCAACAAGGTCAAAACCAGAGATATCGGACTAGTCCGGTAATGTGCGGACTAGTCCGGTTTTCACGGGCTAGGTTGATCAAGTTTAGACAATTTGATTGATTCGTTAATGTTTGCAGCGGAAATATAAACTTGAATCTCAATTTAATAGTTGTCTGTCAGATTCTATTGTAGTTAAAGCTCTTGATCAACAATTAGACTCAAATTGAATAAAGTGAATCAAACCCTAGATTAAATTGATCAAATTAGATGAATAACACAAAAAGGACAAGACACACGATTTATCCCGTGGTTCGGCTACCACGAAGGCAACCTACGTCCACGTTGAGGAGCCCACAAAAGGACCGGGTCTTCTCCAACCCTTTCCTCGTCGGATCGCCACGAAGGCCAATCCTCTTCCACTACTCACAAGGGGTAAATAACCAAGTTGAAGGGGCGTTCTCACACGTTGAGAGCTCCCTTGATTACAACTCAAAATGACACCAATAACACACTCGAAAATTACAAATTGAAACGTAAGAGTGTGTTAGAGAATCAAACCAAGAGCTCAATGATGTGTGCCAAGTGTCTCTCCAATGATCTAGAAGTGATCTTCAATGGATTGATTGATTTTGCACTTAATTTCGTGGAGAGAGATGGTTTTTGAGTCTCTTGGGAGGTGTGACGGCGCTAGGGTTCGAGAGATTGTAAAAGTGGGCCGTGCACCTCTATTTATATGGGGTTTCTAAAAGTGACCGTTAGGGTTCAGAAAGATCGGACTAGTCCGTGGTGGTCACCGGACTAGTCCGGTGTGCTGTGTGTAGCAAACCCTAAGTGTCCAGGAATATCGGACTAGTCCGGTTGACAACAGACTTGTCCGATTTCACTACTGGAAATCTTCGGACTAGTCCGATTGCCATCGGACTTGTCCGGATATATGAAACCCTAAGTGATTGGGATGACAAGTCCGCACTTGGAGGACTTGTCCGATTTAGATCAGTGTGTATATCGGACTAGTCCGTGGTGACACCGGACTTGTCCGAAGTGGATCAGAATGAATATCGGACTAGTCCGAATCACAACGGACTTGTCCGATTTTGTGTGACTTGTGCATTGTGTTGAGGACTAGTCCGCATTGGGGAGGACTAGTCCGAAGTGGATCAGAAAGATATCGGACTAGTCCGGTGGAGACCGGACTTGTCCGATCTAGTGCAGAATGTGATATCGGACTAGTCCGGCTGATATCGGACTAGTCCGGTCCTGTATAACTTTGTGCATTGTATGTGTGTGCTTAAAAGTGATTGAGCTCTTGGGTGTGTTTCCTTAACACACTCTATACATAATAATCTACTATTTTCTTCTTCTTGAGCTCAAATTCACTTTGCTTCTCATTTCCCTTCTTTTTGGCATTTTGCTCATTTTTCATTATTTGCCTGCATTCATCTCAACAAAAGGATTAGGATCCCAATTGCTTGTCATAAATCATCCAAAACCCACAAGGGAGTCCTAGATGCACTTTCAAGTAGAAATTAATTTGATATTTACCAAAACATTACAATGTCAGCTATACAAGTTTTAAAATATTTTGTTCAGTTGGCATTATCTCAGGCGGTTGGTAAGTAATACCCGCCTGAGATTAATATTTTCTCAGGCGGTTATTAAGTACCAACAGCCTGTGAAGATATTTACTTCTTAATTAATATTCTTGATTAAATATCTTTTCAGGCGGTTGGTAAGTAAAACTCGCCTGAGATAATGTTAAAAACCGCCTGTGAAAAACCGACGTCTATATAAGGACCCCTCACCGCAGTCAAAATGCAACCCTGGAGAATTTATATCGACGCCGCAAGGCTGTTGAATTTCCCCTGCGCCGCGCCGCCGCTCCGCCGCCCAGCCCATACTGCCGCGCCGCCGCTCAACCCCGCACCGCCACTTCTCCACCCAGCCGGCCCACCGTGCTGACACCTCTACAAGATAATGTAGTTTCCTTACTTTTTCTTTGTATATTTTTTTTAGCTGATAAGCTGTTAGTTTTGTGTGTTCTGGTATATGGATTCTATCCTTTTGCATGTGTAAGCACTGTATGGATTGTGTTCTGGTATATTGATGTATGGACTATATGGATTGTTTCCTTTTTGTACCTATTATGTGACATGAATATGATGTTTAATTGACATATGCTATTGTAATATATATAAGATGCATGAAGTTTACCCGAACTTGTAATTGTAGTTTTATGTGTTTTCCTTTTCAATATGCTACTTGTGTGTGCGTACCTCCTGCTTGCATATATTTCGAAGGAGTGATTAGGGTTAGCTTTCTAAGGAGATAGTTTTATAACTCACTCATTTAGTTAACATCGTTGAATGGGATCCGACGTCAAGATATAACGGACCGGATCCCACCCAGACCTAGCCCATGCTGCTGGGCCTGTTTCCCCCTTTGACTCCGTCCGCCTCAAGACGTCGCCCGTCTCCTACATTTGTCGCCCTAATCATACTTGTTATGTCCCTGTAAATTCATTTTATAGAAGAACTTTAGAGAATATTTGTGGCCAAATTTTGTAAATCTGACAAAAATTCTATTATTGAAGCATGGACCGTCGAGCGTGGATGTATAACATGCCAAGACCCGATCCTATGTACATTCATAATGTTGCAAATTTTATTGAAGCATCCAAGAGACATGCGAAGTTGCAAAAGATAGATGACATATTATGTCCATGTATCGACTGTGAAAATAATATTGCTTGGACGGATACTATAGTAATCCAATCTCATTTGGTGAAAAGAGGTTTCAAAAATAACTACACAATATGGACAGAGCATGGTGAGTTAGATACACATGATGTGGATAAAGATGATGAGAGAGGCTCAGATGATGATAATGTTCATATCAATGATGGTAGTGACAATCAAGCTGGTGATGATGATGAGTTCGATTGTGAGGAGATGTTGCGTCACATTGAACCATATGTACTGACTTCTATGGGAGCAAGCAAAAGTTTAAGTAAAATGGAGACATTGCAGAATGCGGTGACAGAGCTTTTATATGATGAATCAAACGGTTGTGATAAAGAGTTTACTACATTGCGTGCAGTCTTAGAACTACTAAAGTTGAAAGATACGCACGGATGTCCGATTGTAGTTTCTCTAATCTTTTGAATCTTCTGGCAGAAATTCTTCCAAATCCAAATAAACTGCCCAGAAGCACTTATAAAGCAAAGAAACTTCTTTGCCCGATGGCACTAGGTGTGACAAAAATACACGCTTGTGTGAACCATTGTATTCTGTATCGCAAAGAGCATGAGCTCGCAACTAGATGCCCCATTTGTGGTGTCAGTAGATATAAGAAGGACTACAATCACCAGTATGTTACCAACATGAAAAAGACTCAGAAGAATAAGAAGTTTATTATTGGTCCTGAAGGTGACGATGACGATACTTCTGGCGATGCAGACGGGAAGAATAAGAGAAAAAAATCCTGCCTTGGTGATGTGGTACCTTCTGATAATTGATCGCTTGAAGCGTTTGTTCTCAAACCCTAGGGGGGCTGAACTTATGCGTTGGCATTCCGAGCAACGCAAGAAGAATGAAAAACATATACGACACCCTGGTGATGCAACGTAGTCGAAAATTTTTGATATTCAGTATCCAGAATTTGCGAAGGAAATCAGAAATGTGAGGTTTGCCTTGGGTACAGATGGAATGAATCCATTTGGTGAAAAAAGGAGCATACACATCACATGGCCTGTGGTCTTAACGATGTACAACCTACCGACGTGGTTGTATCACAAAAGGAAATATATCTTATTATATGTTCTTATCCAAGGTCCAAAACAACCCGACATCAAAATTGATGTGTTCTTGGAACCTTTAATAGAAGATAAGGCAAAATTGTGGAATGAAGGGGTACGTACATGGGATGAGTACAAGCGGGAGTATTTCACGCTAAGAGCAATGATATTCGTTACCGTGCATGATTATCTCGGACTGTTTACATTATCGGGACAAATGAAAGGGAAGAAAGGTTGCGTTAGGTGCGTGGATAGAACTGGATTTCTATACCTCACTTCATCCAGAAAGACGGTAAACATGAGACATCGATGGTTCTTGACAGATACACACAAGTATAGGAAGATGAAAGAACAATTTGATAACAAAATCAAAAAAGATACTGCACCAAAACCTTACAGTGGAAAACTTGTGTTTGAAATGGTCAAGAACATTCATATTGCTTTCGGTAAGGGAGAAAATAGTAAAGGAATTAAGAGAAAGAAAAGTACGTCTTCGGATGATACAACTGATATGACTTTCAAGAAACAATCAATTTTTTTCAAGTATCTTCTGTATTGGAAGAATCAGGAATTTTGCCATAGTATTGATTTGATGCATGTTACAAAGAATGTATTTGACAGCATCATTGGGACCTTGCTGGACATGCTGAGGAAAACAAAGGACGGATTAAATTCATGTATGGACCTAGTAAATCTTGCTGAGTAAATCTTGAATCTTAAATTCACCCAGTAGAAAAGGCGAACGGGAAGCATTACCTTCCCCCAGCCAGCTACAACTTGACACTAGAAGAGAAAAAAGCAATTTGCGAATGCTTGCGTGGGATCAAAGTGCCCACGAGTTTCTCATCCAATATCCGCAAACTAGTCTCGATGAAAGACTTGTCTTTATTTGATTATAATTCTCACGACTGTCACATGATGATGACAGTTTTCCTTGCCATTGCAATAAGAGTAATCAAAGCTGAGCATATAAAAGTTGTCATTACACGTTTGTGTTACTTCTTCAATGCAATATCGCAAAAGGTGATAGCACGTGAAGATTTAGACTATCTGAAAACATACATCGTCGAGACAATCTGCAAGCTTGAGATGTGTTTCCCACCATCCTATTTTGATATGCAAGTACACCTAATCATACATCTTGTTGATCATATAAAAGCATTGGGGCCACTATATTTACATCATATGTTTTCGTTGGAGAGAAAATTTAGGAGTATTAAAAGGTTATGTGCGGAGCCGTGCTCACCTAGAGGGTTCAATTATGGAAGGATACACCACTGAAGAAGTGATTGAGGGTTGCGCTGATTACATCAAATATGGAAAATCGATAGGTGTGCCTATACCGGTACATGAAGGTAGACTACGTGGGAGAGGCAAAGTGGGTAAGAAAACTTTTATTGTTCAAGATTACAAGAATGTACACCGTGCACATTTTGGTGTACTACAACAGCTCGCAATAGCTGAGACATACATCGAGAAACACCAAATTGAGCTTCATGATAAAAACCAAGACTGCACAGAGGACTGGATCATGAAAGAGCACAGAAGATGTTTCACTGAATGGTTAATGGACAAAAATATATCATACGGAAACACTATAGAAGAGGAAACAATGAAGAAGTTAGCTTCTGGCCCATCTGCTTTGGTAACATCATGGCAAGCATATGACATCAATGGTTACACATTTTACACTAAAGAAAAAGACGGTAAGAGTGTTGCACAAAATAGTGGTGTTCATATTGAGGCTTATGATTCACAAGGGCAGAAGACCACGTACTTCGGGTTCATAGAAGAAATATGGGAACTCGATTATGGCGAAAGAATGGTAATTCCCGTATTTAAGTGCCAATGGGTCAAACATCCTGATGGTTTGAAAGTAGACAATTACGGGCTGACACAGGTAGACTTGAATAAAGTGGGTTACAAAGATGACCTGTGGGTTCTCGCCGATAATGTTGCACAAGTTTTTTATGTTCAAGATCCAGAAACTGAGAAGTTGCACGTAGTTGTTTCTGTAAAGCAAAATATTGTTGGGGTTGAGAATGTGGGAGATAATGAAGAGGAATATAATCAGTATGAAGAGATGTACCTTTTTACCGAACCAGAAAACATCAAGCGCGTAGAGAGAAGCATTAAAAAGAATTTGAAACCCTATATGCGCGAAGATGTCAATGCTGGAAAAAATGTATATAGCAATGTGAGATGATATATATTGTATATATTTGTATCTTCTGAAATCAACTTAGAACAATGTTGGTATATGGATTGTGTCCTTTTGCATTTGTGTACATATGCGTTTGGACTCAATAATTTGGAAGTTTGGAAGTTTGGTCTTTCAGATAATGATGTCTCGGGCGTGTAGCCGATTGAAGGAGGAGCACTTGGCGTGGCGCAAGAACCATCCCCATGTATGTACATATGGCACACCGGTCGCATGGTTGTATATACATACGTATCTGTAATGGACTGATGAACTTAACTGTAGTTTGTTTTTCCGTCTTGTTTGTTTTTGGTATTTTCAATTTCTCCGCGTAGGGTTTCTCTGCGAAGCCTGAATCGGGAGATTTATTGAAGTGACAGTGCATCGTCCCCGGTAAAGAAGGGGTAAGTCATGAAGAACAACCACAATATGAGTTTAACCATCGTCCTCCTATTAATAAATTTCTTTTGCAGACTGAATGGGAAGATGGTTACTACCCCCTGACAATCTCCTTCTCTGAGGACTATCCCTTGGTGCCTCCAAGATGCGCCTTTCCAATTGGGTTCTTCCACCCAAATGTCCATCGTTCGGGAGCACTCTGCGTCGGGATTCTTGATCAAGAGACTGTAAGATAGACCTATTTTGTTCATGTAATTATTACTTAGAATTGTTGTCGAACTTATTTGAACTGGTTTCTTATATTGCTTAAATTATGTTTTGTAGGGGTGGTGCAGTGCTTTTACAATCAAAACTATACTACTTGAAGTTCAGCATTTGCTGCATCATCCAAATGTGCCTGATGTTGAAAATGATTGCTATAATCTACTTATCAAGGTTAGATGACACTTTGACTTAGTGACCAATGTAGGTTATTCATTCCTCCTTCGACATTTGTTAATTTAAATAATGTCAATATTTTCAGGATCCAGCGGAATATAAGAGACGTGTTCGGGAGCAAGCAGGACAGTACAATTTAGATTGATCGATGGGAGCTTCATCGTCGATCTACAATGAATGTAGCATGATTTTTGTTCTCAGTGTGTAAAGAAATTATCTTTGAACAATTGTAAAGCCTCTAATGGTGTATTATCACAATTAAGCCAGCCTCACTGGTGATCGAGCATTTCCTATAATGCATTATTGTACTAGTATCCGCTCATCTGTGTTTTTTTCCTGATACAATTTTCCCTGCAACGACTACATACGGTTGTGATAATTGCAACGACTACATCCCTGTAATTTCAATGAAAACCGCTTGTCATAATTGAACAACTACATACGGTTCTTAAACAATGACCGCCACTGAAAATACATGATCTTCTCAGGCCGTTGTTAATTAAGAACCGTCTGTGAAGTTCATTACATTACATGCGGTTATTAATTAAGAACCGCCTATGAAAATCATGTATTTACCCAGGCGGTTGTTTCTTAAAATCCGCCTGTGAAGTTCGTTGCATTACAGGCGGTTCTTAATTAAGAACCGCCTGTGAAGATCATGTATTTACCCAGACGGTTGTTCTTTAAAATCCGACTGTGTTGTTCTTTCATCACAGGCGGTTATTATATCATTCATCATCACAGTCGCATATTTTTAAGGACCGCATGTGTTTGAAAATTTGAGGCGCTTGTAAAAATGCTTTTTGTAGTAGTGTTACAAAAGTGTTTGGTTGTCAGTTAGGATCTTTCCCTCTGTAATACCTGGGTCTCCCTCTAAGTATCCATAAACCCTTGGTCAGTTACTATGATCTCCTAATCTCTAAAACTGAGTGCAAGCTATCAGCCACCTCAAGATTCCTTCCGTTAGCAGGATGATTACAGTTGGTCAATTCAGTTCTAATTGCTCTCCCAATGTATACAATGAGCGCATTGTTGGTTCCTGCAACAGTTCTGGATGCAATCGATCAGATTCGACGACAATGCCTATGGAATGGTACGGGATGTACATCCAAGTCCAAAGCGTTCCTTGCTTGGAAAAAGTGCACTAGACCTAAACAGAAGGGTGGCTTGGGAATAATTAACCTCCGCAATCAGAATGAGTCACTTTTAATGAAGCATCTGCATAAGTTCATGAACAGAATCAATACTCCTTGGGTGGACTTAGTGTGGCAATCCTATTACACCAATGGAGTCATTGAGGACATGTCAGCAGTCCCTTGCTCCTTCTGGTGGCGTGATATCGTCCGTTTCATGTCACATTTCAAAGGAGTAGCCTCATGCTCAGTAGGCAATTGTTCAACGGTGCTTCTTTGGCAGAATGTTTGGAGTAATCTGCACCTTCAGTCCCTTTACCCCGCGTTGTTTACTTATGCTAGGAATCCAAATATCTCTGTGCAGACCTTTATGACTGCTGATTGTATAATGTCTCTGTTCCATACACCTCTCTCGCATGAAGCCTTCTCAGAGTTATTGGATCTTGAGACCAAGCTTCCAATGGGATCTTCTAGCTAGATATTCAACAAAAAAATTCTATGCCACACCTTATCAGTCCCTAAAACCTCGCAGACCCATTTGCGCTATTTGGAAATCAAGGTGTAATAGCAAGCTCAAAGTTTTCCAATGGCTGCTCTTTATGGATCGGCTTATCACAAGAGACATTCTCAAGCGAATAAATTATAAAATTCACAACAATGATTATTGCTGCATACTTTGCCGGAGATATTATCAAGAAACTGCAGTGCATCTGTTTTTCAAATGCTCTTTTGCAAAGCAATGCTGGGGAATGTTGGGCATCTACTGGAATGTAGTTCTCCCTTTCTTTCAGATGATTCAGGAAGCTGGCAAGCAGCTGTCTAGTCCATTTTATATGGAAACTCTCATAATTGCCTGTTTGTCCATTTGGAAAATTCGTAACCAAAGGATTTTTTATGGGGCTAATGTATCAATCCAGTCATGGACCGAATCCTTCAGGGAGGAATGCTTCCTACAAGCACATAGATTCTCCCCTCCTAAACGTCTGGAGTTCCTAAACTGGATAATGTGTAAAATCTGAATTTCTCTTCTTTTGTATTCGCTCTTTGTTGGAGGCTTTTCTGGAGTCTTTTCCAGCAAACTAGGTGTATTTGTATTGTTTTAATATAAATAGCAGTAGGACATTGCCCTGCTGTTTTCTTGGTTCAAAAAAAATTCAAAAGCCCATGCTAACAATCCTGGATGGTTCTTTCTTTAATAAAGCCATATTGATTATGACATAATGACCTCTTGCAATCTAACAACCAATATCTTTATAATTATCTTGAAAGTGCTATTTAGTAGCGAGATTGGTCTGTAGTCACTGACTTTAGTTGGGTAAGTTTTTGGGATCAGAATGATATGTGAATTGTTTGATTGCCTCAATATTGAGATCATTGTCAAAGAATTCCCGACAGAGACTATAAACACCCCCTTTGATAATTCCCCAACACTTTTTGATGAATAATCCATTGAAACCATCCGGTTGCGATGGTTGGTCTGGGCGCATGTTCTTGATTTCGTGATCAATTTCTTCCTTAGTAACCAATGCAGCCATATCAATTAAACTGTCATACCTGCTGATCAATTTCTGTAGATTAAAAGCATCACAAGGTGTTGAGAGAGTCTCATTCTTTCTTTAAAGTGGCATACCAGATTCAATAGGCTATGTTATAGTTATGGTATGGATAATCTCGCTTTTGTTGATCCCCGGTGATAAATCCACCCTCCTCTGATTCAATTGAAGTGATTGTATTTATCCGGTGTCTTTCAATAGCAGCCGCATGAAAGAAACTCGTCGACTGATCTCCTAATTTGGTTCATCTCACAGTATATCTTATTTTCTGATATTTATTTTTCTAATGCAGCAGCTTTGCTATGTGTTTTCGTAAGATTGATTTGAAATTCCATTCTTGTAGAAATAATGACTGGTTTTCCTCTAGTTTATCCATGATCATCAACACATTCTCATTTTCCGCTATTAGTTTAGAGAGATTGTGAGTCGACCTACTCCATTTTTCCGGTTCACTCCTTAGAGCATTCAGTTTATGTGATAAACTTGTTGCAACATTATCTAATTTATAATATCCATTCCAGACATTTTGAATCACATCATAGAAACCCTGTGTCGGTGCTCCGGATACTGGGTACCCTCGCTCACAGGATAAAAACGCGTAAGTGTACTGCCTCCCAGCTGAGGAAGGGTCCGATGGTGCCACGTGTCCAGTAGGCCCGGACACCGTCCCTCTCCAGGGCCAGACTCCGGTACTGCCACGTGAACCTCAAGACTGGACCTGGCTCCCCTGAAGAGACGGGCTCTCAGGTTGCCACGTGTCCAGAGGAACGGGACCCCGCTCCCCCAAGGAAGGGGTGGGGGGGGGGGGGGGGCGCTCCGGTGCCGCCACATGGCTTGAAGCTCTGGACAGGCCTCTTCCGCCGAGGCGGGCTCCAGAACCACCACGTGTCCAGCAGTCCCGAACACTCGGCTCCTCTCAGAGACGGGCTCCGGGGCTGCCACGTGGCCCGCAGTGCAGGACCCGACTTCCCCCGTTGAGGCTGGCTCTGGTGCTACCACGCGTCCTGCAACTTGTCCTGGCTGGTAGGTTGTGGGAGTAAACGGGCAGTGTGCCTTGTCCAAGTCAGGCATTGAGTACACGTGCCTTCCCCAGGCGCATGACACGGCTCACGCCCGTACCGCTGCGACCAATCGCATCACATTGAAGGCACCACAAGCCTACCCTGCTCTGCCAAGTATGTAGCTTACGTACTTCTTGCCAAGGCAGGGTTCGAGGGCGCCATGTGTCGAGAAGGTTCGGACCCCTCTACCTCAGATATGGGGTCCGATGTATCCACATGGACCTCAAGGTGGAATCCAGCTCCCCCTTGAAGATGAGCTCCCAAGCGGCCACGTGTCCAGCAACACGCGATCCCGCTCCCCCATAGTAAAGGGCTCCGGTGCTGCCACATGGTTCGAAGCGCCAGACAAGCCACCTCCTGTGGAGGCGAGCTCCAGCTCTACCACGTGTCCTGCGGCCATGGATCCCCCACTCTACTCAGGAACGGGCTCCAGGGCTGCCACGTGGTCCGTGGATTGGGACCCGACCTCCCCCGCAGAGGCTAGCTCCCGTGCTGCCACGTACCCTGCAACTTGTCCTAGACGGTGGGTTGCGGGAGTTAAGAGGGCGTTGTGCATTGTCTAAATCAAGCATTGAAGACTCGCATCTTCCCAGGCTCATGACGCGACACACGCATACTGTCAGGTACCACTGCACTCAATCGCATCGCAGTGAAGATGTCGCAGGCTTATCCCACTCTGCCAAGTGGGTAGCTTACGACGAAAGGGACAGTTGGATGGGACATTCCCTACCATCATCAACGACTACACATGGGCCACTGGCGACTGAGGCAGCAAGACGGCAGGTCTACAAGCCACGGTCACAGGAGGCTTATGCGAGAAGCCTTAGATCTTGAGGATAAGATCGCCCCGAGGCCACGTGTCGGGCCCCAGACCCCACTTGTAAGGCGTCCGACCTTGTCTATAAAAGAATCAAACCACGACCGTTACAAAGGATTCACAATATACGCATCCACACGCTACACACTCGTACACACTAGCAATACAACCTCACCATGGAGTAGGGTATTACGCTCCGGCAGCCGGAACCACGTAAAACCGCCGTCTCACCACTCTCATATGCGCAATCCCTCCATAGAGGACTAATCCCTGCCGATCAAGAACCTCTGCGGGCTGCTCTCACAACAGGTCCGGGGAAGTGTTGCAAGAACACTCGACATTTGGCACGCCATGTAGGGGCTTTTTCCTATGAAAATGGTTGCGCTTTCACTGCAATGGTGTTCATCAAGCCCGTGGACGATGGTTTTCGTGGCCTTCGTCCGGTGACCAGATCCATCGCTCGAGCGGCACATTCTGGTCCATCAGGCCCCTGCACAGATGCAGCTGGCCAGGGCGGCGCATTCGAGCACATCCCAGCCTAGTCGGTGCCCCTGCAGCCGCCGGATGCAAGTCCGTAGAGCACTCTGGTAGCAGTCAGGGCCCCTCTCTACAACCCACCGTCCTTGAACGATTCCTAGGGAGCGGCTCAACAGTGGGTCCAAGACATCGGCCACTTCATCGTTGCGACCATCAACTCTCCCAACAGAGGGAGGTCTAACGTGTCGCTATCGCGCACGCCATCCATTGACTGTCGCACCGTCGACTCTCGTTCCACCAGGCTTACTAGCGCTGGTCGGATCCCCGCGGAGGACCTGACGGCCGAGCTTGACCATTGTCAAGCTCGGATAGATGGCCGCGTCATCATCAAGCGGCAGCAGGAGAGACGACACAACCTTGACGCCAAATACGGCCCTGAAGGGCTAGAGCAGGAGGCGTCCTCCGTCCAAGGTGCGCCACAGGTAAACCCTCTAACGCCGCCTCACCAGGATTATGTTGGGTCGACTGTCCCCCTGCGGCACTCTGTGAAGCAGGTGTCGTAGCAGCAGTACCCGACTCAACCGATACCACAACAGCAGGCTCCGCAGCAGCCGCATGTTGCGCAGCAAATCCCCCTGGGGTATGCTACTCCGTACGCCTCTCTAGTGAATCCCATCAGAGGGTGCACGACCTTGGCTCCATACCTCCTAATGATGTGGCCACGCAAGTTCCGTCCACATATGCCAGAGAAGTTTGAATGAAGCATCAACTCAGCCGAGTTCCTACAAATCTACACCACGACACTCCTTGCTCCGGGAGCGGATGAGTCCATCCTGGCGAACTACTTCCCCGTCGCCCTGACCGGATCGGCCGTGTCATGGCTGATGAACCTGCCCGAGGGGTCCATAAGCTCTTGGGATGAGCTCTGTCAGCAGTTCACGATGAACTTTTGCAGCTCCTACATGCGCCCAACATCGAGCTCGACCTCAATGTCGTGCACCAGCAACCCAAGTAGATGCTACAATCATTCATCCAGTGTTTCTCCCAGGTACGCAACTCCACCTCCAACATCCTGAATGCTTCCGTCATAGTGGCATTCCGGCAGGGAGTGCGTGACAGGAAGATGCCCGAAAAGTTAGCCATGCACAACATGCAAGATGTCTCCAAGCTCTTATTCATCTCTAACCGGTGTGGCAGGGTGGTAGAAGATCGTGAATGGCACACCCAAGCCGCCCCGGGGTGGGCGGGGCCAACCAGACCGGTGAAGGTGCCGTTACCCCGGGTAGCGGCAAAAAGAAGAACAAGAACCGGGGCGGCATCCAAAACAAGTCGTTTCATGGGTTACCCATTGTCGCAATAGCTGCGCTCGGTGGTGGCAGACCCCCACGCCTCGAGAAACGCCCACGTCAGCCACCTGCTACTGACGACGGCGTCAAGCCCTGCCCGGTGCACAAAGCTCACACCCACACCGCAAGTGAGTGCCAAGAGTTCAAGAGATGTGCTGAGTGATACCAAGGTTGTGCACAACAGCGTCTTGACAGCACCCCTTCTGCCAGCAGGAGGGCAAGCAGAAAGTCAACCCCAAAGTTGATGACGACGAGGAGATGGAGTACCTGAAGAAGGAACGGGTCATCAAGGTGGTCCACCAGGACGAGGACTCCAATGCCAGCAGCGACCACGAGCGTTGCAATACACTCCACATCATCTTCGGGGAGTCTTGGGACCCCACATCCCGCAACGCAGTTAAGACCCTATGCCAAGCAGTGGCTTCAATAGCTCCTACTACCGCTCCGGCACTGCACCACAAGTGGAAGGAGACGCCAATCAGCTTCGATGCCTCCGACTGCCCCAAGAACATGGCAGGAGCCAGGATCCTGCCTCTCCTAGTCGCCCCCACCATTGCCAACGTCAAGCTCCACTATGTCTTGATAGATGGCGGGGCCGGCCTCAACCTCATCAGCCATGTGGCCTTCGACCAGCTGCTAATCCTGGTGTCCAAGCTCACCCCCTCGAGCCCGTTCCTGGGGGTGGGACAAGGGAACATCATCCCGTACGGCAACATCCACCTACAGGTGACCTTTGGGACACCCGACAACTTCAGGACGGAGAGCATCCTATTCGACGTCGCGGATATCAACCTCCCCTTCAACACCATCATCAGCAGGCCCACCCTGTACCGATTCATGGCCGTAGCCCACTACAGCTACCTAGCCCTAAAGATGTCGACCCCCTCCGACGTCCTCAGGATCCGCATAGACCGCACTGCTGCAGTGTTAGGCTTGGAGAAGCTCCAAGCCCTCACAGCAAACCCAGCACCTGCCCCAGGCAGTGCTGGACCAAGTCAGCCTCCGTCGTGCTCGCGTCAGCAAGACTCACCCGCTGCACTCCGTCTGCAGCCTGCCGACAGCACCGACACTCCCGTCAAATTTGTGAAGATCAGTTCCAGCTCTGCTCAGACCACCCGCAAGGTGGGTGTCCAAGGCATAAAGTAGGGATGTCCACTCATTGCCCAATTGGTAGCTATAGATGACAAGTTACCCGACAACCGCCACAGCTATCCTAGTAGCTTTGGGCACCCCTATATGTTAATATTAGCTTAGTAGGATAGTGTGAAGGTTTTCATAGTCTAGGAGCAACATTTAGGACAACCAAGCTTCGGGAGGGTCAGGTCCAGAGTGCGCAGTCAACTTAGCCTGGTCCCGAATCCTAAGCTTGTGCACCCTTCCTCCCTCGTCATCCAAAAGCAAGCCATTGCCTTCTTTTGTAAAAGTTTGTCTCCTCCTATGAATGTCGATATAAATAAATCGCTGTCTTACTCCATGTTTCCCTAACAATGTTCATTCAATTATGAATTAATTTTATGATAAACCATGCTAGACTCATCTTTTGTATATTGCTTTCATATACACGGTTATACGCTCTGTATATCACCCTTGCTGGAGTTGTGCAATCCTACTGCAGGCGGACTTGCTTGAGGTACTTGCAATGTGTGAGGGGTTCTTGTGGGTGCCCCCATTCTTGGAGTCCTGTAAGGCAGGATGGCCTCCCAGGAAAGGCCTACGCCAAGCTGGAGGTCCAAGGCATGTGGACTGCTTAGTCTGGTCATGTACCCTAAGCACGCACACCCTGCCTCTCAGTCCTACGACCGAGTACCAGGGGCCAAAAAGTTTGGACCCTAAGGACGGCGGGAGCCGGACCCCGAAGCACTAACGCAATGAATTACCCAAGCCCCGTGTGTTAGCTCAGGACAATGAGACATGACGAAGCTAGGGAAGAGGAACAGGTAAAACCGGCGAGCAAATTAGTCCCTCCTTTACCATATGTGTAGGACAGCCAGCTCCGACACCTTCTAGGGGGGCCCGCCGTTGACGTCTCAGCACGATGAAGAAAGTAACAAGTGTTGATTCGTGAGTACACTCTCCCGTCCCACTCTTGTTGCTAATAGGGTTCTCTTGTGGAAACTTGTACACCAGGGGCCTGTCGTCGAAGTACTACACAACAGTGGTGGACGACGCCGGAGCATCCAACTCTAGCTCCTCCTAGGGGGCCCGCCGTTGACATCTCAGCACAACGAAGACGGTAACAAGTGCTGATTCATGAGTACACTCTCCCATCTCGCTCTTGTTACTAATAGGGTTCTCTTGTGGTAACCTGTACACGAGGGGCCTGCCATCTAAGTGCTACACATCAATGGTGGACGACGCCAGAGCATCTAGCTCTGGCACCTCCCAGAGGGCCCGCTGTCGACATCTCGGCATGTCGAAGTCTCGAAGACAACAGCTCCGAGACCTCCCAAGGGGCTTGCCATTGACGTTTCTACGATGATGGTGGGCGACGCCAAAGCAGCCAGCTCCAGCACCATACAAGGGCCCTGTCGTCGATGTTTCTGCGATGATGGTGGGCGACACCAGAGCAACCAGCTCCGGCACCTCCCAAGGGGCCTGCCGTCGATGTTTCTGCGATGATGGTGGGTGACACCAGCACAACCAGCTCTGGCACCATCCAGGGGGCCTTCGTCGATGTTTCTGCGACGATGGTGGGCGATGCCAGAGCAGCCAGCTCCGTCACCACCCAAGGGGCCTGCCGTCGACATTTCTACGACGATGGTGGGCGAAGCTAGAGCAGCCAGCTCCGGCACCACCAAAGGGGCCTGCCATTGACATTTCTGCAATAATGGTGGGCGACGCTGGAGCAACCAGCTCCGGCACCACCTAGGGGACCGGCCGTCGTCGTTTCTGTGACGACGGTGGGCGACATCAGAGCAGCCAGCTCTAGTACCACCCAGAGGGCCCGCCGTCAATGTCTCAGTATGATGAAGACAACAATAGGCGTTGATTAATGAGTAGACTCTACCGTCCCTCCCTTGTTGATAATAGGGTTCTCTTGTGAAAACCTGTACACCAGGGACGTGCCGTCAAAGTACTACACATCGGTGGTGGACGATGTTGGAGCATCCAACTCCGGCACCTCCCAGAGGGCCCACTGTCAATGTCTCAGCACGATGAAGACAGCAACAAGCGCTAATTCATGAGTACACTCTCATGTCCCACTCTTGTTACTAATAGGGTTCTCTTGTGGTAACCTGTACACCAGGGGCCTAGCGTCGAAGTGCTACACATCAGTGGTGGATGATGTCAGAGCATCCAGCTCCGACACCTCCCAAGGGGCCCACTGTCGACGTCCCAGCACATCGAAGACACCAGCTCTGGCACCTCTCAGGGGGCCTGTCGTCGACATTTCTGCGATGATGGCGGGCGGTGTCGGAGCAGCCAGCTCCAGCACCACCCAGCGGGCCTGCCGTCGACGTTTATGCAATGATGGTGGGTGATGTCAGATCAGCCAGCTCCGGCACCTCCCAGGGGGCCTGCTGTCGACATTTCTGCGACAATGGTGGGCAACACTGGAACAACCAGCTCCGACACCACCCAGAGGACCTGTCGTCGACGTTTCTGCGATGATGGTGGGCGACAACGGGAGCAGCCAGCTCCGGCACCACCCAAGGGGCCTGCCGTTGACATTTTTGAGTTGATGGTGGGCAACGCCGGAGCAGCCAGCTCCGGCACCACCCAAGGGGCCTTTTGTCGATGTTTCTGCGACGATGGTGGGTGACAAAAGAGCAACCAGCTCCGGCATCACCCAGGGGGCTGGCTGTCGACGTTTTTTCGATGATGGTGGGCGACGCCAGAGCAGCCAGCTCCGGCACCACCCAGGGGGCCTGCCGTTGGCGTTTCTGCGATGATTGTGACACCCGATTCCGAAAATGATCCAAGTGAGATGCATATGTGTGCCCAGGACGTTGATCACACATACACGAGTGCATCACAAACGATATACAGAAAATTACCACAACACAAATTAATTAAGTATGTTTATTATAATATTCAAATAATCCTCAAATTACAAAATCTAATGATCACTATTGAACTATAACTGCAGCGGAAATAATCTAATTAAGCAACTAAGCAAACTAACATAGAAGAATGCGCGACTCCAAGCAACACCACAAGCAAGTCGACGGCAGCACACTACCTAGTACTCCGCATTATCCTCAAGATACTCCCAAACATAACATGAAACTATTGGTGGGGGGATTGTAAGGGTGAGCACATGTCGTATTTAGCAAGTGTGGGAAAAATAACGACATGTATCTTAAATAAGGAATGATAATAAATAATTGCTAATTGCTGAAAAGTAAATTTAAAAACATGTAAAAGCATCCTACAATGTCTATGTGAAATGATCCCATGATATCCCAAATAAATAACATAATAAATCATATCCATCATTCATTATCCATCCATATGCTATATTCTTACCATCATCATTAACCATGTCCATTTATCACCATCCAATCCATGACCATTACCAATACCAAACCATCCCAATTCTCAAGTTCCCTCTAATCATGTAGGTCATCCAGGTGCTCTTAACCGGAAGCATGGCTATCATGATAGTTTTTAACACTCTGTAGAGGTTGTACCACTTTACCCATATGTTTGTGATTTCATCACCTTTCGGAAACTAAGAACCTCCCTTGTGCAGTCTCACACCTCCTTCGGTGTGTGGCCAAGAGATCACAAAATAGCCTTTATAAAGAGACTACTAGCATGTACAGACCCACTAAGGTTTCACCAGCAGGCTTGAATCTCCATTCTCTGACCCACGGTCCCCCTCATGTGCCATGCGGTTCCCAGGGTAGCCCTTCTCAACTCCCATTCCCCGCACCATCCAATGGTCTGTACAATACTAGTAGCACACCTAATTATTCAGCTACGCTGCACCCATACTTGACCTTGTGGTGGCACTGTTCTTCAGGCTTATTATCGCATGAATCGATCCTTAGATCTAAGGCAAGCAAACCACCACAACATCCAACCCAATCCACAAACATTGCTTGCTTAGATTTCCAAATCCCATGTCACCAATTAGCCATATCCATCAATTCACATTATCCATAAGTGCCTTAATTCCTAGTGTAGCCATTTAATTGTTTCCCCATACCAATTAATTTGAGCGAAGCAAAAAGGTAAAAAGCCATTCCCGACTCTCTACACTACATTCCAAGCGTCAAGGATGGTCAAACAAGACTAGTAAACTCCTATCATGGGTTTCTCATCAATTTGACACTAGCATGCGGTTTTTCAAACAAAACATTTAAAAACAAGATCAAAATGTTCAAGAACACTTGCCTTGATCTTGAGGCTAGCTAGGGTCAAAAGCTTCAAAGTTCTGGTGCTGGAGATCCTCGACAACACTCTCTAGAGCAACACCTTCTATTCCGCGTAAAACAAACATTATAATCAATAAATGCCCATATAATACTCAATATGCCATGACATGCATGAATAATGCAATTATGTGGTAATGCATGTTATTAGGTTGACACATTGCTTACTAGCTAGTTACAATTAAGTTTTACATGTTAGAACATGTTCTAAGTCATTTCGGAGAGTATTAACGAAGTTCAAGGAATTTTTAGAATTGATAGACCGGACTAGTCCGTAGAGAGGTCGGACATGTCCATTATGGACCAGAAAGGAAATCGGACTAGTCCGCATTGGGACTGGACAAGTCCATTTGGATAGGGTTTTTGGCGAATTTCCAACTAGAGCATAGTTTGAGTTGAAATATGGGACCAAGATTGATGTAGAAAGATGATCTAAGGTAATTAACGTGAATTCAACAACTAAAGGGTTGAGAAGTCGACGAAACTCGAGATCTTGATGTCTAGATCCAAAGAAGATGAATAATTGAAGATGAGGTCAATGAGTTGACGAAGCTCAACCTTGTTGGATCCTCCCCCTTCCTCCTTTCCTTCTCCTAACTGTGAAGGACTCCCCTTGATGGCGGCTCCCACGAGTTAGGACTAGGGTTTTCTTCAAAAGTGGCAAGAGATGAAAAGTTGGGGTGGTGGGGTGTTTATATAGAGGTGGAGGTGGTAGGGTTTGATGGATTTCGTGTTTAACGCAGTGGAGGCCGGGTAGGGGTCCCACATGGGCTCCATAGGGGTTGGGCATGACGTTCTTGGGCCCAATTAAGCCAAATACCCAATAACATGTCATGGAGGAAAAGATTGAATCTGAGTCGGGCAGACTGGACAAGTCCGCTAGGGGCCGAACTAGTCTATTGAAAGTCAGAAAGTTGAACGGATAAGTGCGTTATCAAGCCGGACAAGTCCGTTCGCAGGCAAAACGAAGTTCAAGAAAGTAAAACGAACAATTCTGGTATGGGGCTGGACAAGTCTGGATGCTTGACAATTTCTCCAAAACCAGATCAAAAGAGGGATCTACCGGACAACTCCAAAAAGTTCCAGTAGATAGGAACGGACTAGTCCATACTCATCAACGAACAAGTCCGGACAATAATAGAAACTCAATTGGACTAATCCACAGTAGGAGAGGATAAGTACGGGGAACAAGAGAGAGCAAAACTGGACTAGTTCGGTGTCCAAACAGGACAAGTCCACAACTATACTGGTTTCTAATTTTTATTTTGCTTCTAATTTGTTTTAAACTTGTTCCTTTTCATGTTGCATAATGTTAAACATGTATAAGAATGTATGCAATGCATGATGGATGAAAATGAGGGTGTTACAACGATGGTGGGCGACGCCGGAGCAGCCAGCTCCAGCACCACCCAGGGGGCCTATCGTCGATGTTTCTACGACGATGGTGGGCAATGCCGGAGCAACCAGCTCTTGCACCACCCAGGGGGCCAGCCATTGATATTTTTGCAATGATGGTGGGTGACGCCGAAGCAGCTAGCTCTAGCACCACCCAGGGGGGGCTATCGTCAATGTTTCTACGATGATGGTGGGCAACGCCGGAGCAACAAGCTCCAGCACCACCCAAGGGGCCTGCCATCGATGTTTCTGCGATGATGGTGGGTGACGCTAGAGTAGCCAGCTCTGGCATCACACAGGGGGCCTGTCATCGATGTTTCTGCGACGATGGTGGGCGATGCTGGAGCAACCAGCTCAGACACCACCCAGGGGGCTGACCGTCGACGTTTATGCAATAATGGACAACGCCGGGGTAGCCAGCCTTGGCACCTCCCTGAGGGCCCGCCTTGACATCTCTACCCAGACCAAGCTTGGCACCTTTGAAGGAGCCCCGCTGAGGCCATCCACTTAAACTCCCGTGCTTTGTTGGGGGCCGCCGAAGACATCTTGTGATCAAGTGGTAGGTGTGCCCAGCTACCTGGCCACTTCTACCAGGGGGCCTCTAAGGGGGTTCCATAGAAAGGACGTCAACTGATGACATATCGGCCATGTCAACTATGCGATCATTGGTTCCTCAAAAACTAATGAACTCGGCAAAAGTTCTTCAAGCTCTTACGCATCTAAGGACTCGGAGCGACAGTTTGAGAAGCACAAGACAAGCCAAGAAGGCAAACACAAATTCAAAATCATTGAAGCATATTTACAAAGGGGCGAGCCCCAGATACAAAGATGTCTCTGCCTAGAGGCCGCCAACCTCAATCGCTCGTGAATTGCACGGCGACATGCTTGGCGACACCTTTAACTTCTGCAGCTGCCACCTCTTCACGATCCACGACGGGGCCCTCGACTATCGGGTCCAGAGGTATCTCCAGATACCGACTCCAGGAGCACACCAGAACGTGGGACACCACCATCTCCGCCAACGCTTTACTCTCATCTTCCAAACAGCGAGCCAACTGCCGCTCCTGCAGATCGAGCTCCTAGGCGCGACGCTCCGAAGTCTGGTCCTGAGCCCGAAAGTCAAACTCTAGCAGGAGGAGTTCTTGGTGCTCAGCTAGGCGCTGCTCCTGATCCCGCGCTAGGTTGCTCTCCTGAAGCTCAAGGTCTTCGAGGTAAGACTGCAGCCTGTCCCTATCTACCGTAGCCCGAGTCATCATCGCCTGGGCCATTGCCTCTTGCTCGGCAACAGCAGCCTCTGGCTCAGCAATTGCGGCCTCGCGAGGACATAGGGCGTCTCAACCCTCTTCAAGGGCACGCAGGCGGGCATTAACCATCTTATCGCATGGTGTCGGAGAGGTGCTCTGGTTCTGCCAAAGAAGTGGAAGGTCGCACATTGATAATCTCGGGAACCTCTTCCTCCCATGGCGAGGAAGGCGAGGCCACCAGTGCCAGGGGCCTCGTCCCCGGGAACTGAGCGGGAGTTGCAGCACTACTCGAAGCAGCAGCACCACCATCGCCCGAGGAGGCACCTGCTGGATCAACAGCCTTGGAGGTCGGGCCCTTAGCTTGCTGAGTCGACGCTGACATTACCTCCGGTACGATGGCCGGAGGTGCTTCACTACCCGCGCTAGGTGCGGACGCCGGAGCAATGCTCCCCTGTACCGGCTTGGCAGTCTGCTCTGCCTATGCAGCTGTAGCCTCCTGGACTGACTTTGTAGCGCACCGGGTTACTACCCCCGACAGTAAGGGTGTCACAATAGGTGATGTAGACCTGCAGATCAAAATCAAAGTCTATTGAAACAAGAAGAACTAATGACTCAATGATGGAAGAATTGGTAAGAATGCCTTACTGATGTCCCCGGAAGCTCCAGCGAGCCTCGACCTTTGGTGGCCCTGAGGTTGCGGGTTCTACCAACGACGTGGCAGGCGGGGTCAATCTGACTGGACCTCCACTAGAAAAACTGACGATGCTACCGCCCCGCATCAGCATGTCTCCATCGACTCCAACGGTGCCACTCCTAGAGCCTCCTCTCGAGCCGCCGCCGTCATCCATTGCCAAACCTGGGGCAAGATTGTTAGCGGCCCGAGGCCTCTTGGCCTGAGGCTCCATGGGTGTAGCACTCCTGGAGCCCTCTTTGGTGCCTTGGACTGCACCAGTGATGGAGATGTTGGCCAGTGTGTCGGCCGCAGTCGATTGCGAAATCGCCGCTTGACAGACTGGGCCTCCCCCGAAGAATCGCCAACACCCGAGGGTGAGGAGGGGCACTCCATCGGACATTGACTTGGAGGAAGGATCGCCCGTGGCGGTGCCCTTGGTGGTAACCGAAGGCGCTTGTCTTTGCAACCTCGATCACTGGTGCCTTCCCCTTCCCTGTGTCGGGGATCGGCGCCTTACCTTTCCCTACATTTGAGGGCGTGTCTTCCACCCATGATGCTTCGGAGCCTGGAGCAGGTGAAAACTCGTTTGGAGGGTCGATGATGGCCAGTCCATGATCCGAATCGCCAAACCTGCCATGGCGTAAGACCAAGAACATCCGGGTTTGGCATCTCCTTCAAGATCTTCACCCTGAGGTTCCCACTCGAGCAAAGCAACGGACAGGACCGCAAAAGGATGAAGACATTGGGATATAGAGGGTCGTCACACACACCTTGGACATCACATCAAACAACTCTTGCGGGGTCATCTGCATGTCGTGACCCCTGACCAGCCTAGTGCCATCCTGCGGCCCGAAGTATAGCCATGCAAGGCAGCTACAATGCTGGAGGGGGGCCAGGCGTAGACGCACGAAGTCCGCCGGCACCATCAGCTCCGACAAACCATGATACGCCAACTCCAACTCTGGATGCTTCTCCCAGGTCTTCTTCCTAAGTACCAGACAATCAGTGGGTAGGATCATGTGATCGTGGGCATCGGCATGTACGATCACCCAGTCACTCCTTTAGTCGACCCATTTCGTTGTGGAGAGCAGGGTGATGTACTTGAAGGGGTTATTGGCCTGATGCTGGAAGTAATAGGCACTGAGGAAGCTTGTCTTGCTCTTCCCAGTCCCCCTCAGCACGAAGAACTGCTGAAACACCAGCACAGACGGGTACATCCCGATGAACATCTCGCAGAAGTGTGAGAACACCGCCGCCACCACCAGAGAATTCGGCGACACATGATGAAGCTAGAGCCCGAGGACATCCAGAAGCTTCACCAAGAAGGAGGAAATTGGAGGAACGAAACTGGAGGATGCATACAACTTGAAGAAGACAATTTCTTTTTCCTCCAACTTTAGAGGCAGGGAGCCGAGACAGATCAAATCCCGCCGCTCGTCATCCTCCCAGCCAAGTAGCCGTGTCACGGGCGCGACGTCCTCCACGCGGGTAGAGGCAAGGCAGAGTCCATTGGAGCAGGAGTCAAGAACCTCGTAGGTGGGGAAAGAGCGGGTACTCAAGGAGGAAGATGAAGGCTCGTTGGGGTGTGAGTAAGGGAGGAACCACCTTCTATTCCGCGTAAAAGACATACAAAACAAACATTATAATCAATAAATGCCCATATAATACTCAATATGCCAAGACATGCATGAATAATGCAATTATGTGGTAATGCATGTTATTAGGTTGACACATTGCTTACTAGCTAGTTACAATTAAGTTTTACATGTTAGAACATGTTCTAAGTCGTTTCGGAGAGTATTAACGAAGTTCAAGGAATTTTTAGAATTGATAGACCGGACTAGTCCGTAGTGAGGTTGGACATGTCCGTTATGGACCAGAAAGGAAATTGGACTAGTCTGCATTGGGACCGGACAAGTCCATTTGGATAGGGTTTTTGGCGAATTTCCAACTAGAGCATAGTTTGAGTTGAAATATGGGACCATGATTGACGTAGAAAGATGATCTAAGGTAATTAACGTGAATTCAACAACTAAAGGGTTGAGAAGTCGACGAAACTCGAGATCCTGATGTCTAGATCAAAAGAAGATGAATAATTGAAGATGAGGTCAATGAGTTGACAAAGATCAACCTTGTTGGATCCTCCCCCTTCCTCCTTTCCTTCTCCTAGCTGTGAAGGACTCCCCTTGATGGCGGCTCCCACGAGTTAGGACTAGGGTTTTCTTCAAAAGTGGCAAGAGATGAAAAGTTGGGGTGGTGGGGTGTTTATATAGAGGTGGAGGTGGTAGGGTTTGATGGATTTCGTGTTTAATGCAGTGGATGCCGGGTAGGGGTCCCACATGGGCTCCATAGGGGTTGGGCACGACGTTCTTGGGCCCAATTAAGCCAAATACCCAATAACATGTCATGGAGAAAAAGATTGAATCTGAGTCGGGCAGACCGGACAAGTCCGTTAGGGGCCGGACTAGTCTATTGAAAGTCAGAAAGTTGAACGGATAAGTGCGTTATCAAGCCGGACAAGTCCGTTCGCAGGCAAAACGGAGTTCAAGAAAGTAAAACGAACAATTCTGGTATGGGGCTAGACAAGTCCGGATGCTTGACAATTTCTCCAAAACTAGATCAAAAGAGGGATCTACCGGACAACTCCAAAAAGTTCCAGTAGATAGGAACGGACTAGTCCGTACTCATCAACGAACAAGTTCGGACAACAACAGAAACTCAATTGGACTAATCCACAGTAGGAGCGGATAAGTACGGGGAACAAGAGAGAGCAAAACTGGACTAGTCCGGTGTCCAAACAGGACAAGTCCACAACTATACAGGTTTCTAATTTTTGTTTTGCTTCTAATTCATTTTAAACTTGTTCCTTTTCATGTTGCATAATGTCAAACATGTATAAGAATGTATGCAATGCATGATGGAAGAAAATGAGGGTGTTACAACGATGGTGGGCGACGCCGGAGCAGCCAGCTCCAGCACCACCCAGGGGGCCTATCATCGATGTTTCTGCGATGATGGTGAGCAACGGCGGAGCAACCAGCTCCGGCACCACCCAGGGGGCCAGCCGTTGACATTTTTTCAATGATGGTGGGTGACGCCGGAGCAGCCACCTCCAGCACCACCCAGGGGGGCCTATCATCAATGTTTCTGCGACGATGGTGGGCAACGCCGGAGCAACCAGCTCCGGCACCACCCAAGGGGCCTGCCGTCGATGTTTTTGCGATGATGGTGGGCGATGCCAGAGTAGCCAGCTCTGGCATCACACAGGGCATCTGTTGTTGATGTTTCTGCAACGATGGTGGGCGATGCCGGAGCAACCAGGTCAGGCACCACCCAGGGGGCCGACCGTCGATGTTTATGTGATGATGGACAACGCCGGGGTAGCCAGCCTTGGCACCTCCCAGAGGGCCCGCCTTGACATCTCTACCCAGACCAAGCTTGGCACCTTTGAAGGAGCCCCGCTGAGGCCATCCACTTAAACTCCCGGGCTCTGTTGGGGGCGCGCCGAAGACATCTTGTGATCAAGTGGTAGGTGTGCCCAGCTACCTAGCCACTTCTACCAGGGGGCCTCTAAGGGGGTTTCATAGAAAGGACGTCAACTGCTGACATATCGGCCACGTCAACTATGCGATCGTTGGTTCCTCAAAAACTAATGAACTCTGCAAAAGTTCTTCAAGCTCTTACGCATCTAAGGACTCGGAGCGACAGTTTGAGAAGCACAAGACAAGCCAAGAAGGCAAACACAAATTCAAAATCATTGAAGCATATTTACAAAGGGGTGAGCCCCAGATACAAAGATGTCTCTGCCTAGAGGCCGCCAACCTCAATCGCTCGTGAATTGCGCGGCGACATGCTTGGCGACATCTTTGACTTCTGCAGCTGCCACCTCTTCACGATCCACGACGGGGCCCTCGACTATCGCGTCCAGAGGTATCTCCAGATACCAACTCCAGGAGCACACCAGAATGTGGGACACCACCATCTCCGCCAGCGCTTTACTCTCATCTTCCAAATAGCGGGCCAACTGCCGCTCCTAGAGATCGAGCTCCTAGGCGCGACGCTCCGAAGTCTGGTCCTGAGCCCGAAAGTCAAACTCTAGCAGGAGGAGTTCTTGGTGCTCAGCTAGGCGCTGCTCCTGATCCCGTGCTAGGTTGCTCTCCCGAAGCTCAAGGTCTTCGAGGTAAGACTGCAGCCTGTCCCTATCTACCGTAGCCCGAGTCATCATCGCCTGGGCCGTTGCCTCTTACTCGGCAACAGCAGCCTCCGGCTCAGCAATAGCGGCCTCACGAGGACCCAGGGCGTCTCGACCCTCTTCAAGGGCACGCAGGCGGGCATCAACCGTCTTATCGCATGGTGTCAGAGAGGCGCTCTGGTTCTGCCAAAGCTATGGAAGGCCGCCCATTGATAATCTCGGGAACCTCTTCCTCCCGCGGTGAGGAAGGCGAGGCCACCAGTGCAGGGGCCACGTCCCCGGGAACTGAGCGGGAGTTGCGGCACTACTCGAAGCAGCAGCACCACCATCGCCCGAGGAGCCACCTGCTGGATCAACAGCCTCGGATGCCGGGCCTTTAGCTTGCTGAGTCGACGCTGACATTACCTCCAGTACGATGGCCGGAGGTGCTTCACTACCCGCGCCAGGTGCGGACGCCGGAGCAATGCTCCTCTGTACCGACTTGGCAGTCTGCTCTGCCTATGCAGTTGTAGCCTCCAGGACTGACTTTGTAGCGCACCTGGTTACTACCCCCGGCAGTAAGGGTGTCACAACAGGTGACGTAGATCTGCAGATCAAAATCAAAGTCTGTTCAAACAAGAAGAACTAATGACTCAATGATGGAATCATTGGTAAGAATGCCTTACTGATGTCCCCGGAAGCTCCAGCCGGCCTCGACCTTTGGTGGCTCTGAGGCTGCGGTTCTACCGACGACGTGGCAGGCGGGGTCGATCTGACTGGACCTCCACTAGAAAAACCAACGATGCTGCCGCCCCGCATCGTCGTGTCTCCATCGACTCCAACGGTGCCACTCCTAGAGCCTCCTCTCGAGCCGCCGCCGTCGTCCATTGCCAAACCTGGGGCAAGATTGCTGGCAGCCCGAGGCCTCTTGGCCTGAGGCTCCGTGGGTGTAGCACTCCTGGAGCCATCTTTGGTGCCTTGGACTGCACCAGTGGCGGAGATGCTAGCCGGTGTGTCGGCTGCAGTCGAATGCGAAATCGCCGCTTGACAGACTGGGCCTGCCCCCGAAGAATTGCCAACACCCGAGGGTGAGGAGGGGCACTCCATCGGACATTGACTTGGAGGAAGGATCGCCTGTGGCGGTGCCCTCGGCGGCAACCGAAGGCACTTGTCTTTGCAACCTCGATCAGTGGTGCCTTCCCCTTCCCTGTGTCGGGGACCGGCGCCTTACCTTTCCCGACATTGGAGGGCGTGTCTTCCACCCATGATGCTTCAGAGCCTGGAGCAGGTGAAAACTCGTTTGGAGGGTCGATGATGGCTAGTCCATGATCCGCATCGCCAAACCTGCCATGGCGTAAGACCAAGAACATCTGGGTTTGGCATCTCCTTCAGGATCTTCACCCTGAGGTTCCGAATCGAGCAAAGCAAAGGACAGGACCGCAAAAGGATGAATACATTGGGAGATAGAGGGTCGTCACACACGCCTTGGACATCACATCAAACAACTCTTGCAGGGTCATCTGCATGTCGCAACCCCTCACCAGCCTAGTGCCATCCTGCGGCCCGAAGTATAGCCATGCAAAGCAGCTACAATGCTGGAGGGGGGCCAGGCGTTGACGCACGAAGTCCGCTGGCACCATCAGCTTCGACAAACCATGATACGCCGACTCTAACTCTGGATGCTTCTCCCAGGTCTTCTTCCTAAGTACCGGACAACCGGTGGGTAGGATCATGTGATCGTGGGCATCGGTGTGTACGATCACCCAGTCACTCCTTTAGTCGGCCCATTTCGTTGTGGAGAGCAGGGTGATGTACTTGAAGGGGTTATTGGCCTGATGCTGGAAGTAGTAGGCACTGAGGAAGCTTGTCTTGCTCTTCCCAGTCCCCCTCAGCACGAAGAACTGCTGAAACACCAGCATAGACGGGTACACCGCGACGAACATCTCGCAGAAGTGTGAGAACACCACCGCCACCACCAGAGAATTCGCCGACAGATGATGAAGCTGGAGCCCGAGGACATCCAGAACCTTCACCAAGAAGGAGGAAATGGGAGGAACGACACTGGAGTATGCATACAACTTGAAGAAGATGATTTCTTTTTCCTCCAACTTCAGAGGCAGGGAGCCGAGACAGATCAGATCCTGCCGCTTGTCATCCTCCCAGCCAAGTAGCCGTGTCACAGGCGCGACATCCTCCATGCGGGTAGGAGGCAAGGCAGAGTCCATTGGAGTAGGAGTCAAGAACCTCGTAGGTGGGGAAAGAGCGAGTACTCAAGGAGGAAGATGAAGGCTCATTGGGGTGTGAGTAAGGGAGGAACCACCTTTGCCCACAAAAGTTCCCTTTTAAAAACACCCTGGCGATGTTTGAGCACATTGTGTAAATCGCATGGGCCTAAAACCCGCTGCTTGACCCACAACATCCATGACAGCGGGACCCAGGTCCCTTAGTAGAGAGATTGACCCGAGCAAGCCCCCACCTAAGGAGGCAACCCGGCGGTTCCCGTCAAGGTGGAAGTGAGAGCAGCAGAAGTGCAACAACCACATTGGGAACCGTCGCGATAAAGAAGCTGCAACAAGTAAAGATCCCATGACCACAACCCCTCAACCAGAGGGGGACGTGTGGCCACGATTGTAGAGGCATGCATAGCTTCGACTGATCAAGAAAAAATCAAAAGACAGCGCGAGAAAGCAGGGATAGGGCTCCACCCTCAGGCTCATCACCTCTCCCCAGGGTGGACCCTCGGGCCACTTTCAGTACACAACATACCAGGTACCCTCGCACACAGGCTAAAGCCACCTGGGTGCCCTGCCTTCCTGCCAAGGCAGGGTCCGAGGGCGCCACGTGTTCAGAAGGCCCGAACCCCTCTACCTCAGATATGGGGTCTGGTGTATCCACATGGACCTCACGGAGAAGTCCAGCTCTCCCTTGGAGACGAGCTCCCAAGCGGCCATGTGTCCAGCAAGACGAGATCCCACTCCCCCATAGGAAAGGGCTCCGGTGCTACCACGTGGTTCGAAGCACCAGATAGGTCACCTCCCTTGGAGGCAGACTCCAGCTCTACCACGTGTCCCACGGCCCTGGATCCCCCACCCTACTCGGGAACAAGCTCTGGGGCTGCCACGTGGTCCGCGGATCGGGACCCAGCCTCCCGATAGAGGCTAGCTCACAAGCTGCCACGTACCCTGCAACTTTCCTAGGACGGTGGGTTGCGTGCATTAAGAGGGTAGTGTGCCTTGTCTAAATCAAGCATTGAATACTCGCATCTTCCCCAAGTGCATGACGCGGCGCACGCCTATTGTCAGGTACCACTGTGCCCAATCGCGTCGCAGTGAAGACACCACAGGCCTACCCAGTCCGCCAAGTGGGTAGCTTACGGCGATAGGGACCGTTGGATAGGACATTCCCTACCATCATAAACGACTGCGCATGGGCCACTGGTGACTGAGGCAGCAAGATGGCAGGTCTTCAAGCCATGTCAGTGGAGGCTTATGCGAGATGCCTAAGATCTTTAGGATAAGATTGCTACGGGTCCACCTGTTGGGCCCCGGACCCCACAGATTCGTCGACGGCAGGCCCCTTGGGTCATGCCGGAGCTGGATGCTCTAGTGTCACCCACCATCATCGTAGATTCATCGACGGCAGGCCCCTGGTGGTGTTTGAGCTGGATGCTCCACCGTTGCCCACCATCATTGTAGATTCGTTGACGGTAGACCCCTTGGGAGGTGCTGGAGCTAGCTGCTCCGATGTCACCCACCATCGTCGCAGAGACATCGACGGCAAGCCCTTGGTGTACAGGCTTTCACAAGTGAACCCTGTGAGCAAAAAGAGCGGGGCAGGAGAGTGTACTCACTTATCAATGCTTGTTGCTGTCGTCAACATGCTGGGACGTCGACGACAGGCCCCTTGGGTGGTGTCGAAGCTGAATGCTGCAACGTTGCTCACCACCGTCGTAAATTCATCAACAGCAGGCCTCCTGGGAGGTGTCGGAGCTGGATGCTCCGGCGTAGTCCACCATTGTCGCAGATTCTTCAACGGTAGGCCCCTTAGGAGGTGCCAGAGCTGGCTGCTCCAACATCGCCCACCATCATCGCAGAGACGTCGACGGCAGGCCCCTGGTGTACAGGCTATCACAGGAGAACCCTGTTAGTGACAAGAGTGGGGCAGGAGATTGTACTGACTTATCAGCGCTTGTTGCTATCATCAACATGCTGAGACGTCGACGATAGGTCCCTTGGGTGGTGCCAGAGCTAGATGCTCTGGCGTTGCCCACCATCGTCGTATATCTGTCGACGATAGGCCCCCTGGGAGGTGCCAGAGCTGGCTTCTCTGGCATCGTCCACCATCATCGCAGAGACGTCAATGGCAGGCCCCCTGGGAGGTGCCGGAGTTGGTTTCTCTGGCGTCGTCCATCATCATCGCAGAGATGTCGATGGCAGGCTATCACATGAGAACCCTGTTAGCAACAAGAGCGGGGTAGGAGAGTGTACTCACTTATCAGTTCTTCTTACTGTTGTCAACATGCTGGGACATTGGCGACAGGCCCCTTGGGTGGTTCCGGAGCTGGATGCTCTGGTGTCACCCACCATCGTCATAGATTCGTCGACGGCAGGCCCACTGGGAGGTCACAGAGCTGGATTCTCTAGCGTCGTCCACCATCATCGCATATTCATCGACGGTAGGACCCTTGGGAGGTGCCAGAGCTGGCTGCTCTAGCGTCGCCCACCATCTTCGTAGAGACGTCGGCGACAGGCCCCTGGTGTAGGCTATCAAAAGAGAATCCTGTTAGCAACAAGAGTGGGGTAGGAGAGTGTACTCACTTATCAGTGCTTGTTGCTGTCATCAACATGCTGGGACGTTGATGGCAGGCCCCTTGGGTGGTGCCAGAGCTGGATGCTCCGACATCGCCCACCATCGTCGTAGATTCGTCGCCGGCAGGCCCCTGGGAGGTGCCGAAGCTGGATGCTCCAGCGTCGTCCACCATCATTGCGGATTCGTCAATGGTAGGCCCTTGGGAGGTGCCGGAGCTGGCTACTCTGGCGTCGCCCACCATCATCGTAGAGACGTCGATGGCAGACCCCTAGTGTATAGGCTATCACAAGAGATCCTTGTTAGCAACAAGAGCGGGGCAGGAGAGTGTACTCACTTATCAGCGCTTGTTGCTGTCATCAACATGCTGGGACGTCGACGACAGGCCCCTTGGGTAATGCCAGAGCTAGCTGTCCTGCACATGTTAAAGGATGAACTAGTTTGCTCGCTGATTTTATCTATCTCTCTTCCTTAGCTGTGTCATGTCTTACTATCTTGAGGTCACACACGAAGCTTGGGTAATTCAATTCTTTAGTGCTTCGAGTCTCAGGTCCTGCCGTCCTTAGGGTGCAATCTTTTTGTCCACCAGTACTCGACCACAGTGCTGAGAGGCAGGATGTGCATGCTTAGGGTACAGGACCAGGCTAAACAGTTCAAACGCCCTGCACCTCCGGCTTGGCCTAGGCCTTTCCTGGAGGGGCCATCCGGCTTCACAGAACTCCAAGGATGACAGCAGCTATGAGAGCCCTTCACACATCGCAGGTACCTCAAGCAAGCCCGCCTGCAGTAGGATTGCACAACTCTAGCAAGGGTGAGATATACAGAGTGCACAACTGTGTATATGAAGGGAATAGACAGTAAACGAGTCTATCATGGTTGATCATAAAATTAGCACGTAATTTAAATGAACATTGTTAGGGAAACATGAAGTGATATAGTGATTCTTTTATATCAGTATTCATAGGAGGAGACAGACTTTTACAAAAGAGGGCAATAGCCTGCTTCCAGATGCCGAGGGAGGCAGAGTGCATAGGCTTATGGTTTGGGACCAAGCTAAGCTGATTGTGCACTCTGGACCTGACCCTCCCAAAGCTTGGTTGTCCTAAATGCTGCTCCGAGACACTATGAACACCTTCTCACTATCCTATTAAGCTTATATATACAGGGTGCCCAAAGCTTTGATGGTAGCTATGACGGTTGTCGGGGAACTTGTCTTCGATGGCTACCGGTGGGGCGTTGAGCAGGCGCTTCTACTTTTTGCCTTGGCCCCCAGCCTTGCGAAGGGTCTGAGCAGAGTCGGAACTGATCTTGATAGCTTTGACGGGAGTGTCGGTGCTGTCGGAAGGCTGCAGACGGGTGCTGCAGGTGAGCTGCACTGGCGTGAGCTCAGCGGAGGCTCACTTGGTCCAGCACCGCTCTGGGCTGGTGTTGGGTCTGCTGCGAGGGCTTGGAGCTTCGCCAAGGCTAACACCGCAGCAGTGTGGTCTTTGCGGATCCTGAGAACATCGGAGTAGTTCAGCATCTTCAGGACAAGGTAGTTGTAGTGGGCTACGGCCATGAATCAGTACAGGGCTGGTCTGCCGATGATGGCGTTGAAGGGGAGGCTGACACCTTCAATGTCGAACAGGATGCTCTCTATCCTGTAGTTGTCATGCGTCCCAAAGGTCACCCAGAGGTTGATGTTGCCGTATGAGATGATGTTCCCAGGCCCCAACCCTGAGAATGGCCTCGAGGGGGTGAGCTTTGACACCGGGATTTGCAGCTGGTCGAAAGCCACATGGCTGATGAGGTTAGGGCTGGCCCCACCATCTATCAAGACAAAATGGAGCTTGACTGCTCCGACACCTATTGTACAGAGCAGCACAGGGGTGCAGTCAACCCAACATAGTCCTGGTTTGATGGTGGCGTTGAAGGGTTTACCTAAGGTGCTCCTTGGATGGAGGATGCCTCTTGCTCAGGCCCTTGAGGGTCGTACTCGACATCAAGGTTGTGTTGCCTCTCCCGCTGCCTCTCGATGATGATGCGGCCATCTATATGAGCTTGACGACGGTCAAGCTTAGCCCTCAGGTCCTTCGTGGGGATCTTGCCAGCGCTAGTAGGCCTGGTGGATCTGGAGTCGGCGGTCCGACGATTGATGGACGGCATGCGCGATAGCGACACGTGACGTCTCCCTTAGTTAGGAGAGTTGAGGGTCGCGACAACTATGTGGTCGATGTCATGGACCCATTGCTGAGCCGCTCCCTGGGAAGGGTTCATCAATGGTGGGTGGTGGAACAGGGCCCTGGCTGCTGCCAGAGCGCTCTTCGGACTCACAGCCAGTGGTTGTGGTGGCACTGACTGGGTCGAGACGTGCCCGGAGGCGCCACCCTGGCCAGCTGCATCTGAGCAGGGGTGTGATGGACCAGAGTGCGTCACTCGGGTGACGGATCTGATCACCGGACGATGGCCTTGGAAACCACCATCTACGGGTATGATGAACACCATAGCAGTGAAAATGCAACCACTTTTTTGAGGGAAAAAGCCCCTACCTAGCGCCAAATGTCAAAGTGTTAAAGTGACACTTCCCCCGGATCTGCTAAGGAGCAGCCCGCGGAGGTTTTTTGATCGGCAAGGCTTAGTTCTCAATCTAGTGGTCACGCGTATGAGACTATGAGACAGTGGTTTCTACGTGGTTCAGTCCGCAAGAGAATAACACCCTACTCCATGGTGAGGTTGTATTGCTGGTGTGTGTGTGTGAATGCGTAAGTTGGGCATTCTTTGTAACGGAGGTGGTCTAGTCCTTTTATAGACAAGGCAGATGCCTTACAAGTGGGGTTCAGGGCACGACAGGTGGCCCCGGGGCGATCTTATCCTAAAAGATATATGGCTTCTCGCATAAGCTTCCTTTGGCCAATGCTTGAAGACTTGTCGTCTTGCCGCCTCGGTTGCCAGTGGCCCATGCGTCGTCGCTGATGGTGTCCGGGGATGTCCTGTTCGTCTGTCTGGTCGCCGCAAGCTACCCACTTGGCGGGGCAGGTTAGGCCTGTAGTGTCTTCACTGTGATGTGATTGGGTGCAGCGGTCTCTAACTGTTGGTGTGCTCTGTGTTACCTGCCCTGAAGGTGGGTGCCTATCTTCAATGCTTGATCTAGGCAGGGCGCACCATCCCTTAACTCCCGCACTTCACCGCCCAAGGTGAGTTGCAGGACACATGGCAGCTTCGGGGCTGGCCTCCGCAGGGGGAGGCCAGGCTTGGTCTTCGGGGCACGTGGCAGCTTCAGCGCCCTTCGGGGCATGCGGCAGCTCCGGGTCCCTTCGCGACATGTGGCAGCTTCGGAGCCCTTCGGGTACATGGTAGCTCCAGAGCCCTTCTCTGTGGGAGACGTCTGGCCTAGTGCTTCGAGCCATGCGGTTGCGCCGGACCTCGCCCTATAGTAGGATGAGGTCTCGCCCGAACACGTGGCACCATGAGAGCTCGTCCCTCCGGGGGAGTCAGGTCTCATCTTTGTGTTCTACGTGGCAGCGCTGGATCCCGTACATGTGGAAGGCCAGGTCTGGCACCCTCTGGACACATGGCCCCACCGAATGTACCTTGGTACTTTCGGCTTGTGTGCGAGGGTACCCTGTACGCAGGATACCGACAACTCCTTTTTGAGTGGACTCTCTTATTTTGCAGGAATGAAACATGGCTACTTTTCTTTCTTTCTCTTTTTTTTTTCTCATGCTTATGATGTAAGCATGTATTTTTCTTTTTCTTTTTCTTGTATCCATTTCTTCTACTCCCTTTTTATGCAATAAATTTTTGTAGAGAATACTAAGCATGAATGATATGGAGTTTCTCTTTTTATTGTGGAATGGTGGTATGGTGGAATTTTGCTTACTTCTAATGTTGAAGTATAGCATGTGCAAGTGAAGTCTTGAATTCAAAAAGTAATGAATGAAATCTCACATAGGCTATACTAGTTTGACAAAGCTCAATGTGAAGACAAATAGCATATGCATAAGGTCTATCAATGTAATGTATCATATGGCTTTGGTAGGTATTTCCAATCAAATGAGAGTAACTTAAATCATTTTAGAATTTCTCCAAACATCTAAGTTTCACTTTCAAACGAGGATTAGCAGACCTATCACTATATCATATCTCACAACAACTTAGAATGGATTAAGCTTTTGCTACCCACAATTTCCAAATCAAGGCAAAAGCAATCTTATCCAATGAGAGCAATATTTTGGAGAGTAGTAAGTTGTAAACTAGGGACTTAGGAAAATTAAAACAGAGAAACTATTCATCATTTCATCTATGTGAATTCCAAACCGTTCTTACCGCACATCATTTATTTTATTTAAAAATATCCTACATTATTTTTATATGCAAGGTGAATGATGGTCGAATGGAAAATACATATGCAAAGGGGTTGATACAATTTACCTCAAGTGGGGTCCTCTGCCAAGCTTGTTCTTCACTCACCTCCGTGTCGAGGGTTGAACCCTTGATGATAGAAGAACGATGCGAGATCGGCTTGTTGTAGTTGTAGCATGGAGTTGAAGTTGGTGAATTGAGCGTCCATGTGTTGTTGCCAGTCTTTGGTACCTTGGACATGCCCTTGGAGAGTGTTGTAGATGTCACCCGTTCTCACTTCAAGGTGTTCTATACGTCTAGTTGAATGTGGTCTAGGGGGGGGGGTGAATAGGCCTTTTTGATTTTTGTCGGAACCTATAACACTTAACAACCAGATCAAATCTTGAGATATCGTACTAGTCCGGTCGAGTGCAGACTAGTCTGGTGTGTACCGTCTAGGTTTATCAAATTTGATCGATTATCTTGATCCTAGGATGTGTGCAGCGGAAATATACTTGTAATTGAAGTGTTACACGATTATGAACTAGGATGTACCACAAGTCAATCTTATATTCAATGTTTCAATGTAAAGTAAGCAAGATTGATTGAAACCCTAGATTGATATGAAGTATAAGAACAATGAGCGCAAAGTAAGAACACAAACACTTTATCCCGTGGTTCGGTTCCCATAGAGGAAACCTACATCCACGTTGAGGAGTCCACAAAATGACTGGTCTTCTCCAACCCTACTCTCGTCGGATCGCCATAGAGGCCAATCCTCTTCACTTATCACAAAGGGCAAATAACCGAGTTCAAGGGGCCTTCTCACACATTGAGGGCTCCCCAAGATTACAATATGAACACCACCAAGAACACACTCGAAAGATCACAAAGAAAAACCACAAGAGTGTGTTAGGTAATCAAACCAAGAGCTCAAAGAGTGATGAATCGTGTCTCTCCAATGATTCAAAGTGTATCCTCAAGGGATTGATCTTTCTTGCATTTGATTTCATGGAGAGAGGTGTTTGCTAGGCTCTTGGGAGGTGTGATGGCACTAGGGTGCGAGAGATATTGGAAGATGGGTCGTGTACACCTATTTATATGGGGTTCCCAAAAGTAACCGTTAGGGTTTAGGAATATCGGACTAGTCTGTGGTGGACACCGGACTAGTCTGGTGTGCTGTGTGTAGCAAACCCTAGGTGTCCCGAAATATCAGAATAGTCCAGTTGAAAGCGGACTTGTCCAAATTTGGTTCTGGAAATCTTTGGACTAGTCCGATCGATATTGGACTTGTCCGGAAAAGTGAAACCCTAAGTGATTTGGGGACAGGTCCGCAACTTGGAGGACTTATCCAATTTAGGTCAGAGGGTTTTTTGGACTAGTGTGTGCTAATATCGGACTTGTCCGATTTTGTACAACATGTGAAGTGTTTGGAGGATTAGTCCGCACTGGGAAGGACTAGTTCGATTCTAGTCAAAGAGATATCAGACTAGCCCGTGGTGATATCGGACTTGTCCGATCTTGTGCAGAAAGAAATCAGACTAGTCTGAGGTCAGTCGGACTAGTCTGGTCCTGTATGAATATGTGCAATGTGTGTGATTATTTGTGTTTGAGCTCTTGGGGTGTGTTTCCTTAACACACTCCATACACAATGATCTACTACACTTGTTCCTTGAGCTCTTTTCCGCATTACTCCTCATTCTCCTTTCTTTTTGGCACCTTGCTCATTTTCTCAATAGAACCTGTGCTCATCTCAACAAAGTGGTTAGGATCTCATTTGCTTGTCATAAATCATCCGAAACCCACAAGGGATTCTTAGATGCACTTTCAATCTCTCCCTTTTTGGTGATTGATGACAACCAATTGAGATTTCACAAAATATGATAAAAAGTTGAAATTTTCATAAAGTATGCACATATGAGTTTAAAATACATTAAGCAATGAAAACATGATTCATATGTGCATTCTGTATGGTGGGGTGCAGAAATAAGTGTATAGAAACAATAATCATGATGAGAATGACATAATTGACATCACCACATCAACAACAAGCATATATGTCATTCTTATAGCAAAATCAGAGATTTCATCAATTTCTTCATAAGCAGTTCAAAACATTTCATCATAGGACAAAAAATACCATAGGAGCATATTAAAAGTTTTACAACCCACAAAATAGACAAAAGGCATAAAAAAGGCTCTCCTCGCATCCTACAGCTAAAGCCTAAGACCCCCCCCCCTCAATCTCTCCCCCTTTGGCATCAAGACACAAAAAAGAAGGAGAGGAGGGACCTAAAGTCTTCAAGCCTAGTTGTCGGTCCTCTCATCGTCTTCATCTTCATCTTCTGGCTGATGAGGAGGAGGAGGAGGAACGGAGCCACTCGAGTCCCCAATGCCAAAATAGGCAAGCTCAGAGGGAGTCAAGGGCCCGAGCTCGGTGTAATCAGAATCAGAGTCATCAGAAATTATTGGAGATCCAATGGGCTCGATCTCCAGCTTTTGGCAAATCCGCTTCACATTCTCCTTGACATATCTCATGTCAACCTTTCTTCTCTTGTTGAGCTTGTGGGCCTTCACCTCGGCATTTTTGCAGGAGGCAAAAATAGCAGACAGGTACTTCAAGATGCCACTTGGGGACCCCTTTTGAGGAGGGGCCCTAGTGGCGGGAGCAGCCCTAGCACCGGCACTGGCTCTCGCTGGAGCCTCAGGGCTGGAGGCCGGGGGTGGAGCAGCTTGAACACTTGGCTTTTGAGGCATCTGGGGCCTCAAGGGAAGGTGCTCCACATCCTTGACAAACTCTATGCCTGTGACCTTCTCAATCATGAACATGAGGTAAGGTGCGTAGCCACATAACCTGTTTGGCGTGCAGGAGATGTTGACCATGTCGTTCCAAATATAATCAAAGACATCAAACTTCCTGTCTTTGCTTATGACCTTCATCAAGGTCCTGAGGTATCCCTGCAAGCTTCCTGCATCCCCATCCTTGGGGGCAATTGTCTTCCTTAGAACCCTGTTCAACACCACAAAGAAGGACTTCATGTTCTTCGTGGAAGGAGGGTTGAACTTGGAGTTGGGTTCATATAGAAACTTCATCCTATCCTTCTCAATGACACCAATGTTGTGGATGATCAAATTGTCATTGCTCGAGGTGTCAAGATGCAGCAATCTTGCAAACTCTTCATAGGTAACAGTGTACTTGGATCCGTGAGTCATCCAAGTCACCCGCTCTTCCTCGTCACTAGCAAAGTGGCACGTCGCATAAAACTGCACAATGACCTCATCATTCCAATTGTTCCTGAAAGAGAAGAGATCCTTCAGGCCATGCCTTTCCATTGCCTCCGCCACCTCAACAAAGGGTGAGCAGCCCTTCTTCTCAAAATGCGCCCAATCTATCCATTGGCTGCGCACCACGGGCATCTTCATTGGGAGATAGACGGTCTTGTAGAAATCTGCATGAAAATTGCTCTAAAACCTCCCATCGGCAGTTTGCTTCGGACGGCTGTAGCAATCAACATTCCTAAACTTGGCTGCCGTGTCACTGCCCTTTCCGTTGAATCTCCCCTCTGCAGGATCTCTGGCCCCTTCCCTTGGAGCTGACAGCTTTAGGGGGCCAATCGGGCCAATCGCAATTCCTTTGCCCTTGACCTTGGCTTGGCAAGGGCCACCTCCAGCAAAAGCCTTGGATGTTGGCTTCTTCGCGAGCACCTTCCTTCGATCCTGGGGAGGTGAAGGTGCCAGCTCGGAGGGGCGCTCTTGGCGCTTCTTGCTTAGGCTTGTCAAGGATCGAAGCACGACTTTGTGGTCCATCTCGGCTTCGAAGTTAGAGATTTTGTCGTTGGTGCTCGACATTGTCCTGAGAATAGATTTCACAAGGCATTGATGAGAATAGATGGCAAGGAGTTGCATTGAGGAATTGAGAAGTTAGGGTTTAGTCCAGAAAAATCGAACAAGTCCGGTGTACAGGCACGGACTAGTCCAGTTGACCGTACTTGTTCGTGCATGGGCCGGACTAGTACGGTGTTCAACCTCTAGAACCCTAACTATGAGACAAATGGTAATTCCTAATGCACAACTAGTTTAGCATCAATGAAATACATCAAGGAAGCATGTATATGGTGATAGGAACCAAGCTAGTTGATCAACATTGAGGGAAATAGCAATTTCTAGGGTTAGGGAGGAAAATTTACCGAAATTGCTCAATTCACGGAGATGTAGGTGTTGAAGGATCGGACAAGTCCGTGGTCTTCAATCCCTACGCGAAGGAGGTCAATTTCCACCCAAACTTGTGAAGTTTTGATGGAGGAATCAAGGAATGGCTTTTGGGGAGCTCGAGCGCGGAGAGAGAAAGATTGAGGTAAGAGTGGGGTGAGGAAGATTAGGGTTGTGCGGTGGCTAGGGTTAAGGACACGAAAAATTGGACAAGTACGAAAATGATCGGACTAGTCCGAACTTTTCCAGAGACTATATCGGACTAGTCCGCGGTCTGTCGGACTAGTCCGGCCTAGCCATCACACTGCGGACTAGTCTGCATGGGTAGACTAGTCCGGGTAACCACAGACTAGTCCGTGGTCACCAGACAAGATGAGCTTAGTCCATTCGTATATATTTGAAGGTACTTATTAAGAAAGTAGGGAGGAAAATCAAATCAAATAATCTTGATGAATATGATCAGTAAGCATACAACAATCAAGCAATAGTCATAATTCACCAAGATCTAGTAATTGACATAGTTTTTCAAAAAAATTGAGAGAGATGATTTTCACAACACAATCAATGAATTTTATAGATAGCATTCAGGTATGCAAGATTTCAAGCCACACTCCGAGCATCGAGGATATTAAGTTCATTTTGGAGCTCGCAAAAGTGTTTTTCATAAAGTGGCTTGGTGAATATATTGGCTACTTGTTTTTCGGTATTGACATGTGAAATGGCTATATCTCCCTTCATTGAATGGTCTCTCAAAAATTGATGTGAGATGTCAATGTTTTTGGTCCTAGAGTGCTCAACGGGATTATGGGAAATTTTAATAGCACTCTCATTATCACAAAGTAGTGGAATGCGGTTCATATTGTTACCGTAATCCCTTAGAGTTTGTCGCATCCAAAGAAGTTGTGCACAACAACTCCCGACTGCAACATACTCCGCTTCGGCTGTGGATAGGGCAATGGAGTTTTGTTTCTTGGAGGACCAAGAAACTAGGGATCCCCCTAGGAATTGGCATGTACCGGAGGTACTTTTTCTATCGACCTTGCTTCCGGCATAATCTGCATCAGAGTAACCAATGAGATTGAATTTGGAACCTTTGGGATACCAAAGGACTAGGTTGGGTGTATGAACCAAATACCGCAAGATTCTCTTAACGACTATCAAATGACACTCTTTTGGGTTGGCTTAAAACCTTGCACACAAGCATACACTCAACATAATATCTGGCCTAGATGCACATAAGTAGAGTGGTGATCCAATCATGGAGCGATATACCTTTTGATCGACGTTTGATCCATCTTCATTGAGATCCAAGTGGCCATTCGTTGCCATGGGAGTCTTTATGGGCTTCATCTTGTCCATTCCAAATTTCTCGAGTATGTCTTGAGTATACTTAGTTTGGCTTATGAATGTCTCTTCCTCTTGTTGCCTCACTTGGAATCCCAAGAAGTACTTTAGCTCTCCCATCATAGACATCTCAAACCTATCTGTCATAATTTTACTAAATTCCTCACAGAAAGATTTGTTAGTTGAACCAAAGATTATATCATCAACATAGATTTGACAAACAAAGAGATCATCGTCAAGGTTCTTCGTAAACAATGTGTAATCTACTTTACCAATCTTAAAACCATTTTCAATTAAGAAATCTCTAAGACACTCCTACCAAGCTCTAGGAGCTTGTTTGAGGCCGTAGAGAGCCTTATGCAACTTAAATATGTGGTCGGGGAACTCTTCATCTTCAAACCCGAGGTGTTGCTCTACATACACCTCCTCCTTGATTGGTCTGTTGAGGAAGGCGCTTTTCACATCCATTTGATAGAGCTTGAAATCATGGTGAGTAGCATATGCAAGTAATATTCTAATAGACTCAAGTCTAGCTACTAGAGCAAAGGTTTCATCGAAATCCAAACCTTCAACTTGTGAATACCCTTTGGCCATAAGTCGTGTCTTGTTCCTTGTCACCACCCCGTGTTCATCTTGTTTGTTGCGGAAGACCCATTTGATGCCGATGATGTTGGACGGTCTTTCGACTAGTTCCCACACCTCGTTCCACTTGAAATTGTTGAGTTCTTCTTGCATGGCCACTACCCAATCCGGATCCTTCAATGCATCCTCAATCATGCGCAGTTCCAAAAAGGATACAAAAAAATAGTGCTCACAAATATTAGCTATGCGTGATCTCGTAGTTACTCCCTTTTGGATGTCACCGATGATGCTGTCGATTGGGTGATCCCTTTGGACGCATTGGTGCACTCTTGGGTGTGGTACTTGCTGTCTTGAATCTTCATGATCATATTCTTCTCCCCCTAAATGGCTGCCCTCATTGACTTGTAGGTCATTTTTGTCTTCTTGAGGTTGATCTTGTATGGAAGCTCCCCCTTGATCATTGGCCTCCTCTTGTGGTTCATTTTCCTCATCCATATGTAGAGGTGGCTCTCATGGTCGAACTTCGCCTAACGCCATTCTTCTCAATGCTTGACAAGGAGCTTCTTCTCTATCTAGCACACATGGATCAACTTGCTCCTTTTGGTAGCCATTAGTTTCATCGAACACTACATCACCTGCTACTTCAACAAGTCCAGAGGTCTTGTTGAAGACACGATAGGCGTAAGTGTTCGAATCATAACCAAGCAAGAAACCTTCAACGGACTTTGAAGCGAACTTTGAAGTCCTAGGCTTCTTGTTCAAAAATATAGCATTTGGAACCGAAAACTCGAAAATATGAAATATTAGGCTTGTTACCGGTGAGTATCTCATAGGATGTTTTCTTGAGTAGTCGATGAAGATAAAGTCAATTTATGGCGTGGCAAGCGGTGTTGACCGTTTCTGCCCAAAATTGATCTGATGTCTTGTACTCATCGAGCATTGTTCTCGCCATCTCTATGAGGGTTCGATTCTTCCTTTCGGCAACTCCATTTTGTTGAGGGGAGTAGGGAGCTGAAAACTCATGTTTTATGCCTTCTTCATCTAGGTACTCCTCAACTTGTGTGTTCTTGAACTCCGTGCTGTTGTCGCTTCGAATGTTCTTGATCGTCAATGAAAACTCATTTCGAGCATGCTTGAAAAACTTCTTGAGTGTTCCTTGTGTTTCTGACTTATCGTGTAAGAAGAAAACTCAAGTGAAGCGAGAAAAGTCATCAACAACTACTAAGCATATTTGTTACCGTCGATGCTTATGTAAGTCCAAGTGAAGTAGCTCGAGTGGTCTTGTTGTAGTCATGACGTTTTTAGCGGGATGAGGTGCTTCAACTTGCTTCCCGGCTTGGCACGCGCTACAAGGCCTATCTTTCTCAAAAACAACATCCTTCGAACCTCGGATGTGATCGCCCTTGAGGAGTTTTTGAAGGTTCCTCATACCAACATGCGCTAGCCGTCTATGCCACAGCCAACCCATGTTAGTCTTTGCAATCAAGCATGTGTCAAGTTCGACTTTATCTTTGTTGAAGTCAACAAGGTAAAGATTTCCCTTTAACATACCCTTGAATGCAATGGAACCATCACTCCTTCTAGAGACGGTCACACCCTCGTTAGTGAACAAACAATTATAACCTTTGTCGCATAATTGAGATATGGACATCAGGTTATAATCTAAGGAATCAACATGTAACACATGAGAAAGAGTATGTTGTGATGATATGGCAATTTTACCGGTACCGAGCACCTTTCCTTGACTATTATCTCCAAAATAGATGCCCTAGCTTGGATCCTAATTTGCTTCATACTCTACAAACATCCTTCTTTCTCCGGCCATATGGTTGGTGTAGCCACTGTCTAGCACCCATTTAGATCCACCAGAGGAATAGGCCTACAAAAGACAACTCAAGCCTTGGTTTTAGGTACCCAAGCTTGCTTGGGTCCTTTTAGGTTAGTCACAAGGGATTTAGGCACCCAAAAATGAGATTTGGTGTTCTCATGGCGTGGCCCAACATAATGAGCATAAATCTTACCAATATTACTTTTCATTAACACATAAGTTTCATCAAATGTTCTAAATAGCAACTGTTGTTGTTTATAAATAGGACTAGTCTGGGAGATCGGACTTGTCCGGACCCCGACCGGACTAGTCTAGTGTCCATGTGTGTTTGATGTGTTCATTGGGCTTTCCAGTTTGAGAGGGTCTTCCCTTTACAAAGGCAAAGCTCTCCTTGTTATTATTATGGCTTCTAGCATGTTGCTTTTCACCATAAGAGTAACCAATGCCATATTTGACATTTGGAGGTCTTGTGACCAAGTATGCACTATGTGCATATTTGATCTTCTCCTTGTCGAATATGCCATTTTGTAAAGGATGCTTGTCCTTGTCTTTCAATCTGGGGTCAACTTTACCACATGTACAAGTAGAAGCAGTTTCAGTTTTAAGGGGTTGAGAAGGTGAGCTTGAAGAGGATGAAGGGTCACTTTGCTTGAGTGACTCAACTTGCACTTCAAGGATCTTGTTAACCTTGATTAGGTTAGCAAGTTTGTCCTTGATTGTAGCATTTGAGTCGCTTAACTTCAAGCAAGCTTTCTTGCTTGAAGCTAACTCAAGCTCTAGTGACTTGCTTCGCTCCTTTTCAAGTTCTAGAAGCTTGTCAAGTTCAACATATTCCTCCTTTTGGGAGATAATCATGTCTTCTTGACGATGTATCAACTTCTCATTCTCAACAAGTTGATCAAGTAAAAATTTCATTTTTGTGGTTGTTTTCTTATCTAATCGAATGAGCATATCTTCATTATCACTATTAATTTCACTATCACTAGAATAGGAATGCACGGAAGAGGTTTTGGTAGTTACCTTGCGTTTACCTTCCTTTGCCATGAGACAAGTATTTTTCCCCTTTCGTGCGCCAAGAGTGGGGAAGAGAGTGGACTTCATGGATGTCTTTTTGATGGCTATTCTAGCCATCTCCTCTTCTTCTTCGGATGAGGACTCATCATTTGAGTCCCATTCTTTCCCAAGATGCGCTTGTTCGGCTTGCTTCTTCTTCTTGAAGAACTTCTTGGGTTGAGGCTTTGCTTCTTTGGTCTTCTTCTTATTCTCTTCATATGGGCAGTCAACTATAAAGTGGCTATACTCACCACAATTATAGCATGTCCGGCTTAACTTCGGTCTTGATTTTTCCTTGTACTTCCCTTCACTCGATTTAGCCCCTTGTCTCTTCTTCATCATTCTCTTGAATTTCTTCATGAATAGTATCATGTCATCTTCATCCAAGTCATTGCTCTCATCATCACCGTCTTCTTCTAGTTGAGCTTCTCGAGCTTCTTTAGACAAGGGCTTAAGGGTGGACTTTAGAGCAACCCCTTTCTTCTTCGCTGAGGTGAGATCGGCAATCACCTTAACATGTTTGGCTTGATTTTCCATCATCTCAAAGTTGATGATTTTCCCAAGTAGCTCATTCGGGGTCATCTTCTTGTAACTGGGGCTTTCTTGTATCATTGAGCACAAGGTAACATTGCGAGGCATGAAGGCTCTAAGAATGAGATTCACCACCTCATGGTCGCTCCACTTCTTGCTTTCGTATGCTCGCACCTTGTTGATGAGCGTATTTAGTCGGTTGTACATATCTTGTGGCGACTCATCTTCTTCGATGGCGAATCTTCCCAGCTCGCCTTCAATCATCTCGATTTTTGCATCTCGCACATGACGATCATCTTCATGTGCGGTTTGCAATGTATCCCATATCTCTTTTGTGATCTCGAGTCCATCCACCTTTGTAAACTCATCATGACTGAGTGATGAAGTAATGACTGCAGCAGCTTGGGCATTTCGATGGATTGCTTGCTCTTGGCTAGGTGTGAGCTCCTCATCATCATCCGGGATGTCTATTCCTATGCATACTACGTGCCACAAACTTGGATTGAGAGAAATCAAATGCATATTCATGTTTTGCCTCCACATTGAGTAGTCATTGCCATAAAAATTTGGGGCTTTTCCAAGTGGAATAGATAAGTAGTGATTATTGCTAGAGTTTAGACGATCGTAGTTGAAAGGATATTGGTAGTAGTCGGTGTGACTACTCCACTTCTTCTTCTTCTCATCTTCAATTTTTACTTTCCCTTTGGAAAGAGTTTTCTTCCTTAGGAGCGCCTTTAGTTCTAGCGTCTCCTCATCATCATCCTCGAAGTCTTGAATGGCCTTGAGGAGCCTCTACAATTTTAGGTTCTTGTCTTCATCAACCGTCTCTTGGTTGTTGCTCTTGTGTACGTCCTTCATGTCCGACATGATCTCTTCGAGCGATTAGTCTCCTTTTGAAGAACCTGCTCTGATACCAATTGAATGTGGCCTAGAGGGGGGTGAATATGCCTTTTTGAATTTCTGTCGGAACCTGCAACACATAACAACCAGATCAAATCTCAAGATATCGGACTAGTCCGGTCAAGTGCGGACTAGTCCGGTATGTACCGACTAGGTTTATCAAATTTTATTGATTATCTTGATCCTAGGATATATGCAGCGGAGATATACTTGTAACTGATGTGTTACAAAACTATAAACTAGGATTCACCACAAGTTAATCTTAGATTCAATGTTTCAATGTAAAGTGAACAAGATTGATTGAAACCCTAGATTGATAAGAAGTGTAAGAACAATGAGTGCAAAGAAAGAACACAAGCACTTTATCCCGTGGTTCGGTTCCCACAGAGGCAACCTACATCCACATTGAGGAGTCCACAAAAGGATCGGTTCTTCTCCAACCCTACCCTCGTCGGACCGCCACGGAGGCCAATCCTCTTCACTTATCACAAAGGGCAAATAACCAAATTCAATGGGCATTCTAACACATTGAGGGCTCCCCAAGATTACAATATGAACTCCACCAAGAACACACTCGAAAGATCACAGTGAAAAACCACAAGAGTGTGTTAGGGAATCAAACCAAGAGCTCAATGAGTGATGAATTGTGTCTCTCCAATGGTTCAAAGTGTATCCTCAAGGGATTGATCTTTCTTGCATTTGATTTCCTGGAGAGAGGTGTTTTCTAGGCTCTTGGGAGGTGTGACGGCGCTAGGGTTCGAGAGATATTGGAAGATGGGCCGTGTACACCTATTTATATGGGGTTCCCAAAAGTAACCGTTAGGGTTTAGGAATATTGGACTAGTCCGTGGTGGACACCAGACTAATCCGATGTGCTGTGTGTAGCAAACCCTAGGTGTCCTGAAATATCGGAATAGTCCGGCTGAAAGCGGACTTGTCCGAATTTGGTTCTGGAAATCTTCGGACTAGTCCGATCGATATCAGACTTGTCCTAAAAAGTGAAACCCTAAGTGAATTAGGGACAGGTCCGCACTTGGAGGACTTGTCCGATTTAGGTCAGAGGGTTTTTCGGACTAGTCCGTGCTAATATTGGACTTGTCCGATTTTGTGCAACATGTGAAGTGTTTGGAGGACTAGTCCGCACTGGGAAGGACTAGTCCGATTCTAGTCAGAGAGATATCGGACTAGTCAGTGGTGATATCGGACTTGTCCGATCTTGTGCAGAAAGAAATCGGACTAGTCCGGGGCCAGTCGGACTAGTCGTGTTCTGTATGAATATGTGCAATGTGTGTGATTATTTGTGCTTCAGCTCTTAGGGTGTGTTTCCTTAACACACTCCATACAAAATGATCTATTACACTTGTTTCTTGAGCTCTTTTCCGCATTACTCCTCATTCTCCTTTCTTTTTGGCACTTTGCTCATTTTCTCATTAGAACCTGTGCTCATCTCAACAAAGTGGTTAGGATCTCATTTGCTTGTCATAAATCATCCAAAACCCACAAGGGATTCTTAGATGCACTTTCACTAGTGAGATCCGTCATTCTTGGCTATAGTCATGATGACTTCTAGCCAAAGAGGAACGACATCTTCTCATGGACGTTGGAGGCAAGCTGCTAGAGCTTGAAGTGGATAGGGGTGGCTCCCATTTGGCACCTGAACATCCATGCCAGGACGGACCTTTGGTCTCATACGATGGATGTTGAGTCCATCCGGTTGCATCACCCGTTGGGTTCTCTTCTCTTCGTACTCATGGACCGTGGTGGTTGTCGGGGGCATGGCCGCTCTCCTTGTACGGCTTCTATGTACCCTGCTAGAGACATTACTTCTTCCGGCTTCCTCGATGGGAAGTAGGTCAATGGTTATCTTCCGACATTTGTACAAATGATAATCTAGGTTAGGTAACTGAATTTCATTGACAGAGCCGGGATAATAAAATATCAAAGAGCCATCTTGATCATGCTTAAGGGTATGTCCTTGCACTAAATAATATTCATCAATTAATTCTCTTTCATTTTTAATATACTCAAATGAAGAATATTCCAGTGCTCCTACCCTAGTAGCAATACGGCTAATCAATTAAGTACATTCAATTGGCCCTTCCCTTGGAATGTAATCTAACTATTGTGTCATCTTGGCAATAACTGGAGCAACTTTTATCTTTTTAATCATGGAAAATAAAATTTTCAGCTCATCATCACGCACTACCCTTACATCTTATCTAAGGAACATAGTCATAGCAACCCATCTATGCATGAAGCGCAAAGTAGGGTTGTGCAAGTGGCTATTCCTAGGTGCACTACATCTGACCTCTCCAGCCAAATCTTGCCAAAAACTTTGTTTGTTAAGCTTAGGAAAAGTGTCTAAATCTAGCAAACAACTTTATGGAAGCCTAGGATTTCACTTAATTTGTTCCATAGGATGTTGTACTCTTTTTCAAATAATCTAAAAGTAATACCATCAAATCCTATTTTGAGTGTGCAAAGGAATTGTATGGAGAGAAGTGTGAACCTTTCTCCTCTATGTGAGCAAAGTTTTCCCATCCTAATGCACGCCAAATGGAAAAGAATTTGGAATCCATACCTATTTTGGACATCAAATCCGAATCATAATCTTTCATATGAGAAAACTCACGATCTTGGAGGATCTTGCGTGCTTGATCTTCAACTTCACTTTGGACGTCGTGGTCGTCGTCATGAAGAAGTTGGTGTGGGTTGTTCTTCTCACCCATTGGAGTGTCCTCTCCTACGCTCCTCCTCTGTGAACTTGGTGTAGCAACGGAAGAGGGGCGTGCACTCGAATCTCCACCATGGCTTAAGATTGCAGCCTTCTTCCTCTTTCCAAACAACCTCTTCATTCCTTTCATGGCCACAACAAACAAGAACACAACAATGCAAAAAATCAAAAGAGGTGATGTTAGCAGAAGCAGAACCCCGCCGAATTTTTCCTTGAAGAACTTGAGAGCAAATTGCAAATGCAAATGAAAGGCATATCTTTTTGAGTTGGAAATTGATCAAGATGACTACAATGAAGAGAAAGAAAACAATGTGACCAAGAGTAACTTCGGGGAGAGGTATGAAATGAGGTGAAGTGTGGGGAGAAGAGCTCCTCACGATCACCATTTATAGTGTACAATCTCCAACGGTCACTAGGGGACCAAATGTTGTCGTTGGAGGAGAGAGAGCCAAAATAGCCCTTTCCCCATGTTGGCCGAACAGGGGTGTCGGCTGACCTGATAGGTGGGCCCCCGGTTCTCACTTTTGGCAGGTGGCTCCCCAACGGCTATGGGATTAGCACGTTGGTGAATTACCACTTTTGCAGCCCAGAAAAATTGTTTTCCAAATAAAAACTCCTTTTTCAAAACCCAACAATTTTCTTTTTGTGAAAATAAAGAAATAAAAATGATAGTTGAGAATATAAAATTCAACTTACTAAGAAAATCAAATATGAAGTGGGGAAAATCAAACTAAATGAGGAAAACAAAATAAAGAGAAAAGAAAAACAAAGAAAAGGATAACTACCAATTTAACCTATTTGCTAGGTCTCACCACCGTCTGATGAGATGGACATTCATCCTTCTCGATTTCTTGACATCCGAGTTCAGAGGGATGGGCTCGGATGGCTTGTCTTGGTTCTTCCGCGATACCATCTTTGGCGGCTTCGTGGACTTGGGCCTTTGAGGAGGCCTAGACTTCTCCGTCTCCTTGGGGTGTCAACGTGGACAATAAGACGGGTTTTCTGCATAAATCAAATTCCTCATGAACGCAATGAGTGGGTCCACCTTTGGAGGTGTGATTTTGACCTCTTGAATGTTTTTAATATTCGGGCCTATACTTGATACAGATCATGGAGCATTGCTCCAACTTTGGGCGAAAGCTAAACTTCTCCTCCTTCCCATTGATATGGAAGTGGATTTCTCTAGCTCCCACATCTATGCAAGCCTTCGTGGTGCTTAGGAATGGTCGCCCAAGAAAGAGTGGTGTATCCTTCTCGACCTCCATGTTGAGCACCACGAAATCCATGGGTATGAAGCAGTTCCGGATCTTCACCGGAACATCTTCAACAATGCCCACTGGATAATGGACTGAAGAATCAGCCAGTTGGAGCTGCATTAGTGTTGGAGTACGTTTTGTGAAGTTCAGCTGGTCGAAAACCACCTTGGGCATCACACTCACACTTGCTCCAAGGTCACAAAGGGCCTTGTCAAAATGGTGAGCCCCAATTGAGCATGAGATTGTAGGACATCCAGGGTCCTTCAACAAGTTTCCTCCTTGTAGAGAAATCATGTTGACATTTTCCAAGGGGGTTCGGGCTGTCCTGGCATTTTGCCATTCTCCATAGGAGGAACAACAGCTGACAATTGAGCCAACTGAGTTTCCAACATCTTGCTAAAACTCAATTGATTCTTGAAGGCTGAGGATAGTCCTTCAATCTTGGCATTAATGATCTCTAGGGTCTTGTCATTGGCCGACAGCTTCTTGGATATAGCCTCATTGATCTTCAGCTGGCCAATGGCAAGTTTTTTCAAGTTGGGTTAATTTCCATTGTTGCCATTGTTTTTGTACCCTCCTTGAAAGAATGGACGTGGTTGGCCCCACCCTTGACCTCCTGGACAATAGCCATTGTTGTTTTCATTGTTGGCTATGTATAAGGCATCCTCACGGGTTTTTGGGCAGTCATTGCCCAAATGGCCTGTGTTGCCAGAGACATCACAGGTGATGTGAGAGTCTAAGACATAGGTATTGCCACATACCTCACCATTGCCTTGTCCATCAATCTTCTTCATAAGGAGGTCCAATTTGGCAATGATCATGTTCACCTCCTTCAAGGTGTGCATGCCTCACTGGCGGGTATGGAGACGCTCGTCGCTCCATCCCATGTTTGACACCATCTTCTCAATCAAATCTTTGGCTTTGGGCACTGTCAATTAGAAGAAGGCACCTCGAGCATTAGCATCAACATGGTCACGGGTAGAAGGGTTGGCCCGTTGTAGAAGTTTTGGATGATGAGCCAGTCATTCATCCCATGGTGGGGACAGGCTAGGATGTACTGCTGAAGCCTTTCCCAAGCCTCGAGAATAGATTACTTGGCATCTTCTTGGAAGCTAGAAATTCTTCCACATAGGGCATCGGTCTTGCCCAAGGGGAAATGCTTGACGTGGAATGTCGTAGAACATTTCTCCCAAGTGTCTAAAACACTTCAGTTCGTGTAGAACCACTATTTCGCTCTCCCAGGAAGAGAGAACAGAAACAGCTTAAGACGGACAACATTGGGAGACACATCCTTTATCTTAAAAGTGCTACAAATCTCTAGGAACTGTTGCAAGTAAGCACTTGCATCCTCGTTAGCCTTCCCACCAAATGGGTTGGCTTGCACCATAGTGACAAGGCTAGTTTTTATTTCGATGTTTACGTCTCCCGCGTTAACAGTGGGCCCAATAGGCACATTGTTAGCAGAGGGAGTTGAAAACTCACGAAGGCTCTTTTGGGCCATTGGTGTTTCGGTTGTTGGTGCAGTTGTGCTGGCTTGGTTTGCCGCTCGAAGGTTCTGAGGAGTAACGACACGACATCGATCTCTCAGAAGGGATTTGGGATCTTCAACAGAGTTTTCCAGCAAGCGGAAACCAGACATACACTACCCTATTTTCACATAAAATGTGAAAACAAAGAAGGGTGATCCTACTAAAACCTACCAGGGCCCTATCCTATTCACTCAATCATGCAATACTTCAGCTGCCTTCCCTGGCAACGGCGCCAGAAATGCTTGTTGACGGTTCCTACACACTATTAACAATTCATCTCTAGCAATGGTGCCAGAAATGCTTGTGAATAGATTTTTGATTAAGCCGTCGTAGCAAAACGAAATGGCCTATTGGGCCACTCGGGTCGCTCCTCCCGGCAGACGCCCGCCACGGCCGCCGCCCTGGTCGAGTCGCCCGCCTGCGTCATCTCCCTTGGCTCTGGCTGTGGGCCCCGCTTGGTCGTTGCCGGCGGCTGCCCTTTGGCCAGCGCGCCGACCTTCACCGGACTTCCCCCTGGTGCCGTCGCACCTCTTCTCCTCACCTTCCCCCACCTCTCCGGCTAGGTTAGCCTCTCCACCACCCTCTTCCCCGCGTACTTTTGCCTCGGGCCGGCCAGATCTGGTCACCTCTCCATTTGATCTGGCAGCGCCGGTGGCCGCCGCAGTTCTTCCGCCTTCGCCCCAACCTTCCACCCCTCCGCCAGATCCAGCACTTCCAGATCCAGTGCCACTGGTGGCCGCATCTCGTCGGACGTCGCCCCATCCTCATCCATTGGTCTCCCCACCACCCACCTCATCCTCCACACCACCCTCCTCCCTGCCTGTGTCGCCCCGCACTGTGCCACCTCCCCCCCCCACCTTCCCCCCTCTGCCAGATCTAGCACCTCCCGATCAAGTGCCACTGGTGGCCTCCTCTCATCGGACGTCGCCCCACCCTCAGCCATCAAGCTCCCCACCACCCCCTCGTCCCCCGCACCACCCTCCTCCCTGCCTTGGTCGCCCCCCGTTACACCCTCTGGGCGATCAGGGACACAATTGGCACCGCATTCTCCATCAATCTCTTCGCTACCCTTCACCCCTTCCTCGGTTGCTGTAACTTCATCTTCCACGTCGTCACTTCAATCACTACCTCCTGCTCCTTCCACTGCCACCTCTAGCTTATCTTGGATGAGAAAGGGTTGGTTGTCCACATCCAAGCCAAAGATTGCTCCATCGCTGCAGTCCCCCTCCTTGGCTGCTGCGGTAGTCACCTCTCCGACTACATCAACCTCTGTTGCTTCTCACTTTCTGCTCCGCTCCTCACCTCGCCTTTTGCGCTCAATGGGCTGCTTGGCCCCAACCCTGCCCCCCTTTCACGGCCTACTATCTCCTCCACGTCGCTGCCTCCACCATCTCCACCTCTATCTTCTTCAAGATCACCTCCCCCAAAGTCGTCTCTCCCACCTCTCCTACCCTCCCCACCCTTCCCTCTGAGACCGTTGGGTCAACCGCTCACTCTTCTGGCGATTGCAACAAACAATCTATTCGCGGCCCTTGTCGGCATGCTGCTCAATCAGTCCCTACTGATCTGAAAGGTAAATGCTTCAACTGCTTCTCCCTCCGACACTTTGCTGCCACCTGTAAGGAGGCCACGTGTTGCTTTCGCTGCAAGGGAGAAGGCCACAAATCACGCAGTTGCGGGCTTGCCCATCGTCGCTCCTCTTCAACCTCAACGACTGCGACACCGCCTCCCCCAACTTCTCTTGTGGCTACATCAACAGCCCAAGACAAAATTTGCATCACCACTAGCTCTGGGAAGCTAGAGTGTGACTATCGTAGCTGTCCCTTATCTATCGATGCAGCTGCTCTGGATGCTTCCTCTCAAGCCTCACTACACCAAGTCAAAGTTCATCGAGTGGTCATCCACCTTGACAAGGAGCCGAATCTCAAGTCGTCTATGGGATCTTCTACTAAGGATGGCACGTCTTTGTGGTCCCGCTGTTTGGTCATCGATGCGCTTTTGGTTCATCCAGTGGTCGTTGAGCGCTAGTCCGATGGTCGGGATCTGATGCTTCATGAAGCTACCATCTCACCCTCTAGTTAGATGGATCTCTGTGCAGCCTGCTTAGGTGGTCGAGGCTACTGGTCACCTGTAATTTCTGTATGGTCGTGTCAGTTTGCATCAATCACGTCTGTTTGTCTTGGTCATTTCAGTTTGTATCGGTCATGCCGGGCGATTGGTTTGGGTTGTTAGCCTAAGTCTCATTCCCTCTTACCTCAAGAGGGACACGATTTACCCCTCCCAACCAATCTTTCCTTTGTTGTCTGTACTGTGGTTTTAACACCACATTTTAATACTTAATATATTCACTATCGAGGTTTCCCTTGCAGTTTTGGTTCAAAAAAAAAATAGATCTTTGATTATACATATAAATCTACAAGCGCACAGAAACTAACGATGTAGCATTCCCTCTCTAAGAGTATTCCCAAAGAGTGTCATTTATATTCTCCCAAACGAAGGCTCGATGGAAGTAAAACAATCATCAAGTGGAAAGGCTAGGTTGGCCTAGGCAGGGTTCTAGCAACGATGGATAAATGATAGCTGGAGTAGTGTTACACACACAATAGCATTCTATCCTAAGGGGATAAATGGGGTAAAGAGGGACTAGGCTAAGAGTTAGGTAGAGACTCCTACTATGCTTCTAATGTACATATACATAGCCTAAGTTAGTGACTAATGATCATGTCAATTGTGAATTCTCATGCTAAGTGGATTAACACATCGGGCACGGGTTTACACCTAGCAATACTACGACGACTCCCGCCAAGAGCCTGTGGCATAGCCGAACATGGAGGATTACAAAGGACAGATAGGGTTGTCATCACCTACTGCCTACCTCTTCAAACCGTGAGTCTACGAGAAATTCTACTCTCTATCCTAGTACCATGCTAGCGTATTTAGTAATTACCTTAAGAGCCTAGGCACAAGCCATCCTATGGCAATGAACTAAATCATCATTGGACCAATGTTAATTAATAGCATAAGTGATTCATGTTAACATAATCATGTCATAGATAATTAGACTATAGTGGAGGTTTATAGAGTTTATGATGATATATTGAGAATGATATAGCATAATCATAAATACTACTCCTACCACATACATGGAATCCACAATCAAACAAGAAACGCTTCATCCAAGTATATAAAAAATGGAAGACTAAAGATAACATCTTTATTAAGAATAAAGTCACAAATACAAATAGGAATATAAGAGCCATACCTTTCCCATTTAAGAATTGGGAAAAGACTCCTTCTACTCCTCTCCTAATTGGGAGTCGACGCGTGGAAGCTGACCGAGTTTGGCGCCAGCAAGGGTTTGGCCGAACAGAAATGTTGACTATTTCTGGTGTGCTTCCTCGGGGTGACTTCTTGGTGGGTCCCATTGACCGATATGGGTGCTACACCGTTGGATGGCCTCGGATACTTTTGTTTGTGGGCCATTTGATCCATGTGGTGCAACGTGGCGTTGCTTGATTTGCTAGAATGATATATTATAGGATCCATCCCTTTGTAGATTAAAACATTTTCGGCGGAAGCAACAAAAACCCCTCGGTAAAAAATCAATCTCTTAATAAATCATGTGTGTGACTAATCGAAACATGATCAATCATGACAAAACCGTTATTGATTGTGGATAATAAAGTCACGAAGACATCACAACAAGAATCATGAAAATCCATCGAGAAAAAATCAAGTTATGATTGTGAAAGCATCTACGCCCCCCTCATGTAGTACGGTTTTGGTGATTAATGACAACCATTGAACTTTACTAATGAATTTGTGAATGCAAGGTCCTCATAAACACTCAATAAAATGAAATGAACATGTCATTGGAGACCCATAGATATTCAACGATCAAATTCATGAGATAAAGACAAGACGTGAAGGCTCTATGTCTAAGTCACTCAATCAAAAATTGACATCATACAATGCTTAAGAATCATAAGAGAGCCTTGTGGAACAAATGTCTAAGAGGTCATTCGAGCAAGACACAAAAGATTCACTCAAAACAACTCGAAGCAAACAAAATCAACTCACCGGATCAACCGATGATTTCCAAAATGAACACATCGGTCGAGTTGATTTAACTGAAGAAATAGACCTCAGACAAATGAACTCACCGGATCATCCGATGTGAAGGGCTCAACAACATCGGTGCATCAGTACAGGTTGCAGTACAATTGGACCAAGTGAAGCACCGGATCATCCGATGTGCAGACTTACACACATCGGTTGATCACTCCAGTAAGCATCAAGATAAAGCAAATTCTGGAGGAAGAGCCACCGGATCATCCGATGAGAAGACTGGGGGCAACATCGGTCTAATAACGGTAATATCTGACACAATGACATCAGCCAAAGTAATTACACCGATGATAACTAGAGGGGAGACATCGGATCATCCGGTTTTCACAGTAAAGTTCTGTCAGCCTACTTTTCCAACGGCTATTTCAGTTAAGCTGGCTATAAAACCCCTCTAACCCAGTCATTTCGACAAGTCTTGATCACCTGAAGCCCACTACACATCCAAGAGCATTCAAGACTATAGAGCATACATTTCCACACTTTTAGATCATTTGTAATAGGCTAGAGAGAAGCTTGTGTGCGTTCTTTCTTTGTGATTGAACTCTCTAGGCTAGTGAGAAGTTGAAGAAGATCGTTCCGGAGCTTGCCAAGGTGTGTGTGGAAGCCCGGAACATCGAAGGTTGTACAAGGCTTAAGCTCCACCTTGCCGGAGATGGCGAACGGAGAAGATTAGTGAAGACTCCATTGTCTCGGTGACATTGGAAGTGGCAAAACCCTTCGGTGGGTGCCACAACGTGGACGTAGGAAGATCCTTGCGATCTTGCCGAACAACGGGATAAACCTTCGTGTCCCCTAGCGTTTGCATTCCTCTCCCTCTCTTTACATTTTGCAATCTTTACTTCACAAGTTATATCTACGTTGATTGCATAGCTAGAACCGCATTGGGAATTGGGCTTAAGTAGTTCGTTTTTAATTGTCTTAAAATTTGAAAGAAAGCCCAATTCACCCCCCCCCTCTTGGGCGTTTCGATCCTTACAATTGGTATTAGAGCGAGGTTGCTCATAGGATCATTCTAGCTTCACCGCTAGAGAGCTAAAATGGCCAAGGTTGGGGGTTCGGTTCCTATCTTCAAGGGCAAGAATTTTGCCTATTGGAAAGCACGCATGCGCGCTTACCTTGAGGCTATTGCCCCTGAAGTTTGGGAAGCGACTCATGCGGGATTTGGAGAACTTAACTATGTGGGTGATCAAGTTAAGTGGGATGCTAAGGCTAGGAATGCTATTTATGAATGCATAAGTCAAGATGTCTTCTCTAGGATTGCTAGTGAGGAGAAAGCTTGTGAAATTTGGGCTTGCTTGATAGAAATCCATGAGGGCTCATCTCGTGTAAAGGAACTTAAATATCACATGCTCAAAGCTAAATATGGTGAATTTAAGATGCTTCCTCATGAAAAATGTTAATGAAATGTTTTCACGCTTAAATGTTCTTATTGAGGAAATTAATGCTCTTGACATTGCGTCTCTTGGAAAGGGACTTATTAACCGCAAGATCCTCATGCTCCTTCCCAAGCCGAAGTACAACATCATCAACTCCATGCTCCAAAAGGAATCACTTGACAACATTGAAGTTTCGGAGCTCATTGGAGAAATACACGCTCATGAGATGAGTGTACTTGGGATGATGGAGCAATCATCATCAAAAACAATTGCTCTAAAGGCCTCCACCAAGAAGACAAGCTTCAAGAAGAAAAAGGTGGTTGAGCCTAGCTCAAGTGAAGAAGAGCAAGCGTCAAGTGAAGATGACGATGATGAGCTTGCCTTGATGATGAGAAAGTTCTCACGTTTGAACTCCAAGATCACCAAAAAGGGATACACCTTTGATCCCAAGAAGAAGGCATTTCTACCAAGAAGAGATGATCGCAAGATATGCTACAATTGCGGAGATCAAGGTCACATCTCCTATGATTGTCCAAAACCGGACAAAAGGAGAGAGAACTACAAAGGCAAGCAACGCAAGCTTGAAGAAAGTGATGATAATGAAGAAGAAGCCAAGCCCAAACCAAGAGCCTTTGGGAAGAAGAAGCAAGACAAGGGCAAGAAGGCAAGACTCTTCCCAAAGAGGAGAAGTGGTCCACAAAAGGTGTTTATGTGTGAGGCAAATGAATGGGTCACCGACGAAGAAACAAGTGATGAAGAGGGTGAAGGAGAAGAAGAAAGCTTGGCCGGCCTTGCCATTGCCAACCATGATGACTCACCTCTTCCTACACCACCCATGTGCCTCATGGCTAAAGGTAACACCAAGGTATGTGATGACTCTAGTGATGATGAGCTTTCCCCCGATGATTTAACTTCTTTGATTAATGAATATCATGCTATCATTAAGAGAGAGAAGAGTAAGGTTAAAACTCTTGAAGAAATTCGTGCTAAACTTGAGAGTGCTAACCTTGATTTGCTTGACAAGTATGAAAGCATACTCAAAGAGCATGACACGCTCAAATCTCATGTCAAGCAAATTGAGGAAGAAAATGCTAAAATCAAGGTAGACAATGATGAGCTCAACATAGCACACCAAACTCTCTTGGAGGAGCATAACTGTGACACCCGGTTCCGAATATGAACCAAGCGTAACGCATATGTGTGCCCAGGATGTTCAACACACATACACGAATGATTCACAAATGATAAACAGAATTTAACCACGTCTTAACTAATAAATAAGTACTTTATTACAATAATCCAATAGTTCACGAATAATAAAACTCTAAATAATTGCAGCGGAAAATAAACTAAGCAATACGACTCCAATCCACAGGCAATTGACGGCGGTACGCAACCTAGTACTCCACGTGATCCTCAGGGTACTCCCAATTGTCTCCAGTAGCTGTTTGGGGGGGGGGGGGGAATTGCAAGGGTGAGTACATGTCGTACTCAGCAAGTGTGGAAAGTATGACATGTGGCTTATTCAAATGACGAATGTAATAATGGCTAAGTGCTGAAAAGTACAGTAAAACATTTGAAAAACATCATACTATGTCTATGTGAAATAAATCCCTTCATATTAACAAAGTATAAACAATATCCAATTATTACTAACATTACCATTATCCATGTCCGATTACCATAACTCAATTTCATAACCATGACCATAATCCTTAAACCAACCATAACCATTACCAAACCATAACCGTCCATAACCATCCCAAATCCCAATTTCCAACTCTAATCATGTAGGTCATCCAGGCGCTCATAACCGGGAGCACGGCTATCATGATAGTTTTTGACACTCTGCAGAGGTTGTACCACTTTACCCACATGTTTGTGATTTTATCACCTTTCGATGACTAAGAAACCTCCATTGTGCCATCTCACACTTCCGTAGGTGTGTGGCCAAGAGATCACAAAATAGCCTTTCAAAAGGGACTACTAGTATGTACGGCCCCACTAAGGTTTCACCGGCAGGCTTGAATCTCTATTCTCCCACCCATGGGTCCCCTCGTGTGCCATGCGGATCCCAGGGCAGTCCTCCTCGACTCCCATTCCCCGCGCCATCCAATGGTCCATACAATACTAGCAGCGCTCCTAATTATTCAGCTACGCCGCACCCATACTTGGCCTTGTGGTGGCATTGTTGACCTGGCATATTCTCGCATGAACCGGTCCTTAGATCTAAGGCAAACAAACCACCATAACATCCAACCCATCCACATAACCATGCTTGCTTAGATCACCCATCGTATTGACCAGTTCTCATTAACCAGAATATCATTGATGCATAATTAAATGTGTAGGGTTGTTTGCCATCCCAATTAATTAAGCGAAGCAAAAAGGTAAAAACCCTTCCCGACTCTCTACCATAATTCCAGGTGACAAGGGTGGTCAAACAAAACTAGTAAACTTCCTATCATAGGATTCCCATCAAATTGACACAGCATGCAAGTTTGCAAACAAAACATTTAATTTAAAATAGGATCAATATGCTTCAAGGACACTTGCCTTGCTCCGGCGGATGGGGTTGCTCAAGCGCTTCGAAGTCTTGGGTTTGGAAATCCTCGTATGCAACCTCTTGAGCACGTTCCTCTGCGCGTGATCATACATACAAGAAAACATATACAATTCAACATAATGCACACAAAATAATCAACATGCAATGACATGCATGCATGCACAATTTAATAATTAATTTACTACGGTCGTTTATTAATTAGATGCGACTAGTTCATACGTGTTCATATGGGTTTACGGGGATTTTAGGGCGGATTAATGCTGCTGAAATAAAATTTATGGTGCGACTAAAATTAATTTACGCCTATTAGATTCAATGTGATCGCAAAAATTCGCATCGGGAACGGACCCTACCGTAGATCTGACGGCGTGACGGTCGCGGAATAAATGCGACGCGTAGACGAAATAGATGGTGCAGCAGTCCTTCGGCGGCACGACGACGGCGGCGCGATGTCGGCGACGATCTCCGGCGAACGGTGGTGCCCTCCTCTTTTTCTTCCTCTTCTTTCCCTCCTTTTTCTTCTTTTTCTTCCCTGGCGCAGAGCTCCTGGTGCCCTTTTCCCTCTGTACCGGCGGCTGGGTTTCTCCAGGCGGCGGCTGCTGGTTCGTGGGAAAAAAAAAGCATAGGCCTCGGTCCTATTTGTAGGGGCGGCGCTAGGGTACGTCACCGGTAGAATCGGAGGCGGTTACGGGATGGACTCGTATCCGGGAAAAATCGGGGCGTTACGGCGCGGGAGAGGGCGGGAGACCGCGGAGCGGGGCCGGAAATCGCGCGCGTGCAGGCGCGCTCGCGCGGGAAACCGGGGTGGCAGGCGGCTGGGGGGGGTCAGGCGGCGTCGCGTCAGGGGGCAGGCGGCGGGTGGGGCCCCCGGGGCGGGCGTCGCGTCAGGGAGTCGGGGGGAGTCAGGCGTGGGCGCGGGAAGGCCGGGGCTGGGCGCCTCGGGCGCCTCGTGCGTCAGGTGGCGGGCGGGGTGCGTCAGGGGGCAGGCGGCGGTGGGGCCCCCTGGGCGAGCGTGCGTGGGAGGCGGGCCCAGGGGCGCTGCGGCGTGGCCGGCTGGCGATTCGGCCGCTGGCCGGCGGTCCTTTTTCGTTTTTTTTCTTTTTTTTATATATATATATATTTTATATATATTATAAATACTATATATTTATTATTTATTATTTATTATTTTTATAATATATATTATTAATATTATATATTTTTTTCCCTGTTTTTATATATTGTTATATATATTATTTATATATATTTATATATATTTTCTTTATTATTTTTATTCTTATTCCCTATTACAAGTTTTAGGCCATAACTATTATTTTTATTTCTTTTCTCCTATTAATGTTTAATGCATGAATATGTATGTGATGCATGATGTGAAAATTGAGGGTGTTACAAACCTACCCCCCTTAAAGTGAATCTCGCCCTCGAGATTCGATAGCGTGGAGAAAAGATGAGGGAATTCTGCTTTCAAGTCTTCTTCACGTTCCCATGTAGCTTCGGCTTCTGTATGGTGTTTCCATTGCACTTTGCACCAACGGATCCTCTTATTTCTCGTGACCCTTTCCTTCATATCCAAAATTTTGATAGGTTGCTCGACATAGGACAAATCCTCTTGAAGTTCTAACTCGTCCATCGACACTTGTTCTTCCGGTACCCTGAGACACTTCTTGAGTTGAGAGACGTGAAATACGTCGTGTACATCGGAGAGATACGTCGGCAGCTCAAGTCGATAAGCTACCTCTCCTCGCTTGTCCAAAATCTTGAATGGTCCGATGTAACGTGGTGTCAGTTTTCCTTTGACGTTAAACCGTCGTTGACCTCTGATAGGTGACACTTTGAGGTATACAAAATCTCCAACTTCAAAGGTCAAACTCCTTCGCCTATTATCAGCATAACCTTTCTGTCGAGATTGGGCAGCCTTTAAGTTTTCCCGTATTATTTGGACTTGCCTTTCAGCTTCTTGTAACACGTCTGGACCAAACACCTGATTCTCTCCGATTTCATTCCAAAACAAGGGAGTCCTACACTTCCTTCCGTATAATGCTTCATAGGGTGACATTTTCAAACTTGCTTGGTAACTATTGTTGTACGAGAATTCAGCATACGGCAAACTTTTATCCCAACTTTTCCTATGCTTTAAAGCACATGCTCTTAACATGTCTTCCAAAATTTGGTTGGTCCTCTCGGTTTGTCCATCTGTTTGAGGGTGATACGCCGAACTAAAGTTCAGCCTTGTTCCCATTGCTTCATGCAATTTCTGCCAAAATCTGTAGGTGAATTGAGAACCTCTATCCGAGACTATCTTCTTTGGAACTCCATGTCGGCACACAATATGCTCCATATACAATTATGCTAGCTTTGCGGTGGTATATGTGGTCTTGACGGGGATGAAATGAGCTGATTTTGTCAATCGATCCACAATAACCCATATTGAATCATAGCCAGACTGAGTTCGCGGTAATCCAACTATAAAGTCCATACCAATCTCTTCCCACTTCCACTCCGGGATCTTCAATGGTTGTAACAATCCGGCTGGCCTTTGATGTTCAGCTTTAACTCGTTGGCACACATCACAAAGTGCAACATATTCGGCTATGTCCTTTTTCATGCTAGCCCACCAATAACATGTCTTTAAGTCCTTGTACATCTTTGTACAGCCGGGATGAATTGAGTAAGGCGTGTCATGTGCCTCCTTCAATATTGTTTCTCGAATATGCCTGACATTAGGTACCACAATCCTCTTTCCAAGCCATAAGGTACCTTGTTCGTCCTCATCAAATCTGAATTCCTTTCCTTCTTGGGTCCTTTCCTTGATTTCTTGTATTTCCTTGTCCTTCGTCTGTCCTTCCCGTATTTCCTGCTCTAATATTGGGTTGACTTCCATCGTTCCCATCTCATTTATGAATTCGAGGTTCAACCGTTCAAACTCCTTGCATAACTCGGATGGCAGTTCTTGAACTGTAAGTTGATGACTTACTCCCTTCCGGCTCAAAGCATCGGCCACTACGTTGGCCTTCCCTGGGTGATAGTTGATTCCCACGTCATAATCCTTGATGAGCTCCAACCATCGGCGTTGCCTCAGATTCAGATCCGTTTGCGTAAATATGTACTTGAGACTCTTGTGATCTGTATAAATCTCACATCGGTGACCAAAAACATAGTGTCTCCATATCTTCAAGGCGTGTACCACGGCTGCGAGTTCAAGGTCGTGTGTAGGATAATTCAACTCATGTTTCTTTAGTTGCCTCGATGCATAAGCTACCACTTGGCCTTCTTGCATGAGCACACATCCTAATCCTTGTCTTGATGCATCACAATATATATCAAAACTCTTGCTCACGTCCGGTAATACTAACACCGGGGCGGTTGTCAACCTTTTCTTTAACTCTTCAAAGCTATCCTGACAAGCTTGAGTCCATCGGAATGCCTTTCCCTTCATGAGTAATTCGGTCATAGGCTTGGCTATCTTGGAAAAATCCTTTATGAATCGACGGTAATATCCAGCCATTCCAAGGAAACTCCGAATCTCCTTGACATTCTGTGGCGGTTCCCACTTAAGCACATCTCTCACCTTCCCTGGGTCAACTGATACTCCTCCTCCGGAAATAATATGGCCTAAGAAAGAAACTTCCCGTAACCAAAATTGACATTTATTGAACTTGGCATACAATTGATGCTCCCTCAATTTCTGCAGCGTAAGCCTCAAGTGTTCCTCATGTTCCTTCTCATCCTTCGAGTAGATCATAATATCATCGATGAACACTACAACGAACTTATCCAGATATTCCATGAAGACCTTATTCATGAGATACATAAAGTACGCAGGCGCGTTCGTCAATCCAAATGACATGACGGTGTACTCATAAGATCCATATCGTGTCCGAAATGCTGTCTTGGGTATATCCGATGGTCTAATCTTCATTTGGAAGTATCCTGACCGCAAGTCGATCTTGGAGAAGATACAGGCACCCTTCATTTGGTCGAACAAATCCTCAATACGGGGCAGTGAGTACTTGTTCTTAATTGTCACTTCATTGAGAGACCTATAGTCCACACACATCCTCTGGGTTCCATCCTTCTTATCTACGAAGAGCACTGGGGCTCCCCACGGGGATGAGCTGGGGCGTATAAAACCCTTCTCTAGCTGCTCTTGAATTTGCTTCTTGAGCTCTGCTAATTCCTTAGGAGGCATCCTATACGGCCTCTTAGCTATAGGTGCAGTTCCGGGTATCAACTCAATGGCGAATTCTATGTCACGGTCAGGTGGCATACCTGGCAACTCATCTGGGAACACGTCCGGGTATTCGCGAACGATCGGAATGCTTTCCAATGTCACTTCTTCCACGTGATTCAGCATCGCTTTTCCTCTTGCAGGTTGGGCTGCTTCAACTTCAATGCGTGTACCATGTTCACTTGTCAACTGCACAATCCTCTCGGCGCATTGAATGACTCCATTATACTTGCTCAACCAGTCCATTCCAAGTATTATGTCTATTCCTTGGGAGTCCAATACTATGAGGTTTGCGAGAAAGTCTACCCCCCTTATTTTAATGCTTACTTTCGGACATACTATATTTGTCCTCATCTCTCCGCCAGGAGAACTTACTAGCATAGTTTGCTTCATATGAGATATAGGCAAATTGTACTTGGCAACATACTTTGACGAGATGAATGAATGAGATGCTCCTGAATCAAATAAAACAGTCGCGGGGTTGGAGTTGGCGAGAAACATACCAATCACGACGTCATCAGCTTGCTGGGCTTCCTCAGTAGAGATATGATTCACATTGCCACGAGCAAAATTCTGTTGTCCACGGTTGCCTTGTGGTGCTCCCCCATTTGGTCGTGGGTGATTTGGCCTTGGTGCATTGTTCATAGGTCCATTGTTTCTCCTGGGGCATTGACTTGCAAAGTGTCCGGGTTCTCCACACGCATAGCATGTCTTACCACCCATAGCATTGGGGAAGTTTGGGCGCAACTGGTTTTGAGCATTTGCCGCCATGTTAGGACGCGGCGCAGGTGGCACAGGATTGCGAGGCGCTTGCATGGCGGGGCGTTGCTGCGGTGGCTGATTTGGGCGGGGCGGATAAGCAGTGCGGTATGCAGGAGCAGAGGGGTTGTATTGTGGTGCAGTAGGTGGTGCATAGCGGGGGCGAACATTGCTTCCTTGCTGTGGTCCATGATGTGACATCTTCCTCTTGTTGTCCTGCTCCATCTCACGAATCTTGTTCTCAACCACAATAGCCTTGTCAACCAGCTTTTGGAAGTTTGGATAATCGGTATTGAGTAACTGGACTCGAATTTCATTGTTGAGACCCCTCATAAATAGATACTGCTTCCTACTATCAGTTTTGATGTCTTCTGGAGCATATCTTGATAATTGAGTGAATTTGTTGAGATACTCACTCACACTCATCCTTCCTTGCCTGAGATTTTCAAAGTCTTGTCTCCTCAGTATCATAACTCCTTCAGGTACATAGTGGGAACGGAAACTCTGTTTAAACTCAGCCCAAGTGATTGTCTCCTGATTATCATGAGCGTTGCAAAGAGCTTCCCACCAGTCAGCGGTTGCTCCAACTAGTTGATGTGATGCAAAGAGAACCTTCTCCCTGTCAGTGCACTGGACAATAGCAAGTTTCTTCTCAACATACTTCAGCCAATCATCAGCTTCCATTGGGTCTGTGGCTTGTGCAAAGGTGGGCGGTCTGGTCCTCATGAACTCTCCCAAACGGTTGTGATGTGGCGGGGGTGGCGGTGGAGGCAGATGGGGCTGATTGTTGTTGCCAGCTTGCAGCTGTCCCATGGTCTGTATCATGATCTGCATGAGTTGGTTCTGCATAGCTAACAGTTGTTCAATATTGATAGCTCCATGAGCGTGTCCCTGGTTGTTCTGAGGTGCTTCATTGTGCTCCTCCTCCTCGTTGGCATCCCTCTGGTTACGAGTTCTCACCATCTGTTGGCGAAGGAAAGGTAGGGACAGAAGGATTTAGAATTTGGAAGGAAACGTCCCAACTATATGCATCAAGGTATGTGACACTAAATAATCCTTTATTAATATAGACCTATATTACGAGGATGTGGACAATTGCCGAAGCATCCCACAACTCTCTACTAAGCAAACAAGCACTCAACAAGCACCAAACAGAATTTACAAAGATCCTAAAAGAAGTAACACAACTCAAGGCCACACAAGTATATCTACATCGTTCTTATTTACTAATGGGGGTGTGCCTATCCTTGAGTCGTGGCATAGGTCGAGGACTAGTCGTCGTCGAGCGGGAACTCATCCGGGTCCTCGTCGTCGTCGGGGTCCTCGGGGTCCTGTGGGTCCTGGGGTGGTGAGGCAGCAGGCGGCGGTGGTGCGGTAGACGCCACACTGGAAGGTTCCTCGTCAGAGGACTCCTCAGAGGATGACTCACGCTGACCGTTGCGACGGTCTGGAGAGTCCGGGGTCCACATCGGGGTGTCGGACGCGTAGTCGTCCGGGTCCTCGTCGGTGATCCGACGATACCTCCTGATTATCGCCTCGTGACGCTGGGCGAGGTCACGCCCATCCTGGATCTCCTGCTGCGCCCTCTGAAGTCGGGCACTCAGCTGGGTCACGTCGTCAACAGTCTGACGAGACTGCGGGAGGTCCAAGGGTCCCTCCACGTGCCTGGAGACGAAGCGCGCAGTGCCACTGGGACGCTGTGGGACGAAGGCGTGCACCGTGTCCTCCAGACGGAAACGGCGGGCGTGGCTCCAAAAAGTGGCTGCTTCCCAGCTAGCATCCTGCTCTGCAGATCGGCGGGAGCTCCTCCAAGCAGGGCTGCTGTGGGTCTTCACCAACTCGTCACCGTAGTAGATATAGATTTTGCAGCTCCACTCCTTCCTGCCGGGGCGCTGCACTCCAGTGGTGTGGTAGGAGAGCGAGAGACTGTGGTGACGGTAGCCAGCCTCACGGAGTAGGGCACGGAGACGGTGTCGCAGCTGTCCTGCGGCTCTGCCGTCAGAACGGATCACCACCGGGTGACGGGGGTCGACGGCCGGAGAGCGACTAGCCAACCTACGCGGGGGCACGAGTCCACCGGTCGACTTACGAGGGGTTGTCTTGGTGCGGGCCATCTACAAGAAACAAGAATACATTAGAAAAAATAATGAAAAACAAATCTGAAAATTTCAGCAGCTAAACGGCGGACAAAGAGCGGTGCAGCGGTTCCAAAAGAACGAAAAATAAAGAGAAAAATTACAGCAACCAACACAATAATTTTACCCACACATAATAGCAGCAAAACACACCGTTTTCGCGAAAATTTATACAGCAACACAGCAGCACTTAATATTGCTCACTTCTGAAAATTTTTATCAAAAACGCAGCAGCGATCAATACTTTTTGCGGCCGAAAATAAAGGAAACAAAACAGCAGCAAAAATTTTCGAAAATAGCATATTAGAAGAGTGTTCCTAAGTGCTCTAGAGTGTCCATTCTACCTAGGCTTGCGTCCTACGGTCAACCTCGCTCTGATACCAATTTGTGACACCCGGTTCCGAATATGAACCAAGCGTAACGCATATGTGTGCCCAGGATGTTCAACACACATACACGAATGATTCACAAATGATAAACAGAATTTAACCACGTCTTAACTAATAAATAAGTACTTTATTACAATAATCCAATAGTTCACGAATAATAAAACTCTAAATAATTGCAGCGGAAAATAAACTAAGCAATACGACTCCAATCCACAGGCAATTGACGGCGGTACGCAACCTAGTACTCCACGTGATCCTCAGGGTACTCCCAATTGTCTCCAGTAGCTGTTTGGGGGGGGGGGCAATTGCAAGGGTGAGTACATGTCGTACTCAGCAAGTGTGGAAAGTATGACATGTGGCTTATTCAAATGACGAATGTAATAATGGCTAAGTGCTGAAAAGTACAGTAAAACATTTGAAAAACATCATACTATGTCTATGTGAAATAAATCCCTTCATATTAACAAAGTATAAACAATATCCAATTATTACTAACATTACCATTATCCATGTCCGATTACCATAACTCAATTTCATAACCATGACCATAATCCTTAAACCAACCATAACCATTACCAAACCATAACCGTCCATAACCATCTCAAATCCCAATTTCCAACTCTAATCATGTAGGTCATCCAGGCGCTCATAACCGGGAGCACGGCTATCATGATAGTTTTTGACACTCTGCAGAGGTTGTACCACTTTACCCACATGTTTGTGATTTTATCACCTTTCGATGACTAAGAAACCTCCATTGTGCCATCTCACACTTCCGTAGGTGTGTGGCCAAGAGATCACAAAATAGCCTTTCAAAAGGGACTACTAGTATGTACGGCCCCACTAAGGTTTCACCGGCAGGCTTGAATCTCTATTCTCCCACCCACGGGTCCCCTCGTGTGCCATGCGGATCCCAGGGCAGTCCTCCTCGACTCCCATTCCCCGCGCCATCCAATGGTCCATACAATACTAGCAGCGCTCCTAATTATTCAGCTACGCCGCACCCATACTTGGCCTTGTGGTGGCACTGTTGACCGGGCATATTCTCGCATGAACCGGTCCTTAGATCTAAGGCAAACAAACCACCATAACATCCAACCCATCCACATAACCATGCTTGCTTAGATCACCCATCGTATTGACCAGTTCTCATTAACCAGAATATCATTGATGCATAATTAAATGTGTAGGGTTGTTTGCCATCCCAATTAATTAAGCGAAGCAAAAAGGTAAAAACCCTTCCCGACTCTCTACCATAATTCCAGGTGACAAGGGTGGTCAAACAAAACTAGTAAACTTCCTATCATAGGATTCCCATCAAATTGACACAGCATGCAAGTTTGCAAACAAAACATTTAATTTAAAATAGGATCAATATGCTTCAAGGACACTTGCCTTGCTCCGGCGGATGGGGTTGCTCAAGCGCTTCGAAGTCTTGGGTTTGGAAATCCTCGTATGCAACCTCTTGAGCACGTTCCTCTACGCGTGATCATACATACAAGAAAACATATACAATTCAACATAATGCACACAAAATAATCAACATGCAATGACATGCATGCATGCACAATTTAATAATTAATTTACTACGGTCGTTTATTAATTAGATGCGACTAGTTCATACGTGTTCATATGGGTTTACGGGGATTTTAGGGCGGATTAATGCTGCTGAAATAAAATTTATGGTGCGACTAAAATTAATTTACGCCTATTAGATTCAATGTGATCGCAAAAATTCGCATCGGGAATGGACCCTACCGTAGATCTGACGGCGTGACGGTCGCGGAATAAATGCGACGCGTAGACGAAATAGATGGTGCAGCAGTCCTTCGGCGGCACGACGACGGCGGCGCGATGTCGGCGACGATCTCCGGCGAACGGTGGTGCCCTCCTCTTTTTCTTCCTCTTCTTTCCCTCCTTTTTCTTCTTTTTCTTCCCTGGCGCAGAGCTCCTGGTGCCCTTTTCCCTCTGTACCGGCGGCTGGGTTTCTCCAGGCGGCGGCTGCTAGTTCGTGGGAAAAAAAAGCATAGGCCTCGGTCCTATTTGTAGGGGCGGCGCTAGGGTACGTCACCGGTAGAATCGGAGGCGGTTACGGGATGGACTCGTATCCGGGAAAAATCGGGGCGTTACGGCGCGGGAGAGGGCGGGAGACCGCGGAGCGGGGCCGGAAATCGCGCGCGTGCAGGCGCGCTCGCGCGGGAAATCGGGGTGGCAGGCGGCTGGGGGGGGTCAGGCGGCGTCGCGTCAGGGGGCAGGCGGCGGGTGGGGCCCCCGGGGCGGGCGTCGCGTCAGGGAGTCGGGGGGAGTCGGGCGTGGGCGCGGGAAGGCCGGGGCTGGGCGCCTCGGGCGCCTCGTGCGTCAGGTGGCGGGCGGGGTGCGTCAGGGGGCAGGCGGCGGTGGGGCCCCCGGGGCGAGCGCGCGTGGGAGGCGGGCCCAGGGGCGCTGCGGCGTGGCCGGCTGGCGATTCGGCCGCTGGCCGGCGGTCCTTTTTCGTTTTTTTTCTTTTATATATATATATATATATTTTATATATTATAAATACTATATATTTATTATTTATTATTTATTATTTTTATAATATATATTATTAATATTATATATTTTTTTCCCTGTTTTTATATATTGTTATATATATTATTTATATATATTTATATATATATTCTTTATTATTTTTATTCTTATTCCCTATTACAAGTTTTAGGCCATAACTATTATTTTTATTTCTTTTCTCCTATTAATGTTTAATGCATGAATATGTATGTGATGCATGATGTGAAAATTGAGGGTGTTACAATAACAAGCTAACTCATGAATACCAAACACTTAACATTGCTCATGACATGCTTGATCAAGAGTTAAAAGATGCAAAGAAACAAACTCTTAATGATATGATATCCATTACTTCGCATGTCTCTAATGTCTTGGACAAGTCTTTGTCTTTGAAAGCTAATGCTAGGGAGAAGGACTTGTTGGAAGAAATTGAGAGTCTCCGCACTAGTGTGGCTAGACTTTCAAAAGGTGAAGTCAAGCACAAGGAAATCCTCTTCCAAAAAGAAAAAGCCTTCAACAAAAGAGGACTTGGATCCTTCCCGGTGCCCAACAAAGGAAAGGTGCCCTCACCGGAGCTTAGAACAAGCTTCATCAAGGAAGTTGGTTCTTATTGCCAACATTGTGAGGTCACCGGTCACCACACAAGGGAGTGTCCTCTTCCTAACCGACCTTCACCTAAATTGCCTACTAACTACAAATCTATTTTTAATGATCGCTATTATCTTCTTAGCAAAGTGAATGGCAAGGTGAAAGCTAGGTTCATTGGCAAAGACATGAAGAGCATGAAGGGGAAGCTCCCCAAGCAACTTTGGGTCCCAAAGACACTTGTATCTCACATACAAGGACCTAAGTTGGCTTGGGTGCCTAAAGTCAAAAATTAACTTCATGTGTGTAGGTGAACTACAAAGCCAGAGGAAAGCATTGGGTACTCGATAGCGGGTGCACTCAACACATGACCGGCAATGATGGTATGTTCACCACCATAGAAAACCACGGTAATCATGAACAAGTTACTTTTGGTGACAACTCTAAGGGTAAGGTAATAGGATTTGGTAAAATTGCTATCTCTAATGATTTATCCATTTCTAATGTGTTGTATGTTAAGTCGCTTAGCTTTAATCTACTTTCCATTGCACAACTTTGTGATCTTGGACTAACGTGCACATTTAGCAAAAATGATGTTGTTGTGAGTAGTGAGGTAAGCAAAGAGCTAATTTTCAAAGGGTTTCGGCATGGACATCTCTACTTAGTAGACTTCTCCAACAAGAATGCTAGCCTAACCACTTGTCTTTTCACTAAGACAAGCTTGGGTTGGCTATGGCACCGACGCATAGCACACATTGGAATGAGCAAACTCAAGAAGTCATTCAAGCTTGGGATGGTGACCAGCGTGAAGGATGTGACGTTTGAGAAGAACAAGCTTTGTAGCACTTGTCAAGCCGGGAAGCAAGTTGCTTCACACCACCCAATGAAGACAATGGTGTCAACCTCCAAGCCACTTGAAGTACTCCACATTGACCTTTTCGGACCGTGTAACACCCTCATTTTCATGCATCATGCCCTACATGCACTCATATACATGTTTAACATTAGCCCACAACAAGAGGAACGAGTTTAAAATTGATTCGGAGCATTTAAAATTGATTTGGAGCAAAACCGCACTTAAAACGCAGGAAAGTGCGGACTAGTCCGATTTTACTGAAGACTAGTCCGATTTCTCTCTGACTAAAAACGGACTTGTCCGTTTTTGCTGCGGACTAGTCCGATTTTGGCTCTGGAAACTTTCGGACTTGTCCGATTTTGTGCAGACTAGTCTGATATTCCATGAATCCTTGAAAATTTGCTAAGTCCCTGGACTTTTCCGGACTAGTCCGGTGTTCCAGCGGACTTGTCCGTTTTCCTCTCTGTTCAAATTCGGACTTGTCCGATTTTTGGCCAGACTTGTCCGATTTTCTCTCTGGACGACTTTGGACTAGTCCGGTCCTGTCCGGACTTGTCCGATATTTCGTGACTCCGAGATTGACCTTTTGTTTTACGACTTGTTTCTTGGGTTTCACGTCAAGTGGGCCTAGGGACGTCGTGCCTAACTCTTTTAGAGCCCATGTGGGACTCTAAACTGGCCTCTACTCATCCCAAACTCGAAATCCATCTAACCCTAGCCTCCACCTCTATATAAACAGCCCCACCCCTTGGTTTGACATCTATTTGCCACTTTTCCACCCACCCAAACCCTAGTTCGTGGGGAGCCACCATCAAGGAGGGAGGAGAAGATCCCAAACAAGAAGAAGAAGAGGAGGAAACGAAGGAGGATCAAGATCTCCACCAAGTTTCGTCCTTCACCACCAATTCATCTCCAAGTTCATCACCAACCCTAGATCATCAAGATCCAAGTGTTACCTCCAAGTTTCTTGGTTCATTGGAGTTCTAAACACCTGGTATACCTTCTATTCTCTTTTCCTTACATGAATTCAACCCCTTATCTCCGAATTTACGTCGATCTAGAAAACCCTAATCTGCTGATCTCATCAAGTGCGGACTTGTCCGGTCCCTAGCGGACTAGTCCGATCTTCCTGGTTAAATTGTGTTGAATTAATTCTAGAATTTGATCTAATCAACCCCAAACCTGTATAAACTTGTTATAATCTATTAGAGCTAGTTAGTAATCATTAAAAGCAATCTAGTAACAAGTTCTACCTTGCATTTGCATCAATCATGCATGTCATGTCATATTGAGTAATATTTGTGCACTCTTTGATTGTGTTTCTTGTCTTGTTTGTTTATTGTGTGGATTAGACGGATTTGCGCTAGAGAGTGCCACGGAGGATCTACAACATCAAGAGTTTGAAGGATTTGACCCTAATCAACAGCAAGAGCAAGGCAAGTGTCCTTGAAGCATATTGATCCTGTTTTTAAAATAATTGTTTTGTTTGCAAAACTGCATGCTTGTGTCAAATTGATGGGAATCCTATGGTAGGAAGTTTACTAGACTTGCTAAACCACCCTTGTCACCTGGAATTTATGGTAGAGAGTCGGGAAGGGTTTTTACCTTTTTGCTTCGCTTAATCAACTCGGATGGGAAACAACTATATCACTCAATTTAATTATGCATGGATGAGATTATGGTTAACATGAACTGGTTAAACATGGTATGGTAATGGATGATCTAAGCAAGCCTGGTATGTGGATGGGTTGGATGTTACGGTGGTTTGCTTGCTTCAGATCTAAGGACCGGTTCATGCGAGAATAAGCCAGGACTACAGTGCCACCACGAGGCCAAGTTATGGGTGCGGCGTAGCTGATTAATTAGGGCTTTGCTAGTGCTGTTTGGACCATTGTGGATGCTCGGGGAAGGGGTAGTCGGATTGGGTTTGTTGATGATTGGTGGGACTACCCTGGGATCCGAATGGCTCAAGAGGGGGCCCTTGGTTGAAGATGTGCTCTGCGGGAGACATCGCCACCGGTGAAACCTCAGTGGGGTCTAAATAGGCTAGTAATCCCTTTGTAAAGGCTATTTTGTGATCTCTTGGCCACACACCAACGGAAGTGTGTGATGTGACCGACGGGTCATGGGCATAAGGGAGGTTCTTAGTCGCCGAAGGGTGATGAAATCACGAACACGTGGGTAAAGAGGTACAAACTCTGCAGAGTGTTAATTAAAACTATCATGATAGCCGTGCTCCCGGTTATGAGCACCTGGACAACTTCCATGATTAGAGAGAAATCGGGATTTGGGATGGTTATGGTTTCGTAATGGCTATGGTTTGGTAATGGTTATGGATGGTTATGGATTAATTTCTGAACATGGTCATTGACAATGGTGAAATCTGGAATTATTGATGATGGTAATGAATTCAGTTTGGTATTATGGTATTACTTATGATTATGATGGGTTTATTTCACATACTTATACTATATTGCTTTTCAAAAGTTTTAATGTACCTTTTTAGCACTTTACCATTATTATCGTCGTCATTTGAATAAGCCACATGTCATACTTTCCACACTTGCTGAGTACGACATGTACTCACTCTTGCAATCCCCCACCCCAACAGTTGCAGGTCAGGATTGGGAGTTTAATGGCGATAATGTGGAGTTCTAGGCCGTGTCTACCGTCAGCTTTGCCTGTGGTGTTGATTGGAGCTGCGCATACATACCCTGTCGCTTATGCTGCATAGTTGCTTAGTTTGCTTAGTTGTTTAATTAGTTTATTTCCGCTGCATTAGTTGAACTTGTCATTAATATTCATTAGAGCTTGTATTCGAGGATTTAATGAATTGTGTAATAAGAGTACTTATTTAATAATTTGAGCTGTGGTAATTTCCTGTATATCCTTTTGTGATTTCACTCGTGTATGTGTGATGAACATCCTGGGCACACATATGCGTTAGCTTGGTTCATTTTCGGAACCGGGCATCACAGATTGGTATCAGAGCCACAGGTTGACCATAGGATGCAGCCTAGATAGAATGGACACTTTAGAGCACATAGGAGCACTCAGGAATTGATGTATTTTTGCTTGGAGTGCTGTTTGCTATATATATTGGTTGCTTGTGTGCTTAATAGAGGATTTTGGGATGCTTTAGCATTGCCATGTCCACCTAGGCTAGTGTAGCTAGCTGTTTAGTTTCATATCCCTTGATGCATATAGTTGGGGACGTTTTCTAATTCTTACCTATTGCTTTTCTTCAGATGGCGAGGACTCGCAACCAGAGGGACGGCAATGATGAGGAGGAGAACAATGGAGTGCCTCAGAACAACAATGGGCAAGGATCTACTCAGGGAGCTATCAACATCGAGCAGCTATTGGCCATGCAAAACCAGCTCATGCAGACCATGATACAGACTATGGGACAGCTGCAGGCTGGCAATATCAACAATCAGCCCCACATGCCTCCACCGCCACCCCCACCTCCTCATAACCGATTGGGAGAGTTTATGAGGACTAGGCCGCCAACCTTTGCTCAAGCCGCAGACCCTATGGATGCGGATGATTGGCTCAAGTCCGTGGAGAATAAGCTAGCCATTGTCCAATGCAGTGACCGGGAGAAGGTGCTATTTGCTTCTCATCAACTCGTTGGAGCAGCTGCAGATTGGTGGGATTCTTATTGCAATGCTCATGAGAACCAAGAGAGAATTACCTGGGCGGAATTCAAGGAGAGTTTCCGTTCTCATTATGTGCCGTGTGACACCCGGTTCCGAATATGAACCAAGCGTAACGCATATGTGTGCCCAGGATGTTCAACACACATACACGAATGATTCACAAATGAATAACAGAATTTAACCATGTCTTAACTAATAAATAAGTACTTTATTACAATAATCCAATAGTTCACGAATAATATAACTCTAAATAATTGCAGCGGAAAATAAACTAAACAGCACGACTCCAATCCACAGGCAATTGACGGCGGTACGCAACCTAGTACTCCTCGTGATCCTCAGGGTACTCCCAATTGTCTCCAGTAGCTGTTGGGGGGGGGGATTGCAAGGGTGAGTACATGTCGTACTCAGCAAATGTGGAAAGTATGACATGTGGCTAATTCAAATGACGACAATAATAATGGCTTAGTGCTGAAAAGTACAGTAAAACATTTGAAAAGCATTATACTATGTCTATGTGAAACAATCCCATCATAACCATCATTTAACAGAATATAAACAATATCCAATTATTGCCAACATTACCATTATCCATGTCCATAGTGCATAAACCATAACCATTACCAGACCATAACCAAACATAACCATCCCAAATCCCAATTCCAACTCTAATCATGTAGGTCATCCAGGCGCTCATAACCGGGAGCACGGCTATCATGATAGTTTTTAAACACTCTGCAGAGGTTGTACCACTTTACCCACATGTTTGTGATTTTATCACCTTTCGATGACTAAGAAACCTCCATTGTGCCATCTTACACTTCCGTAGGTGTGTGGCCAAGAGATCACAAAATAGCCTTTCAAAAGGGACTACTAGTATGTACGGCCCCACTAAGGTTTCACCGGCAGGCTTGAATCTCTATTTTCCCACCCACGGGTCCCCTCGTGTGCCATGCGGATCCCAGGGCAGTCCTCCTCGACTCCCATTCCCCGCGCCATCCAATGGTCCATACAGTACTAGCAGCGCTCCTAATTATTCAGCTACGCCGCACCCATACTTGGCCTTGTGGTGGCACTGTTGACCTGGCATATTCTCGCATGAACCGGTCCTTAGATCTAAAGCAAGCAAACCACCATAACGACCAACCCATCCACATAACCATGCTTGCTTAGATCACCCATCGTATTGACCAGTTCACATTAACCAGAATATCATTGATGCATAATTAAATGTGTAGTGTTGTTTACCATCCCAATTAATTAAGCGAAGCAAAAAGGTAAAAACCCTTCCCGACTCTCTACCATAATTCCGGGTGACAAGGGTGGTCAAACAAAACTAGTAAACTTCCTACCATAGGATTCCCGTCAAATTGACACAGCATGCAAGTTTGCAAACAAAACATTTAATTTAAAATAGGATCAATATGCTTCAAGGACACTTGCCTTGCTCCGGCGGATGGGGTTGCTCAAGCGCCTCAAAGTCTTGATTTTGGAAATCCTCGTATGCAATCTCTTGAGCACGTTCCTCTACGCGTGATCATACATACAAGAAAACATATACAATTCAACATAATGCACACAAAATAATCAACATGCAATGACATGTATGCATGCACAATTTAATAATTAATTTACTACGGTCATTTATTAATTAGATGCGACTAGTTCATACGTGTTCATAAGGGTTTACGGGGATTTTAGGGTGGATTAATGCTGCTGAAAATAAAATTATGGTGCAACTAAATTTAATTTACGCCTACTAGATTCAATACGGTCGCAAAAATTCGCATCGGGAACGAACCCTACCGTAGATCTGACGGTGTGACGGTCGCGAAATAAATGCGACGCGTAGACGAAATAGATGGTGCAGCAGTCCTTCGGCGGTACGACGGCGGCGGCGCGATGTCGGCGACGATCTCCGGCGAACGGCGGTGTCCTCCTCTTTTTCTCCCTCTTCTTCCCCTTCTTTTTCTCTTTTTTTCTTCCCTGGGCGCCTCTGTTTTCTCTGTTCCCGTCGGCTGCTTCCGGCGGCTTTTCCTCCTCTGCTGGCGACTGCTGGTTCGTGGGGAAAAAGCCTAGGCCTGGGTCCTATTTATAGGGGCGGTGCTAGGGTACGGCCTTGGTACCGACTCTGTTCGGAGCGGGATTCACGGCAGGGGAGTCGGACGCGGGAGGGAGTCCAGCGGAAGCGGGAGTATCGGGGTGGGACGTTACAGCGCGGGAAGGGAGGCGGGACGGCGCGGGAGACCGCGGAGACCCGGGCGAGGCCCGAGCGCCTCGGGCGGCACGCGGCCGAGGGGGCAGACGGGCGGCGCGGTCAGGGGGGCGGGGCCCGGCGCAGCGCTGCGCTGCAGAGCAGCGGCAGGCGGCGCGGTGAGGGGGCGAGCGGCGGTGGGGCCCCCGGGGCGCTGCGGCGCGCGCGTCGCGCGCGGACGCGCTGGGGCGGAGCGGGGCCGGCTCGGCCGGCTGGGCCGCTGGCCTGGCCGCCGGGCGGCTCCCCTTTTTTTTTCTTTTTTTTTCTCTTTATTATAATTATTTTTACATTATTTATTTATCTTATTTATTTTATTCATTTACCTTTTTATATATATATATATTTTATTCATATTGTATATTTATTATTTATTTATTATTTTTATAACATATATTATTAATATTTTTTTTCAATATTATATTGTTATATATATTATTCCTATATATATATTTATATACATTTTTATTATTATTTTAATACTTATTCCCTATTACAAGTTTTAGGCTATAATTATTGTTTTCTATTTCTCTCTTTCGCTACATACATTTGTATATGCATATGTTTTATTATTTTTCTTTTATTCTACTAGTGTATAATGCATGACCATGTATGCAATGCATGATGCGAAAATTTAGGGTGTTACAAAACCTACCCCCCTTAAAGTGAATCTCGCCCTCGAGATTCGATAGCGTGGGGAAAAGATGAGGGAATTCTGCCTTCAGGTCTTCTTCACGTTCCCATGTAGCTTCGGCTTCCGTATGGTGTTTCCATTGCACTTTGCACCAACGGATCCTCTTATTTCTCGTGACTCTTTCTTTCATATCCAAAATTTTGATAGGTTGCTCGACATAAGACAAATCCTCTTGAAGTTCTAACTCGTCCATCGGCACTTGTTCTTCCGGTACCCTGAGACACTTCTTGAGTTGAGAGACGTGAAATACGTCGTGTACATCGGAGAGATACGTCGGCAGCTCAAGTCGATAAGCTACCTCTCCTCGCTTGTCCAAAATCTTGAATGGTCCGATGTAACGGGGTGCCAGTTTTCCTTTGACGTTAAACCGTCGTTGACCTCTGATAGGTGACACTTTGAGGTATACAAAATCTCCAACTTCAAAGGTCAAACTCCTTCGCCTATTATCAGCATAACCTTTCTGTCGAGACTGGGCAGCCTTTAAGTTTTCCCGTATTATCTGGACTTGCCTTTCAGCTTCTTGTAACACGTCGGGACCAAACACTTGATTCTCTCCGGTTTCATTCCAAAACAAGGGAGTCCTACATTTCCTTCCGTATAATGCTTCATAGGGTGACATTTTCAAACTTGCTTGGTAACTATTGTTGTACGAGAATTCAGCGTACGGCAAACTTTTATCCCAACTTTTCCTATGCTTTAAAGCACATGCTCTCAACATGTCTTCCAAAATTTGGTTGGTCCTCTCGGTTTGTCCATCTGTCTGAGGGTGATACGCCGAACTAAAGTTCAGCCTTGTTCCCATTGCTTCATGCAATTTCTGCCAAAATCTGGAGGTGAATTGAGAACCTCTATCCGAGACTATCTTCTTTGGAACTCCATGTCGGCACACAATATGCTCCATATACAATTCTGCTAGCTTTGCGGTGGTATATGTGGTCTTGACGGGGATGAAATGAGATGATTTTGTCAATCGATCCACAATAACCCATATTGAATCATAGCCAGACTGAGTTCGCGGTAATCCAACTATAAAGTCCATACCAATCTCTTCCCACTTCCACTCTGGGATCTTCAATGGTTGTAACAATCCGGCTGGCCATTGATGTTCAGCTTTAACTCGTTGGCACACATCACAAAGTGCAACATATTCGGCTATGTCCTTTTTCATGCTGGCCCACCAGTAGCATGTCTTTAAGTCCTTGTACATCTTCGTACAGCCAGGATGAATTGATTAAGGCGAGTCATGTGCCTCCTTCAATATTGTTTCTCGAATATGCCTGACATTAGGTACCACAATCCTCTTTCCAAGCCATAAGGTACCTTGTTCGTCCTCATCAAATCTGAATTCCTTTCCTTCTTGGATCCTTTCCTTGATTTCTTGTATTTCCTTGTCCTTCGTCTGTCCTTCCCGTATTTCCTGCTCTAATGTTGGGTTGACTTCCATCGTTCCCATCTCATTTATGAATCCAAGGTTCAACCGTTCAAACTCCTTGCATAACTCGGATGGCAGCTCTCGAACTGTAAGTTGATGACTTACTCCCTTTCGGCTCAAAGCATCGGCCACTACGTTGGCCTTCCCTGGGTGATAGTTGATTCCTACGTCATAATCCTTGATGAGCTCCAACCATCGGCGTTGCCTCAGATTCAGATCCGTCTGCGTAAATATGTACTTGAGACTCTTGTGATCTGTATAAATCTCACATCGGTGACCAAAAACATAGTGTCTCCATATCTTCAAAGCGTGTACAACGGCTGCCAGTTCAAGGTCGTGCGTAGGATAATTCAACTCATGTTTCTTTAGTTGCCTCGATGCATAAGCTACCACTTGGCCTTCTTGCATGAGCACACATCCTAATCCTTGTCTTGATGCATCACAGTATATATCAAAACTCTTGCTCACGTCCGGTAATACTAACACTGGGGCGGTTGTCAATCTGTTCTTTAACTCTTCAAAGCTATCCTGACAAGCTTGAGTCCATCGGAACGCCTTTCCCTTCATGAGTAATTCGGTCATAGGCTTGGCTATCTTGGAAAAATCCTTTATGAATCGACGGTAATATCCAGCCATTCCAAGGAAACTTCGAATCTCCTTGACATTCTGTGGCGGTTCCCACTTAAGCACATCTCTCACCTTCCCTGGATCAACTGATACTCCTCCTCCAGAGATAATATGGCCTAGGAAGGAAACTTCTCGTAACCAAAATTGACATTTACTGAACTTGGCATACAATTGATGCTCCCTCAATTTCTGCAGCGTAAGCCTCAAGTGTTCCTCATGTTCCTTCTCGTCCTTCGAGTAGATCATAATATCATCGATGAACACTACAACGAACTTATCCAGATATTCCATGAAGACCTTATTCATAAGATACATAAAGTACGCAGGCGCATTCGTCAATCCAAATGACATGACGGTGTACTCATAAGATCCATATCGTGTCCGAAATGCCGTCTTGGGTATGTCTGATGGTCTAATCTTCATTTGGAAGTATCCTGACCGCAAGTCGATCTTGGAGAAGATACAGGCGCCCTTCATTTGGTCGAACAAATCCTCAATACGGGGCAGTGAGTACTTGTTCTTAATTGTCACTTCATTGAGAGACCTATAGTCCACACACATCCTCTGGGTTCCATCCTTCTTATCTATGAAGAGCACTGGGGCTCCCCACGGGGATGAACTTGGGCGTATAAAACCCTTCTCTAGCTGCTCTTGAATTTGCTTCTTGAGCTCTGCTAATTCCTTAGGAGGCATCCTATACGGCCTCTTAGCTATAGGTGCAGTTCCGGGTTTCAACTCAATGGCGAATTCTATGTCACGATCAGGTGGCATACCTGGCAACTCATCTGGAAACACGTCCGGGTACTCGCGAACGATCGGAATGCTTTCCAATGTCACTTCTTCCACGTGATTCAGCATCGCTTTTCCTCTTGCAGGTTGGGCTGCTTCAACTTCAATGCGTGTACCATGTTCACTTGTCAACTGCACAATCCTCTCGGCGCATTGAATGACTCCATTATACTTGCTCAACCAGTCCATTCCAAGTATTATGTCTATTCCTTGGGAGTTCAATACTATGAGGTTTGCGAGAAAGTCTACCCCCCTTATTTTAATGCTTACTTTCGGACATACTATATTTGTCCTCATCTCTCCGCCAGGAGAACTTACTAGCATAGTTTGCTTCATATGAGATATAGGCAAATTGTACTTGGCAACATACTTTGACGAGATGAATGAATGAGATGCTCCTGAATCAAATAAAACAGTTGCGGGGTTGGAGTTGGCGAGAAACATACCAATCACGACGTCATCAGCTTGCTGGGCTTCCTCAGTAGAGATATGATTCACATTGCCACGAGCAAAACTCTGCTGTCCACGGTTGCCTTGTGGTGCTCCTCCATTTGGTCGCGGGTGATTTGGCCTTGGTGCATTGTTCATAGGTCCATTGTTTCTCTTGGAGCATTGACTCGCAAAGTGTCCGGGTTCTCCACACGCATAGCATGTCTTACCACCCATAGCATTGGGGAAGTTTGGGCGCATCTGGTTTTGAGCATTTGCCGCCATGTTAGGACGCGGCGCAGGTGGCACAGGATTGCGAGGCGCTTGCATGGCAGGGCGTTGCTGCGGTGGCTGATTTGGGCGGGGCGGATAGGCAGTGCGGTATGCAGGAGCAGAGGGGTTGTATTGTGGTGCAGTAGGTGGTGCATAGCGGGGGCGAACATTGCTTCCTTGCTGCGGTCCATGATGTGACATCTTCCTCTTGTTGTCCTGCTCCATCTCACGAATCTTGTTCTCAACCACAATAGCCTTGTCAACCAACTTTTGGAAGTTTGGATAATCAGTATTGAGCAACTGGACTTGAATTTCATTGTTGAGACCTCTCATAAACAGATATTGCTTCCTACTATCAGTTTTGATGTCTTCTGGAGCATATCTTGATAATTGAGTGAATTTATTGAGATACTCACTCACACTCATCCTTCCTTGCCTGAGATTTTCAAAGTCTTGTCTCCTCAGTATCATAACTCCTTCAGGTACATAGTGGGAACGGAAACTCTGTTTAAACTCAGCCCAAGTGATTGTTTCCTGGTTATCATGAGCGTTGCAAAGAGCTTCCCACCAGTCAGCGGCTGCTCCAACTAGTTGATGTGATGCAAAGAGAACCTTCTCCCTGTCAGTGCACTGGACAATAGCAAGTTTCTTCTCAACAGACTTCAGCCAATCATCAGCTTCCATTGGGTCTGTGGCTTGTGCAAAGGTAGGCGGTCTGGTCCTCATGAACTCTCCCAAACGGTTGTGATGTGGCGGGGGTGGCGGTGGAGGCAGGTGGGGCTGATTGTTGTTGCCAGCTTGCAGCTGTCCCATGGTCTGTATCATGGTCTGCATGAGCTGGTTCTGCATAGCTAATAGTTGTTCAATGTTGATAGCTCCATGAGCATGTCCCTGGTTGTTCTGAGGTACTTCATTGCGCTCCTCCTCATCGTTGGCATCCCTCTGGTTACGAGTTCTCACCATCTGTTGGCGAAAGAAAGGTGGGGATAGAAGGATTTAGAATTTGGAAGGAAACGTCCCAACTATATGCATCAAGGTATGTGACACTAAATAATCCTTTATTAATATAGACCTATATTACGAGGATGTGGACAATTGCCGAAGCATCCCACAACTCTCTACTAAGCACACAAGCACTCAAACAAGCACCAAACAGAATTTACAAAGATCCTAAAAGAAGTAATACAACTCAAGGTCACACAAGTATATCTACATCGCTCTTATTTACTAATGGGGGTGTGCCTATCCTTGAGTCGTGGCATAGGTCGAGGACTACTCGTCGTCGAGCGGGAACTCATCCGGGTCGTCGTCGTCGTCGGGGTCCTCGGGGTCCTGTGGGTCCTGGGGTGGTGAGGCAGCAGGCGGCGGTGGTGCGGTAGACGCCACACTGGAAGGTTCCTCGTCAGAGGACTCCTCAGAGGATGACTCACGCTGACCGTTGCGACGGTCTGGAGAGTCCGGGGTCCACATCGGGGTGTCGGACGCGTAGTCGTCCGGGTCCTCATCGGTGATCCGAAGATACCTCCTGATTGTCGCCTCGTGACGCTGGGCGAGGTCACTCCCATCCTGGATCTCCTGTTGCGCCCTCTGAAGTCGGGCACTCAGCTGGGTCACGTCGCCAACAGTCTGACGAGACTGCGGGAGGTCCAGGGGTCCCTCCACGTGCCTGGAGACGAAGCGCGCAGTGCCACTGGGACGCTGCGGGACGAAGGCGTGAACCGTGTCCTCCAGACGGAAACGGCGGGCGTGGCTCCAGAAAGTGGCTGCTTCCCAGCTAGCATCCTGCTCTGCAGATCGGCGGGAGCTCCTACAAGCGGGACTGCTGTGGGTCTTCACCAACTCGTCACCGTAGTAGATATAGATTTTGCAGCTCCACTCCTTCCTGCCGGGGCGCTGCACTCCAGTGGTGTGGTAGGAGAGCGAGAGGCTGTGGTGGCGGTAGCCAGCCTCACGGAGTAGGGCACGGAGACGGTGTCGCAGTTGTCCTGCGGCTCTGCCGTCAGAACGGATCACCACGGGGTGACGGGGGTCGACGGCCGGAGAGCGACTAGCCAACCTACGCGGGGGCACGAGTCCACCGGTCGACTTACGGGGGGTTGTCTTGGTGCGGGCCATCTACAAGAAACAAGAATACATTAGGAAAATAATGAAAAACAAATCTGAAAATTTCAGCAGCTAAACGGCGGACAAAGAGCGGTGCAGCGGTTCCAAAAGAACGAAAAATAAAGATAAAAATTACAGCAACCAACACAATAATTTTACCCACACATAATAGCAGCAAAACACACCGTTTTTCGTGAAAATTTATACAGCAAAACAGCAGCACTTAATATTGCTCACTTCTGAAAATTTTTATCAAAACGCAGCAGCGATCAGATATTTTTTTGCGGCTGAAAATAAAGGAAACAAAACAGCAGCAAAAATTTTCGAAAATAGCATATTAGAAGAGTGTTCCTAAGTGCTCTAGAGTGTCCATTCTACCTAGGCTTGCGTCCTACGGTCAACCTGGCTCTGATACCAATTTGTGACACCCGGTTCCGAATATGAACCAAGCGTAACGCATATGTGTGCCCAGGATGTTCAACACACATACACGAATGATTCACAAATGAATAACAGAATTTAACCACGTCTTAACTAATAAATAAGTACTTTATTACAATAATCCAATAGTTCACGAATAATATAACTCTAAATAATTGCAGCGGAAAATAAACTAAACAGCACGACTCCAATCCACAGGCAATTGACGGCGGTACGCAACCTAGTACTCCTCGTGATCCTCAGGGTACTCCCAATTGTCTCCAGTAGCTGTTGGGGGGGGATTGCAAGGGTGAGTACATGTCGTACTCAGCAAGTGTGGAAAGTATGACATGTGGCTAATTCAAATGACGACAATAATAATGGCTTAGTGCTGAAAAGTACAGTAAAACATTTGAAAAGCATTATACTATGTCTATGTGAAACAATCCCATCATAACCATCATTTAACAGAATATAAACAATATCCAATTATTGCCAACATTACCATTATCCATGTCCATAGTGCATAAACCATAACCATTACCAGACCATAACCAAACATAACCATCCCAAATCCCAATTCCAACTCTAATCATGTAGGTCATCCAGGCGCTCATAACCGGGAGCACGGCTATCATGATAGTTTTTAAACACTCTGCAGAGGTTGTACCACTTTACCCACATGTTTGTGATTTTATCACCTTTCGATGACTAAGAAACCTCCATTGTGCCATCTTACACTTCCGTAGGTGTGTGGCCAAGAGATCACAAAATAGCCTTTCAAAAGGGACTACTAGTATGTACGGCCCCACTAAGGTTTCACCGGCAGGCTTGAATCTCTATTCTCCCACCCACGGGTCCCCTCGTGTGCCATGCGGATCCCAGGGCAGTCCTCCTCGACTCCCATTCCCCGCGCCATCCAATGGTCCATACAGTACTAGCAGCGCTCCTAATTATTCAGCTACGCCGCACCCATACTTGGCCTTGTGCTGGCACTGTTGACCTGGCATATTCTCGCATGAACCGGTCCTTAGATCTAAAGCAAGCAAACCACCATAACGACCAACCCATCCACATAACCATGCTTGCTTAGATCACCCATCGTATTGACCAGTTCACATTAACCAGAATATCATTGATGCATAATTAAATGTGTAGTGTTGTTTACCATCCCAATTAATTAAGCGAAGCAAAAAGGTAAAAACCCTTCCCGACTCTCTACCATAATTCCGGGTGACAAGGGTGGTCAAACAAAACTAGTAAACTTCCTACCATAGGATTCCCGTCAAATTGACACAGCATGCAAGTTTGCAAACAAAACATTTAATTTAAAATAGGATCAATATGCTTCAAGGACACTTGCCTTGCTCCGGCAGATGGGGTTGCTCAAGCGCCTCAAAGTCTTGATTTTGGAAATCCTCGTATGCAATCTCTTGAGCACGTTCCTCTACGCGTGATCATACATACAAGAAAACATATACAATTCAACATAATGCACACAAAATAATCAACATGCAATGACATGTATGCATGCACAATTTAATAATTAATTTACTACGGTCATTTATTAATTAGATGCGACTAGTTCATACGTGTTCATAAGGGTTTACGGGGATTTTAGGGTGGATTAATGCTGCTGAAAATAAAATTATGGTGCAACTAAATTTAATTTACGCCTACTAGATTCAATACGGTCACAAAAATTCGCATCGGGAACGAACCCTACCGTAGATCTGACGGCGTGACGGTCGCGAAATAAATGCGACACGTAGACGAAATAGATGGTGCAGCAGTCCTTCGGCGGTACGACGGCGGCGGCGCGATGTCGGCGACGATCTCCGGCGAACGGCGGTGTCCTCCTCTTTTTCTCCCTCTTCTTCCCCTTCTTTTTCTCTTTTTTTCTTCCCTGGGCGCCTCTGTTTTCTCTGTTCCCGTCGGCTGCTTCCGGCGGCTTTTCCTCCTCTGCTGGCGGCTGCTGGTTCGTGGGGAAAAAGCCTAGGCCTGGGTCCTATTTATAGGGGCGGTGCTAGGGTACGGCCTTGGTACCGACTCTGTTCGGAGCGGGATTCACGGCAGGGGAGTCGGACGCGGGAGGGAGTCCAGCGGAAGCGGGAGTATCGGGGTGGGACGTTACAGCGCGGGAAGGGAGGCGGGACGGCGCGGGAGACCGCGGAGACCGGGGCGAGGCCCGAGCGCCTCGGGCGGCACGCGGCCGAGGGGGCAGACGGGCGGCGCGGTCAGGGGGGCGGGGCCCGGCGCAGCGCTGCGCTGCAGAGCAGCGGCAGGCGGCGCGGTCAGGGGGCGGGCGGCGGTGGGGCCCCCGGGGCGCTGCGGCGCGCGCGTCGCGCGCGGACGCGCTGGGGCGGAGCGGGGCCGGCTCGGCCGGCTGGGCCGCTGGCCTGGCCGCCGGGCGGCTCCCCTTTTTTTTCTCTTTATTATAATTATTTTTACATTATTTATTTATCTTATTTATTTTATTCATTTACCTTTTTATATATATATATATTTTATTCATATTGTATATTTATTATTTATTTATTATTTTTATAACATATATTATTAATATTTTTTTCTATTTTTATATTGTTATATATATTATTCCTATATATATATTTATATACATTTTTATTATTATTTTAATACTTATTCCCTATTACAAGTTTTAGGCTATAATTATTGTTTTCTATTTCTCTCTTTCGCTACATACATTTGTATATGCATATGTTTTATTATTTTTCTTTTATTCTACTAGTGTATAATGCATGACCATGTATGCAATGCATGATGCGAAAATTTAGGGTGTTACATGCCGGAAGGTGTTATGATCTTGAAGAGGCAAGAATTTGAGAACTTGAGACAAGGAAAATCAAGCGTGAGTGAATATCTCAATAAGTTCACTCAACTCTCAAGATATGCGCCTGGGGATGTTAGCCGGGACAGCCGGAAGCAATACTTGTTCATGAGGGGATTGAACAATACGATCCAAGTGCAATTGCTCAACTGTGATTATGTCAATTTTCAGAAGCTTGTGGACAAAGCAATTGTGGTTGAGAACAAGATCCGTGAGATGGAGCAAGAAATCAAGAGGAAGGCGCCCTATCAAGGACAGCAACAAGGAAGTAATGTGCGCCCTCGCTTTGCGCCGCCCAATGCGCCACATTACAGCTCCTCTATTCCTGCTCAGCGCCCTGGTTATGCACCGTGCCCAACTCAGTTTGTGCAGCAGCGCCCTGTCATACAAGCACCTAGGCCTCCGATGCCTTATGCACCTCGTGCTGATTTTCCTGGAGCCAATGTTCAAAACCAAGCTCGTCCCAATAATTCTGGTGGAGTTAAGAAGTGCTATACTTGTGGAGAAGCTGGACACTTTGCACATCAATGTCCTAAGTCGGGCCTTGGTCAAGGAAGCAATGCATCGAGGCAAAACCCAAGACCTAATGGAGGACAGCCACAAGGAAGCCATGGACAGCAGAATTTTGCTCGTGGCAACGTGAACCATGTCTCTACGGAGGATGCTCAACAAGCGGATGATGTGGTCATTGGTATGTTTCTCGCCAACTCCAACCCCGCAACTATGTTATTTGATTCTGGAGCATCGCATTCATTCATTGCATTGAAGTATGTTGCTAAGTATAGTTTGCCTATCTCTCATATGAAGTTTACTCTGTTGGTTAAGTCTCCCGGAGGAGAGATGAGGACAAACATAGTATGTCCAAAAGTAAGCCTTAGAATAAGGGGGGTAGACTTCTCCGCCAACCTCATTGTTTTAGATTCTCAAGGGTTGGATATTATACTTGGTATGGACTGGTTGAGGAAGCACAATGGAGTTATTGAATGTGCCACAAAGACAGTGAAGTTGACCAATGAGGAAGGGATAACTGTAGAATTTGAAGCATCTCAAACCGCACCGAAGCGATTGGAATTGAATCATATGGACGGTGCCGCAATTGAGGAGATTCAGGTTGTATGTGAATTTTTGGATGTGTTTCCGGACGAGTTGCCAGGTATGCCACCCGATCGAGACATTGAGTTTGTTATTGATTTAATACCTGGAACTGCACCTATAGCTAAGAGGTCGTATAGGATGCCTCCTATGGAATTAGCGGAGCTCAAGAAACAAATTCAAGAGCAATTAGAGAAGGGTTTTATTCGCCCTAGCTCTTCACCTTGGGGAGCGCCCGTTCTATTTGTGGACAAGAAGGACGGATCCCAAAGGATGTGCGTGGACTACCGAGCTCTCAACGAGGTAACAATCAAGAACAAGTACACCTTGCCACGCATAGAAGACTTGTTTGATCAGATGAAGGGTGCTTGTGTCTTCTCTAAGATTGACTTGAGGTCGGGATACTTTCAAATGAAGATTAAACCATCGGACATACCCAAGACAGCTTTTAGGACACGTTATGGATCTTATGAGTACACCGTGATGTCTTTTGGATTGACAAATGCACCTGCCTACTTTATGTACCTCATGAATAAGGTCTTCATGGAGTACTTAGATAAGTTCGTTGTGGTGTTTATTGATGATATTATGATCTACTCGAAGGACGAGAAGGAACACTTGAGGCTTACGTTGCAAAATTTGAGGGAGCATCAATTGTATGCCAAGTTCAACAAGTGTCAGTTTTGGTTGAAAGAGGTGCCATTCTTGGGTCATATAATCTCAGGAGGAGGAGTATCAGTTGACCCCGGAAAAGTAAGAGATGTGTTGAAGTGGGAACCACCGCAAAACATCAAGGAAATAAGGAGTTTTCTTGGGATGGCCGGATATTACCGTCGGTTTATCAAGGATTTTCCAAGATAGCCAAGCCTATGACGGAGTTGCTAATGAAGGGAAAGGTGTTCTAATGGACTGAAGCTTGTCAAAACAGTTTTGAGGAGTTGAAGAAGAGGTTAACAACAGCCCCAGTTTTGGTATTGCCGGATGTAAGCAAGAATTTCGACATCTATTGTGATGCATCAAGACAAGGACTTGGGTGTGTATTGATGCAAGAAGGTCAAGTGGTCGCCTATGCATCAAGACAATTGAAGAAACATGAGCAGAACTACCCCACGCATGATCTTGAATTAGCAGCCGTGGTACACGCATTGAAGATTTGGAGACACTATATTCTGGGACATAGGTGTGAAATTTACACGGATCATAAGAGTTTGAAGTATATTTTCACACAAACGGATCTGAACTTGAGGCAACGAAGATGGTTAGAGCTCATCAAAGATTATGATTTGGGGATCAACTATCATCCGAGAAAAGCCAATGTAGTGGCCGATGCTTTGAGTAGAAAAGGAGTAAGTCATCAACTCACGGTTCGAGAGTTACCATTCGAGTTATGTAAGGAGTTTGAACGGTTGAACCTCGGGTTCGTAAATGAGATGGAGATGATGGAGTTAAACCCAACCTTGGAGCAGGAAATTCGAGAGGCCCAAACCGCAGATGAAGGGATCAATGAAATCAAGGAAAGGACCGAAAAAGGGAGAGAATTCAGATTTGATGAAGATGAACATGGTACCTTATGGCGTGGAAAGAGAATTGTTGTGCCTAATGTAAAGCATATTCGAGAAACAATATTAAAGGAGGCACATGACTCGCCATACTCAATTCACCCTGGTTGTACGAAGATGTACAAAGACTTGAAGACTTGCTATTGGTGGAATAGCATGAAGAAGGACATAGCTGAATACGTAGCACTGTGTGATGTGTGCCAACGAGTCAAGGCGGAACATCAAAGGCCAGCCGGATTATTGCAACCGTTGAAGATTCCAGAATGGAAGTGGGAAGAAATTGGAATGGACTTCATAGTTGGGTTACCGCGTACTGAGTCCGGGTATGACTCAATTTGGGTAATTGTGGATCGCTTAACCAAGTCAACTCATTTTGTCCCTGTGAAAACCAAGTATACAGCTGCACGATTGGCCGAAATATACATGGAGCATATTGTGTGTCGACATGGAGTCCCTAAGAAGATAGTCTCGGATAGAGGTTCTCAATTTACCTCCAGATTTTGGCAAAAATTGCATGAAGCTTTGGGAACGAGGTTGAATTTTAGTTCAGCATATCATCCTCAAACGGATGGACAAACCGAGAGGACCAATCAGATTTTGGAGGACATGTTAAGAGATTGTGCTTTAAAGCATGGGAAAAGTTGGGACAAAAGCTTGCCATACGCAGAATTTTCATACAACAATAGTTACCAAGCAAGCTTGAAAATGTCACCATATGAAGCGCTTTATGGGAGGAAGTGTAGGACACCTTTATTCTGGAATGAGGCAGGAGAAACTCAAGTATTTGGTCCGGACGTGTTGCAAGAAGCCGAAAAGCAAGTCAAAATAATTCGTGAAAACTTGAGGGCTGCCCAATCAAGGCAAAAAGGCTATGCGGATAATAGGAGAAGGAAATTAGCCTTTGAAATAGGAGATTTTGTTTACCTCAAGGTGTCACCAATGAGAGGTCATAAGAGGTTTAACATAAGAGGCAAGCTCGCACCTCGTTATATTGGACCATTCAAGATTTTGGACAAAAGAGGAGAAGTAGCATATAAGTTGGAGATGCCAGCTCATCTTTCAGACGTACATGATGTGTTTCATGTTTCCCAACTCAAGAAGTGTCTCAGGGTACCGGAAGATCAAGTGCCAATGGAAGAATTGGAACTAGAGGAAGATTTGACGTATGCCGAGCAACCGGTCAAAATCTTGGAAACCAAGGAGAGAGTCACAAGGAACAAGGTGATTCGATGGTGTAAAGTCCAATGGAAGCACCATACCGAAAAACAAGCAACTTGGGAGTTAGAAGATGATCACAAGAAGGAATTTCCCTATCTCTTCTCTTCCGCGTCAAATCTCGAGGGCGAGATTCATTTTAAGGGGGGTAGGTTTGTAACACCCTCATTTTCATGCATCATGCCCTACATGCACTCATATACATGTTTAACATTAGCCCACAACAAGAGGAACGAGTTTAAAATTGATTCGGAGCATTTAAAATTGATTTGGAGCAAAACCGCACTTAAAACGCAGGAAAGTGCGGACTAGTCCGATTTTACTGAGGACTAGTCCGATTTCTCTCTGACTAAAAACGGACTTGTCCGTTTTTGCTGCGGACTAGTCCGATTTTGGCTCTGGAAACTTTCGGACTTGTCCGATTTTGTGCGGACTAGTCCGATATTCCATGAATCCTTGAAAATTTGCTAAGTCCCTGGACTTTTCCGGACTAGTCCGGTGTTCCAGCGGACTTGTCCGTTTTCCTCTCTGTTCAAATTCGGACTTGTCCGATTTTTGGCCAGACTTGTCCGATTTTCTCTCTGGACGACTTCGGACTAGTCCGGTCCTGTCCGGACTTGTCCGATATTTCGTGACTCCGAGATTGACCTTTTGTTTTACGACTTGTTTCTTGGGTTTCACGTCAAGTGGGCCTAGGGACGTCGTGCCTAACTCTTTTAGAGCCCATGTGGGACTCTAAACTGGCCTCTACTCATCCCAAACTCGAAATCCATCTAACCCTAGCCTCCACCTCTATATAAACAGCCCCACCCCTTGGTTTGACATCTATTTGCCACTTTTCCACCCACCCAAACCCTAGTTCGTGGGGAGCCACCATCAAGGAGGGAGGAGAAGATCCCAAACAAGAAGAAGAAGAGGAGGAAACGAAGGAGGATCAAGATCTCCACCAAGTTTCGTCCTTCACCACCAATTCATCTCCAAGTTCATCACCAACCCTAGATCATCAAGATCCAAGTGTTACCTCCAAGTTTCTTGGTTCATTGGAGTTCTAAACACCTGGTATACCTTCTATTCTCTTTTCCTTACATGAATTCAACCCCTAATCTCCGAATTTACGTCGATCTAGAAAACCCTAATCTGCTGATCTCGTCAAGTGCGGACTTGTCTGGTCCCTAGCGGACTAGTCCGATCTTCCTGGTTAAATTGTGTTGAATTAATTCTAGAATTTGATCTAATCAACCCCAAACCTGTATAAACTTGTTATAATCTATTAGAGCTAGTTAGTAATCATTAAAAGCAATCTAGTAACAAGTTCTACCTTGCATTTGCATCAATCATGCATGTCATGTCATATTGAGTAATATTTGTGCACTCTTTGATTGTGTTTCTTGTCTTGTTTGTTTATTGTGTGGATTAGACGGATTTGCGCTAGAGAGTGCCACGGAGGATCTACAACATCAAGAGTTTGAAGGATTTGACCCTAATCAACAGCAAGAGCAAGGCAAGTGTCCTTGAAGCATATTGATCCTGTTTTTAAAATAAATGTTTTGTTTGCAAAACTGCATGCTTGTGTCAAATTGATGGGAATCCTATGGTAGGAAGTTTACTAGACTTGCTAAACCACCCTTGTCACCTGAAATTTATGGTAGAGAGTCGGGAAGGGTTTTTACCTTTTTGCTTCGCTTAATCAACTGGGATGGGAAACAACTATATCACTCAATTTAATTATGCATGGATGAGATTATGGTTAACATGAACTGGTTAAACATGGTATGGTAATGGATGATCTAAGCAAGCCTGGTATGTGGATGGGTTGGATGTTATGGTGGTTTGCTTGCTTTAGATCTAAGGACCGGTTCATGCGAGAATAAGCCAGGACTACAGTGCCACCACGAGGCCAAGTTATGGGTGCGGCGTAGCTGATTAATTAGGGATTTGCTAGTGCTGTTTGGACCATTGTGGATGCTCGGGGAAGGGGTAGTCGGATTGGGTTTGTTGATGATTGGTGGGACTACCCTGGGATCCGAATGGCTCAAGAGGGGGCCCTTGGTTGAAGATGTGCTCTGCGGGAGACATCGCCACCGGTGAAACCTCAGTGGGGTCTAAATAGGCTAGTAATCCCTTTGTAAAGGCTATTTTGTGATCTCTTGGCCACACACCAATGGAAGTGTGTGATGTGACCGATGGGTCATGGGCATAAGGGAGGTTCTTAGTCGCCGAAGGGTGATGAAATCACGAACACGTGGGTAAAGAGGTACAAACTCTGCAGAGTGTTAATTAAAACTATCATGATAGCCGTGCTCCCGGTTATGAGCACCTGGACAACTTCCATGATTAGAGAGAAGTCGGGATTTGGGATGGTTATGGTTTCGTAATGGCTATGATTTGGTAATGGTTATGGATGGTTATGGATTAATTTCTGAACATGGTCATTGACAATGGTGAAATCTGGAATTATTGATGATGGTAATGAATTCAGTTTGGTATTATGGTATTACTTATGATTATGATGGGTTTATTTCACATACTTATACTATATTGCTTTTCAAAAGTTTTAATGTACCTTTTTAGCACTTTACCATTATTATCGTCGTCATTTGAATAAGCCACATGTCATACTTTCCACACTTGCTGAGTACGACATGTACTCACTCTTGCAATCCCCCACCCCAATAGTTGCAGGTCAGGATTGGGAGTTTAATGGCGATAATGCGGAGTTCTAGGCCGTGTCTACCGTCAGCTTTGCCTGTGGTGTTGATTGGAGCTGCGCATACATACCCTGTCGCTTATGCTGCATAGTTGCTTAGTTTGCTTAGTTGTTTAATTAGTTTATTTCCGCTGCATTAGTTGAACTTGTCATTAATATTCATTAGAGCTTGTATTCGAGGATTTAATGAATTGTGTAATAAGAGTACTTATTTAATAATTTGAGCTGTGGTAATTTCCTGTATATCCTTTTGTGATTTCACTCGTGTATGTGTGATGAACATCCTGGGCACACATATGCGTTAGCTTGGTTCATTTTCGGAACCGGGCGTCACAGACCGTCCACATACCAAAGCCTTGGCGGTAACCTCTATTGTCTTGTTATAGTTGATGACTACTCTCGCTATGCTTGGACTATATTTTTAGGTGACAAGAGTGAAACTCCGGAAGTGTTCAAGACCTTCGCCAACCGTGCTCAAAGGGAATTCCAACTTCCCATTATCAAGGTCCGGAGTGACAACGACACCGAATTCAAGAACTACAATATTGGGGAGTGGTGTGACCGTGAAGGTATGAAGCATGAATTCTCCGCCACATACACTCCTCAACAAAACGGTGTCGTTGAGAGGAAGAACAAAACCCTCATCACTCTTGCAAGAGCAATGCTTGATGACTACGGCACGTCGGAGAAGTTTTGGGCCGAAGCAATCAACACGGCGTGCCATGCCGCAAACAGGGTCTATCTTCACCGACTACTTCAAAAGACCCCATATGAGCTTCTCATTGGGAGAAAGCCCAACATCTCCTACCTTAGAGTCTTTGGGTGCAAATGCTACATCTACCGCAAGAAAAGGCTCGGTAAGTTTGAAAGAAGATGTGATGTTGGCATTTTTCTTGGTTATGCATCAAACTCAAAAGCATATCGAGTATTCAACCAAACCTCCGGTCTAGTTGAAAAAAGTTGTGATGTTGAGTTTGATGAGACTAATGGCTCCCAAGAGGAGAGTTTTGGTCATGATGAAATAGATGATGAGCCTCTACGAGAAGCCATGAAGAACATGACCATTGGAGACATCAAGCCGGAAGTTGAAGAGGGCCATGATCAAGGGGGAGCTTCAAGTTCCTACAACAACTCCTCCATGGCGCCTCAAGTAGACGAAGAGGAGAAAGATGATCCATTGCCAACTCAAGACTCACAAGCAATTCAACATCAAGATGAAGAAGAAGTCCATGATCAAGTCCAACCACAAGAGGAGCAACACGCATCACCACCGCCAAGTGCTTCACAACCACTTATGAGGCATGGACGCATCTCCAAGGCGCATCCAATGGACCAAATCATTGGAAGTCCTTCAAGGGGCGTAAGTACTCGTTCCCGCCACGTTGCCTCGTTTTGTGAGCACTACTCGTTTGTTTTGTGTGTAGAACCCACTGACATTGAGGAAGCGCTCCAAGACCCAAATTGGGTGATGGCTATGCAAGAAGAACTCAACAACTTCATCCGCAATGAAGTTTGGGTGTTGGAGGAGCGACCCAAGGACAAGAACGTCATCGGAACAAAGTGGGTGTACTGCAACAAACAAGACTAGAATGGCGTTGTGGTCCGCAACAAGGCAAGACTTGTGGCCAAAGGGTTCTCGCAAGTTGAAGGACTAGACTTTGGGGAGACATTTGCTCCGGTCGCCCGGTTAGAGGCAATTCGTATTCTCCTTGCTTTTGCTTCACATCATAATATTACTCTTTATCAAATGGATGTGAAAAGTGCCTTTCTTAATGGCTACATTAATGAGCTTGTTTATGTTGAACAACCTCCCGGGTTTGAAGATCCGAGGAATCCTAACCATGTGTATAGGTTGCACAAGGCGCTCTACGGGCTCAAGCAAGCACCTAGGGCGTGGTATGAACGACTACGGGACTTCCTCATCATGCAAGGATTTAGGATCGGGAGGGTGGACACCACACTCTTCACCAAAGACATCAACGGAGATCTGTTCATTTGTCAAATTTATGTTGATGATATTATCTTTGGTTCAACTAACGAAGCTCTTAGCCATGAGTTTGGCAAAATGATGTCTAGGGAATTCGAGATGTCAATGATTGGAGAGCTCAACTTCTTCCTTGGATTCCAAATGAAGCAACTTCAAGAGGGAACCTTCGTCTACCAAGAGAAATACACCAAGGACCTCTTGAAGAAATTTGAGATGGGAGATTGTAGCTCAAGAAGCACTCCAATGGCAACAAATTGCCATCTCGACGCGGATAAGGACGGTAAACCTATTGACCAATCTCACTACAGCTCTATGATTGGTTCATTACTTTATCTTACCGCATCTAGGCCCGACATAATGTTTAGTGTATGCTTATGTGCTCGCTTTCAAGCGGCTCCTAAAGAATCGCATAAGAAGGCGGTCTTTAGGATACTTAGGTATCTTAAGCATACCCCTAGTATGGGCTTGTGGTACCCTAAAGGTACAACCTTCCAACTCTTGGGATACTCGGATTCGGACTTTGCCGGATGCCGCGTGGATCGCAAGAGTACCTCCGATGGGTGCCACTTGCTTGGGCGTTCCCTAGTATCTTGGTCTAGCAAAAAGCAAAATTCCGTGGCTTTGTCCACCGCGGAAGCGGAGTATATAGCGGCCGGTGCATGTTGTGCCCAAATTCTATATATGAAGCAAACCCTTTTGGATTTTGGAATTAAAATTGGTTGTGTGCCTCTCCTTTGTGACAATGAAAGTGCGGTTAAGATAGCTAGAAACCCCGTTCAACACTCCCGCACTAAGAACATTGATATTCGCCATCACTTCTTGCGTGATCATGAGGCTAAAGGAGACATCTCTTTGCAAGGTGTTAGATCCGAAGAACAATTGGCGGATATCTTCACTAAACCACTTGATGAGAAAACCTTTTCTAGACTTAGAAATGAATTAAATGTGCTAGATGCATCTAACGTCATGTAAATTGCCATGTTCATGTAAGGATGCATATCACATAGGTCTTGTCTAACTCCCAAAGGATAGGGGTGAGCTAGAAATAGTTTTCCCTGAGGAAGCCTTTGGAAGGTTTAAACTTGGCAAGATAGATTTATTTTATGCCTTGCATGATCTCTGCCATATAGACTTGCACTCATTCTATTTCTTGCACTATAACTTGTTTGGCATTGCATACGGTAGATTGTCACAAAGGGGAACCCACCTCGTGAGAAGGAGACTTGTTTGAAATGCAATATCTCAACTCATATAAGGTGGAAAGAACAAAATGTTAGGTGCGTTAATGCCTAGAGGAACATGCTTCATTGAGATAGTAGTCTTCATACTCTACCTCACAAAGCATGGGCCTTACATTTCATTTGGATATTTTCCTCCCATTTTTTCGGTGTTCCATTTGCTTTAAGGTCTAGCCAAGCTATTGGCATATTAGCTTCTTGAGGGGTAAGGGGTTGCCCAAAAAGTCCTAAGACATGTGTTTCCCATTGTTTGATTGTTTGGTCAAAGGACATATATGGGATGTTGGTGTTTAGTTTTCATCGGATTATCCGATGCCTAAGCCCTTCCCCCATCGGATCAGTAGGTGTTCAAACTCCAAGTGCCAGTTTAGTCAATATCCAAAATCGACCGATGAGTTCAAACAGAAAAACATCGGTCCATCCGATGTTCACAAATCTGAAACCTTGATGAATTCCACCGATGCTTTTACATCTAACGTCGGACCATCCGGTGTCAACTTCCCTCTTCTGAATATCCATACTGTGCCATTCATCCGATGATCAAAACCCTAAACGTCGGTCCATCCGATGTCTTCAGTGACTCTTTGAATATCCATACTGTACTATTCGACCGATGTCCACATCGTTAAGCATCGGTCCATCTGGTGTGTAAAAAACGGCTAGGGTTTGGGACCCACTATTTAAACTCGGCCGTACCCCTTTCATCTCCCTTCCCCCGATCCCGACGCCGCCTTCTCTCTGCGCCGCCTCCGTCGCCGCCGCTCACAGGCCGCTGCCATCACCGCCGCCGCCGGCGACCTCCGCGCCACCGCTGCCCGGGCCCGCGCACCGCGCCTCCTCCCTCGGCGCAGCCGCCGCCCGTGCCCGCGCACCGCCGCCTCTCCTCGCCGCTCTCCGCTCCACGCGCCGCCTCCACCTCCGCCGTCTCCACCACCATCGACCTCGCCGCCGCCTCTCCTCGCCGCCGCCATTTCCACCGTCTCTCACTTCGCACCCGGTCCCCGTTTGCTCTCCGTCGCTAAGGTTTGCTTCGTGCCATGCGACGTCCATCGTTGTTTTCGTCGTCCTTTTTCTTCGTCGCTAACCCTAGCTCTCCATTGCATCTAGATGGGTCGCGACCGCAAAGGAAAGGGAAAGGTGATCGCGGAGCCCGCCGCAAAGAAGCAAAAATTGTCGAAGGATGAGAAGAAGGCCCTAATGGCCGCTCGCGTCGCCGAGGAGCGTGAGCGTGGCCGAGGGGGGTCCCTTAGGATCCGTGAGGCTCGTCCAAGGCAGCCTCCCGTGATCGACGACTTCGAGGCCGAAGAGGAGCCAGTTGAGCCTCTCGTCCGCCGGCGCTCAGCCCGGACGCGTGGGGGTCACACCGAGGCTGCTCCTCGTCCGAGACCGACAGTTGCCGACCGTCGTGAGGACAGGGAGGCCGAGAGGGCCATCTACGATATGGACACGACCGTCCGTGTCGGTGAGGGAGTCCGTCTCACGGACTACCAGAAGATGAAGGCCAAGCAGCTACGCAAGCTTCGATGGAACGTGCTGCTTGAGGAGTGGTACCCTCAGCCCCGAGAGGCTCTTGTGGACAGTCGCTTCTGGACTGTCACCCAGGCGTCTCTCTACGAGACCTATAGACGTCGGGGGCACAAGCTATTTCAGCATAACTACCTGGACTGGGGGCAGCTTGCGTTGGCAGCAGAGACTGAGGTCTGTTCGTACTTTGAGAGATATCGTGGATTGGTGCAGCTGCTTGCTTACGAGAGGAGTGCTTATGTGGAAGATTGGGTCCGTGTCTTCAACGCGACCATGTACATCTCTGAGGGCAGGAGGTCGATCGACTTCATGTTTATGGGTCAGCACTACCACCTCTCGAGACAGACGTTGGGGCAGCTTCTTGGTTTGGACCTGCACGACACCTGCGTGCACGAGAGGGTATACGGGCAGGAAGATCCACCAAGGAGGCCACTTACTGGAGGGGTTGCACCACAGCTTGAGGAGATCTGATCCCTGTTTGGCCCCACGTTCTCTCTAGACCAGCCGAGAGTTCCAGCTCTTCTGACCCCAGCTGCGCGCATTGTGCACCTCGCCTTGCGCCGCACGCTCCTGCCGAGGTCAGGGTACTTGGAGGGGTTCACTAGTTTACAGCAGACCCTCCTGTTCTACAAAATGAACGGGATGGATTTCGACATTGTGGACATTCTCCTGTGCGAGATGGAAGACGTGATCACAGATGGGGTTGGCATGATGAGGCAGATGGTCTACGGGCACTGGATCAGTTACCTTTGCTCTATGATGGTGCCTGAGGGGGATGCAGCACAGGCCATACTTGCTGACGAGAGTGTGACTCGCTTTGGTCACTACCGTGCCCCGGCTCCTGGAGACCGCCGCCTTGGTCGTCCAGTTGAGCGCCAGGTCAGGGCCCGTCTGTCAGAGGAAGATTGGTCCGACCTAGAGCGGGAGGACGAGAGACTTGCTGAGGCTGAGGCTCAGGGGGAGGACCTGCAGCACATTTGGTTAGAGAGCGACACTGACGACAGTGTCGAGGAGTATTTCCCTCCTCCCCCCTCTCCCCGACAGCACGATGCGGAGGCTGGAGGTTCTACAGCGCCACCTCCCACTCCACCTCCCGTCACTGAGGCGCAGGTCACGCAGCCGTCTGAGCTGACTTCGCTCCTCCAGCAGATGGTCGAGCAGCAGAGGCTAGATAGGCTGGCCGCAGAGCAGGCCCACGCGGAGCAGGCTGCACGTCTTCTTGAGCTCCAGCGGCAGCAGCAGGAGATGCAGCGTCAGATCGCCCGTGAGAGGCGTGAAGACATTGACCGATTGACGGGGCTCATCGACCAGATGCACCAGCGCACTCTGGACCAGCAGCAGCAGACGCAGCAGGCGATGATGGGGATCCTGGGGTTGTTCACCAACCTCTACACCCAGACCGGGATCGGCCTCCCATCGCAGCTGCCTGGAGTAGCTCCTCCGCCTCCCGTCTTGGCTCCAGCTGCTGCACCAGTGGCTCCAGTTCCCTCCACTCCGATCCCTTCGTTCAGCATGTCCCCGCTGTTGGCTCCTGGTGCTCCTCTTCACTCCCCACTGCCGGCCACGTCACTGTTTCTTCAGACGCCGGCCTCCGTCACCAGTGTCCCTGCTCCAGCACCTCCTCCTCAGCAGGCACCGACGGTGGCACCTTCGGCTCCGGCAGCACCCTCCTCTGCTACTCCGGCCAGCAGCTCCGACGACAGCGGCGGTGACCAGTTCGTCATCGCGCCCAGCTCTCAGGGTCCGTAGGTGCTCGGATCCCTTTTTGGTGTCTTGATGCCAAAGGGGGAGAAGAGTTAGAGGAGTCAGGGGGAGTCCTAGTGTTAGGGGGAGTCGAGTCCAGCTTATCTTTGCTTATCTTTATTGTATTTGCGTATTTGCTACTTCTTGGTGTGTAATGAACCTATTTCCATGAGTTGTTAATCATTTGAACTCATTTGATGTTTATCTATGATTATGATCTCTTTGAATTCACACTTGTGTAATTTATTGATGTTTAAATCTTCAAGTGTGACACCCTGTATTCATTGCATATTCTTTTAAGGTTCATTCTATCAAATTCATTACTATTACGCTTTGATTATTGTGTTGTCATCAATCACCAAAAAGGGGGAGATTGAAAGCATCTAGGCCCCCCTCATGTAGTACGGTTTTGGTGATTAATGACAACCATTGAACTTTACTAATGAATTTGTGAATGCAAGGTCCCCATAAACACTCAATAAAATGAAATGAACATGTCATTGGAGACCCATAGATATTCAACTTTCGAGATCAAATTCATGAGATAAAGACAAGACGTGGAGGCTCTATGTCTAAGTCACTCAATCAAAAATTGACATCATACAATGCTTAAGAATCATAAGAGAGCCTTGTGGAACAAATGTCTAAGAGGTCATTCGAGCAAGACACAAAAGATTCACTCAAAACAACTCGAAGCAAACAAAATCAACTCACCGGATCAACCGATGATTTCCAAAATGAACACATCGGTCGAGTTGATTTAACTGAAGAAATAGACCTCAGACAAATGAACTCACCGGATCATCCGATGTGAAGGGCTCAACAACATTGGTGCATCAGTATAGTTTGCAGTACAATTGGACCAAGTGAAGCACCGGATCATCCGATGTGCAGACTTACACACATCGGTTGATCACTCCAGTAAGCATCAAGATAAAGCAAATTCTGGAGGAAGAGTCACCGAATCATCCGATGAGAAGACTGGGGGCAACATCGGTCTAATAACGATAATATCTGACACAATGACGTCAGCCAAAGTAATTACACCAATGATAACTAGAGGGGAGACATCGGATCATCCGGTGTTCACAGTAAAGTTCTGTCAGCCTACTTTTCCAACGGCTATTTCAGTTAAGCTGGCTATAAAACCCCTCTAACCCAGTCATTTCGACAAGTCTTGATCACCTGAAGCCCACTAGACATCCAAGAGCATTCAAGACTATAGAGCATACATTTCCACACTTTTATATCATTTGTAATAGGCTAGAGAGAAGCTTGTGTGCGTTCTTTCCTTGTGATTGAACTCTCTAGGCTAGTGAGAAGTTGAAGAAGATTGTTCCGGAGCTTGCCAAGGTGTGTGTGGAAGCCCGGAACATCGAAGGTTGTACAAGGCTTAAGCTCCACCTTGCCGGAGATGGCGAACGGAGAAGATTAGTGAAGACTCTATTGTCTCGGTGACATTGGAAGTGGCAAAACCCTTCGGTGGGTGCCACAACGTGGACATAGGAAGATCCTTGCGATCTTGCCGAACCACGGGATAAACCTTCGTGTCCCCTAGCGTTTGCATTCCTCTCCCTCTCTTTACATTTTGCAATCTTTACTTCACAAGTTATATCTACGTTGATTGCATAGCTAGAACCGCATTGGGAATTGGGCTTAAGTAGTTCGGTTTTAATTGTCTCAAAATTTGAAAGAAAGCCCAATTCACCCCCCCTCTTGGGCATTTCGATCCTTACAAATTGAAAGATTGAACGAAGGTCAATCTGTACTACTCGAGAAAAACCAGATCTGCGACACTGCAAAGAATCTCATGTAGATCCAAAACCAAAAATCCAATGACCATGAAATTTTCATAGACGATAGATAATCAATTTTTAAAGACAACCCAAAAAGAGTCACATCAATTGGATTTGTAAGACTCGAGTTATGGTAAAACCACCAAAGCAAGGTAGTGTTGTGCACAATGTTTCCTTTTTCAACATTATCATGGAGAAAGTGATACCTAATGTCAATGTGCTTTGTTCTTGAATGTTGCACGGGGTTTTTAGCAATGCAAATGGCACTAGTGTTATCACAAAACAGCGGAACACTATCTAAATCAACCCCATAGTCCCTAAGAGTTTGATTAATCAAAAGAATTTGTGAGCAAGCGATAGCAGCAACTACATATTTAGATTCGGTTGTGGATTGTGCAACTCAACATTGTTTTCTAGAGGACCAAGCAACAAGTGAATTACCAAGAAATTGACTAGCACCCGGAGTACTTTTCCTATCAATCCTACAACCCCCAAAATCAGCATCCGAAAAAGATTTCAAAGTAACGGTTGAGGGAGAAGGAAGAAAAATTCCAAATTCTTGAGTTCCATGTAAATACCTGAGACTTCTTTTGACATATTGACGATGTGAAGTACATGGGGAAGCTTGAAACCGTGCACAAAGACATACGCTGAATTGTATGCCCGGCCTTGATGCCGTGATCCAATCATACTTCTATATTCTTTTTGATCGACCCGGTCACCATCTTCATCAAGCTCAAGTGTCGTTGCTGTACCCACTGGTGTCCAAAGAGGCTTGCTTTTATCCATCTTGAAGCGCTTAAGAAGGTCTCTTGTATACTTCGTTTGATGCACAAAGGTCCCCTCCTTAGTTTGCATGATTTGCATCCCCAAAAAGTATGTGAGTTCTCCCATCATACTCATCTCAAATTCTGAACTCATCATAGCTGGAAACTAGGACACAAGATCATGAGAAGCACAACCAAAGATAATATCATCCACATACACTTGAACGAATAATGAGTCATTGCCATGCTTAAGCACAAAAAGAGTTTTATCAACCTTGCCCATGGTAAACCGCTTTGCAAGTAAGAATGTTTTCAACCTATCATACCATGCTCTGGATTTTCAAAACCCGGTGGTTGCTTGACATAAACCTCCTCATCTATGTAGCCATTAAGAAAAGCATCGGGTACCCTCGTGCACAAGATAGAGCCGCCTAAGTACCCCACCTTCTGTAGAGGCAGGGTCCGAGGGCACCACGTGTTCAGAAGACCCAGACCCATTAGCCTCAGATACGGGGTCCGGGGTACCTACAAAAAATCCCAAAGAAGAGTTTAGCTCCCCCTCGGAGACGAGCTACCAAGGAGCCACGTGTCCAGCCGGGAAGGATCCCTCTCCCCCGTGAGACAGGGCTTCGGAGCTGCCACGTGGTCCGAGACATCAGACGGTCCACCTCCCATATAGGCGGGCTCAGGCACTGCAACGTGTCCCGCAAGACAGGAGCCAACCTCCTCCGTGGAGGTGTGCTCCCGAGCTGCCACGTGGTTCGCAAGACAGGACCCGACCACCTCCACGAAGGTGAGCTCCCGAGCTGCCACGTGGTCCGCAAGACGGGACATAACCTCCTCTGCAGAGATAAGCTCCCGAGCTGTCACGTAATCCAGCCACTTTCCCTGGACGAAGGGTTGCGGGAGTTAAGAGGGTGGTGCGCCTTGTCCCTGTCAAGGATTGAAGATACGCGGCTTCCCCAAACGCATGGCGCGACGCACGCCTAATGTTAGGTACCACTACGACCAATTGCATCGCAGTGAAGACGCCACAGGCCTATCCCATTGGGCCAAGTGGGTAGCTTACGGCGACAGAGACAGATGGACGAGATATCCCGTGCCATTGTCAGCAATGGGGCATGGGCTACTGACGACTCAGGGGGCAGGATGACGAGTCTTCAAGGCCTTGGTTAGAGCAAGATTATGCGAGAAGCCTTAGATCTTTAGGATAAGATCGCCCTGGGACCACCTGTCGGGCCCCGAACCCCACTTGTAAGGCGTTCGGCCTTGTTCATAAAAGGATCGGACCTCCACTATTACAAAGGAACCCCAATATCGAATTCTCGATACACACACACACACGCATACACACACTAGCAATACAATCCACCGTGGAGTAGGGTGTTACGCTCCTTGCGGCCCAAACCACGTAAAAACCACCGTCTCATACTCTCTCACGCGCTCGCACACTTGATTGAGGCCTAAGCCCTGTCGAACAAAGAACCTTCGCGGGTTGCTCTTTAGTAGATACGAGGGAAGTGTCGCATTAAAACTTCGACATTTGGTGTGTTAGGTAGGGGCTTTTTCCCTCAAAAAAGTGGTAGCGCTTTCACCACCATGGTGTTCACTAGGCCCGTGGAAGGCGGTTTTCGTGGCCGTCATCCGGTGACCAGATCCGTCGCTCGAGCGGTGCTCTCTGGTCTTTCATACCCCCGTGCAGGTACAGCTGTCCAGGATGACACGTCGGGACATGCCCCGGCCTAGTCGTCCCCTCCGGCACCACCAGTAGCAAGCCCGGAGAGCGCTCTAGCAGCGGCCAGAGATCTTCTCTACCACCCACCATCGCTGAACGCTTCCCAACGAGTGGCTCAACACTGGGTCCAAGACATCGACCACTTTGTCGTCGCGGCCATCAAATCCCCCAACGGGGGAAGGTGTCACATGTCGCTGTCATGCACGCCGTCTATGGACCGTCGCACTGCCGACTCCAGATCTACCAAGCCTACCAGCACTAGGAAGATCCCCACGGAGGACCTGAGGGCTGAGCTTGACCGTCGTCAACCTCAGCTGGATGGTCGCGTCATCATCGAGCGGTAGCGAGAGATACTGCAAAACCTTGACGCCGAGTATGGGCCTCGAGGGCCTGAACAGGAGGAGTCCTCCATCTAAGGAGCACCTTAGGTGAACCCTGCATCGCCACCATCAAACCAAGACTATGTTGGGTCGACAGCACCCCTACACTGCCCTGTACACCAGGTGCCACAGCAGTACTTGCTGCAATAGCAGGTCCCGCAGCAGCCACACGTGGCGTAGCAAACCCCCCTAGCGTATGTTGTCTTGTACGCCTCTCTGGTAAAGCCTGTCGGAGGGTGCATGGCCTTGGCGCCATACCTCCGACTGGCGACGTGGCCACGCAAGTTCCAGCCACACCTGACGAAAAGGTTCGATGGGAGCGTCAACCCAACGGAGTTCCTGCAGATCTACAACACGATGCTCCTTGCTGCAGGAGCAAATGAGCCCGTCCTGGCAAACTACTTCCCCGTTGCCCTGGTCGGCTTAGCCAGGTCATGGCTTATGAACCTGCCCGAGGGGTCCATAACCTCTTGGGATGAGCTTTGCTGACAGTTCATGGCGAACTTCAGTAGCTCCTACACGCGCCCCAGCACCGAGCTTGACCTCAACGTCGTGCGCCAGCAACCCAAGGAGATGCTGACATCATTCATCTAGCGCTTCTCCCAGGTATGCAACTCCATTACCAACATCCAGAATGCTTATGTCATAGTAGCATTCTGGCGGGGAGTGTGTGACCAGAAGATGCTCGAAAAGCTAGCCACGCACAACGTGCAAAATGTCTCGGAGCTCTTCTCCATCACTGACTAGTGTGCCCGCGCGGCTGAGGGTCGTGACTGGCACACCTAGACTGCCCCCGGATTGGGCAGAGTCAGCTAGACTAGTGACAGTGCCGTTACCCCAAGTAGCCGCAAGAAGAAGAACCGAGGTGGTGGCCACAACAACTCGCTTCATCGGTCTCCCGTCGTAGTAACAGCGGCAGCCGGAGGGGGAAAACCCCCATGCTCCAACAAGTGCCAACGCCAGCCACCTGCTACCGACGACGGTGTCAAGCCCTGCTCGGTGGACAAGACTTGTGACCACACCACGGGCGAGTGCTGAAAGATCAATAGATGCGTCGAATGCTACCAAGAGCGGGTGTAGCAGCACCCGGACAGCGCCCCCTTCCGCCAGCAGGAGGGCAAGCAGAAGGTCGACCCCAAGGTCAACGATGATGAGGAGATAGAGTACCAAAAGCAAGAGCAGGCCACCAAAGTGGTCCACCAAGATGAGGACTCTGATGCCAGCAGCGACCACGAGCGTTGCAAGACACTCCATGTCATCTTCAGGGGGTCTTGGTATCCCGCGTCCCGGAATGCCGTCAAGACCCTCCATCGTGCGGTGGCTTCAATAGCCCCTGCTACCACTCCAGCACTACACCATTGGTAGAAGAAGATGCCAATCACTTCGACGCCTTCGACTGCCCCAGTAACATGGCTAGGGCAGGTGTTTTGCCTCTCTTGGTCGCCCTTACCATTTCCAACATCAAGCTTCACTACGTCTTGATAGATGGTGGGGCACCCTCAACCTCCTCAGTCGAGCAGCCTTCGAGCAGCTACAGATCCCGATGTCCAAGCTCACCCTCTCAATCCAATTCTCGAGGGTGGGACCAGAGAGCATCATCCCATATGGCAACATCCATCTCCGGGTGACCTTCGAGACAACGGACAACTACACGACGGAGAGCATCCTCTTCGACATCGCCGATGTCAGCCCCACCTTCAACGCCATCATCAGTAGGCCCGCCATGTACTGATTTATAGTCGTAGCCCACTACAGCTACCTTGTCTTGAAGATGTCAGCCCCCTCCGGCATCCTCAGGATCCGCAGAGACCGTACTACTATGGTGTTTGCCTTGGAGCAGCTCCAAGCCCTCACAGCACACCCAGCACCAGTCCCTAGCGTCGCTGGATCAAGTTAGCCTCCGCCAAGCTCACATCAGCACGGAGCACCCGCTGCGCCCCTGCTGCAGCCCTCCGGCAGCACCGACACCGCCGTCAAAGCTGCCAAGCTCAGTCCCGGCTCCGCTCAGACCACTCGCAATGTGGCCGGTCAAGGCAGGAAGTAAGGACACTCGCTCATCGCCCCCCTTGTAGCTGTCGACAGCAAGGTTGCCCCCCAACCATCACAACTACCCTTCAAGCTTTGGGCACCCCTATTGTAAATATTAAGCTTAGTAGGACAGTGTAAAGGTTTTCATAGGACCTAGGAGCAGCATTAAGGACAACCGAGCTCCGGGAGGGTCAGGTTCATAGTGTGTAGTCAGCTTTGCTTGGTCCCGAACCCTAAGCATGTACACCCTGTCTCCCTCATTATCCGAAAGCAAGCCGTTGCCCTCTTTTGTAAAAAGCCTGTCTCCCCCTATGAACACAGATAAAAAATCATTTTTTTACTTAATGTTTTCTTAAAATCATGGTTATTTAATTACGCATTAATTTTATGATCATACAATACTAGACTTGTTCATCGTATATTACCTTTATATACACAGTTATACACTCTGTAACTCACCCATGCTGAAGACATGCAATCCTGCTACAGGCGGGTTCACTTGAGGTACCTGCAGTGTGTGAGGGGTTCTTCCGGCTGCTCTCGTCATTAGGGTCTTGTGGCGCCAGAAGGCTTCCCAGGAAAGGCATGTGCCGAGTAGGAGGTCCAGGGGTGTAAACTACTTAGCCTGGTCATGTACCCTAAGTATACACACCCTGCCTCCCAGTGCTGCGGCCGAGTACTGGGGCCAGAAAGCTCACACCCTGAGGACGGCAGGAGCTGGACCTCGAAACACCAATGCATCGAATTACCCAAGTCCCGTGCGTCAGTCCAGGACAGTAAGACATGACAAGGCTAAGGGAGAGGAATAGGTAAACCTACGAGCAGACTAGTCCCCCCTCTTTCTATCATATGTGCAGGACATCTAGCTGTGGCACCTCCCAAGGGGCCTGCTGTCGACGTCCCTACGCTAATGGTGGGCGACACCGGAGCAGCCAGCTCTGGCACCTCCCAAGGGGGCCTGCCGTCGACGTCACTACGATGACGGTGGGCGACGACGGAGCAGCCAGCTCCGGCACCTCCCAAAGGGCCTGCCGTCGACATCTCTATGATGATAGTGGACGACGCTGGAGCATCCAGCTCCGACACCTCGCAAGGGGCCTACCGTCGACGCCTCATCACGCCAACGACAGCAACAAGTGCGGATAAGTGAGTAAACTCTCCTACCTCGATCTTGTTGCTAACATGGTTCTCTTGTGATAGCCTATACACCAGGGGCCTCTCGTCGGCAACTCTACGATGATGGTGGATGACACCAGAGCATCCAGCTCTGGCGCTTCCCTAGGGGCCTGCCATCGATGACTCTACAACTATGGTGGACGACGCCGGAGCAACCAGCTCTGACACCTCCTAAGGGGCTTGCCGCCGATGTCTCTACAACGATGGTGGACAATGTCGGAGCATCCAGCTCCGGCACCTCTCAAGGGGCCTGCTGTCGATGCCTCAACACACCGATGACAGCAATAAGCGTGGATAAGTGAGTAAACTATTTTGCCTTGCTCTTGTTGCTAACAAGGTTCTCTTGTGATAGCCCGTATACTAGGGGTGTGCCATCAACGACTCTACGATGATGGTGGACGACGCCAGAGCATCCAGCTTCGGCACCTCCCAAGGGGCCTCCTGTCGACGAATCTACGACAATGGTGAACAACGCTAGAGAAACCACCTTCAGCACCTCCCAAGGGGCCTACCGTCGACGTCTCTATGACGATGGTGGACAACACTGGAGCATCCAGCTCCGGCACCTTGCAAGGGGCCTGCTGTCGATGCCTCTGCACATCGATGACAGCAACAAGCGCGGATAAGGGCATGCAGTTGATGACACAACAATGATGATGGATGACGGAAGAGCATCCACCTCTAGCACCTCCCAAGGAGCCTGCCATCGACATCTCTACAACAATGGTGGACGACGCCAGAGCATCCAGCTCTGACACCTCCCAAGGGGCCTGCCGTTGACGACTCTATGATGATGGTGGACGACGCTGGAACAGCCAGCTCCGGCACCTCCCAAGTGGCCATCTGTCGGCGTCTCTACGATGATGGTGGATGACGCCGGAGCAACCAGCTCTGGCACCTCGCAAGGGGCCTGTCGTCGACGCCTCAGCACGCCGACAACAGCAACAAGCGCGGACAAGTGAGTAAACTCTCCTGCCTCGCTCTTGTAGCTAATAGGGTTCTCTTGTGATAGCCTGTACACTAGGGGCCTGCCGTCGACGACTCTACGACAATGGTGGATGACGCCGGAGCATCCAGCTCCGACACCTCCCAAGGGGTCTGCCATCGACAACTCTACAACAATGATGGGCAACGCCAGAGCATCCAGCTTTGGAACCTCCCAAGGGTCCTGCCGTCGACGTCTCTACGACGATGGTGGGCGACGCTGGAGCAGCCGGCTCTGACACCTCCCGAGGGTCCCGCCATCGACGTTGTCGTGACAATGGTTAGCAACACTGAAGCTATCCGCTCTGACTCCCCTGCTCCGCTGGGGGCCCGTCAAAGACATCCTGCGATCAAGTGTTAGATGTGCCCAGCAAACTAACCACATCTACCAAGGGGGCCTCTAAGGGGGTTCCATAGGCAGGAAGTCAATGGACAACACTTCGGCCATATCAATTGTGCAATCATTGGTCCTCAAAAACTAGTGAGCTCAACAAAGGTTCTACAATCCCTTACACAGCTAACAACTCAGAACAACAGTTGAGAAGCGCAAAGACAAGCGAAGAAGTCAAACACAAATTCAGATTTATTAAGAAATATTTACAAAGGGGCAAACCCCCGATACAAAGACGGGCTACCAGCCTCGGTCCCTGGCGAATCGCGCGACGACATGTTTGGCAACATTCTTGAACTCTGTTGCTGCCGTCTCGTCACGTTCTTCAATAGGATCTTCAAAAACTAGCTCTAGTGGCACATCAGGGTACCAGCTCCAGTAGCACACTAGGACATGAGATGCCATCGTCTCTGCCATTGCCCTACCCTCAGCTTCCAGACGTTGATCCAGCTGACGCTCCTGCAGACCAAGCTCCTGGGCACGACACTCCATCATGCAATCCTGGGCTTGGACGTCGAGTTCGCACAGAAGAAGTTCCTGACGCTCAGCTGAGTGTTCCGCCCGATCCCACGCCAAGTCCCACTCCCGGAGCTCAAGATCTTCAAGTCGGAGTTGCAGCCTGTCCCGATGTACCTCAGCTCGATCCATCATCGCCTAGGATGCCACCTCTTGCTCGGCTACATCAGCCTCTCACTCGGCAACAGCAGCTTCGTGGTGATCCCGGGCCTCTCGACCCTCCTTAAGGGCGCGCAGACGAGCGTCATCCGTGTCGTTGGCCACCTTGGTATTGGCCAGGATCTTCTGGGACATTTGCGTCCAGGGCCTTCACCAAGCGGTGCCTCAGCTCCAGCTCCTTGCTCTTCTTCACCTTCGTCTCGGCGATCCTGGACCTCAGAAGGTCATCCCAGCCTTGGAGGCGCTCTCCCTCAACATGCAGCTTCTCCCATTCTGCGGCGAGAACCCCTTGCGCCCGGCGGAGGTTGGATTGCACCTGGAGGATACTAGACTGTGCCGAGTCCATGATGTCGGAGAGGCGCTCTGGCCGCGCCGAAGTTATGGAAGGCCGCCCGAAAATCATCTCAGGGACCTCTTCCTCCATAAGCAGCGAAGGCGAGGCCACTAGTACCGGAGACCTTGTCCCCGGAGGCTAAGTAGGAGTGGTTGTGCAACCTGAGGCGGTAGCATCACCATTTCCCAGGGAGTCGCTCGCCGGATTAGCAGCAGCGGAGGCCAAGCCCTCAGCACCCTGAGCCGGCTCTGACATAATCTTTGGCACGATGGCCAAAGGTGCCCCTGGCACGACAGCCGGAGACATAGCTAAAGAAGCTTCACTCCCCGCATGGAGTACAGATGCTACACCAGCACTCTCCTAAGTCGGCTTGGCTGTCTGCTCCGCCGAAATAGCCGTAGCCTCCTGGGCCGACTTCAAAGTGCTCTTGGGCACTACCCCCAGTGGCAAGGGTGTCACAACAGCTAACGTGACCCTGCAAATAAATATCAAGGCCTGATCAACCAACAAAGGTAGTCGAGATATCAAAGAAAGTGTTGGTAAGAATGCTTTACCGGCATCCCCGAAAGCTCCAGCGAGCCTCCACCTTTGGCAGCCCTGAAGACGCAGGCCCTGACGACGGCGTGGCAGGCGAGGTTGCCCTAGCCGGGCCTCCACTAAACCCACCAACGGCGTCGCTACCCTGCATCGACGTACCTCCACCGGCTCCAACCGAGCCACTCCCGGAGCCTCCTCCCGAGCTACCGCCGACGTCGGGCCGAGGCCTCTTGGCTTGAGGCTCCATAGGCGTAACGCTCCTAGAGCCCCCTGTGGATCCTTGGACTACGCTGGCAGCAAGGATGTTGAATGATGTGCTGACCACAGACGTCTGTGGAACCACCGCTTGACGGACTGAGCCTCCCCCCAAAGAGCCACCGACACCCAATGCTGAGGAGGGGCGTGTCAAAGGACATTGACATGGAGCGAAGGCCACCTAAGGAGGCACCTTCGGTGGCGATCGAGGGCGTTTCTCCTTCATGACCTCAACCACTGGCGACTTCCCCTTCCCCATGTTAGGGATCGGAGCCTTTACCTTGCCTACGTCGGGGACCGACGCCTTGCCCATCCCTCCGATGGAGGGTGCGTCCTCCACCCTTGAAGCTTCGAAGCCTGGAGCAGGTGCAGACTCAAGTGGAGGGTCGACATTGGCTAGCCCACGGCTCTCATCACCTTCCTGTCGCGGCGCAAGACCAAGCGCGTCTAGGTTTGGCATCTCCTTTAGAATCTTCGTTTGAAGGTCCTGATCCGTGCAAAGCGGTGGGCAAGACCACGGGAAGTTGAAGACGTCGTGCGATAGCAGGTCATCGCACGCCTTGGACATTGCGTCGAGCACCTCTTGTTGGGTCATCTCTTTGTCACCACCCCGCACAAGCCAGGTGCTGTCCTGTGGCCCGATGTAAAGCCATGCAGGATGAAAAGGGTGTTGAAGGGGAGCCAGGCATCGATAAATGAAGTCCGCCATCATCGTCAACTCTGACATGCCATGATCCACCAGGAATTGGATCCTCTCCATCACCGGTGTGTAGGCCTTCTCCAACTCCGACCGCTCCTCCCAGGTCTCCTTCCTAAGTGTCGCCCATCCGGTGGGCATAACCATGTGATTGTGGGTGTTGACCTGTACCATCACCCAGTCCCTCCTCCAATCGTCCCACTTCACTGAGGAGAGTGGGGTGATGTACTTGAAGGTGCTATTGTCCCAATGCTAGAAGCAGTAGCAGCCGAGGAAGTTTGCCTTGTTCTTCTTCCCAGTCCACCTCAGCACGAAGAACGACCAAAACACCAGCACGGACGGGAACACCCCGATGAACATTTCGCAGAAGTGCGAGAACACCGCCGCCGCCACCATAGAGTTCAGCGACAAGTGGTGAAGCTGGAGCCCGAGGACCTACAGGAGTGTCAACAGGAAGGAGGAAATAGGGGGAACGAACCCGGAGTACGCATATGTTTAGAAGAAGACGATCTCTTTCTTCCCAACCTTCAGAGGCAGGGTGCCCGGGTGAATCATATTCTGCCGCTCCTCGTCCTCCCAGCCGAACAGGTGTCTCACAGGCGCTACGTCAACAATGCAAGAAGGAGGCAAGGCTGAATCCATTGGGGCAGGAGTCGAGAACCATGAAGGTGGGGAGAGAGTGGGTGCACAAGGTGGAAGACGAAGGCTCGAACGTTGGAGAACGCATAAGGTAGAACCACCTTTGCTCCTAAAGGTTTCCTTTTAAGTCATGTTAGGCGTTCAAGCGCACCGAGCAGATTGCTTGGTCGAAACCCGCTGCTCAACCCGTAACATCCCTAACGTCGGGGCCTAGGTCCCTTGTCAGAGAGATCGACCTGAAGGGGCATCGACCCGAGATGGCAACCCGGCGGTTCCCATAAAGGCGGGAGTAGAAGGAGCAGAAGCGCAGCAACTGCATTGGGAACCATCGCAGTAAAGAAATTGCATCAAGCAAAGATCACATCACCACGAGCCCTCAACCAGAGAGGGATGCGTGGCCACAATGGCAGAGGAGCGCACCGCTATGGCTGATCAAGACAAAATTAAAAGGTCACGCAGGAAAGAAGGATAGGGCTCCACCCTCGGGCTCATCGCCTCCCCCCAAGGTGGACCCAGGGGCCACTGTCGGTACCTAGCATACCGGGTACCCTCGCGCACAAGCTAGAGCCACCTAGGTACTCCGCCTTCCGCAGAGGTAGGGTTCGAGGGCACCACGTGTTCAAAAGACTCAGACCAATCAGCCACATATATGGGGTCCGGGGTACCTGCAAGAGACCCTAAAGAAGAGTTCAGCTCCCCCTCGGAGACGTGCTCCTAAGCAACCACGTGTCCAGCAACGAAGGATCCCTCTCCCCTGTGAGACAGGGCTCCAGAGCTACCACGTGGTCTGAGACATCAGACGGGCCACCTCCCATATAGGCGGGCTCAGGCGCTGCCACGTGTCCTGCAAGACGGGACCCAACCTCCTCCACGGAGGTGTGACACCCGGTTCCGAAAATGAACCAAGTGAACGCATATGTGTGCCTAGGACGTTCAACACACATACACGAGTGCATTCACAAAAGGATATACAGGAAATTACCACAGAGCCAGATTAATTAAACACTTTTCTTACAAAATTCAGAATATCCTCGAATACAAGCTCTAATGAATAATAATTATAAGTTTGAACTAATGCAGCAAAAATAAACTAAATAAAGCAACTAAGAAAATAAGCATAAGGGTTTATGGTAACTCCAACCAATCCACAGGCAAGCTGACGGCAGACACGACCTAGAACTCCGTATTATCATCGTTATACTCCGAATCCTGACCTGCAACTATTGGTGGGGGGATTGCTAGGATGAGTACAAGTCGTACTCAGCAAGTGTGGAAAGTATGACATGTAGTTGATTCAGATGACGAATATAATAAAGGCTAAGTGCTGAAAAGTACATTAAAACATTTGGAAAGCGATATATTATCTGTATGTGAAGTAAACCCATCATAAACCATGTAATTATCATAATACCAGTCCATATTTCATTACCATCATCCACATTCCAGATTTCTTATTACCATTAACCATATCCATTGCCATAAACCATAATACCATCCTATAACCAGTACCAAACCATCCCAATACCAAAACCTCTCTAATACCATAACCCTTCTAATCATGTAGGTCATCCAGGTGCTCTTAAGCGGGAGCATGGCTATCATGATAGTTTTAATACTTTGCAGAGTTTGTACCACTTTACCCACGTGTTTGTGATTTCATCACCCGTCGGCGACTACAGAAAACCTAAATTATGCCAAAACACTACCATAGGTGTATGGCCAAGAGATCACAAAATAGCCTTTACAAAGGGACTACTAGCATGTACGGACCCATTGAGGTTTCACTGGTGGCGATGTCTCCTACTGAGCACATCTTCAACCAAGGGCCCCCTCTTGTGCCATTCTCATTCCAGGGAGTCCCGCCTCAAATCCAAAACCAATACGACTCCCCTTCTCCGGTGCGCCAAATGATCCATGCAATACTAGCAATACCCTAATTAATCAGCTATGCTGCACCCATACTCGGCCTTGTTGTGGCACTGTTGTCCTGGCTTATTCTCGCATGAACCGGTCCATAGATCTAAAGCAAGCAACCACCAAGTCTTCCAACCCATCCACATATCGGGCTTGCTTAGATCACCAATTACCATATCATATTAACCAGTTCATATTAACCATAATCTCATTAATGCATAATTGAATAGTATAGTTGTTTTCCCATCCCAATTAATTAAGCGAAGCAAAGGTAAAAAGCCCTTCCTGACTCTTAACCATGTATTCCCGGTGACAAGGGTGGTTAAACAAAACTAGTAAACTTCCTATCATAGGAGTCCCAACAAATTGACACAAGCATGCAGTTTTGAAAACAAAACATTTATGGTCAAAACAGGATCAATATGTTCAAGGACACTTGCCTTGCTCTTGAGCTTGGTTTGGGTCAAAGCCTTCAAATTCCTGGTGCTGGAGGTCTTCCGCAGCACTCTCTAGCACAAATCTGTCTAAACCGCACAATAAACATACAAGACAAGAATCACAATCAATAAGTGCACATATATTACTCAATATGACATGACATGCATGATTAATGCAAATGCAAAGCAAAACTAGTTAATGATTGGTCAAAGATGTTTACTAACTAGTACTAATAGCTTTTAACAAGTTTGGACAGGTTTTGAATTGATTTGAATCAATATAGATTTAATTCAGCAGGAAACATACATCAAAATTGGACTACTCCGCTTGGGACCGGACTAGTCTGCCCTTTGCAGGAACAGGGAACTAGGGTTTTCTAAATCCACGTGAATTTGGAGAAATGGGGTCGAATTAATGTGAGAAAGAGGAAATAAAAGGTATACCAGGTGTTTAGAACTCCAATGAATCAAGGGTTTTGGAGGCAACACTTGGATCTTGACTATCTAGGGTTGATGAAGAACTTGAAGGTGAATTGTTGATGAAGAACGAAAACTCGATGGAGATCTTGATCACTTGATCCTCTTTCGTTTCCTCCTCTTCTTCTTCTTGCTCGGGATCTCCTTCTCCCTCCTTGATGGCTGCTCTCCATGAACTAGGGTTTGTGGTCTTTAAATTGAGGCAAAAGGATGTAAAGTCAAGGGGTGGGGGTTGTTTATATAGAGGTGGAGGGTTAGGGTTTGATGGATTTCGAGTTTGGGGTGGGTGGAGGCCGGTGTGGGATCCCAGATGGGCTCCAAAAAGAGTAAGACACAACGTCCTCAAGCCCACTTAAGGTAAAACCCAAAAACACGTCGTGAAACAAAAGATCAACTCGAAATCGCGATCACCGGACAAGTTCGCAAGGGGCCGGACTAGTCTGAAGTTAGTCAGAGAGATATTGGACAAGTCTGAACTAAATCAAACAAGTTTGAACTTAGTCACAGGAAAAACAAGAAAGTCTAGCCAAAACCGGACAAGTCTGATTTTAGTTAGAGATGAAAAAGGACAAGTCCGCTAGATGTCGGACAAGTCCGGACAAGTCTAGGGACTTGGCGAAATTTTCAAGGAATAGGGATACCAGACTAGTGCGCAATGGACCAGACAAGTCCAAAACTGTACAGAGGCAAAAATCAGAATAGTCCACACTAAAACGGACATGTCCGAGCGAGGCCAGAGAGAAATCGGACTAGTCCACACCAGAACCAGACTAGTCTGCACTTCTCAGAACTTTTGAGTGCGGTTTTACTCTAAATTCATTTTAAACTTGTTCCTTTTTATGTGGATCAGTGTTAAACATGTATATGAACTTATGCAATGCATGATGCATGAAAAATGAGGGTGTTACAAACCTACCTCCCTTAAAATGAATCTCGCCCTCGAGATTCAACACGGAAGAGAAGAGATAGGGAAATTCCTTCTTGAGATCCTCTTCCAGCTCCCAAGTTCCCTCTGATTCTGTATGATGCTTCCATTGCACTTTACACCATCGTATCACCTTGTTCCTTGTGAATCTCTCCTTGGATTCACATATTTTGACCGGTTACTATTGACGGTCCTTAAGTACCACATTTTGACCGTCAATTCACCTCATAATGTGCATAAAAGAAACACAAAACATAGTGGTAGGGTTATACACTAACCCAATTCCACAAGTGTTGGTGTTTATTTGTATGCAGGTGAATTATTACCCAAAATACCAAAACATGCAGGGATGAATCCATGAAAATGGATTTCAACGAATCAGGCGATGACATGTGGCGACACATGGATCAAATGGCCCACAAACAGAAGAATACGAGGAGATCCAATGGTATTACACCCATATATATCAAGGGGGCCCACCTGGAAGCCACCTGGAGGAAGCACTCCCCGAGGGGAGCCTTGACCAGGTCGGCCGAACCAGGGGTTCAGCCGACCTCTTGCTGACGCCAAACTAGGTCAAATGACACGTGTTGGCTCCTCCCGACTCCCCTGAGTCAATGGTGACCGATTCGCGCATTAATTGTGGCGAGAACCGACCCTTCTCCACCTATAAATAGACCCCCTCACCTACTTCACACACACACACACACCAAAAGTTGAGAATAGTGCTACACTCCAAAGTTTTAGAGTAGTCCTAGAGGCTACCAAAGTAGAAGGAGAGCGTGGTGAAGAGTTTAGGAGAAAGAGGCTTGGGCTTGGCAAGTCCCTCTTCTACACTTGTACCCTTAAAGAGGTTTTACTCAATCAAGTTGTAGGATCGAAGAGAACGTGAAAAGCTACCAGAGGGGGGTGAATGGTAGATTTAAAAATCTTACGCAGCGGAAACAATTAAACCCCAAACCCTTTAGGCAGAAAAATGATCTATTAAAGAAATCGTGTGTGATACTAATCTAAACGTGTTTCACCATGACAAAAGTGATAGATATCAGAGAGAATCAAGTCACAAAGACAACACAAAAAAATCACTCAAATCCGTCGAGAAAAACTCAAGTTATGATCGAAAGATCAAACAATGGTCAATCTGCCCTACCCGAGGAAAAAAAATAGTTCTGGAACACTGCAAAGAAACTCGTGTAGATGATATACAATCAAGTTTTGAAAACAACCCAAAATAATCACGTCAATTGGATCTGTAAAACTCGAGTTATGATAAAACCACCGACGAAAGGTAGTGCTGTCCAGAAACTCGACGAGTAAAACTTGTCTGGAACAAGTCGGACGAACAAGGCACAAAAGTTCCTTCAAACTACGAATTTTATTCAATAGAACACAAGAGGAACAGCCCCAAAGTCGTCTACCACGAGCTCTGGGCTCCCTTGCTTATATAACCAGCTCGAAAGCCAACTCAACTCAAATCAGGAACCTAATCCTACTCTGTTCACGAATCGTAACTTTCCATAACTGCTTATGATTCTTCTATACGCAGATAGAAGCAATCTTAAGACTTCCAAACACCTTAGGAACGTATCCCATATTCCTAAACAACTCAAATTCATGACCCACACAAAATCCTATCATAACCAACTCAAATCTTTTCATATTTGAGTCAAACCCGACTCAGCTGCAGCCTGAGTCCATAACCTAGTCGGTTGGACCTTTTCGACCAACTATTTATGTCCACATATCTTCATCACGTCTTGGAATCATGTAGCCACGTCCATGCACTCCTTGCATACATGCAAACATCTTCCAACGACGTCCACGATACCTTCATATGCATTGTTCTCGATTCATACATGTTGCGCAACCTCCCGATCAGCTCAACAACAATTCCTCCTGAATTTGGTTGTTGGAACCTCATCTCCTCCCTGAGACTAGTCCAATGGATCCCGTCACCAGCCATGTCTTGAACTCAAGCAACACCTGCACATGAATAAACAACCAATCCATACGAGCCCAAGTCCTCGACTTGACTCAAGTTAGTTCCGAACACAACACCTTACGTGAGAACCTCACATAAGCATGTTGCAAAGCATATCAAAACAAAATCATCCATATCAACCAATACGCACCAAAAACTTAGCAAATGAATACTAAGCAATATTTACAAGAATATAAAACAAGTTCAAAACTTTGCAAATGAAAAGCAGAAGTATTGCAGTCAAGTTCCGAACCATCCCACAGCAAGCCGGAGCTTGACCCGGAGCTTACCAAAACTAGTACAATGAAGCACCTGCCGGAGCTTACCAAAACTAGTAGATCCTAGCACCGGAGCTTACCAAAAACTAGTCAAAACTAGTCAACCCAAAACCAGAGCTAGACAAAGTACGTCGGAGCTTAGCAAAAGCATTCCGGAGCTATCAAATATATGCTGGAGCTATCAAAGACATGCCGGAGCTAAATATAAAGCTCACCGGAGCTAACCAAAGCTAGTCGGACCTTCCCAAGAAGTCGAACCTAGCTTCGAACATAGCCGGAGCTACCCAAAACAAGCCGGACCTACCGTCGGACCTTGTTGTAGCTCGGAGCTAGAGTCGGACCTTGAAAAAAAGGTGTTTTGGTGATATTCAAAACTTTTATCGTCAAAGCAAGTATATTCACTACAAGCCAATGTATTCAGCACACATAGGTCTTACAATCTCCCCCTTGATGAATGCATTGGCAACACCATTTAAAATCCGAACATTTGCTTATTCTCAATAAAAGTTTTGAAAACAATTTCTCCCCCTTTGTAAATCAAAAGTAAAATGAGAAGAAAATCCAAAAATTATCCCATATTATCTCTCCCCCTTTATTATATCTCCTTATGCACATATTCTCATGCTTATCTCTCCCCCTTTGACAATGTATTCAGCAAGTCATGAGCATATAAACAAATTTTCTCTCCCCCTTTATGAGCATATTATAACATATACATATACTATCAGGTACCTTACATTATCACATCAATGAAATACATAAAGTAGTGTAAGTCATGCTAGAGATCAAATGTAATTTTCAATTTAAGCAAGTCATGATCTCACAAACTTAACTATTTCATAACTTGAAAGCATGACACTGGTTTCTGCATTTTATTAGTTTTCAAAACAAAAATTTAGATCATATGATATTTGCAAGAGATTATATGCGCATCTGCCTTATTCTAACCAACCAAGCCAAGCCTATATCATTTGACAATCAGAAGCTTAAGGACATGGTTTTAGTCATACACAACTTCTTCCAAGTTCATATTTAAGTGCAATGACAAGCCATCTCAAAAGAAGAAGTGCGATGCATGCATATTCTCTTGATCTTTTCTCAATTTATATTTGTTCATAAAAACTCAACATGTGAGTTGATTACTTGATGAATTCTTTATGATTAAAAGCACTTGTGAACATGTAACAAGTTCAAAACAGCAAGAAAGTTCGACCATGACTAGTTTTAGTGTAAGTAATTATTCCAGTTATTAGACATGGCAAAAACTACAAAATGTATAACACGAGTAATGTAGTAAGAACTTTCAGCATGTAAAAGGAATCACAAAGTCATATATGTATGAAATACTATGCTCATATTATTTTAATTTCAGATTCACACATAGACTTCCGAAGTTTCAAAACTCCCCCTCAATTTAAGCCATGAGGATGCATAACCCCTATTTTACTACGAATGTAACAAAAACGAGTGAAATCCAAAGGTTTTGTAAAAATGTCAGCCAATTGTTGTTCGGTATCTACATGGTGAAGCACAATGTTTCCTTTTTCAACATTATCTCGGAGAAAGTGATACCTAATGTCAATGTGATTAGTTCTAGAATGTTGCACGAGGTTTTTAGCAATGCAAATGGCACTAGTGTTATCACAGAATAGTGGAATACTATCTAGATCAACCCCATAGTCCTTAAGTGTTTGAACAATCCAAAGAATTTGTGAGAAAGCACTAGCAGCAGCTACATATTGAGCTACGTGGGGAAGCTTGAAACCGTGCACAAAGACATACGCTGAATTGTATGTTCGGTCTTGATGCCGTGAGGTACAAAAGTGATCCGATCATGCTTCTATATTCTTTTTGATTCACAGATTCACCATCTTCATCAAGTTCAAGTGTTGTTGCTATTTCCATTGGTGTCCAAAGAGGCTTGCTTTTGTCCATGTTGAAGCGCCTTAGGAGGTCTTTGGTATACTTCGTTTGATGCACAAAGGTACCCTCCTTGGTTTGCTTGATTTGCAGCCCCAAAAAGTAAGTGAGTTCACCCATCATACTCATTTCAAATTTGGAACTCATCATTGCTGAAAACTTGGACACAAGATCATGAGAAACACAACCAAAGATAATATCATCCACATACACTTGAACGAATAATGAGTCATTGCCATGCTTAAGCACAAAAAGAGTTTTATCAACCTTGCCCATGGTAAACCCCTTTTCAAGTAAGAATGTTTTTAACCTATCATACCATGCTCTAGGGGCTTGTTTGAGACCGTATAAGGCTTTGTACAGTTTGTAAACATGATTAGGAAAATCTGGATTTTCAAAACCCGGTGGTTGTTTGACATAAACCTCCTCATCTATGTAGCCATTAAGAAAAGCACTTTTAACATCCATTTGATATAGCTTAAAACCTTTAGATGCTGCAAAAGCTAACAAAATTCTTATGGCTTCTAATCTAGCAACGGGAGCAAAAGTTTCATCAAAATCTAGACCTTCAACTTGAGTGAAACCTTGAGCAACCAACCTAGCCTTATTCCTAACCACAACCCCATCCTCACTTTGTTTGTTTTTATATACCCATTTAGTTCCAATTAAAGTGTGACCTTGAGGTGGAGGTACAAGTTTCCAAACATTATTTCTTTCAAAATTTTCTAACTCTTCTTGCATGGCAATAATCCACGATTCATTAGTGAGTGCGTGTGATATATCTTTCGGTTCAAAAGAAGCAACAAAAGCAGAATGAGCATAAGAGTTTGGATCGCAAGACCTGGACCGTGTGACTCGTTCGTGCAAGCTTCCAATCATCTGTTGTGGGGGATGATCTTTGTAAAAACGTAGGGGAACAGATGTCTCACAAGCTTCTTCTTCATTAGGTTCATCGTAGATTGATGAGCTTGTAACTTGTGGACGATCAGGACCAGCATAGGTGATAGCTGGAGCTTGTTCAATGTCTGGAGCTGGACACGTGTCAACTTTGGAACTACCAGGTAGTATCACCGGCTCTTCTTCATCTTCGAAAATACCCTCCCCCTGAGGATACGGATCTGGTCCTACAACATCGGAGCTAGTACCTGGCTAGCTTCATCAAAAGACACTTCACAAGTCTCCACAATTTTGTTAGTGTCAAGTAAAAGCACACGGTAGCCTCTAGTATGAGATGGATAACCAAGAAACATGCCATCAATGGATCTAGGTTCAAATTTATCAAGATTACCATGTTTCTTAACAAAGCATTTGCAACCAAAGACCCGAAAGTGTGTAACACTAGGCCTATGTCCAAACCGGAGCTCATATGGTGTTTTACCTAGCTTAGCACGCAAGAAAACACAATTTGAGACATAACAAGCGGTTGCTAACGCATCAGCCCAAAATTTCCTAGGAGTTTGATATTCATCAAGCATAGTCCTAGCCATCTCAACTAAGGTTCTGTTCTTTCTTTCTACAACACCGTTTTGTTGAGGTACATATGGTGAAGAAAATTGATGATCTATTCTATTTTCAGCACAAAAGTGATCAAAAGATTGATTTTTAAATTCAGTTCCATTATCACTTCTAATTGCTTTTAATGATCCTGGGTGATCAATTGATAATCTAAGAAATAAAGTTCTAAAGTGACTAAAAACTTCATTCTTAGATGACATAAAGTAAACCCAAGAGTATCTAGAATAATCATCAACGATAACAAGAACATACCATTTACCTCCGAAGGATTGAACTCGTGAAGGTCCTACGGTGTCAAGATGCAAAAGTTGACATGGTTCAGTTGTCATGATCATTGTGAGAGGAGTATGTGAACCTACACCCATCTTAGCATGTCTACAAGAAGAGCACACAATTTCTTTGTCCCCTTTAAGCTTAGGCAGCCCACGTATGCGATCAAGAGCACTAACACGTGTTAGGTGATCAAAGCCTACGTGACCAAGTCTACGATGCCAAAAATATAAGTCCTTTGAATAATTAGCAACTAGACACCTATGCTTAGAGGAAGACATATCAAAATCAGCTTTAAAAACTCTTCCAAAGCGAGACATGTTAAAAATAAGCTCACTATTTGAACCTACAACTTTGCAGCAGTTTTTATTGAAAATAATTTCTAGATTTTCATCTAGCAATTGTGCAACAGAAAGCAAGTTGTATTTCAAATTTTTGACAAGTACCACATCCTTCAAAATGTAGTGATCATTTACTCTAACCGAACCCTTAGCAATTATAGGAGTTGAAGAATTATCTGCAAAAGTAACATTCTCTACACGTGACACAAAAGAGAGGGAGGAGAACCAATCTTTGTTACCGGTCATGTGGCGTGAGCAACCTGAATCCACAATCCAAATGTTCTCCTTCTTCAAACGTGTAACCTACATAAAGCACAATACGTCGTTGACTCAATACTGGGGTTAGTCAAAAGGCATTTAGGAATCCAGTACTGAGTCACGCGACGTGCAGCAGGAAAAACACGCGAAAGCTGAGACAAAACAGCAGGTTTATGAGTCAAAGTTTGAGATTTTTTATTCTTGACTACTGACCTATAAGGTGTTACTTGTGTAGCACAAAAATCAGTAGCTCTGGAGGCAAAAACAGAAGGTCCGGAGGTAAACTTTGAATGTTTTTTACTCAAAACAGCAGGTTGTAAATTCGGTTCAATGTGTGCAGCAAATTTTGCATGAAAGTTATGAGATCTAGCAACCATTCTTTCCCTTTTCTGTTGTTTAGCTAGTCTATAACAAAAATCTATGACATGACCATCTCTACCACAGAAGGTACAATGAAATTTAACTTTGTGTTCATGTCTAGATGAGCAAGCAATATTTTTATTTGAAACCGAATGAGGCAACACTCCTGCAGATTTGAAAACCACTCCTTTTTGTTTAGGAACTATTTGAATCAAACCACTTCCTAATAACTTTACAATTTTAGGTGGATGTGCCTTAGCATGAGCATGAGAATCAAAACCTAAACCAGTTTTATCATTGCAAGACTTGGAAGAATTCAGCAGTAAGTTTAGGTTCTTATTCCCATTACAAAACTGATCTAATGTCCTATGCATGTCATCAAGTTTATTGGACAGATCAAGGCAATTTTCACATGAAGTTTTTCCTTTTAGTTTACAATTTGAACAAAATTTAACTTCATGAGAACGTAAAGCATTGTTCAATATAGAAATTTCATTCATAGCATCCTGTAGTTTCTTATCAAGATCGTCACAAGTAGAACAATGCAAATCAATTGTAGAACAGCTAGCATCTTTCAAGTTTTTATCATTAAGTGCAGCAAGCTCTTTGTTCTTTTCAATTTCTAACTCAAGTTTATCAAGTGTGGAGGTGTGCGCACTTCTTAATGAGGACAATTGTTCATATATTAAATCACATGAGGAACATGCATCATCACTAGGAATCAAAGTTTTTAAATGGTTGATTTCAGATTCTAGTGATTCAAATTTAGCAGCACTATCCCTAAGCTTTTTGTCCTTTCTCTTAACAATAATAGTGGCACGAGAAATAGCATCACACATTTCTTCGCAAGTAGGACATACCTCTTCATTGTCGCTGTTGTGTTCTGCCTCCTCCATACTTGATCTTGACTTGCCCACCATAAAGCACAAGTTTGCCAAATCATCTTCATCTTCATCACTTCCAATGTCCACGTCACTTGAACTAAACTCTTGAAGCGCAGTGATGAAACTGTTGATCATCTTGCATCCTATGGTACTTTTCTTCTTCTTGTTGGAATTTCCAGAGGAGTTCCGAACCTTGCTTTGTTTTTCTTCCCGGGTGGTCGGACCTGAAAGGTTAGGGCATTTTGTACGAAAGTGTCCTGTTTTACCACATTCAAAACAGCGTTGAGGTCCGGAGCTTCCTCTCCTTCTAGTTCTCACATTTTGCAATGCTTTTGAAAATCTAGTAGAGATGAGTGCCAACTCCTCTTCTGGAAATTCTTCGATCTGCTCAAGGGTTAGTGAGGAAAACAAAGCAAGAGTATTGCAAGATGATGATTGGCCGGAGCTAGACATACCACGTTGTGAAACAAATGCAATAGACTTGTTGGGGTTCTTACGTTATATTATGTCAATTTCATGAGTTTTTAACTTGGAATACAGCACATCTAAAGTAAGTGAACTCATGACAGTAGATTCACGAATAGATGTGACTTTCATCTCCCAAATTGACATATCTAATGCACTTAGAAATTGCCTAGAATTTTCAGCATCTGAAAATGCAACATTGACACTACGCAAGTTGCTGAGAATCTTATTAAAGCGAGCAAAAAGGTCATCAATAGACTCACCGGGTTGCATCTCGAAGCGCATGTATTCTTTCTTGAACATGTCTTGCCTTACCTCCTTGATCGTGTTGGATCCTTCGTGGTAGTCACAAAGTGCTTTCCACACATCGTATGCAGATCGGAGGTGTGCAACACGGTCGAAGTCGCTTTGTGTTAATCCTTGTATGATCAAGTTCCGAGCCTTGTTGTTGTTGTCGACATCTCTCAGATTTGTAGCTATAACTTGATCGTTTGATGGAACTTCGTAAGGCTTGTATACCTTCTCCCATATTGCAAAGCCTTGTGCCTCGATGAAAGCCTCCATGCGTGCCTTCCAAACCTAAAAATCAATACCAGCGAACACACACGGTTTGGCGGAGTACTTCTCCATGATGATTAGTCAAAAACACGTGCAAATCACAAAGATTAGAGCACCGTGGCTCTTATACCAATTGTAGGATCGAAGAGCACGTGAAAAGCTACCAGAGGGGGGGTGAATGATAGATTTAAAAATCTTACGCAGTGGAAACAATTAAACCCCAAACCCTTTCGGCAGAAAAACGATCTATTAAAGAAATCGTGTGTGAGACTAATCTAAACGTGTTTCACCATGACAAAAGTGATATATATCATAGAGAATCAAGTCACGAAGACAACACAAAAAGAATCACTCAAATCCGTTGAGAAAAACTCAAGTTATGATCGAAAGATCAAACAATGGTCAATCTGCCCTACCCGAGGAAAAAAAATAGTTCTGGAACACTGCAAAGAAACTCGTGTAGATCATAGACCACAAATACAATGACCCTTAAATTTTGACAGATGATAGACAATCAAGTTGTAAAAACAACCCAAAACGAATCACGTCAATTGGATCTGTAAAACTCCAGTTATGATAAAACCACCGACGAAAGGTAGTGTTGTCCAGAAACTCGACGAGTAAAACTTGTCTGGAACAAGTCGGACAAACAAGGCACAAAAGTTCCTTCAAACTACGAATTTTATTCAATATAACATAAGAGGAACAGCCCCAAAGTCGTCTACCACGAGCTCTGGGCTCCCTTGCTTATATAACCATCTCGAAAGCCAACTCAACTCAAATCAGGAACCTAATCCTACTCTGTTCACGAATCGTAACTTTCCATAACTGCTTAGGTCTTCTATATGCAGATAGAAGCAATCTTAAGACTTCCAAACACCTTAGGAACGTATCCCATATTCCTAAACAACTCAAATTCGTGAGCCACACGAAATCCTATCATAACCAACTCAAATCTTTCCATATTTGAGTCAAACCTGACTCAACCGCAGTCTGAGTCCATAACCTAGTCGGTTGGACCTTTCCGACCAACTCTTAATGTCCACATCTCTTCATCACGTCTTGGAACCATGTAGCCACGTCCATGCACTCCTTGCATACGTGCAAACATCTTCCAACGACGTCCATGATACCTTCATATGCATTGTTCTCGATTCATACATGCTGCGCAACCTCCCGATCAGCTCAACCACAATTCCTCCTGAATTTGGTTGTTGGAACCTCATCTCCTCCTTGAGGCTAGTCCAATGGATCCCGTCACCAGCCATGTATTGAACTCAAGCAACACCTGCACATAAATAAACAACCAATCCATACGAGCCCAAGTCCTCGACTTGACTCAAGTTAGTTCCGAACACAACACCTTACGTGAGAACCTCACATAAGCATGTTGCAAAGCATATCAAAACAAAATCATCCATATCAACCAAAACGCACCAAAAACTTAGCAAATGAATACTAAGCAATCTTTACAAGAATATAAAACAATTTCAAAACTTTGCAAATGAAAAGCAGAAGTATTGCAGTCAAGTTCCGGACCATCCCACAGCAAGCCGGAGCTTGACCCGAAGCTTACCAAAACTAGTACAATGAAGCACCTGCCGGAGCTTACCAAAACTAGTAGATCCTAGCACCGGAGCTTACCAAAAACTAGTCAAAACTAGTCAACCCAAAACCGGAGCTAGACAAAGTATGTTGGAGCTTAGTAAAAGCATTCCGGAGCTATCAAATATATGCCGGAGCTATCAAAGACATGCCGGAGCTAAAGATAAAGCTCACCGGAGCTAACCAAAGCTAGTCGGACCTTACCAAGAAGTTGGACCTAGCTTCAAACATAGCCGGAGCTACCCAAAACAAGCCGGACCTACCGTCGGACCTTGTTGTAGCTCGGAGCTAGAGTCAGACCTTGAAAAAAAGTGTTTTTGTGATATTCAAAACTTTTATCGTCAAAGCAAGTATATTCACTACAAGCCAATGTATTTAGCACACATAGGTCTTACACAAGTAAGCCATTGTGAATTCAATACAAGTTTGATATTTTATTCTTAGTAGTTTGCACAAGTAGTTACTTGTGGGTTCACTACTTTAATTCATTAAAGGCTCTAGTTGTAGCTTTGAGTTCGAAACAACTAGAGTAGTGATTTAGAACATAAGCGTGGTGCTTAGGTTATAAATCATCAGTGGATATCTCGTAGACCCATGGATTGAAGAGGTAGGCGGTAGGTGGTGATAGCCCTATCTGTCCTTCGTAATCCTCCACGTTCGGCTATGCCATAGGCTCATGGAGGGAGTCGTCCTAGTATTGCTAGGAGTAAGCCCGTGCCCGAAGCAAGCATCTACTGCAAACTACCTTGAATTAGGATCAATACTTTGAATTCCTCTCTGTTCCTTTCCTACCAAACAACTTTGTGTCCTTGGGTGAGCTAGCTCGAAATATTAGCACACACGTTCTTTGGATTCGATACCCTTGGGAATACTCTTTAAGGGAAGTTCTACAACGGTATTTCCGTGCGCTTGCGGATAACTCTGTGGTGTTAAGAAATACCAACAAGCATTTCTGGCGCTGTTGCCGGGGAACGGTTGTTGTTAATCTTCGAACCAAGATCACCCTCGTATCATATCCACCTTATCTATCATCTTACCTTTCTTATTCTTACCTTACCACCACCATATAAATGGAGCAACCCACCATTCTATATTATTCTGCTCCGAAGGGCAAGTTCTGTGAGCCACCACCTTCAGCGGAACCTATTTGTTCAACCAGCTATGAACTTCGCCCTGGCTTAATAGCCATGGTTCGGGAACAATCCTTCTCAGGAACGGATTGTGAAAACCCTTACCACCATCTACGAGAGTTCGAACAACTGTGTTCATGCCTTCTAATCAAAGGTATGACACAGGAAACTCTCAAATGGAAGTTGTTTTCTTTTTCCCTCAAGGAAAAAGCGAAACAATGGTACAACCACTACGTTGGGAAGACAAACGATGATTGGAGTGAATTACGAGACAAATTTTGTCTTGTTTTCATTCCCATTGCCCGAATTGTTTCCTTACGAAAGGAAGTACTATGCTTCCAGCAGATGGAGAAGGAATCCATAGGTGCAGCTTGGGACAGATTTTCTCTTTTGAAAAATTCTGGCCTAAGTTTGTTAATCCCTGATCCAATGCTTTTGCAACATTTCTTCATGGGATTAAACAAAGAGTCTGTCATGTATACATTATGGTCGGAGGATCTTTCCTCCATAAGACTCCAGAAGAAGGCAAGGATCTCCTGGACAGAATTCTAGAAAATTCTTCCTTCATTATGGGTCTCAATGAGCCTCCCCAAGAGGAAGTCGTGTCAAGAATGGAGGATACACTCTTGGACAAGGATGAACCCATTTCTTGTTTACCTCAAGCCTTGCCAGAGGAATCCACTCCCGAACCTGAAACTACGAAGGCAGAAGAAATTCAACCCTCGTAGTTTCCATTTTACTTCGAGGAAGAGTTTTTTGAAGATTATGGAAATACCTCGAAGTATTGTTGCTATAGGAAACCTTCATTGAAGTATTGTTGCTATAGGAAACCTTCATTGCCACCAACTCCACCTGAACCACCTGACGGGGTGTCCGTCCGTCAGACGGTCAAGGAGTTGACGTCTATCCTAAGCAGAGAGTGGACAGTTGAAGTCGAGAATTCACCCAAAATTCTTCGGATGACCTCACCTTTGGCTACCATTTTATGTTCTATTAGAGGGACACCAATGAGAATCCTATACAACCCTACTGTTGGAGCAAATATCATTTCTGATTCTTGTGCTCTCGCCATTCTTGGTGATGTGCCATTAGCACCAACACGCAAATCCTTTCGAGATTCATTTGGAACCATTCTTGAAGGATTTGGGGTTCTGCAACAAGTGTCTGTAAGACACAAAGATGTTGAGGTTCTCCTAGATTTTCACGTGTTCGAAATCCAAGATTTCAACATCATTATAGGGATTCCCATAGAGAAATTTCTCATGGAAGTTCCTTTGGAAGGAAGCCTCAATATCAATCTTGGAGGGAGAAATTTCTCCATACCTATTCTGCGTTCAAAGAACACATCTGCAGAATCTCCCATCCAAGATGAGCCAATGGAGGAGGTTAGGACTCTTCAATTTTTAGAACCCCCTGAAATTGAAGGAGAAGAAGACTTCGTCCAAGAGGAGGATGAATTTCAGGAGGAAATTGAATTGCCAAAAGAAGAGCCCTCCCCAAAACCTCCTCTTGAGCTCAAGATTCTACCTCCAGGCCTACGTTATGCCTTTCTAAATGGCGATTTGGAAGCCCCTGTCATCATAAGTGACAAGCTTTCAGATGATGAAACACTCAAACTCATAGCCATGTTGGAAAGGCATAGAGTTGTTTTTGGATATTCACTTCAGGATCTCAAGGGAATTAGTCCATAATTATGCACCCATTGTATTCCTATTGACCCTGAGAGTGTCCCCTCAAGGGAACCTCAAAGACGATTGAATAATGTGATGCGGGAAGTTGTCAATAAAGAAGTCTTGAAACTTCTGCATGCTGGGATTATTTACCCTGTTCCTCATAGTGAATGGGTAGGTCCAGTTCAAGTAGTGCCTAAGAAGGGAGGTATGACGGTCGTTCAAAATGAGAGGAATGAATTAATTCTTTAATGGACCGTCACGGGATGGAGGATGTGCATTGACTACCGAAAACTTAACAAGGCAACAAGGAAAGACCATTTTCCATTGCCCTTCATCGATGAGATGTTAGAGCAGTTGGAAAACACTCCTACTTCTATTTCATTGATGGGTATTTGGGATATCATCAAATTCCTATCCATCCCGATGATCAAAGTAAGACCACGTTCACATGTCATTATGGGACCTATGCCTACCGACGTATGTCCTTTGGATTGTGTAACGCTCCTGCCTCTTTCCAGAGATGCATGATGTCTATATTTTCAGACATGATCGCGGATATCATGGAAGTTTTCATGGATGATTTTTCTCCGTTTATGGAAAAACTTTTGATCATTGTCTAGAAAACTTAGACAGGGTCTTACAAAGATGCCAGGAGAAGGACATTGTGCTTAATTGGGAAAAGTGCCATTTCATGGTCCGGGAAGGCATCGTTCTTGGACACTTGGTGTCCGAGAGAGGGATAGAGATGGACAAAGCTAAAATTGAAGTTATTGAAAAACTTCCACCTCCTATCAATGTTAAGGGAATCCGCAGCTTTTTCGGTCATGCGGGGTTCTAAAGACGATTTATCAAGGATTTCTCCAAAATCGCTAGACCCCTCACCATCCTATTAGCTAAAGAAGCTCCCTTTGATTTCTATGATGAATGCCTTATATCATTTGATATAATCAAAAAGGCACTCATCTCAGCTCCAATTATCCAACCTCCTAATTGGACGCTGCCATTCGAAATCATGTGTGATGCCAGTGACTTTGCTGTTGGTGCGGTCTTAGGCCAAACCAAAGATAAAAAGCATCACGCAATATCCTACGCTAGCAAAAGTCTAACAGGAGCCCAACTCAATTATGCCACAACTGAGAAAGAGCTCCTAGCAGTAGTTTTTGTTATCGACAAGTTTAGATCCTATTTGGTTGGAGCAAAGGTCATAGTCTACACAGACCATGCTGCTTTGAAATATCTGCTTACCAAAAAGGATGCTAAACCCAGGGTAATTCGATGGATTCTTCTACTCCAAGAATTTGATCTAGAAATAAGAGATAAGAAAGGAGTAGAGAATTAAGTAGCAGATCATCTTTCACGTATGGAAGTCACACAAACCATGGACATACCTATCAATGACTTCCTATGAGATGATATGCTCCTCAAGGTAACAGACTCTCACCCTTGGTATGCGGATATCGTGAACTTTATGGTCACGGGATACGTACCACCAGGGGAGAACAAAAAAAACTCATTTATGAGAGTCGTAAACACCTTTGGGATGACCCTTACCTCTATCAAGTATGTGCTGATGGCCTTCTTAGAAGGTGCGTCCCATCAATCGAAGGCACCAAAATCATAGAGAAATGCCATGTTGGCCCCTATGGTGGTCATTACGGTGTTTACCGTACTCAGGCAAAGATCTGGCAGAGTGGATTCTATTGGCCTTCAATGTATGAAGATACCAAGGAATTCATTCACAGATGTTGGAAATGCCAGAAGCATGGAGGAATCTCTGCTCGCGATGTGATGCCCCTAACATACAATCTCCAAGTGGAATTATTTGATGTATGGGGTATTGATTTCATGGGACCTTTTCCTAGGTCTTATGATTGCGAGTATATTCTAGTCGTCGTTGATTATGTGTCAAAATGTGTAGAAGCATTGCCATGCAAGAATGATGATTCCAAGCAAGAAAGGAAAATGTTCCATGAGATCATTTTCCCACGCTTTGGAACTCCCCGTATGGTCATAAGTGATGGAGGGTCTCACTTCATAGATAAGACCTTCCAGAACTTTTAAGGGAACTTGGAGTCCAGCATAACATTGCTACCCCATACCACCCACAAACAAGTTGTCAAGCAGAAACATCTAATAAACAAATTAAGAATATTATGCAAAAGACTGTCTTGGAAATGGGAACGGGATGGAAGCAAAAGCTACCCGACGCATTGTGGGCATATCGTACTACCTACAAGACACCTATCGGCATGTCTCCTTTACAACTTGTCTATGGGAAGACTTGCCATCTTCCCGTAGAATTGGAACATAGAGTGTATTGGGCCATCAAGCGGTGGAACATGAATCTTAACGAAGCTAGAAATCACCGATTGAAGCAAATCTCTGAGTTGGAGGAATGGAGAGATAAGGCGTACCACAATGCCAGAATTTATAAAGAGAGAACCAAAAGATGGCATGATAAGAGGATTACGTCGAAAGAGTTCAAACCTAGAGATAAAGTTTTACTCTTTAACTCTAGGGTTAAACTCTTTGGACATGGGAAGCTTAGAAGTAAATGGGAAGGACCCTTCACTGTAGTAGAGACTTCATCCCATGGAGCAATCACACTCCAAGGTGATGACGGTCAACTATTCAAAGTGAATGGGCACTGACTCAAATTATTCCTTGATTCCCAAATGGATACAGAAAAAGAATTTGACATGGTAAATATAATTGATTTCCATGCCATTTCTTTCAATTCTATTTAAATTCTCCACGTACAACTAATGGGCCCATGCAATTCTTCTTCTAGAAGGCCCATTTAATCGACCCGAGAAAATTTGGCCTGAACGGAGCTAGAAGGGGTTTGGCCGAACCCTAGGGTCGGCAGACTTTCCCTTTGCGCCTTTTGTGTTCTGTTTTCTCGTGTTGATCCTCCTCGATATCCTCCACAAAATCGTTGGTAAAACGCGTCATTCCCCACCTATTTAAAGGACAGAAACAGAGAGGAAAGCTATACACCTCATTGAATAATCATCTTCCTCCCGTCCTCGTAATGGCCGACAAGAAGATTGTGCCTCATGCCTCCTCCAGCTCAACCTTCAACCTGAGCGGAGACATTAAGCTGACGAACGTCAAAGCTTCCCTCGCCTTGGAGTCCGTCATGGCGATCGATGTCAAGCCCCATGCCATGATCCCGCCTGCGACGACTCCGCACGGGCGAAGCCCTACACCTCGTAGCGCTGTCCGGTCGCTCTCCCCTCGGAGAACGCCGATGAAGTCGACGACGCCAAGCCGTTCGACATTGGCTGGGCTGAGCCTAGTCAAGACACATCTTTTCCACAGAAAAGACGAGTCTCTCCCATCGTTGTAGCTCGTCGAGGAGTTCATGTATACTTTGAAGATTAAGACGGGCGATGTAGTGATCCACCACTACAAAAAACCCACCTGTACCTCGCCAGAACGCATGGGAGATCGCTTTCTTATCCACGGGGTGCGCAAACCCGAAGGAGGCTATGCTAAGGGCCTATTCAAGCGCGTGGATAATCTGGCGATGGAGGAGTCGACGGGCTCGTCGCCCTCCAAGATTAGGCGACACATCCCACCACCTGCCATCAACAGGCCACCCGGTCAGTTCGAGGGCAGTGATGAGGACTCTCCTTGTGCTTCTAAAGTGGCACAGCTGACCAAGGTACTTGTTTCTCTCCGCTTGGAGAACAAGAAGCTGACGGACTTAGTGGCTGAAGGGCGCATCAAGAGGGCGGAACTGAAGGACGATATCATGGCCCTCAAGGAGGAGATTGACGGTGTTCGCTGTGGCATGAGCGCCAAACTGCGGCGCTTGTGCAGTGCCGTTGGGGAGCCCGACATCTACAACGCACCATAGTTTAGATGTCCCGACAGCATAGGATGCTTACTACTTAGGATTTTATTCTTTTCCAAACATTTGTTTTCTAAAGCTAGGCTAAATAATGTAAGCATCCCCATATTTTGATTTCAATAAAGTGAACTTACCGGTTCATCTAACACCGGTAAATTTCCTCCTTTAGTTTATTTTGTTGAATAAAGAATTCAGGAAACAAGTGTGGGGGAAACATGTCCCCAAGTCACGAAATCCTGATGTGAAAAATTAACGTTGCATATCAAAACATGTCGCAACCGAATGAGCAAAACGACCCGACGAAACAGAGCCACAGAAGAGCCAACAGGAGGTTGGTCGACCTGTTTTCTACTCCATACGACTCTGTTTCGCTTCAGAAAATCGGTTTGGATTTCCTATCCCCACTTTTATGCGCTGCCCTGCTGTTTGAGTTGATTTCATATTTTTCATTGCATATCTAAAATGAATCAACTCAACAATTGAAAAAAAATTGGTAGTCAAGGATTTGCTTAAGCTAAAATTTTGAATACTTTATATTTTAATTCATTACCTTGTTTATGATTTCCATAATTCAATAGGAAAAAAACACATCATCTAGGTATTTGACTAGTGTGATATGGTAAATGAGTTCTTTAGAAATCATCCTTTTGCTTGAAATTGATTTTTTGACATTTGTAACTATTTAAAGTCTTGAACTTTGCCTAAATCTCTCATTGGAAATTTATATACCCACCAAGGCCATATGATACATTCATTGAAAACAACAGGCATATGCCACTTTGCTTTTCATTGAACTTTGTCAAACCCGTGAACCAATTAACTGACATGCATGAACTTTTTGAATTGAAAACTCTTGTGCACTCCATTCATGCAAAATTTCTCACATTGAGAGTTTGCATCCATCGATCACCCATCCACCAAAAAGAAACTCCATACAATACAAATGAAAGCCTCTCTAAAAATAAAAAGGAGTAGAAGACCTGACTACAAGAAAAAGAAGAAAAAACATCCACTCTTGAAAAAGAGTAAGAGTGCTAAAAAAAAGGAGTAGCCATGTTTCATCCTTAAAAGAGAGCAAGGTCATGGGAGTTATCACCTCACCCCTCCATTTCATTCATGTGCACAAGAATTTTCTCTTCACTTTGTTCATTGCATAAGTCTCTCATAGGATCAAGTTTTTGACTTAGTAACATATGAATTGCAAATGTGTGCCACATTGATCCCTACCAAGCTCCAGATATAGCCACTTTTAGTATAGGGACAAGAATTGGCAAAACATGCCATGGTGAGGACTCAAACACTTTGAGAGATTTGAGAGATTCCAATCGAGAAGGCAAGGGCAAAAGTTCCTATGACTTTCAAATATAGCAATTGCCAAATCATTTCAGCAGAGAATGATCCAAGGGAACTTCATTCTAACCGTTCCACTTTTCAAACACCCAAGATTGATGTGGTAGCCACATACACAAAGAGGGGATCCATTAATTCAGGTATAAGTTGAAATATCTAGTATCCTTATTTTCTACCTTATAGCAAATTCATGACAACACTCTAGTTCTTCTTGCCTTCACTCGAGGACGAGCAAAGGACTAAGTGTGGGGGAGTTTGTTGACAGTCCTTAAGTACCACATTTTGACCGTCAATTCACCTCGTAATGTGCATAAAAGAAACACAAAACATAGTGGTAGGGTTATACACTAACCCAATTCCACAAGTGTTGGTGTTTATTTGTATGCGGGTGAATTATTACCCAAAATACCAAAACATGCAGGGATGAATCCATGAAAATGGATTTCAACGAATCAGGTGATGACACATGGCAACACATGGATCAAATGGCCCACAAACAGAAGAATACGAGGAGATCCAACGGTGTTGCACCCATATATATCAAGGGGGCCCACCTGGAAGCCACCTGGAGGAAGCACTCCCCGAGGGGAGCCTTGACCAGGTCGGCCAAACCAGGGGTTCTGCCGACCTCTTCCTGGCGCCAAACTCTGTCAAATGACACGTGTTGGCTCCTCCTGACTCCCTGGAGTCAATGGTAACTGATTCGCGCATTAATTGTGGCGGGAACCGACCCTTCTCCACCTATAAATAGACCTCCTCACCTCACTTCACACACACACCAAAAGTTGAGAATAGTGCTACACTCCAAAGGTTTAGAGTAGTCCTAGAGGCTACCAAAGTAGAAGGAGAGTGTGGTGAAGAGTCTAGGAGAAGGAGGCTTGGTCTTGTCAAGTCCCTCTTATACACTTGTACCCCTACAAAGTTTTTACTCAATCAAGTAAGCCATTGTGAATTCAATACAAGTTTGATCTTTTATTCTTAGTAGTTTCAACAAGTAGTTACTTGTGGATTCACTACTTTAATTCATTAGAGGCTCTAGTTGTAGCTTTGTGTTCGAAAAACCTAGAGTAGTGATTTAGAATGTAAGCGTGGTGTTTAGGTTATAAATCATCAGTGGATATCTCGTAGACCCACGGATTGAAGATGTAGGCAGTAGGTGGTGACAGCCCTATCTGCCCTTCGTAATCCTCCACGTTCGGCTATGCCATGGGCTCTTGGTAGGAGTCGTCCTAGTATTGCTAGGAGTAAGCTCATGCCCGAAGCAAGCATCTACTGCAAACTACCTTGAATTAGGATCAATACTTTGAATTCCTCTCTTTTCCTTTCCTACCAAACAACTTTGTGTCCTTAGGTGAGCTAGTTCAGAAGATTAGCACACACGTTCTTTGGATTCGAGACCCTTGGGAATACTCTTTAAGGGGAAGTGCTACAATAGTATTTCCGTGCGCTTGCGTATAACTCTGTGGTGTTAAGGAATACCAACAGTTACTCGGCATAACTCAAATCTGTCTCTAATTCCAATTCTTCCATTAGCACTTGTTCTTCTGGTACTCTCAAGCACTTCTTGAGCTGGGAAACATGAAACACATCGTGAACCTCTGATACATGTGCTGGCATCTCCAACTTATATGCCACTTCTCCTCTTTTGTCCAAAATCTTGAATGGCCCAATGTATCGAGGTGCCAGCTTGCCTCTTATATTAAACCTCTTATGACCTCGCATTGGTGACACCTTGAGGTAAACAAAATCTCCCACTTCAAAGGATAGTTTCCTTCTCCTATTGTCCGCATAGCCTTTTTGCCTTGATTGAGCAGCCCTCAAGTTTTCACGAAAAATCTGGAATTGTTTCTCAGCTTCCTGCAGCATGTCAGGTCCAAACACTTGATTTTCTCCTGTCTCATTCCAGAACAAAGATGTCCTACACTTCCTCCCATATAGTGCTTCATTGGGTGACATTTTCAATCTTGCTTAGTAACTATTGTTATATGAGAATTCCGCATACGGCAAGCTCTTGTCCCAACTTCTTCCATGCTTCAAGGCACAAGCTCTTAACATGTCCTCCAAAATCTGATTGGTCCTCTCAGTTTGAACATCGGTTTGAGGGTGATATGCTGAGCTAAAATTCAACCTTGTTCCCAATGTTTCATGCAGTTTCTCCTAGAACCTAGAGGTAAATTAAGAACCTCTATCTGGGACTATCTTCTTCGGTACTCCATGTCGGCACACAGTATGCTCCATATATAGCTCTGCTAGCTTTGCAGTGGTATAGTTGGTCTTGATGCAACAAAATGAGTGGACTTGGTTAACCTATCCACAATTACCCAAATTGAGTCATAACCAGACTGGGTACAAGGTAAACCAACTATAAAGTCCATACCAATTTCTTCTCACTTCCATTCCGGAATCTTCAATGGTTGCAATAATCCAGCTCTCCTTTGGTGTTCTGCCTTCACTCGTTGGCACACGTCACACAATGCTACATATTCAGCTATGTCCTTTTTCGTGCTAGCCCACCAATAACATGTCTTCAAGTCCTTGTACATCTTCGTACAACCGAGATGAATTGAGTATGGCGAGTCAGTGCCTCTTTTAGTATTGTCTCTCAGATATTCTTATCATTGGGCAAAACAATCATTTTTCCAAGCCATAAGGTACCGTGATCATCCTCATCAAACCTGAACTCTCTCCCCTCCTGGGTCCTTTCTTTGATTTCTTGGATTTCCTCGTCCTTTGTTTGACCCTCTCAAATATCTTGCTCCAAGGTCGGATTTAACTCCATTATTGCCATCTAATTCACAAATCCAAGGTTCAACCGTTCAAACTCCTTACATAGCTCGGATGGCAGCTCTTGAACCGCGTGATGACTTACTCCCTTCCTACTCAAGGCATCAGCCACTACATTAGCCTTTCATGGATGATAGTTGTTTCCCACATCATAATCCTTGATGATATCCAACCATCTTCATTGCCACAAATTCAGATCCGTTTGCGTGAATATGTATTTGAGACTCTTGAGATCCGTATAAATTTCACACCTATGTCCAAGGATACAATGTCTCCAAATCTTCAATGCATTTACCACGACTGCAAGTTCCAAATCATGTGTTGGACAATTCTGCTTATGTCTCTTCAATCGCCTCCATGCATAGGCTACCACTTGACCTTCTTGCATGACCCCACATCCAAGTCCTTGTCTTGAGGCATCAAAATAATTATCAAAACTTTTGCTTACATCCGACAAAATCAAAACTGGGGCTGTAGTTATGTCTCTTCAATCGCCTCCATGCATAGGCTACCACTTGACCTTCTTGCATGACCCCACATCCAAGTCCTTGTCTTGAGGCATCAAAATAATTATCAAAACTTTTGCTTACATCCGATAAAATCAAAACTGGGGCTGTAGTTAACCTTTTCTTCAACTCCTCAAAACTTTATTGACAAGCTTGAGTCCATTGGAAAGTCTTCCCCTTCATTAATAGCTCTGTCATGGGCTTGGCTATTTTAGAAAAGTCCTTGATGAACCGACGGTAATATCCAGCCATTCCAAGAAAACTCTGGATCTCCTTTACATTATGTGGCGGCTCCCATTTCAAGACGTCTCTCACCTTTCCTGGGTCAACTGATACTCCTCCTCCCGAAATGATATGACCCAAAAATGACACCTCTTTCAACCAAAACTGGCACTTGCTAAACTTGGCATACAATTGATGCTCCCTCAATTTTTGCAATGTAAGCCTCAAGTGTTCTTCATGCTCCTCCTCGCTTCTCGAGTAGATCATAATATCATCAATGAACACCACAACGAACTTATCCATGTACTCCATGAAGACCTTATTCATGAGTACATAAAATAGGTAGGTGTGTTTATCAATCCAAAGGACATCACGGTGTACTCATAAGATCCATATCGTGTCCTGAAAGGTGTCTTGGGTATGTCTGATGGTCTAATCTTCATTTGAAAGTATCCTGACCTCAAATCAATATTTGAGAAAACACAAGCACCCTTCATCTGATCAAACAAGTCTTATATGTGTGGCAAGGTGTACTTTTTCTTGATTGTCACCTAATTAAAGCTCGGTAATCCACACACATCCTTTGTGATCCATCCTTCTTATCCATGAAAAGAACGGGCGCTCCCCAAGGTGAAGAGCTTGTGTGAATAAAACCCTTCTCTAGTTGCTCTTGAATCTTCTTCTTGAGCTCCGCTAACTCCTTAGGAGGCATCCTATATGGCCTCTTAGCTATAGGTGCAGTTCCAGGTATTAATTCAATAACAAACTCAATGTCTCGATCGGGTGGCATATATGGCAATTCATTCGGAAACACATCCAAGAATTCACACACCACTAGAATCTCCTCAATTGCGGCACCATCCATGTGATTCAACTCCAATTGCTTCGGGGCATGTTGAGATGCTTCAAATTCTACGGTGATCCCTTCCTCATTGGTCAACTTCACCGTCTTTGTGGAACATTCAATGACTCCATTGTGCTTTCGTAACCAGTCCATACCAAGTATAATGCCCAATCCTTGAGAATCCAAGACAATGAGGTTGGCAAAGAAGTCTACACCCCTCATTCTAAGGCTTACTTTTGGACATACTATATTTGTCCTCATCTCTCCTCCAAGAGACTTAACCAATGTAGTAAACTTCATATGAGAGATAGAAAAACTATACTTGGCAACATATTTCGATGCAATGAATGAATGTGATGCTTCGGAATCAAATAACATAGTCGTCGGGTTGGATTTTACGAGAAACATACCAATAACCACATCATCCGCTTGTTGAGCATCCTCTCTAGAGACATGGTTCACGTTGCCACGAGAAAAATTCTGCTGTCCATGGTTCCCTTGCGGTTGTCCTCCATTGGGTCTTGGGTTATGTCTTGGAGCATTGCTTCCTTGACCAAGGCCTGACTTAGGACATTGATGTGCAAAGTGTCTCGCTTCTCCACATGTATAGCACTTCCTAACTGCACCAGAATTATTAGGACGAACTTGATTTTTAACATTTGCACCAAGAAAGTTGGCACGAGGTGCAAGAGGCATTGGAGGCCTAGGTGCTTGCATGACAGGGCGTTGCAGCACAACATGAGTTGGGCGCAGTGCATAACTAGGACGCTATACAGGAGCAGAAGATCTGTAATAAGAAGCATTAGGTGGTGCAAAGCGAGGGCGCATATTACTTCCTTGTTGTTGTCCTTGATATGTCGCCTTCCTCTTGTTGTCTTGCTCCATCTCACAGACCTTGTTCTCCATGACAATTGCTTTGTCCACAAGCTTCTAGAAGTTGGCACAATCACAATTCAGCAATTGTACCTGGATCTCATTGTTCAAGCCCCTCATGAACAAGTATTGTTTCCGGCTGTCTCGACTGACATCCTCAGGTGCATATCTTGAGAGTTGAGTGAATTTATTGAGATATTCACCCACACTCGATCTTCCTTGCCTCAAGTTCTCAAATCCTTGCCTCTTCAAGATCATAACACCTTCCGGCACATAATGAGAATGGAAGCTCTCCTTGAATTCATCCCAAGTAATCCTCTCATTATTTTCATGGGCATTGCATAGCGAATCCCACCAATCAGCAGTTGCTCCAACAAGTTGATGAGAAGCAAATAGCACCTTCTCTCGGTCACTGCGTTGGACTATTGCAAGTTTCTTCTCCACAGACTTGAGGCAATCATCAGCATCTATAGGGTCAGCAGCTTGAGCAAAGGTTGGTGGCCTAGTCCTCATGAACTCTCCCAATCTGTTATGAGGCAGTGGGGGTGGCGGTGGAGGCATGTGGGGCTGATTGTTGCTGTTGCCAGCCTGCAGTTGTCCCATAGTCTGTATCATGGTCTGCATAAGCTAGTTTTGCATGGACAATAGCTGTTCAATATCGATAGCTCCCTTGGCAGGTCCTTGTCCATTGTTGTTCTGAGGTTCTCCATTGTTCTCCTCCTCATCATTACCATCCCTCTGGTTGCGAGTCCTCACCATCTGAAGTAAAGCAAGAGAGAAGAATTTAGAAGACGTACCCAACTATATGCATCAATAGATATGAAACTAAACAACTACCTATACTAGCCTTTGTGGATGTGGCAAATGCTAAAGCATCCTACAAACCTCTACTAAGCACACAAGCAAACATTATATAGCAAACAACAGACCAAACAAAAACACAACACTTCTTGAGTGCTCCTATGAGCTCTAGAGTGTCCATTCTATCTAGGTTGCGTCCTGCGGTCAACATGTGGCTCTGATACCAATTTGTGACACACGGTTCCAAAAATGAACCAAGTGAACACATATGTGTTCCCAGGACGTTCAACACACATACACGAGTGCATTCACAAAAGGATATACAGAAAATTACCACATAACCTGATTAATTAAACACTTTTATTACAGACTTCAGAATATCCTCGAATACAAGCTCTAATGAATAATAATGACAAGTTTGAACTAATGCAGCAGAAATAAACTAAATAAAGCAACTAAGCAAATAAGCATAAGGGTATATGGCAGCTCCAATCAATCCACGGCAAGCTGACGGTAGACACGGCCTAGAACTTCATATTATCATCGTTATACTTCCAATCCCGACCTGCGACTGTTGGTGGGGGAATTGCAAGGATGAGTACATGTCGTACTCAGCAAGTGTGGAAAGTATGACATGTAGCTGATTCAAATGATGAATATAATAAAGGCTAAGTGCTGAAAAGTATATTAAAACATTTGGAAAGCAATATATTATATGTATGTGAAGTAAACCCATCATAAACCATGTAAGTATCATAATACCAGTCCATATTTCATTACCATCATCCACATTCAAGATTTCTTATTACCATTAACCATATCCATTACCATAAACCACAATACCATCCCATAACCAGTACCAAACCATCCCAATACCATAACCTCTCTAATACCATAACCCATCTAATCATGTAGGTCATCCAGGTGCTCTTAAGCGGGAGCACGGCTATCATGATAGTTATAATACTCTGCAGAGTTTGTACCACTTTACTCACGTGTTTGTGATTTCATCACCCATCAGCGACTAAAGAAAACCTCCATTATGCCAAAACACTATCATAGGTGTATGGCCAAGAGATCACAAAATAGCCTTTACAAAGGGACTACTAGCATGTACAGACCCACTGAGGTTTCACCGGTGGCGATGTCTCCAACTGAGCACTTCTTCAACCAAGGGCCCCCTCTTATGCCATTCGGATCTTAGGGAGTCCTGCCACAAATCTGAACCCAATTCGACTCCCCTTCCTCGGTGCACCAAATGATCCATGCAATACTAGCAATACCCTAATTAATCAGCTACGTTGCACCCATACTTGGCCTCGCGGTGGCACTGTTGTCCTGGCATATTCTCGCATGAACCGGTCCTTAGATCTAAAGTAAGCAACCACCATGTTTTCCAACCCATCCACATAACAGGCTTGCTTAGATCACCTATTACCATATCATATTAACCAGCTCACATTAACCATAATATCATTAATGCATAATTGAATAGTATAATTGTTTTCCCATCCCAGTTAATTAAGCGAAGCAAAGGTAAAAAGCCCTTCCCGACTCTCTACCATGTATTCCTGGTGACAGGGGTGGTTAAACAAAACTAGTAAACTTCCTATCATAGGAGTCCCATCAAATTGACACAAGCATGCAATTTTGAAAACAAAACATTTATGGTCAAAACAGGATCAATATGTTCAAGGACACTTGCCTTGATCTTGAGCTTGGTTTGGGTCAAAGCCTTCAAATTCGTGGTGCTGGAGGTCCTCCGTAGCACTCTTTAGCGCAAATCCGTCTAAACTGTGCAATAAACATACAAGACAAGAATGAGAATCAATAAGTGCACATATATTACTCAATATGACATGACATGCATGATTAATGCAAATGTGATGCAAAACTAGTTAACGAGTGGTTAAAGATGTTTACTAACTAGTTCTAATAGCTTTTAACAAGTTTGGATAGGTTTGGAATTGATTCAAATCAATTTAGATTTATTTCAGCAGGAAACCTAGAGCAAAATCAGACTAGTCCGCTTGGTACCGGACTACTCCGCACTTCGCAGGAATAGTGAACTAGGGTTTTCTAGATCCACGTGAATTTGGAGAAACAGGGTTGAATTCATGTGAAAAAGAGGAAATATAAGGTATACTAGGTGTTTAGAAGTCCAATGAATCAAGGGTTTTGGAGGTAACACTTGGATCTTGACGATCTAGGGTTGATGAAGAACTTGAAGGTGAATTGTTGATGAAGAATGAAAACTTGATGGAGATTTTGATCACTTGATCCTCTTTCGTTTCCTCCTCTTCTTCTTCTTGCTCGGGATCTCCTTCTCCCTCCTTGATGGTGGCTCTTCATGAACTAGGGTTTGTGGTCTTTCAATTGAGGCAAAAGGATGTAAAGTCAAGGGGTGGGATTGTTTATATAGAGGTGGAGGGCTAGGGTTTGATGGATTTTGAGTTTGGGTGGGTGGAGGCCGGTGTGGGGTCCCACATGGGCTCCAAAAAGAGTTTGACACGACTTCTTTAAGCCCACTTAAGGTAAAACCCAAAAACACGTCGTGAAACAAAAGATCAACTTGGAATCGCGATCACCAGACAAGTCCGCAAGAGGCCAGACTAGTCCGAAATTAGTCAGAGAGATATTGGACAAGTCCGGACTAAATCGGACAAGTCCGAACTTAGTCAGAGGAAAAACAGACAAGTCTGGCCAAAACTGAACAAGTCCAATTTTAGTCAGAGGTGAAAAACGGACAAGTCCGCTAGATGTCGGACAAGTCCGGACAAGTCTAGGCACTTGGCAAAATTATCAAGGAATTGGGATACCGGACTAGTCAGCAATGGACCGGGCAAGTCCGAACTGTACAGAGGCAAAAACTAGAATAGTCCGCTAAAACGGAAATGTCCGAGCGAGGCCAGAGAGAAATCGGACTAGTCCGCACCAAAACCGGACTAGTCCGCACTACTCAAAACTTTTTAGTGCGGTTTTACTCTAAATTCATTTTAAACTTGTTCCTTTTTATGTGGATTAGTGTTAAACATGTATATGAACTTATGCAATGCATGATGCATGAAAAATGAGGGTGTTACAGGAGGTGTGCTCCCAAGCTGCCACGTGGTCCGCAAGACGGGACCCGACCACCTCCGCGGAGGTGAGCTCCCGAGCTGCCACGTGGTCCGCAAGACGGTACCCGACCTCCTCCGCAGAGATGAGCTCCCGAGCTGTCATGTAGTCCAGCCACTTGCCCTGGACGGAGGGTTGTGTGGGTTAAGAGGGCGGTGCACCTTGTTTCTGTCAAGAATTGAAGATACGTGGCTTCCCCAGATGCATGGCACAGCGCACGCCTAATGTCAGGTACCGCTATGACCAATCACATCGCAGTGAAGATGTCGCAGGCCTATCCTACTCTGCCAAGTGGGTATCTTACAGCAACAGAGATAGATGGACAGGACATCCCCTGCCATTGTCAGCAACGGCGCATGGGCTACTAACAACTCAGGCGGCAAGACGGCGAGTCTTCAAGGCCACAATTAGAGCAAACTTATGCGAGAAGCCTTAGATCTTTAGGATAAGATCGCCCTAGGACCACCTGTCGAGCCCCGGACTCCACTTGTAAGGCGTCCAGCCTTGTCTATAAAAGGACCGGACCGCCACCGTTACAAAGGACCCCCAACATTGAATCCCCGATACACACACACGCATACACACACTAGCAATACAATCCACCGTGGAGTATGGTGTTACGCTTCTTGCGGCCCAAACCACGTAAAAACCACCGTCTCATACTCTCTCACGCGCTCGCGCACTTGATTGAGGCCTAAGCCCCAACGAACAAAGAACCTTCGCGGGCTACTCGTTAGCAGATTCGGGGGAAGTGTCGCATTAACACTTCAACAACTTCTAATCTAGCAACAGGAGCAAAAGTTTCATCAAAATATAGACCTTCAGCTTGTGTGAAACCTCGAGCAACCAACCTAACCTTATTCCTAATCATGACCCCATCCTCACTTTGTTTTTTTTTTAAACACCCATTTAGTTCCAATTAAAGTGTGACCTTGAGGTGGAGGTACAAGTTTCCAAACATTATTTCTTTTAAAATTTTCTAACTTTTCTTGCATGGCAATAATCCACGATTCATTAGTGAGTGAGTGTGATATATCCTTGGGTTCAAAAGAAGCAACAAAAGCAGAATGAGCATGAGAGTTTGGATCGCAAAACCTGGACCATGTGACTCATTCGTGCAAGCTTCCAATGATGTGTTGTGGAAGATGACTTTTGAGGGCTCGGAGGGGAGTAGACACTTCACAAGCTTCTTCTTCTTCATGTTCATCACAAATCGACGAGCTTGTGACTTGAGGACGATCTGGACCAGCAATGGTGGTCGTCGGTGCTGATTGTGAATCAAAATCAGGAGCTGGAACAACGTTATTTGCTACTGAATTTTCTCGCAGCAGCACCACTTCTTCCTCATCTTCAACGAAAGTACTCTTCCACCGCAGATATGGATCCAAACCTTCAATATTTGAGCTAGTACATGGGCTAGGTTCATCAAAATAAACCTCACAAGTCTCCATAATTTTGTTAGTGTCAAGTAAAAGTGCACGGTAGCCTCTAGTGTGAAATGGATAACCAAGAAACATGCCATCAACAGATCTAGCTTCAAATTTATCAAGATTACCATGTTTCTTAACAAAGCATTTGTAAACAAAGACCCTAAAGTGTGTGACACTAGGCCTATGTCCAAATCGAAGCTCCTATGGTGTTTTTCCTAGCCTAGCACGCAGGAAAACACGATTCGAAACATAACAAGCGGTTGCAATTGCATCTGCCCAAAACTTTCTAGGAGTTTGATATTCATCAAGCATAGTCCTAGCCATCTCAACTAAAGTCCTGTTCTTTCTTTCTACGACACCACTTTGTTGAGGTACATAGGGTGAAAGAAATTGATGATCTATTCCATTTTTAGCACAAAAGTGATCAAATGATTGATTTTTAAATTCGGTTCCATTATCGCTTCTAATTGCTTTTAAAGATCCTGGGTGATCAATTGATAATCTAAGAAAAAAAGTTCTAAAGTGACTAAAAACTTCATTCTTACATGCCATAAAGTAAACCCAAGAGTATCTAGAATAGTCATCAACAATCACAAGATCATACCATTTATTTCCGAAGGATTGAACACGTGAAGGTCCTACGGTGTCAAGGTGCAAAAGTTGACCCAATTCAGTTGTCATGGTCATTGTGAGAGGAGCATGTGAACCTGCAACCATCTTAGCATGTCTACAATAGGAGCACACAATTTTTTGTTCCCTTTAATCTTAGGCAGCCCACGTATGCAATCAAGAGCACTAACACGCGTTAGATGATCAAAGCCTACATGACCAAGTCTACGATGCTAAAAATATAAGTCCTTTGAATTATTAGCAACTAGACATCTATGTTTAGAGGATGACATTTCAAAATCATCTTTAAAAACTCTTCCAAACCGAGAAATGTTAAAAATAAGCTCACTGTTTGAATCTATAACCTTGCAGCAATTTTTAGTTAAGATAATTTCTAGATTTTCATATAGTAATTGTGAAATAGAAAGAAAGTTGTATTTCAAATTTCTAACAAGTGCCACATCCTTCAAAGTGTAGTGATCATTTACTTTAATCGAACCCTTAGCAATTATAGGAGTTGAAGATCTATTGGCAAAAGTAACATTCTCTACATGTGACACAAAAGAGAGGGGGGAGAACCAATCTTTGTTACTAGTCATGTGGCATGAGCAACCTGAATCCACAATCCAAATGTTCTCCTTCCTCAAACGTGTAACCTACATAGAAGCACAAACCGTCGACGACTCAATACTGGGGTTAGTCAAAAGGCATTTAGGAATCCAGTACTAAGTGACACGACATGCAGCAGGAAAAACACACGAAAGCTGAGATAAAACAGCAGGTTTATGAGCCAAAGTTTGAGGACTTTTGTACCCAACTAGTGACTTACGAGGTGTTACATGTGTAGCACAAAAAAAAACAGTAGCTTTGGGAGCAAACTTTGCATGTTTTTGACTCATAACACCAGGTTGCATGTTCCTTATATTCGGTTTAGCATGAGAAGCAACTGTTGTATGAGAGTTATGAGATCTAGCTTGTATTCTTTCCTTTTTATGTTGTTTAGCTAGTCTATAACAAAAATCTATGACATGATCATCTACCACAGTAGGTACAATGAAATTTAATTTTATGTTCATGTCTAGATGAGCAAGCAGCATGTTTATTAGCAACCGAATGACACAGCACTCCTGAAGATTTAAAAACCACTTCCTTTTGTTTAGGAGCTGTTTGAATCAAACCACCCCCTAATGACTTTACAATTTTAGGTGGATGTGCCTTAGCATGAGCACGAGAATCAAAACCTAAACCAGTTTTATCATTGCAAGACTTGGAAGAATTCAGCGGCAAGTTTAGGTCCTTATTTTCATTACGGAACCGATCTAATATCCTATGCATGTCATCAAGTTTACTGGACAGATCAAGGCAATTTTCACATGAAGTTTTTCCTTTTAATTTGCAATTAGAACAATTTTTAACTTCATGAGCACGTAAAGCATTGTCCAAAACGGATATTTCATCCATAGCATCATGTAGTTTCTTATCAAAATCATCACAAGTAGAACAATGCAAATCAATTGTAGAACAACTAGCATCTTTCAAGTTTTTATCATTAAGTGCAGCAAGCTCCCTGTTCTTTTCAATCTCTAATTCAAGTTTATCAAGTGTGGAGGTGTGTGCACTTCTTAGAGAGGACAATTGTTCATATATTAAATCACATGAAGAACAAGAATCATCGCTAGGAATCACATATTTCAAACGATTAATTTCATATTCTAGTGACTCAATTTTAACAGCATTGTCCCTAAGTTTTTTGTCCTTTTTCTTAACTATAACAGTGGCACGAGAAATAGCATGACACATTTCTTCACAAGTAGGACATATCTCTTCATTGTCGTTGTTGTGTTCTGCCTCCTCTATACTTGATCTTGACTTACCTGCCATGAAGCACAAGTTTGCCAAATCATCTTCATCTTCGTCACTTCCAATGTCCACATCACTCGAGCCAAGTTCTTGAAGTGCGGAGATAAAACTATTCACCAATTGGCGTCCTGTAAAACCCTTCTTTTTCTTGTTGTTGTTTGCAGAGGAGTGCAAGTTCTTCCTCTGGAAACTCTTCAATCTGTTCAAGGGTTAGAGAGGACAACAAATAAAGTGTTCCACAAGATGAAGATTGGTCGTAGCTAGGCATGTCACGATGAGAAACAAATGCAGGAGATTTGTTGGGGTTCTTACGTGAGATTATGTCAATTTTATGAGTTTTCAATTTAGAATATAGAACATCTAAAGTAAGTGTACTCATGACAGTAGATTAACGAATAGATGTGACTTAAATCTCCCAAATTTACATGTCTAATGCACTTAGTAATTGCCTAGCATTCTCGGCATCTGAAAAATTAATATTGACGCTACGGAAGTTGCTGAGAATTTTATTAAAGCAAGCAAAAGATTGTCGATGGACTCTCTGGTTGCATCTCAAAGCGCATGTACTCCTTTTGAACATGTCTTGCCTTACCTCCTCGATTGTGTTGGATCCTTCGTGTAGTCGCACAGTGCTTTCCACACATCATATGCAGATCGGAGATGAGCAACACAGTCGAAGTCGCTTTGAGTTAATCCTTGTATGATCAAGTTGCAAGCCTTGTTGTTGTTGTCGACATATCTCATATTTGTAGATGTGACTTGATCGTTTGACGGCACGTCAGAAGGCTTCTACACCTTTTCCCATATTGCAAAGCCTTGTGCCCGGATGAAAGCTTCCATACGTGCCTTCCAAACTTGAAAATCAATACCACTAAGGACACAAGGTTTTGCATAGTATTTCTCTATGATGATTAGTCAAAAACACTTTCAAATCATAAAAATTAGAGCACCGTAGCTCTGATACCAATTGTAGGATCTAAGAGCACGTGAAAGGCTACCAAAGGGGGGTGAATGGTAGATTAAAAAATTTTCAGCGGAAGCAACAAAAACCCCTCGATAGAAAATCAATCTGTTACAAAAACGTGTGTGCGACTAATCTAAACATGATCAATCATGAAAAAACCAGTATTGATTGTGGAGAATCAAGTCATGAAGACGTCACAACAAGAATCACAAAAATCCGTCGGGAAAAACTCAAGTTATGATTGAAAGATTGAACAAAGGTCAATCTGTTCTACTCGAGAAAAACCAGATCTGCAACACTGCAAAGAAACTCGTGTAAATCCAAAATAACAAATCCAATTACCGTGAAATTTTCAGAGATGATAGATAATCAAGTTTTGAAGACCATCCAAGAAGAATCACGTCAATTGGATCTGTAAAACTCGAATTATGATAAAACCACTGAAGCAAGGTAGTGTTGTGCAGAAACTCGACGAGAAAGACTTGACAGAAACAAGTCGGACGAACAAGGCACAAAAGCTCCTTTAGACCACGAATTTTATTGATCAAAACACAAAAGGAACAGCTTCAAAGTCGTACACTACGAGCTCTGGCCTCCCTTGCTTATATTACCAGCCTTAGGCCAACCAAATCCTAACTAGGACCCAAATCCTACTCAGATTCAACCAAAACTTTCCATAACTGCTCAAGACTCATCCATACGCAGATAGAAGCAATCTTAAGACTTCTAAACACCTTAGGAATGTATCCCACATTCTTAAAACAACTCAACTTTGTGACTCACACCAAATTCTATCATAACCAACTCAAATCTTTCCATATTTGAGTAATACCCGACTCAACCGCAGCCTGAGTCCATAACCTAGTCGGTTGGACCTTTCCGACCAATTCTTTATGTCCACATCTCTTCATCACGTCTTGGAACCATGTAGTCACGTGGAAACACCTTCCAATGACATCCAAAATACCTTCATATGCATTGCTCTTGATTCAAACATGTTGTGCGACCTCCCGATCTATTCAACCACAATTCCTCCCGAACTTGGTTGTTGAACCTCATCTTCTCCCTAATACTAGTTCAATGGATCCCGTCACCAGCCATGTCTTGAACTCAAGCAACATCTGGACATGAAAAAACAACCAATACTTCCGAGAACAAGTCCTTGACTTGACTCTTGTTAGTTCCGTAACCACAACACCTTACGTGAACACCTCACATAAGCATGTTGCAAACCATAGCAAAAACATTAACACCATGATCATCCAAAATACATCAAAAACTTAGTAAAATAATGCTAAACAAACTTTCCATAAGTGTAAAGCAAGTTCAAAACATTGCAAGGTAAAAGCAGAACCACTAAAATCTAGCATCGGACCTTGCCAAAGCTAACCGGATCTTGAAATGAAGCTTACCAAAGATAGCAGGACCTAGAGCCGGAGCTTACTAAAGCTTAGTATGACCTTGCCAAAGCAAGTCGAACCTAGACAAAGAAGTCAGACCTATCCAAAATAAGTCGGACCTAGACAAAGTAAGTCGGACCATATGTTGGACCCTGCCGGAGCTACCCAAAACAAGTCAGACCTATTTTTGGGCCTTGCTGGAGCTCGGACCTAGAGTCGGACCGTGTTGAAAAAGGTGTTTTGGAAGTATTCAAAACTTTTAACGTCAAAGCCAATGTATTTAGCACACATAGGTCGCACACCATCCCCTTGTTTCACTTCAATTCTGCATAGAACGCCTACATCTCCAAGGACAAGTGGAAATTGGTTAAATAGAAAGGTGATGTGTGCAAGAAATGATACTTCCTTCACATAATTGAGCTATATTGACGGGTGAGATTGGTATATAACAGTCGTCAACAACGACAAGTCTTCAAACCACTGTCAGAGGCAGCATAGAGGAGAAGCTTTAGATCTTTAGGATAAGATCACCCCGGGGATGCCTGTCGGGCCTCGGGCTTCACTTGTAAGGTGCCCATCCTTACTATAAAAGGATCGGATAGCCATCATTACAGGACGGACCTTTTAGACCCAAGTGAACGTACTATCAAGCAATACAACACACACATCATGGAGTAGGGTGTTACGCTCAGGCGGCCTAAACCACGTAAAATCATTGTCTCCCATCTCTCATACGCATAGCCTCACCTGAGGACTGAGCCCCCGCCGATCAAGAACCTCCCTGGGCTACTCTCAAAGCAGGTCCAGGGGAAGTGTCGCAAGAACACTTTGACGTTTGGCAATCCAGGTAGGGGGTTTTTTCCTCTAAAAAAGTGGTTGCACTTTCACCGTAATGGTGAACATCAAGCCTTTGGACGGCGGCAAGATCAAGCCGCAGAAAGTCGACCTACAGGTCGATGAAGGCATGGAAATGGAGTACCAAAAGCCTGAACGAGTCGTCAAGTTGGTCCACCAAGACAAGGACTCCGACACCAGCAGCAACCACGAGCATCGCAAGACATTCCACATACAGGACGATGAAGCAAGGTGGCATGCCGCATTCGTAAAGCACGGTACCAGTAGGCACTCCAGCGCTACCTGGAATGGTCTGTGCGGAGTAAAGAGCTCCAGGTGGGCGACCTGGTGCTGCTGCGCATACTTTCTCGAGAAGGGTCGTATAAACTCTCCCCCAGTTGGGAGGGCCCCTTCCGAGTGACACCGGTATCCCGCTCTGAGTGTGTCCGCATGGCCACGGAAGAAGGAGAGCCCCTCCCCAACCCTTGGAACATATAGCACCTATGTAAGTTTTACCCCTAGCATAATGGTAGGATAGTGTAGGGTGTCACGGAGGCTAGGAGCAGCACTCAGGACAACAAGATCCAGGAGGGTCAGGTCTAGAGTGTTTAGTCTACTTAGCTTGGTCCTGCACCCTAAGCATGTACACTCTGCCTCCCTTGTCATCTGGAGCGGGTCGTTGTCTTATTGTAAAGACTGTCTCTTCCTATGAATGTCAATTTGAAAGAATCACGGTGTTGCCCCATGGTTCTCTTATAATCATCTAATTACCTGTTAATTTTATGATCATCAAACTATGGTCATTTTTCACATATCATCTTCATATGCTCGATCAATGTTTCTCTATGTATCGCCCCTGGTGGAGTTATGCAATCCTACTACAGGCGGACTTGTTTGAGGTACCTGCAATGTGTTTCCTGATCTCACGGCTGCCCCCTTACTTGGGGTCATGTGGTGCCATATGGTCTCCCACGAAAGGCTTATGCCGAGTCGGAGGTCCAGGGTGTGTAGCCTGCTTAGTCTGGTCCTGTATCCTAAGCAAGCACACTCTTCATTCCAGCACTACGGCTAAGTACTAGGGGCTAGAAGGCTCACACCCTGGGTAAGGCAAGAGTCAGATCTCGGGCGCTAATGAACCGAATTACCAAAGCCCCACTTACCAGCCCAAGACCGTAAGACGTAACAAACTAAAGAGCAGAGAGAGGTAACCAACGAGCAAAATTATTCCTCCTCTGTCATGTGCGCAGGACATACAAGGCAGGTTGGTTCAAGCACAATCAGTAGTAGCATTGGCAGGGTTCATGCCTCCCAAGGGGCCCCGCCGTCGATGTTTCTACGCGTTGATAGATGGTGACGCCACAGCAGTCAGCTCCGGCACCTCCCAGGGGGCCCGCCGTCGACGTTTCTACGCGTTGACAGTGGGCAACACCAGAGCAGTCACCTCCGGCACCTCCCAGGGGGCCCGTCGTCGACGTTTCTATGCATCGATGATGGGCGCCTTCAGAGCATCCAGACCCGGCACGTCCTAAGGGGCCCGCTGACGCTCTTATACATAATGGCAACAAGTGCTTATTTGTGAGTACGCTCTCTCATTCCGCTTTTGTTGCTAGCATGGTTTCTTTGGTCTCCTATCAGCCAGGGGCCTGGCGTCGACGTTCTTCTTGTTGATGATGGATGGCGTCGGAGCATCCAGCTCTGACACCTCCCAAGAGGCCCGCTGTCGATGTTTCTACGTGTTGATGGTGGGCGACGCTGGAGCATCCAGCTCCGGCACCTCCCAAGGGGCTCTGCTATCGACATTTCTACGCGTTGATAGTGGGCGACGTCGGAGCAGTCAGCTCCGACACCTCCTAGTGGCCCGTCGTGGACGTTTCTACGCGTTGCCAGTGGGTGACGCTAGAGTAGTCAGCTCCAGCACCTCCCAGAGGGCCCCCCGTTGACGTTTCTATGCATCAATGATGGGCGCCGCCGAAGCATCCAGTCCTGGCACCTCTCAGGTGGCCCGCCGACGTTCTTCTACATTATGTCAACAATTGTTGATTCGTGAGTACACTCTCTCATTCCGCTTTTGTTGCTAACAAGGTTTCTTTGGTTTCCTATCAGCCAAGGGCCTACCGTCGACGTTCTTCACGTTGATGATGAATGGTGCCGGAGATTCCTCCATGCTTTTGGCATTTCCAACATTTGCGAATGAATTCCTTTGTGTTTTCATACATAGAAGGCTAATAGAATTCACTCTGCCAGATCTTTGCCTAGGTACGGTAAACACCATAGTGACCACCATAGGGGCCAGCATGGCATTTCTAAATGACGTTGGTGCCTTTGATTGATGGGACACGCCTTCTGAGAAGGCCATTAGCACAGACTCGATAGAGGTATGGGTCATCCCAAAGGTTTCTACGGCTCTCATAGATGAGTTTCTTTTTGTTTTCCCCTGGTGGTAAGTATCCTGTGACCATCAAGTTCATGATATCCTCATACAAGGGTGGGAGTCCGTCATCTTGAGTAGCATGTCATCTCGTAGGAAGTCATTGATAGGAACGTCCATGGTTTGCGTGACTTCCATACGTGAGAGATGATTTGCAATGGAATTCTCTACTCCTTTCTTATCATTGATTTATAAGTCAAATTCTTGGAGTAGAAGAATCCACCGGATTAGCCTTGGTTTAGCATCCTTTTTGGTGAGCAAATACTTCAAGGAAGCATGGTCTGTATAGATTATGACCTTGGCTCCAACCAAATAGGATATAAACTTATCGATAGCAAAAACTATAGCTAAGATCTCTTTTTCAGTCGTGGCATAACTGAGTTGAGCTCCTATCAGAGTTTTGCTAGCGTAGGCTATTGCATGATGTTTTTTATCCTTGATTTGGCCTAGGACCGCACCAACAGCAAAATCTCTAGCATCACACATGATTTCGAATTGCAACGTCTAATCAAGAGGTTGGATGATTGGAGCTAAGATGAGTGCCTTTTTTAGTGTATCAAATGATTTAAATCATCAAAATCAAAGTGAGCTTCCTTATCTAGTAGGTTGGTGAGGGGTCTAGCGACTTTTGAGAAATTTTTGATGAATCGCCGAAAGAACCCCGCATGACTTAAAAAGTTGTGGATTCCCTTAACATTAATAGAATGTAAGTTTTTCAAAAACTTCAATCTTTGCTTTGTCCACCTCTGTCCCTCTCTCGGACACTAAGTGCCCAAGAATGATGCCTTCTCAGACCATGAAATGGCACTTTTTCGAATTAATCACTAGGTCCTTTTCTTGGCATCTTTGTAAGACCTTGTCTATGTTTTCCAAACAATGATCAAAACTTTTTCGATAGACCAAGAAATCATCCATGAAAACTTCCATGACCTCCTCAATCATGTCAGAAAAGATAGACAACATGCATCTTTGAAAAGAGGCAGGAGCATTACACAGTCCAAAAGACATACGCCAGGAGGCATAAGTCCTGAAAGGACATGTGAATGTGGTCTTACTTTGATTGTGGGGATGGATTGGGATTTGATGATATCCCTAATACACATCAAGGAAACGTGTTTTGCCAACTGCTCTAACATCTTATCGATGAAGGGCAATGGAAAATGATCCTTCCTTGTAGCCTTGTTAAGTTTTCAATAATCAATGCACATCCTCCAACCCGTGATGGTTCATTGATGAATTAGTTCATTCTTCTCATTTTGAATGACTGTAATACCTCCCTTCTTAGGCACTACTTGAACTGGGCTGACTAATTAACTATGAGAAACGTGGTGAATAATCCCGGCATGCAGAAGTTTCAACACTTCCTTCTTGACAACTTTTTGCATCGCATTATTCAATCGCCTTTGAGGTTCCCTTGAGGGGACACTCTCAAGGTCAATAGGAATGCGATGGGTGCATAACGATGGACTAATTCCCTTGAGATCTTGTAGTGAACAGTCATAAACAACTCTATGCTTTTCTAGCATGGCTATGAGTTTGAGTGTCTCATCATCTGAAAGCTTATCACTTATGACGACGGGGGATTCTGAATTGTCATTTACAAAAGGCAAAACAAAGGCCCGGGGGTAAAATTTTTAGCTCAACAGGAGGTTTTGGAGAAAACTCTTCTTTTGGCAATTTTTCAATTGTCTCCTGAAATTCATCCTCCTCTCAGATGAAATCTTCTTCTCCTTCAATTTCAGGGGATGCCAAGAATTGAAGAGTCCTAACCTCCTCTATTGGTTCATCTTCGATGGGAGATTCTGCAGATGCGTTCTTGGAATGTAGGATAGGAATAGAGAACTTTCTCCTTCCAAGATTGACATTGAGGATTCCTTTCGAGGGAATTTCCATAAGAAATTTCTCAATGGGAATAGAAGCATAGAATGGTTGCCAAAGGTGAGGTCATCCAAAGGATTTCGAGCGACTCCTCAACTTCCGCATTCCATTCTCTTCTTAGAATAGAGGATAAATCCTTGACCATCTGTTGGACAAACACTCCATCAGGTGGGTCAGGTGGAGTTAGTGGCAATGATGGTTTCCTATAGCAACAGTACTTCGAGATATTACCAAAATCTTCAAATATTTCTCCCTCGAAGTAAAAGGGAAACTCCAAAGGTTGAATTTCTTCTTCATTTGCAGTTTCTGGTTCGGGAGTGGATTCTTGGGCAAGGATAAGCAATAAATAGGTTCATCCTTGTCCATAGATTTATCCTCGGATCTTAACACGACTTCCTTTTGAAGAGGCTCATTAAGACCCATAATGAAGGAAGAATTTTCTAGAATCTGATCTAGAAGATCCTTGCCTTTTTTTGGCGTCTTATGGAGGAAGGATCCTCTAGCTGTAATGTCAAGATGTAGGGCAGACTCTTTGTTCAATCCCATGTAGAAGTGATGCAAAAGCAAAGAATCAGGGGTTGAAAAATCTGGGCCGAAATTTATCTAAAGAGAAAACCTATCCCAAGTTGCACCTATAGATTCCTTATCCATCTGCTGGAAGCATAGTACTTCATTTCGTAAGGAAACAATGAGAGCAATTAGAAAGAAAGCAAGACAAAATTTGTCTCATAATTCACTCCAATTATCGTTTGTCTTCCCATTGTTGTGATTATACCATTGTTTGGCTTTTTCCTTGAGGGAAAAATGAAACAACTTCCATTTGAGAGTTTCCTATGTCATATCTTTGATTAGAAGGCATGAACACAATTGTTCGAACTCTCGTAGATGGTGGTAAGGGTTTTCACAATCCGTTCCTGAGAAGGATTGTTCCTAAACCATGGCTATAAAGCCAGGGCGAAGATCATAGCTACTAAAACAAATGGGTTCCACCGAAGGCGGTGGCTCACATAACTTAACCTTTGGGGCAGAATAAGAAAGAATGGTGGGATGCTCCATATATGTGGTGGAGGAAAGGAAAGGAAAGGTAAGAAGATGGATACGAGGGTGAACAAGGTTTGAAGATTAACAACAGCGCCAGAAATGCTTGTTGACATTTCTTACGTCACAGATAAAAATCTGCAAGCGCACAGAAACTGTTGCGTAGCACTTCCCCTTAAAAAGTATTCCCAAGGGTATCAAATCCAAGGAACGTGTGTGCTAATCTTACGAACTAATTCACCAAAGGACACAATGTTGTTAGGTAGGCGAGGAACAGCGAGAAATTCAAAATATTGATTCTAATTCAAAGATATTTGTGGTAGCTGCTTGCTTTGGGCACGGGTTTACCCCTAGCAATACTAGGACAACTCCCGCCAAGAGCCTATGGCATAGCCGAACATTGAGGATTACAAAGGACAGATAGGGCTCTCACCACCTACTGCCTACCTCTTCAATCTGTGGGTCTACGAGATATTCAATGTTGATTTCTAACCTAAGCACCATGCTTACATTCTAAATCACTACTCTACTTGTTTCGTACACAAAGCTACAACTAGAGCCTCTGATAAATTAAAGCAATGAAGCCACAAGTAACCACTTGCGCAAACTACCTTCAATTGGATATCAAATTGAGATGAATTTACAAAGGCTTACTTGATTTTGAATCAAACCTTTGTAGGGGTACATGTGTAGAAGAGAGAATTGACAAGTCCAAGCCTCCTCCTCCTAGACTCTTCACCACATTATCCTTCTACTTGACAACCTATAGGACTACTCTAAACCTTAGGAGTGGTATTCTAGTCTCAACTTTTGTTGTGTGTGAAGTGGGGTGTGGGGTGCTATTTATAGGTGGGGACGGGTCGGTTCCCACCACCAAATGCGTGGAAATCAGTAATCCCCGCCACCAGTAAGCCAGGAGGAGTTGACACGCGTCGATTGACCGAGTTTGGTGCCAGGATGACTTCGACCGAACTCCCTATTTGGTCAAAGTGTTTTTCTGACCGTTTCGCATGTGCTTTCTCCAGGTCACTACCAGGTGGGTCCCATTGACTGATATAGGTGATACACTGTTGGATGGCCTTGGGTACTACTATTTGTGGGCCATTTGATCCATGTGATGACACGTGGCATTGCCTGATTTGTCGAAATCCAATTTAATGGATTACTCCCTGCATGTCTTGGTATTTTTGTTTATTAATTCACCTACAAACAAATAAACACCAACACTTGTGGAATAAGTTAGTATTTAACCCTACCACCTTGTTGTGCTTCTCTTTTGGGCACATTATGAGGTGAATTGACGGTCTAAATATTGCATCTATGGACCATCAACACTACTCTTCCCCAAGCTACTCCCACACCCGGTCGAGCACAACCTGCGTTTGGTGCAAAATGGATTGAGCCGCAACAATGGCCTCAAAGAGGGGGATCAACGCAGCCATCGCTGCAGACGGCCGCCTTTCGGCCTCTTCGATCGACTCGATAGCAGCCACCAATGTCTGGGAATCCGAAGACACCCCTGTAGAAGCTTCGGGTAGGAGTGTGTCACCGCCCAACAACGAAGCATCTTCCCCTATTGTAGGTGTGTTGCCGACCGCCACTGGCGAGTTGCCGCCATGCGTGCGAACGACATCTGGGTCCAGCGCCATGTTGGCGGCGGGCATGTCTGCCTCACCCGAGCAACCACGACGACCAAGGCGGGTGCCTCGCCGCCCAGCACTACCTCAACCCCATCAACTCCTTGGGGTGTGGGGGTGCAAGGATTAGCCACAACTGTTGCAGCGTCGTTGGACCGGTGCATCCTCAAGCACAAGTTGTTCTGGAACGAGCATTGTTATAGTTCCAAAAGAGGTCGGGGCTGTCACGCCCACCTCTGGTAGCACCAAGGGTGCTATGCCGGCCGACGACACCCTGGAAAGCAAAAGTTGACCCTCATCAGAGCAAAAGAAGCAATGAAAAATAGAAGATGCAGAAACTGCGCCTTATCGGTAGGCCTAGCAGCTCTAGTGACCCTGGCCTCCCATCCTGCACGGCAGATTGGGGCCTCTTGGACCCGATGCCATGGCTGGCGCCACCACCTCTGGCTCTTGCTCCCGAGCGGCCTTCTTCGGCGCAATCAGCGGTGTGGATCCTTCCACACCCCTTTCGAAGTTGTTGTCGTTGTCTTCTCCCCGCCCATCGTCAGGGCGCCTCCAGTTTAGGGGCCCCCAGCCAAGGAATGAGCGTCCATGGCACCTCCAGAGCCATCGTTGGGACTGAATTTCAGGTCGATGACAGAAGTACTGATTGCTCCGGGCTCTTCCTGATGGGAGACTAGGGCACCATCCCTCACACCAGCTTTAGCCTTTTCTCCTCGAAGGCGGGTGCATCCCTGGTCGAACCTTCACCACTCGACTTGGATGGATGGCTGGAACATCTGGCCTACGTAAGGGACCTCTTCCCCAGCATGGGGACGGGCACCGGCTTGCTATCCCTCCCCCTGTCGGGGACATCGTGGTCCTCTCTTCCTCCCCTGCTAAAGGACGTGGGGTGGACCCTGATCCTTGCTGGCCCCCAGCGTGGCTCTGCTCCAGGACGGTCAAAGCTAGGGATGGTCCTCCGGCCTGAAAAAGGTCAAAGACATTGACCTTCGGCATCTGACTCTGCACTTCGTCCCTCAGATCAGGGGTCATGTAAAGTGGCAAGCAGGAAGCTAGGATGGAGACGTTCTCATCATCAATCAGGTCGCAAGTCACCGTCTTCAGCATCCCCACCAGCATCTGAGGGCTTGGGTCAGAAGAACCGTCCAGCCGGCACGGGTCGTACACGCCAGAGTAGACCCAGGCCCTGTACTAGCGCTGTTGGAGAGGGGCAATGCGGCGGGACAAGAAATCTGCCAACACCATCAGGGAGGTATAGCTCCCTTGTACCAAGAGTCTAATCCTTTTCAACACTGGCATATACTCCTTCTCTAGCTTCTGAAACACTTCCTAGGAAGAGGGCTCGAAATTTGGGTCCTGAGTGGGCAGCTTCAAAAGGGCATGGGCTTCGGTCCGCATGATCGCCCGGTCCTCCCTCCAACGGCTCCACTTGGATCCTTTGAGGGGCGCAATTTAAATCTTGGAGGTATTCTCTCGGTGTTGGAAGTAATAGGCCCTCACCTAGCTTGTTGAACTCTTTTTGGTGGTCTTCATCACGAAGAAGAACCAGAACAACCCCACCTTAGGCAGAAGGCCCACGAATGCCTCACAGAAGTGGACGAATACGACGGCCACAGCGATGGAGTTCAGTGACAGGTGATGCAGCTGCAGGCCGAACTCCCCCAGCAATGAGAGGAAGAACGAGGACATCGAGAGCCCGAGCCGCGTAGCCACATACACAATGAAGAGAACAGCCTCGTCTTTGCGCAAGTCATGAACAAAGGGAGATCCGCAGTGGATCATCTATCTTTGCTTTGTGCCCGACCAGCCAAGCAGCGGCCTCATCGACATCAGTTCCTCTTCCATCTTGGCATGGGGAGGAAGCAGCATTGAGGCCATTGGAGCAGGCGAAGACAAGAAACTTTGCAGGTCATGAAGGCTCGGGCGCTCAAGGAAGAAGACGAAGGCTTGGGCATTGGAGAGTGAGTAAGGAATGAACTGACTTTACCTACAAAGGTTTCTGTCGGTACCCTAAAAACCGTACACCCCCTGAGGTTACAAAGATCTCGAGGGAAGGCCGTCTACTTGGATTGAAGACCCTCGGAGGCCCACTTGTCAGACATGACCGGACCTGCTTCTCCAACATGGTTAATCTCTAGGTCACCACGTGTACTGCCAAACCGGAGCTACCGCCCACAAGGGGGAAGCTCCGGGCCAGGTACCGAAATGGCACCTCCGGACTTAACCCCTGACCGAGAGAAGCTCCGGACCTAACACGTGTCAGGTCGCCCCGGAGCTACCTGCTTCCCACAGCAAGCTTCGGAGCTGCCACATGTCCAAACGTCGAAGCTGGCAGCCTCTAACCTCCGGAAGACCTTGTAACGGCTCCGGATCTTCAAAGGAGAGCCAAGGACTTCAAGACCCGATTAAGCGTCATTAATGCCATATTAATGACGCTTAAGCGGATGATCTTAACACCAGTAACGGCACTGTCGGAACCCGTTACAGAATCATTAACAACAATTAATCGTGTATCAATACTAGTAATCGCCGGGGCCACATGTTGGGCCAGGCTAGCTTGTAACGGCCTGTCCTTGTACTATAAAAGGACAGGCTGACGATACACTCAGGACGGACGTTCACAGACATTGACAAGCAATCATACGTGACAAGCTAATACAACACCAACACACCCGTGGAGTAGGGTATTACGCTCAGGCGGCCCGAACCACGTAAATCTTTGTGTCTCCTGTGTTAAACTGCAATTCACCTTCTTGAGTCTCCGCGCGCCCACACCGAACCACAAACTCCTTCAACACTTTAGCAGTGTCAGGAGATCTGCCGACTCCAACAGTCGACAATTGGCGCGCCAGGTAGGGGCGCCTGAGATTTTCGAGAATGGTGAACTCCGCGGTTGGATCATCCAACGGCCAACCTGCTGCTCAGGCTGTTGGGGGCGATCCCTCCAACAGGCAGCCACCAGCAGGAGCCTCAACACCAGCAGGAGCCACACTCCCACCACCACCATCTTCTCCAGCAAATCGTGCTGGGCAACGTGATGGTGCGCCGGCGTCACTTACTGCGTTGGCAAGTCATGACAACCCGGAACACGCGCTCCATGCAGCGCGTGCTCTTCTCCAACGTCCACCACCTCCGGATGCATCTCGAGATGCAATGGAGTAGTGGAGGGCCGATGTGGAGCATTTGGTCGCAGCAGCGGCCGAACGCCTCAACAACCAGGGTCCTCCTCCTTCGGGACGAGCCCCATCGCAGCGGCGGACTTTGTCTGGAAGACTTGGTCCGCACGTCTCCAACAACAGGAGACGATCTGCATCACAGCAGGTGACGTCGTTGCCCTCTGGGGCACGACGCACCCATACGGTATCCAGGCTTTCGACTCATGACCTCCGGGCGGAGCTTGATCGCCTATACCGCCAGCAAGATGGTCGTGTCCATATTGAGCGAGCTCGTGAAAGACGGGAAGCTCAGGACCTTTCTACTCTGGAAGGGGTAGGAGGAGGCTGTTCAGCCCTAGCCATGCACCTACGCATGGTTAGATGGCCACAGAAGTTCCGGCCACACCTGCCGGAAAAATTCGACGGGACTGTCAACCCCGCTGAATTCCTTCAGATATACTCCACTGCAATCTTGGCAGCTGGAGGAAACGAGGCTGTAATGGCCAATTACTTTCCAGTGGCCTTAACTGGGACCGCCAGGTCCTGGTTTATGAGCCTTCCACCCAACTCTATCAACAGTTGGGAGGAGCTGTGCCGTCAGTTCACTGCCAACTTCGGGAGTTCATACACCCGACCAGGCACTGAACTGGACCTTTTTGCGGTTGTGCAAAAAGGGGGAGAATCTTTGCGGTCCTTCATCCAGAGGTTCTCTCAGGTACGCAACACAATCCCTTCTATCTCAAGTGCTTCTGTCATTGTGGCATTCAGACAGGGCGTACGGGACAAGAAGATGTTGGAGAAGCTGGCAATCAAAGAGATCACTAGCGTCACGGAACTCTTCAGCCTGGCAGACAAATGTGCCAGAGCTGCGGAGGGCCGTGAAATGCACTCAAAACCAGCCTCGGAGGATCACAAGAAATCCTCCAAAGAAGAAGCCGCTACCTCCGGGGGTGGCAAGAAGAAAAAGAATACCAACGGCAAGAAGAAGCCGTCGGTCGGCACATCCAACGTTGCAGCTGCTGCAACTCCGGGTGGCCGGGGGCCACGCCCCGAGAAGCGACCTCGACCGTCTTCCGAAGATGGTCGCAAACCCAAAGTGTGGTGTCCCATTCACAAAACGGGCAGCCACGGTTTGGAAGAGTGTCGGGAGGTCCAAAACCTTGCCGAGCGCTACAGCAAGCGTCGGGAAGGGTCCCCTTTCCGACAGAGGGAAGGAAAACAGAAGGTCGATGAAGCTTCGGCTGAAGAGGAGTTAGGGTTTCAGGACCCCAAAAAGGTCCTGAAGGCCGTCTACACCTCCGTCGACGATGACTCTGACGTCTCTGACAACGAGCGTCGGAAAACCATGAACACCATTTTTGGTGGATCATGGGACATCACCTCCCGTCGCGTCATCAAGACTATGTGGCGGGATATGGCCGCTGTAGCTCCTACAGCTAGATCGGAGCCACATCGAAAGTGGATGGACACATCCATCACTTTTGATGCTTCGGACTGTCCTCGAAGCATGGTCGGAGCTGGACAGTTACCTTTGATGGTATCTCCCACCATCAATAACATCCAGCTCCATCATGTTATGGTGGACGGAGGTTCGGGGCTGAACCTCATAAGCTTTGAAGCTTTTACCAAGCTTCAGCTCCGACCTTCAGATCTCCAGCCCTCTCGACCTTTCTCCGGAGTAGGTCCGGGGGCCATTACCCCACTCGGAGCTATAACTCTCCCCGTTACCTTCGGGACACGGGAGAAGTATCGCACCGAGAAGTTGGTCTTCGACGTCGCTCAGATCAACTTACCATTCAACGCCATCTTGGGTAGACCTGCCCTATACAAATTTATGGCAGCTGCTCATTATGGATACCTGGTGTTGAAGATGCCAACACCAGTAGGCGTTCTCCGGATCCGCGGAGATCACACCGCCAGAGTAACTGCTCTGGAGGAGCTCCATGCACTCACCACGGCGCAAGAGGAGGACTCCAGACAGGAGCAAGCTCCGAAACCCCCGAGCATTCGTCAACGAGGCTCAACCTCTGCACCCCGTGTGCAGCCAAGCGGCGACACCGACATTCCCGTCAAAGTCGTCCAAATTGGTTCCGATGCCGCTCAAACCACTCGTATATCGGGAGGGTTGAATGACAAATAGGAACTCGCGCTCATCACTTTCCTCCGGGCTAATGTTGACGTGTTTGCCTGGCAACCGTCACAAATGCCTGGGATCCCCAGGGAAGTGATTGAGCACAATCTGAAGATTTACCCCAATGCTCGGCCTGTGCATCAGAAGCCTCGGAAGCAATCTGTAGAGCGGCAGAACTTCATCCGACAAGAAGTGAAGAAGTTGCTCGAAGCCGGATTCATCCGAGAAGTCTTCCATCCAAAATGGCTGGCGAACCCAGTCGTTGTGCCCAAGGCCGGCGGGAAGCTTCGGATGTGCATCGACTACACCACACTGAATAAGGCATGTCCAAAAGATCCATTCCCACTACCTAGAATAGATCAGATAGTGGATTCCACCTCCGGGTGTGAGTTACTGTGTTTCCTAGACGCATATTCTGGGTATCATCAAATCAGGATGTCTAGGGAGGATGAAGAGCATACTTCATTCATCATAGTAGATGGATTGTATTGTTACACAGCCATGCCGTTTGGTCTCAAGAATGCAGCTTCAACTTTTGTACGAGCTATGTACAAAACTTTTGAAGAACTCATCAGAGACATAGTGGAAGTGTACGTCGATGACATCGTGGTCAAGGTCAAGAACAAGGAGTCCCTCTTGGAGACCTTGCAGGCTGTCTTCGACAAGCTGCGGGCCACCCGCACGAAGCTAAACCCGGACAAGTGTGTCTTCGGGGTTAGCTCCGGAAAACTTCTTGGTTTCCTGGTAAGTCATCGGGGCATAGAGGCTAATCCGGCGAAGATAAAAGCCATTGAAGACATGCGGCCACCAACCCGCATCAAAGACGTCCAAAAGTTAACTGGGTGTCTAGCGGCCCTCAGCCGGTTCATATCAAGACTGGCGGAACGGGCACTTCCCTTCTTCAAGTTGTTGAGGAAGTCCGGACCATTCCAATGGTCCGAAGAAGCAGAGAAGGCATTCCAGGAGCTGAAACAGTTCCTCACCACCCTACCAATTCTGGTAGCTCCAAACCCTGGTGAGCCTTTGTTGCTTTACATTTCAGCTACTGACGAAGTCGTCAGTATGGTTCTGGTTGCGGAGAGACCGGAACTACCCCATACTCAGGAATCCAGACCCCTTCAGGAGGGTCCGGAGGTTCCTGAAAGTGAGTCTGGGTCCCAGATCCCAGACTCAAATCCACAAGAAGTCACTTCAGAAGACCCAGACTCCTCTAAGAGGGTCCAGGTCATTTCTGAAGAAGCTCCGGGTTCTTCCAGCCAGGACCCAGAGGTCCCCGAAGAGAATCTGGACTCCTCCGACAGGGTCCGGATCAATGAAGAGGAAGCTCTGGACCCTTCTGGGAGGGTCCGGACCATTCAACGCCCAGTATACTTCATCAGTGAAGTATTACATGATGCCAAGACTCGATATCTAGAGGTGCATAAGCTGCTTTATGCAGTTCTTATTGCCTACAGGAAGCTTCGACACTACTTCCAAGCTCACAAAGTCTCGGTGGTGACCTCCTATCCACTTCGAGCGATCTTGCATAATCCCAATTCAACTGGGAATATTGCAAAGTGGGCAGCGGAATTGGCTGAATTCGATCTCGAATTCATTCCGAGGCAAGCAATCAAGAGTCAAGCGTTGGCAGATTTCGTGGCGGAATGGACTCCCTCTCCATCAAACCCTGGGGACCACAGTGAACAGAAGACAGAGCATCAAGCTCCAACCTTCACCGAGCCTCACTGGACCCTCTACTTCGATGGCTCCATGCAGAAGCAGGGGGCTGGAGCTGGAATCCTTCTCCTTGCACCGACTGGGGAGAAGGTAAAATACATGGTACACCTTGACTTCAAGGTGACCAACAACATGGAGGAGTATGAAGCACTCATCTATGGACTAAAGGTGGCATTATCATACGGTGTCAAGCAACTGCTGGTAAAAGGAGATTCACAGCTCATCATCAAACAGGTGAAGGGTGAATGCTCCTGCAATAATCTCCAGCTAGCTGCTTACCTCCTTGAAGTCCAGAGGCTTCAGAAGGACTTTGAAGTCCTAGACCTCCACCATGTTCAGCGTGCCCACAACGCTGAAGCCGACGAACTCTCGACGAAAGCGTCAACCGGAGCTCCAGCTCCTGAAGGAACTTTTGTCCGGAGATTGTCGAAACCCACAGTTCAGCCTGCCGAACTGAATGAAGGGGGCGAGATCAGCATCCCGAAGCTGACGGTCCCGATGGCCCTGTTACCATGGCAGCCATCAAGGGTCGTAGGTGCTGCCGGAAGCTCCGAGCAACCCAGCACGCAAGACTCAAATGCTCAAGTCAGTTCCGATGCATGGATCTCGGAGATCCGGAACTACTTGAAAGACAACATCCTTCCTGACGATGATGTATCCGCTGACCGGGTAGTCAGATTGGCTAAAAGATACACGTTGGTAGAAGGGGATCTCTACCGGCGCGGTGCCAACGGCATCCTAATGCGGTGCATCACAAGGGAAGAAGGCTGCGAGCTCCTCGCAGAAATCCATGGAGGCGAGTGTGGGAACCACGCATCTTCCCGCACGCTGGTCGGAAAAGCCTTTCGGCATGGCTTCTACTGGCCTACAGCGCTCCAGGATGCCACTGAGCTGGTGAAGAAATGCGAAGCATGCCAATTTCATGCAAAGCAAATTCATACACCTGCTCAGCCCTTACAAATGATACCTCCTACATGGCCCTTCGCTGTGTGGGGGATGGACATCTTGGGACCCTTCCCAAGAGCCGTCGGAGGTTACAAGTTCCTGTACGTCGCCATTGACAAGTTCACCAAGTGGCCGGAAGCAACTCCAGTTGTGACGATCAACAAGCAATCTGCTATCAACTTTCTGCAATCCATTGTAAGCAGATTCGGAGTCCCAAACAAGATCATCACTGATAATGGGACTCAATTCACAAGCTCCGCATTCCAAGGATATTGCGAAGACCTCGGCATACAAGTTTGCTACGCCTCCGTAGCTCATCCAGCCAGCAATGGCCAAGCCGAGAGAGCAAATGCAGAAATCCTTAAAGGACTCAAAACGCGCACCTATGAGCGCTTGAAAAAACACGGAGCCAACTGGATCGAAGAGCTTCCGCCCACTCTATGGGCCAACAGGACTTCTCCAAACCGGTCAACCGGAGAAACACCCTTCTTTCTGGTGTACGGAGCTGAAGCAATCCTTCCTCCGGAAATCACCTTGGGTTCGCTCTGGGTCCGGACCTTCGACGAAGCCGCGCAGGACCAGCTCCGGCGTGAAGACCTAGACCTCCTCGAGGAGGGAAGGTGCCAAGCGGCTGTTCGGAATGCCCGATATCGCCAAGCTCTACGGCGTTATCACCAGCGGCATGTACACAACCGACAGCTCGAGGAAGGCGATCTGGTGCTACGGAGAATACTATCCAGAGAAGGGTTAAACAAACTCTCCCCCGGCTGGGAGGGGCCCTTCCGAGTGATCAAAGTATCCCGTCCCGGAAGCTTTCGCTTGGCTACCGAGGATGGGACACCTCTCCCAAATCCTTGGAACATCGAGCACCTCCGTAAGTTCTACACTTAATTCCACGGAGGTGAGTCTTAAGTAACTTGAGATGTATGTTATAGAGTCATTGTACAGAGTCGGGTAGTTCCTCCGGGAGAGCAGCCGGACCTTTCCCGAAAGGTCTGCAAAGCTCATGCAGCACTTGTCACAGTCTCCGGACTAAAAGTGTGGCTAACTACCCTGGGTCAAACGAGAAACCAAACACACTTAGCCTGGTTCCGTACCCTAAGAGTGTACTTGTTTCCCCTGTACCCCGGACCTATAATGAAAGACATCTTCATGTGAAATAGACTCCACGTGCATTCATTTTGTGCAGGCTCGACATTTTTATTTTTCTCTTTCTTGTCTATAACAGAGACGTGCAATTCTTAAGAAATTTTAGTTTGACCGGTTTATATACGATTCGAGTTGCATTGTCAGATCTTTTGGATTTAAGTATCGTTTATGGCCAACTCGCCTGAAAGCCGCCAAGCCAATCTAGGGCCGGAGTGTGCTATCGACTTAGCCTGGTCAAGCACCCTAAGTACGCCACTCTACCTACACCCCGGCAGGCCGAAGTAAGGCGGGTCCATGGACAATTGGATCTAAGAGAAAAGACAACGCATCCGGTTGTATTTAAAATCGCGTTCAACTTAAAATTTCCTTGAGAATCATAAGCCGCGACGAAATTATAGACAAGGAACGAATTTTACCTTTTTTCTTGGCTTAAGTGTGCAGGAAAAATAAACTCTACGTTGATGGAGAAAAGCCGGAGCTAACCAAGCTCTGACTCCCTCAAGGGGGTCAATCGTCGACGATGAGTAAAAGATGGTGAGAAGACCCCGTAAATGGAGTCTGCTGCCAACAAACCAAGTGTTGGCAAAGGTCACTGCCGGAGCTACTAAGCTCCGACACCTCGGAGGACTAACTATCGACGCTCTACGTGTTGATAGAGGCTATTGCCGGAGCTACCAAGCTCCAGCGATGGACAATGTCGGAGCTTCTAAGCTCCGACAACCTCAGGGGACCTTCACTATCGAAGACTTCGGACCTAAATTCTACAAGTTCGGAGCAAATTCGTCTTCAACAAAACTCAATATTCTTTTGGTACATGTTCACAATCAAATTGTGTACATATACCAGGGGGCCAAGTGAAGATAAAGATGTTGAAGACAAAAAATGAAATTCACAAAAATTTGGGGATTTCATTCATCTGGAGACAAGGGATTACAAAATTGAGGAAGAAGAAGAGAAAATACAAGTGAGAGCTAAAGAGATGGTCCTAGACCCTATGGAAGAATTCGGCGACCTTCTGGGCGACCTCCGACACGCTGGCTCGTGTAGCTTCGCCTTCTCCTTCGACGGGGCCTTCAAGCACCGGGTCCAGAGGAAATTGAGGGTTCCGGCTGGTGTAGCACGTCAGCACATATTCTGTGACGTTCCTCGCCAGGGATTGCCCCTCGACCTCCAGTTGGTCCGCGATGACGTTGCCCACCTTGGAGAGCTTGCTACCTGCTGCGCTCAACGCCTGCAGCGCAAGGTCCGGCTCCGGCTCCGGATCATCCGGGCGCACGGGGCTGAAACCCATCGGCGTCAGCGCATCATTGGCCTTGCCCAGGAACTCCCAAATCTGCAGGGAGTCCGCCGTCCTCAGGCTCTTCACCTCTTCCAGGGATCTCTTGGCCGCCGTCAGTTCGGAATTCTCACGGGCGAGGCGCTCAACTTCTTTTGCGTTTTGCTAAATCTTTGCAGCAACCCGCCTCTCAAGTCTTCCGAGCTCCTCCTCCCGGAGGTGGATCTTGTTCCGATGATCGACCAGGTCCTTCTCCCTAGCCTCCACTTTCTTCTCCCGGGAAACAAGGGCACACTCGTATTCGTAGAGTTCCTGCCCCCGCACCCAGGTCTTCTCCTCTTCCTCGAGGCAGCGCTCTTCCAACTTCTTAGTGCGCTCCTCGAGGCCCTTGTCAGCCAGAGCTACTTTCTCGGCGAGCTCCTCCTCCCTCCTCAGGACGTCATCCCGCAGCTCCAGGAGTTTTTGCTCTTCGTCCTCGAGCCGTCTCTCCCTCCCTTCGAGTGCCTCTCAGCGCTTGATGAGTGCGGCGTTGATGGCCTCAAGCTGCTCGTGCCGAGCATTGGCCGCGTCGTTGGCAGCCTTGGCCTGATCGTGGATCTCCCGGGATTGAGCGTCGAGGGCATGAGTCATGCTCTCCCTGTCATCCAGCAGCTTACCCCAGTACTCCAGGCGGATCTTCTCCCGCTTGATCCACTCCTTGTCGTCCGCTAGCCTCGACTGCGCCAGCTTAGTCTCGAAGTGGAGCCGATTACGCCACCGCCTAAGGGTTTGGCGCTCCTCTTCAAGAGTCTTGCTATCGTGGAAGAAGGCCAGTTAGACCTGACGTAGACTGGAGCAGGCGTTGTCGATAGACATCGACAGCGGGATGGGCTCCAGACCTGTTGGGGTCTCCTCCGCTGGTTCCAGCGGGTCTTCACATACAAAAATTGGGTCCCACTCTACGAGAGTGGAACCCTGAGCTTCCAAGGCACTAGGGCCGTCCTCCAGGATGGCCTCAGTCGCCATCGAAGAAGGCCCCGTCGCCAAGTCTTCATTCACCCCCTCGGGCAAGGGGCCAGCGACTTCGCTTGGGCACTCCGGCTCGGCCGCAGGTACCATCAACGTCGTCGCCTCCGGAACAGGAGCTGCTACAGGCTCCGACCGGGACACCTCTTCTGAGGGAGGCTCGAGCTCCCTCGCCTCTTCAACCGCCGGCTCTGTGACCGGCGCTCCAACAATAACCGGCTCAGCGACCGGTACTTCGGAGGTAACCGGCTCAACTGTCGGAACTACCTCGACTTCCGGCTCGCATGCCGGAGCTTCAGTCACCTCCGGCTCAATCGCCGGGGCTTCGACAAGTTCCGGCTCCGAGGCCGGGACTACTACTACTTCTGGCTCTACAGCCGGAGCTTCCACTACTGCAGCACCAGGACCCGGAGCTTCAACTTCCGAGACAAGTGCCACTGGCGTGTCTTCACTCCCGTGGTCCGGCGCTACCACGGGAAATTCTGGAGACGAGTCGAGGTTCATGACCACGACAGCCGGCGCCGAAGCTGTCGCAGCCTCAGCCACCACCTGGGGCGGCACTGGGACAGGAGCAGAAACTCCCACGGCCTCAGACATCGTGGACGAGGGTGGAGCTTCACTCCCCTTCTTGGGGACGCTGCAGGGGATGGATAAAGAAAATTAACAAACAATCGCTACAATTAAAAAGTTAACCAAGGTAAAGATCAAAAATTACCTTGGAAGGCTTCCGCACCAGCTTGCGCGGAACCTTTTTCCCAAACGTTCCGGGCTGGCCATGGTCGGCGTAGGAGCTCCGGGAGGCCCCCCAGAACTTGCCGTAGCCACGGGCGTTTCCCGGGTCGAGGCTCTCCTCGATCGGGAGGAACCCCTGGACCTGGAGGCTCCCACCGTCCCAGGTGCCGGAGTCGTGCACCCGGAGCTAGCACCCCAGGAGGGCTCCACCACGGGGACAGACGCGCTCCGGGAGGATCCCACTGTAGGAACAGTATCGTTCCGGAAGGACCCCACTACGGGGACAGTCGCCACGGCGGCAGAAGATCTTTCCCCCTGGGGAGAAGGAACCGAGGCGGAAGTAGCGGGCCTGACGGACCTTCCGTCGGCATGTCGTAGCTTCCTCTTCCGACTCTCCGGCTCCTCCGCCAGCTCCTTGCCCTTGCCGATGACCTCGACCCTCGGCTGTGGAGCAGGGACCGAGCCGTCTTCGGGCACTCTGGGGATTGCCACCCGGGTGGTTGGTCTTCTCTCGACGACACCAAGGTCGTCAAGCGCGGGCATCGTCCGCCGGAGCTCCTGCTGAACTCCACTTCCATGTTCAGGGGGAGAAAGGCCGACGGTGGAGTCAAGTCATCACTGTCGACGTCGATGTCGTGCTGGAATTTCTTGAGGTGGAACTCCAAGGCCTTCCCCACCATGTTGGACTTCAACCCGGTCTCAACCCGGTCCTCGTCCATCACGCTGTTGAGGGCCCAGGCGAGCTTCTCCCTCCTCTTCAGCGGCGCCCACCTGTTGGCCAGAAAGTTGCAGAACACCGCCTGGGGAGTCAATCCTCCCTCCACGCATCGGCGGATCCTGGTCAGGGCAGGGTCGAAAGCTTCCGCCAGCACCGGAACTTCACTCCATATCGACGTGTCGATGCCGGGCAGACCGTCTGGCAGCTCCAACCGCTCATGCTCCTCCACCCTGACGACTATCCAATCTTTCTTCCAGTCATCCCACTTCCCGAAAGGGAACGACCGGAGGTACTTGAATGGGCACTTCTTGCGCTTCACGAAGTAGTAGAAGCCAAGGTACTCATTGCTCCGGCCGGTGGTGTGAACGGTGAAGAAGGTTCGGAAGAGCTCGACGCAGGGGGGGATGCCCACCCACATCTCGCAGAAGTGGACAAAGATGGACACGAGGAGAATGGAGTGAGGGCCAAGGTGGTATAGCTGCAGACCATAGAAGTCTAGGAGCATCAAGAAGAAAGAAGAAAAAGGTGGGATCAGCCCCACCATGGCGTACGAAGAAAAGTACACCATCTCGCCAGCGCGCTCCTTCTCAAAGGGGAGCTCTCCGCCAGCACGGACCAAGCGGTTGAAGAAGTCCGAGGACCACCCCATGAGGGCCCGGACCTTCTTCAAATCGTTGTCAGTCTTCAGGCGACTCTCACGCAGACCCAACTCCATCGCGGCACAGCTAGGCAAGAGAAGAGGAGCGAAGTACGAGTCGGGAGTTTGAGCGCAAGATCAGATGAGAGGCGTAAAGAACTCCCGACGGTGCACGCTTTCCTTCTTAAGTAAGCCCTCGCAACGCTTGGGTGGAAATTGCAGGGAAGTCGAAGATACTACTCAAGAATTCAACCCAGCCGATGACAAGAGGGCCCGGGATCACCCCGACGATCAAGTCGAAGCTCTTACCCAGGCGAACGGTTGTCATCACGAGGCGGGAAACCCAAAGGCGGCGGCCTGACAGGGCACGCGGAACCGATACGGTTTTTGTATCGGGAACCGGTGACCTTCAATTGCGTGAGATCCACACGTCAAAGATCTCATCTGCCGCCTGAGGTGCGCCACGCGGCGGGATCTAACTGTAAAACCTTGCCAACGGCACCTCCAAAGACCCTTGAAGACCCAGTTCAAGAGTCGCAAGGATGGACCCACCTCCGACGGAACGACTTCACCCCAGTGACCTTCCTCGGAGGTAGGTCCAGGGGGCCACTGTCGGTACCCTAAAAACCGTACACCCCCTGAGGTTACAAAGATCTCGAGGGAAGGCCGTCTACTTGGATTGAAGACCCTCGGAGGCCCACTTGTCAGACATGACTGGACCTGCTTCTCCAACAAGGTTAATCCCTAGGTCGCCACGTGTACTGCCAAACCGGAGCTACCGCCCACAAGGGGGAAGCTCCGGGCCAGGTACCGAAATGGCACCTCCGGACTTAACCCCTGACCGAGAGAAGCTCCGGACCTGACACGTGTCAGGTCGCCCCGGAGCTACCTGCTTCCCACAGCAAGCTCCGGAGCTGCCACGTGTCCAAACGTCGGAGCTGGCAGCCTCTAACCTCCGGAAGACCTTGTAACGGCTCCGGATCTTCAAAGGAGAGCCAAGAACTTCAAGACCCGATTAAGCATCATTAATGCCATATTAATGACGCTTAAACGGATGATCTTAACACCAGTAATGGCACTGTCGGAACCCGTTACAGAATCATTAACAACAATTAATCGTGTATCAATACTAGTAACCGCCGGGGCCACATGTCGGGCCAGGCTAGCTTGTAACGGCCTATCCTTGTACTATAAAAGGACAGGCCGACGATACACTCAGGACGGACGTTCACAGACATTGACAAGTGATCATACGTGACAAGCTAATACAACACCAACACACCCGTGGAGTAGGGTATTACGCTCAGGCGGCCCGAACCATGTAAATCTTTGTGTCTCCTGTGTTAAACTGCAATTCACCTTCTTGAGTCTCCGTGCGCCCACACCGAACCACAAACTCCTTCAACACTTTAGCAGTGTCAGGAGAGCTGCCGACTCCAACAGTCGACAGTTTCCTTTTGATTACCCCCACGACGCTTGAGCACATCATGCGGGTGGCCTAGGCCCAGCACGCGTTGCTTAACCCGCAGCACCCTGTTGACATTTCTTACGTCATAGATAAAAATCCGCAAGCGCATAGAAACTGTTGTGTAGCACTTCCCCTTAAGAGAGTATTCCAAGGGTATCGAATCCAAGGAACGTGCGTGTAATCTTACGAACTAATTCACCCAAGGACACAAAGTTGTTTTGTAGGCAAGGAAGAGAGAGGAATTCAAAGTATTGATTCTAATTCAAGAGAATTTACAGTGGTTGCTTGCTTCGAGCACCGGTATACCCCTAGCAACACTAGGACGACTCTCGCCAAGAGCCTATGGCATAGCCGAACGTGGAGGATTACTATGGACAGATAGGGTTGTCACCACCTACTGCCTACCTCTTCAATATGTGGGTCTATGAGATATTCACTAGTGATTTCTAACCTAGGGACCACGCTTACGTTCTAAATCACAACTCCAGTTGTTTCAAACACAAAACTACAACTAGAGCCGATAATAAATTAAAGCAATGAACCCACAAGTAACTACTTGTGCAAACTAATATGAATTGAGAATCAAACTTGAATTGAATTAACAAAGGGCTTACTTGATTTGAGTACACCTTTGTAGGGATACAAGTGTAGAAGAGGGACTTGACAAGCCCAAGCCTCCTTCTCCTAAACTCTCACCACACTCTCCTTCTACTTGGCACCCTCTAGGACTACTCTAAACCTTTAGAGTGGTATTCTATTCTCAACTTTGATGTGTGTGTGTGTGCGTGTGTGTGTGTTAAGTGAGGTGTGGGGTTCTATTTATAGGGGGGGGGGGGGGGGGAAGGGTTGGTTCCTGCCACCAATTGCATGAGAATCAGTCATCCATGACTTCTTCAAGTCAGGAGGAGCCAACATGTGGCGTTTGACTATGTTTGGCGCCAGGACCTAGTCGGGCGACTAGGGGGTTCGGACGACCTGGTCTTGGCTCCTTTTGCGGTGTGCTTCCTTCAGCTCTTTGCCAGGTAGGTACCATTGATTGATATTAGTGCTACACCGTTGGATGGCATCGGATATTTCTGTTTGTGGGCCACTTGATCCATGTGGTGACATGTGGTGTCCCTGATTCGTTGAAATCCAATTTTATGGATTACTCCATGCATGTCTTGGTATTTTGGGTCTCAATTCACCTGCATACAAATAAACACCAACACTTGTGGAATTGGTTAGTTTTTAACCCTACCACTATGTTGTGTTTCTCTTTTATGCTCATTATGATGTGAATTGACGGTCTAAATATGGCACTTAAGGACCATCAACAAACGCCCCCACACTTAGTCCTTTGCTCGTCCTCAAGTGAAGGCAAGAAAAAGAACTAAGGTGGTGTCATAAATTTTCTATAATATAGAAAAATAGAATACTAGATATTTCAACTCATACCTTAATTCATGAATTACCTCTGTGGAATGTGGCTACCACATCAATCTTTGGTGTTTGAAGAGTTGAATGGTTGGAATGTAGTTCTCTTGGATCTTCCCCTATCAAAATGATCTTACAATTTGTTATATTCAAAAGGTCAAAGAAACAATTGCCCTTATCTCTCATTTGGAATCTCTCATGTCTCTATAAGTGTTTTCATCCTCACCTTGGCATCTTGTACTAAATTTGTCCCTATACTAAATATGGCTATATCTGCAGTTTGGTAGGGATAAGTGTGGCACACATTGCAATTCATGTATTACTAATTCAAAAACCTGATCCTATGAGAGACTTATGCAACAAACAATTCAACAAAGAAAATCCTTGTGCATATGAATGGAATGGATAAAGGTGTACTCCAATGTTTTTCTCTCTTTAAGGATGAAACATGGCTATTTTCTTTTCTTTTTTTTTGCATACTTCCTCTTTTTGAAGAGTAGATGCTTTTCTTTTTCTCTCTCTCTTTTTTTCGTAGCCATGTCTTCTACTCATGTTTATTATTTTTTCTAGAGAGAAATTGATCACTAAAATGTATGGAGTTTCTTTATTGGGTGGATGAATGATGGATGCAAATTCTCAATGTGAGAAATTTTGCATGAGTAAGGTGCACAAGAATTTCTAAGTCAAAAGATGCATGCATGTCACTCAAGTGGGTCATGAATTTGACAAAGTTCAATGAAAGGCAAAGTGGCATATGCATGTGGTCTTCAAGAATTTGTATCATACGGTCGTGGTGGGAATTTAAATTTTCAATGAGAGGATCAGACAAAGTTCAAGACTCCAAATTGTGCAAACATCAAAATCAATTTCAGGCAAAGAGATATCTGCTCGAGTAACTCATTTACCATATCACACTAGTCAAATACTTAGATAACGTGTTTTTCCTATTTTGCTTGTGGGAATCATAAATAAGGCAGTAGATCAAAATATAAAGTATTAAAATTTTTAGCTCAAGCAAATTTTGACTACCAAGTTTTAAATCTTAACTGTTGAGTTGAATTGATTTTACATATTCATTATTAAATATTAAATCAACTGAAAAAGTAACATAGCATGCATATTTAGGGGTAAGAGATCCAAACCGAATTTGTGGAGCGAAACAGAGCTGTGTGGGGCCCACACTAGGTCGTCCGACCTGGGGGTTCGGCCGACCCCCTTCTGGCCTTCCTACTGCTCTGTTTCGACCTGTCGAGTCATATGCTCAGTTGTGACATGTTTTGAGATGCAATGTTATTTTTGCACATCGGGATTTCACGAAATAGGGGTACCTCCGCCACACTTGTTCCCTGAATTATTTATTCAACACAAATAAACTAAAGGGAGAACTTTACCGGGTTAGATGAACTGAAAAGTTCACTTTATTGAACTCAAAATATGGGGATGCTTACATTATTCAATCTAAATTTAATAAAATAAAAATTTTGAATAAAACTAAACTAAGCTAGTAAGCATCCTATGCGGCCGGGACATCTAAACTATGGAGCGTTGTAGATGTCGGGCTTCCTGACGGCATTGCAAATGCGCCTCAGCTTGGCGCCCATGCCACGATGAACACCATCACTCTACTACTTGAGGGATATGAGTTCATCCTTCAGTTATGCCCTCTCAATGCGCCCTTCATCCACTAAGTCTGATAGCTTCTTGTTCTCCAAACGGAGAGAAGCTAACTCCTTAGAAAGTTGTGCCACTTTGGGGGCACGAGGAGATTTCCCATCGCTATCCTCAAATTGGCCAGGTGGCCCTCTCATGGCAGGTGGCGAGAGGTGATGCCTAATATTGGAGGGTGACGAGCCCGTCGATTCCTCCATCACCAAATTATCCATTTGCTTGAAGAAGCCTTTTGCATAGCCTCCATCAGGCTTGCGCACCCTGTGGATAATAAGGCGGTCTCACACATGCTCAGGCGAGGTACACGTAGGTGACTTGTAGTGGTGGCTGAAAGTTGCCTAGAGGGGGGGGTGAATAGGCTAATTGACCTGCAAATGACTCAATAAAACGAGATTAAATTACAGGGAGCGGACTAGTCCGGTCAGGGGGCGGACTAGTCCGGTCAGCCTGCGTGAATAACCCTAAAAAGATGTTTCTAGCAAGTTTTAGGGGGATTTTCTCAATGCTACAAGTGAGTGTATGTTTAAGTCAAGTTGAGCAACAACCTAAACGAGAGCAAGTCAAGTTTCCACAAGTTTGTAGCAATGCGGAATATGAAACGAGACTACCAACTCTAGAACAAAGTAATCAATAGAGTAAATGCGAAGAACACAAGGAGACAAGGATTTTATCCCGAGGTTCGATCCCACACAAGGAATCTACGTCCTCGTTGAGGAGTCCACAAAAGGACCGGGTCCAACAACCCTTCCCTCACCAAGTTTACCGCACGGGCCTAACTTGGTTCTCCACTAATCACAACGGTGATTACAAAGTTCGTTGGGGCTACTCACAAACTGAGGCTCCCACACCACAAAGATGATCAACACAGTAAAACAAACTCAATACACAGCCCACAAAGACTCAACGAGTGCAAGAGATCAAACCGGGAGCACAAGCGCGATGTTCTTCCTCTTCTCCACCTCACTAAACCCTAATCCACTCAAGAATTAGTTTTAGAGGGAAAGTAGGCAAGAAGGAGGCTTAGGAGTGCTCCAAGTTGGCTGTGGCGGCGCTAGGGTTTGAGTTTTTCCAAGGTTGTTTGAAATGAGGCCGGGGGTCCCCTTTTTATAGAGGTCCCAACCCCAATTTGCTGACTTCAGCAAAAGGACGGACTAGTCCGGCCACTGGCCCGGACTAGTCCGGCCTAGGGGACCACTGACACCTTTGTCAGGTCCCGACAGCTGACACACGATCGTCACGCTACCCGCCAAACTTCAAATTCAAACGGTCACTTCCAGAACGGACTAGTCCGGTCAACCCCGGACTAGTCCGATCACACACAGAGCCTTCTGCTCCGGGTGAAAACGGACTAGTCTGAGGACCACGGACTAGTCCGGCCCCTAGGGCGGACTAGTCCGGTCCTCCCAGACTTAGCCATAGAAGCACCTTTTCTTAGCCAACCCGGACTAGTCCGGCCCCACGGGCGGACTAGTCCGTTCTCACTCAGGACCTCTTGGTCCGGTCCAAAACGGACAGGTCCGTGGTTTTGGGACTTCATCCCAAAACTCACTCACAACTAGCCGGACTAGTCCGGTCACAAACGGACTAGTCCGATCTCGGTCAGACCCTTCTGGTCCGGCCAGAAACGGACTTGGCCGGCCATGGACGGACTAGTCCGGCCTCCTGCACGGACTAGTCCGGCCCTACGGCCAGACCACTTAACCACTCATTTCTTTCATAGGTTTGACCTCTAAACCACTTTGAGCTCCCAAACTTGATCTCAATGCACTTGACACACACACCCTCCTATTACTACGGCTAGTCTAACTCAACCACGCTAGAAACCCTAGTTTCTACGCTTCGAGTTGACTCCGTTTCCTTCCTTTTCCTTTTTGAGGGTTTGTGTCTCCAATTGAGTCCATACCTGTGCTAAGATCACTTGAGCTCATTAGCGACTTAATTGTTGTCATCAATCATCCAAAACCCACGGGGAACCTAGATGCACTTTCAATCTCCCCCTTTTTGGTGATTGATGACAACACATTAAGTCCTTCACAAATAAGAGTATAAAGTTTGGTTTTCATAACATGTGTGCGTATGAATGACTCCCCCTCAATGTATGCAACATGTAAAAGAGGTGGAGGAGTTCTTTCATACCCACACACGTTATGGTGGGGTGCCTACGTGATGTGCTCAACAGTTTGTGTCAAGATATGAATAACATCAATACATTCATAAGATTGACAATAAGAGCAATATATTGATAGTAAGCAACATTAACGAGTCTTGCACAAATGTAAAAGCATAAATATGTTACAAGATAAGTCCAACACCATAACACACACCCACAAAGATTAACTCCCCCGTAACTCTCCCCCTTTGGCATCAAGGCACCAAAAAGGAAAAGAAGAGAGGAAGCTAAGACCTAAGAGCTAGTCCTCATGTTCGCCACTTCCACTCTCCGTGGCCTCGGAATCTTCGACGTCGTCCTCATCATTGACATCGTCGTCGTCGTCGTCGGAGTTCCTTGCCGAGGGAGCAGCCCGAGAGGAGCTTCCATCCTCTTGGAGCTGGGCGAGCTCATCGGCGGTGAAGGTGGGGAAAGGAGTGATCTCCCCATCACTCACCTCCGGAGAGGACATCGGGACCTCCAGCTTGTCGCACACCGCCTTAAGGTACTTCTCTTGGCGCTTGTGTGCCCTCTGAGCGCGAATCTCTTGCTTCCGGCACGAGGTGAAGATGGCCTTGAAGCACTTGAAGAACGCACTCATGGACTGAGGCGGAGGCGGAGAAGGCGGTGCCACTGGGCGAGACGGAGGATCTGCATTCTTGCGACGAGGAGGCACCGGCACATTTGGCGGCTTCTGGGGTCGCAGAGGTCGGTGCGAGACATCCTTGACAAAGGACACGCCCGATACCTTCTCAATGAGGCACATGATGTAGGGGGCATACCCGCACGCCCTGTTGGGAGTATGCGAGATGTTGAAGATGTCGTCGAAGATGTAATCGACGAGGTTGAACTTTTCTTCCCCATCAATCAGAAGTAGAAGGTGCCTCAAATTCCCTTGAATCACCCCAGCATCACCATCCTTTGGTGCTATCGTCCGTCTGAGGATTCTGTTCATGATGCTGTAGAAGGGCTTGATGTTTCGAGCGAGTCCGGCATCAAACGGGAGGTGGCTTGGATACATGTAAGCCAGCTCCTCACGATCCACAGCCTTGAGATTCGAGATGATGATCTCGTGGTCCATGTGAGCCTCAAGACCAAGGATCCTTGCAAACTCAGCATAGGTGACAGAGTATTGCTCACCATGAGTCATCCAGGTTATCCTTCTGTCACCTGAGCTTGAAAAGTAGATTGTGGAGTAGAATTGAAGAATGATTTCCACATTCCAATCATATTTGAAGCCCATGATCTTCTTGAGATCATGGCGCTCGGCAGCTTCAATCACAGCATCAAAGGCAGAGTGCTCCTTCTTTGCCATGTAGTCCCAGTCCACCCACTGAGCCTCTATCACTGGCCTCTTCATTTGTTGGTAGACTAGCCTGTAATAATCACAGTGGAAGTCACACCAAAATCTGGGATCTGCCGTGCTCCTCTCATACTTGTAGACCTTTTCTTCCCTCAGCCTCCTGGCCTTTTCAGACCCCTTGCCATGAAATACATTGGCCGACAGTTCCTTCTGCCGGTTGGGATTCCTTTCCGGTGTGTGGACTTCAAGGGGGCCAATAGAGGTGGCCTTCCCCTTTTCCCTGATCACAACCCCTCCGGGTGCCTTCTTGGCTGGCACCTTGATGGAGGGCTTCTTCTTCTTCGGCTCGACTGGAGCCGGGGCTTTTCCCTTCTTTGGGTCGCGCTCGACCCTAGGGACAGCCTCTTCTTGGACTGGCTCCTTGCCCTTAGCTTTCTCGCCAACAGTGACGAGTTTCTTGCGCTTGGGGGCGCTGGCCTCAGCAGCCCTGGAGTTGTGGGCCTCCCTATCCTCTCTTTTCTTCTTCCTCAGCTCATGGAGGGATTCCGCTGTGGCACGAGCAATGGCTTCATCCTCATTGTAAATGCTCGCAGCCACCTTGGATGCTTCGAGTGCCTTGAGCTTTCTTTCCTCCTTGGCCTTCTGCGCCTCAATTAACGCAGCCTTAGTCCGAGCCTCGGCAATTTGGGCCTTGGTACGCCCCTCGAGGTGGACACGCGGAGGAGAGCGCTCGGAGTTCGACATTCTGTGAAAAAGATGGAGGAAGGAAGATATGAGCCTAGGAAGAAGAAGTATTGCCGAAAAGATCTCGAGAACCAACTAGAGGTAGGGTTTGCCCTGTGCAGACCGGACTTGTCCGCCCCAGGGACGGACTAGTCCGCTGGCCGGACTTGTCCGCCTGGTGGCCGGACTAGTCCGGGTTACACAGGAAGAACCCTAACCCTAATCAATTCTTCGAAAAATTTGTGAATCAATGCGCAATACTCCTAGGCTATGATCACAGGGATGTATGGAACAACATTAACGAAGATGTTCCTATCAAAAACTTGAAGAATCAAGAATGGGGCTAGTTTTTGAGGAACGGTGAAATACCTTCAAAAATCCGCTTGATTCGTCGAAATCGGCGTGGATCTCGAAGGTGGAGCGTGGGGAAGTGATCCCTAACTCCCAAAGGCTTCTATGCGCGGATTGGAGTTGAGTTTTGGTGGTTGGAGCGCAAAATCGCCGATTTGGGGGCGGTTGTGCGCGTGTGGAAGTTTGAGAGGCAAATGAGAGGGAGAGAGAGAGGGTTTGGGCCGCCTGGGGGTTTAAGTCCCCAAGGGCCGGACTAGTCCGGTTGAGGGGCCGGACTAGTCCGGTCTGCGGACCAGACCCAGACTAGTCCGGGTCCGGACTTGTCCGGTGGAAGGCCGGACTAGTCCGGTGTGCGGACTATCCGCGGACTAGTCTGACCCGGACTTGTCCGGCCATAGGGGCGGACTAGTCCGGTTCAGCTGGGCTGAAAAAGAATGTATTTGGGTTTTGCCCATAGAGTTAAGTCCTTTTGTACGAGTATGGCAAGGAAAACATGACAAGCATGATTGTGAGCTAATAAGGAACAACTTATGAACATTTTCATGTGAAAAAAAGATTTCTCAACCAAATTTGAGGAGAAATCGGCATAGAGAGGAGTTTGTCGAAATGTGGCTCAAAAAATATGAGGAATGGTGCTTTAGGCCACGTTTCGAGAATCCAACACATTGAGCTCACTTCTTAGCTCACAGAAACGCTTCTCGTCTAGAGGCTTTGTGAAAATGTCCGCAAGTTGATGTTCCGTCCTCACATGCGAAATCTCAATGTCTCCCTTCATTGAGTGATCTCGCAGGAAATGGTGTCGAATGTCTATATGTTTGGTCCTAGAGTGTTCCACCGGATTATGGGCTATCTTGATTGCACTCTCATTGTCACACAAGAGTGGAATTTTACGCAAGTTAATCCCATAGTCCCTAAGAGTTTGTCGCATCCAAAGAAGTTGTGCACAACAACTTCCGGCCGCAACATATTCCGCTTCGGTGGTGGATAGAGCAATAGAGTTTTGCTTCTTGGAGGACCAAGACACAAGAGATCGACCTAAGAATTGGCACGTACCCGATGTGCTCTTCCTATCGACTTTGCACCCCGCATAGTCCGCATCGGAATATCCAATGAGGTTAAACTTGGATCCTTTGGGGTACCAAAGTCCTAGGGTAGGTGTGTGTACAAGGTATCTCAAGATCCTTTTAACGGCGGTCAAATGACAAGCCTTGGGTGCTGCTTGAAAGCGTGCACACATACACACACTTAGCATGATATCGGGCCTAGATGCACAAAGATAGAGGAGTGATCCGATCATAGACCTATATAGCTTTTGATCCACACTTGGACCGTCCTCATTTAGGTCTAGGTGTCCATTTGTCCCCATAGGGGTTTTGATGGGTTTTGCTTTGTCCATGTCAAACTTTCTTAGAATGTCTTGAGTATACTTAGTTTGACTTATGAACGTCCCTTCTTTGAGTTGTTTCACTTGAAATCCTAGAAAGAACTTCAACTCACCCATCATGGACATTTCAAATCTCTCCGTCATTATCTTGGAAAACTCATCACAAAACACCTTATTTGTGGAACCAAATATAATGTCATCCACATATATTTGGCACACAAAAAGATCCTCATTGAAGTGTTTTGTGAAAAGGGTATAATCCGCTTTTCCTATCCTAAAACCATTTTCAACTAGAAAGTCTCTTAGGCACTCATACCAAGCTCTAGGAGCTTGCTTGAGACCATAAAGAGCCTTTCGTAATTTGTAAACATGGTTAGGGTAGTCTTGATCTTCAAACCCTGGAGGTTGCTCTACATAAACTTCTTCCTTGATTGGTCCATTAAGGAATGCACTCTTAACATCCATTTGGTAGAGTTTGAAGTCATGATGAGTAGCAAAGGCTAGTAGTATCCGAATGGACTCAAGCCTAGCTACGGGGGCAAATGTCTCATCAAAGTCCAAACCTTCAACTTGTGAGTATCCTTTTGCCACAAGTCGTGCCTTGTTCCTAGTTACCACGCCATGCTCATCTTGTTTGTTGCGAAACACCCACTTGGTTCCAACAACATTAGCTTGGGGGCGCTTGACAAGCTCCCAAACCTTGTTCCTTTCAAAGTTGTTGAGCTCCTCTTGCATGGCAACCACCCAATCCGGATCCCTTAAGGCATCTTCAACCTTATGTGGTTCCAAGGATGAGACAAAAGAGAAATGCTCACAAAAGTTTGCAACACGTGAGCGTGTTGTTACTCCTTTTGTGATATCTCCTAGAATGTTGTCAACGGGATGGTCCCGTTGAACACTTTGATGAACACGAGGATGCGGGGGTTGACCTCTTGAATTACTTGGTTCATCTTCTTCACTTTGGTCTCCCCCTTGATCCAAGCCTCCCCCTTGATCCTCATTCTTATTATCACTTTGGGAAGCTTCTAGTGGATCTTCAACTTGTCCAATGGGGATTTGACCTACTTCATAATGATGATGGTCACTTGGGCTTTGAGATGGTTCTTGAGGGCGAATATCTCCAAGTGCCATTTTCCTTAGAGCTTCTAGTGGAGATTCCTCTTGATCAAGGGCATGTTGATCAACTTGCTCCACTTGAGAGCCATTGGTTTCGTCAAACACCACGTCACGTGCTACTTCAACAATTCTGGAGGATTTGTTGAACACACGGTACGCATGAGTGTTTGAGTCATATCCAAGCAAGAAACCCTCATCGGACTTTGAAGCAAACTTTGAAGTCCTAGGCTTCTTGTTGAGGATATAGCACTTGCTACCAAAGACCCGAAAGTAAGAAACATTGGGTTTCTTACCAATTAGAAGCTCATAAGGGGTCTTCTTGAGGAGGCGATGAAGGTACAATCGATTCACGGCATGGCAAGCGGTGTTAACCGCTTCCGCCCAAAACCGGTCCGATGTTTTGTACTCATCTAGCATCGTCCTTGACATCTCAATGAGCGTCCTATTCTTTCTTTCGGCTATGCCATTTTGTTGTGGAGAATAGGGAGCGGAAAACTCATGCTTGATGCCCTCCTCATCTAGGAACTCTTCTACTTGCATGTTTTTGAATTCGGTGCCATTGTCACTCCTTATAGCCTTTATCCTTAAGGTGAACTCATTTTGAGCTCTCCTTAGGAATTTCTTGAGGACACCGGGAGTTTCACTTTTATCATGCAAGAAGAACACCCAAGTATATCTAGAGAAGTCATCAACGATGACTAGACCATACTTGCTACCACCAATGCTAATGTAAGCAATGGGGCCAAAAAGATCCATATGGAGTAACTCCAAAGGTCTAGTTGTCGTCATGACATTCTTAGAGGGGTGTTGAGCTCCTACTTGCTTTCCCGCTTGGCAAGCACTACATGGCCTATCCTTTTCAAATACTACATCCTTTAGGCCACGAACATGCTCACCCTTAAGGAGCTTTTGAAGGTTCCTCATTCCAACATGGGCCAGCCTTCTATGCCAAAGCCATCCCATGTTGGCTTTTGCCATTAAGCATGTGTCAAGTTGAGCTTTATCCGCGGTGAAATCCACAAGATAGAGCTTTCCCTTGAGCACTCCCTTAAAGGCTATCGAGTCATCACCTTCTCTAATGACATTCACTCCCTCACTAGTAAACACACATTTATATCCTCTATCACATAGTTGTGATATGGATAGGAGATTATAGTCTAGGGAATCAACATGCAACACATTTGATAAAGTATGTAATGAGGAGATAGAAATTTTACCGGAGCCAAGGATTTTCCCTTGGCTATTGTCCCCAAAGAAGATTCCTTCACTTGGGTCCTTATTCTCCTCATACTCTATGAACATGCTTCTCTCTCCGGTCATGTGGTTGGTGCATCCGCTATCCAACACCCATTTCGATCCACCGGAGGAGTATGCCTACAAAACAAGTTTATGCCTTCCTTTTAGGTACCCAAGCTGAGTTGGGTCCTTTCACGTTAGTAGTTAGGCATTTGGGCACCCACACGCAAGGCTTGGGGCTCTTGCGGAGTGGCCCAACATATCTAGCAAACACTTTGCCGTGTTTGTTCCTCTTTAGCACATAGGATGCATCAAAATCATGAAATAGAGGATGCAATTCAGATTTAGGCAATTTGTTGCTTGAGATTGAGTTCTTTTCAATTTTAGTTTGGGATGAACTCCCCTTAACAAAGACAATCATGTCTTTGCCATACTTGGAGGTTTTGGTGTTATGCCTTGCACCTCTAGTATAGCCAAGACCATCCTTGACATGGGGTGGTCTTGTGTTGGTGAATGCACTTCGTGCATATGCCACCTTTTCCTTGTCAAAGATGGTACCCTTAGGTGCTTGTTTGCCTTGTGCTAGGTTGAGTTCATCCTTAAGTTTAAGGATCAAGTTGGAGCACTTGCAAGGTGATGTTGCCTTGGATGAGGCCTTTGAGGAGGTTGAGCTCTTGAAGGAAGAGGTTACATTGTTCTTGAGTGACTCAATTTGAATCTCAAGGATCTTGTTAGCTTTTGACAAGCTTCCAAGTTCATCCTTGAGCTCAATTGACTTCTCCTCAAGACTTGAACACGTTTTCTTGCAAAGTGCAAGTTCGTGTTCCAATGCCTTGCTCTTCTCTCTTTCGAGCTCAAGGAGCTCATCAAGCTCTTGACATCTCTCCTTCTCAAGGATGAGCATGTCCTCCTGTCTATTGATGAGATCTTCCTTCTCAAAGATCTCATCCATAAGCAACTTCATCCTACGCAAGGTGCTTTTGCTTATGTCCTTAAACATATGCTCATTTTCACTAGCACTATCAAAATCATCATGTGAGGAAGTTGGGGAGGAAGGATGAGATGTTACCTTTCTCTTTCCTTCCCTTGCCATAAGACAAGTAGGCTTGTGGTCGTTGTTGAGGTTGGGGAAGAGCTTGCCTCCCTTGGAGTTCCTCCCGATGGCTATGGTGGCCATCTTCTCTTCTTCTTCTTCGGAGGAGGACTCATCGTTAGAGTCCCACTCCTTCCCCAAATGGGCTTGTCCGGAGGACCTCTTCTTCTTGAAGAATCTCCTTTCTTGAGGCTTCCCTTCCTTCTTCTTCTTTGTTTCTTCGTGTGGGCAATCAGCGATGAAATGCCCATACTCGCCACAGTTGTAGCAAGACCTTCTTGATTTGGGTCTTGCTCTTTCCTTTCCCTTGCCTTCATGGTTGTGCCCCCCTTTCTTCCTCCTCATCATTCTCTTGAATTTGTTGATGAAGAAGGCCTCCTCCTCATCGGTGTCGAGGCTCTCCTCATCACTTTCTTCTTGCTCCTTTGAAGAGGGCGTTGCCTTGAGTGCAACGTTCTTCATCTTGGAGGCGGTGAACTTTTGGAGGTCGTTGTAGAAGAGCGCCTCCTTCTCCATGATTTCATGGTTAATGATCCTCCCAAGGACCTCCTCCGGGGTCATTTGAGTGAACCCCGGACTTTCCCGAATCATGGAGCATAAGGAGACGTTCCTAGGCATGAATGCCCGGATCATCCTCTTCACCACCTCGTGGTCGGTCCACTTGGTGCAGCCATAAGATCGGCTCTTGTTGATCAGCACCTTTAGCCGATTGTACATGTCTTGGGGGGATTCACCATCCAAGATGGCAAATCTCCCAAGCTCTCCTTCGATGAGCTCAATCTTGGCCTCCTTGACCACTCGGTTTCCCTCATGCGCCGTCTTGAGGGTGTTCCATATGTCTTTGGCCACTTCAAGGCCATCGACACGGTTGAACTCATCTCTAGAGAGAGATGAGATGATCACACCCGCAGCTTGAGCGTTGCGGTGGATGAGGATGGCTTGTTCTTGAGTTATGTTGTCCTCATCCTTTGGAATCTCCACCCCGGTCATGACAATTTGCCACAACGCTGGGTTGAGTGACACGAGGTGGATCTTCATGTTATGTTTCCACATACCGTAGTCCGTTCCATCGAATTGGGGAGGTTTCCCCAATGGGATGGACAGGTAGTGGTTGTTGGCGGCAAGGCGTTCATAGTTGAACCCTTGCCGGTTGTAGTTGACTCCACCACCACCGCTTGATTGGTTTGATGGATCAATCTTGGAAATGTTTAACTTCTCTCGGAGCTTCGCCTTGAGTTGGCGAGTCTCCTCATCGTCCGTTGGCTTATCTTGATAAGCCAACGTCTCCTCACGGGTCACCTCGTAGTTGCTGCTCGATGCATCATCATTCACCACTCCGGCCATCTCTCCGAGTTGTTAGACTCTTTGTGGAGAGTCCTGCTCTGATACCAATTGAAAGTTGCCTAGAGGGGGGGTGAATAGGCTAATTGACCTGCAAATGACTCAATAAAACGAGATTAAATTACAGGGAGCGGACTAGTCCGGTCAGGGGGCGGACTAGTCCGGTCAGCCTGCGTGAATAACCCTAAAAAGATGTTTCTAGCAAGTTTTAGGGGGATTTTCTCAATGCTACAAGTGAGTGTATGTTTAAGTCAAGTTGAGCAACAACCTAAACGAGAGCAAGTCAAGTTTCCACAAGTTTGTAGCAATGCGGAATATGAAACGAGACTACCAACTCTAGAACAAAGTAATCAATAGAGTAAATGCGAAGAACACAAGGAGACAAGGATTTTATCCCGAGGTTCGATCCCACACAAGGAATCTACGTCCTCGTTGAGGAGTCCACAAAAGGACCGGGTCCAACAACCCTTCCCTCACCAAGTTTACCGCACGGGCCTAACTTGGTTCTCCACTAATCACAACGGTGATTACAAAGTTCGTTGGGGCTACTCACAAACTGAGGCTCCCACACCACAAAGATGATCAACACAGTAAAACAAACTCAATACACAGCCCACAAAGACTCAACGAGTGCAAGAGATCAAACCGGGAGCACAAGCGCGATGTTCTTCCTCTTCTCCACCTCACTAAACCCTAATCCACTCAAGAATTAGTTTTAGAGGGAAAGTAGGCAAGAAGGAGGCTTAGGAGTGCTCCAAGTTGGCTGTGGCGGCGCTAGGGTTTGAGTTTTTCCAAGGTTGTTTGAAATGAGGCCGGGGGTCCCCTTTTTATAGAGGTCCCAACCCCAATTTGCTGACTTCAGCAAAAGGACGGACTAGTCCGGCCACTGGCCCGGACTAGTCCGGCCTAGGGGACCACTGACACCTTTGTCAGGTCCCGACAGCTGACACACGATCGTCACGCTACCCGCCAAACTTCAAATTCAAACGGTCACTTCCAGAACGGACTAGTCCGGTCAACCCCGGACTAGTCCGATCACACACAGAGCCTTCTGCTCCGGGTGAAAACGGACTAGTCTGAGGACCACGGACTAGTCCGGCCCCTAGGGCGGACTAGTCCGGTCCTCCCAGACTTAGCCATAGAAGCACCTTTTCTTAGCCAACCCGGACTAGTCCGGCCCCACGGGCGGACTAGTCCGTTCTCACTCAGGACCTCTTGGTCCGGTCCAAAACGGACAGGTCCGTGGTTTTGGGACTTCATCCCAAAACTCACTCACAGCTAGCCGGACTAGTCCGGTCACAAACGGACTAGTCCGATCTCGGTCAGACCCTTCTGGTCCGGCCAGAAACGGACTTGGCCGGCCATGGACGGACTAGTCCGGCCTCCTGCACGGACTAGTCCGGCCCTACGGCCAGACCACTTAACCACTCATTTCTTTCATAGGTTTGACCTCTAAACCACTTTGAGCTCCCAAACTTGATCTCAATGCACTTGACACACACACCCTCCTATTACTACGGCTAGTCTAACTCAACCACGCTAGAAACCCTAGTTTCTACGCTTCGAGTTGACTCCGTTTCCTTCCTTTTCCTTTTTGAGGGTTTGTGTCTCCAATTGAGTCCATACCTGTGCTAAGATCACTTGAGCTCATTAGCGACTTAATTGTTGTCATCAATCATCCAAAACCCACGGGGAACCTAGATGCACTTTCAGTGGCTCACTACGTCACCGTCCTTGGTCTTCAGAGTGTACATGAACTCCTCACCAGGCTGCAGCATTGGGAGAGACTCATTTGTTCAGCAAAAAGATGGGTCTTGACTGACTTAAGGCCAGCCCTAGTCAGATGAAGTGCAGGTGTCGTTGACTTCATAGGCGTCCTCTGACAGGAGAGCGACCGTGCACCACCATGAGGTGTGGTGCTGCGCCAACGCAGAGTCATCGTCGGTGGCGGGATCATGGCAAGAGGTGCGGCAACTAATGTTATGTCGAACTCCAAAGCAAGGGGGGCTTGTCATTGGCCGACGTGATGTTTCCGCTCAGGTTGAAAGTTGAGCAAGATTGGGGATGAGGCACAATTTTCTTGTCGGCCATGACTTGGATGGGAGGAACAGGAGATGGTTTTTTTATGGTTCAAGTTTCTCCTCTCTGTTCCTGTCAATATATAAGTGGGGAAAGCACGATTGCACTGAGAGCCTTTTTGGGATACGTCGGGAGAGTCCGCATGAGAAAACATAAAGCCAAAGGCGCAAGGGGGAGGTCGGTGGAACCTAGGGTTCAGCCGAACCCTTCCTGGCTCTGTTCGGGCTAAGTTTTTGTGTGTTTGCTTAATAGGCCCCATAGTTGAATAATTGGATGGACCCATTAATTAGACGCGGAGAATTTAGACAGCATTTATAGAAATAGCATGAAAATCAATAAGATTTATCACGTCAATTTTCTTTTTCCGCCTCCTACTCTTGGGATTCAATAACTAATTTGAGTTAGTGCCCATTCACTTTAAATAGCTGATCATCATCACCTTGGAGTGTGATTGCTCCATGATATTAGGTTTCTACTACAGTGAAGGGTCCTTCCCATTTACTTCTGAGCTTCCCATGTCCAAAGAGTTTAACCCTAGAATTGAAGATTAGAACTTTATTTCTAGGTTTGAACTCTTTAGGCATAATCCTCTTATCGTGCCACCTTTTAGTTCTTTCCTTGTAAATTTTGGCACTATGGTATGCCTTATCTCCCCATTCTTCCAACTCATAGAGTTGCTTCATATTGGTGTTTTCCTGCTTCGTTAAGGTCCATGTTCCACCGCTTGATGGCCCAATAGGCTCTATGTTCCAACTCTACAGGAAGATGACAAGTCTTCCTATAGACAAGTTGGAAAGGAGACATGCCGATGGTAGTTTTATAGGCAGTACAGTATGCCCACAATGCGTTGGGTAGCTTATGCTTCCATCCTGTTCCCATATTCAAGACGGTCTTTTGCAGAATATTCTTAATTTGCTTATTAGATGTTTCTGTCTAACCACTTGTTTGTGGGTGGTATGGGGCAGCAATGTTATGTTGGACAACAAGCTCCCTCAAAAAGTTCTAGAAGGTATTATCTATGAAATGAGACCCTCCATCACTTATGACCATACGAGAAGTGTCAAAGCGTGGGAAAATGATCTCATGGAACATTTTCCTAGCTTGCTTGGAATCAGCATTCTTGCATGGCAAAGCTTCTACCCATTTTCACATGTAATCTATAGCTACCAGAATGTACTCGCAATCATAGGACCTAGAGAAAGGTCCCATGAAATCAATACCCCACACATCAAATAATTCCACTTGTAGATTATATGTTAGGGACATCGCATTGCGAGCTAAGATTCCTCCATGATTTTGGCATTACCAACAACTACGAATGAATTCTTTTGTGTCTTCACACATAGAAGGCCAATAGAATCCACTTTGCCAGATTTTTGCCTGGGTACGGTAAACACCATAATGGCCACCATAGGGGCTAGCATGGCATTTCTTAATAATCTTGGTGCCTTCAATTCATGGGACGCACCTTCGAAGAAGGCCATCGGCACAAACTCGATAGAGGTATGGGTCATCCTAAAGGTGTCTATGTCTCTCATAGATGAGTTTGTTTTTGCTTTCCCCTGGTGACGTATCCCGTGACCATGAAGTTCACGATATCCGCACACCAAGGGTGAGAGTCAGTCACCTTGAGAAGCATATCATGTCGTAGGAAGTCATTGATAGGAATGTCCATGGTGTGGGTGACTTCCATACGTGAGAGATGATCTGCCTTGGTTTAGCATCCTTTTTGGTGAGCAAATACTTCAAGGCAGCATGGTCTATGTAGATTGACCATGGCTCCAACCAAATAGGACCTAAACTTATCGATAGCAAAAACTACCGCCAAGAGATCTTTTTCAGTTTTGGCATAATTGAGTTGAGCTCCTGTTAGAGTTTTGCTAGCGTAGGCTATTGCATGATTCTTTTTATGTTTGGTTTGGCCTAGGATCGCACAAACAGCAAAATCACTAGCATCACACATGATTTCGAATGGCAGCATCCAATCGGGAGGTTGACTGATTGGAGCTAAGCTTAGTTCCTTTTTGAGAGTTTCAAATGATTTCAGGCATTCATCATCGAAATCAAAGGGAGCTTCCTTAGCTAACAGGTTAGTGAGGGGTCTAGCGACTTTTGAGAAATCTTTGATAAATCGCCGATAGAACCCCGCATGACCTAAAAAGTTGTGGATTCCCTTAACATTGATAGGAGGTGGAAGTTTTTCAATGACTTCATGATTTGCTTTGTCCACCTCTATCCCTCTCTCGGATACTAAGTGTCCAAGAACGATGCCCTCATGGACCATGAAATGGCACTTTTCTCAATTAAGTACGAGGTCCTCTTGGCATCTTTGTAAGACCTTGTCTAAATTTTCCAGACAATGATCGAAAGTTTCCCATAGACGGAGAAATTGTCCATGAAAACATCCATGATCTCCTCAATCATGTCGGAAAAGATAGACATCATGCATCTTTGAAAAGAGGTAGGAGCATTGCACAGTCCAAAGGACATACGCCGGTAGGCATACATTCCATAGGGACATGTGAATGTGGTCTTGCTTTGATCGTCGGGGTGGATTGGGATTTGATGATAACCTGAATACCCATCAAGGAAACAAAAGTAGGGGTGTTTTGCCAATTGCTCTAACATCTCATCGATGAAGGGCAGTGGAAAATGATCCTTCCTTGTAGCCTTGTAACGTTTTCGGTAATCTATGCACATCCTCCAACCCGTGACAGTTCGTTGAGGAATTAATTCATTCTTCTCATTTTGAACGACCGTCATACCTCCCTTCTTGGGCACTACTTGAATTGGGCTTACCCATTCACTATGAGGGACAGGGTAGATAATCCTGACATGTAGATGTTTCAAGACTTCCTTCTTGACAACTTCCCACATCGCATTGTTCAATCACCTTTGAGGTTCCCTTGAAGGGACACTCTCGGGGTCAATGGGAATGTGATAGGTGCATAGCGCTGGACTAATCCCCTTGAGATCCTCTAATGGATAGCCAAAAATAGTTCTATGCTTTTCTAGCATGGCAATGAGTTTGAGTGTCTCATCATCTGAAAGTTTGTCACCTATGATGATAGAGGCTTCCAAATCGCCATTTAGAAAGGCATAACGTAGGCCTGGGGGAAGAATTTTTAACTCAACAGGAGGTTTTGGGAAGAACTCTTCTTTTGGCAATTCCATTGCCTCCTGAAATTCATCCTCCTCTTGGATAAAATCTTCTTCTCCTTCAATTTCAGGAGGATCTAAGAATTGAAGAGTTCTAACCTCCTCTAAAGGGTCATCTTGGATGGGAGATTCTGCGGACGTGTTCTTGGACGCAGTATAGAAATAGAGAATTTCCTCCCTCCAAGATTGACATTGAGGCTTCCTTCCAAGGGAATTTCCATGAGAAATTTCTCGATGGGAATCCCAATCATAATGTCAAAATTTTTAATTTTGAACACATGGAAATCTAGAATTGCCTCAATATCATGTTTTTGAAAGAATCTCAGAAGGATTTACATGTTGGTGCCATCGGCACATCGCCTAGAATGGCGAGAGCACAAGAATCGGAAATGAGATTTGCTCCAATATAGGGGTTGTATAGGACCTTCATTGGTGTTCCTTTAATAAAGCATAGAATAGTTGCCAAAGTTGAGGTCATCCTAAGAATTTTGGGTGACTGCTCAACTTCCACAGTCTTTTCCCTGCTTAGAATAGAGGTTAACTCCTTGACCGTCTATTGGACGAACACTCCATCAGGTGGGTCAGGTAGAGTTAATGGCAATGATGGTTTTATATGGCAATAGTACTTCGAGGTATTTCCAAAATCTTCAAATATCTCCTCCTCGAAGTAGAAGGGAAACGTTGAAGGTTGAATTTCTTCTTCCTTCATAGTTTCGGGTTCGGAAGAGGATTCCTCCGATAAGGGTTGAGATAAGCAAGAGATAGGTTATTCCTTGTCCCTGGATTTATCCTCAGATCTTGACACTACATCCTCTTGATGGGGCTCATTAAGACCCATAATGAAGGAGGAATTTCCTAGAATTCCGTCTAGAAGATCCTTGCCTTCTTCCGGCGTCTTATGGAGGAAAGATCATCCAGCCGTAATCTCAAGATGTAGAGCAGACTCTTTGTTCAATCCCATATAGAAGTGTTGCAAGAGCAACGGATTAGGGATGGACAAATCTAGGCCGGAATTTCTCAAAAGAGAAAATATATCCCAAGCTGCACCTATGGATTCCTTCTCCATCTGCTGGAGGCATAGTACTTCCTTCCGCAAGGAAACAATCTGGGCAATTGGAAAGCAAGCAAGACAAAATCTGTCTCATAATTCATTCCAATTTTTGTTTCTCTTCCCAACGTTGTGGTCATACCATTGTTTGGCTTTTTCCTTGAGGGAAAAAGGAAACAACTTCCATTTGAGGGTTTCTTGTGTCATACCTTTGATTAGAAGGCATGAACACAATTGTTCAAACTCTCTTAGATGGTGGTAAGGGTTTTCACAATCCATTCCTAAGAAGGATTGCTCCCAAACCATGGCTATAAAGTCAGGGAAAAGTTCATAGCTAGTAGAACAAATGGGTTCCGCCGAAGGCGATGGCTCACAGAACTTGTCCTTTTGGGCAGAATATGAAAGAATGGTGGGCTTCTCCATAAAGGTGGTGGTGGTAAGAAAAGGAAAGCTAAGATAAGAAGATAGATATGAGGGTGAACAAGGTTTGAAGATTAACAACAACCATTCCCCGGCAACGGCACCAAAAATGCGTGTTGACATTTCTTACATCACAGATAAAAATTCGCAAGCGCACGGAAACTATCGTGTAGCACTTCCCCTTAGAGTGTATTTCAAGGGTATCAAATCCAAGAAATGTGTGTGTAATCTTATGAACTAATTCACCCAAGGACACAAAGTTGTTTTGTAGGCAAGGAAGAGAGAGGAATTCAAAGTATTAGTTCTAATTCAAGAGAATTTGCAGTAGCTGCTTGCTTCGGGCACGAGTTTACTCCTAGCAACACTAGGACCACTCCCGCCAAGTGCCTATGGCATAGCATAATGTGGAGGATTACTAAGTTAAGATAGGGTTGTCACCACCTATTGTCTACCTCTTCAATCCATGGGTCTATGAGATATTCACTCGTGATTTCTAACCTAAGCATCACGCTTACGTTCTAAATCACAACTCCATTTGTTTCGAACACAAAGCGACAACTAGAGCCTCTAATAAATTAAAGCAATGAACCCACAAGTAACTATTTGTGCAAACTACTATGAATTGAGAATCTGAATTCACAAAGGGCTTACTTGATTTGAGTACAACTTTGTAGGGATACAAGTGTAGAAGAGGAACTTGACAAGCCTAAGCCTCCTTCTCCTAAACTCTCACCACACTCTCCTCTATTTGGCAGCCTCTAGGACTACTCTAAACCTTTGGAGTGGTATTATATTCTCAATTTTTATTGTGTGTGTGAATTGAGGTGTGGGGTTCTATTTATAGGGGGCAAAAGGTTTAGTTCCCGCCACTAATTGCGCACGAATCAGTCAACCATGACTTATTCAAGCCAGGAGGAGCCAACACGTGGCGTTTGACATCGTTTGGTGTCAGGACCTAGTCGGCCGACTAGGGGGGGTCAGCCGACCTAGTCTTGGCTCCTTTTGCGGTGTGCTTCCTCCAGATCTATGCCAGGTGGGTCTTATTGACTGATATTGGTGTTACACCGTTGGATGCCCTCGGATACTTCTGTTTGTGGGCCATTTGATCCATTTGGTGAATTAACGGTCTAAATATGGCACTTAAGGACCGTCAACACGCCCATGATAGCAGGGCCCAGATCCCCTATCAAGAGAACTGGCCCGAGTAGTAAGCCACCTGGGAAGAGAACTCGGCGGTTCCCATAAAGGCGAAGCAGCGAAAGCGCTGCAACCACATTGGGAACCGTTGCGGTTAAAGATACTGCAGCAAGCAAAGATTGTTTCGCCACGACCTCTCAACCAGAAGAAGATGTGTGGCCGCGATGGCCGAGGCGCGCATCGCTTCGGCTGACCAATACAAAAATAAAAAGGCAAGACGGGAAAGCAAGGCTAGGGCTCCAACCCTAGGCTCATCACCTCTCTCAGGGTTGACCCAGGGGCCACTTTCGGTACGCAGGATACTGGGTACCCCCGCGCATAGGATAGAAATGCCTAAGTGTCCTGCCTTCCTGCTGAGGCAGGGTCCCATGGCGCCACGTGTCCAGCAGGCCCAGACCCCATCCCTCCTCGGGAGCAGGCTCCGGTACTACCACGTAGACCTCAATAGTGGACTCGGCTCCCCCGAAGAGACGGGCTCTCAGGGATGCCACATGTCCAGCAAAATAGGTCCTCGCTGCCCCAACGGGTTGGGGGGGGGGGGGGGGGGGGCTCCGGTGCCGCCACGTGGGTCAAAGCTTCGGGCTGGCCTCCCCCGCCGAGGCGGGCTAGCCTCATCCTTAAGCAGCTTAATGTTTAGAATGACATTAGTTTCTCCCGTGTCGTTCATATCAAAATATTTTGATAGGAAAGACTTGACCTTATTGATTAAATAAATGCTTATACCAAAGAATAGTATATCATTCATATACAAGCAAAATATAACACTATTGTGTCCGTCATGACGATAATACTCGCACCTATAAGTCTCATTAATAAGAAGGCCCATAGAAATTAGAGTCTCGTTGAACTTCTTATTCCACTACTTATGTGCTTGTTTCAGATGTTTTGTGTGGCAAGACGTGCGAGCGAGGGATGAGAAGTGTTAGAGATATAGGGGTTATTTATATTTTCCCCTTTGCATAGGGGCTTTTCCGCAAATTTGTAATCCCTTGTACCTCTATTTATAGTGGCCTCTGGCCCTCATAATAATACAAGCATTATTCATAACATGGTATAAGAGTCAGGTTATTTTTTTGTCGGCTTGTTTTGCTGACTCTCTCCAGTCCGGCGGCCTCATCTTCGTTCAGATCAGTGCTGCTTCTCTTTGATTTTCTTCTTCCTCGCCGGTCATTGGCTTCTCCCCGTCGAAGCCTCTATCCCATGGTCGGGCTCGAGTTCCGCGCCGCCACAACTATCCCCTCTGCGGTCTCTGCGCGCCAGATCTAACACGGCAGCCGCCGTTCCTCTATCGGTCTCGTAAGCTGTCACCGCCGCTGGACTTAGCCGGCGCCGTCGATCTGGTATCCCTTCGCCGTTGTGCCGACCTCCTGCTGCCCTCCAGCGTTGTGCCGCACTCCCCGGTGTCCTCCATGCAGTGCTGTTTCCCGTGGATTCTTTTTTTCCATGGGGCCGCCACCTACGGGATTTGTCCTCTGGTATGGCTGCCTTCGTGGATTTGTCTCCCCAAGTGAGTTGCCACACGTCCTGTGAGTTTAGCCTGTGGGCCTTAAGTTCCCACTAGGGTTTCCTTAAAAAAAAGAAAAAAGAAGAAGAAAAGAAAAAATTCTCCCTTTTGTTCTTCTTCTTTCTTTTCTTTCTTTCTTTCTTGTAGCTTGTGCCGCTTATTATTCTATGCTCTCGCCGTTGTCCGCCGTTGCTTGCTTTGCGCTTTAGCTGCCGCCTGTCATCTCGTCATGATGACTTCTTCGTCGAGCGGTGTTCTAGTCTTGCGATGTCCGGTGCTTTTCAATGGCACCAATTATCGTGATTGGGTTTCCAGCATGCGTCTCCATATGCGTGGTTTGCGTCTTTGGGGTTTTCTTATAGGCGATCTCAAATGTCTGTCTTCCTACGAGTCTAACTTCAGTGTATACGAGGCTTGGTTGGATGATGATGCTCGAGCTGGTGCTATTTTTTTGCTAGTATAGAGGATCGTCTTGCTGTTGATATTGTTGAGTTTGAGTATTCACACCAGATGTGGTCTTTTCTACATTGTCGTTACGAGACTACTGGCCAGTCTACATCTCTTGCTGCTTTTCGTCATGAGTAGCTGTTACAACAGGGAGATGCTACCGTGGAGGAGTTCTTTGATCAGATGGAGGAGACTCGTCTTCATGATTGTGGCTTGTTGCAGACCTCTACCACTTCGCCTGCTCGTTCTTCGACTTCTCGTTCCACTGCTGGTGCTTTCCATTCTTCACAGGATGCTCGTGGTGCTGGTATTGGAGGATGTCAGGGGATTTCTGCTGTCACAGATGCCCAGTTGCTTATGCTTCTTCGTCGCCTTGCTGCCTCTACATCTTCAGGAGTTGTTGGTATTATTACTCAGCCTTCTGCACTTTCAGGTTCTACTGCTGCTTCTCCGTCTTCCTCTGAGGGACCACCTTTCACTTCTCGTTCAGGTACTCACCCATGGATTCTTGATTTTGGCACTTCGTTTCATATGACTCCTTACTCCACATGTTTATCATCTCTGAGTCATTCGTCTCGTCCTCTCAATGTTCTTACTACCGATGGTTCTTCACTTCCAGTTCTTGGCCAGGGCACCTTTTTATCTGATTATTTTAATGTTCCTGATGTCTCCTATGTTCCTAACCTGACCATGCAGCTTATATCTGCTGGTCAACTCACTGATCATGGTTGTCGAGTGATTCTTGATTCTGATTCTTGTTCTGTTGTGGATCGTTGTACGGGTCAGCTTGTTGGCTCTGGTCCTCGTCGTTGCGATTCCCAGCATCTTTGGGAGCTTGACCGGCTTCGTCTTCCTTCCGTTGCGCCTACTAGTCGTGTTAGCTCCGCTTTTGCTGCTCCTTCTACTTCATCTTTTGCTCAGTGGCACAGTTGTCTAGGACATATTTTTGGCTCTCGTCTATTTGCCTTGATTCGTCGTGGTGTCTTAGGATCGGTTTCAGGAATTCAATCGTTAGCTCAATGTCAGGGTTGTCGATTAGGAAAGCAGCTTCAGCTTCCCTATCCTTCTAGTGAGTCAGTATCTCGGCGTCCTTTTGACCTTGTTCATTCAGATGTTTGGGGTCCTACTCCTTTTGTTTCCAAAGGAGGGCATCGGTACTTTATCATTTTTATAGATGATTTTTCTCGCCACACATGGGTTTACTTCATGAAACATCATAGTGAGGCATTGTCTATCTATAAGTCTTTTTCGGCTATGGTCCGCACTCATTTTGACACTCCTATCTGTGTATTTCATGCTAACTCTTTCGGTGAGTACCTCTCTGATGCTCTTCGTGATTTTCTTTCTGAGCAAGACACCCTTGCTCAGTATTCTTGCCCTGGTGCTCATGCTCAGAATGGTGTTGCTGAGCGAAAACATCGTCATCTCCTTGAGACAGCAGGTACACTTCTCATTGCTTCCTCTGTTCCGCCTCATTTTTGGGCTGAGGTTGTTTCCACTGTCACTTTCTTAATTTACATTTAGCCCTTGTCTGCTCTTAAAGGTGGGATTCCTTTTGAGCGTCTTATGGGCAAGATGCCTGATTACACCAGTCTTCGTCTCTTTGTTTGTGTGTGCTACGTGCTGCTCGCACCTTGTGAGCGTACTAAGCTGACTGCTCAGTCGGTTGAGTGTGTTTTCTTAGGGTATAGTTCGGAGCATAAGGGTTATCGTTGTTGGGATCCGGTTGGTCGACACATGAGGATTTCACGGGATGTTGTTTTTTATGAAACACGTCCTTTCTATCTTTGTCCTTCCTCTGATGCTTCTTCTGCATCTGTAGTTGATCGTATTTCATTCTTGTTCTTTCCAGATTCTCTTATTGCTAGTGTACCCCTTTCACACTCTGTACCACGTTCGACAGTCCCCCCTTCTTCTTCCGAGCCTTGTTCTTTGGTTCCCGATTACACTTTGAAGGCTTCTGTCACGCAGGTTTATACTCGACAAGTTGAGCCCCCTTCAGATGTGCCATCTTCTGATTAGCCGTCTACTCCAGTTGAGTCATCTTCTGATGTCTCAGCTTCTCCAGCTCAGTCTGCCACTCCAGATACGCCTTCTTTTTCGGAGGGATCATCTCCTTCTGATGATTCTTCTCCTTAGCAGCCTCTTAAACGTGGTCATCTTCCTCGCCACTCTCCTTCTCAGTACTCTCCTTCTAGCTTTGCTGCTACTGCTATCCCTAAGCCGGCTACGTATCGTGATGTTGCTCCTCATATGAAATGGCAGCATGCGATGACTGAGGAGATTGTTGCTCTCGAGCGTACTGGCACGTGGGAACTTGTGCTCTGTCTCCCACGTGTTCGCCCGATCACCTATAAGTGGGTCTATAAGGTTAAGACCCGCCCTGATGGTTCACTTGAGTGATATAAGGCTCGATTAGTCGCTCGTGGTTTCCAGCAGGAACATAGTCGCGACTATGATGAGACCTTTGCTCCTGTCGCTCACATGACCACTGTTCGCACTTTGCTTGTTGTGGCATCTGTTCGTGACTGGTCTATCTCTCAACTTGATGTGAAGAATGCATTTCTTAATGGTGAGCTACATGAGGAGGTTTATATGTAGCCACTACCTGGGTATTCTGTTTCTGAGTGTATGGTTTGTCGTCTTCGTCGCTCTCCTTATGGCCTTAAGCAGGCTCCTCGTGCTTGGTTTCAGCGTTTTGCGTCTGTGGTCACTGATGCTAATTTCTCTGCCAGTACTCGATCCCGCACTTTTTGTGCATACTTCATCTTGTGGTCGCACTCTTCATCTTCTCTATGTTGATGACATGATCATCACCGGAGATGATTCTGAGTACATAGCTTTTGTAAAGGCCCGTTTGAGCGATCAGTTTCTTATGTCTGATCTTGGTCCTCTTCGCTATTTTCTTGGGATTGAGGTTTCTTCCTCTTCTGAGGGAATTTTTTGTCTCAGGAGAAGTACATTCAGGATCTTCTTGATCAGCCTTCTCTTACTGATCATCGGACTGTTGATACTCCTATGGAACTCAATGTCCATCTTCAAGCCACTAATGGTGAGCCTCTTGATGATCTTACTCGTTACTGTCATATTGTAAGGAGTCTCGTGTACCTTGGTGTCGCTCGTCCTGATATCTCGTACTTTGTTCACATTCTGAGTCAGTTTGTTTTCGCTCCCACCCGGGTCCACTAGAGTCACTTGCTTCGTGTCTTGCAGTATCTACGTGGGACTATCTCTAGACGCCTGTTCTTTCCACGCTCTAGCTCTTTACAGCTCAAAGCATATTCTGATGCTACTTGGGCTAGTGATCCCTCTGATTGTCGATCTCTTTCTGCCTATTGTGTTTTTCTTGGTGGTTCTCTCATTGCTTGTGAGACTAAGAAGCAGGTAGCAGTTTCTCATTCGAGTGCAGAGGCTGAGTTGCGTGCTATGGCTCTTGTGAGTGCAGAGGTTACTTGGTTGCGGTGGTTGCTTGAGGATTTTGGCATTTCTGTTAGTATGCCGACTCCTCTTTTGTCTGACAGTACAGGTGCTATCGTTATTGCTCGTGATCTGGTTAAGCATGGCATATTGGTGTTGATGCTTCTTATACACGAGCACAGGTGCAGGACGGTGTTGTTGTTCTTCAGTATGTACCTTTAGAGCTTCCGCTGGCGGGTTTCTTCACGAAGACACAAACCCGAGCTCAGCATAGTTTTTATCTCTCCAAACTTAGTGTTCGTGACACACCTTGAGTTTGAGAGGGGGTGCTAAAGATATAGGGGTTATTTATATTTTTCTCTTTACATAGAGATTTTTCCGCATATTTGTAATCTCTTGTACCTCTATTTATAATGATATTTGGCCCTCATAATAATACAAGCATTATTGATTACAAGAAGGAGTACGCGTGTATCACTCTTCTACTCACTCACTCACTCGGGAAGTGTTCGAACACCCTCACTTATGAGTGTCACTCCCCGATCTTCACTATATGGTACTAAGATTTGGCACCCACCTTGTTGTACGTAATCCTTTGAGATTTACTAGAAATTTTGTGTTGTGCCTTAATCGTTATAACAAAAGTTCAAACAAAAATTTGAAATGTTTTCCAGATACTATTGTAGGACAAGGTGATTAAATTTACCCTTAAATAACCAGAACACATCCAGCTATTTGTGACATAAATATTAATCTTCATGAGTTGAATATTTTTTCCGATAATATGCCAAAAATAGTGAGAATCCGTTCTACTTTCGGGTCAACACATACATCTTGCAAGCATGAGAATCTACCATTTGCTTCAATTTTCCCCGCACTGATGATGTAACTTCATTCTGTAAACAACAAAATCACACACAAAAGAAGATCAAGGACAACTGCTATACGCAACTCGATGAAATAATGAAATGGCGAGACTTAATTATGTATGATTCAACAAAAATGCTTACCGTCCAGAGATCATGAGCGTCAACAACAGTTGCTGGATGAAGACCAATGCTGCTCCAGCTTGCAGTGATGGATGCTGTAGCAGGTCCTCTGTTCCATAAAACGATAGCAACTCTACCCCCACTTAGCGGTCCGGCCCATACCTATGCAGTCGAATAAGCATGGGTTAAAAATAAATTTACACTTGATATGACCTGAAGCCAAGGCACCATGCATGTTCAGCTTTATCTTTAACATTCTTGTGTACAGTTGCACTTACTTCTTGGTATCCATCTTGTTGCACTTTGTGCCCTTGCACCCCAAGCGCATCTAGTCATAAATCATTGAACCTTAGTACTATCATGTATCTCAGATAAGGAGAAACAAAGGAATGATCTCTGTATTTTCTGAACCTTGGTTAACTGCAATGACATTTTGATTGCTGAGGATTGCCTTCGTTTCATCTTTCATCGAGCGGATGTCACAGCCAACTATGAGAGGTGCCTAAGACAAGTCAGGTGAGCACACATTTTATTACATGTCTTGCAAAATGCTACTGAATGTTGTGCACACTACTACATTTATTATGATGGCTTCATGCGTGACACTTATGCCGTATATATATATATATATATATATATATATATATATATATATATATATATATATAAGTGCATTTTACTACCTTCGCTAGAGCCCATATGCTGAAATGGGAGCGGTACTCCTCTGTGGTCATTCCCCCGTTCCCGACTTCGAGCATGTCTGGGTCTGTATGCAGAAATAGCAGCAATAACCTGAGTTAAGGGCAGTGCATGCTGACAAGTTTCATCAGAAGAAGGTGACTAACCATTCCATCCACCAGGCCCTGCGAGTGAGGCCCACTTATCATTGTTGTCCGCGTTGGCCGTCATGCTGAACATCACAGTGCAACAACAAGACCTCTTAATTAGTCTTAATTAGAGACATCGATTGGGAAATGAGTAGGCAATGTACAGGCGCTGCTATGTTCCAAATATGCCCTAAAGTGTTCCAATTCATATCGATCTGGCATATTTTCTAAAGATAGTTCTAGCCTGTCAAGATGCAGAAACTTAATTACTTAATTCACCTTGCCCAGGTGTCATGGATGTCAGGAGTTGTTCTCCAACTGCGTCCTAAATCACGTGCCCATGTTGCTGGGTTATCCACACCCCTGTACAAAGAAATTTCCAGAACACAGAAGATAAATTGAGCCCCGGTTCCTTTTCATTTGACGCTGAACTAACCAGCGTTAAATAAAAATGAACGGATGGAGAATAGAATTTTAGCATCATCTCCAGAAACGTATGCAATAGCTACCAATCACAAAGCGCGAAGAAAATGCTCCTTCCAGAGTTCGAAAGGGCTTTACTCATCGTGGCATATCTGCATTTTGTTGCGATCCTTTTTCAATCTCTCAAAATAGCATGAAAATTAAGAGGGAAGCGTAAAGGGAGATTGTTACTAAAAGCTAATGACCTTTGCCGCGGGCTGATTCCCTGGTCGTTACAGTTGTCATACTTCAAGTAGTCGATTCCCTTCGAATTATTATTAAAAAAGACAATCAGTTAAAGCAGGAAAGAAACGCGTTGTTTCTGGCGTTTGGATGTAAGTAATACAAGAAGAAAGCTAGTACTACCCAAGATGCAAAAGTTTTCGCGTCTCGCTCTTCGTGCCCCAGAGAACCGGGCATCAAATTGCTGCATGTCCGAGACCTGAAAGGGTGAGCTTTCTTTCTGTGATTTGAGAGAGACAACAATAACTTAAAGCAGGAAACCGACTGAAACTGCAGTGCGTGAATTTATATTTCTGGAAACCACATTATTGTAGCTTTCTTTTCTTTCGTGAATCACGCGTACCCTGCATCACTGTAGATCCCAAGCTTGAGCCCCTTCCCGTGCACATAGTCCGCCAGGGCTCTTATTCCTGATGGAAACGTTGACGCATTTGCAACAAGATTACCCTATAATAAAGAAAGAGCTCAGTTCAGTTTACCGATCAGACAATAATGTATCTACCTAGCACTCATTTTTCTGATCCCAGCTCTGCTCAATTAACACATGACGAGTAGAATTGTCAACTTTCTCTTTGATCTACTATCTATTCAATATATAGTGAAATTAATAATATCCGAATATATATAATTACCTGGGAATCCCTATTGTAGGCGGCCCAACAATCATCTGCAGTTCGTTCCACACAACTTTTCAACATGGCCACAACCAAAAGAAGAGGAGGGAAAAAACATTAATTGTAAACAAAATCTCGTGACACTACGTACGTACCTATGTTGATATATTCATAACCAAGCCTTGCAAGGCCACTGGCAACCACAGCATCAGCTGTACATGCAAGTAATGATTAGTTTTCAAAGCATTACCGAGCAGGCGAAACTGCAATGACTGATTTGTAAGGAGGGTAGTCATACCGGTTTGTCGAATCACCTCTTCGTTTATACTGCAACCGAAGTGGTTCCAACTGTTCCACCTGATTTTTTTAAAGGAAAAAATAGCTAATGGTAAAACTCTGGATGGCTCCATGATGCAAATAAGCTTATGGAAAAAAAAAACCAAAATGAATAACACCAGCTATGAAATTTAAGGACAAGCCACCGGTTTCGGTTACCCCATCTGCGGAGTCCGGCCAATGTCATTCTCCAGGTGTGCTCTCCTTGCCACTGCTGCTGGCAGCCTTGCCGGATTGATGGCCGCGGCCAACGTGAACAACAAGAGGTACGGGAAGGGATAGTCGGGTGTCATGGCTGCCATTGCAAATATGTGTGCAACCGGGCGACTCGGCACTGCAAGTGATCGATGTGGTCTGCTATCACCTAGCTCGAGGTCGTTATATAGATCAATTGCCCAACATGTTTTGACAGGCTTAGGTGAGGATGTAATTGATCGTACTTCTTAAAATTCTTGCGCCGTAGGATCCCCATTATTGTACTTCATAAATTTCTTCTGCAGCAGGATCTCATTAATTGTACTTCATAATTTTCCTGTGCCATGCATTATATCATTTAACTTTGTTATGAATAGTGCTGATCTTGATATGAGGTTAGGATGTCAAATATATAGATTACAGGAAACTTACAAATATGAAGAAAACTCCATATACAATAGGAGAAATATAAATAACTCATATATCTCTAACACCTCCCTCAAACTCAAGGTGTATCACAAATACTGAGTTTGGAGAGATAAAATTTGTGTTGAATCCGAATTTTTGCCTTCATAAAGAAATCAGCCACGTAAAGCTTTGAATGTACATACTGAAGATCAACAACACACCATTTCGGATCTATGCTCGTATATAAGAAGCACCAATAACAATATGTTTGGTAAGCTCATGTTTGACCGGATCATGAGCAATGCTGATAGCACCTCGGACAAAAGAGAGGTCAGAATAGAAACACCAAAATCCTGAAGCAACCACCGTAACAAGGTAACATCTGCAGTCACAAGAGTCATGGCACGCAACTCAGCCTCTGCACTCGAACGAGAACTTGATGTATGTTTCTTAGTCTTCCAAGCAATAAGGAAACCACCGAGAAAAACACGATAAGCAGAAAGAGATCGACGATCAAATGAATCACTAGCCCAAGTAGCATCACAATATGCTTTGAGTTGTAAAGACCTAGAACGTGGAAAGAACAAGCGTCTAGAGATAGTTCCACCAAAGTAACGCAAGACTCGAAGCAAGTGACTATAGTGGACCTAGATAAGAGCTGATACAAACTGACTCAATGTGGACAGAATATGAGATGTCAGGACGAGTGATACAAAGATAGACTAGATTCGTTACAATATGATGATAGCGAGTGGGATCATCAAGAGGTTCACCATCAGTAGATCGAAGGTGAACATTGAGCTCCATGGAAGTCTTAACAGTACATTGATCGGCAAGAGAAGCTCGATCAAGAAGATCCTACATGTACTTCTCCTAAAATAGATAAATTCCCTCAGAGGTAGAGAAAACCCCTCAATTCCAAGAAAATAATGGAGAGAACCAAGATCGGACATAAGAAATTGCTCACTAAGACGAGCCTTCACAAAAGTTATGTACTCAGAGTCGTCTCCAGTGATGATCATAACATCAATATAAATAAGAAGAAGAGTCCAACCATGAGATGAAGCATGCAAAAAAGTGCACGATCATGAACCCTGGCAGAAAAACCGACAGTAGTGACCACAGACGCAAATCGGTGAAACCAAGCACGAAGAGCCTACTTAAGGCCATAAAGAGAGTGGTGAAGTCAACAAACCATACCCTCGGGGACAGACCCAGATGGTGGATGTATATAAACCTCCTCATACAGCTCACCATTAAATACAAGTTGCGGGATTGATCTCAAATTCAGGCGCACATTGACTGCTCACTACGTAAGAAATGCAAATAGGAGACAAAGATCAGAGACGAGCACAAAGGCGATCGTCACTGATATGGGTAAATGACACGAGCTCGCCTCAGCGAGGATGCTGATTCATGAAAGAAAGGCGCGGCTAAGCGTAAGGAGACGAGGTACAATAAGACGTGTCTCACTTAATGAAATATCCGAGACACGCCCGATCCTTTGACAAATGGTAGACGAGCGACTAACAGAGAATGTCTCCTATTTGCGAAAGAAATGAGACGAACTTTACAGAAAGCACGTCTCCTTTAGCTTCAGTTACAGACAGACATGCATGAACACATCGTTGAACGAATGTAGAGCACATTCACTTGATAACTAAATGATCATTCCAATGTAGAGTATCTTCACGGTAGTATTTTAAATCCAAAAAATAATTAAATCCTTCCTTATGAATTATCATTTATGAAGAACTCTAGCTGGTCCGGCGGTGCAATCCAAAAAATAATGCTTCCACTGCTCCGCCGGTTGCTCTAGCTGGTCCGGCGGTGCAATCTTGCGACCGAGGTTCCTCGCCATCATCGCACTAGGTTATTGCGACCCTCGGTGTTGAGCACCTCGGATATCGTCTCAAACAGCCTCTCGAACAACTTGTCGAACAGCCTCTCGAGCACCTAGACCATCATCTCGAGCAGCTCATTATTGAGCCTCTCAGGGGAGCCGAAGCACTATTTCTTGCAGGGTGGCTCCCTCGGCGGGCTTGATGGCGGAATGTTGGCCATGGTGGGTTTTCTGCGCGGAGAAGACGAACGAAGAATAGGAGAGACTGATGCAAAAGGAGAGATGCGCTTATGGAGAACTGATGACGCACCTTATATAAGGTATGTGCGGAGTACATGATGCAAAAGGAACATGAGCTTAATAACGAAGCTCGTCTCCTATTTTCGACGTCTCCCTCTCTTCTGCCAAAAGGGAGACGAGCTTAACGGCAAAGCGCGTCTCCTATTTCCTGTGTCTTCTTTAGCTTCATGATTTTCTCAATTCAGTCTCGATCGCCTCACTTTTATCTCTCGTGTTACTCCTTTACTGATTGACCAACCCTAGTGCGATTGCCGCCTCTGTTCGCCATCACCGTCGTCGTTATCGCCATCCTCGTCACTGTCACTATTCATGGTTGGGTTTGATATCGACTTGGAGCATAACCAACTGAAGGACGAGCACTTGGCATGGTGCAAGAACCATGCCCATGTATGTACATATGGCACACCGGTCGCATGAACTGGTGAACTTAATTGTAGTTTTGTTTTTTTTGTCTTTTTTGTTTTTGGTATTTGCAATTTCATGGCTCATCGCCATTTGTTTCACTTGTTTGTCCAACTCCGTGTAGGGTTTCTCTACGAAGTCTGAGTCGGGAGATTTATTGAAGTGGCAGTGCATCATCTCCGGTAAAAAAGGGGTAAGTCATGAAGAACAAGCACAATCATATCCCGTATAACATTGTCCCTTTATTAATACATTTCCTTTGTAAACTGACTGGGAAGGTGGTTACTACCCACTGACAATCTCCTTCTCAGCGGACTATCCGTTGGTTCCTCCAAGATGCGCCTTTCCACGTGGTTTCTTTCACCCGATTGTCCATCGCTCAGGAGCATTCTGCCTTGGATTTCTTGATCAAAATACTATAAGATAGACTTATTTTGTTCAATTAATTAGTAGTTGTTGCCGAACTTACTTGAACTGTTTCTAATGTTGCTTAAATTGATATTCCGTAGGGGTGGTGGTCCGGTTTTACAATCAAAACTATACTACTTAAAGTTTAGCGTTTGCTTCATCAGCCAAATGTGCCCGATGCTGAAAATGATTGCTATAATCTACTTATCAAGGTTAGTAACTTTATGTTAGTAACCAACATAGGTTATATATCATTTCTCATTCGACATTTGTTAATTTAAAGAATGTCAATATTTTCAGGATCCAGGGAAATATAAGAGACGTGTTCGGGAGCAAGCTGGACGGTACAGTTTAGATTGATCAATGGGAGCTTCATAGGAATAAGTTTAGAAATGTATAGTTTAGGGGGCACGCAATGTGTATGAACTATGAAATTCATTGAGTTGCAAATTATCTTTGAATTGCAATGTCACTGCATTTGTTTATCCCTGAATTCCAATTATATCCCTAAATTGCAATGTCATTGCGTTTGTTTATCCTTGGAACAGACGCTCACAAAGTTAACTTTGTGCACGGAACGCAACGGATGCTCACGATGTCGTGCGAGTGGCAAAAGAGAGATGAGCACATGAGAGACAAACATTAAACAGGCACGTCTCCGATTTTTGACCTCTAGCAAAAGGGAGACGAGCGAATGAGAGACAAGCTTTATTAGGGTCCGTCGTTGATTTTGCCTACCGGCAAAAGGTAGACGGGCAAATGAGAGACTTGCATTATACAGGCTCGGCTCTAATTTTTTACCTATTTTTAGCTCTCACACACTCTTCGGTGAAAATTTTCGCGCAAAGCTTACTCACGCTCTCTCGACCTAAGGGAGATGCTCAAATGAGAGATGGGTGTTATAGAGGCTCGCTTTCGAGTTGCTATTTTTATCTCTCGTGCGCTCTCTCCCAACACTTGGCGAAAAATTTTAGCTCTCACGCGCTCTCTTGACCTAGAAGTCGTAGCTCCTGAGCACGATGTCGTCATCCCTCTTCCTCAACTCGCTCTTCATCATTGTCGTGTTGCCGCTGTCGACCCAGATCCCGCTGTTGACCCTGACCTTCGTCATCAGAGAGTTGAGCACGTCGCCTCATCCTCTGTCCCCGGAGCACGCTGCCGCCTCGACCCCGACCTCGGTAATCGGTATGAACATGTCGCGGCCTTCACATAAGTGGGAATGTTCTTCCTGGTTGGTGTCTTGGAACACATTCATCTTCCTTGTTTATATTCAATGCAGAAGTAATATATTTGTTTTGACTATCAATGTATATTATGAATTCTGATTCGCAAACCCTTGAAACTGCAGGAATTGTGGTAGACACTAGCATTTGTTATCCCAGTTAGTTTGATTTCTACCTCTGCAGCCATGCTGGAATCAAGGTACCTATGCGGCAATTGGTGTTGCTCTCACGAGTTTTTGATATCAACTATTAATGCATCGGTAGAATATAAATTTTTTGTTTGTTTTTTCAGGGGACAAGCACATCATCTCACTACCATGTCCTTTATGATGAGAACAATTTCTCAACTGATGCTTTGTAGATGCTCACCAACTGTCTGTGCTACAAGTAAGCTCGGTTATTCATTTACTAACAGTTCCTCTGTTTATCACAATTGTATACCAATTTGTTCCTAAGCCTTCAGGTATTTGCTCTCTTATGTGACTGTTTAAGCGAATGTGACTGCAATTTGATAAAGTTTTATATGATTTTAGTAATTTTACTGAATTTGAGGATGTTTCAGTCGGAGCATTAGAGGCTATGAAGGGTCATCATTAATGAAGTCATTGATTGAGAGAATTCTCATTACAGTATATAGGATTAGATGATGACAATTATGATTTGTGTAATTAGTTACTTTGTAATCAGGATGAACAGGAGGTACTCTTTGTGTAATTAGTATGCTTGATAACCACGATTGACACTTTGTCAATATTTGATTGGTCAATATAATGTAAGGTGTGATCTTTTTTACTATACATATGTTCATGTATGTGTATGTTGCTGACACTGAGTGACACTCGGTTCCGAAAATGAACCAAGTGCAGTATATGTGTGCCCAGGATGTTTAACACACATACACAAGTGATTCACAAATGATAAATAGATAATTACCATCGCTCAAATTATTAAATAAGTAATTTTATTACAATATCCAAATAATCTCCATATTACAACTCTAATGATCACTAATGGTAATGAGACTAATACTGCAGCGGAAATACTTTAATTAAGCAACTAAGCAAACTAAGCAAAAGGGAAGAGCGGCTCCAAGCAATACCACAGGCAAGTCGACGGAAGCACACAACCTATAGTACTCCGCATTATCCTCATGATACTCCCAAATATCACCTGAAACTGTCGGTGAGGGAATTGTAAAGGTGAGTACATGTCGTACTCAGCAAGTGTGAGAAGTTATGACATGTAGTTTAACAAATGACGGCAATGAATAAAGTCTAATTGCTGAAAAGTACATTTAAAACGAGTAAAAGGCACTATACTATGTCTATGTGAAGTAATTCCATCATATACCACAATTATTATATAGTATAATTCCATATTCCTTATCCATCACCATCACACCAGTTTTCACCATTACCATTAATCATATCCAATACCATATTTCAATCCATAACCAGTACCAAACCATCCCAATACCAAAATCCCTCTAATCATGTAAGTCATCCAGGTGCTCTTAACCAGGAGCACAACTATCATGATAGTTTTAATATTCTGCAGAGTTTGTACCACTTTTCTCATGTGTTTGTGATTTCATCATTTGTCGGCGACTAAAGAATCTCCCTTATGTCAATTACACTTCCTTTGATGTATGGCAAGAGATCACAAAATAGCCTTTACAAAGGGACTACTAACATATACAAATCTATTGAGGTTTCACCGGTGGCGACGTCTCCAACTGAGCACATCTTCAACCAAGGGCCCTCTCTTGTGCCATTCAGATCCCAGGGAGTCCTGCCTCAAATCCAAATCCAATCAGACTTCCCTTCCCCGGTGTGTCAAATGATCCATACAATACTAGCAATACCCTAATTAATCAGCTATGCCGCACCCATACTTGTCCTCGTGGTGGCACTGTAGTCCTGACATATTCTCGCATGAACCAGTCCTTAGATCTAAAGCAAGCGACCACTGTGTCTTCCAACCCATCCACATACCAGGCTTGCTTAGATCACACATTACCATATCATATTAACCAGTTCATAATAACCATAATCTTGTTAATGCATAATTAAATAGTATAGTTGTCTTCCCATCCCAGTTAATTAAGCGAAGCAAAAAGGTAAAAAGCCTTTCCCGACTCTCTACCATGTATTCCAGGTGACAAGGGTGGTTAAACAAAATTAGTAAACTTCCTATCATAGGGATTTCTATCAAATTGACACAAGCATGCAGTTTTGAAAACAAAATATTTATTGTAATAACAGGATCAATATGTTTAAGGACACTTTGCTCCTAAGCTTGGTTAGGGTCAAAGGCTTCAAAATTATGGTACTGGAGGTCCTCAACAGCACCTTTCGGCGCATCACCTTCTATTCCGTGCAACGAACATGCAAAACACACAATTCAATCAATTAATGCTCATATAGTACTCAATATGCCATGTTATGTATGATTAATGCAATTGTGAGGTAAAACTTGTTAATGAGTTGCTATTAATGTTCACTAACTGGTTCTAATAGTTTTTAACAAGTTTGGACATGTTTGGTATTGATTCGAGTCAATTTGGAATTAATTCAACACAATTCAAATTCAGAGATCGGACAAGTCCAGTACCAGGGCCGGACTAGTCCGCCCTACGCAAAACCAGTGAGTTAGGGTTTCCTTGATCTATGATAATTTGGAGAATTGGGATTGAATTCACATGGGAAAGAGAAGGTAGAAACTGTACGACATGTTTAGAACTCCTGAAAGCATCTAGGCCCCCCATGATGTACGGTTTCGGTGATCAATGACAACCATTGAACTTTACTAATGAATTTGTGAATGCAAGGTCCCCATAATCACTCATAAAATAAAATGAATATGTCATTGGAGACCCATATACAATCAACTTTTGAGATCAAATCAATGAGATAAAGACACGAAGTGAAAGCTCTTATGTCTAAGTCACTCAACCATAAGTTGACAACATACAATGCTTGAAGATCATCAGAGAGCCTTGTGGAACAAATGTCTAAGAGGTCATCTGAGCAAGACACAAAAGATCCACTCAAAACAACTCGAAGCAAACAAAATCAACTCACCGGATCAACCGATGACTTCAGAAATGTACACATCGGTCGAGTTGGTTCAACTGAAGAAGAAGACCTCAGACAAATGTACTCACCAGATCATCCGATGTGAATGGCTCAGTGACATCGGTCCATCAGTACAGTTTGCAATACCATTGGACCAAGTGAAGCACCGGATCATCTGATGTGCAGACTTACACACATCGGTCGATCACTCCAGTAAGCATCAAGATTAAGCAAATTATGGAGGAAGAGCCACCGGATCATCCGATGAGAAGACAGGGGCAACATCGGTCTAACAACGGTCATATCTAACACAATGACGTCAGCCAAAGTAATTAGATCGATGATAACTAAAGGGGAGACATCGGATCATCCGGTGTTCACAGTAAAGTTTTGTCATCCTACTTTTCCAACGGCTATTTCGGGAAGGTTGGCTATAAATACCCCCTAACCCTGTCATTTCGTTAAGTCTTGATCACCTGAAGCTACCAACACATCCACAAGTGTTCAAGGCCAAGAGCAATCACTTCCACACCTTTTTTTATCATCTCTACACCAAGGTTTAGGCTAGAACTAGCTAGAGAGAGAGCTTGTGTGCCACCATTCTGTGTGAGTGGACTCTCTAGGTTAGTGTGAGAGCCTCAAGGGAGTGCCCTTGGTGTTGTAATCGTGAAGAGACTTCCGGAGCTTGCCAAGGTGTGTGTGGAGGCCCGGAAGGTCGAAGTTGTACAAGGCTTGAGCTCCACCTTGCCAAGGAGGCGAACGGAGAAGAATAGTGAAGACCCCTCGTCTCGGTGACTTGGGTGTGGCAAAACCCTTTGATGGGTGCCACAACGTGGATGTAGGAAGATCTTCACGATCTTGCCGAACCACGGGATAAATCCTTGTCTCCTCGGGAGTTTGCATCCCTCTCCTTCCTTTACTTTTATGCATTTTATATTCCGCAAAGTTTCTATCTACTAGAATGCATAGGTAGTCGCGTAAGGAATTGGGCTTTGGAAGTTAAGTTTCAATTGCTTAGTATTTTTCGAAGAAAGCCCAATTCACCCCCCCTCTTGGGCATTCGGTCCTTACAATTGGTATCAGAGCAAGCTTGCTCATAGGATCATTCTAGCTTCACCGCTAGAGAGCTAAAATGGCCAAGGTTGGGGGTTCGGTTCCTATCTTCGAGGGCAAGAATTTTGCCTATTGGAAAGCACGCATGCGCGCTTACCTTGAGGCTATTGCCCCCGAAGTATGGGAAGCGACCCACGCGGGGTTTGGAGAACATAATTATGTTGGTGATCAACTTAAATGGGATGCTAAAGCTAGGAATGCAATCTATGAATGTATTAGTCAAGATGTGTTTTCTAGGATTGCTAGCAAGGAAAAGGCTTGTGAAATTTGGGCTTGCTTAATTGAAATTCATGAGGGCTCTTCTCGTGTCAAAGAACTAAAATATCATATGCTTAAAGCCAAGTATGATGAATTTAAAATGCTTCCTCATGAAAATGTCAATGAGATGTTCTCTCGCTTAAATGTGCTTATTGAAGAAATAAATGCTCTTGACATTGCTTCTCTTGGCAAGGGACTCATCAACCGCAAGATCCTTATGCTCCTTCCCAAGCCAAAGTACAACATCATCAACTCCATGCTCCAAAAAGAGTCACTTGACCACATTGAAGTTTCGGAGCTCATTGGAGAAATACACGCTCATGAGATGAGTGTACTTGGGATGATGAAGCAATCATCATCAAAGACAATTGCTCTAAAGGCCTCCACCAAGAAAACAAGCCTCAATAAGAAGAAGGTGGTTGAGCCTAGCTCAAGTGAAGAGTAACAAGCATCAAGTGAAGATGATGATGATGAGCTTGCATTAATGATGAGAAAGTTCTCACGCTTGAACTCCAAGATTACCAAGAAGGGATACACCTTTGATCCCAAGAAGAAAGCGTTTCTACCAAGGAGAGATGATCACAAGACTTGCTACAATTGCGGTGATCAAGGCCACATCTCCTATGATTGTCCAAAACCGGACAAAAGAAGAGAGAACTACAAAGACAAGCATCGCAAGCTTGAAGGAAGCGATGATGATGAAGAAGAAGCCAAACCAAAGCCAAGATCCTTTGGGAAGAAGAAACATGACAAGGGCAAGAAGGCAAGACTCTTCCCAAATAAGAGAAATGGCCCACAAAAGATGTTCATGTGTGAGGCAAATGAATGGGTCACCGATGAAGAAACAAGTGATGAAGAGAGTGAAGAGGAAGAAGAAAGCTTGGCCGGCCTCGCCATCGCCAACAATGATGATGCACCTCTTCATCGACCGCCCATGTGCCTCATGGTGAAAGGTAACACCAAGGTATGTGATGACTCTAGCGATGATGAGCTTTCCCCCGATGATTTAACTTCTTTGATAAATGAATATCATGCTATCATTAAGAGGGAAAAGAGTAAGGTTAAAGTGCTTGAAGAAACTCGTGCTAAACTTGAGAGTACTAACCTTGATTTGCTTGACAAGTATGAAAGCATACTCAAAGAGCATGACACGCTCAAATCCCATGTCAAGCAAATTGAGGAAGAAAAGGCTAAAATTAAGATAGATAATCATGAACTTGACTTAGCACACCAAACACTCTTGGAAGAGCACAACAAGTTAATACAAGAACATCAAACACTTAACCTTGCTCATGACATGCTTGATCAAGAGTTGAAAAATATGAAGAAGCAAACCCTTAATGATAAGATATCCATTACTTCTCATGCCACTAATGCTTTGCACAAGTCTTTGCCTTTGAAAGCTAATGCTAGGGAGAAGGACTTGTTGGAAGAAATTGAGAGTCTCCGCACTAGTGTGGCTAGACTTTCAAAAGGAGAAGTCAAGCACAAGGAAATTCTCTTCCAACAAGCAAAGGCCTTCAACAAGAGAGGACTTGGATCCTTCCCGGTGCTTAACAAAGGAAAGGTGCCCTCACCGGAGCTAAGAACAAGCTTCATCAAGAAAGTTGGTTCTTATTGCCAACATTGTGAGGTCACCGGTCACCACACAAGGGAGTGTCCTCTTCCTAACCGACCTTCTCCTAAATTGCCTACTAACTATAAATCTACTTTCAATGATCATTATTATCTCTTAAGTAAAGTAGGTGGCAATGTGAAGGCTAGATTCATTGGCAAAGACATGAAGGGCACGAAGGGGAAGCTCCCCAAGCAACTTTGGGTCCCAAAAACACTTGTATCACACATACAAGGACCTAAGTTGGCTTGGGTGCCTAAAGTCAAAAATTGAATTCATGTGTGTAGGTGAACTACAAAGCCGGAGGAAAGCATTGGGTACTCGATAGCGGGTGCACTCAACATATGACCGGCAATGATGGTATGTTCACCACCATAGAAAACCCCGGCAATCATGAACAAGTCACCTTTGGTGATAACTCTAAGGGAAAGGTAATTGGGTTAGGTAAAATTGCTATTTCAAATGACTTGTCCATTTCTAATGTTTTGTATGTTAAGTCACTTAGCTTCAATTTACTCTCTATTGCACAACTATGTGATCTTGGACTACCGTGCACATTTAGCAAAAATGATGTTGTTGTGAGTAGTGAAACAAGCCAAGATAGTCTTCAAAGGATTTTGGCATGGACATCTCTATCTAGTGGACTTCCCCAACAAGAATGCTAGCTTGACCACTTGTCTTTTCACTAAGACAATCTTGGGATGGCTATGGCACCGACGCATAGTGCACATTGGAATGAGCAAACTCAAGAAGTCATTCAAGCTTGGGATGGTGACCGGCGTGAAGGATGTCACATTTGAGAAGAACAAGCTTTGTAGCGCTTGTCAAGCCGGGAAGCAAGTTGCTTCACACCACCCAATGAAGACAATGGTGTCAACCTCCAAGCCACTTGAACTACTCCACATGGACCTCTTCGGACCGTCCACATATCAAAGCCTTGGCGGTAACCTCTATTGTCTCGTTATTGTTGATGACTATTCTCGCTATGCTTGGACTCTATTTCTAGGTGACAAGAGTGAGACTCCGGAAGTGTTCAAGACCTTTGCCAACCGCGCTCAAAGGGAATTTCAACTTCCCATCATCAAGGTCCGGAGTGACAACGGCACCGAATTCAAGAACTACAACATTGGGGAGTGGTGTGACCGTGAAGGAGTAAAACATGAGTTTTCGGCCACATACACCCCTCAACAAAACAGTGTCGTTGAAAGGAAGAACAAGACACTCATCACTCTTGCAAGAGCAATGCTTGATGACTACGGCACGTCGGAGAAGTTTTGGGCCGAAGCGATCAACACGGCATGCCATGCAGCAAATAGGGTCTATCTCCATCGACTACTTCAAAAGACCCCATACGAGCTTCTCATTGGGAGAAAGCCCAACATCTCCTACTTTCGAGTCTTTGGATGCAAGTGCTACATCTACCGCAAGAAAAGGCTTGGTAAGTTTGAAAGACGATGTGATGTTGGTATATTCCTTGGTTATGCATCAAACTCAAAAGCATATCGAGTATTCAACCAAACCTTCGGTTTAGTTGAGGAAAGTTGTGATGTTGAGTTTGATGAGACTAACGGCTCCCAAGAGGAGAGTTTTGGTCATGATGAAATAGATGATGAGCCTCTACGAGAAGCCATGAAGAACATGACCATTGGAGACATCAAGCCGGAAGTTGATGAGAGCCATGATCAAGGGGGAGCTTCAAGTTCCAACAACAACACCTCTATGGTGCCTCAAGTTGACGAAGAAGAGAAGGATGATCCATTGCCAACTCAAGACTCACAAGCACAACAACATCAAGAAGAAGACGAAGTCCATGATCAAGTCCAACCACAAGAGGAGCAACACGCATCACCTTCGCCAAGTGCTTCACAACCGCTTATGAGGCATGGACGCATCTCCAAGGCGCATCCAATGGATCAAATCATTGGAAGTCCGTCAAGGGGTGTAAGTACACGTTCTCGCCACGTTGCTTCGTTTTGTGAGCACTACTCTTTTGTTTCGTGTGTAGAACCCACTCACATTGAGGAAGCGCTCCAAGACCCAAAATGGGTGATGGCCATGCAAGAAGAACTCAACAACTTCATCCGCAATGAAGTTTGGGTGTTGGAGGAGCGACCCAAGGACAAGAACGTCATCGGAACAAAGTGGGTGTACCGCAACAAACAAGACGAGAATGGCGTTGTGGTCCGCAACAAGGCAAGACTTGTGGCCAAAGGGTTCTCACAAGTTGAAGGACTAGATTTTGGGGAGACATTTGCCCCGATCGCCCGACTAGAAGCCATCCGTATATTTCTTGCCTTTGCATCACATCATAGTATTAGACTTTATCAAATGGATGTGAAAAGTGCCTTTCTAAATGGCTACATTAACGAGCTTGTTTATGTTGAACAACCTCCCGGGTTTGAAGATCCGAGGAATCCTAATCATGTGTATAGGTTGCACAAGGTGCTCTACGGGCTCAAGCAAGCACCTAGGGCGTGGTATGAATGACTACGGGACTTCCTCATCATGCAAGGATTCAAGATCGGGAGGGTGGACACCACACTCTTTACCAAGGACATCAACGGAGATTTGTTCATTTGTCAAATTTATGTTGATGATATTATTTTTGGTTCAACTAACGAAGCTTTTAGCCATGAGTTTGGCAAAATGATGTCTAGGGAATTTGAGATGTCAATGATTGGAGAGCTCAACTTCTTCCTTGGATTTCAAATCAAGCAACTTCAAGAGGTGACCTTCGTATATCAAGAGAAATACACCAAGGACCTCTTGAAGAAATTTGAGATGGGAGATTGTAGCTCAAGAAGCACTCCAATGGCAACCAATTATCATCTCGATGCGGATAAGGACGGTAAACCTATTGATCAATCTAACTACCATTCTATGATTGGTTCATTGCTTTACCTTACCACATCTAGGCCCGATATCATGTTTAGTGTATGCTTATGTGCTCGCTTTCATGCGACACCTAAAGAATCGCATAGGAAGGCGGTCTTTAGGATACATAGGTATCTTAAGCATACCCCTAGTGTGGGCTTGTGGTACCCTAAAGGTGCAAAATTCCATCTTGTGGGATACTCGGATTCGGACTTTGCCGGATGCCGCGTAGATCGCAAGAGTACCTCCGGTGGGTGCCACTTGCTTGGGCGTTCCCTAGTTTCCTGGTCAAGCAAGAAGCAAAATTCCATCGCTTTGTCCACGGCGGAAGCGGAATACATTGCGGCCGGTGCATGTTGTGCCCAAATTCTTTATATGAAACAAACCCTTTTGGACTTTGGTATTAAACTTGGTTGTGTGCCTCTCCTTTGTGACAATGAAAGTGCGGTTAAGATAGCTAAAAACCCCGTTCAACACTCCCGCACTAAGCACATTGATATTCGCCATCATTTCTTAAGGGACCATGAAGCTAAGGGAGACATATCTTTGAGAGGTGTTAGATCCGAAGAACAATTGGCGGATATCTTAACTAAACCACTTGATGAGAAAACATTTTCTAAGCTAAGAAGTGAATTAAATGTGCTAGATGCAACGAACGTCATGTAAGAATGCATATCATATAGGTCTTGCCTAACTCTCAAAGGATAGGGGTGAGCAAGGGTTAGCTTGGGATGGTGGTTCTTTTGGGTTTTCCCAAGGCTTGGAGAGTAGCTCTCCCTGAAGAAGCCTTTGAAAGGTTCAAACTTGGCAAGATAGATTTATTTTATGTCTTGCATGATGCCTGCCATATAGACTTACAATTTCTTGCATTATAAAATGTTTGGCATTGCATATGGTAGATTGTCACAAAGGGGAACCCACCTCATGAGAAAGAGACTTGTTTGAAATGCAATATCTCAACTCATATAAGGTGGAAAGAACAAAATGTTAGGTGCATTAATGCCTAGAGGAACATGCTTCAAAGAGATAGAAGTCTTCATACTCTACCTCACAAAGCATGGGCCTTACATTTCATTTGGACATTTTCCTCCTATTTTTCTCGGTGTTCCATTTGCTTTAAGGATTAGCCAAGTTATTGGCATATTAGCATTTTTGAGGGGTAAGGGGTTGCCCAGAAAGTCCTAAGACATGTGTTTCTCTTTGCTTGGTTGTTTGGTCAAAGGACATATATGGGATGTTTTTGTTCTGCAGTCATCGGATTATCCGATGTCTAGGTCAATCCCTCATCGGACCAATAGGTGTTCAATCTTCAAGGGCCAGTTCAGTCAGAATCTCAAATGATCCGACGCGTTCATTCTGAAAAACATCGGTCCATCCGGTGTTCTCTATTCTGGAGTTGTGGTCAATTCCACCGATGTTACTTCCTCCCACGTCGGACCATCCGGTGTCAACATCCCTCTTTTGAACACCCTTACTGTGCCATTCGACCGATGATCCAAACCCTAAATGTCGGTCCATCCGATGTCGACAGCAACTTTTTGAATATCCTTACTGTGGCATTCGACCGATGCATATCCCATCTAACATCGGTCCATCCGGTGTTAAAATTACGGCTAGGGTTTGGGACCCACTATTTAAACCGGTCGTACCCCTTCTCCTTCCTCTCTCCCGATCCTGACGCCGCCACCGCTTTCTCCACGCCGCGCCACCACCGACTGCCGCCACCGCCGCCGCCGGACGCCGCCGCCGCCCACAGGCTGCCGCCACTGTCTCCGGCCGCTGCCATCTCCACAACGTCGCCGCCGCTCGCCGCGCCGCCGCCTCCATCCACGCGTCGTCACCTCACCAATCGTCGCCTCCATCCACCCGCCGCCACTCGCCGCCGCTCGCCTCCACCAAGCCTTCGCTGCCACTTCACCTAGCCACCGCCGCGCCTCTACCCAAGCGACGCCGCCATCTCCGGTCACCACCCCGCCGCTAGGGTTTCCCGGCCCGTTGATCTCCACGTCACTGTCGTCGACTCCGTGCAAACGCGTGATCGCAATGGCTCACGACAAGAAGAACAAGGGGAAGGCTATCACGGAGCCGGCCGCGAAGAAGCAAAAACTGTCGAAGGAGGAGAAGAAGGCCTTGATGGCCGCTCGCGTCGCCGAGGAGCGTGAGCGTGGTCAAAGTGGGTCGCTGAGGATCCGCGAGGCTCGTCCGAGGCAGCCTCCTGTGATCGACGACTCCGAGGTCGAAGAAGAGCCGGTTGAGCCTCTCGTCCGCCGGCGCTCAGCCCGGACCCGTGGGGGTCACACCACGTCTGAGACTGACGGCTGCCGACCGTCGTGAGGACAGGGAGGCCCAGCGTGCTATCTACGAGATGGACACCACTGTCCATGTCGCTGAAGGAGTCCGGTTGACCGACTACCGGAAGATGAAGGCCAAGCAGCTTCGCAAGCTCAGATGGAATGTGCTGCTTGAGTGGTACCCACAGCCCCGAGAGGCTCTGGTGGATAGTCGCTTCTGGACTGTCACCCAGGTGTCTCTCTACGAGACCTACAGGCGTCGAGGGCACAAGCTATTTCAACACAACTATCTGGATTGGGGACAGCTAGCTTTGGCAGCAGAGACGGAGATCCGTCCTTACTTTGAGAGGTACCGAGGCTTGGTGCAGCTGATGGCATATGAGCGGAGTGCCTATGTGGAAGATTGGGTCCGTGTCTTCTACGCCACCCTCTATGTCTCTAAGGGCAGAAGATCAATTGATTTCATGTTTATGGGTCAGCACTACCACTTGATGAGGCAGACGCTGGGACAGTTGCTTGGAGTGGACTTGCATGACACCTGCGTGCATGAGAGGGTCTACGGTCAGGCAGATCCACCGAGGAGGCTGCTCACTGGAGGAGTGGCACCACCGCTGGAGGAGATTCGTTCTTTGTTCGGTCCTACTTTCTCTCCTGACCAGCCGAGAGTTCCAGCTTTGTTGACTCCTGCTACGCGCACAGTGCACCTCGCCTTGCGCCGCACGCTCCTGCCGAGATCTGGCTATTTGGAGGGGTTCACCAACTTGCAGCAGACTCTCCTGTTCTACATCATGAACGGGATGGAGTTCGACATCATGGACGTCCTCATATGCGAGATGGAGGATGTGATCACAGACGGTGTGGGCATGATGAGGCAGCTAGTATATGGGCACTGGATCAGCTACCTGCTTACTATGATGGTTCTCGAGGGGTCCGCCGTGCACGATTGTCTCTCTGATGAGAGTGTGACACGGTTCGGACACTACCGTGCCCCAGCTCCTGGAGACCGCCGCCATTGGCCGTCCAGTTGAGCGTCAGGTCAGGGCCCGACTGTTTGAGGAGGACTGGTCTGACTTAGAGAAGGAGGATGAGAGACTTGCCGAGGCTGAGGCACAGGGGGAGGACTTGCAGCATATCTGGTCTGAGAGCGACACCGACGACAGTGTCGAGGAGTACTTCCCTCCTTCGCCCTCTCCCAGGCAGCACGACGCGGAGGCTGGAGGCTCTACAGTCCCACCACCTACTCCACCTCCCGTCACTGAGGCGCAGGTCACGCAGCCGTTAGAGCTGACGTCGCTCCTCCAGCAGATGGTTGAGCAGCAGTGTCTGGACAGGCTGGCAGCCGAGCAAGCTGCCCGTCTCCTTGAGCTCCAGCAGTAGCAGCAGGAGATGCAGCGTCAGATCGCCCATGAGAGGCGTGAAGACACTGACAGGCTGACGGGGCTCATCGACCAGATGCACCAGCGCACCCTCGACCAGCAGCAGCAGACGCAGCAGGCGATGATGGGCATCCTGGGGTTGATCACCAACCTCTACACCCAGACCGGGATTGCCCTCCCGTCGCAGCTGCTAGGAGTCGCTCCACCACCTCCAGTCTTGGCTCCAGCTGCCGCTCCAGTGGCCCCAGTACCTTCTACACCGATTCCCTCCTTCAGCATGTCTCCTCTTCTGGCTCCTAGTGCTCTGCTTCACTCCCCGCTGCCAGCCACGACTCTGTTCCAGCAGTCGCCGGCCTCCGTCGTCAGTGCCCCTGCTCCAGCAGCTCCTCCACAGCAGGCACCGACGGTGGCTCCTTTGGCTCCGGTAGCTCCCTCCACCGCTACTCCAGCCAGCAGCTCCGATGACAGCGACGGTGACCAGTTCGTCATCGCGCCCAGTACTCAGGGTCCTTAGACGCTCAGATCCCTTTTTGGTGTCTTGATGCCAAAGGGGGAGAAGAGTTAGAGGAGTCAGGGGGAGCGTCTTAGTGCCAGGGGGAGTCTTAGTGTCAGGGGGAGTCTCTTTTATCTTTTATCGTTTATCATTCTTGTAATTCAGTGTGTTTGCTACATTCGGTGTGTTTGCTACTCATTTGCTATTTATTGAGCTCTAATGAACTTATTTCCATGAGTTATTAATCGATTGGGCTCATTTGGTGTTTATCTCTGTTTATGATCACTTTTTATTCACACTTGAGTTATTAATTGATGTTTAAGCTTCAAGTGTGACATCCTGTATTCATTGCATATTCTTTTAAGTTTCATTCTATCAAATTCATTACTATTGCGCTTTGATTATTGTGTTGTCATCAATCACCAAAAAGGGGGAGATTGAAAGCATCTAGGCCCCCCATGATGTACGGTTTCAGTGATTAATGACAACCATTGAACTTTACTAATGAATTTGTGAATGCAAGGTCCCCATAATCACTCATAAATGAAATGAATATGTCATTGGAGACCCATATACAATCAACTTTTGAGATCAAATCAATGAGATAAAGACACGAAGTGAAAGCTCTTATGTCTAAGTCACTCAACCATAACTTGACAACATACAATGCTTGAAGATCATCAGAGAGCCTTGTGGAACAAATGTCTAAGAGGTCATCTGAGCAAGACACAAAAGATTCACTCAAAACAACTCGAAGCAAACAAAATCAACTCACTGGATCAACCGATGACTTCAGAAATGTACACATCGGTCGAGTTGGTTCAACTGAAGAAGAAGACCTCAGACAAATGTACTCACTGGATCATCCGATGTGAATGGCTCAGTGACATCGGTCCATCAGTACAGTTTGCAATACCATTGGACCAAGTGAAGCACCGGATCATCTGATGTGCAGACTTACACACATCGGTCGATCACTCCAGTAAGCATCAAGATTAAGCAAATTCTGGAGGAAGAGCCACCGGATCATCCGATGAGAAGACAGGGGCAACATCGGTCTAACAACGGTCATATCTGACACAATGACGTCAGCCAAAGTAATTAGACCGATGATAACTAAAGGGGAGACATCGGATCATCCGGTGTTCACAGTAAAGTTCTGTCAGCCTACTTTTCCAACGGCTATTTCGGGAAGGTTGGCTATAAATACCCCCTAACCCTGTCATTTCGTTAAGTCTTGATCACCTGAAGCTACCAACACATCCACAAGTGTTCAAGGCCAAGAGCAATCACTTCCACACCTTTTTTTATCATCTCTACACCAAGGTTTAGGCTAGAACTAGCTAGAGAGAGAGCTTGTGTGCCACCATTCTGTGTGAGTGGACTCTCTAGGTTAGTGTGAGAGCCTCAAGAGAGTGCCCTTGGTGTTGTAATCATGAAGAGACTTCCGCAGCTTGCCAAGGCGTGTGTGGAAGCCCAGAAGGTCAAAGTTGTACAAGGCTTGATCTCCACCTTGCCAAGGAGGCGAACGGAGAAGAATAGTGAAGACCCCTCGTCTCGGTGACTTGGGTGTGGCAAAACCCTTTGATGGGTGCCACAACGTGGATGTAGGAAGATCTTCACGATCTTACCGAACCACGGGATAAATCCTTGTCTCCTCGGGAGTTTGCATTCCTCTCCTTCCTTTACTTTTATGCATTTTATATTTCACAAAGTTTCTATCTACTAGAATGCATAGGTAGTCGCGTAGGGAATTGGGCTTTGGAAATTAAGTTTCAATTGCTTAGTATTTTTCGAAGAAAGCCCAATTCACCCCCACTCTTGGGCATTCGGTCCTTACAACTCCAAAGATCAAGAATTGAAGAAAGAACTTGAATCTTGACGATCTAGGGTTGATGATGAAGAGTTGAAGGTGAATTGGCAATGAATAACGCGAAGTCGATGAAGATCTTGATTACTTGATCCTCTTTTCTTTCCTCCTCTTCTTCTTCTTGCTCGGGATCTCCTTCTCCCTACTTGGTGCGCGGTGGCTATCCACGAACTAGTGTTTGTGGTCTTTCAATTGAGGGAAAAGGATGTAAAGTCAAGGGGTGGGGTTGTTTATATAGAGGTGGAGGGCTAGGGTCTGATGGATTTTGAATCTAAAGTGGGTGGAGGCCGTGCAGGAGTCCACATGGGCTCCACAAGGATTAAGCACGACGTCATTGCGGATCTTGTACAATTTGATCGTGCACTCATATTGTGAAGGCAGTGGTTTAAGTGGAAAACCCCAGTGTGGTCTTGGGTTGGGTCGGAGCCCCCATTGGACAGCACATATGGTGCTCTCTCTGCTGCAGCGACAAGTCACAATGCGTAATGGGGTAACAGTGAGATTCTTTATATCCAGCTGGCTACACTGCACTTCACGTGCAGCAAGATACCTTGAGGTATTCAGACATAGTTGATGCAAGAATTGTGATGCAATGAGGCTTAACAACTCAATAAAGGATCTTATGTACGATTTCTAAATGCCACTCTTGCAGGATTATGTCTCGATTTAGACCATATTGCATGAATCTGGTTTCTACCACTACAGGAATCCCGACCATAAACGAGGACTGGAAACCATCGTTTATAACTTATAGACGATGGTTTTTTTTATTGGCGACGGTTTTCGGCCATCGCCAATAATTTGTCGCTTATAACACTATTGGCGACGGAAATCGTCATCTATAATATAATTGGTGACAACCAGTGTAGCCCGTCGCCAATTAGTTCATCGTGCCACGTGTCGGCAAGTGAGACTAATTGGCGACGACACTACTGGTCATCACCAATAAGTGAGGCTTCTTGGTGTCGGTGGGCCAGGCTGTCGCCAATTATTATGGCTTATTGGCGGGTGGGCCAAGCCGTCACCAATTACCGGAAATCGTCGCTAATAAAGAAGGTAATTTTTTAAAAAACAGAAAATGTTGTCCTGGCTTTGAGGCCAGCCCTGACTTGATGGTCAGCTCACACACACACACACACACACACAGATATATATATATATATATATATATATATATATATATATATATATATATATATATATATATATATATATATATATATATATATGGAAGGTATACTTTGTAGCCAGCTATAGATTACTCTATTCTGTAGCCAGATCGTTTTAATGTACTGAGACATAAGGAGTCAGTAGAACACATATCATTTTGATGAACATGATATTGGCTCCTATGTCGCGATACACCAAAACGATCTGACTACATAATAGAACAATTTATAGCTGGCTACAAGATATATCTTATATATAAACAGAAACCGTTGCCAACATTGTACACTAATACACACAGCAGACTAAACACTACCCCTTCTGCTGCCTCCGGAGCCCGTGACGTCGTCCTCGAGCCGTCGTCCAAGCGCTGAAACCTGCAGCAATGGAGTTTGAGTCTCTATCGCCGATCCATGTGATGTGCAAATGTAGTTAGACAAGTTATAAGTTTCAAAATGAATATTTGACTAAATTTGCTTATTACAAGCTAGATTTGTCTATGTTTGAGTAAGTTTGGTCATATTTTACCAAGTTTGAGCAAGATCTACTAGTTTTGGCTATGTTTAAGAAAGTTTGAGCAAGTTCAACTAGTTTTGGCTATGTTTAAGTAAGTTTCATTATATTTGACTAAGTTGGAGCAAGTTCAACTATTTTTGGCTATTTTTGAGTAAATTTCATCATATTTCACCAAGTTTGACTAGTTTTGGCTATGTTTGAGTAGGTTTGATCAAATTTCACTAAGTTTGAACAAGTTTGAGTAGGTTTGAGTAAGATTTTGTACCTGTGCACCAGCTGGCGGCACTTGTGGCACCTCCATACTGCCACTGGGGTAAGGCCACTTGCAATCCCGGTTTCAAAGCCTACAAATACAAAGCAAAACAACATCATATACAAGACATTTAGATATTAGAATTATTAAGTGCAACGGTCAAAACTTACCTGCAGGAAAGCTTGCAACTGTAGCATGAAGGAGTTACAATACTCGTTCCTAGCACTAAAAGTCGCTGCTTGCCGCTCGTTCGTCAAACGCAACTCTTCCTTCGTCCTCTAGAGCTCCTCCCGGACACTCTGGAGCTCCTGATCGCGGCTGCCACGGCTGCCAGACCCAACCGCCTGCGATGAAGAGGCTCTCGACGAAGTTCGCGCCTCCCTCTAGTTGACCACTCCATCAAAGATGGTTAACCTACAAAAAGAAGTAAGATTGTTAAATTGTTGTATTTAAAGTTTGTGACAGTAAATTAAAATAACAAAAATCACCTTCTGTGAGGTTTCCCACCACCGGCTATGTACGAGGCTTCGGGGACGATTGGCGCACTCTGCCAATCGTAATCTTCAGCTCAAAGCCTCCACGTTTTCTGCCTGTACCTTGCCTGGAAATACAGAAAAAAGATTGTCATCAACACTATTAAAGAGAATTCAATTAACTTAACAAAATAACTCACCAACGCCGCTGATGCAGCTTGAGAAGACAACTGGTCATGTTGCGACAGGTCACTTCCCAAGTGACCCCTCTTCCATACCTGCATAGGTGTCGGCTCCTGACCGCTCTCGCGCTCCTATCGATACGTGTTAGCACAATGAAAATTATAAAATTACTTAAATAGAATTCAAGTCGCACTTACCATCCGTTTAGCGAGATGTAGGTAGCCGTCCGCACCGAACCGATGTTTCCCGTCTGTCCCTCGACTCTCTCGACGGGTGACAGACAAGCCCTGGAAGCCCTCGCTCGCCCAAAGGGTGCACAGGACATTGTATGCTCTAAGAAGTTGTGAAGCCACGCAACACCGGCCCGCAAACATTTATTATTGGTTCTGTAGATTGTTAACAAAATCGAATAATGAAGCAGAGTGACACCCGGTTCTGGAAAACGAACCAAGTGCAGTGTATGTGTGCTCAGGATGTTTAACATACATACACGAGTGCATCACAAACAATATTCAATAAAACCATGTTTCGAATAATAAATAGTACCTTATTACAATATTCAAGTAGCTTCGAATAAAAGCTCTAACAATACTACAGCGGAAAACTAAGCACTAGTAGACTCCATCTACACAGGTAATTTGACGGCAACACGCACGCCTAGTACTCCTCATAGTCCTCCAGATACTCCAAATTATTGTCTGTTACTAAATTAATGTGAGAATAGCAAGAGTGAGTATATGTCGTACTCAACAAGTGTGGGAAAGTATGACATGCAGCTAAAACAAGGATGATAATAAATGACTAATATCATAAAGTATATTTTAGTTCACAAACATGTAAAAGCAGCCTAAAATGTCTAGGTGAGATTAATTCCCATCATATCCCAAGTAAACATCATAATTTGTATCCATCATTCTCAATTACCATCATAATTTATTTATAACCAGCTAACAGTTGATATCGTCACCATATGCCAATTCATACCTCCTCATAACCAACCATACTCATATGACATAACCAAACCCATGCCGAATCATCCCAAAACCCAAGTCCAATTCTAATCATGGAAGTTGTTAAGGTGCTCATAACTGGAAGCACGACTACCATGATAGTTTTTAAGACTCTGCAGAGAATGTATCATTTTACCCACATATTCATGATTTTATCACCTTTCGGTGACTAAGGAGCTCTATGTTTCTCTGTCAGACTTCCATTGGTGTGAGGCCAAGAGACCACAAAATAGCCTATTAAAAGGGACTACTAGTATGCACAGACCCACTAAAGTTTTACCGGCAGACTTGAATCTCCATTCTCCGACCCATGGGCGCCCTCATGTGTCATGAAGATCCCAGGATAGCCCTCCTCGACTCCAATTCCCCGCACCATCCAACGGTCCATATAATACCAGCAGCACACCTAATCATTCAGCTACATTGTACCCATACTTGGCCTTGTGGTTGTGGTGACACTGTTATCCTGGCTTATTCTTGCATGAACCAATCCTTAGATCTAAGGCAAGCAAAACCACCATACCATCCAACCCATTCCACCAAACCATGCTTGCTTAGATCACCTAAGTTCCATGTTGCTAAAAAGATAAATCATCAATTCACATAGTCCATATGTTCATTAATTTATAATTAAGTCATTTGGTTATTCACAATCCTAATTAAGTAAGCGAAGCAAAATTGTAAAATACCCTTCTGACTCTTAATAATATATTCTAAGCGACTAGGGTGGTCATACAAATCTAGTAAACACCTATCATGGGTTTCCTATCAATTCGACACAAGCATGCAATTACAAACAAAACATTTAAAAATAGGATTAAAATGGTCAAGGACACTTGCCTTATATTCTGCACTTCGATGGTCAATCAAGTCAAAGTCTTGCACAAAAGATCCTTGGATATTCACTTCTCGATCGTAACCTCTTGAGTGAATCGTCTACTAGCAATCAAGCACACTCAATCAATACAATGCACACATACTAATCAATATACAATGGTGCGGATGTTGCACAAGTATAAGTGTAACATTTGCTATTAATTCACTAATGTTGTTTACTAATTCGGTTCAACTAGTTCTTAAATGTTTATGTGAGTTTTGAGTCAATTATAGTTGTTCTTGTGACAATTAGAAGTTGCTGAAATTTTAAATATCGGACTAGTCCACAGTTGGGCCGGATTAATCCGCTTTGGACCAGAGAGTTGATCGGACAAGTTTGCACAGGTCCAGACTAGTCCACGGCGGTACAGTGAGACACGATAAATTAGGTCTGGACATGATTTGTTTGAATGGTAGGATAAATTTTAACATAAAGTCTGAACTGTAAAATCTATCGGTTGCATCGCTAGTCTCTACGATCGTGAAACAGCGGCGACTTGTGTTTCCGTCATCTAGGTTCCGTTGATGAAAAAGATGACGACGTGATGTCGATGAAGAACACGGCGATGAGACGTCGACGAAGAATACGATGAAGACGTAGCAATCTCTCGCGAAGAACGGCGATGTTGCGACGATCTCCAGCGGATAGCAACTCCTTCCTTTTCTCCTTTTTTCCCAGGTCGTGGCCTTCCTTGTTGACGGCTAGGGCTTCAACCTTTTCTTTCTCTTCTCTGACAGTGCTTACTTACGTGCAGCGGGGTGGTTTTTCTATGGTGGAGAGGAAGCAACTACGGGAAGGCCGGCGGTGCCTTATATAAGCAGCGTGGCCAGGCGTACGGGACTCGGAGTCCTGCTCAGCCTCAGTTCATGGCTGTGCGGCCAGGGCTCACTACTACAAAATGCATTTTCACAGGCGTCTGCTTATTTTTTTTACAGGCAGTTTGTTAAAAGTTACGTCTGTGATGTCATATGAGTTAATAACCGTATGTGATAATAGAATATCACAGGCGGTCCGTAACAAACAACCGCCTGTGAAAATGTATTGATTTTCACAGGCGGTCTGTAACAAAAACCGTCTCTGATAATAGTCATTATCACAGGCGGCCCGTAACAAACAACCGTCTGTGAAAATATAATGATTTTCACAGGCGGTCCGTAACAAAAAAACCGCCTGTGATAATGATGGCTCATGATTGGTCCGCTGCTTCATCCCACGGATCGCTCTTAGACTTTATATCTCTGCCTTCCGCTACTTATCGATCCAGTGACTCACAGTGAGTCATCTCTAATCTATGTGTCTATAACAACAGCAGCACCAACACCTCACGTCCTTATCCCCAATCTCTCCCTATCACCATCCATATCTCCAATCTCACCTCTCTTTCCTTCCTCCCCAACCTCGCTCTACCGCAGCTCCGCCTCATCGCCGAAGCGTCAGCAGCCCGCTTCCGCCTCCTCGCCATCCTCGCCGTCGTGGAGGTCGCGCTGCTCGCGCTCCTTGTCGTCGCGGCAGCCGTACTCCTCGATCGTCATGGCAGCCGTGCTGCTCATGCTCATCACCATCGTGGCAACCACGCTCCTCGTCCGCCGCAGGTGTCTCGCTCAATGCCGAGGGTCGCAGATCTAACCTTCAGTCATAGATCTAGCCACGATCGTTATTTTTGTTGTAGCATGGAAGTCGAGCTAGCACGAAGGTGGTGCTACCGAGCGCTGCGGGGAGGCGTTGAAGAGCGGCTGCAACGGCAACATCACTGTCTTCATGGCGTTGAGCTGCTGCACGTGGTGCTGCACGTGATGGTTGTGATGGATTGTAATTTCTGCGATGTGTTGCGTTGTAATTTCTGTTATGTTTTTTTATTGCATCTCTGCAATGTAATTTTGTATAAATCTTTTAGTCTTCTGTAGATCAAACTGTGTTAGCGCAAAGTTTGTCTAAACGTTATCATTTCTTGCCTTCTGATTACGCCAAGTCACGAACACAATGAACACGGAACATTCTAAAAACTGTCTATGATAATATATTATCACAGGTGGTTAGCAATAAAAATAGTATGTGAAAAATGCATTTTCACAGGCGGTCCGCAATAAAAAACCGCCTGTGAAAATGCATTTTCACAGTTGAACACACAAGATAATATTCATTCACACAAATGAACACAGATAACACATTCATTCATTAAAAATATATTGCAAAACACGAGAAAAAAGTACAAGACACAAGAAAATAAAAATAACATCAACTAAAAACAACAAAAGAAAATCTAGACCCTACTACTCCTCCTCCGCCGCCTGCGACTCTAGCGCCGGTGCAACAGGAGTCCTGATCGGCTGCTTCCACTGCTCCGCTGTTGCTCTAGCTGGTCCAGCGGTGCAATCTTGCGACCGAGGTTCCTCGCCATCGCCGCACTAGGTTACTGCGACCCTCGGTGTTGAGCACCTCGGATATCGTCTCAAACAGTCCCTCGAACAACTTGTCGAACAGCCTCTCGAGCACCTAGACCATCATCTCGAGCAGCTCGTTATTGAGCCTCTCAGGGGAGCCGAAGCACTATTTCTTGCAGGGTGGCTCCCTCGGCGGGCTTGGTGGCGTAATGTTGGCCATGGTGGGTGTTCTGCGCGGAGAAGACGAACGAAGAATAGGAGAGACTGATACAAAAGGAGAGATGCACTTATGGAGAACTGATGACGCACCTTATATAAGGTATGTGTGGAGTGCATGATGCAAAAGGAACATGAGCTTAATAACGAAGCTCGTCTCCTATTTTCGACGTCTCCCTCTCTTCTGCCAAAAGGGAGACGAGCTTAACAGCAAAGCGCGTCTCCTATTCCCTGCGTCTTCTTTAGCTTTGTGATTTTCTCAATTCAGTCTCGGTCACCTCACTTTTATCTCTCGTGTTACTCCTTTACTGATCGACCAACCCTAGTGCGACTGCCGCCTCTGTTTGCCATCACCGTCATCGCCATCCTCGTCACTATCACTATTCATGGTTGGGTTTGATATCGACTTGGCGCATAACCAACTGAAGGACGAGCACTTGGCATGGTGCAAGAACCATGCCCATGTATGTACATATGGCACACCGGTCGCATGAACTGGTGAACTTAATTGTAGTTTTGTTTTTTTTGTCTTTTTTGTTTTTGGTATTTGCAATTTCATGGCTCATCGCCATTTGTGTCACTTGTTTGTCCAACTCCGCGCAGGGTTTCTCTGCGAAGTCTGAGTCGGGAGATTTATTGAAGTGGCAGTGCATCGTCTCCGGTAAAAAAGGGGTAAGTCATGAAGAACAAGCACAATCATATCCCGTATAACATCGTCCCCTTATTAATACATTTCCTTTATAAACTGACTGGGAAGGTGGTTACTACCCACTGACAATCTCCTTCTCAGCGGACTATCCGTTGGTTCCTCCAAGATGCGCCTTTCCACGTGGTTTCTTTCACCCGATTGTCCATCGCTCAGGAGCATTCTGCCTTGGATTTCTTGATCAAAATACTATAAGATAGACTTATTTTGTTCAATTAATTAGTAGTTTCTACCGAACTTACTTGAACTGTTTCTAATGTTGCTTAAATTGATATTTTGTAGGGGTGGTGGTCCGGTTTTACAATCAAAACTATACTACTTGAAGTTCAGCGTTTGCTTCATCAGCCAAATGTGCCTGATGGTGAAAATGATTGCTATAATCTACTTATCAAGGTTAGTAACTTTATGTTAGTAACCAACATAGGTTATATATCATTTCTCATTCGACATTTGTTAATTCAAAGAATGTCAATATTTTCAGGATCCAAGGGAATATAAGAGACGTGTTCGGGAGCAAGCTGGACGGTACAGTTTAGATTGATCGATGGGAGCTTCATAGGAATAAGTTTAGAAATGTATAGTTTAGGGGGCACGCAATGTGTATGAACTATGAAATTCATTGAGTTGCAAATTATCTTTGAATTGCAATGTCACTGCATTTGTTTATCCCTGAATTCCAATTATATCCCTAAATTGCAATGTCATTGCGTTTGTTTATCCTTGGAACGGACGCTCACAAAGTTAACTCTGTGCGCGGAAGGCAACGGATGCTCACGATGTCGTGCGAGTGGCAAAAGAGAGATGAGCACATGAGAGACAAACATTAAACAGGCACGTCTCCGATTTTTGACCTCTGGCAAAAGGGAGACGAGCGAATGAGAGACGAGCTTTATTAGGGTCCGTCGCCGATTTTGCCTACCGGCAAAAGGTAGACGGGCAAATGAGAGACTTGCATTATACAGGCTCGGCTCTAATTTTTTACCTATTTTTAGCTCTCACGCGCTCTTCAGCGAAAATTTTCGCGCAAAGCTTACTCACGCTCTCTCGACCTAAGGGAGATGCTCAAATGAGAGATGGGTGTTATAGAGGCTCGCTTTCGAGTTTTGCTATTTTTATCTCTCGTGCGCTCTCTCCCAACACTTGGCGAAAAATTTTAGCTCTCGCGCGCTCTCTCGACCTAGAAGTCGTAGCTCCTAAGCACGCTGTCGTCATCCCTCTTCCTCAACACGCTTTTCGTCATTGTCGTGTTGCCACTGTCGACCCCGATCCCGCTGTTGACCCTGACCTTCGTCATCAGAGAGTTGAGCACGCCGCCTCGTCCTCTGTCCCCGGAGCACGCTGCCGCCTCGACCCCGACCTCGGTAATCGGTATGAACATGTCGCGGCCTTCACATAAGTGGGAATGTTCTTCCTGGTTGGTGTCTTGGAACACATTCATCTTCCTTGTTTATGTTCAATGCAGAAGTAATATATTTGTTTTGACTATCAATGTATATTATGAATTCTGATTCGCAAACCCTTGAAACTGCAGGAACTGTGGTAGACACTAGCATTTGTTATCCCAGTTAGTTTGATTTCTACCTCTGCAGCCATGCTGGAATCAAGGTACCTATGCGGCAATTGGTGTTGCTCTCACGAGTTTTTGATATCAGACTATTAATGCATCGGTAGAATATAAATTTTTTGTTTGTTTTTTTAGGGGACAAGCACATCATCTCACTACCATGTCCTTTATGATGAGAACAATTTCTCAGCTGATGCTTTGTAGATGCTCACCAACTGTCTGTGCTACAAGTAAGCTCGGTTATTCATTTACTAACAGTCCTCTGTTTATCACAATTGTATACCAATTTGTTCCTAAGCCTTCAGGTATTTGCTCTCTTATGTGACTCTTTATGCGAATGTGACTGCAATTTGATAAAATTTTATATGATTTTAGTAATTTTACTGAATTTGAGGATGTTTCAGTGGGAGCATTAGAGGCTATGAAGGGTCATCATTAATGAAGTCATTGATTGAGAGAATTCTCATTACAGTATATAGGATTAGATGATGACAATTATGATTTGTGTAATTAGTTACTTTGTAATCAGGATGAACAGGAGGTACTCTTTGTGTAATTAGTATGCTTGATAACCACGATTGACACTTTGTCAATATTTGATTAGTCAATATAATGTAAGGTATGATCTTTTTACTATACATATGTTCATATATGTGTATGTTACTGACACTGAGTGACACTCGGTTCCGAAAATGAACCAAGTGCAGTATATGTGTGCCAGGATGTTTAACACACATACATAAGTGATTCACAAATGATAAATAAATAATTACCACCGCTCAAATTATTAAATAAGTAATTTTATTACAATATCCAAATAATCTCTATATTACAACTCTAATGATCACTAATGGTAATGAGACTAATACTGCAGTGGAAATACTTTAATTAAGCAACTAAGCAAACTAAGCAAAAGGGAAGAGCGGCTCCAAGCAACACCACAGGCAAGTCGACGGAAGCACACAACCTACACTACAAGAAACGAGCAATAGACCGTCGGTTTATCTATAGACGTCGGGGCCATCATATTTAAATAATATAAAGATGTCGGTGTAGGATGCCCGATGGCTATATATTTATAGTCGTTGGTTAAAAATAATACCCGACGAATATAACTAAAGCCGTCCGTCAACCCAAAATACCCGACGTCCATAGATACTTGCGTCGGTGCGACAATAAAAACTGACGGCAATAAACTGGGGCCCACATCATAAGAAAACGCGTCGCGCATCAAATACACCGTCCGCCCGTCCCTACCCTTTAATATTCAGCGCGAACCCCTTCCAAACCCTAGCCCCTTCCAAACACTCCAGCCGCCGCCGCCAATCCGGGCCAAAGCTCCCGAAACCTCTCCACGAATCCTCCAGCACGGCGGCCAACCGCGCCTCCCGGTGGCTCGGGCGGCCCCCGAAGACGGCTTGCGTGGCCTCCTGCGGCGTCCCCCCGCGGCTGCGCGGCCTCCCCCGGCGCCCTCCGCAGTTGCGCGGCCTCAAGGTGCGGCCACCAGCGGCCCCGCGGCGCGCCCCCTCCCCCGGCGCCCTCCCGCGGCTGAGCAGCCTCCCGGTGCGGCCCTCGCGCGGCCCCGCGGCGCGCCCCCTCCCCGGGCAGCTCGAGCGGCCTCCCGTGCCCCTCCCTACTGCATGGCCTCGCAGCGTGCCCCCTCCCCCGGCGGCTCGCGCAGCTTCCCGCGGCGCCCCCCCTCTTGGCTCGCGCGGCCTCGCGGCCCAACATCCGGCGGCTTGAGAGGAGCGAGGCAAGATCGAGGTCTTCATCATCCCGGTGCTTGAGGGGGAACGGCCGAGCGGGGCAAGATCGAGGTCTTCGGCATGAGCTCATTCTGCACACACCTCCTCGTCGACAGTTAGCATGCCTCCTCATTTTTTTCGTCCTTTTGGTGTGTCTTACCCCTGTAAGGCGGTTTTTCATTTGGCGGTGTTGTGGATCTACAGTGATGGTCATGGAGGAGTAAACGGAGCAGAAGAAGAGCTACCGTGGAGGACGACGGCGACAAGGACCCCAGGAGGCCAAGGATGCTAGCTCATGCTCTCACTGGATTGTGATCCGTTTTTGTTTGATCTATTTGTAATATAGTCAAGAAATGTGGCCTGTTGTGTGAGAAATATAAAGATTTAAATTTTTATTTGTCGTTCTTGCGTGAAAAATACAATGTCTGTTCTTGACTCAGTGCTCCATGCTGGGAAGTACTGAGATGTTCATTCGGATGTAAAAGAAATACTAAAGCAACTGGAACTGGCTCTGCATCTGGTATAAAAAAAACATAAAATGCGTCAGCTGCAGATACAGAAAAGGCGTCGGGTCAGGCAAGCAGACGGTTTTAAATCACTACAGGCGACGGTACTGCTGACTGATGCTTTAATTCGTTAAAGACGTCGGGTGCTGAAACCAACATTTTTACGTATTAAATGCGTCGGGACGTATATCAGTTAAAAACGTCGAATCTGAAGTGTCGGCTATAAACGTCGGTTTACCGACAGTTATAACTTATGAGCGTCAGTTTTAAGAGACTACCGACGGCTATAAGGCCGACGGCCTTTTACCCGTTTCCTGTAGTACTAGTACTCCGCATTATCCTCATGATACTCTCAAACATCACTTGAAACTGTCGGTGAGCGAATTGTAAAGGTGAGTACATGTCGTACTCAACAAGTGTGAGAAGTTATGACATGTAGTTTAACAAATGACGGCAATGAATAAAGTCTCATTGCTGAAAAGTACATTTAAAACGAGTAAAAAACACTATACTATGTCTATGTGAAGTAATTCCATCATATACCACAATTATTATATAGTATAATTCCATATTCCTTATCCATCACCATCACACCAGTTTTCACCATTACCATTAATCATATCCAATACCATATTTCAATCCATAACCAGTACCAAACCATCCAAATACCAAAATCCCTCTAATCATGTAAGTCATCCAGGTGCTCTTAACCAGGAGCACAACTATCATGATAGTTTTAATATTCTGCAGAGTTTGTACCACTTTTCTCACGCGTTTGTGATTTCATCATTCGTCGGCGACTAAAGAATCTCTCTTATGTCAATTACACTTCCTTTGATGTATGGCAAGAGATCACAAAATAGCCTTTACAAAGGGACTACTAATATATACAAATCTACTGAGGTTTCACCGGTGGCGACGTCTCCAACTGAGCACATCTTCAACCAAGGGCTCTCTCTTGTGCCATTCAGATCCCAGGGAGTCCCGCCTCAAATCCAAATCCAATCAGACTCCCCTTCCCCGGTGTGTCAAATGATCCATACAATACTAGCAATACCCTAATTAATCAGCTATGCCGCATCCATACTTGTCCTCGTGGTGGCACTGTAGTCCTGACATATTCTCGCATGAACCGGTCCTTAGATCTAAAGCAAGCGACCACTGTGTCTTCCAACCCATCCACATACCAGGCTTGCTTAGATCACACATTACCATATCATATTAACCAGTTCATAATAACCATAATCTCGTTAACGCATAATTAAATAGTATAGTTGTCTTCCCATCTCAGTTAATTAAGCGAAGCAAAAAGGTAAAAAGCACTTCCCGACTCTCTACCATGTATTCCAGGTGACAAGGGTGGTTAAACAAAATTAGTAAACTTCCTATCATAGGGATTTCTATCAAATTAACACAAGCATGCAGTTTTGAAAACAAAATATTTATTGTAATAACAAGATCAATATGTTTAAGGACACTTTGCTCCTGAGCTTGGTTAGGGTCAAAGGCTTCAAAATTCTGGTACTGGAGGTCCTCGACAGCACCTTCCGGCGCATCACCTTCTATTCCGCGCAATGAACATGCAAAACACACAATTCAATCAATTAATGCTCATATAGTACTCAATATGCTATGATATGTATGATTAATGCAATTGTGAGGTAAAACTTGTTAATGAGTTGCTATTAATGTTCACTAACTGGTTCTAATAGTTTTTAACAAGTTTGGACATGTTTGGTATTGATTCGAGTCAATTTGGAATTAATTCAACACAATTCAGATTCAGAGGTCGGACAAGTCCGGTACCAGGGCTGGACTAGTCCGCCCTACGCAGAACCAGTGAGTTAGGGTTTTCTTGATCTATGAGAATTTGGAGAATTGGGATTGAATTCACATGGGAAAGAGAAGGTAGAAACTGTACGACATGTTTAGAACTCCAAAGATCAAGAATTGAAGAAAGAACTTGAATCTTGACGATCTAGGGTTGATGATGAAGAGTTGAAGGTGAATTGGTAATGAATAACGCGAAGTCGATGAAGATCTTGATTACTTGATCCTCTTTTCTTTCCTCCTCTTCTTCTTCTTGCTCGAGATCTCCTTCTCCCTACTTGGCGCGCGACGGCTATCCACGAACTAGTGTTTGTGGTCTTTCAATTGAGGGAAAAGGATGTAAAGTCAAGGGGTGAGATTGTTTATATAGAGGTGGAGGACTAGGGTCTCATGGATTTCGAATCTAATGTGGGTGGAGGCCGTGCAGGGGTCCACATGGACTCCACAAGGATTAAGCACGACGTCATTGCGGATCTTGTACAATTTGATCGTGCACTCATATTGTGAAGGCAGTGGTTTAAGTGGAAAACCCCAGTGTGGTCTTGGGTGGGGTCGGAGCCCCCATTGGACAGCACATATGGTGCTCTCTCTGCTGCAGCGACAAGTCACAGTGCGTAATGGGGTAACAGTGAGATTCTTTATATCCAGCTGGCTACACTGCACTTCACGTGCAGCAAGATACCTTGAGGTATTCAGACATAGTTGATGCAAGAATTGTGATGCAATGAGGCTTAACAACTCAATAAAGGATCTTATGTACGATTTCTAAATGCCACTCTTGCAGGATTATGTCTCGATTTAGACCATATTGCATGAATCTGGTTTGTACCACTACAGGAATCCCGACCATAAACAAGGACTGGAAACCGTCGTTTATAACTTATAGACGACGGTTTTTTTTTATTGGCGACGGTTTCCGGCCATCGCCAATAATTTGTCGCTTATAACACTATTGGCGACGGAAATCGTCGTCTATAATATAATTGGTGACAACCAGTGTAGCCCGTCGCCAATTAGTTCACCATGCCACGTGTCGGCAAGTGAGACTAATTGGCGACGACACTACTGGTCATCGCCAATAAGTGAGGCTTCTTGGTGTCGGTGGGCCAGGCTGTCGCCAATTATTATGTCTTATTGGCGGGTGGGCCAAGCCGTCACCAATTACCGGAAATCGTCGCTAATAAAGAAGGTAATTTAAAAAAAAAACAGAAAATGTTGTCCTGGCTTTGAGGCCAGCCCTGACTCGATGGTCAGCTCACACACACACACACACACACACACACACACACACACACACACACATATATATATATATATATATATATATATATATATATATATATATATATATATATATATATATATATATATATATAGGGAAGGTATACTTTGTAGCCAACTATAGATTACTCTATTCTGTAGCCAGATCGTTTTGATGTACTGAGACATAAGGAGTCATTAGCACACATATCATTTTAATGAACATGATATTGGCTCCTATGTCGCGATACACCAAAACGATCTGACTAAATAATAGAATAATTTATAGCTGGCTACAAGATATATCTTATATATAAACAGAAACCGTTGCCAACATTGTACACTAATACACACAGCAGACTAAACACTACCCCTTCTGTTGCCTCCGGAGCCCGTGACGTCGTCCTCGAGCCGTCGTCCAAGCGCTGAAACCTGCAGCAATGGAGTTTGAGCCTCTGTCGCCGATCCATGTGATGTGCAAATGTAGTTAGACAAGTTATAAGTTTCAAAATGCATATTTGACTAAATTTGCTTATTACAAGCTAGATTTGTCTATGTTTGAGTAAGTTTGGTCATATTTTACCAAGTTTGAGCAAGATCTACTAGTTTTGGCTATGTTTAAGAAAGTTTGAGCAAGTTCAACTAGTTTTGGCTATGTTTAAGTAAGTTCCATTATATTTGACTAAGTTGGGGCAAGTTCAACTATTTTTGGCTATTTTTGAGTAAATTTCATCATATTTCACCAAGTTTGACTAGTTTTGGCTATGTTTGAGTAGGTTTGATCAAATTTCACTAAGTTTGAACAAGTTTGAGTAGGTTTGAGTAAGATTTTGTACCTGTGCACCAGCCGGCGGCACTTGTGGCACCTCCATACTGCCACTGGGGTAAGGCCACTTGCAATCCCGGTTTCAAAGCCTACAAATACAAAGCAAAACAACATCATATACAAGACATTTAGATATTAGAATTATTAAGTGCAACGGTCAAAACTTACCTGTAGGAAAGCTTGCAACTGTAGCATGAAGGAGTTACAATACTCGTTCCTAGCACTGAAAGCCGCTGCTTGCCGCTCGTTCGTCGAACGCAACTCTTCCTTCGTCCTCTAGAGCTCCTCCCGGACACTCTGGAGCTCCTGATCGCGGCTGCCACGGCTGCCAGACCCAACCGCCTGCGATGAAGAGGCTCTCGACGAAGTTCGCGCCTCCCTCGAGTTGACCACTCCATCGAAGATGGTTAACCTACAAAAAAAGTAAGATTGTTAAATTGTCGTATTTAAAGTTTGTGACAGTAAATTAAAATAACAAAAATCACCTTCTGTGAGGTTTCCCACCACCAGCTATGTACGAGGCTTCGGGGACGATTGGCGCACTCTGCCAATCGTAATCTTCAGCTCAAAGTCTCCACGTTTTCTGCCTGTACCTTGCCTGGAAATACAGAAAAAAGATTGTCATCAACACTATTAAAGAGAATACAATTAACTTAACAAAATAACTCACCAACGCCGCTGATGCAGCTTGAGAAGACAACTGGTCATGTTGCGACGGGTCACTTCCCAAGTGACCCCTCTTCCACACCTGCATAGGTGTCGGCTCCTGACCGCTCTCGCGCTCCTATCGATACGTGTTAGCACAATGAAAATTATAAAATTACTTAAATAGAATTCAAGTCGCACTTACCATCCGTTTAGCAAGATGTAGGTAGCCGTCCGCACCGAACCGATGTTTCCCGTCCGTCCCTCGACTCTCTCGATGGGTGACAGACAAGCCCTGGAAGCCCTCGCTCGCCCAAAGGGTGCACAGGACATTGTACGCTCTGAGAAGTTGTGAAGCCACACAACACCGGCCCGCAAACATTTATTATTGGTTCTGTAGATTGTTAACAAAATCGAATAATGAAGCAGTGTGACACCCGATTCTGGAAAACGAACCAAGTGCAGTGTATGTGTGCTCAGGATGTTTAACACACATACACGAGTGCATCACAAACAATATTCAATAAAACCATGTTTCGAATAATAAATAGTACCTTATTACAATATTCAAGTAGCTTCGAATAAAAGCTCTAACAATACTACAGCGGAAAACTAAGCACTAGTAGACTCCATCTACACAGGTAATTTGACGGCAACACGCAAGCCTAGTACTCCTCATAGTCCTCCAGATACTCCAAATTATTGTCTGTTACTAAATTAATGTGAGAATAGCAAGAGTGAGTATATGTCGTACTCAACAAGTGTGGGAAAGTATGACATGTAGCTAAAACAAGGATGATAATAAATGACTAATTTCATAAAGTATATTTTAGTTCACAAACATGTAAAAGCAGCCTAAAATGTCTAGGTGAGATTAATTCCCATCATATCCCAAGTAAACATCATAATTTGTATCCATCATTCTCAATTACCATCATAATTTATTTATAACCAGCTAACAGTTGATATCGTCACCATATGCCAATTCATACCTCCTCATAACCAACCATACTCATATGACATAACCAAACCCATGCCGAATCATCCCAAAACCCAAGTCCAATTCTAATCATGGAAGTTGTTAAGGTGCTCATAACTGGAAGCACGACTACCATGATAGTTTTTAAGACTCTGCAGAGAATGTATCATTTTACCCACATATTCATGATTTTATCACATTTCGGTGACTAAGGAGCTCTATGTTTCTCTGTCAGACTTCCGTTGGTGTGAGGCCAAGAGACCACAAAATAGCATATTAAAAGGGACTACTAGTATGCACGGACCCACTAAGGTTTTACTGGCAAACTTGAATCTCCATTCTCCGACCCACGGGCGCCCTCATGTGTCATGCAGATCCCAGGATAACCCTCCTCGACTCCAATTCCCCGCACCATCCAACGGTCCATATAATACCAGCAGCACACCTAATCATTCAGCTACATTGTACCCATACTTGGCCTTGTGGTTGTGGTGACACTGTTATCCTGGCTTATTCTTGCATGAACCAATCCTTAGATCTAAGGCAAGCAAAACCACCATACCATCCAACCCATTCCACCAAACCATTCTTGCTTAGATCACCTAAGTTCCATATTGCTAAAGAGATAAATCATCAATTCACATAGTCCATATGTTCATTAATTTATAATTAAGTCATTTGGTTATTCACAATCCTAATTAAGTAAGTGAAGCAAAATTGTAAAATACCCTTCTGACTCTTAATAATATATTCTAAGCGACTAGGGTGGTCATACAAATCTAGTAAACACCTATCATGTGTTTCTTATCAATTCGACACAAGCATGCAATTACAAACAAAACATTTAAAAATAGGATTAAAATGGTCAAGGACACTTGCCTTATATTCTGCACTTCGATGGTCAATCAAGTCAAAGTCTTGCACAAAAGATCCTTGGATATTCACTTCTCGATCGTAACCTCTTGAGTGAATCGTCTACTAGCAACCAAGCACACTCAATCAATACAATGCACACATACTAATCAATATACAATGGTGCGGATGTTGCACAAGTATAAGTGTAACATTTGCTATTAATTCACTAATGTTGTTTACTAATTAGGTTCAACTAGTTCTTAAATGTTTATGTGAGTTTTGAGTCAATTATAGTTGTTCTTGTGACAATTAGAAGTTGCTGAAATTTTAAATATTGGACTAGTCCGCAGTTGGGCCGGATTAATCCGCTTTGGACCAGAGAGTTGACCGGACAAGTTCGCACAGGTTCAGACTAGTCCACGGCGGTACAGTGAGACACGATAAATTAGGTCTAGACATGATTTGTTCGAACGGTAGGATAAATTTTAACTTTAAGTCTGAACCGTAAAATCTATCGGTTGCATGGCTAGTCTCTACGGTCGTGAAACAGCGGCGACTTGTGTTTCCGTCATCTAGGTTCCGTTGATGAAAAAGATGACAACGTGATGTCGATGAAGAACACGGCGATGAGACGTCGACGAAGAATACGATGAAGACGTAGCAATCTCTCGCGAAGAACGGCGATGTTGCGACGATCTCCGGAGGACAGCGACTCCTTCCTTTTCTCCTTTTTTCCCAGGCTGTGGCCTTCCTTGTTGACGGTTAGGGCTTCAACCTTTTCTTTCTCTTCTCTGACAGCGCTTACTTACGTGCAGCGGGGTGGTTTTTCTATGGTGGAGAGGAAGCAGCTACGGGAAGGCCGGCGGTGCCTTATATAAGTAGCGTGGCCAGGCGTACGGGACTCGGAGTCCTGCTCAGCCTCGGTTCGTGGCTGTGCGGCCAGGGCTCACTACTATAAAATGCATTTTCACAGGCGTCTGCTTATTTTTTTTACAGGCGGTTTGTTAAAAGTTACGCCTGTGATGTCATATGAGTTAATAACCGTCTGTGATAATAGAATATCACAGGCGGTCCGTAACAAACAACCGCCTGTGAAAATGTATTGATTTTCACAGGCGGTCTGTAACAAAAACCATCTCTGATAATAGTCATTATCATAGGCAGCCCGTAACAAACAACCGTCTGTGAAAATATAATGATTTTCACAGGCGGTCCGTAACAAAAAAACCGCTTGTGATAATGATGGCTCATGATTAGTCCGCTGCTTCATCCCACGGATCGCTCTTGGACTTTATATCTCTGCCTTCCGCTACTTATCGATCCAGCGACTCACATGGAGTCATCTCTAATCTATGTGTCTATAACAACAGCAGCACCGACACCTCACGTCCTTATCCCCAATCTCTCCCTCTCACCATCCATCTCTCCAATCTCACCTCTCTTTCCTTCCTCCCCAACCTCGCTCTACCGCAGCTCCGCCTCATCGCCGAAGTGTCGGCAGCCCGCTTCCGCCTCCTCACCATCCTCGCCGTCGTGGAGGTCGCGCTGCTCGCGCTCCTTGTCGTCGCGGCAGCCGTACTCCTCGATTGTCATGGCAGCCGTGCTGCTCATGCTCATTACCATCATGGCAACCACGCTCCTCGTCCGCCGCGGGTGTCTCGCTCGATGCCGAGGGTCGCAGATCTAACCTTCAGTCATAGATCCAGCCACGATCGTTATTTTGTTGTAGCATGGAAGTCGAGCTAGCACGAAGGTGGTGCTACCGAGCGCTGCGGGGAGGCGTTGAAGAGCGGCTGCAACGGCAACATCTCTGTCTTCATGGCGTTGAGTTGCTGCACGTGGTGCTGCACGTGATGGTTGTGATGGATTGTAATTTCTGCGATGTGTTGCGTTGTAATTCTGTTATGTTTTTTTATTGCATCTCTGCAATGTAATTTTATCTAAATCTTTTAGTCTTCTGTAGATCAAACTGTGTTAGCGCAAAGTTTGTCTAAACATTATCATTTCTTGCCTTATGATTACGCCAAGTCACGAACACAATGAACACGGAACATTCTAAAAACTGTCTATGATAATGTATTATCACAGGTGGTTAGCAATAAAAAACAGTATGTGAAAAATGCATTTTCACAGGCGGTCCGCAATAAAAACCCGCCTGTGAAAATGCATTTTCACAGGCGGTCCGCAATTAAAAACCGCCTTTGAAAATGCATTTTCACAGGCGGTTTGCAATTAAAAACCACCTGTGAAAATGCATTTTCACAGGCGGTCCGTAATAAAAAACCGCGTGTGAAAATGCATTTTCACAGGCGGTCAGCAAAAAAATCCGCTTGTGAAAATGCATTTGTACAGGCGGATTTTGTCCCCGCCTGTGCTAATCGATCATTTTCACAGGCTCTTTGTTACAGGCGGTTTTTAAAACCGTATGTGATAATATATTTAGAGCCGCTTGCGATGAAGACTTTTGTAGTAGTGGCTCTGGTTTGACTTTTTTTGTTTATTCTTTCTTTTTTTCCTTTGTGGTGGTGCGGTCAAGGCTCCTTTGCACGGGTCTTGTTTCCCTTTTTTTCCATATTATTTGTCTATTATTTATTTATTATCCTTTTTTCCTTTCTTTATTAATTGTTATTTATTTTTTCTTTCTTTTTTATTATTATTTTCTTTTAGCATGCGGCGTGATTCTTTGTGCAGCCAGTGATCAGATCATCGATTGACTTTTTGTTATTTATTTATCTAGTACGGTGAGTTGTTAAAATGCGTCAACCCTAAAGTACCGTACAAGTCCGTATAGGAACGGACTAGTCCGTTGTGGTACAGAGGGGTACATCAGACAAGTCTGTATAATACCGGACAAGTCCGTTCTGGTATAGAAAGGTACACCGGGCAAGTCTGGTGTTGTGCCGGACAAGTCCGTTCTCGGATCAGAAAGTTCACTGACAAATTCAGTGTTATTCAGGACAAGTCCGGAGTGGGGAAAATTGGATTAAGTCCGTGTAGTCTGTGCATACCGGACTAGTCCAGGATTGGTCCAGATAAGTCTGTTATTGTTCGGTGAGAGTATTCGGACCAGTTCGTTATTTTCTGGACTAACCAGTGTGTGGCTCAATTTTTTACTTTCATCTTTATTTCTAATTCTTTTACATTTGTTCCTTTTCATCCTGCTTAATTCTTTTTGCATGAATTCATCATATTATTAAAATATTATATACATACATACATACATACATACATATATATATATATATATATATAGTTTCATCTATTTATTTTATCTCATATTCGTTATGGCAAATGAATTACTTTTAGCGTATTTATTTGGTAATTAATTTTCAATGCTTGAGGATGAATGCAAAATGCAAGATGAGATGCATAAATTTTATAGTTTTCTTTACAAGAACACATTCTTCCTATTATTAACTCCGAAATTCCTATTAAGTTTTTAATTTGCCAAAACTCGAAAATAAGGGTGTCACAATTCTACCCTCTTAAGATGAATCTCGCCCTCGAGATTTGGAAGGATTGGGGAAGAGATTTGGAAGTAGAATTCTAAATTACCCTTTAAATTTGAATTAGCCAAATTTGAAAATTTTGGGATGTTACAATCTACCCCCCTTAAAAGGAATCTCGCCCTCGAGATTTGGACAGATTTGAGAAGCGGTACAAAACTCTGTCTTGATATCGTCTTCATACTTCCATATAGCTTCGTCCGGGATAGCGAATCTTTTGGTTGTGTCCATCTTCCTTTGAAGTAGAGGTTGAACGAGATAGAAAAGAGAGATAGAAGGAATCTCCAACTATATGCTTGCATCAAGGTATATGACCCCTAATTAATGCATTATTTATATGATGGACGAGGATTTGGATAGCTATCAAAGCGACCTACAATCACATCCAAGCACACACACAAGCAAGCAAATATATAATTATCATACCAAACCTAAGCGCGTGCACTAACGATCTAAGTGTTTATATCACAATTTTACAAGGGTGGTTCTAAATCCTGACTACGAGACAAGACCTTGTTGTAACTACAAAATGGCAAAGGCATCTTATTTTGCAAAGGCGAGCTAGAGACGAGGTCGAAGTGGCTATCTAGGTGGGGACTTAGAAATTAATTTGGCTTGCCAGATCTTCACGAGCTGTCAAATCTTCACGAGCAGCTCTCCAAGCAAGTGACGTGCTTCACATGAACTTTGGTCATCCGGAAAGATGCAAACTTCGACTCTGCCTTCATCACATCCAGCACTTAGCACTTTCTTGACATAGAAACCCGGTTACGTGTTGGCGCTGATCTAGAAGAGAAAGACTCTATGCTCTTGTGTTGAATGTCCTCCTTCAGCTCCAATGTATAAAATTCTTCAACTAGTGGATCATCTTATAAGTTGGTTGTTCAAGGTCTTTGTGTTCTAGTGCAAGATGTCTATAAGACATGAAAATTGTAGCAACAAGGGAAGACAAGAAAAGAGGATGGGGCTGCAAGAAAGAAGCGAAAAAAAAACAATTTTACCGCTGCAGCAAACACATGTGTAAATAAGAAAAATATTTAGTGATGAGTGTGTTAAAATACAACAGCAAGGAGGAGAGGAAAGAGTGTGTGTGCAGCAGCTTAAGAGAGGGAAAAGAAAAGACAATGCTGCAGCAAAGCAAGAAGCGAATAATCAAAAGAACGCAATTACAAAGCATATACATTTTACAAGAAAATATTAATAGAGAAAGTGTGTAAATGCAGCAGCAAAACATAAACATGTTTAGAAAGAAAATATTTAGCAGAAAGTGCATAGATCACAGCAGCAAAGCATGTTTAAAAGTGGTTGAATCGGCAAAATAAAATGCCGCAGCGAAGCAATTTGAAAAACAGTTTTTAGAAAATAGTTCCTATGTGTTTTAAGGTGTAGGTTGCGTCCTACGATCAACGTGGCTCTGATACTAATTTGTGACACCCGGTTCTGAAAAATGAACCAAGTGCAGTGTATGTGTGCCCAGGATGTTTAACACACATACAAGAGTGCATCACAAACGATATTCAGATAAAACTATATTTTCAAATAATAAATAGTACCTTATTGCAATATTAAATTAGATTTCAATACAAGATCAAATAATACTGCAGCGGAAAACTAAACACTAGTAGACTCTATCTCTACAGACAATTTGACGGTAACATGCACACCTAGTACTCCTCATAGTCCTCCAGATATTCCAAATTATTGCATGTTACTGAATTAATGTGAGAATAACAAGAGTGAGTATATGCCGTACTCAGCAAGTGTAGAAAAGTATGACATGTAGCTAAAACAAGGATGATAATAAATGACTAATTGCATAAAAATACATTTTAGTTCACAAACATGTAAAAGCAACTTAAAATGTCTAGGTGAGATTAAATTCCTTCATATCCCAAGTCAACATCATAATCCATATCTATCAATCTCAATTATCATCATAATTTATTTATAACCAGCCAACAGTTGATATCGTCACCATATGCCAATTTCATACATCCTCATAACCAACCATACTCATATGACATAACCAAACCCATACCGAATCATCACAAAACCCAAGTCTAAATCTAATCATGGAAGTTGTCCAGATACTCATAACTGGGAGCACGACTATCATGATAGTTTTTAACACTCTGCAAATGTTGTACCACTTTGCCCCTATGTTTGTGATTTCATCACCTTTTGGTGACTAAGAACCTCTATGTTGCCCTGTCACACTTCCGTTGGTGTGCGGCCAAGAGACCACAAAATATCCTTTCAAAAGGGACTACTAGTATGCACGGACCCACTTAGGTTCACCAGCAGGCTTCAACCTCCATTCTTCCACCCACGGGCCCCCTCGTGTGCCATGCAGTTCCCAGGGTAGCCCTCCTCGACTATCATTCTCTGCACCATCTAATGGTCCATACAATACCAGCAGCACCTAATTATTCAGCTACGTCGTGCCCATACTTGACCTTGTGGTGGCACTGTTATCCTGGCTTATTCTCGCATGAGTCGGTCCTTAGATCTAAGGCAAGCAAAACCACCATACCATCCAACCCATTCCACTAAATCATGTTTGCTTAGATCACCTAAGTTCCATGTTGCTAGAAACATAAATAATCAATTCACATAGTCCATATGTTCATTAATTCATAATTAAGTTATTTGGTTATTCACAATCTCAATTAAGTAAAGCGAAGAAAAAGTGTAAAATACCCTTTCGAATCTCTATAATATATTCCGAGCGACAAGGACGGTCATACAAATCTAGTAAACACCTATCATGGATTTCCCATCAATTTGATACAAACATGCAGTTTACAAACAAAACATTTGAAAACATGATCAAAATGGACAAGGACACTTGCCTTATATTCCACACTTCGATGGTCAATCAAGTCAAAGTCTTGCACAGAAGATCCTCAGATATTCACTTCTCGATTGTAACCTCTTAAGCGAACCATCTACTAGCAATCAAGCACACTCAATCAATACAATGCACACATACTAATCAATATGCAATGGTGCGGATGTATCCACAATTATAAGTACAACACATGTTATCGATTCACTGCTGTTGTTTACTAATTAGGTTCAACTAGTTTTCAAATGCTTATGTGAGTTTTGAGTCAATTATAGTCGTTCTTGTGACAATTAGAAGTTGCTGACATTTTAAATACCGGACTAGTCCACAGTGGGGCCGGATTAATCCGCTCTGGACTAGAGAGTTGATCGGACAAGTCCGCACAGATCCGAACTAGTCCCCGACGGTACAGTGAGACACAATAAATTAGGTTGGAACGTGATTTGTTCAAACGGTAGGATAAATTTTAACGTAAAATCTGAACCGTAAAACCTATCGGTTGCATGGATAGTCTCGACGGTCGTGAAACGGCAGCGGCTTGTGTTTCCTTATTCTAGGTTCCGTTGATGAAGAAGATGACGATGTGATGTCGATGAAGAACACGACGATGAGACATCAACGAAGAAGACGATAGCGACATAGCAATCTCTCACAAAGAACTGCGACGTTGCAATGATCTCCGGCAGACGACGACTCCTTCCTTTTCTCCCTTTTTCCCATGCCGTGGCCTTCCTTGTTGGCAGCTAAGGCTTCTGCCTTTTCCCTTTTCTTTCTCTTCTTTGCCAGCGCCTACCTACGTGCAGCGGGCTGGTTTCTTTATCATGGAGATGGAGCAGCTTCGGGAGGGCCGGCGGTGCCTTAGGCGGCGTGGCCATGCGTACGGGACTCGGGAGTCCCGGTCAGCCTCGGTTCGTGGCTGTGCGGCCAGGGCTCTGGGTTGCCTTTTTTTTTATACTCCCTCCGTCCTCATAAACTTGTCGTTTTGTAGTTCATTTTTGAACTACAAAGCGACAAGTTTATGGGGACGGAGGGAGTACTTTTTTTCTTTGTGGTGGTGCAGTCAAGGCTCCTGGTGCACGGGTCTTGTTTCCTTTTTTTCATATTATTTGTCTATGATTTATTTATTATTCACTTTTTGTTTCTTTATTTTTTGTTATTTATTTTTTATTTTTTATTAATTCTTTCTTTTATAGTTTTCTTTTAGCATGCGCAAGGCTCTTTGTGCGGCCAGTGATCAGATCATCGGTTGATTTTTTGTTATTTATTTATCTAGTGCGGTGAGTTGTTAAAACACGTTAACCCTAAAATATCGGACAAGTCTGCATAGGAATGGACTAATCAGTTGTGGTACAAAGAGTTGTGGTACAAAGAGGTACATCAGACAATTCTGTTTAATACCGAACAAGTTTGTTCCAGTACAGAAAGATACATCGGAGCCGGACAAGTCCGTTCTCAGATCAGAAAGTTCATCGGACAAGTCCGGTGTTATGCCAGACAAGTCCACGGTGGGGAAAATTGGATTAAGTCTGTACAGTCTGTGCATACCGGACTAGTCCGAGATTAGTCCGGATAAGTCCGTTATTGTCCAGCGAGGGTATTCAGACTAGTCCGTTATTTTGTGGACTAATCCGGTGTCTGGCTCAATTTTTACTTGCATATTTATTTCTAATTCTTTTACATTTGTTCCTTTTTATTCCGCTTAATTCGTTTTGCATAAATTCATCATATTATTAAAATATTATATATATATATATATATCTTTAGTTTCTTCTATTTCTTTTATCTCATATTCGTTATGGCAAATGAATTACTTTTAGTGTATTTTATTTTGGTAATTGATTATCAATGCTTGAGCATGAATGCAAAATGCAAGATGAGATGCATACATTTTTTATTTTGTTTACAAGAACAAATTCTTCCTATTATTAACTCCAAATTTCCTATTAAATTTTTAATTTGCAAAATTCAAAAATCAGGGTGTCACAAGCAGCCACTTTACCTCTAAGTATCGCGCCTCCGTCAAGTACTTGTCGGCAACATCCCTGTACAATGCCCCAGCCCATCCTCGTCTGGATGCAACTTGAAGTACGCCTTGGTCGCTTGAATGCGGACATTTTATATTGACTGCGTGAGGAGCTTCCTGGCATTCGTATGGAAGACAGAACAAGCGTGATCCAACTGCTGGACCCCGTTCTCCAAACGGTACCGTGCCTGGAAGAAGAAGTATACAAGTAAATGTATTTAACCTATAACAAATTTGTATTACACAAATATTCTTCATACTTACCATGAAGTTGTGCCACACAGCCTCCTGGTGGTTGCCGTGAACAACGTCCTGGGCCATAGTGTAATCATCCCAAGACGTAGCAGCGACTCCGTTCACTACATCGAGATAGTGCAAATGGACTAGACGGCCCAGAACACCGTCCACCTGCTGGTGGTGTTCCTGTCTCGTGAACCAAGAGTCATACCAAGACCTGACAGATGATTCTCAATTTGTACATATATAAGTCTAAAAATATCTAAATTAAATTGTTAGAGATTTACTTACCTATTGCCAATCGGACGAATAATGATCTGATCATCTGGGTTTGCAGGAGCTGAAGGAGGAGCATTGCAGTGGCTCCTCCTAGTCTGCCGCCTCAGAGCCGGCTCCACATCAGGTGACCAAGAAGATAGGTCACCCGACTGCGCTGACTCGCCAGCGGGCTCAGAAGCAGGCTCTGAGGTGTGCTAGCAGGCTTCGCATCCTGGTCAGCCTGCGGTGGCTGAAGAGGACCCCTGGCCTCTGAGTCCTCAGACGTATAGTGGTCTTGACAATTTTAAAGATTCATATTTCAAATTAAAGAATTACTTATACAATTTATGTAATTAAATATTATTTACCTGTCATGAGTGATGTGACTGCTGTACAAGTCCGCGTGACGATTCCGGTAGATGGCTTTGCAACTGAGCCCGTCTACCCCCTCTAAGATGACTGCCCTGGAAGACCTCGTCAATTCTCGTGACGCTCGTGGGTAGAAATCTCCGCGGCCCTGCCCCTCGTCATCTGCTGATGCTCGACGACATCTTGTTTAAAGGAAAAACTGCTAATGAATTTAAAGGAAAGTATACAAGAGGAAAGAAGAGATGAAAGAAATGTTACTAGTACTCAATTTCAAAATTCATCAATATCGTGATCATGCACTCTACTCCGTAATCCGAACCATCGATCTTCTGTCGTGGTTATTGCCCGATTTCATTTTCGCATCTCACGAGTCTCTACATCTTCTGCATCTCCAACTAAGTTATGGAGTCCTAAACCAGGCTCGACGACATAAGTTCTTCTACTTTGAGCTTCAAATTGAGTTGAATGAAATCAGAACCCATTGATGTCGTATCGACTGTAGCTTTTAATTTTAATGGATCCGTAGGACAATTCTCGCAAATCTTCATGGATTTCGGCTTGTTTTTTGCACTATCCAACATATGAAGTTAGAATACTATTTTACAATATACACGTAATTACTAAGAAAACATGACATTAACACATTACTTGTGCATGAAACCAGGATTGAAAGTTAGACCCTCCATTTACTCAATAATATCGCATCAGTTATATTTGCTTGCTCGTTGGTTGCTGCTTAGATTTCCAATTTTATTGATCAAACTCACTAAATAAGAAAAAAACAGAATAAGTACCATAGATGTATAACACAACATGCTAATTATTATAGAAGTTGAACAAACACTCACAGAAAATATTTATCGATCCTCTCTATAGCATACATGTATAGCAAAACATCCATCTTTTCATTTGTTTCAGTGTCGTAGCTCGTGCCAGTACCAATAGTGGTGCCTCTCGTTTGGAGAGGTCGCTACAAGGAGGTGCTTTATCCATATTGTACCACAACATGGAAGCATTAACATTGTGTTCTTCTGCAAAATAGATACTTGAAAATATGCTATCTTCTGAATGGAGTATGCTTTGGTGATGCATCCTTCAACCCTTGCCCGATTGCGAACCATTGGTTTAAGATATCTGAGTGCTCTTTCAAATGTGATACATCCACCTATATTGCACATGACCGCCCACTTTAGCTTCATATGAAAGATGGATTAGGAGATGGCGCATTGGATTGAAGAACCCTGGAGGGAAACTTTTCCATCTTACATAAAAGCACGGGTATATCCCTTTCCAACTTCTCCATCATCTCTGTTGTGATTTATTTATCACAAAGTTGTCTATAAAAGTAGCTAAGCTCGACTAACACCTTCCATGCCGCATCGTCAAGGTAGCCCCGAAACATAACCGGCAGAAGTCTTTCCATGATTATATGATAATCATGACTCTTCAACCCTATGAGATTTTCAGTCTTGACATTTATGGCTCGTCTCAGGCTAGCAACATAACCGTCCGGGAATTTCAACCTTTTCAACCAATCTAAGACTTCTTTCTTTTCTTTTGGTCGAAGACAAAAAAAGCACGCGGTTTGCCACCAGCTTCAGGGAGCTCAAGAGCTGGATGGGTTACAAAACTCTATCAAATCCTTCTGAGTCTTTATATTATCTTTTGTTCTGCCCGTAATATCCAAGCATGTTCTTATGATGCATTTGCCCATGTTACTTTCAGTACCCTGCGTACTAGATACCCCATGATACCGCAAGAAGTGCAAGAGAGTTCCATGTGTCATAGTCGAAGGCTTCCTCAGGCCCCATATGTCACTCGGCACTGGACCCACCTCCCTCATATGGGTAGCTCTGGGGTTACCACGTGTAATGTAAGATCAGAGTTGAACTCCCAACCTAGAGAAGCTCCGCGGTTGACACGTGTATAATGACCCCGGACCTAACCCCAGTAGAGGGGAGCTCCGGTGCCGCCACGTGTATAGTAGCTCCGGACCTATCTCCCCACGAGGGGAAGCTCCGGAGCTGCCACGGGTGGATCCTCCGGACCTTACACTAACGAGGATAAGGGTGGATCTCCAACATCACGGACATTCAAGGGACAGTTAAAACGACAGTTACAAGACCTGATTACGTGTCATTAATGCTATATTAATGACACATGATGAATGGGCTGTTAATAGGGGTAACGCTGCCATTAAGGCACGTTAATCACATTTAATACTCGTAGACCATGTATTAGGCTCTTAAATACGCTAGGGCCACATGTCGGGTAAGGCAATGATGTAACAGCCAGATCTTAGACTATAAAAGGACTGTGCCGCACGGTACATGGACATCTAAGCTCAGACGCACGCTAGCACTACCAGAATCTTCAATACAACAACACACACCCCGTGGAGTAGGGTATTACGCTCAGGCGGCCCGAACCACATAAATCATCTGTGTCACCATCTTGTTTAAGATCTCCGCGTACCCAAACCGATACAAGAATCTCCACGGGCTACATTTAGTAGTACCGGGGGAAGTGTTGTTCATACGCTTCGACATTTGGCGCTAGGTAGGGGGCGCTTGAGATCACTAGATGGTGAACTGTGCCGCAGGATCATCCAACAGCAACAACGCTGTGCAACCTATTGGAGGGAATCCTTCCAACATGCAGCAGCCACCGGGTGCTGTTGTTCCAATAGGCATCGCACCACCACCACCACCGTCTGCACCGGCGAACAATGCTGGATAGCTAGATGGGGTATTTGTGTCGGTCACAACATCGGCAAACAACAACCCTGAGAACTTGTTAATTGCTACGCGAACTCTATTGGAGCGCCCACCAGTGCCTGGAGCACCTCAGGGTGCGATGGAGTAGTGGCCTGCTGATGTGCAGCATTTGGTTGCAGCCGTAACCGATGCCATCAGCAACCGAGGTCCTCCCCCTTTGGGGCAGGCACCAGCTCAATGTAGGACCTTGTCTGGAAGACTTGGTCCTCACGTGTCACAGCACCGAATGCGTGCTGTATCTCAATAGGTGACGTCGCTGCCTTCTGGGGCGTCGCACCCATACCATGTCGAGACTTTCGACACATGATTTGCAGTCGGAACTATATCGCCGCTACAGACAACAAAATGATCGTGTCCACATCGAGCGTGCTCGCGGGAGGAGAGAAGCTTGGGCAACCCTGCTCCAGTGGGAGTAGGAAGATGTTGTTCTGCCTTGGCCATGCACCTACGCATGGTCCGTTGGCCACAGAAGTTCCAGCCTCATCTGTCGGATAAATTTGACAGGATTGTAAACTCCGTCGAATTCCTTCAAATCTATTCCATTGCTATACTTGCAGTAGGAGGTAGTGAGGCTGTGATGGCCAACTACTTCCTGGTGGCTCTGACTGGGACCGCTAGGTCCTGGTTCATGAGTCTTCCACCCGACTCCATCAATAGTTGGGCGGAACTATGCCAACAGTTCACTGCCAACTTCGGGAGTTCTTACACCCGGCCGGCAATGAGCTAGACTTGTTTGTTGTGAAGCAAACAACAATGAAATCGCTGCGATCTTTTATCCAACGGTTTTCTCAGGTAAGCAATACCATCCCTTCTATCTCGAACGCTTCTGTTATTGTCGCATTCAGACAGGGCGTCCGAGACAAGAAAATGTTGGAGAAGCTGGTGACTAAAGAAGTCACCAGTGTCACGAAGTTCTTTAGCCTGGCTGACAAGTGCGCTCGGGCCGCAGAGGGTCAGGAAATGCACTCAAAGCCAGCTTTGGAGGCCAACAAAAAGTCCTAAAAAGCTGAAGCCACTACCTCCGGAGGTGGCAAAAAGAAAAAGAAGTCCAATGGCAAGAAGAAGTTGTCGACTAGCGCGCCTACTACTGCAGCTGCTGCAGCTCCGGGTGGTTGGGGGCCACGCCCCGAAAAATGGCCTCGTCCTTCGTCAGAAGACGGCAGTAGCTCTAAAATGTGGTGTCTGATCCATAAGACGGACAAGCATAGTCTAGAGGATTGTCGGGAGGTCCAAAACCTTGTCGAGCGCTACAAAAAGCGTCGAGAATAAGCTCCTTTCCGTCAACGGGAAGGAAAACGGAAAGTTGACGAAGCTCCGACTGGGCCGGAGCTAGGCTTCCAGGACCCCAAGAAGGTCCTAAAGGTTGTGTACAACACAGTCGATGATGACTCTGACGTCTCTAACAATGAGCATCGGAAGACCCTGAACACCATTTATGGTGGTTCTTGGGACATTACTTCTCGATGTGTCCTCAAGACAATGCGGCGGGACATGGCTGCCGCAACTCCGATTGCCAGGACGGAACCTCATCGGAAGTGGATGGACACTCCCATCACCTTCGATGCTACAGACTGCCCCTGAAACATGATCAGAGTTGGCCAATTGTCGTTGATGGTGTCACCTACCATCAACAATGTCCAACTCTACCATGTTTTAGTGGACGGAGGAGCGGGGTTGAACCTTTTAAGCTACGAAGCCTTCGTCAAGCTCCAGCTCTGAGCCGCGGACCTTCACCCACCACGACATTTTTCTGGTGTAGGTTCGGGGTCCATCAGCCCTCTTGGATCCATTACACTCCCGGTGACATTTGGAACTCGGGAGGAGTATAGGACCGAGAAGCTGGTCTTTGACGTCGCGCACATCGGCTTAGGTTCATGGTTGTAGCTCACTACGGCTACCTGGCATTGAAAATGCCAACACCCTCTGGCGTTCTTCGCATCCGCGGGGACCGTACTGCAGGAGTCACCACACTGGAAGAAGTCCACATGCTTGTAACATCGCAGAAGGAGGCATCTGGCAAAGAGCAAGCTGCTCTACCTACGAGCACTCGTCATCGAGGCTCAACCTTTGCACCACGTGTGCAACCAAGCGGCGACACTGAAATTCCTGTCAAAGTCGTCCAAATCGATTCTGATGCTGCTCAGACCACTCGTATATCAGGAGGTCTGCACAACAAATAGGAACTCACGCTCACCACTTTCCTCCGGGCAAATGTTGACATGTTTGCCTAGCAACCGTCACAAATGCCTCAGATCCCTAGGGAGGTGATTGAGCACAATCTGAAGGTTTATCCTGACGCACGGCCTGTACACCAGAAGCCCCGGAAGTAATCCATTGAGCGGCAAAACTTCATCCGGTAGGAGATCAAAAAGTTGCTCTAAGCAGGCTTCATCCAGGAAGTTTTTCATCCAAAATGGCTGGCAAACCCGGTCGTTGTACCCAAGGCCGGCGGGAAGCTTCGTATGTGTATCGACTACACCACCTTAAATAAGGCATGTCCAAAAGATCCATTTCCACTACCTAGGATAGATCAGATAGTGGACTCCACCTCCGGGTGCGAGCTATTGTGTTTCTTAGATGCATATTCTGGATATCATCAAATCCAAATGTCTAAGGAAGATGAAGAGCATACTGCCTTCATAACAGTAGATGGATTATATTGTTATACTGTCATGCCCTTTGGTCTTAAAAATGCTGTTGTTGACGGCTGTTATATACCAATTTCATCCGTCAATTTAACTCAATTATGTGAAGGACTTGTCATTTCTTGCACACATCACCTTTCTATCTAACCCAATTCCACTTGGACTTGAAGAAATATGTGTATGCAACATTTTATGCAGGAAATGAGGAAATGTAGAGAGACCAATCCTATAAAATATCATCCTAGCCAATCAGGCGATGACACGTGGCATCCCATGGATCAAATGGCCCACAAACAGAAGTATCTAAGGAGATCCAACGGTGTATCACCCATATACATCAATGGGATCCACCTGGCAGCCACATGGAGAAAGCACACGAGAATTGGTGCAATGACCAGGTCGGCCGAACCAGGGGGTCGGCCGACCTGGTCTCTCCACTAAACTCGGTCAGCCTCCACGTGTTGGCTCCTCCCGGCTTCCTGGAGTCAATGGTGACTGATTCGTGCACTTTTGGTGTCGGGAACCGACCTCAACACTAGTATAAATAGGACCCCCTACCCCTCACTTCAACACACACCACTTGAGCTTCATCTCTATTGTATACACTATCATCCATAGTCTTAGAGGAGTTAGGTTGTAGAGAGGATAGTCCCAAGTCCAAATTGGGAAAGGAGTAAGGAGTCTCTCTCTTCCCAATCCTACATTGGGAAAGGTATGGCTCATGTATTCTTTCTTGTAATAGTGACTTTATGCATAATAAAGACAATATCTTTAGTCTCTACTTATACATATACTTGGGCAAAGCGTTTCTTGTTTGATTGTGGAGTCCATGTATGTGGAAGGTATAGCTTCTATGACTATTTCATAATGAACATATCTCATTATCATATAACCTATAGACCCCCACTATAGTCTAGTTAATTATAACATAACTAGGTTAGTATGTATAATTATGTTTTGTATCAACATTGGTTCAATGATGATTTAATTCATTGCCTTAGGATGGATTGTGCCTAGGCTCTTAAGGTAATTACTTAATATGCTAGCATGGTGCTAGGATAGCCAAGTAGCATTAGATGTCTCGTAGACCCACGGATTGAAGAGGTAGGCAGTAGGTGGTGATAGTCCTATCTGCCCTTTGTAATCCTCCATGTTCGGCTATGCCACAAGCTCTTGGCGGGAGTCGCCCTAGTATTGCTAGGGGTAAGCCCATGCTCGATGTGTTGAACCACATAGCATAAGTATTCACTATTGATCTAGCTTATGGAAAATTAGTTTAGGCTATGTATATGTACAATAGAGCATAGTAGGAGTACCTCCATAACTCTCAACCTTAACTAACCTCTAGGATCCTCTTACCCCCCTTAGACTTGAAAGCTTTTGTGTGTGTCACACTACCTCCACTATTATTTTCTCCATCCTTACTAGATTCTTACCTAGACCTTTCTACCCTGTCCACTTGATGATTGTTATATCTCTACCCCGCCTTCCTTTGGGATCAAATAAATGACACCCTTGGGAATAGTCTTAAGGGGAAATTCTACAATGATACCTCTGTGCACTTGCGTAATTCACTCTGTGATCCAATGGAAATGTTAATAAGCATTTTTGACATATCAGTTGGAGATGTTTAGTTAATGGTGCATAAGAAATACCAACAAGCATTTCACGCGTCGTTGTCGGGGATGATTTGTTAGTATATCTTAGGAGCCATCAACAGTTTCTTCAACCTTTGTGCCAGCTATGTACAAAACATTTGGAGAGCTAATTAGAGACTTAGTGGAGGTGTACGTTGATGACATCATTGTGAAGATCAAGAACAAAGAGTCACTCCTTGACAATTTACAAGTCATCTTCGAAGGGTTGCGCATCACACGCACCAAGATGAACCCGGATAAGTGTGTCTTGGTTTCTTGGTGACTCACTGAGGAATTGAAGCAAACCCCGCGAAGATCAAGGCTATAGAAGACATGCGGCCTCCAGCCCGCATCAAGGACGTCCAAAAGCTAACTGGGTGTTTAGCTGCACTCAGCAGATTCATTTCAAGACTGGCAGAGCGGGCACTTCTCGTCTTCAAGCTATTGAGGAAGACCGGACCATTCCATTGGGAGAAGTGTTCTACGGCATTCCTCGCCAAATTCTTCCCATTGGGAAAAACTAATGCCGTACGTGGAAAGATTTCCAGCTTTCAGCAAGAGCCCAAGGAATCTATTCCCGAGGCATGGGAAAGGCTTCAGGAGTACATCCTAGCCTGTCCCCATTATGGGATGGATGACTGGCTCCTTATTCAAAATTTCTGTAACGGGTTGATCCCATCAGCTCGTGACCATTTGGATGCTGCTGCTGGAGGATCCTTCTTCTCATTGACGGTGCCAAAAGGCTAAAGATATTATTGAGAATATGGTGTCCAACATGGGATGGAACGATGAGTGTCTCCATACCCGACAGCGAGGCATGCACACCTTGAAGGAGGTGGACATGATCGCTGCAAAATTGGACCTCCTAATGAAGAAAATTGATGGACAAGCCATTGGTGAAGTGTCTGGCAATACGTATGCCCTAGACTCTCACATCACGTGTGAAGTTTGTGGCGACACGGGTCATATGGGCAATGATTGCCCAGAAACTCGTGAGGATTCCTTATACCTCGCCAACGACGGAAATTTCAACAACAACAATGGCTATCGTCCAGGAGGTCAAGGGTGGGGTCCACAATGCCCATTCTTTAAAGGAGGGTACAACAACAATGGCAACCCTGGAAATCAGCCCAACTTGAGAGAACTTGCCATTAGCCAGCTCAAGATCAATGAGGCCCTATCCAAGAAGTTGTCAGCTAATGACAAGACCCTAGAGAATATCAATGCAAAGATTGAAGGACTACCCTCAGCATTCAAGAATCAACTAAGCTTCTACAAGATGTTGGAGACTCAGTTGGCACAACTTGCTGCAGTTGTCCCTCCATTAGAAAACAACAAAATTCGGGGGCAGCCAGAAGCCCCGATGGAGAACGGCAGTGCAGTGGTTACGAGAGGAGGAAAGACCACTCGTTACCCACCATATCCCACACAAGAAAAGAGGACAACTGAGCCTGAAAAGGAGGATGTCCCAAGTGAATTGCTTGGTGAGAGAATGGCCAAACACTTTGAAGACACCAACTTATTGCCATTCCCTCACAGACAAAGGAAGCCAACAGTGGATGAGCAATTCAACTGTTTTGTTGAGATCATCCAAAAGATCCACATCAATGTGCCCTTGATTGATGCGATGCAAGTACCCACTTATGCTCGCTATCTCAAGGACATATTGAACAACAAATGGCCATTGCCCACCACTGAGGTCGTCAAGCTTACGGAAGATTGCAATGCAGCCATCCTCAATAGGCTTCCTGAATAGAAAATGGACCCTAGATGTCCTACCATTTCATGCTCAAATGGGGCTCACCACTTTGACAAGGCACTTTGTGATTTGGGATCAAGTGTTAGTGTGATGCCCGAGGTTGTGTTCAACCAGCTGAACTTCATAGAGCTGACTCCAACACCAATGCAGCTACAACTGGCTGACTCTTCAGTCTGTTATCCAGCGGGTATCGCTGAAGATGTCCCGGTGAAGATCCGGAACTGCTTCATACCCATGGATTTTGTTGTGCTAGACATGGACACCGAGAAGGATACACCACTCATTCTTGGGCGTCCATTCCTAAGCACTGCAAAAGCTCGTGTAGATGTGGGAGCTGGAGAAATCCACTTCCATATCAATGGCAAGGAGGAAAGGTTTAACTTTCGGCCAAAATCAGAACAATGCTCCATGGTTCGAATCAAGTATGGGCCGAATGATAAACACGTCAGAGAGGTCGAAGTCACACCTCCAAAGGTGGACTCACTCATTGCATTTATGAGAAGATTAATCTATGAGAAGAATCCGTCGTTTCGACCACGCCGATATCCAAAGGCGACGAAATAATCTGGACCTTCCCGAAGGCCCAAGTCCACCAAGCCACCAAAGAAGGAATGGCGGAAGAAGCAATACAAGCCGTCCAAGCCCATCCCTCCGGGCCCGGATGTGAAATGAAGACGGAGGAATGTCCATCTCATCGAACGGTGGTGAGACCTACACTAATAGGTCAAATTGGTAGTTATCCCACTTTATTTTTATTTCTTTATTTTTCCACCCCATTTGGATTTTTCCCATTGCATATTTGATTTTTCCTAGCAAGTTGAGAATCTTATATTCTTAACTAACATTTTTCTTTCTTTATTTTCAAAAGGAAATTTTTATTGGATTTGAGAAAAGGTTTTTATTTGAAAAACAATTTTTTTGTGAGCTGCACATGTGGCATTTCACCAACGTGCTAACTTTATAGCCGTTGGGGAGCCACTTGCCAAAAGGGGAACCAGGGGGCCACCTGTCAGGTCGGTCGAACCCCCTGGGTCGGCCGAACAGGGAGTGGAGCCAATTTGGCACCCCTTCCTCCAACGGCTACATTTTGAACCCCAAGTGACTGTTGGAGGGCGCACCCTATAAATTGTGTCCGTGAGGAGCACTTCTCTTCACACACCACATCATTTTACACCTCTCCAAGTCACACTCTAGCTCACCTTGTTTCTCTTGCTCTTCATTGCAACACTCTTGCTCAAATCCATCCCCAAAAAGTTTTTCTTTTGTTTGCATTTGCATTTTACACTCAAGCTTTCAAGAGGAGAAAATTCGTTAAGAGTTTTGTTTTCCAAACATCGCTTCTTTTTTGATTTTTCTCGCCTTGTTTTGTTCTTGCTTGTTGAACTCAAAAAGACATGAAGAGGTTGTTTGGAAAGAGGAAGGAGGCTGCAAGCTCAAGCCATGGTGAAGGTTCTAGTGCACGCCTCTCTTCCATGGGTACAAGCCCAAGGAGGAGAAGTGTGTGTGAGGACATTCCCATGGAAGAGAGAAGCAACCCACACCAACTTCTTCATGACAACGACCTCGACATACGAAGCAAAGTTGAAGATCAAGCACGCAGGCTTCTCCAAGATCGTGAGTTCCGCCACACCAAGGCTTACGATCCACATTTGATCTCCAAAATAGGTATTGACTCCAAATTTCTTTCCATTTGGCATGCAATTGGATTTGATGACTTTGCTCACATAGAGGAGAAGGGTTCACGCCTTCACACTATCCAATTCCTTTTCATGCTAAGAATAGGATTTGATGGTATTACTTTTAGATTATTTCAAAAAGAATACAACCTCCTATGGAAAGAATTAGGTAGCATCCTAGGCTTCCATAAATGGTGTTTGCTAGATTTATACAATTTGCCTAAGTTTAACAAACAAAGTTTTTGGCTTGAGCTAACTAGTGAGGTCGCATGTAGGGCTCCTAGGAATAGCCACATCCAAAACCCTACCTTACGCTTCATGCATAGATGGGTGGCTATGACTATGTTCCCTAGGGGAGATGTTAGGGTTGTGCGAGATAATGAATTGAAAATTTTGTTTGCCATGACTAAAAAGATAAAAGTTGCTCCAGTCAAAGCCATGATGACACAATGATTAGATTACATTTCAAAATCAGGACCAATTGAATGCACTTCATTGATTACTCATATTGCTGATAGAGTAGGAGCACTTAAATACTCTTCATTTTAATATATTGAAACTGAAAGAGAATTAATTGATGAAGACTATTTAGTGCAAAGACATACCCTTAAGCATCATCAAGATGGGTCCTTGATATTTTTCTATCCCAGCTTTGTCAATGAAATTCGGTTACGTAACCCGGATTTTCATTTGTACAAATGCCGGAGGCTAACCATTAATCTTATTCCCCTTGAAGAAGCAAGACGAAGTAATGTCTCTGGCAGGGTAACAAGGAATCGTGTGAGGGCTGCAGCCATAGGCATGCCACCGATAATCTCTCCGGTCCATGAATACCAAGAGGAAAAGAACCCAACGGGTTGTGAGCCCGGATGGACTCAACCTCCGACGTATGAGGGTGGGGGATCATCTTGGCAAGAAAGGCAAAGGGATCAACCCTTATCCTCTTCAAGCTCTAGCAGCTTGCCCCCAACGTCCATGAGAGGACGTCGTTCCTTTTCGGCCAGAAGCCATCATGACTATAGCCAAGGAATGACGGACCTCACTAGACGTATGGGAGAACTTGAAGTGAGAACGGGTGACATCTACAGCACACTCCAGGAGCATGTTCAAGGTACCTAGGATTGGCGACAACACATGTATGCTCAATTCACCAACTTCAACACGGCGCTACAACAACAACAAGCCGATCTTGCAGCATACTTCCGTCATCAAGGGTTCAACCCTTATCACGGAGGTAGTTGAAGAACAAGCTTGGGGGAGGACCCCCACTTGAGGTAACATGTATCACATTCCTTGCATATTTATTTTCCATCCATCCATCATCCACCTTGCATTTAAGAAAATATAAAAAAATAAAAAAAATAATAGGTTAGATTTGCTTTCATCAAATAAAGATGTGCAGTAAGAATGATTTAGAATTCACATAGATGAAATGATGAATAGTTGCTCTGTTTTATTTTCCTAAGTCTCTAGTTTACAACTTGCTACTCTCCGAATATTGCTTTCATTGGTTTGAAATACTTTTATCTTAATTTGGAAGTTGTGGGTAGCAAAAGCTTGATCTAATTCTAGGTTGTTGCAAGACTAGAATTGGTAATAAGGCTGCTAGTCCTAGTTTGAAAGTAAAACTTAGATTTTTGGAGAAATTCTAAAAAGATTTAAGTTTCCCTCAATTGATTGGAAATACCTACCAAAGTCATATGATGTTCATACATAGACAAAACCTTATGCATATGCTATTTGCTTTCACATTGAGCCTAGTCAAACTAGTATAGACCTATGTGAGAAATCATTCAACTCTTTTTGAATTCAAGACTTCACTTGCACATGCTATACTTCTACACTAGAAGTAAGCAAAACGTCCATCATATCCATCATACCACAATAAAAAGAGAAACTCCATGTTATTAATGTTTAGCACTCTCTTCAAAATTCATTGGAAAGAAATGGAGTAGAAGACATGGATACAAAAAGAAAATGAAAAAAAAAACATGCTTACATCATAAGCATGAGAAAAAAATAGAAAAAGAAAAGTAGCCATGTTTCATCCCTGCAAAAGAAAGAGAGATTATACCAAAAAGGAGTTATCTCAAGAATCTACATCCACTTCCACTCCATCACACATGCACTAGTCTTGAATCAAAAAGTTTTGATTTAAATTCTCCCAAGGCTTGCTCTTTTCACTTAGCAATATATGTGATGGAAATATGCCTACTTACTTTCCTTACCAAGCTCCACATACAAGCCGTATCCCATGAGTAGGAATAGTAGAGGCACAATACTTTGGTGAGGAAATATTTCCACTATCCACAAAGGAGTGACTCAGAGAATCAAATTGAGGTACTTAATATCTAAATTGAATTCTCCGAGATTTAAGTGGAACTTGATTTCTAGGCTATGTTTGCTCCAATTGCTATTCTGCCTTTCAACTACTCATGAATATGAAAAAGCATAAGCCCCATGATAACTTAAGAAAGGTAGGGTATCATAGTCAAATTCTGCAATACTAGGTAGAGTATCTTGTTATGCACTAGATACTTTTGAAAATAAGACATTGTAGCAACTTCTGATCATCAACCTAAAGTCTTGACTTTGCTCGGGACGAGCAAAGGATAAGCGTGGGGGAATTTGTTGACGGCTGTTATATACCAATTTCATCCGTCAATTTAACTCAATTATGTGAAGGATTTGTCATTTCTTGCACACGTCACCTTTCTATCTAACTCAATTCCACTTGGACTTGGAGAAATATGTGTATGCATCATTTTATGTAGGAAATGAGGAAATGTAGAGGGATCAATCCTATAAAATATCATCCTAGCCAATTAGACGACGACACGTGGCATCCCATGGATCAAATGGCCCACAAACAGAAGTATCCAAGGAGATCCAACAGTGTATCACCCATATACATCAATGGGACCCACCTGGAAGCCACCTGGAGAAAGCACACGAGAATTGGTGCAATGACCAGGTCGGTCGAACTAGAGGGTCGGCCGACCTGGTCTCTACACCAAACTCGGTCAGCCTCCACGTGTTGGCTCCTCCTGGCTTCCTGGAGTCAATGGTGACTGATTCGCGCGCTTTTGGTGGCGGGAACCGACCTCAACACTAGTATAAATAGGACCCCCTATCCCTCACTTCAACACACACCACTTGAGCTTCATCTCTATTGTATACACTATCATCCATAGTCTTAGAGGAGTTAGGTTGTAGAGAGGAGAGTCTCTAGTCCCAAGTCCAAATTGGGAAAGGAGTAAGGAGTCTCTCTCTTCCCAATCCTACATTGGGAAAGGTATGACTCATGTATTCTTTCTTGTAATTGTGACTTTATGCATAATAAAGATAGTATCTTTAGTCTCTACTTATACATATACTTGGGCAAAGCGTTTCTTTTTTGATTGTGGAGTCCATGTATGTGGAAGGTATAGCTTCTATGACTATTTCATCATGAACATATATCATTATCATAGAACCTATAGACCCCCACTATAGTCTAGTTAATTATAACATAACTAGGTTAGTATGGATAATTATGTTGTGTATCAACATTGGTTCAATGATGATTTAATTCATTGCCTTAGGATGGATTGTGCCTAGGCTCTTAAGATAATTACTTAATATGCTAGCATGGTGCTAGGATAGCTAAGTAGCATTGGATGTCTCGTAGACCCACGGATTGAAGAGGTAGGCAGTAGGTGGTGACAGTCCTATCTGTCCTTTGTAATCCTCCATGTTCTGCTATGCCACAGGCTCTTGGCGGGAATCACCCTAGTATTGCTAGGGATAAGCCCGTGCTCGATGTGTTGAACCACATAGCATAAGTATTCACTATTGATCTAGCTTATGGAAAATTAGTTTAGGCTATGTATATGTACAATAGAGCATAGTAGGAGTACCTCCATAACTCTCAACCTTAACTAACATCTAGGATCCTCTTACCACCCTTAGACTTGAAAGCTTTTGTGTGTGTCACACTACCTCCACTATTATTTTATCCATCCTTACTAGATTCTTACCTAGACCTTTCTACCCTGTCCACTTGATGATTGTTATATCTCTACCCCGCCTTCCTTTGGGATCAAATAAATGACACCCTTGGGAATAGTCTTAAGGGCAAATGCTACAATGATACCTCTGTGCGCTTGCAGAATTCAATCTATGATCCAATAGAATCGTTAACAAGCATTTCTGACATCAGTTGGAGATGTTTAGTTAATGGTGCATAAGAAATATCAACAAGCATTTCTGGCGCTGTTGCCGTGGATGATTTGTTAGTATATCTTAGGAGCCATCAACAGTTGCTTCAACCTTTGTGCGAGCTATGTACAAAACATTTGGAGAGCTAATTAGAGACTTAGTGGAGGTGTACATTGATGACATCGTTGTGAAGATCAAGAACAAGGAGTCACTCCTTGACAATTTACAAGTCATCTTCGAAGGGTTGCGCATCACATGCACCAAGCTGAACCCGGATAAGTGTGTCTTGGTTTCTTGGTGACTCACTGAGGAATTGAAGCAAACCCGGCGAAGATCAAGGCTATAGAAGACATGCGGCCTCCAACCTGCATCAAGGACGTCCATAAGCTAACTGGGTGTCTAGCTGCGCTCAGCAGATTCATTTCAAGACTGGTAGAGCGGGCACTTCCTGTCTTCAAGCTATTGAGGAAGGCCGGACCATTCCATTGGTCTGAATAAGTAGAAAAGGCATTTCAAGAGCTGAAGCAGCTCCTCACCACCTTACCAATCTTGGTAGCTCCGAACCCTGGTGAGCCTTTACTGCTTTACATTTCTGCAACTATGGAAGTTGTAAGCATGGTCCTGGTCGTGGAAAGACCGAGGACACATCAAGATTAGGAGCTTAGACCCCTCTGGGAGGGTCCCGAGCTACCTGAAGGCATGTACGGGTCGCAGCCCCCAGACTCGGAACCTCAAGGCAGAATGCTAGGAGATCGACCCCTCTCGCCTGAGGGGGTTCACCTGGCTGACCAAGATGGTTCGAACCTTTAAAACAAGGTCCGAGTCGAACAAGAAGAAGTTCCGGACGCCTCAGGGAGGGTCCGGGAAGCTCAACAAGAAAGCTCGAACCCCTCCGGGAGAGTTCGGGTCGATGGAGAGGAAACTCCGAGCTCCTCCGGAAGAGTCTGGGCAGTCCAGCGCCTAGTGTACTTCATCAGTGAAGTACTCCACGACGCCAAGACACGCTATATCGAGGTGCATAAGCTGCTTTACGCAGTTCTTATCGCCTCGAGGAAGCTTCGTCACTACTTCCAAGCCAACAAGATATCAGTGGTAACTTCTTATCCACTGCGTGCCATATTGCATAACCCTAATTCAACTGGGAACATCGCAAAGTGGGCAGCGGAGTTGGCTGAGTTCAATCTCAAATTTGTGCCATGGCAAGCAATCAAGAGTCAGGCTTTTGCTAACTTCATGGCAGAGTGGACTCCCTCTCTATCAAATCCTAGGGGCCCCAATGAGAAGAAGCCAGAACCCAAGGTATCGGTCTTCACTGAACCTCACTGGATCCTCTACTTCGACGGTTCCGTGCAGAAGCAGGGGGCCGGAGCTGGAATCCTTCTCCTCACTCTGATCGGGGAGAAGGTCAAATACATGGTTAACCTTGAATTCAAGGCAACCAACAACATAGCAGAGTATGAAGCTCTCATCTACGGGCTCAAGGTGCCACTATCCTACGGTGTCAAACAACTGTTGGTGAAGGGTGATTTGCAGCTCATCATAAAACAAGTCAAAGGTGAATGCTGCTACAACAACCCCCAACTAGTCACTTATCTCCTTGAAGTCCAGAGGCTTCAGAAAGACTTTGAAGTCCTAGATCTCCACCATGTTCAGCGTCTTCATAACGCTGAAGCTGATGAACTCTCGACGAAGGCTTCGACTGGAGCTCCGGCTCCTGACGGAATCTTCGTGTGGAGGTTATCAAGACCATAGCTCAGTCTGCTAAACTGAGCAAAGGTGGCGAGACCAGCACCTCAAAGCTGGTGGTCCCGGTGGCCCTGTTACCATGGCATCCACCAAGGGTCGTAGGTGCTGTCGAAAGCTCTGAACAACCCAGCACGCAAGACTCAGAAGCTCAAGTTAGCTCCGATGCATGAATCTCGAAGATCCAGAGCTACTTGAAAGACAACATCCTTCCTGAAGACGGTGTATCCGTTGACCGGATTGTAAGGTTGGCTAAAAGAAACACACTGGTAGAAGGGGATCTCTATCGGCGTGGTGCCAACGGCATCCTAATGCGATGCATTGCAAGTTGCGGGCTCCTCGCGGAAATCCATGGAGGCGAGCGTGGGAACCATGTGTCTTCCCGCACGTTGGTCGGTAAAGCCTTTTGGCACGACTTCTACTGGCCTGCAACACTCCTGGACGCAGTGGAGTTGGTGAAAAAATGTGAAGTGTGCCAGTTTCACGCAAAATAAATTCACACACCGGCTCAATCACTGCAAATGATACCTCCTACATGGCCATTCGCTAGCTGTGGTATGGAAATCTTGGGACCATTCCCAAAAGCCGTCGGAGGTTATAGGTTCCTGTACGTCGCCATCGACAAGTTCACCAAGTGGTCGGAAGCTACTCCAGTTGTGACAATCAACAAGCAATCAACAATCAAGTTCTTGAAGTCCATAATATGCAGATTTGGAGTTCCGAACAAAGTCATAACTAACAATTGAACCCAATTTACAAGTGTTGCATTCCAAGAATATTGCGAAGACCTCGACATTCAAGTGAGCTATGCATCAGTAGCTCACTCAGCAAGCAATGGTCAAGCCGAGAGAGCAAATGCAGAAATTTTAAAGGGACTCAAGACGTGCACATATGAGCGCCTGAAAAAGCATGGAGCCAACTGGATCGAAGAGCTTCTGTCCACACTGTGGGCAAGCAGGACTACACCTAACCGGTCAACTGAAGAGACACCCTTCTTCTTGGTGTATGGAGCTGAAGTAGGCCTTCCTCCGGAGATCACCATGGGGTCGCTCCAGGTCCGTACCTTCGACGAAGCCGCACAGGGCCAGCTCCGGCGTGAAGACCTTGACCTCGTTGACGAGGGAAGGTGCCAGCAGCTGTTCGGAATGCACGCTATCGCCAAGCGCTCTAGCGCTATCATCAAAGGCATGTGTGCAACCGACAGCTCGATGAAGGTGATCTGGTGCTACGGAAAATACTAACTCGTGAAGGAATGAATAAACTTTCCCCCGGCTGGGAAGGTCCCATCCGAGTGATCAAAGCATCCCGTCCCGGATGCGTTTGCTTGGCAATTGATGATGGGACTCCGCTTCCTAATCCTTGGAACATCGAGCTCCTCCATAAGTTTTATACTTAGAATCACGGAGGTGATTCTGTAATTACACATAATGTATGTTATAAAGTCAATATACAGAATCGGGTAGGTCCTCCAGGAGAGCATCCGGACCCCTCCGGGAGGGTCCGGGAAGCTCAAGTAACACTTGATACAATCACATCACTAAAAGTGTAACTACCTGCTCTGGGCTAGTACAAGATGTATAACACACATAGCCATGTGCCCTAAGTGTGTCCTTGTCTCCCCTGTAATCCAGACCTATAATGAAGGACATTTTTGTGTGAAAACAGACTCCACGTGCATTTATTTTTGTACAAGGCTCTGTATTTTGAATTATTATTTTTATCCTTTTTGTCTATAATGAAGTTGTGCAATTCTTTTTAAGTTTTGGTCTAACTTATTCATATGTTTCACAAGTTATATTGATGATCTCTTGGATCTTAACATTGCTGCATAGTCTACTTACCTGAACGCCAAGCCAACATTGGTCCGGAGTGTGCTATCGACTTAGCCTGGTCCTACACCCTAAGTACGCCACTCTACCTACACCCCGGCAGGCCTCAGTAGGGTGAGTACTCAAAAAGCATACGGATCTAGAAAGATTACATCAATGTGCTTGTTATCATATAGAATTTCTTCGGATCTAAAACTCAAATAAAAACAATAAGTCACAAACAATTTATAGACAAGAGGACGAGTTTTACTCTTTTTCTTTTCTTGATGTACAGGAAAAACAAAGCGGTGGTGGACGATGCTGGAGCTATCAAACTTCGACAACCTCCATGGGGGCCCGCCGTCGACGTTCTACGCATTGATAGTGGGTGCCGTCGGACCTACCAAGCTCAGACAACCCTAGGGTGTCCGCCGTCGATGTTCTACGCGTTGATAGTGGGTGCCGTCGGACCTACCAAGCTCCGACAACCCCAGAGGGCCTGCTGTTGACGTGGCAAAGGGTATCGGAGATAAATACTTTGGACCTAAAATCTATAAGTTCAAAGCATTCAAGTCATCAACATATTTTCAAAACCTTTTGGTACATGTTCACAATCAAATTGTGCACATATACTAGGGGGCCAACAAGACAAAGCACAGTATATTGAAGACAAATATAAATTGAAATTCATGGTAGAAAGAGTGGATTTCATTCATTCAAGGTACTGGATTACAAAATCAAGGTTACAACAAAAGACAAAAGGAAAAGTCCTAGCTACTGGAGGATCTAAGTCCTCTGGAAAAACAAAGCTATCTTCTCAGGAGCCTATTGGACACTAACCTTGGCGGCATCCTCCTCTTCCGCAATGAGTCCTTCAAAGACTGGATCGAGAGAAAATTGGGGGTCTCAGCTTCTGTAACACACCAAGACATACTTGGCGACGTTTTTGGCCAGAGATTTCCCCTCTGTCTCTAGCTGATCAGCGATGACATTACCCATTGCGTCGAGTTTGCTGCCAGCAGAGCCAAGCGCCACTAGCATCTTGTCCAGCTCCTGTGTTGGGTCCTCCGGGCGTACTGGACTGAAGCCAAGAGGCACAAGAACCCTGTCTGCACATCCCAAAAAATCCTATACCATCAGGGATTCGGTTGCCCTCGAGCTCCGCAGCTCCTCCAGTGACCTCTGAGCGGCCGCTAGCTCCGAACTCTCTCGAGCGAGGCACTCAACCGCTTTGGCATGTTGTTGCATATTATCAGCTACTTGCTTTTCACGGTCGGTTAGCTCCGTCTCCCGGAGGTGGATGCGGTTCCGCCGTTCCGCCGGGTCCTTCTCCCTGCCCCTTACTTTCCCTTCTCCGGTGGCAACATCAGCTTCTCTTTTCGAGATCTTCTGCCCCAGTTTCCAGTACTTTTCCTCCTCCTCCTCCTTACTCTAGAGATCAAATTTCTTAGAGCGATCCACCAAATTTTGCTCAGCCAGAGTCATCTTTTGACCGAGCTCTTCTTCCCTTTTCAAAACATCCTCCTGCTGTTCCAGGAGCTTCTCTTCTCTTGCATCAAGGTCTGCCCAACGCTTCAGGAGAACCTCGTTTAATTCCTTAAGGTTTTTGTGACGCTCGTCAGCAGCATCACTCCTTTCCTTGGCATGCTCAAATATCTCTCGAGAATTAGCGTTGAGTGCCCTGATGGCGGCTTCCTTCTCTTCCAGCAGCTTGCCCCATTTTTCCATCCGAGTCGTTTCCCTCTTCACCCACTCCTTCTGATCAGCAAGCCTCGTCTGTGCAAGCTTGGTCTTGAAGTGGAGCCTGTTGCGCCAACGCCTCAAGGTGTGACGCTCCTCTTAAAGGGCCTTAATTTCGTGATCGAAGGCGATTTAAACTTGTCGGAGGCTTGTTCCAAGGGAATAGGCTTCGGACCTGCCGGGGTCACCTCTGTTCACTCCAAGGGGTCTTCAAGGACAAAAATAGGGTCCCATGCCACAAGCGTGGTTCTCTGAGTTTCCACGGCACTAGGGCCGCCCTCTGGGAGCTCTTCGGCAGCAGGAGAAGAAGAACCCACTAGGGGAACTTCTACCTCCAGAGTGGACGCCAAAGGTCCTGACGCTGGAACCTTCAATTGCTCGCTCTGCGGGTGAAGAGCCTGCCTCCGCCTCTTCATGGTGTTCTTCCTCAGGCATAGGAACCTCCAGGGTGGTCGTTGGAGCTTCTGCTGAAGCTATTTCCATCACTGGCTTAGGTGTCGGTACATCAGCTACCTCCGGCCCAACTACCGGGGCTTCAGCAACTTCCGGCTCAAGGGTCGGAACTTCAAGTACCACCGACTCGGTTGCCGGGGCATAAACGACTTCCAGCTCAAGGGTCGGAGCTTCTGGCACCATCGGTTCGTCAACCGACTCAGCAGCAACTTCAGGCGCAGCGACCGAAGCCTCAATTACCTCAGGCCCCATTGTCGGAGCTTCCACCACCTCTGCGTCCTGTGCCGGAGCTTCAGTCGCTGGTGACGCCGCTACTGGAGCGTCTTCACGCATGTCTCCCCTGTGGTCCAGCGCTACCACAGGAGTCTCTGGTGATGACTCTGAATCCAGATCCACGATAGATGGCGCTGGAGCTGCCGTGACGTCAGCCACCACTTGAGGAGGCACGGGGGTTAAAGCTGGAGTTTCTGTCCACACTGTTTCGGTCGCTGCAACAGAGGCTGGAGCTTTAGACCCCGACTTTGACGCCCTGCAGTAAAAAAATTGGAAGATTCAAAACATGACAAAAATAAGAGTGGCAAATCAAGATGAAAAAGCAAAGCTTACCTTGGGAAGCTACCACTCCAATCGGCACGGAATCTCTTCGCTAGAGGCTCAGAGCCAGAACTTGCCGTGGTTGGCACGGAGGGAGCTCCGGAATGTCGTCAGGAGCCTGCCATCATCGTTGGTGTTGCCCCAGCCGAGGTCTTCCTTGGCTGGGAAGGACTACTCGACCTGGAGCCCGTAGCTTGCACCGGAATCGGAGTCAATTGTAAAGAACTAGCACCTCTCGAGGACGCTTGCACCGGAGAAGGTGTAGCCACAGAAGATCTCCTTCGCTGGGGAGAAGGGGCAGTTGTAGATGGAGCGGGCCTGACAGACCTCCCATCAGCGTGCTTTAGTTTTGTCTTTCGACTGGAAGATTCGGCTGGCTCCTTGCCCTTGCCCTTGCCAATGTCTTCGGCCCTCTAGCTCGAAGCAGGGGCAATCACCTCTTCGGAAGCTCCGGGTATTACAACCCTAGAGGTCCAGCATTTTTCCATCTCACCGAGGTCATCTAACGTCGGCATCTTCCTTCGGAGCTCCCTGCTGACTTCTGGAATCATGTTTAAAGGCAGTAAAGCAGCCGACGGAGTTAATGCATCGTCGTCAATAGACCCATGCTGAAATTTCTTGAGATGGAGCTACAAAGCTTCGTCATCCAAGTTAGATTTCAAACCGGTTTCAATTCGGTCATCATCCATCACACTGTTTAAAGCCCAGGCGAGCTTCTCCCTCCTCCTCAACGGAGCCCGCCTGTTCACCAAGAAGTTTCTGAAGACCATCTGAGGGGTCACTCCACCCTCCACACATTCTCGGATCCTGGTGAGGACAGGGTTAAATGCATCCGACAGCTTCAGAACTACATTCTAAGCATCGATGTCAATGTTGGGGAGTCCTTGGGGCAGCTCCAACCTGTCGTGCTCCTCCACTGCAGTGACAACCCAATCCTTTTTCCAGTCGTCCCATTTGCCAAATGGGAATGACTTCAAGTACTTGAAGGGACAGTTCTTGCGCTTCACAAAGTAATAGAAGCCAAGCAACTTTGTCCCTTTGCCGGTGGAATGGGATGTGAAGAAGGTTCAGAACAAGTTGACGCACGGAGGCACGCCCACCCACGTCTCACAGAAGTGGACGAAAGTGGCCATGATCAAAAGGGAGTGCGGGCCGAGGTGATGCAGTTGGAGGCCGTAGAAGTCCAACAGCATCAAAATGAAGCTTGAGAAAGGTGGGATCAGTCCCACCATGGCGTACGCCGAGAAGTACACCATCTCTCCACGACGCTCCTTATTGAAGGGGAGCTTGCCGGCACGGACCAAGTGGTTGAAGGGGTCGCTGGACCATCCCATGAAGGTTTGGACCTTCATCAGATTGTCCTTGCTCTGGATGCGGCTCTTGGGAGGACCTAACTCCATCACAGTAAGGTGGAGTGAAAGAGGAGAAAGCTAGGCAAAGTTTGGGAGGCTCTGAGCACGAGTTTGATCGAAAGCGTAAAGAGTCCTCAAAACTTGTGTGTTTTCCTTCTTAAGTAAGCCTCCATGACGCTGGGATGGAAACCGCGATGAGAGCAAGTCCAAATTATAAAGAATCTACCCCGTCAATGACTAATGGGCCCGGGACCACCCCGACAAAGAGGTCGAGGTTACCACCCTAGGTGAATTGTTGTCATGATGGGCGGCGAGAAACCCAAAGGCGGCAGTCTGACAAGGCGCTCGGAACCGATATGATTTTCGTATTGGGAACCAACGACCTTCAATTGCGTGATATCCGCACTCAAAGATCTCATCTGTCACATTCAAAACAAGCCACACGACGATGGTTTAACCCCGAACCATCTCCCAAATGGCACATCAGAAGACCTTTGAAGTCGTGGTGCGGGAATTGAGGATGGCCCCACCTCTGATAGAATAATTTAACCCAAAGGATTTCTCCCAGAGGTGGGCCTAGGGGACACTATGGGTACCATGCGTACCGGATACCCATGATACTGCAAGAAGTGCAAGAGAGTTCCACTTGTCAAAGTTGAAGGCTTCCTCAGGCCCCACATGTCACTCGACACTAGACCCGCCTCCCTCATATGGGTAGCTCCGGGGTTATCAAGTGTAATGTAAGACCAGAGCTGAACTCCCAACCTAGGGAAGCTCCACGGTTGACACGTGTATAATGACCCCGGACCTAACTGCTGTAGAGGGAAGCTCTGGTGCCGCCACGTGTATAGTAGCTCCGGACCTATCTCCCCACAAGGGGAAGCTCCGGAGCTGCCACGTGTGGATCCTCCGGACCTTACACTAACGAGGATAAGAGTGGATCTCCAACATCATGGAAATTCAAGGGACAGTTAAAGCGACAGTTACAAGACCTTATTACATGTCATTAATGTTATATTAATGACACACGATCAGTGGGCTGTTAATAGGGGTAACGCTGTCATTAAGACACGTTAATCACACTTAATACTCGTAGACCGTGTATTAGGCTCTAAAATAGCTAGGGCCACATGTCGGGTCAGGCAAGTGATGTAACGGTCAGTCCTTAGACTATAAAAGGACTGCATTACATGGTACATGGACATCTAAGCTCAGACGCACGCCAACACTACCAGAATCTTCAATACAACAACACACACCCCTAGAGTAGGGTATTACGCTCAGGCGGCCCGAACCACGTAAATCCTCCATGGCACCATCTTGTTTAAGATCTCCGCGCACCTAAACTGATACAAGAACCTCCGCGGGCTACATTTAGTAGTATCGGGGGAAGTGTCGTTCATACGCTTTGACAGTTACATTCCTGGTGCATGACATCAATGTTATGCATTAGGATTAAGGACTTCACATACGGTAGCTCCCATAGTGCACATATATGAGTCCAATTGTGGTTCTCTCTGTAACCAACAAAATATCCAAGACGACCTTCATTTGCCACTAGGTTGTTCAACTGTTCAGCAATCTCTGACCCATTGAGACATTGCGGTGGTCCTTTTTTGACAATGGTGTCCTTTCTGAAGGCATTTCTCTGTTGCCCAAATATGTGATTGGACAGTAACCAACGTTTGTGGCAATCAAAGTAGCAAATCTTGCCACGATGATTTAGACAAAAATATTTTGTGTCCTAAGCACATATCGAACAAGGTCAAGCGACCATGAGTGCTCCAGTTAGAAACCATGCCGTAAGCTGCAAAATCATTGACAGACCACAAGTATGCAACTCGAAGGTTGAATTTGTGTTTTTTGTAATAGTCTTATGCTTTGATTCCTCTTCATAACATTTTAAACTCTTCAATCAACGACTTCAACATCGCGTTCAGTCGTGAACCAGGATGATCCAGTCCAGGTACAATAAGGCAAAGGAACATGAACTCATACTTCATACAAAGAGATAGTGGTAAGTTGTACGGAATAACGAACACGGGCCAACAAGAGTATGATGTTGTGTTTGTACTGAACGGTGAGAAGCTATCAGTCGCCAACCCGATGCGAATATTTCTCGCGTCATTGGCAAAATCTGGATCGAAGAGGTCAAGCGCTTTCCATGCCTCACCGATGGGCGGGTGCACTATCATTTTGTTGTTCTCACGTACACCTTCTTTGTGCCACCTCATGTGTCTGGCTGTTTTTTTAGAGAAACAAGCGCTTCAACCTAGGTGTGATAGGCAAGTAGTGAAGCTGCTTTCGTGCGACTTCAGTCATTTTTTGTATCGTCGTCATTAACAACTTCGACAAATATCGCTTTTTCACATTTTAAGCACATGTTCTCGTTGGCATGCTCTTTCCAGAAAAGCATGCAGTTGTCTGGGCACATATCAATCTTCTCATTGTTCATACCAAAATCAGAAATTAATTTCTTACATTGATATATATCTTTAGGCAATTTATTGGGCTGCGGAAGGACATCGCTGATCAATTTAATGAGATCGTTGTAGAAGTTATTAGAGAAAAAAGATACTTAGACTTAATTGTCATAAATCTAGTCATGAAACTAAGGATTGTCACTTTGGTGTATTCATGCAATGACCTTCTGATGCATTGAAAAGCTCGAAGAACTTATCTGCCTCCATTGTAGGAGGGTCCTTTGCCAATTCAGGATTTATGATTTCAAGCATCTCGTTCATCCTATCAATCTTCGTGCTGTCAACCTCATCTCGATCTTCTACGGCTTGAGAAGGTGTCTCGCTGTGAAAGGTCTACAACTCATTATGTTGCATGACACTGTTTCGACACAAGTGAAACAACATTGCCACATTATCAAAACACTTGGTATTCTGACATTTGGTACATGGGAACCACACTTTACTGTTGTTTGATAACAAAAAAGCTTGTTGTATAAAAGCATCCCTCTTGGTGAACCACTCCTCTGAGTGTCTCCCATCTTTTTTCCAACCAGTATACATCTAAGTGCTGTCTTCAGCTATGTTTGAGGGTATACCTTCAAAGAAGACAAATCATTATTAGTTTATTTTTGATGTTATGTCACGGCCCTAAAACTAGACAGATAGGTCCTAAATCCACCCAAGAGTGACTGAGGCAACATGCTTATTAGGGGTGGACATTCAATTAACTGACAAAATTCAGTTCGGTTTTCCGGTTTTCTCCAAATTTGGTTTTTGAGAAATGGAAACCGAAATACCACCTACAAAAAGAAAAAACTGGTCAGTCGGTTAACTGCAAATTTTGGTTTGGTTTCCGGTTAACCTGATGAAAAACCAAAATCAACATTAGCCCTCAATCTCGTTCTCAATCTGGCAGGGGCCAAGGCGCCCGACAGCGCGGTGGTCGTCGGGAATGGTTGCGAGACGCGGGGGCGGGGCGATTGGGCTCGCAAGGCGGGGGAGGTGGGCTCCCAGGCCGAAGTGGCGAGGCGGGGTGGTTCAGCTCGCCAGGCGGGGGCGGCGGGGCTCCTAGGCCAAAGCGGCGAGGCGGGCGGCGCTGTGGCTGTCGGACGATGCCAAGCAGCAACGACGAGGCTCCCAGGCAGGGTAGTGTTGTGATCCTTGGGTGGAGGAGCCGTCGCGCGGCGAGCCATGGGCGGTGGGTAGTTGGGCGTGGGGCGCGAGTTTCGGGCGACTTGGGCGATGAGGCGGTGGGCGTGAGGCGCATGGGGTGGCGGGCTGGCGGCGGCGACTGAGGTTGAGGGTGGTAGGCATATGAGCTGTTAGGGTTATTATTGGGCTGGTTATTGAACAGGCAGACTGCATATTGGGCTGATTGGATATTAGTTCGATTAACCGAGGAAAAAATCGGTTTTCAGATAATGTCAACCGAAATATGACCTGGTTTTATCAGTTCGGTTAGTTCGGTCCTGGTTACCAGTAAATTCGGTTTTGGTTTTCAGTTACCGGTTTTTTTACCCACCCCTAGTGCTTATAACCAGACGCGAGGTCCGAATCTGGACGACATTTCGGCAGTATAACCCTTCTATTCTCCAACTTCATGCCACAAATGGTGCAGCAGAGAACAACAGGATTATGCTGTCGAAATCACGGTCAGACCTAGACCCCGTACCTAGCTCGTCATAAGCATGCCCTCGATCACTCCCAGGCTGTCAAAAAGAGACAATTTCGAACCTGCATGCCTCACATGCCTATCGCATGTGATACGAGCCGATCCGAAACGGGTGGTACATTTATGTAGGTTACGTATTTTTTTTCATTTTTCAGTCATTTACGAGAAAGGAAAGAATGAGAGAGAGAGAGATAGAGGAAAGTTGGCTTTAGATGACACTTCCACGTCCGGATCCACCTGGCTTTAGATGACACTTCCACGTCCGGATCCACCGTCCACGCAAGCTTGGTTGTGGACGAACGACGGTCACCGTCGCCAATTATGGCTCCAAGACTTTATTTGTGACGACCTAGGGTTATCGTCGTAGTTCGCTTTCGTATTGTACCGTCTCGACGTAAGCGTAGTGCGTCGAGACTTTATAAGCGCGGGTGATTCACATTCTCACCATCACCGTTCGCTTACGTGCCGTCTCGACGCATACGTTACGACTACAATTGTCTATACAATACGAACGCATGTAATACATGTCGTGTCGTGTCAGGCCGTGTCACGCCGGTCAGGTCCGAAACCCGTTTACTTACATATATTATGTAATCCCTCAAAAACATAAGCAATTAACCTAAACAATATAATAAAAGCAACATAATCATGTAATCAACAATATCATAAACAAGATAATAATCATGTAAACTACATAATAAACAATAACTAATGAAATTAAGCAACATAATAAGCAATTAAGCAACATAGTTCGCAATTAAGCAACAATTAACCTATCTAATGAAATTAAGCAACATAAGCAACATAATAAACAATTAACCTAAACAATCAACATAATAAGCAATTAATCAACATTAGCAAGATAAGCACTATAAGCAATTAATCAACATTAGCAACATAAGCACCATAAGCAATTAATCAACATTAGCAACATAATAAACATAGGCAATATAAGAAATTAATCAAAATTGTTATGCCCATGGTGGACCTTGGTTGGGGAGGGGAGGAGCATTGTGGGGAGGGGAGGAGCTCGGTGGGGGCGGTGTAGGGGAGGGGAGGGTGGAGCTCGGGTGGGGGCCATGGCTATCGGGTGGGGGAGCTCAGGAGGAGGGGGAGGGCTTGGATAGGGGCGCCATGGCCGTCGGGTGGGGGCGGTGTGGGGGAGGGGAGGGTGGTGCTCGGGTGGGGGGAGCTCGGGAGGAGGGGAAGGGCTCAGGTGGGGGTGGGCGACGGCGGTGGTGGTCGACGGGGACGACGATCGGCGAAGGCGAAAGGGCGAGGCGAGGCGCGGCGCGCGGAGGCGAAGACGAACACACGAAATGAGTAGGAAGGTGAGTTGAGCTGGCTGAAAGGGGCTTATTGGCATCGGTTACAGCCACCATCACCAATTATGGGCCTTATTGGCGACGATTTAGGTCTACCATCACCAATTATGGCTCGGATGGGCCACGCCCTCAGCCCATATTGAGGACGGCCCTTATTGTTGACGGTGGGCCATCGCTCATAACTAATTGGCGATGATGCTAGGTTAAGCGTCGCCAATTAAGGACTTGTAAGCGATGGCTGGATTCAGCTGTCGCCAATTAAGTAATTAATGATGGTACCATTGCCAATTATTTGACCATCGTTTATCGTCAGATTTCCTGTAGTGCACCCGATGGATGAGTGGTCAGATGATATACAATGGACTGCCACAACTAATACGGAGTATTCCTTTCCACTCTTAACAGGTTTGGTTGAGCTTTGGGCAATTTTGCAGGAGGTGGAATTTGATACAGTTGATCCCCAGCCCGACGAGGTAACATGTGAAAGCAGCGAGGCTATCAGGGAGTGGCCGAGAAAGTCAGGCTCTCAAACTCGAGTAGCCCGGACCTTACGTGTTGATATTTATAGAGAACAAATAAAAGGTTCATTACAATATTAGGAAACCGATCACATGCGATCAGCTCTCCTAGAAAATAAAGCAAGCGAATAATTTGTTAAAAAAATGATTACCATCAAATCTCAATCAAACCTTTCCTAAGATGACTACCATGACGCCAATCTTCAGCCTTGATCTCTATCTTCAATCTTGATCTTCTTCCTTCGGTTGCATACAACATGATCTGATTATGTGCTCATTATTCCATGTGACACTTATTCTTTCCTTCTAACACCTCCCCTCAATCTCAACTTCTCATATTGAGATTGTGCCGAAACATGACTTGTTTTTGAATAGGCAGCGGTTTAGTCAGACCATCAGCAATTTGATCCTTTGTTGATATGAACTTCACCTGTAGTAATTTTCCTGCAACTCTTTCTCTCACAAAATGGTAGTCAATCTCTATATGTTTGGTGCGAGCATGAAAAACAAGATTTGAAGTTATGAATATAGCTCCTAAATTATCGCACCATAAAATAGATGTTCCTTCTTGTTTGATACCCAATTCCTTTAGAATTGTTTCAACCCATATTACCTCAGCCGTTGTGTTTGCTAAAGACTTGTATTCTACTTCTGTACTTGAGCGAGAAACGGTTGATTGTTTTCTTGCACTCCATGTCACTAGATTAGAACCTAGAAAAATAGCAAAGCCTCCAGTTGAGCGTCTTTCATCCAAACATCCGGCCCAATTAGCATCAGATTAAGCATTTATTTGTAAAGAGCTATCTTTAACAAATATTATTCCCCAGTCAATTGTTCCTTGTATGTATCTCAAGATTCTTTTAACCATTGTCATATAAATCTTAGTGGGAGAGTGAAGAAACTAACACACCTTATTAACTAAAATGGATATGTCTGGTCTGGTGAGAGTAAGATATTGTAGTGCTCCAACAATACTTCTATATCTCGTTCCTTCCTCAGAATCAAGTGGCTCACCACCATAGGCCGAGTACTTTTCTATAGTTGAGATAGGAGTGCTTACCTTTTTACAATGTCCCATACCCGCCTTCTTAATAATTTTTTGTGGCATACTTCTTCTAGATCTCCATGTAGAAAGGCATTTTGAACATTTAATTGTCTCAAATACTAGTTTTTAGAGACTGCAATTGATAGCACTATTCTGATAGTAGTCGCCTTATCATAGTCAATTCCACACCTTTGCTTGAAGCTCTTTGCTACTAATCGTTCCTTGTATCTATAAACGGAGCCATCTGCATGTTGTTCGATTTTATATACCCATTTAGAATCGATCACATTATTTACTCCTTTTCTTGGGACTAGACGCCACGTTTGATTTTTCTCCAATGCTTGATATCTTGAGTCCATTGCCTTCTTCCAGTTTGCATTCATCAATGCCGCTTGCAAACTTGTTGGCTCCCCTGTAACATTGAGCGAACATACAAAATCATCACCAAATTTCTTAGGTTTCGAAATTTAATTTTGTAATCTAGTTGTTGGTCTCCTTGTGTTCGGAGATTGACGTAGAAAATCCACTTATGTGTTCTCTGAAGAAGCCGCACCAGATCCTGGGATTTCACCCAGTGGCGCGCGTGAACCATGTGTGCCAGTGGGGAAGGAACCCCCCTCAGGATCCGTACCAGAAACCACCTGGTCGGGTGCATTGAAGGAGCGCGCTGCACCATCCTTTGATTGGATGTGCATGCTCGCAGAAGGATCTGGGACTGAGGGGCACGCCTCCCCTGGTCGAGGTTCACCGACATTGATTTTAGGAGCCACACCGAGAATTGTTTGCGTGGCCCCACCTGCCTGCGTACTTTCTTGCGGATTGTTTGGCACCAGATCTGATACTGGTCTCAATCTGCTGCAGCAATCAATCTCGGGATTTGTGCTTTCAGTGCCCATAGAATCAGCAGATTCCGCATGTACTTCCTCCTGCAGCTGTGCACCACTTTCACTAGATAAATTGTTAGACACCTCAATTGGTTCAACTTGATCACGAAAATAATTCTGTGGATTATTTCCTGGTTGAATTCCTATAGTAGGCAACGAAGTTGGATGAAGGAGTAGGATCTCAGATTTTAGGCGTGCGCCTGTATTAGGATGTAGATTTTTGAAGGGGGAAATAGTCTCATCAAATATTACATCCTGAGATATGTAGACACAACCACTGTTTATTTCTAAACATTTATAGCCTTTGTGCATAGAACTATATCCCAAGAAAATGCACTGTTTTGATCGAAAGGCTAACTTTTGCGTATTATATGGACGCAAATTTGGCCAGCATGCACACCCAAAAACTTAATGTTGATGATAATCTGGTTTGACTCCAAACAACTTTTCTAGTGGGTTTGATAGTCTATGACTTTGGACGGGGTTCGATTGATAAGATATGAGGTCGTGGAGAAGGCTTCATCTCAGAATTTAAGAGGCATGAATGCATGTGCTAGCAAGGTGAGACCCACTTCTACAATGTGTCTATGTTTTCGTTCTGCTGCCCCATTTTGCTGGTGCGCATGGGGACACGGCACTAGATGTGTTATTCCTATTTGATCAAAGAAGGAGTTTAATTTTTGGTATTCTCCTTCCCAATCTGTTTGCATGGTAATAAATTTCCTTCCAATTCTTCTCTCTACCATTGTGCGAAAAATATGGACTTCCTGAAACACATATGATCTATGTCGAATAGGGTAGATCCAAACAAATTTGCTAAAATCATCAATAAAATTCACACAATAACTATTTCTTCCAATGAATGTAGGGGTAGGTCCCCAAACATCAGAAAACACAAGTTCTAAAGGATGATTAGACACACTAAACGATTTAGGATATGGCAATTGATGACTCTTGCCTTGCTGACATACATCAAAAACTCTGAAATTATTGGACTCAGAATAACAAGGAAGCTTATTTTCACTAATTACTTTATTGACCACTGTGACTGAAGGGTGACCAAGCCTATCATGCCATCTTTCATGTGAGGGCTTCACTGTCATCAATGCACACCCTGTGGATGAATGTTCTAGAGAAGGCCAAGGATAGAGACCTCATCTATATTTACCTTGAAGAAGTATTTTCTTCGTAGTTCGATCCTTTACCAAAAAATAATGAGAGTGAAACTCAAGAAAAACAGGATTATCAGTGGTCATCTTGTGAACAGGGATAAGATTTTTTGTGGTGGAAGGAACATGAAGAATCTTGTTGAGATGAATCCTGCGAGCAGAAGTATTCAAAACAGTACTTCCAACAGAACTAATTTTCATACCTGAACTACTGGTTGTGTACACTTTTTCTTGGCCTTCATACTTTTCTCTAGTAGACAATTTGTCCAATTCACCTGCAATGTGATATGTGGCACCTGTGTCGATATACCAGTTTGTATCCACTCCGTATGAACTGGTCACATTGTTTGCAGATCTCTCATCAGGATTGTACTCACGATCAAAGCGTTTGTAGCACCTTGAAGCCACATGTCCCACTTTGTCACAAATCTGATAAGTAGGCTTGGGTTCAGTTGTGCCACACCAAGCTCTCTGCTAGAGCCTCTTCCTCCACGACCTGTGCGCCCACTTCTGCCACGGTTGCCACCTCCTCTGAATGCTGCATTGACATTGTACTGGTACTGGTTGGCCACCTGATTTTGAAGTCGTGCTTCTATGGTAACCATATGAGCAAACAAGTCAGATAAGGTTACCGGATCAGATATGGTACTTACGTTTTCAACAAGTGAATTGTATTGCACATCTAATCCCGCCAGGATATATGCGATCACGTCATCATCCTCAATTTTCTTGCCGGTCGTCGCCATCTCGGCGGCGTACCCTTTCATTCTTGCAAAGTATGCTGCGGCAGATAAATCTCCTTTCTTGGAGCTGGAGAGCTTCGTGCGAAGATGCATCGCCCTCGCTTTGGATTGAGAGGCGAAACTCTCATGAATTGCCTTCCAAACATTTGCTGCCGATGTGTACATGGCGACTTTCACCAGGATCTCCTTCGATAGAGTTGAGTTCAAATAGCTTAAAAGTTGTTGATCTTGAACAACCCAGTAAGCTTACTCTGGATTAGGCTCTTCCACCGTGGTCTTGTTATCCTTTTCTACGATGATGAACTCTTCAAGCTTCTTGCGGGTTCCATCTAGAAACTCGTACAGTTGCGCCCCTTGAATTGCAGGCGACACTTGAGCACGCCACAACAAGAAGTTGTCACGCGTCAACTTCTCTACGTGATGCGCCAGTGTGTTGAAACCTGCCGGCGCCGATGAGGTAGAACTCGCCATTCTCTCGTGAGAGTATTATCTGGCTCTGATGCCATGAAAGCAGCGAGGCTATCAGGGAGTGGTCGAGAAAGTCCGGCTCTCAAACTCGAGTAGCCCGAACCTTACGTGTTGATATTTATAGAGAACAAATACGAGGTTCATTACAATATTAGGAAACCGGTCACACGCAATCATATCTCCTAGAAAATAAAGAAAGCGAATAATTTGTTAAAAAAATGATTACAATCAAATCTCAATCAAACCTTTCCTAAGATGACGCCAATCTTCAGCCTTGATCTCTATCTTCAATCTTGATCTTCTTCCTTCGGTTGCATACAACATGATCTGATTCTGTGCTCATTATTCCATGTGACACTGATTCTTTCCTTCTAACAACATGGACTGCATCGTCGATTGGGAGATATTCCGCTCGATCGCCTTACCTACTCCAATCCTGGGGAGTATCTCATCGAACTTTCCTAGACTCATCTGGAAGGTGAAAGCCCCACCACGTTGCAAAATCTTCGCCTAGCTTCTCTTACAGGAGCGAATCTAGACTTCGGCCAGACTCCAAAGACGAGGGTGGCCGTACTTGTACTTCTGTCAGCTTTTGCGGATGAAGTCTGGAAAAGGGGTTGCACCTATTCGTTGAATGTCCGTACTCCAGGTCCATCTGGTCGCGGGTCGTGCTATGGTTAATTTTACTGTCACTCCAACCGGCAAGGTGAGCGACATTCCAGGCCATTCTACCATGACTTGAACACCTTAGTACTCCCTCCTTTCTTAAAACATTGTTACCTTTAATTTAAAAAATGAACTAAAAGTAACAATATTTTGAGAAAGGAGAGAGTAATGGTCAGCCCGGAGCAAGAAGGATCAGGAACGCGACCATTCTAACATGTTAGTTCGTTTGGAAGGAATACAAGGCGAGAGCTTTTGAAGCTACGGACAGAATTAATTAAGGAGGCACTTCTGAAGGGGATGAAAGAGCAATCGACCCTGTAGCACCTAGCTGGAGTGGACTCATTGCTGCCTCCCATTGAACACCTGAACAAGGAGCATATGCTCGCAAGTCGCAAGCTAATGTCATGTTGTATCGGAACCTGTCACCTCTCGTGCCATAATCTTGTAACAACCATTATTTTTCCTCGCACTAATATATGAACCCCGATGGGGCTTTTCGAAAGAAAGAAAAGATTGTGTGGCGTGATTGAGCTCCATCTCGTTGCAAGGTCTTCATATGACTACTTCTGCTTGAGCTCGTCTAGACGGCCGCACACTCACGCGTTAAAGGCTGGTCGAACCAGTACTTTTACCCCCTCTGCTATAGAAACCTTGAGATCAGGATGCATATGTTAGTTGGATATCTAACAGTGCGTGCCATTTGGTCCTAGATTTCATTTTGGTTTGTGGTTCCTTTCAAGAATCCAATGATGTGGCAGCAACAAGAGGACATAACATTGTATTGCTTCGAACTATCAAGGGTGACACCTACATGTCGAAAGAAAAAGCCATGTCATTACTTACTGTACTGCTTTGTTGGGTCATCTCGAAGGAGTCCAATGACCGAGTCATTGAGGCACAAAGAATCTTGTAATAGGGATAGTTGCTGAGATCAAGGAACAAGCAAAGCTCTAGGAAGTTAGGGCAACACACTTGTCGACTATCATTCATGTAACCACCAGCGAGAGTAGTTAGGCTATCCGCACTCGTTTTCTTTAAAACATATTTTATATACTATTATTTCACTACTTTTTCATTGTATCTTTCAAACTTACATCTATCCAATGTCATTTACGGTATGCCACTGTAGATGATCTTAGATTGACTCACGATCTTTTAGCATACCTTGTGGTAAGACCACCCACACAAGTGATATAGTAAAGGATGTTGGATAGTGTAAATTTAAAGTAAATGCTGTAAAAGTAGAAAGAGAATAGTGTATAGAGTAGAATATAAAGTAACGAGTGCGGATAGCCTAACACCGTCAAAATTGTCCCGTGAGATTTAAAAAAAAACGCTCATATAATATGATATCAAGTCCGTTGATTTACATTTTTGCCCTCATTTATTTTTTTTCCTTTCCGTAGTCCAAACGCTCGATACTAGCAGTACTGCTAGCAGCTATCCCTCGAGCCTTAGCCTCCGCCTTCGCCAAATCTCGTCGGATTCCGCCCCCTCGCTGCGCGATTTCGCCCGCCAGGTGAGCGCGCGAGGACCCTGCGCCGTCCCCGGGAGGCAGCCTCGAACCAGCTGCTCCAGCTGCGGCAAGGCGGCAGGTCAGGAGCTGACCCCGCTGTTTATTGCGCCGTTTTCAGGTCTGGACGGTGCCCGCACGCGTGCGGCTCGCCGACTGCGTTGATTGGCGCCGTCTTCCGCCATGCAGCAGTTCAACAGTCCCCCCGACAGCAGCGGTGAGTGCGGGCGCGATCTCGGCTCCGCTTCCTGGCCATGGCTAGGGTTTGGTGTTCTAGGGTTTTGGTTGCTTGAGCTGCTTGCTCATGGCAGCGGATTGCTCGGTGGCGAGGCTGGGACTTGTAATACCCCGTCTTTAGCCTTGTTATGGAGATTCGGGGCACTATGGTTTGAGCTTGCAAGGATTTAGGGTAATTGTGGTGAATTCAGTTCGTGCTCAGGAATACTGTGCGTTCGAGTGGTGGGAATTAGCCAAATTGTTGATTAGTTGAAGGAATTTGATGGTTTTTATCATATTGTGGTCTTAGTTTGATAGACATCAAATCAAATCAGTTAAATTGAGCCTACCATGGTGAAAATTTTGCTGTTGGAGCTCGTGTGGAATGGGACACGCAAGGACCTTTTTATGAAAATCTGCTCTTGTTATTCTTGGAAAAACATACCTTGTGGATTGTAACTTGTGATAGTTTTTAATTCCAGTTTCGTTCAAATTATGTTTCTTGAGTGGGGAAAAGTCCATTTACTACCATCAAGTATCAGCATTGTTCCCTTAACCTCCTAAAAATTTTGGTTTAGTTTACCACCGAACTATTTACAATGGCTCAATTCATCCCCTAGTGAATTTTTCATTTTTTTTTCTCTTTGTAAACATCATTTATGAAGGTAAAATTTCATGAAATTATATGTTACAACATACAACACATTAGAATATTTTTTAAATTTTTATGTACTTTTCTATATTTTTAAAGTGTGTAAATAAATCTCACTTGGTAGATGAAAAAATGCATGAAATAAGTTCATGAAAAATTATGAAATTATTTTTCTAGCATAGTTTATGATATCATCTACCATCATACAAAATTTTAACTTCAAATATAACCCATACAAAGAGAAAAAAAAAGAAAAATTTTGGTAGGGGATGAATTGAGTCAATCTAAATAGCCCGGAGGTAAACTGAAGCAATAATTTCTTTAGGGGGTTAAGTGAACAAAGCTGATACTTATGGGTAGTAAAATAGACCTTTTCCTTCTGGAGTTAAATGAGTTATTGGTATTAATCGATAAGACGTGTCTACATCAATGTTTGGGCTGTCAAATATTCTCCTATCTTTCAATTAGCAGCTTAGTGATGCTGTGCAGCATCAAAAATTCGATTTGGCATGTACCTAAAATTGGCAATCTCATAACAGATGGTGTCTGCTCCAGATGTTGCTGTTTACTCTAAATTGTGCAATTTTGTTTGGAATACTTGCTGCTATTCTTTTATCTTAGTGTATTTAGTGTATAAGAATTTAAGGTTCCTGGCGAGAAATCCAAAGGGACTTTGGTATTAATAGCAATCTATTAAGATGATGCAATGGTTCCCTTTCTAAGGGTATTTTGGAATTGATAGCAATCTATTAGTATTGCCCTGTGATTGTAGTGAGTCTCATTACTTTGATATTGCACTAGATGTGGACAATTCCCCAGGTTTGTTGAACTAATAAGGTTTATTAACTGGGTGTGGAGTTTATAATACAGTATGACCTAGCACACATGCACTACATAATTCTTGGAAGTTGTGAACTGCATCAATTTTCTTTGCTTCAAAATTAGTTGGTTGGTAATGCATATACCTTTATAGTTTGTATGAAGTTGCAAATTTGTTCTGCAGTTCTATGTTATGTTATTTCTTATATTATTTTAATAACTAGTGCTAGTTGTTACTCTCAAGAACTAATGAAACATGGTTATTGTGAACTATATCACTGCAATTTTTGTAATAATTGAAGTTACAAGAACGTACGTAAGTGTAAATGATTTATATCACTCTAACAGGTAATTCTGTTTTCAAGCTGATATAGTGAGGAAACTGTTGGTTCCTCGATTTATGTTTATTGCAGATACTGACGATGATTTTCCACCCACATATTCGAATAGTAGGGGTGTGAGGGGCGGTCCACGTGGCAGTGGTAATGGAAGGTGTGCTGTGGCTACCAATTCATATCCTAGGGAACCGACAGATATGGAAGCTAAAATTCATCATCTTGAGCAAGAAGCGTATTGTTCAGTTCTTCGTGCATTTAAAGCCCAATCTGATGCCATTACATGGGTTGAGACCATAAAACTATTTCACGATTCCTTTTAGTTGTTTCTCAAAGATGACTAGTGATCACGTTTACCCTTATCAGGAGAAGGAAGGTCTCATAACCGAACTTAGGAAGGAGCTAAGGGTATCTGACAAAGCACATAGGGAGCTACTAAACAGGGTCAACAATGATGATATTATACGCAGCATAAGGTAGTGTCTTTTTTGTGCCTGTAGCGGCAATGTAAAACTTGTCTTGTTCTCGAGCCTTTTGAATTTCATTCTTTCCTTATATCTTAAGGGAATGGAGATCAACCGGAGGACTTCATGCAACCTTGTCCAATAATCCTCAGCCACTACATGACCCTGTACCCAGTCCTACCACCTCTGCTCGTAAGAGGCAAAAAACAGCCCAACATATTCCTGCTTTACCTGCACCGCCTTCTGCTTTGCACCTCCAGCAGTTAGCTACAAAAACACAACCATCATCTTCAGCAGCTAGAAAAGGAGTGCCCCCAGGCCCTAAAGTCAAAAAGACAAAACCGGTAAGTGGATAATTTCAATGGAATTTTACCTGATCGTTTTTGTTGTATATTTTCTGATAGATATTCATGAATTTCCAGGGCCAGAAGGTACCAGGTGACTCCACACCCAAGTCCATGCTGCCTTCAGCTGGAACTAGTGGAAGAGGACCACATATGAACAGAAATTTTCCTGGTGGTCCTCCTGAACTTTGTCAAAGACAGAGTGTCAATCCATTAATTGGTCGTAGAGTCATGAGTCGGTGGCCTGAAGATAATAGTTTCTATGAAGCAGTTATATCTGAATATAATGCTGAAACGGTGTGTTTTATCTCAAGATTACAATTGCTATTGTTTAAAGCCTCTAGCTTTTCCTTACAGGTTTCATTGCAGGGTCTTTATGTTCTGGTTTATGACATGAATACAGCAAATGAGACCTGGGAATGGGTCGATCTTAAACAGGTACATGATTCTTTTGTAATATGGAGATTTGATTTTCCTTATCTGGTCTGTGTTTCGATTTGGTAATGTGATATGGGATGAGAAATATGTAGATTGAGCTTTCTTGGTTTGTCACAATTAACATTCAGAATATAAAATACTGTAAGCATATTCTTATTTGATGTTTTCTTGAGAGTATAATTAATGACTAGACTGGTAGGATGTGGTAGCTTCGTATACTAATTATTACCATATCCATATCTAGAAATTTAGCTTGGTGAGTGGCAAAGCTGGCAAAGATTTTTTTACTAATATTTGCCCATTTGATATGGTCTGTGATTAGATGACAGCTACTGTTCTGCTTAGATTTCATTCTAATTAGTGTATTTTCTATTGAATAGCGTCCAAAGCATTTTGATTGAACATTTTTCATGTCAAATTGTCTAATATCAATGCCATTAGCACAGACGGGAGTCTCTACTCTGAACTTGTTATGATTCAAGTACCATTTTTGTAGGTATGCTGTGGCTTGTGGGCTGTGTTAGTACTGTTGTAAAAATATAAACATGGAAGATATTGGGTCGTACTTAAAATGGAAGTATTTTTTGTTGGTTGGTACTGTTTTTTGTTCATTTAATCAAATTACATATATTTTAGTGCTCGGGAAAAGGTTGTCCACATGTTTAAATTATTTTTATCGTAACTCTGCATCTCAGAAGCTGTATAATACGCTCGGACTAATAACATGAAATAATTCAAGACATTTAGTGATCCACCCAATTTTGTATGATTAAGCATTTAAGTATATACAATTTTGCTAGAGGACATGTTGATCAGGCTCATTGTTTCCTGTTTGTCTTGAGATATAAGTGCAAAAGCATTTATCACTGAAATTTTCATTTTTTTTATCTTGATTACAGATGGGACCTGAAGACATAAGATGGCAAAAAGACGACTCTGGTATAGATCCAGTGGCGTTTCTGCAAAGCCAAGGTGCTCCAGGTAATGGGGGTAGGAAGCCAACAAGCCGTGGCGGGCCCATGTCAGGTCCAGGAAGAGGAAGAGGATTTCAGAAGAATGTATCCAAGAAAGATATTCCATCTCTTCAAAATGGTGTTGGGAAGAGAAGTTCTGATGACATTGATATCCTTCATACGGAGAGCCTCATAAAAGAGGTTATTGTTAATTCCCTCAGTATTCGATTATTCATGATTATAATTACGGACATTGTGCACTTATTTTTACTAATTCCGCTCCTCTGCTTTTGTAGGTGGAGAAAGTTTTTAGCGTTAGCAATCCTGATCCACTGGAAGTGGAAAAGGCAAAGAAAGCCCTAAGGGTATTTTCCAGAACGCCCTTATTTTTGGGTGTCAGTAACCTTTTATTTTCTCTAACAGTCAATGCCTGCAGGAGCAAGAACAATCGCTGATTGACGCAATAGCGAGACTTGCCGAGGCATCGGATGGTGAAAGTGGTAAATACTGATCCATTTTGTTTCTGAATATAAATGTGGAATTGGCTTCCTTGGAATTCATTTATATTTCCACATTAGCATAGTTCGCCTTACCCAAGGGAAGCTGTTTCAGGTGTCCTGGATGGTTGGATGTACACCATTTTCCATAAAGGATATTAAAGAGTTCTTTTACGCACTGTACATTCTTTTCAGAAATTATAACAAAATTGTGCTGTCCTTGGATGTTTTAATGGTTGCAATTATCTGTTTCATTCCATACAATCTAATCATATGAATGTCATGATAAGTACAATGAGGCCAAAGTATCCTCAAAGCCGTAGCTTTTGTCCTGCCAAAAATTGACAGTCTCTTTTGTTGGGAACAGATGGCCACAACCGCGGTGGAAGGAATGCCTCATATGCTCAAGCGAACTATAACCATTCCATGCCAATTGATGGTGACCACGCTGATGCCATGTAAAACATTGCTGGAACAATACACAACTGTGTTGTAAAATTCATTGCTAATATGTATTCCAGATTTAGATGCCGCTATGTGTTAAATACCTTTAGTCTGGAGAATGTTATGGTAGAACTGACGTTTAGCTGTTGACCATGCAAAGTTTCCAGATTTTGTGCCGAGGTTTTTCGTTCCCCTTTTCCTCACCTGTATGCACAGGAAGAAACATTAATCACATGAATGATGGTGCTTACATCGAAAGATTATAAAAGACATAAAAGGACGCATGACACAAGTTTAGTGACTTAGATGATGTGACAAATTTAAGGATAACCGGTATGTTTTACTTAAAATAAAGCTTAATTAACATTTATCTCAATACTTATAGGGGTAATTTTGGTACTCCAAACTTAGAACACAATAAACTGTATCTGAATATGCATTTCAAGAGTTTGTGCGCCTAAACCCATACAAGTTCAGAGATTGTGATGCACTCTACTCTTGATTTTAAAGTTACAACACCTTTTGCCACATTTCATTTTTTAAGGCATTATGCTATTCACATTACATCTCTGGAATACGAAACTAACCGAGACCAAATAGCTACGGTACGCATTTTTCTATGTTAGTGCAATCACTTTTCCCTAAAAAAAGCAGAGACAAACAGATAGTGCTCGAAGGCAGAAAATGTTCGATGCAAAGAATGGTCAGTCGATAAACACCAGGTACCTTTGTAGTAATGACAACAGCGAGGATTACAGACATCGGCGGTGCATACTGTCCGGCTGACAGGCGAACGCCCACTAGGCAACCCTGGATTATCTGCGACTGACGTTACGTCCATCGACAACCTGCTAGCATCTACTAGCAACTAGTTCAGACAAGATTCTACAGATTTCATTGTTCTTAACGATGAACCGAATCCTCCATCCAAAAGATCAATAGAAACGGAAGGAAAATCCGCAAATGTAACAGGACCACTGAGGAAAGTAAAATACAATGAAAGTTGATTTAATCTAGTAGTTAAATACTCTGAATAACACTTCAAGTCTTGAGTTCAATTTTCTGAGTAACATTTCAGGTCTTCAGACATTAGTGCGCACTCTGCATACTCGACATCTCTCGCCGCCGCTCTACATGCCCAGACTGCTAGAGTTCAGAACATTCAGATGCTTGTGCCGATCATCCTCAGTTCTAACTCCACCGTCTAGACCCGCTAGCGTAATGTGTTCTTTCTCACGTTGAGTCGGTACCAGATTGAAGACCATGTCCAACAGGATGGCTCCCCGTGGGACGACTCTTGGACCAGCATGGATAGCTTGGTCCTAGCTTGGATCCTTGGGTCCCTCTTCGACGAGCTACACGACATCGACCGGCAGCACGGTGGTGGTACTGCACGGCGGGCGTGGCTGGTGCTTGAGCAACACTTCTTGGGGAACCGTGCGACTCGGGCTCTCAACATCAACGCACGGTTCTAGAACACAGCCTTGGGCGACTGCACCATCTCTGCCTACTGCGGGGAGATGCAGAGCATGGCTGACGCTTTGCGCGACCTTGGCGAGCCAATCGCCGAAAGCAAACTCATTCTTCGGGTCCTTCAGGGCCTGAACAAGCGCTACAACCACCTTCGTTCATGGCTTCTTCGTGTGGAGCCGCCACCGACCTTTGAGAAGGTCTGGTCTGATCTTGAGCTCGAGGAGATCACAAATGGTGGCCCTACTGGCTTTGAGTCTGCCACAACCTTCTATAGCTCTGGGCAGTCCCCGCGGCCACCTACTTCTAGTGAACCACCTCCGAGACCACCTGCTCTGTCTACTGCCCTAGGTGCCCCTGCAAGCTCCGGGGGTGGTAATCGTCGACTTCGCGGGAAGCGCGAAGGACGAGGTGCTAATGCCGGTAGCACCTCTGCGTTTGCTCCTGCCCCTGCCCCTGGAAGTGGTAGTGGTGGCACCGGTCGGGGAGGTGCACCCTAGCCCACACCCTACAACCCATGGACTGACCAGATCTCCATGTGGCATCAGCCGTCTCTGGGTCTTCCTTCTCCACGCCAGCCACGTCCTCAGCCGGTGCACGTGGACCACCCGGGGCTTTGGTGGACTTGCCTACCCTGCCGGTGAATAGTCGACTCAGGCCTACGGGGGCACTGCCTACCCTGTTGGGTACTCGGAGCCGCCAGCACCGCTCCAGGAGCTACCCCTGAGGTGGGACTGCCAGTCACTGACGTCTTCGTTCAGCACCATGCACCTCACACCACCTGTTGCTGACTGGGTGACTGATTCCAGAACTTCGTACCATACCACTCCTATGTTGGTATACTCTCTTCTACCCATCCCCCTCATCCTTCATTTTCTTCATCTATTGTTGTCGGGAATGAGTCTGTTCTTCCGGTCACCTCAGTAGGTGACTCGGGATCTCCGGCTTCCTTCCAGCTTAACAACATTCTTGTTGCTCCGAATATCATTCAAAACTTGCTTTCTATTCGTCGTTTTACCACTGATAATAGTGTTTCTGTTGAGTTTGATCCTTTTGGTTTGTCTGTGAAGGATCTTTCCACCCGACATCTTCTTCTTCGATGTGATAGCCTGGGACCCCTGTACACGCTTCGACTTCCTACTTTTGCTGCATCTCCATCTTTTGCTCTAGCTACGACAACTTCGTCCACCACTTGGCACCACCAGCTTGGCCATCCTGGCGTTGATGCTATGTCCAAGCTGTCTAGTAGTTCAGTTATCTCGTGTACCAGGGGCACACATGAGTCTTTATGTCATGCTTGTCAGCTTGGTCACCATGTTAGGCTTTTGTTTCATACGTCTGTGACTCATGTTGAGCATATTTTTGATCTCATTCACTATGATTTGTGGACATCTCCTATTATCAGTGTTTCTAGTTTTAAATATTACTTGGTGGTCACTGATGATTTCTCGCATTTTTCCTGGACTTTTCCGACATATGTCACTCTCTCTCCCTTCTTCATTTGGGTTTCCACTCAGTTTGGATGCACTGTTCATGCTCTCCAGTGTGATAATGGAAGGGAGTTTGACAACTCAACGCACCATGATTTTCTACTCGCATATGGCGTCCAATTGTGCATGTCTTGTCCATATAACTCTCCCCCAAAATGGCAAGGCAGGGCGTATGATTCGCACCACTAATGATATCATGCGCTCCCTGATGTTTCAAGCTTCTGTTCCTACTCGGTACTGGGTAGAGCCACTCCACACTTCCACTTTTCTCATTAATCGCCTTCCCACCAAGGTGATTTAGACACCTACCCCGTACTTTGCCTTGTATGGCACCACTCCTCTTTACGACCACCTTCGAGTTTTTGGGTGCGCTTGCTGCCCTAACCTTTCTGCCATGGCTCCACATAAGCTTGGGACCCGCTCTACCCGGTGTGTCTTCCTTGGGTACTCTCTCGATCATAAGGCGTACCAGTGTCTCGGTTCACTGACCCTGCACTCGTCTACCAGTAACGAGCCTGGGTTGGTTCTCAGGCTCCAGCAACTCGATGTTTCGAGGATCCCCAATCGCGCCACACGTGGCCTCGGTGTCTCCGACCCCCTTAGCCGTGCCACGCATGAACCTGGCGTCTCCGACTTCCACTGCGGCGCCGTGCGCGACTCCGACCTCCACTACCGCACCACGCATGACCCCATCGTCTCTGACCCCCTCAATCGCGCCACACACGGCTCCGACGTCTCCGGCCCCCTCAGCTGCACCACGTGCGGCCCCGACATCTCCGACCTCTACTGTCATGCCACGCGCGACCCCAGTGTCACCGACATCACGGGTTGCGCCATGCGCGGCCACACCATCACGATTTGCCGACCCTGCTCTTATCTACCAGCAATGAGAGCGAGTTGGTGACCCGACTCCTGCTCGTGTTGAGCCATCGGTGTACCACCTTTGCTCCATCAGACCCAGGGCACATTCACCCGATGGTCACTCGACGTGCAGTTGGGGTCCTCGGACCTGTTGAGCATTTCTTCAGAGTCGTCCTCTCGTCGACGATGCCTGCACCGTCCTCCTCCGCTTTGGTATCGCCTATACCGTCTTCCGTTCGTAGCGCTCTCGCCGACCCTCACTAGCGCCGCGCTATGGAGGAAGAGTATGTGGCCCTACTTGCCAACTGGACGTGGGACCTTGTTTATCGTCCCACTCGTGGCAATGTTGTCATAGGCAAGTGGGTATTCACGCATAAGAGGAAGGCATATGGCTCCCTTGAGAGATATAAGGTTCGATGGGTACTTTGGGGCTTTACTCAGTGACCTGGAGTGGACTACGACAAGACCTCAGTCCGGTGGTGAAGCCGACGATGGATCGCACCATTCTGTCGTTGGCTCTCACGCGTTCTTGGCCTATCCACCAGCTGGGTTTCAAGAATGCCTTCCTCCATGGTACTCTAACGGAGATAGTGTACTGCAGTCATCCAACATGGTTTGTTGATTCAACTCATTCAGACATGATCTGCAAGCTGAACAAATCCTTGTACGATCCGGAGCAGGCACCACGAGCCTGGTACAGCCGGTTCGCCTCCTTCCTGGTCTCGTTGGGCTTCATTGAGGCCAAGTTGGACATGTCACTATTTGTCTATTGACGGGAGGGTGACACTGCCTATCTTCTCCTTTACGTCGAAGACATTTTATTGACATCGTCCAGTCCAGCTCTCCTTCAGCGTACTATCTCTGTCTTAGAGTAGAAGTTCACTATGAAGGACTTGGACCAGCTCCACCACTTCCTGGGTGTTGCAGTCGAGGACTGACCAGGTGGCTTATTTCTTCACCAACGGCGGTACTGTCTGGACATCCTCGAGCGAGCGGGCATGGCTGAGTGTAAGCCTTGCTCCACACCGGTGGGTACCTAGGCTAAGGTCTCTTCTGCCGACGAGACACCTGTCAGTGACCTGACCGCCTACAGGACTCTTGCAGGTGCGCTTCAGTACCTCACTTTCACCAGGTCGGACATCTCGATCCCCCGTACCTGCATGGCACCCTCGACTATGGCCTCCTCCTTCGACGTGACTCACCCTCTGAGTTGGTCGTCTACACTGACGCTGACTGAGCGGGTTGCTCAGACACCCGTCGATCCACCTCTAGCTACGCCATCTTGCGGGGGGGGGGGGGGGACCTCGTCTCCTGTTCCTCGAAGCGACAACCCATGGTGTTGCACTCGAGTGTTGAGGCGGAGTACCGCGTCGTGGCTAACGACGTAGCTAAGGCTTCTTGGCTTTAGTAGCTACTTCAGAAGCTCCACTCCCCCGTCGCTCGGAGCACGTTGGTCTACTGCAACAACGCCAACGCCGTCTACCTCTCCACCAACCCCGTCCAACATCAGCGAACGAAGCATGTGGAGATTGATCTACATTTTGTTAGTGAGCGGGTTGCACGTGGCGAGGTCCGGGTTCTCCACGTCCTGATGACGTCACAGTTAACCGACATCTTCACGAAAGGTCTCCCGTCCTCGTTGTTTTAAGAGTTTCGGTCTAGTCTCAACATCTATTGTGGCTAGATATTCATACTGTGGGGGTGTTGGACTGTATGTGTGACCCCATTAGGTGTATTGGGCTAGGCCCATGTACCAGCCCACCCTTGGGTCTTTATATATGTACTCTCCCCCTTTGGAGTTAATTAATTAAGTCATTATTTCTTTATCAGTTAACATTATGATGAATATGTTGATAATTTTGCTTAAAAGAGCACAGTTGAATGGTCAGACTACGGGAGTTGTACCGCATCTGATAGATGACGGCTTAACAATTACGCAATATGCTGATCATACAATTATTTTCATGGATCATGACTTCGAGACAGCTCAAAACATGAAGCCGATGTTTGCGCTTTTGAGCAAGTATCAAGTTTAAAAATAAATTTTCACAGTAGTGGACTCTTTTACTTCGGAGAAGGTCAAACTGATGTAGACCAAAATATTGAACTGTTTGGTTGTAAAGCAGACGAATTACCCATAAAATGTCTAGGAATCCCGAGCCATTATACAAAATTGAGCAGTGCTATCTGGAAGCAAGTGGAAGAACCACTTATGGAAAGACTCGGTAGTTGGAAAGGAAAACAATTATTCACGAGAGGTAGACTGATACTGTTAAGTAGCCTTCCTATGTATATGTTGCCCTTTTTATCATTGCAAGAGTCTTAAAAAATAGACTACTTCCGATCATGATTTTTTTGGCAGCAAGAAGAGGAGCATAAATATAAGTTAGTCAAGGGACCTGGTCATTCTTGATTTTGATGTTTAGCATAGAGTGTTACTGAGTAAATGGCTTTCTAGATTGCTAACAACGGATGGTGCATGACAACAAATGTCAAGAAATATATTTGGCTTTCAAACCTCTTTCTCAAGCCTACTGAAAATTTGGAGACTCACACTTCTAGGTTGAATTGATGAAGGTGAAGCAAGACTTTCTCTGATTTTAAACCTTCAAGATCAATGATGGCACATAAATTAGATTCTGGAAAGATAGATGGTTTGGTACATTCATTTGGAGAGAGCAATATCTCTGTTTGTATTATATAGTTCTTCATAATTAAGCTACAATTGTGGATGTTTTTATAACTTCACAGTTTAATTTCTCACGGTGAATGTCTAGAAAGAAAGGAATGTGAGGATATTTCAAGGAGTGAAAAAGGAGACTATGAGTGTTGCATAGATCGCAAAAGAAGACATCAATCAATATTGACTAGCCCGAAACAACTACAAGGATCGCCTATTGGCACCTCGGTTGCAGACTCTGCTTCATATTCTGCCCCTCTAGAACATCTTGTTCTAGTTTCCTTATCTTTCCTCCTTTTTTTCCTTTATGTTTCCTATATTGCGCTTTCAAGCGCAACTTGCAGATGTACTGGTTTTTTCTCCCTCTTTAATGCAATTCAATTTTCATCAAAAAATAATTTCTCATGGTGAAGGGACCATAGGGACGAAATTAGTAGTGTGGAATGAATTGCGGACACGACTTCCTAATGTTGCTCTATCTCAAGAATAAGATGAATTTTGATGAAACTACTAGTTCCAAGTGGACAATTCTAGACGAGATCACATTATTTAGCACTAATACATTCGGATGCACTAAATTTAACTAAAAAATTATGGAGCCTGAAAGCTCCTGTAAAATTTAGATATTTCTTTGGTACTTGAGAAGAGGGGTCATTCTTACTAAAGATAATTTAGCTAAACATAATTGAGAAGAGAGTACAAATTTTTGTTTTTTTAACACAAGAGAAACAATTAAACACTTGTTCTTTGAATGCCAAATTGCATGATAGGCATGGTGCATTTTTCAAGTAACAATAAATCTTACTCCATCTCGTAGTGTTTCAAACATGTTTGATACTTGGTTACAAAAATTAGTAAAAAGTTAAAGCCACTTGTTCTGTAAGGTGCCGCCTGCATTTGTTGGGCAATTTAGAATTACTCAAATGATATTGTGTTTGAGTGATGATGCATGGTTCTCTATGTGCAGTTATTTCTATGGCTCTGTAAGTGAGCTGTTCTTCAGTAGACTACATCCCAGAATATGATCTTGGATATATGCAAACAGTTGGAGCAGGTGATCAGAGATAATTTTTCCCAGGCCCTTTGGATTAATAACTGCTAGACCATTTGGATGATTATTTTATTTTCATTTCTATTTGTACGTCTTATGTATCGATAGATGCAGAAGTCGAGGGTGAGTTTTTATATAAGGGATATCAACTCGATGTAACTGATATGAAAGTTAATAGGAATGTCTAGTATGCAATCTGATTAATGGTGCAAGCATGCAATCACCCATCATCAACCATTGGATGTCCATCCTAGAGTGGATATGTTTTTTCACTTAACCCCCTCCACCACACGGAGGGAGTTAAGTGAAAAAATGCAACCACCTTAGGATGGACATCCAATGGCTGAAAGTAGATGATTGCATGCTTGCACCATAGATAAAATTGCATACTAGTCATTCCCAAAGTTAATAAAATTATCTTATTGAAAAAAAAGAGAGCCAACGTTCTTGTCTAACGAAAATGAAGTTCAGCAATGCATGCCAATTTTACTGAAACGCATCCAAATTGTAGACCTCCATGTCCTCAAGCACCTAAGCGCTTCCTACATGCTCCTTAGCAGAGCCACAATAAGGCGGCTAGGGTGTGGTAGGTGAGGAGAGGACTGTCATATGCAGGTGCTGATGACTGTTGTATGCTGTCCGAATCGGTTCGTACTAAGTATATTCCCTCCAGTTCAGTAAAGCAAGTCATTTTAGACTTGGGACTCAAGTTGCCAAAAGGATGTCGTTTGCATTTTTACGAGTATTTCGGATCAAAATGCCTTTGTGCATGCAATGCTGGTAGTAACTCACCCGCTTGGGTTCTTGCACAACTTCTCGGTGACCACTAAGGGTAAAAAAGAAAAAAATATCCATCATAAATGACTCCTTGATATGTGAGATCGTTGTCCAAAACAACTTGTTTTTTTTAAACCGGAAGGGTACTAAAATTCATGTACTCTTGGCAAAAAAAAAAAAAGTTGCACAGGCTACAAAGTAGAGAGTAGACCATTTCAACTGTTACTGAAGCCAAGTTGAATGGAGGGACAACTGGAATAACCATGGCCCTGCTACCCTAATAAGAGGATTCGTTTGAATTTCGACTCGCCACTTCCCCGAGCATCCACTACAGGAAACAATTAAAAGGGCGTCAGTCGTATAGTCGTCGGTTGACAACTGCAGCCAACGCTCATAAATTATAAACGTTGATGCACCAACAGATTTAACCGTCATCCTTTATTGGACGGTTTTAACCGTCGTCCTGTGTACCCATGGTATCACCTTCGGGGCAGGGGCCTCGTGTTGCCGGAGTTGAATCCAGCATGAATCACAGACACACCACCGAAACCCTTTCCCAAATCACCTGTACAGCCATTGCTAGCAAAATCAGAAGCAACATCAAATTCGTTGGCCAGATGAGCGATTCGAGAGTCCTTACCAGCCGATAGAACACTAGAAAGAGGCTCGGCCAGTATAGGTGGCCATCTGGGCCGTGCCTAACGGGCCGGCACGAAAGCCCGGTAGAAAAGCCCGGCATGAACCCGGCACGGCCCGAGAATACCGGGCCCGTGCCGGCCCGAGGCCTGTAGCGGGCCGTGCTCGGGCTGCACATCTAGGCCCACGGGCAGGCACAACACGACCCAAATTCCGGCGGCCCGTGAGGCACGGTGCTTTGGCCTGTTTGGCTCGACAGGACCGGCACAGCACGGGCACAGCCCGGTTGGCCCGTCGAGGGGCGCCGCTCCACTGGGGCCTTGGCATATAAATGCCACCCTCGGCCGCCCCTCTCCCCACATCGAAATCCTAATCCCCATTCATCATTTCGCCTCGCCGCCTTCGCCCGGTCGCTCTCGGTGAAACCCTAGTCCTCTCCGCCCATGCCCAGCACCCTTGTAGCCTCGCCCTCGTCGCCAGCGAAAGCGGTGGCTTTCCCGCTCCGCTCGCTCCCTCTTTCGTCTTCCCTTCCGACGCTCAGACGTTCCGCGCTCGGCTGCTCCTGCTTGTTGCATCGTGTCGCCGGATCTGTGAGCTTCGCGGTCAGATCTGTGAGCTTCGCAGCCTCGCCGGCTCGCCGGATGCCCGGATCTGTGACTGTGAGGTCAAAGGTTGAGAGCGGAGAGCCTCGATGCCCCAGCGTGGTGCCGTAGTCGGTGCCTATCCGTGGTCGGTGACTCGGGTCCCCTCCCCTCGCCGTCCCTTTCGGATAGTGGCCATCGGCCTCGGCCCCCACGGAGAGTTGGCGTCGACAGCACCCGCGTAGTCCACGGCCGACGGTGCCCCCGCGGAGCTTTGGTGGTGCTGACTACACTGTGCTTAGTCGGTGCCCCCGCGGAGCATTGGTGTCGTTTGCGTCTGCCGTGGGCCGTTCGAGATGGCTGCCGACGGAGAGGGAACTGGATCCATTAATGAAGATCTGCGTATGCAAGGCCTTCTTGGTGATGACCAATACGATGACATCGCAGCAGGTGATGTGTGGTCTGTGCCTTTGTTTGATTTTGTTTGCTTCAAATGTAGCTCTTGATGTTTAGGTGTCGTCCTTATATGTGCAGTGCAATATTTTGATGATCACTTGTGACTTGTGTAGGTGTGGAGACCTTATTTGGTTCTCCTGATGCAACTACTGCTGCAGATGCAACTGGCTCCTCGCAGCCACAACCAGTGGCCGACGCTAGTCCGTCGACCACAACAAGCACCACTGGGAGGAAGAATAAGAGGAAATCAGAGGTATGGGGTGATTTGGATGAATTAAAAAAGTTGTCGATGGTAAGGAAGTGGCGTATGCTAAATGCAAGCATTGTAAAACTATTCTATCTGCTAGATCTGCTTCTGGTACTGGCCATTTGATCCGTCATGTTGCATCATGTAGAAGAAAACGTTTAGCTGCATCATCTCAAGCTCAATTGCATTTCAGTTCTGATGGTGTAGTACGTCAATTTCAATATGATCAAGATGTTGCTAGATCTCAACTAGTTAGATTGATAGCTAGATTGGATTTACCTCTGTCAATTGGTGGTACTATTCCTTTTGATGATTCATTTAGCATTCTTACTTGGTGGCAGGAACACAAAAGAACTTACCCAGTTTTGTCTATCTTAGCTAAAGACATCATGACTGTGCCTGTTTCTACTATTTCCTCCGAATCTGCTTTTAGTTTATGTGGCAGGTTAATCGAGGAGCGTCGTCGTGCTCTCACTCCGGAGCACGTCAAAATGTTATCTTTGATCAAGGATTGGGACCAAGGTGATGAGAGGCAACAACACAATATGGTTGATCAAGATCTGGTGGAGAAGATGGACAACTTGTATTTGGATGATTGATTCTGTTCACTGTACACTGTTGTGCTAGTCTGGTCTGGTGTAGGTTTTGAAGTTTGAACATTGAATGAACTGTTTTAATTTGATCACTAAAAGAGTTGGCTGTACTCTTTTTTCCTTTAGGGTTTTCTCCTCATGTAGAGGTTTTAGCTAAAGGTTTTTAATGAGGCAGCCATTATAAAAACTCTTTTAAGTCTGGTGATCTGAAATTCGAAATAATTCTGTGTATAATTCTATCTTCGTTTTTTGTACTTTCGGTGATGCCTTTTTTTCACCCGTGCTTCGTGCTGGCACGGCCTGCCCGACACGTAATCGGGCCCAGCCCGGCCCGACATGAGAAAAGGTTCACCGTGCCGTGCTCGGGCCTGATCCTTCAGCCCGCGTGCCAGCACGGTACGACACGGGAATGAATCGAGCCATGTTGAGCCCATGCATTTTAGGCCCGAGCCCGGTTGTGCTCGGGCCGGGCCGGCCCAGCACGGCCCGTTGGCCACCTATATCGGCCAGAAATGGTGGATCAGCAGGGGGATCCCATGGGCGACGTCTGCGGCGTTCGTCGCAGCGGGGGACAGGAGGAGCAGTTGGGGCAGCAGCTCATCGCGGCGCGGGGGGTTGGGGGGTGTGGGGGGGGGGGGGGGGGGCGGATCCCGCCGGTGCCGCGCACGTCGAAAGAGCGGCATTGTGGCCTCGCGTCACCAGAGCCCGCACCAGCGGATGCACCGGTGCTGGGCGGCGGCTGGTGGGCGTGCTAGGGTTGGGTGGCGGCTGGAGGGTCGCAAGTGGGCCGGGTAGGTTTGCTAGTGGGTGACGGCAGCTTGTTTGGCCGTCTGACGCTTTTAAGTCTCACTGTACAGCCGTCTGCCAATGAGGTCTAGGCGATGGTTATAAACGTATAGCCGTCGGTACATTTAGCTGCCCCGACGCATTTATTTAAAACCGTCAGTTTGTGTCGGAAGGATGACATAATTAACTATTGCCGTCGGTTATAGCTATACCGACGCCTTTAGTGCATTTATATATGATGGCTCCAGCGCTTGTAAAATTCCCGAGACCCTATAGCTCGTTTCCTGTAGTGATCCGGTTGAAATGTGTTAATTCTTCCACTCCAATCTCTTTTGTTAGTTCTCAGTTAATTCTACGAACCATTAACCAATAGTTCGTAGATTCCTCTGCCATCTTAGGTGTTGCGAGATGTTGTTTCGTTCAAAAAAAAAAAAACTATGGAAGTGTACCTCTAGTACATGTTCCTTCCCTATTATAATTGAACGCCCACAGGCTTTTCGGAAAAAAAAAACAATAGTTCATCAATTAGAGTAGTTTGACTGCTTCTGCTTTTATAGTCATTTATGATTCCTTCAAAATGGTAGTACGATCATGATTGGATCTATAATAATCGGTGTGTTAGTTCATACACAATTGGCTGAATGCGTGAATCAGACAACAGTTTTCCTGGCGGTCTCCGGTTCAACTGAAATCTAGTTGCTGTTGTCGTGAGTTTCTTGGTTTTACTTTGCACACTTAAGTGGATTTTGTTTTAGACAAATGCCAGCGGAAATGGCCTTTTCTCCGCAAAGTATTTCTTTTGGAAAAGGGAATTTTATTAATTTTCATGTCAGCTAAATCAAGATGATATCACTTGCATAAACCTCACTCCTGACTTCTGAACCATACGGTACACAAAGGCTAAAAGTAAAATAAGATAAAATAAAATACAATTCGAACCAGATTAGTGGTGATCAATCTTAAGACTAGATCGCCAACCATGTGCCCTGAAAAAAAATAACCATGACCACCTACTCCAACCGTCTGCATATAGCCAATACCATATCCTGGGATTTAGGCTTCTGGAGAACAACCCAAGAGCGGAGCCCGTGAGTAACCATAGAAACAACCTGCAAAAAGAATACCATACACTACAGGAAACGTGCAAAGAAATATCGGCTTTATCGCCGTCGGTAAGATACTGTAACCGACGAATTTATAGTAAGAACGTTGGCCTACCGACGGCCATAGCCGTCGACTGTTGCTCGACGTTTTTAAAGCCCTATAGCCATCAGTGCCGACGACTTTAGGCCATTAAAGCCCTCAGTCGTCCAATACCGACGGCTTTAGTTTGAAAACCAACTAAGACCATCGGCCTAGCCGCACCGACGGCCATAACGCCATAAAGCCGTCGGCCAGAGGGACCCGCCGTCTTTAATGCGCTTAGAGCCGTCCCCCCCCCCCCCCCCCCCCGGCGTACCGACGGCCATAAGGTGGGCACGTGTGCGCCTGAGGGGTCATATAGCCGTTGGTCTGGGAGCCAAACCGACGCCCATATGGTAGTTCTGACTGTCGGCTTGGCCCACACCGACTGCCTTACTGGTTTTTTTAATACTACGACTACTTTCGCTGCCTCCCTGGGTGGGGAACCTCCAGGCCATACAGGTCGCCATACAGGTTCAACACCAGTTCAAACACAAGTTCAACATATACAAGCCATTCAACACAAGTTTAACATTCAACACAAGTTCAAACAACAACAAATAAAACGATAATGCAAACACTGCATACAAGCCATAGTTATAAGCAAAACACAATAAAACAACGAGTTCACATAGTCATACAACAACTAACTTCGATATAACAACGAGTTCACATCCAAATTACTCCAAAGGACCATTGTGAAGATTAATCCGCTTCAATGTCATTGTTCGAACCTCCACCACTTGCACCTCCGGCGTTCAAATTGAGGAAATCATCGCAACCATGAGCGAAACCCTACGAGAAACAAATAAAAGTTAACTTTGCATTAATAGTTACAATTCATATGTCTCAATCTTTCTAAAATTCACAAATGCCCAACTCACATGTGTAATTGACTTAAAGGTATTACCAACCATGTCATTGAAAAAGTTGCTAAGTATTGTTCAAATTAAGCTACGTTTTCATTAGAGCTAATGATTGAGTAATCATACCGCTGCGGCGCCCGGAGGTGTTGATGGTTGACTATGCCCCGAAGCGAAGGGCAATGATGGGATAACACCTGGATAAGGCTGCAATCTAGAGGCCAACATTGACATGAATCCCTATTGTGGAGGATAGGTTTGACCGCTCTGGGAACTCTGAGACAAATATGATATAAGTTGAGTTAATAAGAAATGCGGTTATACCTATGAAGAAGAGCCAACTTGTTCTCCAGGTTTTATCGGACGAGGCATACCGAACTGCGATCTAAAGCCACCTTGAGGGAAGAACTGCATAAAGTAAGAATATTCAGTTACTGACTTTAACACAAATATGGTAATAAGTATACCAACTTAAGTAAAACAGTAGTTTACCTGCGACATCATCTCGAGCTGAGGCTGTTGTGACATACTGAACTGAGTTTCAGAGTTGCCTTGACCCAAGAACTACACAAAGGAAATTATTCGTGAAATCTTAAGTAGAAACGGTTTGTAAACGAATAAACTATTTAATTGTTAAGATTACAAGTTACCCGCGCTATATACAAATACTGCATCTACTGCTGCATCTGCTGCATATGCATCTGCTACTGCATCTGTCTTTGTTGTTGTTGTTGTTCCACTTTCTCCTCGTATTGTCTTATTTTTCTTTCAATTCCTCATCTGCAACACGGGATCGACTCGAACTGGAAGTAGAAGACCGTCATCCCACATAAGCATCACGCTCCACATAACCGTCGCCTAATCCAAGTCTACAAAAAACACAAATGTGATGAATCGATGGTAATTAACCTTTAAACAATCATTATATTTACACGTACCTTCCATGTGGTACGCCTCCGCCGGCTTCGTACGCTGCACCCAGACCCGGCTCTGGCCCTAGGCGGGAGGGGCGACCGCCTAGGGCCCCAGGCAGGAGGGGACCCATTTCCATGCTTAAGCCAGGGTGATACACCAAGGCAGCATCCCAATAATAGAAGCATTCTTCTTTCTTTGTGACTCTGCCTCACTACTGCTTGCCACTACGCTCGCTAATTCAGCAGAGGTCTTCTCTCTTGTTCCTGCCAATTAATCACGGTTGGTTCACTCATCAATCTCTTTCGTCTATACTCCTTGGTTCTTAGCTCTAGAACACGTCGCAGGTGGCATAGACCTATCAAGAATCCTATTGTATGGTTAGGGTTCTAATATCTTTTACCTATGCTTATGGATGAGTGATAAACCCTCTCGAAGGCCAAAAAAACAAGACTCTTTATTTCGCCTGGCTCTCTAAAAAGAAAGGAAATAAGACGTTAACTACAATTACTTGATTCACAGAAGGTCTTTTTTCTACGATACTCAAGGATAATATGCAGGTAAGCAACAACATATCTTTGTTGTCTCTCTTTTACGTAACTATTGCTCGTGGAGTTATTAGAATTTGCATCCTACTAAGGTAAAAATTAATTTAATTTAAACTAAATTAATTGTTCTAAACATTATTTATTATATTATATATATTGTATGAAGGTAAGGGCCCCGACTTTGAGTTTGCCCTAGGGCCTTCCGAACACTAGAGCCGGCCCTGGCTGCACCCACATCCAACGGCGCCCTTAGATAATCTACATCATCTCCATGCTTTTCTTGAGACACTCAACATATTTTGTCGGCAAGAATAAATTAAGTTCACAAGTGGATGTCATAAAAGATAGATTAAATTCATAGATAGAGAGCACTCAACACACTTACCACTTTTTCTATTGCCGCCTCGTCCCACAACTGCTCCAGGTGTGTTGGATCTGTGCCTCTGTGTCCCCTGAGGTAAACCTCGATAAAAGAAGGAGCGACACTGGTTTCAGCTTCCTGTAACATCAAAATACAACATCAGCTCAATCAATGCAATGTTTTGAAGCAATTTACAAGTGATTGTAATAGTTCATACCATTCGTTGTGCCATCCGCACATGTCCATCTGCCCCATAATGTTGTAGTCCAGGCTTGCTCTTCCGGTTGCTTCAGTTTCTCTTTGATATATTTTTGAACTCCTTCGACGCCCAGTATTCGCATAGCCATTCCCAAGCTGCCGGATCTACACAGATCCAATCCACACTACACTCCATGTACTCATGCTTCTGCAGATAAATTGTATTTGCTCGCTTGTTTGTCATAGGATGACGCAACCTGGTCTTATAATACACGGTCACAACTTTGATCCGTGCATCATAGAAGGAGTCCTTCGTGAGCTTTCTCGCTGACGTCTCGAAAACAGACCTCACATATGCTAGAAGCATACCTTCCTCTAATTTAAATATACTCTGCATAAAACCAACAATTAGTATCAACTAAAGTAAGATGCAACATATTTAAAACAATGAAAACAAAACATACCCAAAAAATCTCCCAAACTTGGTCCTGACAAGTACCCGCAGTGCCATATGGCTTCATGACATAGTGATCCCAATTATGCGCAACAATTAGTTGACCTCCCGCAAGATTCATCCCCGGAAAGCAAAACCAGATGGCATTTCCTAACTCTGTGTTAACACAGCGTCGATGCCCCCTGCCATCCCAACCAATCTCGATGCAGCACCTAGTACCTTTTGGCCTTATATCCGCCCGCGTATCGGGAGTTTTACTTGGAGTACATAAAAGGTGCATCCGTAGCCTGTACAAATAACATTAGTTAGTTGACAAGAAAACCAAATGTATAAGATAGCTTATCAAATAATTCAAAAAAAATTACCTATAAGGGCATTGATCACTCTGCCCCTCTGTTGCCTCTTGTAACTCTGCCAATCTTGCCAACCTTGCATCTCATTTCAGATCATCTTCCTCTTCGCCGCCCTCTTCACTCTCAGTACCACCCTATCCACCCTCAGTACCATCATGTCCACCCTCAGAAGACAACCCAAAGGCCTGTGCCAGAGCCTCCTCTGCTCCTGAGCCTCCTCCCTGCTCCTGAACCTCCTCCATTGTGCCTTCTTCTAAGCCTCCTGCCTGCTCCTAAGCCTCCTCCAAATACACACTTATGCCTCCTCCTGAACCTGGTGCTAGCTGGCTCGATGTCTGCTCTGTCACACACCCCATAATCTATCTCTGTCTATCTGCACTCACGGTCATGCCCTACAAATGCAAATAAACATATAACAAATTGTAAATAGCTGATTATGATATTGAAGTGTCTAAAAAAAGCAAAGTACCTGAAAGACGGATGTGTGAACTGAACCACTACTATGGTAAGACGCGGAGGAAGAAGTATCATCACTTCGCTTCTTTCCTTTTTTGAAAAGCTTCCACATCTGCACAAATTTCAAAATAATGATTAGTATACGAGATTATTAAACAATAAACAATAAATTATAAAGACTAAAATATGTACAAAATAAAAATTTAAATCTCAAAGAATGCGTACAATAAGAATTAAAAATCACCAGCATTAGAAACTGCTAAAAATCAACAGCATCCGAATCTGCTTCCATAACACGTGCACGAATATTTTCATGTCTCTCTTCTTATACCATCTCTTATTCAAACTATTATCCTTCACTCTATTCTTCAATAATTCTATTTTGCTTTTCAATAATCCTTTGAGATTGTCGAAGATGTTTTCTCGAAGGGCCGACTTGTTCTATAGACATTAACTCTAGAGTAGTACTACTGCCCCGGAAGATATCCTAATATCTTGGACTTCCTCGACTTCATATTGATAAACACCATCATCATCTTCTTTATTGTCTATGTACTCATCATAACGACGAGGGTGCACTTCACGGTTAACTTTATACACTACCCACCAATTTTTCAAACTTGGATTAGGATAACTTAAATAGTATACCTGTTCCACTCGATGCGCAAGTACAACATTGTTGTTAGGGGTTGTATAGCGCGAGTTGTGGTTGACCTCCACCATTCCAAAATCATCCACTCACGTGCCCGATGTTGGATCAAACCAGTGACAGTCGAAAAACACCAGCTTCAGTTCTTTCGTACCGCCAAATGTGTACTCATTTTTTTTTGAAGAATACCATAGTATCCCTTCACTTATCCACTACCCTTTGTAGTTGTTATACACACTCCACTGTTTGATGGGGCTGCAAGTGGGCGATTTCATTCTAAACTTGCCGTTTGAAAATGGTATCCATTGATATCGTATCGGCTAAATTCTCTAGCTTTCAATTGACCATTCGCGATCTGTCGCAAATCATCGGAGATGTTGACATCCTTCATAGACTACATGTACAACAATATACAAATTTAGCATCTTATAATAAATATATGAACTATAATTCAAGAACAAAGGATATCGGAGAAGTTAGCATCTTACATGTTCACGGAACCAGCTCACGAAGTTTTTGCTACCTTTTATGCCATGTTGACATAGATTATCCAATTGACTTTGCGTCAGCCTTTGAGAAGATGTCCAATACAGATTGTCAAACATTTCAAAAATGGTAACGCTTCTTCCATGTTGAAAAACATATAAAGCATGATGTAGTTTATCTCTTGCTCCGAAATATAATGAGAATCGGCAATGCCAACACCTTTACCCTTCCAATGAAAAATTTTAAGCTAAGTCAAAGGCTTCTCTTCTGCATCATGATATCGTGTCATAGATGCATTCACATTGTTGGCACGTGCAAAATATTTGCTAGAGAAGTTTGTAATCTCTTTAGATGCAAATGTCTCTGCAATACACTCCTCAACTCTTGCCTTGTTGCGCACTGTAGCTCTAAGTTTTTTTAGTTCTCTTTCTTGACTATACATCCACTTGAACTGTGCAGATCCTGCTACTAACGCTTCGTAAGGCAAATGCACCAGCAAATGTTGCATAACATTCATAAATCCAGACGAAAAGACCTTTTCCATTTTACATACAAATACGATGATTTCTTTCTCCCACTGCCGCATTATCTTCTTCGACACTTCCTTAGCACATATCCGCCTATAACAATAGCTAAGTTCAACAAATATCTTCCACAAGTTAGGTCTGAAGTATCCACGAAACATTACCGGTAAAAGTATTTCCATCATAATATGGTAATCATGACTCTTCAGCCCATTCAGCTTACCATTGTTGAGATTAACACATCGTATTATGTTAGCTGCATAGCGGTCTAGAAACTTCAATATTTTCAACCAACTAAGTATTTGGTTTCTTTCTTCTGGCTTGACACAGTAAGGAGCTCGTGGCCTAACTTCATTTCCACTTGCATTTATTCTAATCTCAAACCCAGGACAATCACAAAGATCAGCTAAATATTTTCTCGCATTCAAATTATCCTTGGTTTTACCGGCAAAATCAAAACACATGCTTATGATGCTTTCAACGACATTACACTCCTGATGCATCAAATCAATATTGTGCGGTAGAAGAAGTGCCTTTGCATATGGTAGCTCCCAAATAAAAGAAATATGAGTCCAGTTGTGTTTTGTACCATACCCTTTGAAACCATCTTCTTTGGACGGTTTTAACTTTGCATGCCATGCCATTTTTTGCTCACTTTTCAATCGACGAGGTGCTCCTTTTGTAACTCTTATGCCTTTCCAGAATGATTGTGTATCTCTCCTGAAAGGATGATTTGAAGGAAGGAATCGTCGATAAAGGGGGCAGCCCGGTGCATGTAGCTCCTGCTTGCACAGGGTACGGGGAAGGGTCCGACGCATTTGGGTCTTTTGCACACAGTCTTTCCCTGCATTTTTGCAAGAGGCTGTTTCCAGGACTTGAACCCGTGACCTCATGGTCACAAGGCGACAACTTTACCGCTGCGCCAAGGCTCCCCTTCTAGGAAGGAATCGTTGATGACAATCAAAAACGCTAACTTTTTCCCCATACTTCAACCTTATAGCATCAATGTCACTCATACATGTGGGACAACACAATTGTCCGTGGACAAACCAACCAGCCCAAATGCCACATGCCAACAATTCATGAATTGACCATAGATACACGGCACTTAAGTCAAATTCACATTTTATATGAGTGTCATGTGCCTTTACACCTTGTCACAACTCTTTTAACTCTTCAATGAACGGTTGCATAAACACATTGATTTTCTTGCCTGGATGTTTAGGACCAGGAATGACCACTGCAAGGAAAATATATCCTTCTTTCATGCACATGTTGGGAGGAAGATTGTAGGGCATGATAAAAATATGCCAACAAGAGTATGGGCTGTTACTGGTGACGAATGGAGTGAAACCATCTGTTCACAACCCAAGACGAACATTTCTCGAATCTCTTGCAAACTCCAGATCAAAACGGTCTAAAGCTTGCCAAGCCGCAACATCCAAAGTATGCACCATAACGTCTTTGTCATCGTTCTCACGTATCCCTTCAGAATGCCATCTCATGTGCTTCGCTACTTCTTGGGATAGAAACAATCATTTAAGCCTTGACATGATTGGCATGTACCGAAGTTGTTTGATCAGTACTTTTGTAGTTATCCGTTCTCCATCATCACTCATGACGTCCACATGTCTAGATTTCTTACAATGCATTCAATGAGTATAGTTCATGTGTTCCTTCCAAAACAGCATGCAATTATTCTCGCACGCATCAATCTTCTCATAATTCATACCCAGACCAACCAAAATTTTCTTAGATTGATATAGATCCGACGACATCTGATGACCTGACAGGAGGAGATCAATGATCATCTTAATGATACCATTGTAGCAATTGTTCGTGAAATTGAACTTGGACTTCATCGCCATAAGTCATGTGATTGCCTGTAAAACGGTCAAATTGGTGCCCTCATACACTTTTCGATCTGTGGTAGCAAGAAGCTCATAAAGCTCCTTCACCTCCTTTGGTTGTGACCGATCTTCGTACTCTTTACCAATGTCTTGTATCATCTCATCCATCTGATATTCATCCTCATTACCATCCAACTCATTATCATGCTCTATCTCCTCATGCTCGCGCCACACCAGATAGTCGGGCATAAATCCATGCTTGCAAAGATGCAACTCCACTTCAGACTTATCCAGACATCGACGATTCTGACACTTGATACACGAACACTTCGCAACATGAGCATCACTAGCAAATGCATGCCTCAGAAAAGCATTTGCGATATGATCCCATTCATTAGTGTGCACACCAGTTGAACTCCATCCATCATACATCGCCTTACAGTCGTCACCCATTTTAAAACTACATCAAATAAATATATGTTAATGAACATATATGGTTACTTCATAGTTTATTTAATGCCACGGTCCTACATCTATTGTCCAGGATAGGTCCTAAAATTTCGACAGCATAATGCCGCCTATTTAACACTACACCCCCCTATCTGGTACAATTTTTAAAGTAAAAAGGGGCATGCAGCACCGACGGCCTAAACAACAGCGGCCACGCGACTGCACATGACGTCAGGGCCATAGCGCCTGGACGCCTAGGCGGCGACTAGGAATCGCCTAGGCGACGCCTTACGAAGCCTGCTTTAACTTCCTACTAAATGGGTCTTGCCGTTACTTCATAGTTTGTTTAATGTCACGACCCTACATCTATTGTCCAAGAGAGGTTCTAAAATTTCGACAGCATAACACCACCTATTAAACACTACACCTCCCTATCCAGTGCAGTTCTTAAAGTAAAAAGGGGTAGGTCGCGCCGATGGCCTAAACAACGGTGGCCACGCAACTGCACATAATGTCAGGGTCGAAGCGCGTGGATACCTAGGCGATGCCTTACGAAGCCTGCTTTAACTTCCTACTAAATGGGTCTTGCCGTTACTTCATAGTTTGTTTAATGTCACAATCCTACATCTATTGTCTAGGATAGGTCCTAAAATTTTGACAGCATAACGCCGTCTACTTAAAACTACACCCCCCCCTATTCGGTGTAGTTCTTAAAGTAAAAAAGGGGTAGGCAGCGCCGGTGGCCTAAACAACGGCAGCCATGCGACTGCACATGACGTCCGGAGCGCCTGGACGCCTAGGCGGCGACTTAAGAAGCTTGCTTTAACTTCCTACTAAATGGGTTTTGTCGTGCCGCCCGTCGTGCCACTCGATGCCGCCGAGCCGCCCGGCGCCATGGCGTTCTTTTCCAGGTGTGCCGTCGCCGCTCCTCCACCGTGTGCCGCCGTCCTTCTCATGTCCGCCTCCCTACGCTGTTCTATCCTGTCCCCTCCGCCTCCTCCCTCCTCAATGATGGGATTGCGCCGTTCTTCCCTGTCCCCTCCGCCTTCTCCTTCCTCAATGGCAGGATGATGGTACTCCCGACTCTGTTTCCTTAGTGTCGACTAGAACTTTTCTCCAAAATACGTTGGACGACTACGAGGTCGACTATGGTCGACTAATCGCCTAGTCGATCCTAGTCGCCTAGATTTGATAACATTGTGTATACATATAGTACATAAACAAAAAAAATTCGAATAAACATAATTGAACCCTAATAATTAACATCTATGATAATCAAGTTAACATACATATGTATGGATAAAACACAATATAAAATTGCATAAGCAATGATATAGCAATTCATAGACTAATCAATTCAAAAACCTAATGCCACACTTATCGGAATTCAAAAACCTAATTCATAGACAAGCTTAAAATTTAACCATATCGGAGGAGCGAAGGCGGAGGCGCGCGGGCCGGGGAGCGGTGGATGAGCGCGACGGCCGGTGTGGCGCAGGGCAGCGAGGCGTGGGGCGGCGACGCGAGGCGCGGGCGATGGCGGAGCGAGAGACGAGAGCAGCGCGCGCACGGGAGAGTGTAGTGTTAGGTTTTTCCCTTGCGTATGCGATGTAAGGGGGTTAAAGTCGTTGGTTGTAACGAGCCAACAATCTTAGTTATGGCCGTCGGCCACGGCGCTATGACTGGCAGCCATAACTTAGGTGCGCGGCGCCCACGCTATGGCCGTCGGCTCTGGAGTTGAAGTCGACGGTCTTACAATTCGGCGGGAACATTGTTTTTTTGGAGCGCGGGGCCTACTCTATGGCCGTCGGCCCCGGAGCTGTAACCGACGGCCATAGTTAAAGCCGTCGGCCCCGGAGCTGTAACCGACGACCATAGTTAAAGCCGTTGGCCGTCGTCGTGGTGCTGACAGTCATAAAGGTATAAATGTCGGCTTTTCTAAGTCGGCGAATTTAGTACGCTTTAAGTCATCGGGGCCGACGATTATAGTTTCCCCGACACTTCTTTGCCCGATTCTTGTAATAATATTTTTTCTTTCAAACACAATGTCATTTCTGCAATGCCAAATCATCCAAATAGTAGCTGGAGCCAACAAAACCAGTGGTTTTAACTCTTTACTAACCCTCTGTAGCCAAGTATCAAACATGTTTGAAACACTACATAGTGGAGCAAGAGATACAGTCACTTGAACAACCCTCCAAACTGATCGTGCAAATTGACATTCAAAGAACAAATGATTAATCATTTTATTGGTGGTACAAAAACAACATTTAACATTTCCTTTCCAATTGCGTTTAACCGGATTATCCTTCGTTAGCATAACGCCTCTTCTCAAGTACCATAGGAATATTTTAATTTTTAAAGGGCCTTCAATTTCCATAGTTTCTTATTTATGTTCGGTACATCTGTATGTATAGGGCCAAATAGTGGGATTTCATCGAAAATTGACCACTAGGGGTCAAATTCCATCGAAATTCATCTGGTTCTTGGGACAAACTAATATTTGCAAGACGTGTACATAATTCGTTCCATGCCACTAATTTGAACCCTATTAGGTCTCTTCGCCATGAAAAATTGTAATTCTGGATGGCGAAAACCTTAGCCACCGTAGAATGTTTATGACGGACTATGTTATCCAACAGGGATATTGCTCATGTAGCGTGGATGTACCCAACCATCTATCTTCCCAAAATCGTATATGTGTGCCATCTTTGATTTGGAAGGTACCAAAAAGGAAAAGTCCTATTTTACCTTCATCGAACCAGCCCAAAAGTGAGAGTCCTCAGATGTCCAGTATGCTTGAGAAAGAGGCTTGGAGCCCAGATATTTGTTACCCAGCAATTGTCGCCATGTACCTTCTGTCGTTAGGAGTCTATAGAGCCATTTACTAAGTAATGCTCTATTCTGAATACCTAGATCAAGAATTCCCTGGCCTCTCTGATCTTTGGCTGAGATATTATGTCCCATTTTGCTAGTCTGTACTTACCCTTATTTTCTTGTTGCCAAAAGAATCTAGATCGAAAGTAATCTAGCTTTTGTAGTACTCCTCTTGGAATAGGAAAAAAATAACATCATAAACAAAGGCAGACTGCTCAATACTGAATTTATCAGTGTTAGTCGACCCCCTTGGATAAGTGTTTCTCTTTCCAACTGCTTAATCTTTTCTCAAAACGTTCCTCTGCGTCCTTCCAATTCGCGTTTCTTAGTTTTCTGTAATGTATTGGGATACCTAAATACCTCATGGGAAATTCGTCTGCTTTGCACCCAAACAATTCTGTATATTTGTCTAAAGCAGTCCGAGCCTCCCCGAAACAGAAGAGTTCATTTTTGTGGAAATTTATTTTGAGACCTGATACTTGCTCAAAAGCGCATAACAACAATTTCATCTTTTGGGCTTTAGTCTGGTCATGGTCCAAGAATAAAATTGTATCGTCGTCATATTGAAGGATTGTTAAACCATCATTGATTAGATGCGGTACAACTCCCTTAATCTGACCGTCATCTTGTGTCGCTTTCAACAAAATTGCCAACATTTCAGCCACACAGTTTGTCAATGTTTGGATCCGGCAGATCTTCCGACACAATCTTTGGTAGATCGAGGAGTTGTAGTTCGGTAATGGGCGCACATAGATTCAAGAAGGTGAAAGACACGTGTACACAGGGATTTACGTGGTTCGGGCCGCCTGAGTGTAATACCCTACTCCACAGGGTGTGTTGGTGATGTATTAAGCTTGTGAGTCTAGAAGAAGCTCCGGGAGAAGAAGCTCGTCTAGCTCAGGGAGTTCAGTCGTGGTCCTTTGTGTATCGTCGATCAGTCCTTTTATAGTACAAGGACTGGTCATTACAATGTTAGCCCGACAGGTGGCCCCGGCGGTTACACATGCTTTATACACAATAAATGGAGTTAATTACCCTTAATAGCCTGGTAACGTGCCTTAACAGTGCTGTTACCAGTATTAAGGGCCGTCTGATCGTGTGTCATTAATATGGTATTAATGACACTTAATCAGGTCTTGAAGTCTTTGATTGATCCTTGAAGGTCCGGAGCCGTTGGGGGGGTCCACCGGCCTGATTGTTGAAGCTAAAGGTCCGGCGGTCGCCATGTGGCAACACCAGAGCTTACCGTCGTGGATGAGTAGGTCCGGTGCTACTGGACACATGTCAGTACCGAAGCTTCCCTCTGTCTGGGGTCAGGTCCGGGGGTGCCATACTGGTATCCCGACCGGAGCTTCCCATATGTGGGTGATAGCTCCGGTCCTATGATACATGTGGCGGCCCTGGAACTAACCTTGTCGGGGAAGTAGGTCCGGTTACGCCTGACATGTGGGGCCTTCGGAGGTCTTCAAATATGGTAGATGGAGTCTCCTTGTGATCTTTGCAATCCCAAGGGGTATCTGGTACGGAGGGTACCGACAGTGGCCCCCTGGACTCACCTTCGGGAGAGACCTTTTGGATGAAGTCATTTTGCCAGAGGTGGGTCCATTCTTCGGTTTCTGAACCTTGTCTCCAAGGGTCTTTGGTTGTGTCGTTGGTGGTAGTTCGCAGTTAAACTTCAGCTGCGTGGCGTATCTAGGAGGCGTCAGGTGAGATCTCAGCGTGCGGATCTCACGCAATTGAAGGTCACCGGTTCGCGATACAAAAATCGTATCGGTTCCACGCGCCCTGTCAGGCCGCCGACTTCGGGTTTCCCGCCTTTCATGATGACAACCGTTCGCCTGGGGTAAGAACCTCGACTTGATCGTCGGGGTGGCCCCGGGCCCCTTGTCATTGGCGGGGTGAAACTTTTGACTGATATTGTCGGCTCCTCTGCGGTTTCCATCCAGGCGTTGCGGGGGCTTATTAAGAAGGAAATCACGCACCGTTTGGGGTTCTTTACGCCTTTAAATTGATCTTGCGCTCAAATCTTCCAAACTTTTGCTTGCCTTTCCTCTCTTGCTTCGCTGTGCCGCGATGGAGTTGGGTCTTCGCCAAAGCCGACTGAAGACCGATGATGATTAGAAAAAGGTCCGGGCCCTCATGGGATGGTCCCCTGACTTCTTCAATCACTTGGTCTGCGCCGGCAAGCTTCCGTTCGAGAAGGAACACTCTGGCGACATGGTGTACTTCTCCGCGTACGCCATGGTGGGATTGATCCCACCTTTCTCCTCTTTCTTCTTGATGCTGCTAGACTTCTATAGTCTGTAGCTGTATCACCTTGGCCCCCACTCCATTCTGCTGGTGTCCATCTTTGTCCACTTCTGCGAGATGTGGGTGGGCATTCCCCCCTGCATTGAACTTTTCCGCACCTTCTTCACTGTCCAAACCACAGGTCGGAGCGACGAGTACCTTGGCTTCTACTATTTTGTGAAGCGCAAGAAGTGCCCGTACAAGTACTTGCGGTCGTTCCCTTCTGGGAAGTGGGACGACTGGAAGAAGGATTGGATTGTTATGAGGGTGGAGGAGCACGAGAAGCTGGAGCTGCCGGAAGGACTCCCCAACAACAACACTGCAATTTGGAGTGAAGCTCCGGTGCTGTCGGATGCCTTCAATCCTGCTCTGACCAGGATACGCCTGTGTGTGGAAGGAGGGGTGACTCCCCAGGCGGTGTTTTGCAACTTCCTGACCAACAGGTGGGCTCCATTGAAGAGGAGGGAGAAGTTGGCTTGGGCCCTCAACAGTATGCTGGACGACGACCGGATCAAGATTGGTTTGAAGTCCAACATGGAGGGTGCAACTTTGGAGTTCCACCTGAAGAAATTCCAGCACGGCATCGGCGTCAAGGGCGACGACTTGGCTTCGCTGCCAGCTTTCCTCCCATTGAACATGGAGGCAGAATTTAGTAGGGAGCTCCGACGGACGATGCCGGTGCTTGACGACCTTGGTGTCCTTGAGAGGCGCTTGACCACCGGGTTGGCGATCTCCGAAGCTCCGGAAGGTGGCTCCGTTCCCACCCCTAAGCCAAGAACCGAAGTCGTCGGCAAGGGCGAGGAATTGGCCGAGCCCTTGAGTCGTAAGAGGAAGCATGCCGACAGAAGGGCTAGGCATACTTCTTCCACGTCGTATCCTTCTCCCTGGAGGGGGAGGTCTACGATGGCGGCGTCTACTCCAGTAGCGGCTTCTTCCCGGGGTGCTAGCTCCAGCCAGGTGACTCCGGTACCAGGGACAGCTGAGGGCTCCGGGTCCGGAGGTCCTTCTCGGTCGAGGGGAGCCTCGACCAGAGCAACACCGATAGCAGCATCAAGCTCCGGGGGACCCTTCGGGACTACCACGCCAGTGGTGGTTGGGGCTAGCCCGGAGCGTCCGGAGAAGAGGTTCCGCGGCAACTGGTGCGGAAACCTTCTGAGGTAATTTTTAATTTTTTTACCTCAGTTAGTTATTTTATTGTTAACTGTATTTTGAGTCTCTTCGTCCTTCATTCACAGCATGCCCAAGAAAAGGGCTGAAGCTCCGGTCCCTGCAGCAGTGGTTGAGGCTGTGCAGGCTGAAGCTCCGGCTCCGATTCCAGCGCCGCCCAAAGAGGTGGCTGAGGCTGCGGCAGCCCCGGCGCGGGCTGTCGTGGTTTTGGACGACTCATCTCCAGAAGCTCCCGTGGTAGCGCCGGACCACGGGACTAAAGATGTACCAGCAGCGCCAGCCTCGGAGGGTGAAGCCCGGGGTTTGGATGCTGTGATGTTGGACGCTCCGGCCGCCGAGCCGGAGGAAGCTGCGATTTTGGCCCTAGAGCCGGCTGTTGTTGCAGCCCCGGCAGTCGAGCCAGTGGCTGATGAAGTCCCGGCGGTAGAGCCAGGTGTTGTTGAAGCTCCGGCACTTGTGCCGGTTGTCGAGGAAGCTCTGGCGATAGAGCCGGTTGCTGCAGAAGTTCCGGCTGTGGAGCCGACCGTAGAAGAGGTTCCAGCGTCCGAGCGAGCTGCTGCAGAGGTGTCGACGCCTGAGCCTTTGGTGGTCGAAGCGTCAGCGCCCGAGCCCATGTCGGTCGAAACGCCAGCACCTGAGCCAGAGGCGGAGGAAGCGCCTGCGCTGGAGCCAGAAGTAGCTTCTGCTCCGACCGAACCTTCAACGCCTGCTCCGGAAGTGATGATACCGGAGGTGCCCTCTGCTGAGCCAGGGTGCCAGGATGAAGCTGCTGGCCCCCAGCTAGAGGGGCCAATTGTTGATGACCTGGTGGCTGGGCCTTCGGAGTCAATTCCGGAGGTCGGAAATTCTATTGCAAGCACCTCCTCGGTGGCAGCCGAGGCTATCCCGGAGGACGGCCCTAGTGCCGTGGAAGCTCAGGGTACCGCTCTCGAAGAGTGGGACCCAATTTTTGTTGCTGAAGATCCGCTGGAGCCAGCGGAGATGACCCGAGCAAGTCCGGACCCTATCCCCCTATCGTTGTCCATCAACAACGCCTGCTCCAGTCTTTGCCAGGTTCAACTAGCCTTCTACCACGACAGCAAGGCCCTCGAGGAGGAGCGTCAAACCCTTAGGAGGTGGCGCAACCGACTCCATTTCGAGACCAAGCTGGCGCAGTCGAGGCTGGCTGACGACATGGAGTGGGTGAAAAGGGAGAAGGTCTGCCTGGAGTACTGGGGTAAGTTGTTGGATGAGAGGGAAAGCATGACGCGGACCCTCGACAACCAGTCACAGGCCATCTATGATCAGGCCAAGGCTGTAAATAGCGCAGCTAATGAACGTCAGGAAAGGCTCTCCACCATCCACGATAATCTTGTCAAGTGCCGGGAGGCTCTTGAAGCGCGGGAAAGACGGCTTGAAGATGAAGAGCAGAAATTCTTGGAGCTGCGAGACGACCTCGTAAAGAGGGAGGAGGAGCTTGTCCAAAAGACAGCTCTGGCTAACAAGAGCCTCGAAGAACGCACCAAGAAATTGGATGAGTGTTGCAAGGAGGATGAGAAGAAGGCTTGGGAGCGAGGGCAATAACTCTACAAGCAGGATAATGCCATCACCGTCCGGGAGAAGAAAGTGTGGGGCCGGGAGAAAGATCTGGTCAACCGCTGGAATGAGATCCACTTCTGGGAGGAAGAGCTCAGGAAGCTCGAAAGGCAGGTTGCTGAAATGATTCAGCAGAATGCAAAAGAGGTGGAGCGTCTTGCTCGGGAGAGCTTGGAGTTGGCGGCGGACAAAAGATCCTTGGCGTAGATGCGTGGTGCAAGGGATGCAGAGTCCCAACAAGTTTGGGACTTCCTGGGCAAGGCCAATCGCTGACGCCAATGGGCTCCAGTCCCGTGCGTCCGGATGATCTGGAGCCGGAGCTGGACCAGGCGTTGGGGGCGCTAGGTTCAGCAGGCAACAAGCTCTCCAAGGTGGGCGATGTCATCGCGGACCAATTGGAAACGGAGGGTCAGTCCTGGGCGAAGAACGTCGCAGAGTTTGTGCTGATGTGCTACACCAGCTGGGACCCTCAATTCCCTCTGGACCCGGTGCTTGAAGGCCCCATCGAAGGAGAGGGTGAAGCCGCCCGAGCCAGTGTGTCGGAGGTGGCACAGAAGGTCGCCCAGTTCTTCCATAGGGTCTAGGACCGTCTCCCTGTAGCTCCCGCTTGTATTCTCTCTTCTTCTTCTCCAATTTTGTAATCTCTTGTCTCTAGATGAATGAAATCCAAATTTTTGAGAATTCGAATTTTGTTTTTTGTCTTCAACACCTTTGTCTCGCTTGGCCCCCTGGTAGATGTACACAATTTGATTGTGAACATGTACCAAGAGGATGTAACAGTTGTTGAAGACTTGCGTGCTTCGAACACGTAGGTCCGAAGTCTTTGATAGTGTAGGCCCCCTGAGGCTGTCAGAGCTTAGTGGTTCCTGCATTGACCATCGCCAGAGCTTAGTAGCTCCGGCAGTAGTCTCCATCGACACGTAAAGAATCGATAGTTAGCCTTCTGGGTGTCGGAGCTTGGCAGCTCCGGCAGTGACCTCCGTCAACACGTGTTGTGTCAACGTCAGACTCCACTTTAGAGTCTTTCCACCATCTTCACGTTGACGAATTGCCTTTTAGCTTTCCCGAAACTGAGTAGCTCCAGAGATGCTCGATGTTAATGTTTGAACATCGACCACAAGCTGCCTAGAGAATGTCGGAGCTTATTTATTTTTCCTGCACACTGAAGTCAAGAAAAACAGTAAAATCCGTTTCCTATCTATAACTTCATTGCGGCTTACTGTTCCCGAGAAATTTTTAGGTCGAACACAATCCCAAATACAATCAAGAGCACCGTCTTGCTCCCTTCAGGTCCGATCATTTCTGGACTCGCCGTACTTTGACCTGCCGAGGTGTAGGTAGAGTGGCGTACTTAGGGTGCATGACTAGGCTAGGTCGATAGCACACTTCGGCCCTAGATTGGCTTGGCGGCATTCAGACAAGTAGGCCATCAACAATGTTTGAACCCGAAAGGATGGACAACACAACTTTAATTGTACATGAACTGGTCGAGCTAAAGTTTCTTAAGAACTGCACAACTTTGTTATAGACAAGAAAGAGAAAAATAAAAAATATTGAGCCTGTACAAAGTAAATGCACGTGGAGTCTGTTTTCACACAATGATGTCTTTCATTATAGGTCTGGGGTAGAGGGGAAACAAGTACACTCTTAGGGTACGGAACCAAGCTAAGTGTGTTTCGTTTCTCGTTTGACCCAAGGTAGCTAGCTACACTTTTAGTTCTGAGACTGTGACAAGTGTTGCATGGACGTTGCGGACCTAGCGGGGTAGGTCAGGCTGACCTCCCGGAGGAGCTACCCGACTCTGTACAATGACTCTATAACATACACCACGTGTAATTACAGACTCACCTCCGTGATATTAAGTGTAGAACTTACGGAGGTGCTCAATGTACCAAGGATTTGGGAGAGGTGTCCCATCCTCAGTTGCCAAGCGAACGCATCCGGGACGGGATACTTTGATCACTCAGAAGGGTCCCTCCCAGCTGGGGGAGATTTTGTTTAACCCTTCTCTGGATTGTATTCTCCGTAGCACCAGATCGCCTTCCTCGAGCTGTCGGTTGTGAACATGCCGTTGGTGATAGCGCCGAAGAGCTTGGTGGTATCGGCATTCCGAACAGCTGCACGGCACCTTCCCTCTTCAAGGAGGTCAAGGTCTTCACACCGGAGCTGGTCCTGCGTGGCTTCGTCAGAGGTCCGGACCCGGAGCGACCCCAAGGTGATTTCCGGAGGAAGGACCACTTCAGCTCCGTACACCAGGAAGAAAGGTGTCTCTCCAGTTGACCGGTTTGTAGTTGTCCTGTTGTCCCATAGAGTGGGCGGAAGCTCTTCAATCTAGTTGGCTCCATGCTTTTTCAGGTGCTCATATGTGCGCGTCTTGAGTCCTTTCAGGATTTCTGCATTTGCTCTCTCGGCTTGGCCATTGCTTGCCAGGGGAGCTACGGAGGCGTAGTTGACTTGGATGTCGAGGTCTTTGTAGTATCCTTGGAAAGCAGATCTTGTGAATTGGGTCCCATTATCTGTTATGATTTTGTTTGGGACTCCAAATCTGCATACGATGGACTGCAAGAAATTGATAGCTGATTGCTTGTTTATTATCACAACTGGAGTTGCTTCTGGCCATTTTGTGAACTTGTCAATGGTAACATACAGGAACTTGTAACCTCCAACGGCTCTTGGGAAAGGTCCCAAGATGTCCATCCCCCACACAGCGAAAGGGCATGTAGGAGGTATCATTTGTAGAGGCTGACCGGTGTGTGAATTTGCTGTGCATGGAACTGGCATGCTTTGCATTTCTTCACCAGCTCAGTTGCATCCTGAAGTGTTGTAGGCCAGTAGAAGCCATGCCGGAAGGCTTTACCGACCAGCGTGCGAGAAGACGCGTGGTTCCTACACTCGCCTCCATGGATTTCTGCGAGGAGCTCGCAGCCTTTTTCCCTTGTGATGCACCGCATTAGGACACCGTTGGCACCGCACCGGTAGAGATCCCCTTCTACTAGCATGTATCTTTTAGCCAATCTGACTATCCGGTCAGCGGATACATCATCACCAGGAAGGATGTTGTCTTTCAAGTAGCTCCGGATCTCCGAGATCCATGCATTGGAGCTTGCTTGAGCATTTGAGTCTTGCGTGCTGGGTTGCTCGAATCTTCCGGCAGCACCTACGACCCTTGATGGCTGCCATGGTAACAGGGCCATCGGGACCGCCAGCTTCGGGATGCTGGTCTCGCCCCCTTCGCTCAGTTCGGCAGGCTGAGCTGTGAGTTTTGACAACCTTCGGACGAAGGTTCCGTCAGGAGCCGGAGCTCCGGTTGACACTTTCGTCGAGAGTTCGTCAGCTTCAGCGTTATGGACATGGTGGAGATCCAGGACTTCGAAGTCCTTCTGAAGCCTCTGGACTTCAAGAAGATAAGCAGCTAGTTGAGGATTGTTTCAGGAGCATTCACCCTTCACCTGTTTAATGATGAGCTGCGAATCTCCCTTGACCAACAGCTGCTTGACACCATAAGATAGTGCCACCTTTAGTCCATAAATGAGTGCTTCATACTCCGCCATGTTGTTGGTCGCCTTGAAGTCAAAGTGGACCATGCATTTTACCTTCTCCCCGGTTGGAGCGAGGAGAAGGACTCCAGCTCCGGCCCCCTGCTTTTGCATGGAGCCGTCGAAGTAGAGGGTCTAGTGAGGTTAAGTGAAGACCGGAGCCTTGAGTTCTGACTTCTGCTCACTAGGGCCCCCAGGGTTTGATGGAGAGGGGGTCCATTCCACCACGAAATCTGCCAATGCTTGACTCTTGATCGCTTGTCTTGGGACGAATTCAAGATCGAATTCGGCCAATTCTGCTGCCCACTTTGCAATGTTCCCAGTAGAATTGGGATTATGCAAGATCGCACGCAGTGGGTAAGAGGTCACCACTGAGATCTTATGAGCTTGGAAGTAATGGCGAAGCTTCTTGGAGGCGATGAGAACTGCATAGAGCAGCTTGTGCACCTCTAGGTATCGAGTTTTGGCATCATGTAGTACTTCGCTGATGAAGTACACTGGGTGTTGGACTGTCCGGACCCTCCCAGAGGGGCCCGGAGCTTCCTCCACATTGACTCGGACCCTCCCGGAGGGGTCCGGACCTGCTTCGGGGACCTCCGGGTCCCTGCTAGAGGAACCCGGAGTTTCTACTGGAGTGACCCGGACCCTCCCGGAGGGGTCCAGATCTTCTGGGATAACTCCGTGTTGATCCAAGTCTGGGGGCTGGGACCCAGGCTCACCTTCAGGAACCTCTGGACCCTCCCGGAGGGGTCTGGATTCCTGAGCTTGTGATGGTTCTGGTCTCTCTGCGACTAGGACCATGCTGACAACCTCGTCGGTTGCTGAAATGTAAAGTAGTAAAGGCTCACCAGGGTTCGGCTACCAAGGTTGGTAGAGTGGTGAGGAGCTGCTTTAGCTCCTGGAACGCCTTTTCTGCTTCTTCAGACCATTGAAATGGTCCGGACTTCCTCAATAGCTTGAAGAAGGGTAGCGCCCGTTCCGCCAGTTTTGAGATGAACCGGCTGAGGGCGGCCAGACATCCAGTCAGTTTCTAGACATCTTTGATGCGGGCTGGTGGCAACATCTCCTCTATGGCTTTAATCTTCGCCGGATTTGCCTCTATGCCCCGATGGTTTACCAGGAAACCGAGAAGCTTTCCGGAGCTAACCCCGAAGACACACTTGTCTGGGTTCAGCTTCGTGCGGGTGACCCGCAGCTTGTCGAAGACGGCTTGCAAGGTATCAAGGAGTGACTCCTTGTCCTTGATCTTGACAACGATGTCATCAACATACACTTCCACTACGTCTCTGATGAGCTCTCCAAAGGTTTTGTACATAGCTCGTACAAATGTTGAAGCTGCATTCTTGAGACCAAATGACATGGCAGTATAACAGTACAATCCATCTACTGTGATAAAAGAAGTATGTTCTTCATCTTCTCTAGACATTCTGATTTGATGGTACCCAGAATATGCGTCTAGGAAACACAGTAATTCGCACCCGGAGGTGGAATCCACTATCTGATCTATTCTAGGTAGTGGGAATGGATCTTTTGGGTATGCCTTATTTAGTGTTGTGTAGTCGATACACATCTGAAGCTTCCCGACGGCCTTGGGCACAACGACTGGGTTTGCCAGCCATTTTGGATGGAAGACTTCTCGGATGAATCCAGCTTCGAGCAACTTCTTTACTTCTTGTCGAATGAAGTTTTGTCGCTCTACAGATTGCTTCCGAGGCTTCTGATGCACAGGTCGGGCATCGGGGTAGATCTTCAGATTATGCTCGATCACTTCCCTAGGGATCAGGAAAGTGATGAGCGCGAGTTTTTATTTGTCATTCAGACCTCCCGATATGCAGGTGGTCTGAGCAGCATCAGAACCAATTTGGATGACTTTGACAGGGATGTCGGTGTCACTGCTTGGTTGCACGCGAGGTGCGGAGGTTGAGCCTCGTTGACGAATGCTTGGGGGTTTCGAAGCTTGCTCCTGCCTGGATTCTTCCTCCTGCGCTGTAGCAAGCGCATGAAGTTCCTCCAGAGCAGTCACTCCGGCAATACGGTATCCGTGGATCCGAAGAAAGCCAGCTAGTGTCGGCATCTTCAACACCAGGTAGCCATAATGAGCAGCAGCCATGAATTTGTACAAGGCGGACCTGCCCAGAATGGCATTGAAAGGCAAGTTGATCTGAGCGACATCAAAGATCAACTTCTCAATGCAATAATTCTCCCGAGTCCCGAAGGTCACGGGGAGAGTAATGGCACCGAGCGGTGTTATGGCCCCCGGACCTACTCCGGAGAAAGGTCGGGAGGGGCGAAGGTCCGAAGGTCGGAGCTGAAGCTTGACAAAAGCTTCGAAGCTTATGAGGTTCAGCCCGAATCTCCGTCCACCATTACATGGTGGAGTTGAATGTTGTTGATGGTAGGTGATAACATCAAAGGTAGCTGGACAGCTCCAATCATGTTCCGAGGGCAGTCCGAAGCATCAAAAGTGATGGTAGTGTCCATCCACTTTCGATGAGGCTCCGCCCTGGCTGTAGGAGCTACTGAGGCTATGTCCCGCCGCATGGTCTTGAGGACACGGTGGGAGGTGATGTCCCACGAACCACCAAAGATGGTGTTCATGGTCTTCCGACGCTCATTGTCGGAGACGTCGGAGTCATCATCGACGGAGGTGTAAACAGCCTTCAGGACCTTTTTAGGGTCCTAGAAGCCTAACTCCTCTTCAGCCGGAGCTTCATTGACTTTTTGTTTTCCTTCCCTCTGACGGAAAGGAACTTCTTCCCGGCGCTTGTGGTAATGCTCGACAAGGTTTTGGACCTCCCGGCAGTCCTCCAAGTTGTGGTCGTTCCACTTGTGGATAGGACACCACACTTTGGAGTTGCCACCATCTTCAGAGGACGACCGAGATCGTTTCTCGGGGCGTGGCCCCCGTCCACCCGGAGCTGCTGCAGCTGCAGCGGTGGATGTGCCGGCCGGCGGCTTCTTTTTGCCGTTGGACTTTTTCTTCTTTTTGCCACTCCCGAAGGTAGTGGCTTCGCCTTTGGAGGATTTTTTGCCATCCTCTGGAGGTGGTTTGGAGTGCATCTCACGGCCCTCCGCAACTTTGGCACACTTGTCTGCCAAGCTGAAGAGCTCCGTGACGCTGGTGATCTCCTTGACCGCCAGCTTCTCCAGCATATTCTTATCCCGTACGCCCTGTCTAAATGCCACGATAACAGAAGCGATAGAGATAGAAGGAATGGTGTTTCGTACCTGGGAGAACCTCTGGATAAATGAGCGCAAGGATTCTCCCCCCTTCTGCACGATTGCAAAAAGGTCCAGTTCGGTGCCTGGCCGGGTATATGAACTCCCGAAATTGGCGGTGTAGTGTTGGCACAATTCCTCCCAACTATTGGTGGAGTTGTGAGGAAGGCTCATGAATCAGGACCTAGCGGTCCCAGTCAAGGCCACTGGGAAGTAGTTGGCCATTATGGCCACGTTACCTCCGGCTCCAAGGATTGCGGTGGTGTAAATTTGGAGAAACTCGGCGGGATTAACTGTCCTGTCAAATTTCTCCGGCGGGTGAGGCCAGAACTTTTGTGGCCATATGACCATTCATAGGTGCATGGCCAGTGCAGAACAGCCTCCTCCTACTCCCTCGGGAGCAGGACTGTGTCGAGCCTCTCGCCTTTCGCGAGCACGCTCGATATGGACACGATCGTCCTGTTGACGGTAACGGCGATCAAGCTCCGCCCGAAGGTCATGAGTTGACATCCTGGTTACCGTATGAGTACATCGCACTCCGGAAGGTAGCGACGTAACTTGCTGTGACGCAGCACGCCTCCTATTCTGGGATGCATGCGGACCATGTCTGCCAGACACGGTCTGGCGCTGCGACGGGGCCCGCCCCGAAGGAGGAGGACCTTGGTTGCTGATGTGGTCGGCTGCTGCTACAACCAGATGTTCCACATCAGCCCTCCACTGCTCCATTGCACCCTGGGATGCACCTGGAGGTGGTGGTCGTTGAAGGAGAGCATGCGCTGCATGAAGTGCATGTTCAAGGTTGTTGTTTTTCGCCGATGCAGTGACCGACGCCGATGCACCGTCACACTGCTCAGCTTGACGTGCTAGTGCATGCAGTGGTGGTGGAGGCACGACTCCTGCTGGAGCCAGGACACCTACCGGTTGCTGCATGTTAGAGGGATTGCCTCCAGCGGGTTGAACAGCAGGGTTGCTGTTGGATGATCCAGCAGCTGAGTTCACCATACTCGAAATCTCGGGCACCCCTACCTGGCGCACCAACTGTCGGTTTTTGGATCCGGCAGATCTCCTGACACTACCTTTGGTAGATCGAGGAGTTGTAGTTCGGTAATGGGCACGCAGAGATTCAAGAAGGTGAAAGACACGTGTACACAGGGATTTACGTGGTTCAGGCCGCCTGAGCATAATACCCTACTCCACGAGGTGTGTTGGTGATGTATTAATCTTGTGAGTCTAGAAGAAGCTCCAGAAGAAGAAGCTCCTCCAGCTCAGTGAGTTCAGTCGTGGTCTAGAACCGTCCTTTGTGTATCGTCGACCAGTCCTTTTATAGTATAAGGACTGGTCGTTACAATGTTAGCCTGGCCCGACAGGTGGCTTCGGCGGTTACACATGCTTGATACACAATAAATGGAGTTAACTACCCTTAATAGCCTGGTAACGGGTCTTAACAGTGTCGTTACCAGTATTAAGGGTCATCTGATCGTGTGTCATTAATATGTTATTAATGACACTTAATTGGGTCTTGAAGTCTTTGATTGATCCTTGAAGGTCCGGAGCCGTTGGGGGGTCCACCGGCCTGATTGTTGAAGCTGAAGGTCCGGCGGTCGCCATGTGGCAGCACCGGAGCTTACCGTCGTGGACGAGTAGGTCCAGTGCTACTGGACACGTGTCAGTACCAGAGCTTCCCTCTGTCTGGGGTCAGGCCCGGGGTGCCATACTGGTATTCGGACCGGAGCTTCCCATGTGTGGGTGATAGCTCTGGTCCTATGATACACGTGGCGGCCCTGGAACTAACCATGTCGGGGAAGCAGGTCCGGTTACGCCTGACATGTGGGGCCTTCGGAGGTCTTCAAATCTGGTAGATGGAGTTTCCTTGTGATCTTTGCAATTCCAAGGGGTATCCGGTACGGAGGGTACCGACACAGTTGAACAATGTTCAGGAAAGAGGGTATTCTTGTCGAAGAACTTTTTTTCATTTGAAAATAACGTTCGACTTCATCATTGACATTGACCTCTACATCCACTCCCCCATCATGATTGATTTAATCCAATAAATCCACTTAGCTGAAAATTCTTTCATGTTTAATGTTTCATAGAAATGGCCATTTAACTTTATCATAAGCCTTTTCAAAATCTATTTTAAAAATAACCCTGATTTTCTTTTTGCGATGGAGTTCATGGATTGTCTCATGTAATATGACAACCCCTTCGAGAATATTGCGGCCATGCATGAAAGCAGTCAGAGTCTGGCTTATGATGTGGTTTGCTACCGCATTCGTTCTGTTTGACATCACTTTGGTAAAAATTTTGTAGCTAACATCTAACAAACAGATTGACCTTTATTGTTGAGTATGGTTAGCTTCTCGAGTTTTTGGAAGCAGCGTGATGACTCTGAAATTAAGTTTGAATAAAAGTAGATTCCCTTTGTGAAAATCCTTACACATATTTATCAGATCCTCTTTGATCATTTCCCAAAACCTTTGATAAAATCCGCTGGGCATCCATCTGGCCCAAGTGCTTATTGTGCTCCATCTCAAAGATAGCCTCTTTAATCTCATTCTCAGAGAAAGGAACAACTAGGAAATCATTTTCTTCCCAAGTTACCTGGGATCGTCTTCCTTACACGTGTGATCAAAGGATATACCTGATTTTTCAGGTTCTGTGAATAGCTCCTTATTATGCTTTGTTATGAAATGTTTTAAATTATCTTGTCCCTTGATCGTACCATCATCGTGGTCCAATGAATAGATTAAATTATTCCCATGCTTTCCATTGGCGATCATATGAAAGTATTTTGTATTGTTATCTCCTAGAGCCACATCTGTCACCTTTGCACGTTGGTAGGCTCAAATTTCTTCTTCACACAATAATTTTGCTAGTTGATCCCGAGCATGAGCAAGTTCAACTTTGTCAGCAATCAAGAGATCTCGACTTTCCGCGATAATATCAAGATAATCAATTTTTTTTTGAAAGTTCACCTTTATGCTGCTTATATATTCCATGTTTGTGCGCATCCCATCCCCTGAGATAGCATCGTAAGTTACTAAACTTGTTGTTCCAGCATTGGACCAAGTCCTTCCCCGTTCTAGCCTTATTCCAGATATCAACCACTCGACTGTGAAAGGCTTCTCGAGAGAACCAGCTCAATTCCATTCTAAATGGTTTGCGGATTCCGTGAAAACCGTAAATCCTGTATCTAATAACAACGGTGTATGGTCTGGCACACCTCTGTCTAGAGCCCGGACAGTTACCATTGGGAACTTAAGTTCCCACTCTGTCGTCATTAGAACTCGATTTAATTTTTCAAAAGTCGGGGTGGGCAAGGAATTGGCCCAAGTGAATCGCCTTCCAGTAAGTTCTATTTCACGAAGATAGACCTTTGCTATTCCAAAATAGACCTTTCATTTGGCTACCGATTTGTTTTTGTAACGGTTCCTTCTGCAGGACTTTGATTTATTCGATGATGCCATTAGGTCACATATTTCCGTGTCCAAGTCATCATCATCAAAGTAAACTTCCGAGATATCTTAAATTAGGTGAGTGAGTAGGGCTGCGTCTGGTTCGACGCCCTCGTCTTCATTTAATTCAGATGGTATATTATTACTTACATGTTCCTTCTTCTCTTTTGTACAGATTCGAACATGTTCATCTTGTCTTTATATATAGTTTTTATGGCCCCAATAGCTAAATTGCTTTCCTGCTCAGTTTCTCCCGTAAAGAACCCCAACTTGCAAAGGTTAGCTATGCATCTATCATTTGGAAAATCTTGCAGATAGTTTTGCTTTAGGCTTATCTGCAGGTGGCGAAGACGATGTTGGAGTGAAAACCTGTTTCTCCGCACCATCCAAATTTTTCCAGGTGGCCCTCTTCATGGACTTCTGAAGCATATCCTCACCCGCTAAAGAAATGCAGTCTTCAATTACTGTATTGTTAATCCGTTCACTCCTTCTAAGCATCATCATACAATCTGAATTTGTGCCTTTCATAGCATCCGACATCGGTTGAACCTGGCATGTAGTATTTGTTAGGGGTGATCCCGGTACAACCCGGTACCCGTGAGGGTCTCAATTAGCTTCATCAGGTACGGGGCATAGCAGCAAGACCTAGCCGGCGTCTCCGAGGCGAGGTAAATCTCTTCGAAGATATAGTCAAAGGCGTTGAATTGCTGCTCCCCTGCCAAGAGCTGGATCAGATTTCTGTTGTTGTGATTGATCCTGTTTGCATCCCCATCCTTGGGCGAGAGGGTCTTTCTTATCAGATGGTTCACCACGGCATGGAATGGCTTGAGGCTGTGGATATGAGGAGGGTCGGCTGGATACCCATCCTCATAGAAACTCTCCATCTCCAGGAGGTTCACTATATCCATCTCATGGATCTTCAGTGAGTGTCGTAGGCTGTCCTCCATCCCGAGAATGCGGGCAAACTCCTCATAGCTGACTTCGTACTTCACCCCATTGGTCATCCAGGTGAAGCGGTGCTTGTCAACCCAATAGAACACAGTTGCATAAAACTGGAGGATAATTTCCTTGTTCCATGGGTATTGGAGACCCATGATCTCGCTGACTCCGTGGTGCTCGCAAGCTTCGAGCACCCCCTTGAAGAGAAGATAGGAATCCTTCTTCTTCAATGCAGCCTTCCAATCAACCCATTGCATCTCCGTGACTGGGTTCTTCTTGGTCGTGAGGACTGACCGGTAGTAATCCATGTGGAAGAAGCACCAGAAACGGGGATCCTTGCTCTCCCTTGGCATGTCATAACACCGCACATCTCTCATGTGCATGGTGTCATGGATGTTCCTTCGGTAGTTTACCCTATCGGTCGTGCGTCGAGTGCCACCAACTGGAGAGTGCACGACCAACGGTCCGATCTCTTGCTGCCCTTGGGAGCTCGAGCTGCCCCCCTGACCACTGTGAATAGTGAGCTGACCGCTTGCGGGTCGCTTGGCAACCACCTTCTTTGGTCGCTTTGATGGTTGAGCCGAAGAATCGGGACCCGCGGGCTCCTTGCCTCTCTTGTCATGACCCATAGCTGAAGAAGAGATACAAGGATAGGTAAGAGTCAAAGCAAGAGAGATAGAGCAATTAACTTGATAGTTTCGATAGAAATTAGATCTCAGAGTTATACAGGATCGGACATGTCTGACTGGAAAGTCAGACTTGTCTGACTCAGGAATTTCGGACATGTCCGAATTTCAGAGTCAGACTTGTCCGACCTGTACAGAACTGACCCTAATTGCTAAGGAAACTAAGCAAATCAATTTTTCTACCGACCAAATTTTGCAACAAGATTGTAAACATGCCTAGGAACAATTTCAAGGGCATAAATTTGCAATCTTGCCGCTAGATTTAGAATTGAGAGGAAAGATGCGGAAAATACCTTCGGATGGAGAAAAGATTGAAGAACTCCGAAGGGGATGTGAATCCTCCAACTTTGAGGGAGATTTTCCCTCAAGAACTCCTCACAAGAGCCTCAAAAGCAATGTGGATCGCCTTGGGAGGTTTGAGAGAGATGGAGATTAGGGTTTGAAGTGAGGAGAGAGAGAAGGAAAGGAAACCGTCGGCCTCTTTGGAGGGGTACGAACTTCCCACGTCGGACATGTCCGAATTTGACTTCGACAAGTCTGAGTTCTCTCTGCAGACTTAAAACCCACTTCGGACATGTCTGACTTTTGTCAGACTTGTCCGACTCCCCCTGAGTGTATGCAATGTGCAAACACTTGGGGATCTAAAGAAGGGAATATATGGACATTTTGGACAAGTTTTTGCAAATATCTTTGACAAAAATGATCAGTAAGCAACCAACACTCAAACTATGATCATTTTCACCAAAGAGAAGTTTAGAACATAGTTTTCAGGAAAAATAGATGAGATTTTCGAAAAACACACAACATTTTGAAGTTGAAAACTAGTAGCAATCAGATGTGCACGACTCAATCAATGTTTCGAGAATCCAAGATATTTAGCTCACTCCTTAGGTCACAAAAGCGTCTCTCATCAAGGGGTTTGGTAAATATATCCGCCAATTGCTTCTCACTTCTAACATGAGAGATAACGATATCTCCCTTGATAGAGTGGTCTCGCAGGAAATGGTGACGGATGTCTATGTGTTTGGTTCTAGAATGCTCGACGGGGTTGTGAGCAATCTTGATGGCGCTCTCATTGTCACATAGGAGAGGAATATGGCTCAGATTGTAACCATAATCCCTAAGAGTTTGTTGCATCCAGAGAAGCTGCGCACAGCAACTTCTGGCTGCAACGTACTCCGCTTCGGCTGTGGAAAGGGCAATGGAGTTTTGTTTCTTGGAAGACCACGCAACCAAGGACCTACCAAGAAATTGGCATGTCCCGGATGTGCTCTTCCTATCTACCCTACAGTCCGCATAATCCGCATCGGAATAACCGACGAGATCAAACTTGAATCCTTTAGGGTACCAAAGACCTAGATTAGGAGTGTGAACTAAATACCTAAGGATCCTCTTAACCGCTGTCAAGTGACACTCTTTTGGAGTGGCTTGGAATCGAGCACACATGCACACACTAAGCATAATGTCGGGTCTAGAAGCACAAAGATAAAGCAAAGAGCCAATCATAGAACGGTATACCTTTTGGTCCACGCTCGCTCCTTCATTTAGTCCTAGATGCCCGTTTGTTCCCATAGGTGTCTTGATGGGCTTCGCCTTCTCCATGCCAAACTTCTTGAGAATGTCATGAGTGTACTTGGTTTGGCATATGAAGGTCCCTTCCTTGAGTTGCTTTACTTGGAAACCTAGGAAAAACTTCAACTCCCCCATCATAGGCATCTCAAATCTCTCCGTCATGATTTTGGAAAACTCATCACAAAAAGTCTTGTTAGTAGAACCAAATATGATATCATCAACATAAATTTGGCATACGAACAAGTCATTATCAAAATGCTTAGTGAAGAGAGTATAATCGGCCTTCCCAATCTTAAAACCATTTTGAGTGAGAAAATCCCTAAGGCACTCATACCAAGCTCTAGGTGCTTGTTTGAGGCCATAGAGAGCCTTACACAACTTGTAGACGTGATCGGGATGCTCTTCATCTTCAAATCCGAGCGGTTGCTCCACATACACTTCCTCCTTGATTGGACCGTTGAGGAATGCACTTTTCACATCCATTTGATATAACTTGAAATCATGGTGAGTAGCAAAGGCCAATAATATGCGAATAGATTCAAGCCTAGCTACGGGAGCAAAGGTTTCATCAAAATCCAAACCTTCGACTTGAGCATATCCTTTTGCTACAAGTCTTGCCTTGTTTCTTGTTACCACCCCGTGTTCATCTTGTTTGTTGCGGAACACCCACTTGGTTCCAACAACATTTGCTTTTGGTCTTCTCACAAGTTCCCACACCTTGTTCCTCTTGAAGTTGTTGAGCTCTTCTTGCATCACCATTACCCAATCCGGGTCTTGTAGAGCTTCTTCTACTTTCCGTGGCTCTAGAGAGGAAACAAATGAATAGTGTTCACAAAAGTTAGCCATACGTGAGCGAGTAGTTACCCCTTTGGAGATGTCTCCAAGTATGTTGTCAACGGGATGGTCCCGTTGAACGCTTTGATGAACTCTTGGGTGTGGTGGTTGAGCTTCTCGATCATTGTCTTCATCTTGATCATTTTCTTGATCTCCCCCTTGATCCAAGCCTCCTCCTTGATTTTGATCTTGTTGAGATTCATCTTGAGGATCTTGATCTTGTTCATGTGGGGGATTTGCATCTTCTTCGCTTGCTTGAAGATCATTTGGATCATGTGGTCGCACATCTCCAAGTGCCATTCTCCTAAGTGCTTCTTGTGGAGTCTCCTCTTGATCTAGCACACACTTATCAACTTGCTCCACTTGAGAGCCATTAGTCTCATCAAACACTACGTCATATGCTACTTCAACAATCCCGGAGGACTTGTTGAAGACACGATAGGCGTAGGTGTTTGAGTCATAGCCAAGCAAGAAACCTTCATCGGATTTCGAAGCGAACTTCGAATTCCTAGGCTTCTTTTTGAGAATATAGCACTTGCTCCCAAAAACACGAAAGTATGAGATGTTGGTTTTGTTACCGGTTAGGAGTTCGTATGAGGTCTTCTTCAAGAGTCGATGAAGATACAACCGGTTTATGGCATGGCAAGCGGTGTTAACCGCTTTCGCCCAAAACCGGTCGGACGTCTTGTACTCATCAAGCATTGTCCTTGACATCTCAATTAGAGTCCTATTCTTCCTCTCCGCTACTCCATTTTGTTGAGGGGAGTAGGGAGCGGAGAACTCATGTTTGATTCCTTCTTCATCCAGGAAGTCTTCAACTTGAGTGTTCTTGAACTCCGTCCCGTTGTCGCTCCTAATCTTCTTGATTCTTAAGGAGAACTCGTTTTGAGCTCTCCTCAAGAACTTCTTCAGAACTCCTTGGGTTTCACCTTTGTCATGCAATAAAAATACCCACGTGAAGCGAGAAAAATCATCAACAATAACTAGACCATACTTGTTACCGACAATGCTAATGTAGGCGATCGATTGGAATAGGTCCATGTGTAGTAGCTCCAATGGTCTTGAGGTTGTCATGATGTTCTTGGACGGATGTTGAGCTCCTACTTGCTTTCCGGCTTGACATGCGCTACATGGTCTATCTTTCTCAAAGACAACATCTTTTAGTCCACGGATATGATCCCCCTTAAGACGTTTTTGCAAGTTTCTCATCCCAACATGGGCTATCCTTCGGTGCCATAGCCATCCCATGTTAGTTTTCGCCATTAAGCACGTATCAAGTTGGGCTTTATCCGTGGAGAAATCCACAAGGTAAAGCTTTCCCTTGAGTATGCCCTTAAAGGCGATTGAGTTGTTGCATCTTCTTGAGACGGTCACACCGTTGTTAGTGAAAAGACAATCATAACCATTATCACATAATTGAGAAATAGACAAGAGGTTGTAATCAAGTGAATCAACATGAAGCACATTAGAAAGAGTGTGTTTTGAGGAGATAGCAATTTTACCGGTGCCAAGGATTTTCCCTTGGCTATTATCCCCAAAGAAGATTCCTTCACTAGGATCTTCATTCTCCTTGTACTCTACAAACATCTTCCTCTCTCCGGTCATATGATTAGTGCATCCACTGTCAAGCACCCAATTTGATCCACCGGAGGAGTATGCCTACAAAAAAGAGTTATGCCTTTCCTTTAGGTACCCAAATGGGGTTGGGTCCTTTGATGTTAGTCACAAGACATTTGGGCACCCACACGCAAGGCTTTGGGCTCTTGCGGAGTGGCCCAACATATCTAGCATAAGTCTTGCCAAATTTGTTCCTCAATAAAACATAAGAAGCATCAAAGTCATGGAACAAAGGATGAGGTTCATTTTTAGGCATATAAGATGTTGAGACAATGTTCTTTCCTTTATCTTGAGTGGATGAACCTTCCTTGACAAAAATGATCAAGTCTTTGTTATTCTTGGGGGCTTTGGCATTTTGCCTCCGCTCCCGAGAATAACCAAGACCATCCTTGACATGGAGAGGTCTCACATTGGTGTATGCACTACGTGCATAGGCCACCTTCTCCTTGTCAAAGATGCCACCTTTCGGTGCTTGTTTGTTTTGTGCCAAGTTAAGTTCATCCTTAAGTTTTAGGATCAAGCTTGGGCACATGCAAGTGTGAACTTCCTCGGATGAAATCTTTTGAGAAGATGAGCTCTTTGAGGAAGAAGGTGTATTGATCTTAAGTGACTCAACCTTTGTCTCTAGAATCTTGTTAACCTTCGTCAAGTTAACAAGTTCATCCTTGAGCTCAACGGTCTTGTCCTTAAGATTTGAGCATGCTTCCTTGCTCATGGCAAGGTCATGCTCCAATGCATTGCTTCTTTCTCTCTCGCGCTCAAGGAGCTCCTCAAGCTCTTGACATCTCTCCAATTTTTGGATGAGCATGTCCTCTTGACGCTCAAGGAGATCCTCCTTCTCGGAGATTTCATCCATAAAAAAGTTCATATTTCTCATGGCACTCTTACTTAAGCCTTTAAGCATGGATTCAAGTTCACTACCACTATCAAATTCATCACAAGAAGTTATAGACGGAGTGGGTTTAGATTTGACCTTTCTCCTTCCCTCCTTTGCCATGAAACATGTGGACTTGAAATCATCAAGGTTGGGGAAAATCTTGCTTGCACTTGAGCTCTTTCTGATGGCAATGGTTGCCACCTTCTCTTCATTTTCGGAAGATGAGTCTTCATTTGAGTCCCATTCTCTTCCAAGGTGGGCATGTCCCGATGGCTTCTTTTTCTTGAAGAGCTTCTTATCTTGGGTCTTGCCCTCCTTCTTCTTGCTTTCATTGTATGGGCAATCCGCAATGAAGTGCCCATGTTCACCACACTTGTAGCAAGTCTTCTTCTTTAGCTTCTCCTTGCTCTTGCCTTCTTGGTGATAGCCTCCCTTCTTCCTTCTCATCATCCTTCTAAACTTGTTGATGAAGAAAGCTTCTTCCTCATCGGAGTCCATGCTCTCATCATCACTTGCATCTTCATTGTAGGATGTGGAAGTTGCTTTGAGGGCTATGTCTTTCTTCTTTGATGAGGCAGCTTTTGGAGATAGTTGTAGAACATAGCTTCCTTCTCCATCATCTCATTGTTGATTATCCTCCCAAGCACTTCTTCTGGAGTCATCTTGGTGTAGTCGGGGCTTTCACGGATCAAGGAGCAAAGAGCGATGTTTCGAGGCATGAATGCCCGAAGCATCCTCTTCACCACTTCATGGTTCGTCCATCGAGTGCTTCCATAGGCACGAATCTTGTTCACGAGCACCTTGAGGCGGTTGTACATGTCTTGGGGTGACTCACCATCCATGATGGTAAATCTCCCGAGCTCTCCTTCGATCATCTCAATCTTTGCCTCCCGGATGACTCGATTGCCCTCGTGCGCCATCTTTAGTGTATCCCAAACATCTTTGGCCACTTCCAAACCTTCGACTCGGTTGAATTCATCCCTAGTCAAAGATGAGGTTATGACTCCCACGGCTTGAGCATTGCGATGAAGTAGGACAGCTTGTTGTGGAGTGATGTCTTCCTCATTCCTTGGCATATGAACTCCGGTTTGCACAATCTGCCACAAACTAGGATTCAAAGAGATTAAATGCATCTTCATATTGTGTTTCCACATTGAATAGTCATTTCCATCGAATTGAGGAGGTTTGCCAAGTGGAATAGACAAATAGTGATTGTTAGCATGAAGACGATCATAATCAAAGTGAGTTTGAGTATAGTCATCGTTACTCTTCTCCTTCTCTTTGTTGATCTTGGGTTGTTTCCCTAGCTTCTCCCGAAGCTTCGCCTTGAGTTGGCGAGTCTCTTCATCGTCCTTCGGATCATCAAGAAGAACGTCGTAGTTCTTGTCAGTTGAGCCTTCACCCTCGACATATGAGGTATCATCCTTGTTCCTTTCTTCCGCCATCGATTCTCCGAGATGTTAGTCTCTTCCGGAGAAACCTGCTCTGATACCAATTGAAAGGCGGCCTAGAGGGGAGGGTGAATAGGCGATAATCGATAATTTAAACTTAAATCAGAGTTCTAAAAACAGAGAAGTCGGACTTGTCTGACTTCTAGTCGGACAAGTCTGACCTGGGTCGGATAAGTCCGAGATTACCTGCACGATCAGACCAAAAATCAAATTTTTAAGCGATCTAGTGAGAGATATCGATCCCTAGCAGTTCTACACGAAGTATGGAGTAGAAAGAAAGATGAGGGAGAGATAGCACGCGGAAAAACACTAGAATCAAAACTTGCGAGAACGAAAGAACAACAAGAGACAAACGATTTTATCCCGAGATTCGGAACCACAAAGGATCCTACATCCCCGTTGAGGAGTCCACAAGGGACCAGGCCTTCTCTAGCCTTCCCCGCACGAGTTGCCACAAGGGCCAACTCCCGATCTTCCACTATCACAAAGATTGTTACAAACTCCCCGATTACAAGAGATCACAAAGAAATCGCGGGGCGACGCCTAACCGTCTAGGGGAGAACCCCAAGAGCAACAAACACGCAATCACGAAGAAACTTAGCGAATCACACGTTGCTCAACCCCTCAACAAACCGTTTCTCCCAATCCTCACAAAGCACTCTTCACTCTCCCAAAAATTCGAATTTGGGCTCTAGAGGTGAAGAACAAGTGGAGAGAGGTTCTTGACTTCAAATGGGCATTCAGAACTGTTTTGGGGTGTTAGGCATTGTTGGTGGGTCGAAACCACCCTCTATTTATACTCTAAAAAGTCATTAGGGCCGTTTGACACAGCCCACGTCGGACATGTCTGACACAAAGTCGGACATGTCTGACCTCAAAGGTCAGGCCTTTCACTTCAGACTTGTCTGACCAAAGCCACTTTAGACATGTCTGATATACAATCTCGGACATGTCTGAAATTCTACAGATAGAACTCGGACAAGTCTGACTCTCTGGGACTTAGAAAATTTTCCTTAGTCCCTGGGAACAGATCTATCTCGGACATGTCCGACCCCCAAGTTCGGACAAGTCCGAAACTTCACTGGAACTCTCGTTGGAACCCTTCCAGTGCCAATTCGGACATGTCTGACTTACAGATTCGGACATGTCCGAATTCCAACAGAGGGAATTTGGACATGTCTGACACCACAAGTCAGACAAGTCCGCCCAAGCCACAAAGTCCCTACTAAAATCTTCTACTAAGGGGTTGAGCACCCGAATGACTCACTAAGTGTCTACGCGTCGTGTCCCTCTTAATAGTACGGTTTTTCCTACGACTCAAGGAGAAAATAGAAAACCCTATTTCTATTCTTCTTCGCCACAACTTTTCTCCTTTTGCCGTCTTTCTTCAAAGCTCCATTCCGTACTTCGGATCTGCGCTCATGCTCAACCAAGTTCATTAGCACTTTAATGGTTCATCATCAATCCACCAAAACCCACAAGGGACCTAGATGCACTTACAAATATCAGTAACGGCACTGTCAAAGCCCGTTACCACACTATTAAGGGTAATTAACCTCATTAATTGTGTATCAAGCATTTGCAACCGCCGGGGCCACATGTCGGGCCACGCTAACGGTGTAATGACCAGTCCTTGTACTATAAAAGGACTGGTCGACGATACACAAGAGACCTCTCAGACCTCTTCTAGACTCCCTGACCTAGGCGAGCTTCTTCTTCTGGAGCTTCTTCTAGGCTCACACGCTCAATACAACACCAACACACCCCGTGGAGTAGGGTATTATGCTCAGGCGGCCCGAACCACGTAAATCTCTGTGTCCACTTGCCATTCACCTTCTTGAATCTATGCACGCCCATTACCGAACTACAACTCTGCGATCTACCAACAGTAGTATCGGGAGATCTGCTGGATCCAAACACCGACAGTTTCTAATCATTTCAATTAAGGCCTAGTTCCTAATTACCTAAGATCAGTTTTATTTATGTTGTCTAGCGCAGAAATTAGAAGGAGGGGAATCAAATTTTAGTTCCGATTTCGGCTAAGATTAAGAAATCAGACAAAATCGAGTCGAATTAAGAAAACAGAGAATCGGGATAAGTACTTATCTGGGATAGGATGGCTTCGTCCATCGTTGTCCTCCTCAGGGCAGGGTCAGGGGAAACCCTAACCCTATCGGCCTTGTATACGCCCACTGTTTGGTCCCTCCCAACGGAGAGACAACGACGGCGCCATCTTCCTCAGGCGCAGCACTTGGGTTCGGGCTAAAGCCCTAACCCTAGCTGTGCACCTCAGTCGCCGCCGCCACATCAGGGCCTAGGGTTGGGAAACCCCAACCCTAGGCACCCTTCTCCACCGGAGGCACGAAGTGCGCGCCATGGTGGAGACCCCTACGGCGCCGGCACCCCTGCAAATAAAAACACTCAGAGCCCTTAAGGTCGTGCTAGGGTTTCCTTCGGCGGCGACAAAACCGATGGCTCCGCGACCGACGGCGAGCAACCTTACAGAGTGCTCGCGCGCCGGCAGTGAGGGCCCGACCGTGCCAGAAGTCCCCTCGGTGGACCTCGTCCCCTCCACCCAGATTCGGCGTGAGGCCGGTTTCCCTCGACGGTCGACCTACCGGCGTCATCAGCGGCGACGGAGCTCCACCCTCATGGGGGGATCCCTCGCCGGCGCCGATGGCACGGCGGCACCGTAGGTCCCGACCTCGCCGCCGCCTTGCTCGCCCTCTCGCTCGCGTCGCCGCTCGGAGTGAGCAGAGAGAGAGAGGGGAAACGAAATGAGTTAGGGTTTCCCTGAAATCGACGACCGACGGGCTTAAGTACCGTCCGAACTCAGCGCTCAGCCGTCAGATCAGCATTGAACGGGCGCGATTAATCCAAGTTGTAAAACGTCGGGGAAACCTGGCCGTCGGATTAAAATCCGACGGCCCTCAGTGCGCGCCGCCCACCGCCTAAGGGAGATGGGCTCCGAGCCCATGCGGGATGAGTAAATGGGCTGTTGGGTTGCCCTTTTGTTTTTTTCGGATTTTCCAATTTTCCAACTGGGCTGCTTTCGGCCTTGGGCCAAATGCCCTATGTGCTGCGCGTGTGAATTTTTTATTTTTCTAAGGATTTCAGTGTTGGGCTAGGCCATATTTCAGTGGGCCAAAATTTTAGTCAGTAGGCCAAATTTTAAGTAAGTGGGCTGAATTTTGGGTTTTTGGCCCATTTAGCCTTTTAAGTATTTTTTGATTTTCAGAACAAGTTTAAAATAAAAAAAATTAATTCTGGAAATTAGAGAAATGATTAGAAAAAATAGTAAAATAGTTGGGAAAATTTCAGAAAATTTTGTGTGCTTTTTGATTGCATATATTCTGTATTTTATATTATTAATTGTCAATAAGAGCATTTTCTTAGTTATTTAATTACTATTAAGTGCTTTTTCAAGCAATTTTCATCAATTAAGAAATTAAGTTTTAGCTTTCGCTGTAATTAAGTGACAAATTAATTGAGTAACCAAAGTGAATTTTTGATTTATCAATTTTTGAGTTTAAATTAAGTTATGTTTATAAGTGGTGATTTAAATGAGTAACAAACGTGAAAGTTTGAATTTGCCAACTAATTTTAAGTGTATTTATTTGAGCTTATGCTTAAGAGTACATTTATGATTATTTAAGATTCATTGAGTAACCAACGTGAAAAATGATGTGTTAAGTTAATTATGCATGGAATTTGAAAGTAACCAACGTGAAATTGAATTCCATGATTGATTTAAGTTTGTTTTTGAGTGTATCATATTAAGCTTTGTTATCATGCTATGTTTTAATGTGTAAGGGCATTTTTGCTAAGTAACCAACGTGAAAAAGCAAAAGTGTCATTCTTAAGTCATGTTTTATCATAAGTTTTGTCAGTAATCCTCAAATCTTTATTTTTTGAAGGATTTGGCTTGTCCTCAGCACTCAGCTATATCTCCGCAATTGACACACTCAACGGTCAAAATTACGGGGTATGGAAAGAGAGGCTTAAGATGGCTCTAGTAGTCTCTAACCTCGATTTTGCGATCACATCGCCTCGACCCACTGAGCCACCTGTCCCCGTTGCTGAGGCTGGAGAAACTGAGGAGTCTTTCGCTACGTGGAAGGCTAAATACCTGAGCTTGAAAGATCAGTATGAGAAGGATCTCCCTAAGTGGGACACTTCCAACAGGAAGTGTCTTGTGATCATTAAGAGCACCATAGCTGACTCAATTAAAGGAGGAATCCCTGATTGTGACACTGTTGTGGAGTACTTAGAGAGAGTCAGAAGTAAGTTCACTGGCTCCACTAAGGCGAGTGCCAACACTCTCATGAAGAAGATTGTCACTGAGAAGTACTCTGGAGGTGGTGTGCGTGAGCATATTAATAAGATGAGTCATATAACTCTAAGCTTAGGGAGCTAAACATTGTGATTCCAGATGAAATGCTCATTTATTTCATCCCCAGTTCTCTTCCTAAGGAGCTTTAGGCCTTTGTGGTCAATTATAACTGACTCCCTGAGACCTGGAACATTGATAAAATTGTTGTTATGTGCGTTCAGGAAGAGGAATGCATCAAGAGCTCTAAGAGTGGTGATTATATCAATCTGGCTGACACTAAGGGTAAGGGAAAGGCAAAGAGATACTTTACTTCTCCCAAACCACCTTCCTTCAAAGCTTCAGGCTCCAGTTAAGCTAATAAGTTCAAAGGCAAGTCCCCTCAGAAGAGAGACAAGGATAAGTGTCTCTTATGTGGCTCGGATGAGCATTTCCAGAAGGATTGCATTGGATTCATTAAGTGGTGTGCTAAGAAATGTAATAATATAATTACTTTTATAAATGAGGCCTTATATGTGAATTATTCACGGTCCACCTGGTGGATTGACTCACGTGCCACTGTGCACATTTGCAATTCTATGCAGGCATTAAGTACGATGAGAACTATAAGAAGAAGGGAAAGAGTGATTAAGGTGGCAGATGGGCGTGAAGCCGAACTTGAAGCCATTGGATACTTATCTCTTAGATTACTTAGTGGCTTTGTACTTAGGCTAAATAATGTTCTTTATGTCCCTTCATTAGAAAGAAACTTGATTTCAGTTTCGTGTTTGGATGATTCAGGATACATTTGTCATTTTGGTAATGATAAGTGTTCTGTCAGTTATAATAATGAGATTATTGGTCTTGCCTTTCGACAAGACATAATCTACTTGTTGTCCACTCACGAGAATGTGTATGCTATAAGTGATGATCAAGTTTCATCTAAGAACAACTTAGGACGTAATAAGCGCAAAAGAAGCGATTTAGATACTTCGTTGAAATTATGGCATTGTCGTTTATGCCATATTTCGAGGGGGGGGGGTCGAACGATTAGTATCTAAATCGATTCTTCCACACTTAGACTTTTCAGATTCTGAGGAATGCATTGATTGCATTAAAGGAAAATTCGCCAAGACTATTAAGAACAACGCCAAACGTAGCACGGGAGTCTTAGAAATAATCCACACAGATATTTGTGGACCTTTTCCTGTGACATCAGTAGATGGTTATGATTCTTTCATAAAATTCACGGATGATTTTAGTCGTTATGGCTATATTTATCCAATCAAGGAGCGATCCGAAGTGTTGGATAAGTTTAAGATATTTAAGGCTGAAGTAGAAAATCAGCACAACGTTAAGATTAAAGTAGTAAGGGCTGACCGTGGAGGTGAGTACTACGGTCGACACACCCCTTATGGGCAAGTCCCTGGACCTTTTGCAAGGTTTTTACAGGAAAATGGCATAGTAGCCCAGTATTCTACACCAGGCGAACCTCAGCAAAACGGTGTAGCGGAACGGCGAACGTACGCTTATGGACATGGTAAGAAGCATGTAAAGCTATTCTACACTACCAATTAGTTTGTGGATGGAGGCCTTAAAGACTGCCATTCATGTACTTAATCGTGTTCCATCTAAGTCAATATCTAAGACACCGTATGAGATGTGGACGGGACGTAAGCCCTCATTGAACTATCTACATGGGTGGGGATGTCCAACTGAGGCTAAGATGTTGAACCCAAACTTAAGCAAACTAGATTCTAGAACAATCAGTTGCTATTTTATTGGCTATCCTGAAAAGAGTAAGGGGTTTAGGTTCTATTGTCCGGGTAGACACACTAAGTTTATTGAGACTAGACATGTCGTGTTTTTAGAGGACACTATGATCAGGGGGAGCACCGTACGGCGTGAAATAGATCTTGAGGAGGAGCGGATTAGTCTACCCACTCCAGTGACTAAAGAGCCTTATTTCACCCTACCTGCTGTCGTTGTGTCACAAGTGCGTGCCACTAGTGACACGGCGCCTGTCGTTGCACCTCCGTCGGCCACAACAGAAATAAGTGAGGTTCCACCTCCTCAACTTGTTGAGGATATGGTCGAACAAAATGAGGTTCAACAACAGCCTCAACCCTTAGATGATGCGCAAATAAGAAGATCACAAAGAGTAAGACGATCGGCAATTCCAAGTGATTATCAGTTATACTTAAGTGAAGAAATTCAGATTGAGGATGATCCCACCTCTTTTGAAGATGCCATGAATAGACCTCAATCATTCGAATGGTGTAAAGCCATGGAAGATGAAATAAGATCTATGAGTGCCAACAAAGTCTGGGACTTAGTAGAGATTCCTAAAGGAGCCAAAACAGTAGGCTGTAAATAGGTCTACAAGATTAAGCGTGACTCCAAAGGGAAGATCGAAAAGTATAAGGCTAGGCTTGTGGCTAAGGGATTCACTCAACGGGAGGGTATTGATTATAATGAGACCTTTTCTCTCGTATCATCTAAGGATTCATTTCAAATCATCATGGCATTAGTAGCGCATTATGACTTAGAATTGCATCAAATGGATGTAAAGACGGTGTTCCTCAATGGGGATCTTTATGAGGACGTCTACATGGCTCAACCAAAGGGTTTTGTCATTAAGGGTAAAGAACATATGGGATGCCACCTGAAGAAGTCCATTTATGGACTTAAGCAAGCTTTAAGGCAATGATACCTAAAATTCGATGAAACGATAAGGAAGTTTGGGTTTAAGGAGAATGAGGAGGATAACTGCATTTATGCTAAGTTTAAGAATGGGAAATTTATTTTCCTCATACTATACTTAGATGACATACTACTGGCAAGTAGTGATGTCAATCTACTCTTAGAAACTAAGAAGTGTTTGTCCTCAAACTTTGAGATGAAAGATTTAGGTGAAGCTTCCTATGTCCTAGGAATTGAGATTCACCGAGATCGAAGTAAGGGGGTATTAGGATTAGCTCAGAAGGCATACTTAGAAAGCATGCTCAGAAAGTACGGTATGCAAGGTTGTAAGCCCTCGCCTGTCCCAATAGTTAAGGGTGACCGATTTTCACAATCGCAATCGCATAAGAATCAGTATGAGGTTGATCAGATGAGAGGAATTCCGTATGATTTGCTGTCGGAAGCTTAATGTATGTGAAAGTGCATCTAGGTTCCCCGTGGGTTTTGGATGATTGATGACGACAATTAAGTCGCTAATGAGCTCATGTGATCTTAGCACAGGTATGGACTCGATTGGAGACGCAAACCCTCAAAAAGGAAAAGGAAAAAAACGGAGTCGACTCGAAGCGTAGAAACTAGGGTTTCTAGCGTGTTGAGTTAGACTAGCCGTAGAAATAGGAGGGTGTGTGCGTAAAGTGCAAAGAGATCAAAGTAGAAGCTCAAGAGTGGTGGTTGAGGTAAAAATCCTATTTGGAGTTGAAGTTAGAGTAGTCTGGCAGGAGTGGCCGGACTAGTCCGCCTTAGGGCAGGACTAGTCCGCTCCTCGCCAGACTAGTCCGTTTTCACACGGACCAGAAGGTCCTGTGTGACTTCGGACTAGTCCGTAGTGGACCGGACTAGTCCGGGGTACCCCTTGAAGTGGAGTTTCGGGACTAAGTCCTAGAGAGCGGACTTGTCCGTTTTGGGGCGGACCAAAAGGTCCTGTGTGAGACCGGACTAGTCCGTCCTTGGGCCGGACTAGTCCGTGGTGCCGAGTGCAGAGAGGTTTTGTGACTAAGTCTGGGAAGGCCGGACTAGTCTGCCCTTGGGGCCGGACTAGTCCGTGGTCTCCAGACTAGTCCGTTTTCACACGGAACAAAAGGTTCTGTGTGAGATCGGACTAGTCCGGTAAGGGTCGGACTAGTCCGTTGTGGAAGTTACCGTTTGAATTTGAACTTTGGCGGGTAGCGTGACGATTGCCGCGCAGTGCGACAGTGTCAGAGGGGTCAGTGGTCCCCTAGGCCGGACTAGTCCGGGCCTGAGGCCGGACTAGTCCGCCTTTTTGCTGAGGTCAGCAGTTTGGGCTTGGGACTCCTATAAAAAGGGGACCCCCGACCTCATTTCAAAGACTCTCGAACCCTAGCGCCGCCACAGCCAACTTGGAGCAGTCTTAAGCCTCTTTCTTGCCAAATTTCTCTCTAAAACTAATTCTTGTGTGGATTAGGGTTTAGTGAGGTGGAGAAGAGGAAGAACATCGCGCTTGTGCTCCCGGTTTGATCTCTTGCACTCATTGAGTCTTTGTGAGCTGTGTGTTGAGTGTGTTTTGTGTTGTTGATCATCTTTGTGGTGTGAGAGCCTCAGATTGTGAGAAGCCCCAACAAATCTTGTATTCACACTTTGAGATAGTGGAGAACCAAGTTAGGCCCGTGAGGTAAACTTGGTGAGGGAAGGGTTTGTGAACCCGGTCCTTTGTGGACTCCTCAACGGGGACGTAGATTCTTGTGTGGAATCGAACCTCGGGATAAAATCCTTGTGTCTCCGTGTTCTTCGCATTTTGTTTATTGCATACTTAGCTCTAGGGTTGCTAGTCTTGTCTTGTGCCTCACATTGCTTAATCTTGTTAAAACTTGACTCACTCTTGTGTTGATAGTTTCTAAACTTGTCTTAAACATATCCTCACTTGTAGCCTCGAGAAAATCCCCTTAAAACTTGCTAGAAACACTTTTTAGGGTTCTTCACGCAGGCTGACCGGACTAGTCTGCCCCCAGACCGGACTAGTCCGCCCCCTGTGATTTAATCTCGGTTTATTCAGTCATTTGCAGGTCGATTAGCCTATTCACCCCCCCCCCCTCCCTCTAGGCAACTTTCAATTGGTATCAAAGCAGGACTCTCCACAAAGAGTCTAACAACTCGGAGAGATGGCCGGAGTGGTGAATGACGACGCCTCGAGCAGCAACTATGAGGCAACCCGTGAGGAGACGCTGGCCTATCAAGATAAGCCAACGGACGATGAGGAGACTCGCTAACTCAAGGCAAAGCTCCGGGAGAAGCTGAACATCTCCAAGATCGATCCGTCGAACCAATCAAGTGGTAGTGGCGGAGTCAACTACAACCAACAAGGGTTCAACTATGAACGCCTTGCCGCCAACAACCACTACCTCTCCATCCCATTGGGGAAACCTCCCCAATTCGATGGAACTGATTACGGGATGTGGAAACATAATATGAAGATCCACCTCGTGTCACTCAACCCGGCGTTGTGGCAAATTGTCATGACCGGGGTGGAGATTCCGAAGGATGAGGACAACATCACTCAAGAACAAGCCATCCTCATCCACCGCAACGCTCAAGTTGCGGGTGTGATTATCTCATCTCTCTCAAGAGATGAGTTCAACCGCGTCGATGGCCTTGAGGTGGCCAAAGACATATGGAACACCCTCAAGACGGTGCATGAAGGAAATCGGGTGGTCAAGGAGGCCAAGATCGAGCTCATCGAAGGAGAGCTTGGGAGATTCGCCATCTTGGATGGTGAATCCCCCCAAGACATGTACAACCGGTTGAAGGTACTTATCAACAAGAGCCGATCATATGGCTGCACCAAGTGGACCGACCACGAGGTTGTGAAGAGGATGATCCGGGCATTCATGCCTAGGAACGTCGCTCTTTGCTCCATGATTCGAGAAAGCCCGGGGTTCACTCAAATGACCCCGGGGGAGGTCCTTGGTAGGATCATCAACCACGAGATCATGGAGAAGGAGGCGCTCTTCTACAACGACCTTCAGAAGTTCACCGCCTCCAAGATGAAGAACGTTGCACTCAAGGCAACACCCTCTTCAAAGGAGCAAGAGGAAAGTGATGAGGAGAGCCTCGACACTGATGAGGAAGAGGCCTTCTTCATCAACAAATTCAGGAGAATGATGAGGAGGAAGAAAGGTGGGTACAACCATGAGGGCAAAGGGAAGGAAAGAGCAAGGCCCAAATCAAAAAGGTCTTGCTACAATTGTGGCGAGTATGGGCACTTCATCGCTGATTTCCCACATGAAGAAGCGAAGAAGAAGAAGGAGGGCAAGCCTCAAGATAAGAAATTCCTCAAGAAGAAGAGGCCCTCCAGACAAGCTCACTTGGGGAAGGAGTGGGACTCTAACGATGAGTCCTCCTCCGAAGAAGAAGAGGAGAAGATGGCTACCATAGCCATCGGGAGGAGCTCCAAGGGAAGCAAGCTCTTCCCCAACCTCAACGACGACTACAAACCTACTTGCCTTATGGCAAGGGAGGGAAGGAGAAAGGTAACATCTCATCCCTCCTCCACAACTTCCTCGCAAGATGAATTTGATAGTGCTAGTGAGAATGAACACATGTTTAAGGACATAAGCAAAAGCACCTTGCGAAGGATGAAATTGCTTATGGATGAGATCTTTGAGAAGGAGGATCTCATCAATAGACAAGAGGACATGCTCATCCTTGAGAAGGAGAGATGTCGAGAGCTTGATGAACTCCTTGAGCTCGAAAGAGAGAAGAGCAAGGCATTGGAACACGAACTTGCTCTAAGTAAGAAAACGTGTTCAAGTCTTGAGGAGAAAACAATTGAGCTCAAGGATGAACTTGGGAACTTGTCAAAAGTTAACAAAATCCTTGAGACTCAAGTTGAGTCTCTCAAGAACAATGTAGCCTCTTCCGCTAAGAGCTCAACCTTCTCAAAGGCCTCATCCAATGCAACTCCGCCTTGCAAGTGCTCTAACTTAATCCTTAAGCTTAAGGATGAACTCAACTCAGCACAAGGCAAGCAAGCACCTAAGGGTGCCATCTTTGACAAGGAGAAGGTGGCGTATGCACGAAGTGCATACACCAACACAAGACCTCTCCATGTCAAGGATGGTCTTGCTATACTAGAGGTGGAAGGCATAACGCCAAAACCTCCAAGTATGGCAAAGACATGATTGTCTTCGTTAAGGGGAGTTCATCCCCAACTAAAATTGAAAAGAACTCACCCTCTAGCAACAAATTGCCTAAATCTGAATCGCACCCTCTATTCCATGATTTTGATGCATCTTATGTGCTAAAGAGGAACAAACACGGCAAAGTGTTTGCTAGATATGTTGGGCCACTCCGCAAGAGCCCCAAGCCTTGCGTGTGGGTGCCCAAATGCCTAACTACTAACGTGAAAGGACCCAACTCCGCTTGGGTACCTAAAAGGAAGGCATAAACTTGTTTTGTAGGCTTACTCCTCTGGTGGATCGAAATGGGTATTGGATAGCGGATGTACCAACCACATGACCGGAGAGAGAAGCATGTTCATAGAGTATGAGGAGAACGAGGACCCAAGTGAAGGAATCTTCTTTGGGGATAATAGCCAAGGGAAAATCCTTGGCTCCGGTAAAATTGCTATCTCCTCTTCGCATACGTTATCTAATGTTTTGCATGTTGATTCCCTAGACTATAATCTCCTATCCATATCACAGCTTTGTGATAAAGGATATAAGTGTGTTTTTTCTAGTGAGGGTGTGAATGTTCTGAGAGAGGGTAATGACTCAATAGCCTTTAAGGGAGTGCTCAAGGGAAAGCTGTATCTTGTGGACTTTACCACGGATAAGGCTCAACTTGACACATGCTTAATGGCAAAAGCCAACATGGGATGGCTTTGGCATAGAAGGCTAGCCCATGTTGGAATGAGGAACCTTCAAAAGCTCCTTAAAGGAGAGCACGTTCGTGGCCTAAAGGATGTGGTATTTGAAAAGGATAGGCCATGTGGTGCGTGCCAAGCGGGAAAGCAAGTAGGAGCTCAACACCCCTCTAAGAATGTCATGACGACAACTAGACCTTTGGAGTTACTCCATATGGATCTTTTTGGCCCCATTGCTTACATTAGCATCGGTGGCAACAAGTATGGTCTAGTCATCGTTGATGACTTCTCTAGATATACTTGGGTGTTCTTCTTGCATGATAAGAGTGAAACCCCCGGTGTCCTCAAGAAATTCCTAAGGAGAGCTCAAAATGAGTTCACCTTAAGGATAAAGGCTATAAGGAGTGACAATGGCACCAAATTCAAGAACATGCAAGTAGAAGAGTTCCTAGATGAGGAGGGCATCAAGCATGAGTTTTCCGCTCCCTATTCTCCTCAACAAAATGGAATTGCCGAAAGAAGGAATAGGACGCTTATTGAGATGTCAAGGACGATGCTAGATGAGTACAAAACATCGGACCGGTTTTGGGCGGAAGCGGTTAACACCGCTTGCCACGCCGTAAACCGATTGTACCTTCATCGCCTCCTCAAGAAGACTCCTTATGAGCTTCTCATTGGTAAGAAACCCAATGTTTCTTACTTTCGTGTTTTTGGTAGCAAGTGTTATATCCTAAACAAGAAGCCTAGGACTTCAAAGTTTGCTTCAAAGTCCGATGAGGGTTTCTTGCTTGGATATGACTCAAACACTCATGCGTACCGTGTGTTCAACAAATCCTCCGGAATTGTTGAAGTAGCACGTGACGTGGTGTTTGACGAAACCAATGGCTCCCAAGTGGAGCAAGTTGATCAACATGCCCTTGATCAAGAGGAACCTCCACTAGAAGCTCTAAGGAGAATGGCACTTGGAGATGTTCGCCCACAAGAACCATCTCAAAGCCCAAGTGACCATCATCATTATGAAGTAGGTCAAACCCCCATTGGACAAGTTGGAGATCCACTAGATACTCCCCAAAATGATAATGGGAATGAAGATCAAGGAGGAGGTTTGGATCAAGGGGGAGACCAAAGTGAAGAAGATGAAGCAAGTGATTCAAGAGCTCAACCTCCGCATCCTCGTGTTCATCAAAGTGTTCAACGGGATCATCCCGTTGACAACATTCTAGGAGATATCACAAGAGGAGTAACGACACGTTCACGTGTTGCAAACTTTTGTGAGCATTTCTCCTTTGTCTCATCCTTGGAACCCCATAAGGTTGAAGATGCCTTAAGAGATCCGGATTGGGTAGTTGCCATGCAAGAGGAGCTCAATAACTTTGAAAGGAACAAGGTTTGGGAGCTTGTCAAGCGCCCACAAGCTAATGTTGTTGGAACCAAGTGGGTGTTCCGCAACAAACAAGATGAGCATGGCGTGGTAACTAGGAACAAGGCACGACTTGTGGCAAAAGGGTACTCACAAGTTGAAGGATTGGATTTTGATGAGACATTTGCTCCCGTAGCTAGGCTTGAGTCAATTCGGATATTACTAGCCTTTGCTACTCATCATGACTTCAAGCTCTACCAAATGGATGTTAAGAGTGCATTCCTTAATGGCCCAATCAAGGAAGAAGTTTATGTAGAGCAACCTCCAGGGTTTGAAGACCAAGACTATCCTAACCATGTTTACAAATTGCGAAAGGCTCTTTATGGCCTCAAGCAAGCTCCTAGAGCTCGGTATGAGTGCCTAAGAGACTTCCTAGTTGAAAATGGTTTTAGGATAGGCAAAGCAGATTATACCCTTTTCACAAAGCACTTCAACGAAGATCTTTTTGTGTGCCAAATATATGTGGATGACATCATATTTGGTTCCACAAATAAGGTGTTTTGTGATGAGTTCTCCAAGATAATGACGGAGAGGTTTGAAATGTCCATGATGGGTGAGTTGAAGTTCTTTCTAGGATTTCAAGTAAAACAACTCAAAGAAGGGACGTTCATAAGTCAAACTAAGTATACACAAGATATTCTAAGGAAGTTTGACATGGATAAGGCAAAACCCATCAAAACCCCTATGGGGACAAATGGACACCTAGACCTAAATGAGGATGGTCCAAGTGTGGATCAAAAGTTATATAGGTCTATGGTTGGTTCACTTCTCTATCTTTGTGCATCTAGGCCCGATATCATGCTAAGTGTGTGTATGTGTGCTCGCTTTCAAGCGGCACCTAAGGCTTGTCATTTGACCGCCGTTAAAAGGATCTTGAGATATCTAGTACACACACCTTCCCTAGGACTTTGGTACCCCAAAGGATCTAAGTTTAACCTCATTGGATATTCCGATGCAGACTATGCGGGGTGCAAAGTTGATAGGAAGAGCACATCGGGTACATGCCAATTCTTGGGTCGATCTCTAGTGTCTTGGTCCTCCAAGAAGCAAAACTCTATTGCTCTCTCCACCACCGAAGCGGAATATGTTGCAGCCGGAAGTTGTTGTGCACAACTTCTTTGGATGCGACAAACCCTTAGGGATTATGGGATTAACTTGCGCAACATTCCACTCTTGTGTGACAACGAGAGTGCCATCAAGATAGCCCATAATCCGGTGGAGCACTCTAGGACCAAACACATAGACATTCGACACCATTTCTTGCGAGATCACTCAATGAAGGGAGATATTGTAATTTCTCATGTGAGGACGGAACATCAACTCGCGGATATCTTCACCAAGCCTCTTGATGAGAAGCGTTTCTGTGAGCTAAGAAGTGAGCTCAACATTTTGGATTCTAGGAATGTGGCTTAAACCACATTTCTCACTTTTTGAGCTATATTTCGAAAAACTCTTCTCTATCTTAATTTCTCTTCAAAAAAAACTGTTTGAGAGAACTTTGTCTTGGAAATGGATCATTTTTTTATACTTTCTTCATTAATAATGTTTGCATTGATTGTTGTCCAAAAGGACCAATGATTGGAGGGCAAAGCTCTAAAATACAGTTTTTCATCCTAGTCGGACCGGACTAGTCCGCCATATTGGACGGACAAGTCCGGGTCCAGACTAGTCCGCGGCTAGTCCGCATACCGGACTAGTCCGGAGGCAGACTAGTCCGCGTCTGGTCCGCGCACCGGACTAGTCCGTCCTGGCATCGGACTAGTCCGGCCCTTGGGGGCTTAAACCCCCAGGGTCGGCCCAGACCCCTCCTCTTCCTCTCACTCGCGCCTCTCCCTCTCCCACGCTCAAGCAACTTCCTCTTTTGGCGATTTTTCGCTCCAACCACCAAATCTCGATTCCAATCCGTGCATTGGAGCCCTTGGGAGTGAGGGATCGTTTCCCCGCGCTTCACCTTCGCAATCCATCGTCGATTTCGTCGATTCTCGCGGATTTAAGAAGGTATTCTAGCTTTTTCAAAAACTTTCCCCATTTTTGATTCTTGAGGTTTTTGATAGGAACACCTTCATAGATATTGCTCCATATACCCTTGTGATTATAGCCTAGGAGTATTGCGCGCTGATCTGAAGATTTTTTGATGATTCGATTAGGGTTAGGGTTTATCCTGCGCAACCCGGACTAGTCCGGCCCTTGGCGGACAAGTCCGCCCGGCGGACTAGTCCGCCCCTGGGGCGGACAAGTCCGGTTTGCACAGAGCAAACCCTAGTCCTAGTCTTCTCTCGAGACTTCTTCCGCAATGCTTCCATCTCCTTGGACTCATACCTTCCCGTCTATGTATTTTCCGCAGCATGTCGAACTCGGAGCGCTCCCCTTCTCGTCTCAACCCCGCGGGCGATGAAGAACGCCCCGAGACCTATCGGGGCCGCACCGAGGATAGAGATGCGGAAGTACCCCGGGAGGGCCGCACCAAGGCTCAAATCGTCGAAGCGAGGACGAAGGCTACCCTCATTAAGGTGCAGAATGAAAAAGAAGAAAGGCGGCTGAAGGCACTCGAAGCCTCCAAAGTAGCTGCCACTATCTACAATGAGGAAGAAGCCTTGGCACGAGCAACTGTCGAATCTCTCAATGAGCTAAGGAAGAAGAAGAGACAAGACAGGGAGGCTCACAATTCCAGGGCCGCTGAGGCCAATGCTCCCAAAAGGAAGAGACTCGTCACTGCTGGCGAGAAGGCAAAGGGCAAGGAGCAAGCCCAAAGGGAAGAAGAGCCAAGGGTCGAGCGTGACCCTAACAAAGGAAAGGCTCCGGCTCCAGTCGAGCCGAAGAAGAAGAAGCCCTCCGTCAAGGTGCCAGCCAAGAAGGCACCCGGAGGAGTTTTGATTCGTGAAAAAGGGAAGGCTCAGGCTGTTGGCCCTCTTGTGATGGACAGTCCAGCACGTAATCCAAACCGTCAGCCCAACCTCTCAGCTAACACATTCAAAGGAAAAGGAGCTGAGAAGGCCAGGAGGCTCAGAGACGAGAATGTCTATAGGTATGAGAGGTCCACCGCCGACCCTCGGTTCTGGTGTGACTTCCATTGCGATTACTATCGCACAGTGTACCAGGCCATGAAGAAGCCAGTGATCCAGGCTCAATGGGTGGACTGGACCTATATGGCCAAGAAGAAGCACGAGGCGTTTGACGCAGTGATCGAGGCAGCTGAGCGCCATAGAATCAAGGACATTCTCGGGTTCAAGTATGACTGGAATGAGGAGGTCATAGTTCAGTTCTATACCACGGTTCACTTCCACTCTCGTGGTGACCGTGCAATCACTTGGATGACCAACAGTGAGCAGTACTATGCCACTTTTGAGGTTTTTGCTCAGGCTCTTTGTCTGGAGAGTCACCTGGACCATGAGATCATTATCTCCAATCTCAAGGCCATGGACAGGGATGACATGAGCTATATGTACCCTCCTCACGTCAAGTGTGAAGCTGGACTGGCCAGGAACATCCTCCCGTTCTACAGCATCCTCAACAGAATTCTTAGGAGGACAGTGGCTCCGAAGGAAGGGGATGCAGGGATCATCCAGGGTCACCTCAGGCACCTGTTGGCTCTCATCGATGGACATGAGATGTTCAACCTTGTAGATTACATCTTTGATGATATCTACAACATCTCACACACGCCCAACCGTGCCTGTGGTTATGCACCGTACATTATGTGTCTGATCGAGAAGGTGTCCGGGCTTGTGTTTGTGAAGGACACCACTCACCAGCCTCTCCGACCCCAGATGCCTCCTGCTGTCCAAATCCCTCCGCGCCTGAAGAACGCGGATCCTCCCTATCAGCCGGAGGAACCTCGTGGTGGAGCCTCTTGCCGTGCCACTCACTCACCCGGTGGCTCCTCTAGCAGCGGAGTCCTCAAGTTTCTTCGGTCCATCTTCACTTCGTGTCGCAAAGCCGAGGTGCGAGCTCAGCGGACTGAGCGCTACGTGAGGAAGCTCTGCGACAAGATGGAGATTCCGATGAGCCCTGAGGCCTCCGACGACGAGCTCACTCCATACCCCCTTCTCACCCCCGAGGAGTTGACACTCTTGGGTGAGACGGAGGGTACCTCCTCACCGGGCTCCGACGACGACGACGATCATGAGGAAGACGTCGAGGACCCGGAGGCCACGGAGAGCGACTCCCGCGACGGCGATAGTGGCGAGGACGAGGACTAGCTTTTGGGTCTCTGTCCCCCTCTTCTTTTCCTTTTTGGTGCCTTGATGCCAAAGGGGGACAGTTAGGGGGAGTCAGTCAGTCCTTTGTATGTGTTTGGAGGAAGTAGCAGTCTTTTGTGTTTTGTGTGGTGTGTTCTTGTCATTTGGACCTCTTTTGTAACTTATTCATGCTACTTGGATGTTTACATTTGTGCAAGACTTGCTAATGTTGTTAAATATCAATATAATGTTCCTATTGCCAATCTTTTGATTATATTGATGCTTTTTATGTCTTGTCACAATTGTTGAGCACATCACGTAGGCACCCCACCATAACGTGTGTGGGTATGAAAGATCTCCTCCACCTCTTTTACATGCTGCATACATTGAGGGGGAGTCATTCATACGCACACAAGTTATGAAAACCAAAATTTATACTCTTATTTGTGAAGGACTTGATGTGTTGTCATCAATCACCAAAAAGGGGGAGATTGAAAGTGCATCTAGGTTCCCCGTGGGTTTTGGATGATTGATGACGACAATTAAGTCGCTAATGAGCTCATGTGATCTTAGCACAGGTATGGACTCGATTGGAGACGCAAACCCTCAAAAAGGAAAAGGAAAAGGAAGGAAACGGAGTCGACTCGAAGCGTAGAAACTAGGGTTTCTAGCGTGTTGAGTTAGACTAGTCGTAGAAATAGGAGGGTGTGTGCATAAAGTGCCAAGAGATCAAAGTAGAAGCTCAAGAGTGGTGGTTGAGGTAAAAATCCTATTTGGAGTTGAAGTTAGAGTAGTCTGGCAGGAGTGGCCGGACTAGTCCGCCTTAGGGCCGGACTAGTCCGCTCCTGGCCAGACTAGTCCGTTTTCACACGGACCAGAAGGTCCTGTGTGACTTAGGACTAGTCCGTAGTGGACCGGACTAGTCCGGGGTACCCCTTGAAGTGGAGTTTCGGGACTAAGTCCTAGAGAGCGGACTTGTCCGTTTTGTGGCGGACCAAAAGGTCCTGTGTGAGATCGGACTAGTTCGTCCTTGGGCCGGACTAGTCCGTGGTGCCGAGTGCACAGAGGTTTTGTGACTAAGTCTGGGAAGGCCGGACTAGTCCGCCCTTGGGGTCGGACTAGTCCGTTTTCACACGGAACAAAAGGTTATGTGTGAGATCGGACTAGTCCGGTAAGGGCCGGACTAGTCCGTTGTGGAAGTTACCGTTTGAATTTGAACTTTGGCGGGTAGCGTGACGATTGCCGCGCAGTGCGACAGTGTCAGAGGGGTCAGTGGTCCCCTAGGCCGGACTAGTCCGGGCCTGAGGCTGGACTAGTCCGCCTTTTTGCTGAGGTCAGCAGTTTGGGCTCGGGACTCCTATAAAAAGGGGACCCCCGGCCTCATTTCAAAGACTCTCGAACCCTAGCGCCGCCACAGCCAACTTGGAGCACTCTTAAGCCTCTTTCTTGCCAACTTTCTCTCTAAAACTAATTCTTGTGTGGATTAGGGTTTAGTGAGGTGGAGAAGAGGAAGAACATCGCGCTTGTGCTCCCGGTTTGATCTCTTGCACTCATTGAGTCTTTGTGAGTTGTGTGTTGAGTGTGTTTTGTGTTGTTGATCATCTTTGTGGTGTGGGAGCCTCAGATTGTGAGAAGCCCCAACGAATCTTGTATTCGCACTTTGAGATAGTGGAGAACCAAGTTAGGCCTGTGAGGTAAACTTGGTGAGGGAAGGGTTTGTGAACCCGGTCCTTTGTGGACTCCTCAACGGGTACGTAGATTCTTGTGTGGAATCGAACCTCGGGATAAAATCCTTGTGTCTCCGTGTTCTTCGCATTTTGTTTATTGCATACTTAGCTCTAGGGTTGCTAGTCTTGTCTTGTGCCTCACATTGCTTAATCTTGTTAAAACTTGACTCACTCTTGTGTTGATAGTTTCTAAACTTGTCTTAAACATATCCTCACTTGTAGCCTCGAGAAAATCCCCTTAAAACTTGCTAGAAACACTTTTTAGGGTTCTTCACGCAGGCTGACCGGACTAGTCCGCCCCCAGACCGGACTAGTCCGCCCCCTGTGATTTAATCTCGGTTTATTCAGTCATTTGCAGGTCGATTAGCCTATTCACCCCCCCCCCTCTAGGCAACTTTCAGTATGCTCAAACATGTACACGCCTTGACTTAGCTTTTGTGACTGGGATGCTTGGCAGATATCAAAGTAATCCAGGTCTAGACCACTGGAAAGCACTTAAGAAGGCTCTAAGATACATACAGGGTACTAAGAACCTCATGTTAAAGTATAGTAAGTCAGACCCATTAGAAATAGTGGGTTACTCAGATTCAGATTACGCGGGTTGTGTGGATACTAAGAAATCCACATCAGGCTATATATTCACCCTCGCGAATGGGGCTATATCGTGGAGAAGCTCCAAACAAGTTATAATTGCATCGTCCATAATGTATGTTGAGTTCATAGCTTGTTATGAAGCCACTGGACAGGCATCTTGGCTTAAGAAATTTGATCCCGGTCTAAGAGTGGTAGATAGCATTCATAAACCACTTAAGTTGTACTGCGATAATGAGCCAGCAGTGACATACTCTCACAACAACAAGTCGAGTGGTGCTGCCAAACACATCGACATTAAGTATTATGTTGTAAAAGAAAGAATCCAGGATAATTCAATTAGTCTCGAGCATATAAGAACTAATCAAATGCTTGCGGATCCGCTAACCAAGGGTCTTCCTCCCAATGTGTTCAGAGAACACGTAGCCGGCATGGGATTAGGGGAGAGCCTGTGAAACAAGTCCTGGATACTTAGGGGACACCTAAGCATAAGGTTATTTCTAATTGTGAGACATATTGTGGTATTCGAGTCAAACAGTACGTAAATGGTTGTTTCTGATGCGTCGTGCTCCTTATGTCAAAGCAAGAAAAAATATACATAAGTTTAGTAGTTTAGAATAAAAATAAGTTAAGTAAGAAATAAGTTGTCTCGAGATCAAAGGAGAGAATGTTAGGGGTGATCCCGGTATAACCGGGTACCCTGTGAGGGTCTCCCGTAAGAAACGGGCGTGGGGCAACAACCCACGCCGAACCCCTCTCAGTCGCGCAATACTCCCGGGGACGTAACAGACTCGTTCTGTTGCGCCCCCCCCCCCACCCCACCTGGTACGCGCTATATAAGTCCCAGTGGGACCTCAGGACGTGACACGGCAGTGCACACGTTCCCAGAGGCCCCCGCCATAACTAAAGCAGTTTTACGCCGCCCCCGCACGCGCTGCACCGAGCCGCCACTGCATCGGCGTTCTTCCTGCACCGACGAGCTACCTGCGTCGACTCTCTCTCCTGCGACTATCCACCTAAGCCCAATGGCAACAGGTGGACCCACTGAAGGTAACACTCAACTCCCAATCTCTAATTCTCTAAGCATCCTTTACATGTTCATATGATCTATCTGTATATCCTTAATTGATTGTTTACCTAAGTAAATAGCGCATAGATGTTCAATTACCCCTAAGATTGTTTACTCTATTTTAATTAAGGCTAAGGATTGTCCAATTAGGTGTTGCCAGTTTTGATCCTAAGTACCCTAAGATTTAACAGTATTCACTGGCACCTCTGCTCCTTCCAGATCTCCATGTATCTTCTGGCCCATTGATACTCTCAAACATGCAGATGTGGATTCCTTGTTGGCGTCCTTCTTCCTTTCCACTCCGGATCCCTCCGGTGTATGTTTGTTACCTGTGAAAGAAGCAGCATAATTTATATAGTACTTCAGACTGGGATTCACTTGCAATACTACTATCATTTGGAGCTGTACCTGAGCATTTCATTTTTCCTTTCATGTTATTTATGTCTTTTACAGCCAAGGAACCTTCCATGCTGTGGTACGCATATCTGCAAGAACTTGTTCCACTTAAGTTGTTACTCTGTACCTGTGCTTGTTTCTGCGAGTCCCCATTTCTGATTGCCACTGCCTCTTCACTCATGATGGAAGCACTTTCCAAAGAAGCAATAGGATTGACCTGGATTACTTCTGGATGCATGCCGAATGAACTATGTGATGATGAGGCCATACCTGTGATGTCTAAAACATCAGATGCCTCTGCTCCCCCTGTACCTCCATGTACTTTCGGGCCCATGCACACAAGGATTGTTTCATTGATTGCCTCCTTTTCATCTCCGGCCCTCTCCAATTCACGTGTAAAACCTGAGATCTTCTTTGTTTCTTCAGTATTAGTTATGCCCTGTACACCCAGGAATTCTTTCACGGTTTCCTTCAACCTCTTTTGGTCAAGCCTCGCTTTAAGGATCCTGTGAACATCCACATTTTGAGGGAAAGGTGTAATAGCAATTTGCATAGGCGCGGACCTGAACTACCACTCTTCTGTGCTTGTTCTTCTTTGTTTTTTTTTTGTTTTTCTATCACCTTCCTCTGAGCATCAAATTCATCTTTGTCTTCAGCCTCATTGCCATCCATGTCATCTGGTTTATGCTCCTCGGCTCCTCCACGGGTTCTTCAGCTGGTACAAAGTCATCTGGCTCTAGTGAAAAAGTGATATCAAATCCTCTTTTTCCAAAGCAGATCTGTAGTATAAGGGAACAGCTTCTTGTTGGGCACCCCAATTCGGACTCGCACTATGCCCTTCTTTATGAATGTATGCATATCTACCTTCTTCGTAGCCCCTATCACTGACCCCAATGCCCAGAACCCAAGATAATTCTATTCCTGTGATGTGGAACCAAACAACATCTAATTCATAGGACGGAGCTGCTTCACCCCCTTCTTTCCATTCTGAAAATATTTCTATCACTCCATGATTTTTCAACCGGAATCCACATCATTCATTCTTAATAAATCTTCCTCTGACGTGAACGAAACTAAGAATGAGTCCAAGTCACTCATGTCCTAAACCGCGTTCCAAACAAGAATAAAGAGAAAACCCCTTACGAGGAGTAGATTGGAAGAAAACCATCACTTTCATACCTGCGTACTTGAGGATGTTTGACAAAGGTCAATATTCCAATCACCAAGAAACGCAAGATGGGACCAAAGTGAATTGTGTCTTTCTAGGCTATGCTCATCGGAGCATCGTATATAGATTTTTAGTAGTTAAATCTGAGTTTCCTGATATGCATGTTGATACTATTATGAAATCTCTTGATGCAACATTTTTTGAGAATATTTTCCCTATGAAAGATGCATAGCACTGATAGGATCTCTTCTGAATTTTTTCTGAATCCACTACAACTAGCAGGTTTCTTGATACACCGTTTGAGAATGTCTTAGAGAAGGAACACAATGAAATAATTCAGTCGAGTAAGAGATCACAGATTGCAAAATTCTTCGGTTATGATTTTATTGTGTACCTTGTAGATGATACTCCTAGATCCATAGCAGAGGCATATGCATCACCTGATGCAGATGACTAGAAATAAGCAGTTTATAATGAGATGAACTCCATTCTTTCCAATGGAACCTAGGAGTTAACTGAACGGCCATACGGGTGCAAACCAGTAGGCTGTAAGTGGGTGTTCAAGAAGAAGCTCAGGTCTGACGATACTATTGAAAAGTATAAGGCGAGACTAGTTGCAAAGGGCTATACTCAAAAGGAAGGTGAATACTATTTTGACACATATTCACCTATCGTCAGAATGACTACAATTCGTGTACTACTTTCTCTAGCTCCCTCTTGTGGTCTAATTATCCATCAAATGGATGTAAAGATAGCTTTCCTTAACGGGGAGTTGGAAGAGGAAATTTATATGTAACAGTCTGATGGGTTCGTAGTAAAACGTGAAGAGACAAAGGTGTGCAAATTGTTGAAATCCTTGTATGGCCTGAAACAAGCACTGGCATGAGAAATTTGATAGTATTTTGACGTCTGTGGGCTTTGTCATTAATGAGACTGACTGGTGCGTGTACTATCATCATGGTGGGGGTGATAGTGTTATATTATGCTTGTATGTGGATGATATACTCATTATTGGTACGAGCACGAATATAATTTCTGAGGTCATGTCTTTTCTATCAAAGTGTTTTGATATGAAAGATCTGAGAGAAACTAATGTTATTTTGAACATTAAGTTAAATAAAGATGAGAGTGAGATTACTTTAAGTCAATCCCACTATGTTGAGAAAATCTTGAGCCGGTTCGGCTTTATGGATAGCAAGATATCTCCAACACCTCATGATCCTAGCGTGATACTCAGAAAGAACAAAAAGAGTCAAGAGGTCAACTTAAATATTCTCAGATGATCAGTTCACTCATGTACTTAGCGAGCGCAACCCGTTCTGATATCTCGTTTGTTGTGAGCAAACTGAGCAGGTTCATGTCAAACCTGAGTATAGATCATTGACATGCACTTGAAAGGGTTATGCGCTACTTGAGAGGTATAATGTGTTATAGAATTCACTATACTGGGCATCTGGCTATGCCTAAGGGCTATAGTGATTCGAACTAAATCTTTGATGTTGATGAACTCTATACCACGAGTGGATATGTGTTCACTCTAGCTGGTGGTGCTATATCATGGAGGTCTTGCAAACAGACCATTTTGACGAGGTCAACTATGGAAGCAGAACTCACTGCTTTAGAGATAGCAACTGCAGAGGCAAAATGGCTAAGAGAGCTCTTGATGGATTTGTTTGTAGTTGAGAAACCATTGCCGGTAATCCTTATGAACTGTGACAATCAGACGGTGATTGCTAAAGTGACCAGTTCTAAGTATAATTCAAAATCATCAAGACACATCAAGAGACGTTTAAACTCTGTCAGAAAATATGAAACCCCGGAGTTACTACTGTTTTATACATACAAACAGATAAAAATCTGACAGATCTCTTTACGAATAGTCTATCACGTAATGTGATATAAAGTGCATCTAGAAAGATGGGTTTGAGACCCATTGATGTGACACCATAGTAGTAACTCAACCTATGTGATCGGAGATCCCGTGAATTAGGATATGGGAAAACAATCTAGTGGTTCACCGAGGAGAGTACTTCCTATAGACCCTCTCTATGTGAAGATGCACACTTGTACTCTCAAACTGTAAGGCAGGTTGACGATTTGTCTTAATGTGTTTCTGTTGGCTATGTATAGCAAAGATGTCGTCCTACAGGGCAATCTTCAAATAAACACACATATATGAGCTCCGACTGTCTAATGTCGCAGTATGTGAGATTTTGAGTGATCTTTGGAAAGCTCATGAAGAGACCAGGGAGTACGACACATATGCTCCACCCGCGGGGTAGATTACTGGTAGTCATGTATTGGTAATGGTCTTTAGGTGAAGTCGGTTCGCACAAAACTTGCAATTCAAGGCATTTTCCATTGTTTTAGTTGTGATCTGATAAAACTTGAGGATCTAGGCAGAAGTTCAACTTAACAATCTCTGCTGAAAACACTAGTATATCAAACAAGAAACGAGAATGACCTCTCTCCTAATGGCTTTGAGATCTGGTGGGGGATTATTGGAATTAATAGGCTTGGTGCAACATTAAGTCGGAAATAAATCCTAAAAAATTTCAAATGCCCATTAGGACAATAGAGGGTGGTGCTAAATGTTTAGTCTCACGTGGGAAGTAGAAGGTGAGCAATCCCTACATATAAGAGAGGTTGTTCTTCCACTCTTTGGGTAAGAGAGAAGAGAGTAAGAGAGGGGTGGCTCACGCGCGCTTCACCTCCTCCTCCTCCTCCTACCGAGAAGATCGGGCCCTGCGACCTAACGTAGTCATCAACGTCTGCACAGTGGCTGTTCGCCGTCAGATCTACAGCGGTTCGTCCGGCTACAAATCGGTACGCAATATTACTCGTCCTGACTGTCTGACGGTGTTAATTGTTGCTGGTTCTTTTGCGTATTTTTTCGGAATTGTTCAATAAATTGTCTCATATTTTCTAACAATTTGTTCCTTTCAGTGCCAACTAGAGGGACCTAAGACTTTGTCATCTTTAAAGTCGGACACTTCTTTGAGAGATGTGAATTCTTTTTGTTACATACGACACAATCCAAGCTGGCATTGCATACCTCTTGTAAATGTCCGCTACATTTGCAGCGAAAACAATATGCATTTCGTGGCTTCTTTGTTTTCTGTGTTGTGTCCACCGGTGGCTGTTGTGCCTGTGTTGAATTCGATCCTGATGATTGCCCCACTGTCATCTGTGCATGCCTCTCTTTCTGCATATGTGAACCTCCTGAGTACATCCCCTGCTTCTTTGCTAGGCGCCATGTGTACCTTGACTGACCTGATTTGCTCCACCCGGCTGATGGATGATCTTTGCTGATCTCCTCGTCCCGTTGCATGTGTCTCTCTATTAGGAATCGGACCCTGCCGTGCAGGACCAGAGACCGTAGGAGGTCGCGATGCCATCTCGGCGTAAGATGGACGCGTCCTGTTGCCTGTACTAGGTGATATTGCCAGAGGATGCCGTGCCACCCCTGACACAGTCTGGTTTTCACCTGTTTGCAGGTTCTTGCCTGTTGTTGCTTCTCTCCGTTGAATTGAGTTTGATGTTCCTGGCAGCTTGGAAGGGGCTGGTTTTCCTAGTGATGATGCGCCCTTGGGTGGTGAAACCTCCTCTGCTGTGATCTTCTGGATTCCCTGGCTACAAGCTTGCAGATTTGGTGTGCAGGACGCCCCCAGCAACACGTGGTGTGTTACTGCTGGCAGCTGCCCCAGAGAATACCTAGGTCCTATTTAACACAGCTGAAACTTGTTAACACAGCTGAAACTTGTTGAGAAACCAGTTTCTCTCTGACTATTCTGAGAAGCAGCTGTGGGTGAAAGTTAGGTGTTTGAAAGTCTGTTTTTAAATACGATGGTTTTGCTGTTATAGTGGAAAATACCTGAAGTGCCCTTTAGTATTTTCCGGTGTTTATATTTATTAGCTATGAGTAACTTTTTATGTTATATTTTATTTCTCAAGAATACAAACTATTTAATGTTGTGGTCTGTCAACAATATCAAATAATTTTACCTAAACTGTCCAAGTATTGATGACTGAATTGTATACTGACCAAAGAAGCATAGCACATTGGACACACCATACGAAAATAACTGACATGAGTAACAGCCTCAAGAAAATTCCAATAGCGCTATGAAATCCATGGCCGTGAGGAACAAGCTGTGTCAGCTCAGTGATTAAAAATATTCTAAGGACAGGGAACCATCTTAAACATTCTGAAAACCGTCCCTTTCACACACAAATCACCTCTTTCAGAGATTGAAAATATTCTAAAGACAGTGAACCATCTTAAACATTCTGAAAACCACATACAATTACTCTAACGAACAACAAAATGAAAAACAAAAGAGAAATGTACAACTCTTTTTCTTCTCATCTCCTACCAATATATACCAACCATGATAAGCTTAACAAACAACCATACATGATATTCACCTACAATACAGAGCATGAAATCAATTTTTGTCGCCTTCATCTTCACGATTCCAGTTCAGTCTCGAAGATGGATCCCCAGACAGTGAAAGATAAGACCAACAAGTTCTTTCATACTTCCTGAAGAAGCTGCTACCTAACCTTAGATCAATCAATTTATCCAAAATGAAATGTGCTCCCATCAATTATCCAAACCTACAAAACTAACAGATGAAAGTAAATGAGCTAGGATGATAAGTTAAAAGCTAGTAAAATTAAAAGCTCAGTACACTGCAATCCCCCAAATGAGCTAGGATGATAAGTTAAAAGCTAGTAAAACTAAAAGCTCAGTACACTCTGCAATTCCCCAAAGATCTAATCCCCACGAGCCCTAATCCATAGGAATAAAGCCCTTTCAGTAACCTGCCAAAAAAGTAGAGGTTCAGTTTTGTGACTTTTTATGCAAGACTGCAATATATATTGCAGAACACTTCCAACTGAAATAAGCATGCATTAATAACTTCAATTTGGTCACTATTTTTCATTGGATCAATGCAGAGATCTGAGATGAACGGGAACCCTACACATTTCGTGCTCTTGTCAATGAACTGGAACCCTAGACATTGAAATCGCATACTAACAGGCATACTTCCTCAATGAACTGCAACCCTAATCTTGCTACCAAATCACAGCAATCACAGAACGTAATCTTGGTGCCATATAAGAATAATCGATGAAGCTACATGGGCGCAGATCTGCCAGGGCGCATATCAGAAAAATCAATGTAGCAGATCGCAGATGGGGGATCCCATCGGGGGGCCTTACCCACCCTGCCAGGGAGGGGCTCTGCAAGGGCCGCCGAGTGTGGCAGCCTCAGTGGCCGCCGGGGAGGGTCTCTGCCAGGGCCGCCGGGTGGGGCGGCCTCAGCCGTGGCCGCCGGGGAGGCGCTCTGCCAGGGCCGCGGGGTGTAGTGGCCTCAGCCATTGCCGTCGGGGAGGAGGGGCCTCTGGCGGTGGCACGTGTGGCGTGCGCGGCATCGGCCGCTGGTCGACAACGTCGACGGGCAGGAGGCGCGACTGAGGAAGCGAGCAGACGGCGGACAGAATGAGGAAGGAGTTGAGAGGGCAACACTGGGATGGAGTATTTTATATGATTGCAATTGTGGGTAACTTTATTGAAGTTGAGGAGTAGTTTCGTACACCTATTCCGCAGAAGCGGGTAAAAGCTGGTGGAAGACCACTTTGTGGCAAGCTGGCTACTAGTTCATTTTGAGAAGCGATTCTGTGAGAAGTGGAACCAAAAGCTACGCGTTTAGAGATTCGAATACTTAAATTTATTGAGAAACTGATCGAGAAGTTGTACCAAAACAGGGCTCTAATCGGTTGTTTATTCCCTTGTCGGTTGATCATGGGCCTTAGTGAGTTGTTAAGTCTAGAAGATCAGTATAGGGCCATGACTAATCTGGGTCTATCATACCAACCCTTCATGACTCTCTTCTTTATCCAAATCCTGATATCTTTCTATGCCCTTTTTTCCCTATCCTGCCATCTCGCGCCCATTTATCTGTTCTTTGAGTTGTGATGGTAGGAAATCACCTAAAACAGCGACAGATGCTGTTCTAGGGTGTGGTAGTGGACCCCTATAAGGTTGAATCGCAAAACCTTTTCGACGAATCTTATTTGATTCCATGAGAATTTTTTGTGTCTGAGGCTGATCACACTCTGTTTTTTTAAACAAACTAACATTACAAACTGAACTAGTGATAGTCGTAGCATTGCTATGACTCGACTTATCTAGTGAAAGATAAGTTTAGGAAATATTGTTGTGCTAACAGAGTTAGCGATAATCATAGCTTTGACATAAATGGTCATATTTGTACTATGATCCGACCTATTCAGTGTCAGGTCATCTGGAAAAAAAGTTTCTGTCACGATCTGAATTAGCGATAATCATAGCTTTGCCATGATCTGACTTATTTAGTTTGAGATCAGATTGGAATATGTTGTCTGATGCAATGGATGGATAGATTCTCTCGGACCAGCGAGTTCCTTTAGAAAAACTCAATGATGTTCAGGATTCTTCTCTCAAAATTGCTTCAAATCTCGTGTCAAAATGATTCACCTGCACTTTTCAGTTGTATTCAAAATATTGTTCAGTTTAGGCATGCCACTTTTATCTGACATCCGCAATTCAATTTTTTATTAATATACTTTTTCAAAAATAATTTAATATAAATAAACCCCGAATTTGAAAATTTTGAAAACTAATCTAGGTTCGTATGTGCCTCATACGAAATGACACGTGGGTCACGAATTTCGTATGAGGCACATACGATATTGACGTGGTGTGCCACGCTGTCCTCGGGTTCTCGAGGCGGCAGATCTGTTCCCGAGGATGAGGGAATATCGTATGAGCCTCATACGAGATTCGACGCACGAGGGAATTTCGTATGTGGCACATACGAAATTCGCCGAGCTGTGGGACGCACCTGAACCGTCATATGTGTCATGGACAATTTTCGTCCTCTTTAAAACGGCGACGACTTCTTCTTCTCGGCACCCAGCCACGCCGCCGCTCAGCCACCGCGCGCTCGCGCCGCCGCTCAGTCGCGCGACCGCTCCGCTCGGTCGCCGCTCCGCCGCCTCCCTCTCGGACCCGCTCGCCCTTCTCGGTATTTTCTATTCCTTTGTATTTTGTATTTCTCTCTAGTACTATTATGTGTTATTAGGTTTTGTTAGTTATTTTAGTTAGTGATTCCTCTTTATGTATTATTATGTAGTGATTTAGGTAGTGATTCCTCTTTATTTTAGGTATTTTAGGTAGTGATAGTTATGTGTTATTCCTCTTTATGTATTTTAGGTATTTTTCTACATTTTACACTAGTTTTGATAGTTATTTTGGTATTCGTATGTTATTAGGTTCTAATAGTTATAGTTTTTAGATTTATATTCGTATGTTATTTTTAGTTAGTGTTGTTAATTTTAGAAGTAATAATATGTGATAAAGGTTTAGAGTGCACTTCTCTAATTCATATATTATTCGAAATGTAATTTTTAGGTTTGTATTTGTTTTTAGATAATAAGATTGTGAATAAGGCATTCTTAACATGCGATTACTTTTATTTATTTTTATAAATTCCACTAGAAATGTCAGAGAAGTTAGTATTTCGGATATTTTATGGAGAAGGCGCAATAGTTTGTGGCCTTAATGGGATTGATTTGTCTGGTTTCACGTCGTGTGATGGAGGGATAACAAGAGCAATCTTGTTATTAGTGGTGTAGTAAACTGGTTGATGAAAACATTTAACCTTAATGCACAACAACATAAGTTGACAGTGAAAGGAATGATTAATCGCGCAAGAAATGGATTTTATTGAGATTTGATTGTTATTAAGGGAACACAAAATTGGAGAAAATTTGTAAATTTGGTTGTGGAGTGGGGTTGGCCTCTAGTGCTTCTTACGCAAGCAGAAATGAAAGAAGTAGAGATTGCAACGGAAGCTGATGAAGCAAATAGTGTGGAAAATGATGTAGGAATGGAAGAAGCTGGAGAGAACTCAATACATATACAAGCACGTGGTGTGGCAGATGAAGGAGAGCACATCGAGAACATAGTTGACCAAATAAGGATCGAAAATATGGAACACAAAAATGTTCCAGAAAATTGACTCTTCTGATGATGAGAATGAGAATGATAATATTATTCCTGCAGAGTGGAACAATCCAATCCCGAGTAATTTATCAGCTACAGAAAAGTATTAAGGCTTATTCGAATACCATAAGATCAGTTAACACAAGGAGATATTTTTAAAGACAAAGATAGTTTGAAGGATACAGTGAAATATTGGTCTCTGTCTGTGCAGAGATCATTTACAATTTACAAGTCAAGTAAAAAATATTATGATGTGAAATGTGTGTTCTCAAGTTGTCCTTTTCGGGTACATGGTTTCGAGTAGAAGTGGACGAAGCTATGGAGAGTATCAAAAATGATTGATCACACATGCGAGTTGCATGAATTGGAGAAGTGCAATAGTGCTATTACATCGTAGTTAATTGTGAATCACATGTACGCCCGAATTGTGGATAACATTCGGTTTGAACCGAAATCAATAATAAACACTATTGAGGAGGAGTTCAAGTACAACATAAGTTACTCCAAAGCGTGGAAAGCAAAACAAAAGGTGATTGAGCAAAGATTCGGTTCATTTGAAGCTTCTTATGAAAATCTTCCAAAATTAGTGCAGACCATCCAGGAGAGGAATGTTGGTACTTATTATGACATTATGGATGTGCCGAATAGAGATATGCCTGGGAAGTTGTTTCTCCATCGTGCATTTTTTGCATTAGATCAATGTATTATTGCATTCAGACATTGCAGGCCTATCCTCTGCATTGATGGTACTTTTTTAACTAGAAAGTAAAAAGGTCAAATTCTAACAGCTATTGCAGTTGATGGGAATCAATAGGTGTTGCTTGTGGCTTTTGTTTTTGTCGAAAGCGAGAACACTAACAGCTGGTATTGGTTTCTTAGTCGGGTAAAGATGGTCATAGTGCAAGAACATCCTGATGTTTGTTTGATACATGATTGTCATGCTAGATTGCTTAAAGCAATATCTGATTTGAAACATGGTTCCTCCGAGCGTGGACAACAACTTTATTGGACAGACATTCAATCAAGATATTGCATGAGGCATTTAGGCGCTAACTTTTTCAGTCACTTCAAGAACAAACAACTTATAAATTTGTTCAAGATGTTGTGTAGTCAAAATCAAGAGAGGAAGTTTATTGCTCTATGGCAACGTCTATACGAACTGACTACGACACAAGCAGAGGCATCTACAAGTAGAGACAATCCTAATGAAATATCTATTCCAACTGTAGGCTCATCAAGCCGAAACTTCTCGAGTTGGATTCGGCGCGAACCGAAAGAGATGTGTTCTTTGTTATACGACACTAATGGTGCTAGGTATGGCATCATGACAACTAATTTAGCTGAGGTGAGGTCCTTCTTTGACATTACTTCTATTAATTTTTATTTAGTCTTCTATATTTTATACATGCTAATGCAGTGGTACTCAATACAGATATACAATTGGGTGATACGCGGTTTAACAGGATTACCTTTGGTTGCTGTTATCGAGGGCATTTTATATGGGACATGCAAGTACTTTCGTGAGCGCTACGCAACTGCAATTTCAGTAAGGAATGATGTCAATTTGGCTTATTCACCCTACATGTGCAAGTTCATGGATAAGAAGATCCAAAAGGCCGCATTTCATCATGAGCAACCTATTGGAACTGCAGAGCACAAATTTGAAATTCTTTGTAGGGACAAGAATCGTCGTGGTGCTAACCGTGAGAGAGTTGTTCAGCAGTGCATTCTTCGACAGGATGATTGCACGTGCACATGTATGAAGCCACAACTCTTTCATAGGCCTTGTTTTCATGTTATTGCAGCTTGCTCATATACCAAGTTAACACCAAGTAATTACGTATCCTACTACTTCCAGGAAGAGGTTCTTGTGAGTACTTAGAATGCAGAGATATACAGGTTTGCTACTAGTTCGACAATGGTTCACAGAGTGTGATCGCAAAGCTGCAAAGGAGGAACGCGTCGCAGCACAAGCACGAGAGGCTGAGCGAGAACGCATGCGCGAGAGAGCTCGTCGCGAAAAAAGGCCGGTCCAGATGCTTTGTGTAATGGAAAATACTCCCATTGCACTCAGTAGCAACTTGGGTAAACTATGTTCGGCGTTCAATTCAACTAAGGTGTGTTAGGATTAGATCAACGCATCTTAAGTGCGTCGTACACACGCCATTTGTATTACCTATTTTATGTTTTCTTCTAAAAATATGTGTACGTATGTTTTGCCTCATGTACCGTAGTAGTAGAGTGGCAAACAACATGCACATATTTTCGGAACTATGTAATTTTATTTGATGTAACCACCACCGAGCTTTTAAATTTTAGTACAATTAATTCTATAATTTTTGAAACTATGCAATATCGCTATATGATTTTAAAAAATTTGTACCTCCCATTAAACTACTATAAAATATATTCCTAACTTATTTTTATACTCACCAAAACTTACATTACAATAACTTCTATGGACGTTTCTACCAATTATAACTTCAAACGTTTCTAAACAAAAAACCAAAACTGAATAAATTTTACAAATGTGCAGAAATGTGATCGTATTGCCTAATAACATATACAATTACTCTTGTTTCTACATGCTAAACATATACGAAGTTTATTCAATTTAAAACTTCACAATGTATGCTCTATTTTATACTTTCGAAATTTCTACCAATTCGGTCTATAAATTTTTATAAAGTTAAGAGTAAAATCCATTAAGCACAGGATCAAAAATGGGCAACGCACGCATTTCGTACGTGCCTCATACGAAGGTACTGTTCACTTCGTATGAGGCACGTACGAAATGCTTGTGTGCCCATTTGTTACATCGTGGCCAACATCTTCTCCACCGTGGCATGCATCAACTGACGTGACACAAACAAAATGAGCATTTCCTATGAGTCTCATACGAAATTCGAATTTCGTATGTGGCACGTACGACTCTGGGTCATTTTGGCCAAATCATCATTTCGTGTGTTATTTATATTAAATGATTTTTGAAAAGGTATATTAATAAAAAATCTCTGCAATTCCCATTTAGATTCCCCATCTCCATTCTCAGTTTGTACAGAAACCAAACCGGGTGGGAGTGTGAGTCTACGGGGACGATGGTGCTTACTGTCCATGGTTTCATTGGGTCCAGCTTCCGTCAGCTCCATCTGCATATCATCGATGAAATTCAAAAGAACCATATGCCAAAAATACTAACCTTCATGTATGCATAGCGCTGATCCCCTTCATGGTACTGTAACTCTGTCAACCGTAGGGATGAAAACGGACGGATATGAACGGATAAAATGCTTTTCCATATTGATATTCATATAATAATCTCCAAAACGGATTCATATCGGATGTAGCCGAAAACAGATTTGGTACTGAATATGTTAGATGTATCAGAAACGGATTCATCGAATCGGAAATTTATGGGTATCGGACAGACTCAAATATTTATTTTGGAAAAAACATTTCACATATCACATCATTAAATGATAGACAATGAAAGAAATATATAGTTCTCACACATAACAATGTAATTAATATTGCACATATCACATGTAATTAATTTTTTTAAAAAAAACACACATAACTCGTAGTTCATACATATAATTCATAACACATAAGTCATGAGTTGTTACCACAAGTATTTAATGATCTACATTTAAAACCATATGATAATAACTTGATGCATGAGTTCATATTCTTGATTGTGAAATATGCGTAGTTTATGGATTACATAAGCTTCACCCACAACGGAAACCGATATGTGTTACAGTATTGAAGATAAAAAAGTAAAAAAAAAATGGCTTCATCCAAGAGTGGTTGTTTGGTCCAGTGGTTGGACTCCAACCTTGCATGCATTGGATTTTATTCCCAATTCTTGAAAACCTTTTTATGGCTGGGCAATAAGGATTTTCATATTTCGGTTTGGGCCAGACCTTCGGTCAAATGGGCCAAAAAATGATTCGGATATTATTCGGATTTAGATTCGGATATATCCGACAAAATACGGATATCCGACCACTCAGACGGATAATAAGGCGTACCATTTCTGATCCGATATCCGAATTCAAATATCCAAATCCAATCCATATCCAATTAAGATCCGACAAAAACGAATATGGACCGGATATTTTCGGATCCGGTACTCGGACGGATCGGAAAATACCCGATCCGCTTTCATCTCTAGTCAACCGATCTATTCTATTGGTCTTGATCTGATTCCAACTGTTTTCCCAACAGATTGCCAGGTGTCCCAGCTCTTTGTTAGCCTGGATGCTCAACCACTGGAGATTTCCAATACTCACTTGTTTCTCCTATTCTGCTACTTCACAATCAAATTAGCAGGGATCCCATCGCATCACCCGCAGGATGAGGTTGCCGACGTTGATCTGCCTTTCTGTCCCGCAATCACCAGAGATCAGCAACCAGGAGGCTGAGATCTCCAGGGAATCGCCTCTCCACGAAACTCGCCCTTTCAAACCCCTCTTTTCCGCAAAGCATTCGCCAATGTCAGCATCCGGAAGGCCCTGGAAAGGGGGGACTCTTTCCAATGTTACGAATCAAAGTGTGTGGTGAATCTAGGACTCCCCATATTGACTAAACTGCAGAAGCAGATCTTACTGAAGCAGAGCAGGTGTCTTTGATTGAGGTGTGCTGCCTGAACTTAGTGGCCCAAGTTATGATGGATTACATGGTGCAGGGTCAAAGCTACGTGATGGAGACCGCGTGCAGTCGCAGCGCCACACGTTTGCAAGAGAATACAGAGCCACCTGAACTAGCTGACTGCATCAAGTTGTTGGAATTCTTTATTGCTGGTCGTTTCCAAGCTTTATCTTAGGGTGCGTTTAGTTCGTGGGACCAAATGGGATGGAATGGAATAAATCCATTTTTAATAGTGTTTGGTTTAGGAACAAGTGGGATAAAGTCCTCCCTAAACAAGAATATTCTGTGCAGATGCGGGACGAAATCGACTGGATGGATCTGTCCCAACTGAACGCCATCACATGTTTGTCGCCCTCCTCTCACGTTCGGCCTTCATCGCCACCTTGTCAATGCTCTGCACCGCTCCTCCGTCTCGACTATCGACTCCTCCGTGACGCGTCGCTAGCCACCTCTACGATGAAGCTGAGGGCCCTTCGCAAAGAAGCCGAGGGCAAACCCGCCTGCGAGGCTCGCCGCCTGCACAACCTCGGGTCGCATTTGCTCTGACGCCGCGCGCTCCTGCAGCGTCTTGCTCGCCTGGTGCCTCGTCGTCAATGCCACTTGCTTCTACAATGATGGCTCGCTTGGTGCCTCGTCGTCAGTGCTGTGCTGACCATGCTAATATGTGTCTGATGCTAATCACCGGCGGCTGCTCCTCTCTTCCACCTCTGCTTCATTTGTCGGGCGTTCTGGTCAGACTTCTGAACTGATGAGGCCCTCAGCTTGTACTGTATATACATAGTGTTGCTCTGAGTTGAATGGCTTAGCTAATGACCACTTATCAGATTATGTATTGTAGATGTTCGATAAAATGCTTAAGGTCGACCAGCTAACGGAGCAGCTAACGGACATTAGGCACCGTTCATTCCATCCCTCTTCATCCTTCCAATCAAACAAAAAATAGGAATGATCTCATGATATACATCAAAATTGGTTCGGCGAAGGGTGGCCCGATCTTCACGACAGGAGGTTCACGAACAAGATAACTTATTGTAGAAACATCACGGATAATTAGCTTTATACCTGACCAAGGTTGGATGTGACCAAGCGACGGGGAGAGAGACACCGAAACCGCGAAGACTTCGACTCGATCTCCGAACGACCGCAGAACCACAACCGGAGCTAATCAACACAAGATGGGGCAGCCGTACTGGAACCCGCAGAGCACAAATTAGTGGATCTCAGAGAGATCTCTCCACAAGTTCAAGAAGAACAAGAAAGAACATGGGTTGAGTAAGACACTCAAGCAGCTCGGCTGCAAATATCACTGGAATAATCTTAATTCATCAAAAAGTCCTTCTTGGCTTACAAAAGAGGGGTATTTATACCAACAACTAGTCTAAAAATAGATGTGAACTAAAAAAGCCACGTGGGAAGGTGGAAGGCCAACTGGCTTGATCATTCATGCAATGGTCATCAATTTCCCGCATGTCTTCTGGCCTTTTGAGTGGTCTTCAGTGTTTTAATCATAACTCCACCTAGGGACATCCAAAAGACATGGGACCAGATGCGTTGGAAAGATAATTTGATAACCTTTCACACAATGTGTAGCATGCTTCACGAAATATTGTAGAGTGATACAGTTTCTCACGGAAACTTGGATATCATGCTGACTGTTGATCTTCTGAACAGTCTGCACCAAAAGCACTCGACTGCCAAGCTGGGAGATCTAAAGCACTCGACACTTAGTGGCATTAAAAGTTGACTTCAACACCTTTCCAACAAGTACTCATAGACCTTCACAACTTCTATAAATTAAGAGATATGATTGTTTCTTCATGACAGTTCTGCCAGGCCGAATTGGTTTGACGTAGTTCTCCTCTCTGGTTCAGTCTTGGCGTGTACTTGTCATCCTCCTTGGTGAACCTGAGTAATAGAAACATGTATGATTTAGGAAGTATATAATTCTTATTAATAAATGGAATTTCACAAAGTAGCGCGTGCACCTCTTGTTGTAGCTGTTTAGCTCGGCTACGAGTAATTGGTCCATCGAAAACATGAGCTGGTGCAGCTTGACTTGATGATTGTTCCATCTTGCTTGATGTAGTCGGTATACTTGATGGTGTGGTCGGCGTGGGCATATCATCCTCCCCCCCTTGAAAAAGAGTCGTCCTCGACTCTTCCAATCCAAAGAATGGAGAGAGGTCGGACACATTGAAACTGGTACTTACACCATAAGTACTTGGCAGATCAATTTCATAAGTGTTGTCGTTGATCTTGCGCAGAACTTTGAATGGTCCGTCAGCCTGGGGTTGCAACTTGTTCTTGCGCAGCTCTAGAAAACGATCCTTTTGAAGGTGCACCCAAACCAAGTCCCCTGGTTCGAACAACACCTTCCTGCGACCCTTGTTAGCATTCTTCTCATACTTCTTGGTCATATTTTCAATATTGGCCCGAGCCCTATCATGAATGTTCTTGACAAATTCAGCTCGCTTGCTTGCATCGAAGTTCACACGTTCCTGCATGGGTAAAGACAAAAGATCTATGGGAACAGTGGGTGTAAATCCATATACAATTTCAAATAGACAAAATCTAGTGGTTGAGTGTATTGCCCTATTGTATGCAAACTCAACATGTGGCAAGCTTTCTTCCCATAGTTTCAGGTTCTTCTTAAGGACAGCTCGGAGCAACATTGATAGTGTTCGATTCACAACTTCAGTTTGGCCGTCTGTTTGCAAATGACATGTTGTGGAGAACAACAATCTTGTCCCAAGTTTGCCCCACAATGTCTTCCAAAAGTAGCTCAAGAACTTGGTGTCACGATCCGACACAATGGTACGTGGCATTCCATGTAGTCGCACGATTTCCCTGAAAAATAATTCAGCAATACGGGAAGCATCGTCGCTCTTGTGGCAAGGAATAAAATGTGCCATTTTGCTGAAACGATCAACCACGACAAAAATTGAATCCCTTCCCCCTTTGGTCTGTGGTAACCCAAGAAAAAAATCCATTGAAATATCCTCCCAAGGTGCATTAGGAATAGGAAGGGGAGACCATGTGGGTTCAGACGAGACTTAGCTTTGTGGCAGTTTTTGCAGCGAAGAACATGTCTCTCTACATATCGTTGCATTTTTGGCCAAAAGAAATGGTCAGCCAGCACTTGCTCCGTCTTCTTGGCTCCAAAATGGCCCATAAGTCCACCTGCATGAGCTTCCTGCACGAGTAAAAGTCGAACAGAGCAATCTGGAATACAAAGTTTGTTAGTGCAAAATAAAAATCCATCATGCACATGATACTTTTCCCATCCTTTGCCATTACAACACTTGGCATATGGTTCAATAAAGTACGAATCAGTGGCATATAATTCCTTTATACTTTCCAATCCGAGAATTTTAGCATCAAGTTGTGTGAGCAAAGCATGACGTCGAGATAAAGCATCAGCTACAATATTGTCTTGACCTTTCTTATATTTGACAATATAAGGAATGGACTCAATAAATTCACTCGACTTAGCATGTCATTTATTCAGTTTTAGTTGTCCCTTAATATGTTTCAATGATTCATGGTCTGAATGTATTATAAATTCTTTAGGATAAAGGTAGTGTTGCCAAGTTTCCAAACTCCGAACGAGAGCATATAATTCTTTATCATAAACTGAATAATTCAAAGTCGGACCACTTAGCTTTTCACTAAAGAATGCAATTGGTCTCTTTTCTTGTATCAGCACGCCTCCAATCCCAACTCCACTTGCATCACATTCAATTTCAAATGTCTTGTTGAAATCTGGAAGTGCAAGGACTGGGGATGTTGTGAGCTTCCTCTTTAATTCTTCAAAAGCCTTTTGTTGTGCTTCTCCCCATTTGAAAGGTACGTCTTTCTTGGTCAGCTCATTGATTGCAGCAGCGATCGTGCTGAAATCTTTCACGAAGCACCGGTAGAAACCAACAAGTCCAAGGAAGCTTCTCACTTGGCTCATGTTCTGTGGGGGCCTCCATTCGTGTACAACCTTGACTTTCTCAACATCCACCTCCACGCCTTGTCCTGAAACAACAAAACCAAAGAAAACTACCTTGTCGGTGCAGAAGGTGCACTTCTCAAGGTTAGCGTACAATTTTTGTTTACGCAGGACAACAAGTACGCTCTGGATATGTGCAACATGTTCTTCAAGAGTCTTGTTGTAGATTAGGATGTCATCAAAATAAACCACAACAAATTTACCAATGAAAGTTCTAAGCACATGATTCATTAATCGCATAAATGTACTAGGTGCATTGGTTAAACCGAAGGGCATCACTAACCATTCATACAATCCAAATTTTGTTTTAAAGGCTGTTTTCCACTCATCTCCTTCTTTCATATGAATCTGATGATAGTCACTTCTTAAATCAATTTTAGTGAAAAAAATTAGCACCACTAAGTTCATCAAGCATATCATCTAAGTGAGGAATGGGATGCCTATATCTTACTGTGATGTTGTTAATTGCGCGGCAATCCACACATAGTCTCTAAGACCCATCTTTCTTAGGTACTAAAAGAACAGGGACAACACAAGGGGAAAGACTTTCCTGTACATACCCTTTTTTCATCAATTCCTCCACTTGTCGCTGAATTTCTTTTGCCTCCTCTGGGTTGGTGCGGTATGCAACCATGTTCGGAAGTGACGCACCAGGAACCAAGTCAATTTGATGCTCGATCCCTCTCTTGGGTGGCAGTCCTAGTGGTACTTCGTCCGGAAAGACATCTTCATATTCCTGCAAGACATTCAAAAGAGTACTCGGTAGGGTAGAGGGTAAGGCATTAGTAGAAAGAAAAGTGTCCTTGTACATAAGTACAAAGAACATGGCATCGGGTTCACTCAATGCTTTGATACCCCCCTTCCTAGCCATCATTACTAAAACCTCTTTTCCCGGTTTCTGGGTTCCTTGCAGCTGCGGGGTTTGATTTGGCTGTGGACACTCTTCCTTACTATTTTTGTGGCTCACTCGCATGTGGTGCTCGCTCTCGCGCTGTTTCTTCCTGATATCATCCTTAAAAATTTCCTCCGGTGTCAAAGGAAGAAAGGAAATTCGTTCTCCTTTGTACACAAAAGACAGCTTGTTGGTCCTTCCAAAAATTTGGACATCACGATCATATAGCCATGGTCGACCGAGCAGAAGCTCGCAGGCTTGCATAGGCACCACGTCGCACTCCACATGATCATTGTATTTACCAACAGAGAATGGTACAGTCACAGTATGACTGACACATAGCGCACCACAATCATTAAGCCACTGCATCTTGTATGGACTTGGATGACGCCGTGGTTTCAGTTCCAATCTGTCCACCAATTCTTGGCTAGCAATATTGTTGCAGCTGCCATTATCAACGATGATGTGACACACCTTATCTTTGATTAGTCCACGGGTATGGAACAAATTATGTCGCTGCCCATTGTCTTCCTTTTCTGCTGTTACACTAAGCACTCGTAGAGAAATAAAGCAATTATGTTCTCCTTCTTCAGGCTGGATCTCATTCCCTTCATCCTCAATTTCTTCATCACATATTTGTCCAGCATCTTCCAGATCACTCTCGGATTCCCATTCACCTTTCTCATTTAACAACATGGTCCTCTTGCTTGGGCATTGGGCAGCAATGTGCCCACGGTCCTGGCATTTATGGCATACAATTTCTCTGCTTCGGGAAGAAGATGTAGCTCCCGAGACATTGCTATGGGCTGCTGAACTTGCAGCGGGTCGCTGCTGAGTTGTTGGTGATGACACGGTGGAGGCTGCCATCTTCGATGGAACAAATGATTGAGAAGACTTGGCTGCAACCCCTAGAGATTGTCCACCACCATAGGAAGTACTTGACTGCTGTTTGCGCCATGGGGAAGCAATAGAATAACTGCCATAAGATTTTCCACGTGACTCTTGCTGAATCTTTTTCTCTGTTCGCATAGCTTGATTAACAAGATCCTGCAATGTACGATATGGAAACATCTCCACAAAACCAGAAATTTCTTCATTAAGACCTCCTAGAAATCTTGCCATTGTTGACTCTGCATCTTCTCTTATTCCCGCCCGCACCAACAACAACTCCATCTCCTTGAAATACTCATCAACTAATCTCTTCCCTTGCTTTAACATTTGCAACCGGTTCCTGAGATCACGTTGATAGCTAGATGACACGAATCGCCTTCTCATCACTTGCTTCATCTCCTCCCATGTATTGATATATCCACATCCCAAATCACGTTGATTCTCCTGCACTTGGTTCCACCAAGTGAGAGCGTATCCAGAGAATTCCACCGAAGCAAGATTCACAGGGCGCTGAGCCGAAAGATTATATACTCGAAATATTTGATCACACTGCTCAGCCCATTCAAGAAATTCATCAGGATTCTCCTTTCCAGTAAACATTGGAATACTCAATTTGACACGAGCGATGTTATTTGGGTTGTCATGAGGACGTCGACCACGATGGTATTCCCTTTCTTCAAAATCAGCAGGCCGGCAATGATGACGCCGATCAAACCTGCCTTCTTGACCGAAAGGATTTTCATCATCATGAGATCCTTCTTCGTGATCTTGATATTCAAACTCTTCGTCTTCAAAATGTACGCGGCGACCATCAGCATTGCGCCTATGTGCACGACGCCCACCATGGTAATTATTAAAATCAGCATGGCGACCACCACCAGATCCGTCAGGGCCATGTCCGAAGCGATTGAATCCATGGCTGAAACCAGAATTATCATCGCTGGACTCCTCTCGATGACGATCCTCTTGATCACGACATGCTCGACGTCCTCCAGCCGCAGGAAGACGCTCATCGAGGAGCCTGCCCATGGCCTCCATGAGTGAATCAGCCATGCGACACATCTCATCCCGTGAGGCAGGGGGTTCCCTATCACCATGGTGTCCACCATGAACACTTGAATCTGAGTCTGCCATGTTAGGAGCAGCAAGAAAAAAAAGAAATATATATGTGGACACACTCAATCTCACCTCTTACTTACCCAAATTCTTGCCCGATCTCAAGAACTGTGATGGTGCTAGTGTGACAACTTCAACGGAGGTGGTAAAGAGGCCGTACGGAGTACAAATCGAAAGTCCCGGTTCAGGTTTTTAGTGGAGCTATAGGTGGCTGAACAAGGAGGGCTACGGTACTGCCAATCAAGTGAAAAAAGATGTGCTCAAAAGATAATTTTTTTTGCTGCTATCAAGATTACCACCAACTTGGATATGAAAACTGAAAATTTCAACACCCAACCGTAACACAAAATTCTTCAGAATCTTTTCACTTGTGCTCTTTTTTTTACTGTATTCTTTTTTTTATAACACTAACAGGGGTGCTGATTACAAAAGATATAGGTAAACGATGGTGACGAGCAACTGGAAGAACACAAACACAAGATGACAGTACCGTCAAAAGGGCTATAGGTATTTTTTTAGGCTTTGGACTATAGGACAAACAAATATATGTAAAAGATAAACACAGGGATGAATATGTGGATGGTAAAAACTGTAACAGATTGAAAAAGGGTGGGAGGGTGGGTGATAAAAAGAATGAACCTACCGTGACAACGACAGCTCTGATACCACATGATATACATCAAAATTGGTTCGGCGAAGGGTGGCCCGATCTTCACGATAGGAGGTTCACGAACAAGATAACTTGCTGTAGAAACAACACGGATAACTAGCTTTATACCTGACCAAGGTTGGATGCGACCAAGCGACAGGGAGAGAGACACCGAAACCGCGAAGACTTCGACTCGATCTCCGAACGACCGCGGAACCACAACCGGAGTTAATCCACACAAGACGGGGCAGCCGTACTGGAACCCGCAGAGCACAAATTAGTGGATCTCAGAGAGATCTCTCCACAAGTTCAAGAAGAACAAGAAAGAACAAGGGTTGAGTAAGACACTCAAGCAGCTCAGCTGCAAATATCACTGGAATAATCTTAATTCATCAAAAAGTCCTTCTTGGCTTACAAAAGAGGGGTATTTATAACAACAACTAGTCTAAAAATAGATGTGAACTAAAAAAGCCACGTGGGAAGGTGGAAGGCCAACTGGCTTGATCATTCATGCAATGGTCATCAATTTCCCGCATGTCTTCTGCCCTTTTGAGTGGTCTTCAGTGTTTTAATCATAACTCCACCTAGGGACATCCAAAAGACATGAGACCAGATGCGTTGGAAAGATAATTTGATAACTTTTCACACAATGTGTAGCATGCTTCACGAAATATTGTAGAGTGATACAGTTTCTTATGGAAACTTGGATATCAGGCTGATTGTTGATCTTCTGAACAGTCTGCACCAAAAGCACTCGGCTGCCAAGCTGGGAGCTCTAAAGCACTCGACACTTAGTGGCATTAAAAGTTGACTTCAACACCTTTCCAACAAGTACTCATGAACTTTCACAGCTTCTATGAATCAAGAGATATGATTGTTTCTTCATGACAGTTTTGTCAGGCCGAACTGGTTCGACGTAGTTCTCCTCTCTGGTTCAGTCTTGGCGTGTCCTTGTCATCCTCCTTGGTGAACCTAAGTAATAAAAAAAATATACGATTTAGGAAGTATATAATTCTCATTAATAAATGGAATTTCACAAAGTAGCGTGTGCACCTCTTGTTGTAGCTGTTTAGCTCGCTACGAGTAATTGGTCCATCGAAAACATGAGCTGGTGCAGCTTGACTTGATGATTGTTCCATCTTGGTTGATGTAGTCAGTATACTTGATGGTGTGGTCGGCATGGACATATCATCTAATCCCGCTAAACAAACATCAAAATGGAATCATCCAATTTCTAAAAATTGAGATAGATCCATTATATCCTTCTTCGTCCTCATACCAAACACAGCTTTAGAGTATCTGGTGTTCCGCTCTGATTTTCTAACCAGGAATACTAAATAAATTGTTGCAACCATACCAACAACGGTCACCGAGTGGTCGATGGCCGTGAGGGAGAGCCGGAGGGTCGAGAGCGGTGAGCTCGGCGACGGCGGGCACCATGAAGAGCGCAACGGGGGATCTTCAGCTTCCATGGCGGCTCGGCGCATCGCCACTGCAGGTAGCGGCCGCACTGCTACTGCTAGCGCCGCCGCGAATTTGGCCATCGGACAGCCAAGGGTGATGAGCTTTTGGGTGGTCTTGTGGCGCGAACGCCCCTTGGTGCCCAAACTGTGTGACATGTGGCAGTGGATTTATCCTCTGTTAAGGGAAATGAGGGCATGCGGCTCGTTACAAATTACTTCTGTAAAAAATATTGTGGTTTCACAATTCAAATTCAAAAGGGTAACGACAAGGTCGGAGGACCACTCAAACAAGAGAAGACCTCCAGTCATGGGATGGATCAAGAACTTGTAATGGATCGTTGAGGCTTGCTTGTACTTATGTTTTAAAAGACATTTTGAGTGACTCCACATTGTAGCGTGTCCAAGTATTTTCTTTCCTGTCAAATAATTAAGGATTGCTTGTAAAGCACTAGTGTTCGAGAGATCGACACCTGGATTATATGAAAAGGCAAGAATGCAAAGACACCTTTTGACGAGGATGATGCATCTTCAGTGCAACAGCGCTTCACAAATCACAACGTAGTAGTAGTATATAAAATGAGCGAGCGAGCGCGACTCAGGCAAACCCGGCATGGCAAGCAACAAGCATATATAGATACAGCAACTAGAATCTAGAAATAAGAGAGGAAGAGGCAACCGCCGACGGTACGAGATGGGCAACTCTCTCTCCTCGCTCGTCAGGGATCGCGGCCGGTCGCCGTCGGGTACCCATGGGCCATCCCAGGGCGCGGCGCGTCGTTGTCCGGGACGCCTGCGAAGTGGCCGCCCGTCGCCGCGGCGCCAGTCTGCGCGGCGTCAGTGACCCCTGCCTCCGTGGCGGAAGAGACCGGCGCCGCTCTATGGAGGAGGTGCGCTCCCGGCAGCGTGGGCTGGTGCACCGCGGCGGTGGCGCGCTCCATGGTAGCGGCGTTCCGGCGCATGGCGTCCTGCTTGACGGCCTCCACCTCGCGGACGCGCTCCTGCATCCGCGCGTCCGCCGCGGCCTTCTCGGCGGGATCGTGCGCCCGCGCCTTGGCCACCTTCTCCTGCACCACGGCCTTGCTCTTCTCCTTGCCCGCCCACGCCGACGCGCCCAGGTTCGCCGCAGCCTCCTTGGCGGACTCCACCGCGCTCGCGCTCTTCCCGCCCTGCATCACCTTCTCTTTCTTCTCTACTGCTTCTTGTCTCCCTCCTCTCTCCAACGGCTAGTAGGCTGAAATAAGCGCGAGAGAAGAATCAGCTGCCATCTCCTTTTCGGATGAGGATTCACTGACTTAATTAGTGGTCACTGACATGTAAACCCGACCCCACATGTCAGCTGACTTAATTAGTGGTCACTGACATGTAAACCCGACCCCATATGTCAGTGATCCTGTCCCTCCTTTTCCGGTTTTCCGACAGGATAGAATCAGACGAACGGTTGTAGGAACGCGTGACGTGTACGTAGACATGGTATTTTATATTCCAAACGTTGAGCACGTGTACATGGACGTGCCCCTCTTCCGGCACACGTGTCGCCCTCCGGAGGATTACATGTTCAGTTCTTAACTAGTTGTATGCACACGTATCTCCTGAAGACGAATATGGTACAGCAAGACAAATTTTCCGGTCACTCTGCCTAGCTTTTCCAGGTTGCAGAACATTTGATTTCCTCGAAAAAAAGTGACGGAAAGTTACAAAGATTGATAATACCCAATTCAAACAAACAATTTCCTTTATTTCCTGAGCTTACGCCTAACAAGCATAGGCGAATTCGCTTCATTCCTACTCCGTCCTAAAATAAAATATTATCACTTTATAGTTTGATCATTTTTGAACTACAAAACGACAATTTTTTAGAACGAAGGGAGAGCTTCTTATTTCGTAGCTTATATATAAGCCCAGAAAAGCAGAAACAAGGAATCGATTTCATCCATCCCAAAAATCAGACCTCAAGCCATAATAGTTGACAACCTTGCTTGGACATTCACAGACTACTCGCCCGCCCGCCGGTACCTATCTGGGCCGCGTAATGCTTATGTGGACAGAGTAGGGCTGTCAAGTGCGAGCCCCATCGTGTTGAGCCCATTGTCAACGTAAATAGTTGAGCCAGTGATCGCTGACGCCAACGGCGATACTAAGAATGCGGCAGTGTTCCCAACTTCATCTGTTACAGGAGATTATCGTTTTTTTTTCTTTTAGAAAAAGAGGTGAAAAACAGATGTCATGTGTCAAAAAGAAAAGAGGACCAAATGTTACCAGCCGAGAGCTCCTTTTGCAGCGGCGCGTTGACGTATGAGTACTCTATCATCTTCTCGATGAATCCAATAGCTTTCGCTGCTCGACTTCCCAATGGACCTAAAAAGACGAATCGACTAAGACTGTCCACACCGGTGCTACTGTAAATTTAGAATAAATGCTGAAAAAGTAGGAGAATAGTATATAGAGTAGAGTATAGAATAACGAGTGCGGATAGCCTAAATGACCAACATTGCACAAGAACACAAAGGCGGCTAAGTTATGGAAAAGCTTGATGATGCCCCAAACAAAAAACAACAACAATCAACATGCTTCATATCTACAATAAAGATGCAAGTTTGCACTTCTTTGTTAGTTTTGTGTAGAAGTGATGTTTTTGGATGAAAAATTTAGTTCCGCAAGGTTTATAAAACAGGACTTATTTATTTCCCACGTAGAAGAGAAGAAACAATGTACCTGCTGATATGGTGTTCACTCTGATTTTGCCTTTTCGGCCTGCTTCATAAGCAAGAACCTGAACTCGAAAAAGGCTCCCAAGTAAATACACGCAGAGGGAAGCACCATTAGACATCAAAATGTAAGATATGCAACATCACATAGATAAGGGCATACTCTTGTATCACTCTCAAGTGCTGCTTTGGCTGAACTCATGCCACCACCATACCTACAAAACAATCACCAGAACAATCTTCAGTAATGAACTAATGATAGCTCATAACTCTGCGAATAGTACCATTAGAGAACATTTACCCAGGAATTATCCTTTCAGAAGCTATGTAGGTCAAAGAGATACTAGCACCTCCTGCAAATCGTTGAAATCATAAATGTATGCGCAGAAAAAATCTGATCTTACACAAGACAAATAATTTTGATTCCACAAGCACATTTGATGGAAAATTTGGCCTATCTGTATTACAAACCAAACTGAAGTGTGATAATCATGACATGTCTCACGCGTGGTCTCAACAGTGAACCTAATTCCTTTCCCTTACGTGTGGTGTGCTTGAGGAAATAAAAACTTGTTAAGCAGGTGCGACAGCATAATGTCGGCATAGATTATTGAGACAACAACCTAACAACACCCATGTTTCATAGAAAGCACAAGGTAAATTTGCTGCTGGCTTACAACAATGAGGAGGCTGGCAGTGAAAGAAAGTACAAATAATAGTATAATAATATGAATAAACTGGGACAGTGTCATAGGACAAGAAGAAATCATTGCAGGAACCAAAGAGATATACAATAAATGTAGCATATAAGATAAAGAATATTACCTGGATTCATTAGGGGAAGAAAGTGTTGAAGTAAGGATACAAAAGAGTAACTAGATGCTGATATCGCAGCAAGATAACCTTTTCTTGATGTCTCCAGCAGAGGCTTTGTTACCTTTTGACATGAAAAGAAAAGGAAAATGTAAACATGAAGCTCAGCAACTACTTTGAAGAAGATAATGAAGACTAACCTCAGGACCATTGGCAAGGGAGTGCACAAGGATATCAATGCTGCCAAAATCATTCTTAACAGTTTCAGCAACTTCCTACCAGATGTAAGGCAAATGGGATCAATCACTGGATAACAAGAATTTTGCAGCGCAGGATTTACCAGAGGAAATACATTGCAGCTAACCTTAACAGTCCAATTCGAGGCACCAGCGTATCTTTTGTTTGCTTTAACCTACACAGCGATAAACTTATAAAGCAAGTAGAGAAACAGATAAACAAAACATCATAAACCCTCAGCATTACATCTTCAGGAACATCCTCTAGGGTGTCATAAACTGCATCGAGTGGATATATTTTAGCTATCTCCATAAGAGATCCATCAGGCAGCCTGCATCAAATGCTAGTTCATGTCAGATGTATTCTGCAAGAAATACCGAAGTAAAATATTTACTAAAACTCATATCGACCAGACGAACATACTTCCGTGATTCGTCGAACTTTCCACGTCTCAAGCTTGTCTCAAATATGTTCAATGCCTGTAGAAGTTAGATAAAATTGAGATGACTATTCACCAGAATACCCAGACAGATAAATGCTATGACTCGTGAAAGAGACTGACATACAGGCACCCATGTACCAACAAGAATCTCAGCACCCGCTGCAGCAAGAGCCTTAGCAATTGCCCAACCATAACCATTATCATCAGCAATTCCAGCTATAAAAGCTCTTTTACCTGAAAGTGCAAGATAATTGATAACTGGAGTTAGATAGATAATCTATTTTGTTAGAAAATTAAACTAATCAGTTATTGTATTTCTATCTCTCAATATTCACTGTGCAACTTAAAAATCCAGAAGCAATTCTTGTTTTAAGAAACCTACTTAATCCATGTTACCTCCCACTAATAAGAAACATATTCAAACTACTAGTGTGTAATATATCAGCATATATTTAAAAACAAAACACAATATATAAATATTGTTCTGACCAGTATTTTTTTTAGTATTGTAGTTTCAATTCCTAGTAGCAATTGATTTGAATGTCCATCTTCAAGATCTTGCGGATAATTATGGAATGTATTAAAAGTTGCGAACGTAAACTGTTTTGATCCTTTCCCTATCTTCTCAACTTTAAGCATTCCATTTCCCTTGTTTTTCTTAGCTTTACAGATGTCACAACCCTTGTTAAGGGTGTGGATGTTCTTGTTGCAAGCTCGTAGGTGATAAGGGTGGCTTGCTGGTACTAGCCAAACCCTCCTCCTGGCCGCTGCTGCTGCAGCGCCGAAGGTCAGGGCAGGGGATATCCGGATATGTGAGATAAAATCTCTCTTTTCTTCTCAAACTACGGTTTATTATTGATGGGGATCTGTGGTTTATATAACCTGGCCGATGTACAGACCCTGGTGTCCAAAACAGACTCTGATTTGACTCCAAAACAGACTCTGACTCAACTACAGACTCTGACTTGACTCCAAAATAGACTCTGACTTAACTAAATCTGTTAGTAACAGATTTTCAACCAAATGGGACTATCAAACTGAACTCTTATCTCTAAAAATAATCTGATTTTCTATATTTAAACTCCTAATCTGGCCAGGACTCTTTGACCCGTGACATCTCTCCACTCCTTACGAAAGGCTCGTCCTCGAGCTTGACTATGGACCTTCATCTTTTTCTTTTTTGAGCACAAACTGCAGGGGAAGCCCCCGCAGCACATATATTGATAGTATGAATTAGGTAAGTACATAAAGTAGCCCCGATACAATTTTGGATGCTAGTCTAAAAGTGGTTTCCTAAGGTTGAAAACCAAATTACAGACTGTCCAGGAATTCCTGCACTATATTCCTATCTAAATATTGGAAGCGGCTGAGTTGAGATCTGATGGAGGTCTTGAAACAATCCTTCCATCCTTGAACCGTGGGCTGTGAACCCCTGAATATCCATGCATTTCTTTGCTTCCAAATCTCCCATGCTGCTGTTGCGAAGATTTCCATAAAACAGGGTAAAGTCTAACTCTGCTTTGCTCTTTCAGTGGTATCAAAAAGTAGAGGTCATTTTCCAAGATGCCTAACATATTCCAGCAACTTACACTGAACGAACATAGGAAAATTAAATGATATGTTAGTTCTTACGTGTTTGCGTCGCATAGCACGCTTGAATAGTCATCTCCTTCAATAGTAAGATTTTTCCTTTTTAGAATATTGCGTGAGTTGAGACGATCCGTGAAAAGCAGCCAGACAAACACCTTGATCTTTCTCAGAACTTTGGACTTCCAAATCCAATTGAATGGCGGCGGTGGGTGTATGTGGTCAAAGTAAGCTCTGTACCCTTTCCTTGTGCAGTATGTTGCTGTCCCAATTCCTTTCCATAAGTCATTGTGGTGACCCCTGGTGTGAACCTCCTCCATCATGAGGTTGAGCTGGTGTAGCTCGGCTGCCGCTTCAACTGACAGAGGTGTGAAGAAGTTCTGTGGCACTTCAAGTAGCGGATTAAACTGCGCGAAGGCTATGTTTGGAGTTTTTGCGAAGGTGAAGAGTCTAGGAAGGTCTTGTCTTAGCATATGGCCCTCTCATTCATCGTGCCAAAGAGTTACGGTGTCCCACCTCCCAATCCTGACTTCCACTTGTTTTCTAAAGTCACCCCATGTGCTGAGAACGTCCCTCCACCAAAAGGAGCCCCTTCCCGTGGTGCGATGTGGTGGTTTGCCTGTAGCGCAGTGAGCGTTGAGTATAAGATGCACCCATGGAATATCTTGCTTGTTGTATATTTTGTATAGAAATTTCCCCAGTAACGCTCTGTTCATCCGCCTTAGGCATTTGAGACCTAGCCCCCCTTTCTCTAAAGGAGTCGTCACCTTTTCCCAAGCAACTAGTGCTTTGCCCTTTCCGGCCACATTCGAGCCCCTCCAGAGGCACAACTTGTGTGCTTTGTCCAGTGCTTGCAGCACCCGACCATTAAGTTTCAGCGTGCACATTGCATAAATGGAATGGAGGATATGATGCTATTTACCAGAGTGCACCTGCCGCCCATGGACAGCCATGTTGCAGACGATGTCAACCTCCTGTCCACTTTCGTGATCAGTTGTGTAAAGTCTTCCGCCTCTGGTCTGAACAGTCCCATTGGTAGCCTCAAATAAGTGAATAGAAATGCCCCTAACTGACAGCCCAAAGTCTCAGCCATGAGGATAGCTTGCTCTTCATTGATATTTACTGGCATGATGAACGATTTTCCCCAGTTAACCTTTAGTCACGTGGCTCCCCCAATGGCACGCAATAAGCTTTTTTAGAAAGAACAGCTCTCTTTGCGAAGCTTTCATGACCATTATGGTGTCATCCACGTATTGAACCACCGGCAATTTTATGTGTGCCGGTTGTTGTAGAGGTATGGACAGCAGCCCTTGCTCAGCTGCTTTATTGATGGAAATTTGAATAAACTCAGCCCCGAGGACAAAGAGGAGAGGAGAAAGTGGATCTCCTTGACGAACACCACGTTTGCACATAAAGTTTTTTCTTGGCACACCATTCAGTAAGACCACATACGTTGCAGTAGAAAGTATGTCCTCAATCCATTGATCCGGAAATCCCATGGCACAAAGCATCAATAATAGATAATTATGTTCTACCATGTCAAATGCTTTCTCGAAATCCAACTTCAATACCACAATGTCCTTTTTTGATGTTTTGCACTGATGCAGATACTCATATGCCCAAGCCATGCAATCTTGTATTGTCCTGTTTCTTATGAAGCCGTATTGATTTTTGTGAATAATGGTGGTGATAACATTTTGGAGTCTTAGAGACATTACTTTGGTGATCAGCTTCATAGTAGAGTTTAGAAGTGATATAGGTCTGTACTCCTTGACTGTTGTGGCGTTGCCTATCTTGGGCAGCAGTACAATGTAGGAGTTATTCAACGGCTGTAGACTGACTGTGTTGTTGAAAAAGTCCGAGCACAGCTCATATATGTCATGTTTAATAATGTGCCAGCAGGATTTGTAAAAGTTAGAGTTGAACCCATCAGGACCTAGAGATTTATCTCCAGGCATTTCTTTCAGTGCTTGATCGATTTCATTTGTACTGACTGGATTGCACAAATGATCTAGATTCGGATGCTCTTGTAGCATAGCTCGCAACTGAGGCCAGGGTTGAATTGGCTCTGACTGCCTCAGTCTGTCATTAAACTCCTTCCACATGATGTTAGCGTTCTCATTGTGGTCCAACATTTCTGTGCTTTCTGAATCATGAATAATTGTGATCGTGTTGCGTCTGTATCTCTTTGTCGCTACAGCCAAAAAGAACTTAGTTGGTTCATCTCCTAACTTGGTCCATCTTGCCGTGTATCGTTGCTTCCTGTATTCATTTTTGTTTTGCAGAAGTGTTTCGATCAGTGTTGTCCAGGCGTCGCCTAGCGTCCAGTCGGTGGCGGGAGGACGCCAGGAGCTCTCGCCTCGCCTGGCCGCCGGAGTCCGCCGCCGCCGCCGCCGCTGCAGTAGCCCGCCGCACGCCTCCGCCGCCTGCCTCCGCCGCCCGCTGCAGGCCACCGCCGCCGTCGCAGGCCTCCGCTGCCGCCATTACCGGCCTCCGCCGCCGCCGGCCGCCACCACCTTGAGCGTGTGGAGAGAGAGAGAGAGAGGAGTGAGATGAAAAGGTAGGGTTTTGGTCTGGAGGTTGTTCTATAAAAGGGCTAGATCTATTTTGAACCGTCCGATCTGAAATGAGGCAGATCTGACCGTTGAAATGAGGCTCGGCCCAAAATGACCATGGCCAACGTCTTCTTCTCCAGCCGCCCGCGCCCGCTGCCGCCTCCGCTGCCACCCGCGCCCACCGCCTCCACCCTCCGCTGCCGTCCGCACCCGCCGCCTCTGCCCTCCGCCACCGTTCGCGCCCGCCGCCTCCGCCCTCCGCCGCCGCCCGCGCCCGCCGCCGCCCCTGGCAGCACCGCCTGGGCGTCCCGACGCTCCTCGGGCGCCTAGACGTCCAGGCGCCAATTCACAACCTTGGTTCCGGTATGTGAGATTTAATGAGATCTTTGAACCTTTTTTCTTGAACAAAAAGTCCTCTCTGTTCTTCCAGCTTATCAACCACCAATAATATGCCATTGCATTTCCTAATGAGCATAGATAAGTTCTCAATGTTTTTGCTCCAATATTTCAGTTTGTACCTAAGCCATTTGAGCTTTGCAGAGATCTGTCTTGCACTATTCATAATTGGCAAAGGTTGTTCCTAAGATTCTTGCACCAATGTTAGGAACCGTGGATGTTGAAGCCAATAGTTCTCGAATCTAAAGCATTGCGCTTTTGGAATGGTTGTGACAATCTGTACTACACATGGTATGTGATCAAAGATGTCTCTTGCCAATGGTAGCGAAATGGTATTGGGAAATTCAATTGTTCATTGTAAAGAAGTGAAGCACCAGTCCAATTGCTCCATCAATGGTGAGTCTTGCATATTGCTCCACGCGTAGTTCCTACCTTTTAGCGGAATCTCAATCAGACCAAGGTGCTGAATAATGTTGTTAAATGTTTGCATGTCAGCAAAGTTTGCACCTGGCCTGTTTTTGTCTTCACTACTCCTATAAAAGTTGAAATCACCAACTATCATGCACATGTCCTCTGGTTGAAAAGTTATATCCAGCAGCCATTGAGTGAATTCATATCTTTGTGGCCCATGGCAAGGGCCACAGACAGTAATCAAGTGCCATTTAGTCTCATTTTGTAAAGAGGTGAATTGTACTACAATGGCATAATCCAGCAGTTGAATGACTTGTCCCTGCAAGGTGGTTCCATTTCAGGCCATTAAGATCCCCCCCTTGCTCCCCTAGATGGAGAGAATGCGAATTTGTTGAATCTTCGAGGTGCAATTTTCTCGATAAGAGACATGTCAATCACTTCCTTCTTTGTTTCTGAATACAGAAGATGTTACAGTCCACGGACTCCTCAATTTTGAACCTGACCGTTGTCGAAGTGTTTTTGCGACACTTCCCCAGACCTGCTAAGAAGCAGCCCGCGGAGGTTCGTATTTAGGCAGGGGCGAATTCTCTGGATCTATGAGCTAGATGAACACAAAGAATTTACGTGGTTCGGACCGCCGAGAAGCGTAATACCCTACATCCACAGGAGGTTGTGTTGTATTGTGTGTACTCAGCCCATAGTGAGCATGAGCGGCGTATGAGCGAGATGTGAGACAGGTTTTTTCCCTGTCTAAGTCGGTGGCTGCCCGGTCCTTTTATATGCCAAGGGTCGGCAGCTTACATTATGACCGGGGTCCGACAGATGGCCCCGGGTTAATTAGTCATGAAAGTGCATTAACGTACCTTGATGACACATTAATAGATCTTGATGGTGCACTAACGTGTTCTGATGATATTTTAATGAGTCTTGATGGGTCTTCATCGTGCACTAAGGTGTCTTAGATGACATATTAATGGTGTCTCCAAGCCGCGTCTTGATAACGTACTAATGCTATCTTGAGTGCACACGCCGTCTTCATGAACCGTGGGACGTGTGGCAGCACCGGACCTCTACTCAGTGGGGAGGCTAGGCCCGGAGCAGCGGGACGCGCGGCAGCACCGGACCTCTCCTTAGCGGGGAAGTTAGGTCCGGAGCTGCGGAGCACGTGGCAGCACCGAAGCCACCCTTGGAAGGGAAGCGGGTCCGAAGCTATGGGACACATGACAGCACCAGAGCCACCCTTAGTACGGAGGCAGGTCCGGAGCTGCGGGACACGTGGTAGCTTCTTAGTACTTCCCCTCTTGGGAGGTGGAAACGAGCAACTTGTCTTCCTTGTATGCGGGGGTACCCGGTCTGCATGGGTATCGATAGTGGCCCCCGGGTCCACATTGGGAGAGGCGACGATCCCGTAGGTGGGGCCACTATCATCAATGCTAAGAACGTCGATGGCGAGCCCCCCTGAGAGGTGTCGGTGTCGGAGCTTGAGGTCCGACGACGGAGCTTGGTGAAGGTGCGGCCCCTACCTGGCGCGCCAAATGTCGAAGAAGGGATGAAGTCCTGCACAAGACTAATAGCAGAAAGAGTAATAGTGCTTATAGGTTACAATCTTTCTGCCCTCACTTTTGTTGTGGCTTACGGTCCTTAGTCGGGCTATGTAGACTGAGTAATTCAGTGTGATGGTATTTGGGTACTGGTTGCCGCCTCACCCAAGAACGTGTTTTTTCTGGACCCGCCTTACTTTGACGCAATACCAGAATAGGTAGAGTGGCGTACTTAGGATGCTGGACCAGGCTAAGTCTATAGCCGACTCTGGACCTGTCATTGGCATTTGTTTTCAGGCGAGTAGGCTATTCAGTGGGCACGAGATCCCAAATGAGAAAACTACTCGAAATACTCAAACACATCACAGGTACTACAAGTTGTCTGTCTGCAGCAGGATAGCACAACTCCCACTGTGGGCAAACATAAAGATGTAACAGAGCGAAAAAGGGAACAATATGCATAATATTTAAGCATAATTGTATGAGCATGGTGACAGTATCTGGATTTTGGTTATTGCTTTGACCAGGAGCATGTGCCTTTCAGTCTTTGGTACTGAACCGCAGTGCTGGGAAGGAAGAGTGCGCTGGCTTAGGGTCACAGGACACGACTTTGGGCGCAAGACCAGGCTAAGCAAACTGCACAATCTTGACCTCCTACGGACATTGGTCTTTCGGGAAACGTTCGACCCCCAGTACTCAGCCCCAACATTGGAAAGGTAGAGTGTGCATACTTAGGATGTAGGACCAGGCTAAGCAGACAGCGCACTCCAGACCCTCTATTGGCATTAGCCTTTCATGGGAGTGATCGTTCATCACCATGGGACTTCGAGCAAAAAAATAACCAAGGAGACCAGATACGTCACAGGTATCTGGTGGCGTCCTTGTTGCCATGGTCGCAGGTAGTCGTCATGTGGTGACGGAAGTAGCCATGAGGCAAAGTGTACAGGTTTAGGGTCACAGGGCACCGACTTAGGGTGCAAGACTAGACTAAACAGGTTGTACACTTTGGACCTCCCACTAGTGGTGGTGGCGGTAGAAAGTCGTCGAGTGGTGACAGCAGTAGCCACCGGAACACAAAGCGTGTGTCCGCCGGGACAGCCAGCTATGGAGCGGGAAGTGGCGACGTCCTCCCTGCTCCCTTCATGGCGGGACGGTCGAGAGGAGCCAGTGATGGACTGAGGGTTCACCATCGTGGTGAGGCTCGTAAATCCAAAAAGTGCCCCCCTACCTGGAGCGCCAAATGTCGAAGCGTTTTTGCGACAATTCCCCCGGACCTGCTAAGGAGCAGCCCGCAGAGGTTCGTATTTAGGCAGAGGGCGAATTCTCTGGATCTACGAGCTAGATGAACACAAAGGATTTACGTGGTTCGGGACGCCGGGAGGTGTAATACCCTACATCCACGGGGGGGGGGGGGGGGGGGTGTTGTGTGTACTCAGCCCATAGTGAGTGTGAGCGACGTATGAGCGAGATGTGAGAGAGGTTTTTTTCCATGTCTAAGTCGATGGTTGCCTGGTTCATTTATATGCCAACGGCTGACAGCTTACATTATGACCGGGACCTGACAAGTGGCTCCGAGTTAATTAGTCATGAAAGCGCATTAACGTGCCTTGATGACACATTAATGGATCTTGATGGTGCACTAACGTGTTCTGATGACATGTTACTCGGTCTTGATGGGTCTTCATGGTGCATTAAGGTGTCTTGATGACACATTACTGGTGTCTTGAAGCCGCGTTCTTGATGACGTACTAATGCTGTCTTGAGTGCACACGTCGTCTTCATGAACCGTGGGACGTGTGTCAGCACCGGACCTCTCCTCAGCGGGGAGGCTGGATCCGGAGCTGCGGGACGCGTGGCAGCACCGGACCTCTCCTGAGTCTCCTCAGCGAGGAGTTAGGTCCGGAGCTGTGGAGCATGTGGCAGCATCGGAGCAACCCTTGGCAGGGAGGCAGGTCCAGAACTACGGGACACGTGACAGCACCAGAGCCACCTTTAGTAGGGAGGCAGGTCCGGAGTTGCGGGACATGTGGTAGCTTCTGGGTACTTTCCCTCTTGGTAGGTGGAAACCATCGTCTTGTCTTCCTTGTATGCGAGGGTACCCGGTCTTCAGGGTATCAACAACTGCCCTAAGTTTGCTTGCATCATTAATGCCTCTTATGTTCCAATTAAGAATGTTCCAGATTCTTGTATTGGTGTCTGCCATTAATCAAACTTTTGAGTTGTATGTTGTAATTCCATGGCTCCAAGAGTCCAAAAATATGAGTGTTATTTGACCTGAGGGTTTTGTTGTTGAGCACGTGTTTGCAGGTGGGCATCTTTGATAATAGTGTGACAAGATAGCAGGTGATTCTTCATGAAAAGACGGGATATTATTGGATTATCAGTGTTGAAGTCCTCAACTTTTGAACGTTTTGTGTCAAAACGCAGCAGCATGGCATAAATATCTATCAAACTAGCATGAGCAAGAGCCCACAAAGCTGGAACATTGTCTTTATTGCAAAGACTAATACAAGCAGGGCTAGCAATATTATAAGAATTAGACAAGGCATGAATACTGCCAGTATATAGCTTAGTATACCAGACGGCAGGAAAGACTCCAGAGGCTCTCAACCTTGCCCTGCCGACTAAAAGCATTTAATTACACTGTTTGTGCTTGATCATATAGTGTGGCTCATAATAGGAATTCCAGCTGCCTTGATTTGCACTGGAAATAACATGAGGGACGACCCTCGCAGTGGAGTGAAGAAGAGAAATGAAGCCCACGTAAGAGAAAGGTGTGCCCATAGTTATTAAGGCGGTAAGGCGCGAGGCGACGCCTTAGTACTCCCTCTATATCTATTCATTTGTCTTTAGAACAGATTTCTTTAGTTCATTTTCAGTGCATTTGGTTGGTTGAAAACAACAATTATTAGAGAACAGAGGGAACAATATATAAAATTGAAAAAATAGAAGCTGGAGGGCACATGGGGCATATTTGCAGCCCACCAGGCCCAATAATAGAACCATAAAACGCCCTCCTTCCAACAGCGTTCGATCCACCCGCGTTTACAGCCACCAGCGCGCCCTGCGTGCGGCGTGCCCGCCACCGCCACCCACGCCCGCCCCCCCTCTGGATCCGCGAGGGAGATCCGCCACGTCCGGAGTGGTAGACCGCCGCCTCAACGATCGATCCGCCGCGCCTCAGCCTACTCCCTCCGCTAGCATTCGGCGCGTCCACAGCAAGATCTCCGCCGGGGGGCACCCGATCTGCATCGGCACACCGGCCTCCTGTCAAAGTAGGTTGCTTCCGCCGCCTTGTCTACTCCCGCCGTCGTCGCTTTTCCCCGCTTCCGCCGACGTGGTGTCGCCTTACTCAGGATCCTAAGGCGACAGGACGCCTTGAGTTCTCTAACGCCTAAGCGACGCCTTAATAAATATGGGTGTGCCCCCGAGCGGTATGCATCGTGAGATGTCTGCAGCAATGAACAATAACTCGCCTGATCCCTTATGTATTTGTGCCCACAATTGATGTCCAGATTGCTGACATAACACAAATAATTGAAACCGTGGGCACGTGCACCATTAAGCTTTAGAAAGCTAAGCTTTACATTCATCACTAACATACCACCTCCCAACAAAGTTTGTACAACAAAATAGCAAGGAGAGTCCCAAAGCCCTGATTCTAAACTTAGTCTTACATCATCACTGCCATACAACCTCCCGGCATAGTCTGTACAACAAAATAGCAAGGAGAGTTCCAAAGTCTTGACATTTGTTTGCCACAGTCCAGTTGCATCCCCTTCCTGGCTCCTTTGCCTCCCTCTGCTGCATATCTTACAACAAAATAACGCAGAGTCTTTGATCTTCCCAGAAATTTCCTCCCTGGAAACAGCCCCTCAAAATGCTTTTGTACTTCCATTTAAACAAGTCTCACCAGCTGTGAGCTCCCCACGCCACATCATCTTGCTGATCATGTTGTGCCATCAGAAGCCCTACGCGCGCCACGTCAAGCGGCACGCCACACTCATTGACAGCTATGTCCTGCAATGTTTGGACGTGAATTTCAGGCTATGTCTTGAAGCTGAGAGATAGAAGGAAACTTAATTGGTCCTGGGAATTGTTGATTACCCGCGAGAGTAGGAGGATCCTGCGGGACCGATTCCACCACATGTTCCACTTGCTGTGTGATGGCAGCCTGATGATCATCAGCCACCCTAGTCTGATGTCCATGAAGAAGTTGTCTGATCCTTGAGCTTCTATGCAGTGAGTCCCAGTCCACCGGTGCCTTCCCTTTTGATTTACGGCTGACAGGAGTGCTGGAGGGTCCAGCTCCCATGTCGCCTTTGGACGCCGGAGACTCGATAAGCTTGGCACCCTTTCCTTTGTCCTCATACCTGATGATATTGGGTGTCCTGCGAGTGCAGACTCGGCCAAAACGTCGAGTTCCTTCGTTGTCCTCTTTTTTGATCAGTGTTGTCGGTGTTCCTTCTGGTTGGAGTTCTTCTATTCTCACTGATGATCTTCTGGCAGATCCCGGTGAGGCATCTTCAGGCAGGTCAGTACTCTGCACTTGACCACTTGGTTCCTGCATTTGGGCATTCCACCATGCCGAAGAAGGTTGAGGGAAAGCAGCCTGAAGCATGCGCCTAAGGCCAGATGAATCAAATGGTTGTAGCCAAGCCGGCTGCTGCGTCTGGTCACCTGATCTCCCTAGCGAGAGTATAGGAACCCCATGGAGAATTGGCTGTGCAACATGCCCTTGAACAGTATCGTCCAAGGTCCCCAAGCGAGCTGCCATTGATGCATGGTGTGGCCCATCTGAAACAGCAGGCAGTTCATGCTGAGGGGCATGTGGCCATGGTTGCCACCCCCAATTCTGACCAAGGTGGTTGTGCATAGGTTCTCCCTGTCCTCCCAGAGCATCCCAATGAGGATCACCTTGCGCATTGCCATGCTGGGGAACCACCTGTTCTTCATCTTGCTCCACCTGAGGTTGGTGCAATTCTTGTGCCGGGTGGGGATTCCCATCATCTGGTGGAAGTTCTTCAATCTGCAGATTAGCTGATGGGGACATCTAGCTCAATATGTAAACCGGGCATGTCCATGACCAGGAGTGGTCGTCTCTACCACCTTGTCTCATCACCAGACTTCTTGGAATTGATCTTGCATCATTGTATAAGCACTTGACAAGTATGTACCCCAGATCTCTTGGAATGTTGTGCCAGTGAAGGAGCTTTCCAAAGACTGAGACAGCAAGATCAATGGCCTCTATGGTGCGCTAATCGATCGGGTAACCTAAGATCAAGAACCATCCCATGCGACTAAAATCCCTTGTCCTCCGATTGATTCCAAAGTCATGCCTAGTGAAAGTGATCCTTACATCCTCCACCTCGATGGGTTCTCCCATAAGCAAAGCATCACAGTAGAAAGTGGTCTCCATTGACATCAACGAAATCCCAAGAGGAGTGAGGCAAGAAGATCTCACCGGCATTCCCAACACTTGTATGATGTGGTCGCAAATCTGGATCCTATATTTGTCATACTCCTCTTCCAGAAGCACCTCTTCCGCATCCACTGCAATCACATATTCCTCATGCATCGAGTGATGGATGGCCGGCGGATGCACAGTCGATCTTGGAACTCCTTCCGGTCCGCCATCTCCGATTTCCATGTGGTTTGGAACGAACAGGTTAGGATCAATGGCAAAGTTTGCCATTGTAGAGGGGAGTGGAAGAGTGATGAGAGCCTTGGAGTGTTCGCCGGCTAGGTGTTTATTGGTGGTGTGAAGAGCGTTCCCATATGTTCCACGAGTCCATCTGGGCTCTTATGTGGCTTTGCGCCAATTTGTTTAGCTTTTACCCTCCACATCCTCCGGTCCCTATATTTTTTGAAGCAGTCCCTCTTAATGTGATCATAACCATAGCACTGCTTAAAGCGGACTTCATTGTTGCACTGAAATTTTAAGTGGGCCGGACTGAGACATTGGTAGCAAAGCTTTGGAGAAATCGGTTGTAGCGCCCCATTTAATGTGTGGTAAAACTGAGTGTGTTGCATGCACTCGAGTTCCTGAGCAGGCGTGTCGAGACTGCTTGAGGTAAGCAGGGTGGAGTGAATTTTGTTTCGATTGCCGCCCCTATCACTGAAGTGACCTGGCTTTGAATTGGTTCTCTGCATGTCTAGGCCTCCGGCGGACACCTCAGTAGAAGCACCAATGCGAGCTCCCTTGACTTCCACGTCAACCGAGTTGTAGGCTTCGTAGGCAAGACTAATAGAGGGACTAGCCAGAGACTGATGTCGCAATGAATTAATGAGCCGCTGCCTACTAGAGCCTGAGTACGTGGCCTCGCTCGGGCCACCCGCGTTTGAGCGCGACGCGAGGGCGAAAAACCCTGTAGTACCGAACAGCGACGAGGAACTCATCGCCGCCGGCGAGGGCCAGTTCCCGACTAGGTTCTGGGAACAAAGCTTCAGCCTAAGCCCGAAAGAGGATGAAGCAGGACGATCGAGAGCACAAAAGATTTTCTCAACCCAAATGCGCTCAGCAGAAGATTTAGAATCCCGAATCATCAAGGCAGAATCTTTTCTTTGTGCTTTTCCTTCATAAATTTTCTGGACGCGACAATCGTCCAAGAGTCTTGTTGCTCCTGCTCCCAATCCCGCCACTCCTTGATCCAATTCGGGCCTCCGTTGCGCCATAGGTGGAAGTAGACGTCAAAAGTAGAGGTAATCACCCTCCTCAAGGAAGTGACCAGAAGTCCGACAGCTTTGTTGGCTACCGAAAACCTGAAAGTGCGCGCTTGCAACTGCCGCACATGGAAACCGCCCGGTGTTCCTCCTAGAATGGAGAACAGGGCCCTTCCGACGTCGAGCACAGTGAGCCGAAAAGTGCATCGCCTGAAGACGGCGATGAGAAGGAACGAACCATGGGCAGAGGAGCTTGGATGATGAACTGATGATCGAAATCGCGCCAACACCTCTGCTTGGAACCTCTTGCCTGGTCTAAGGTCCCACTGCTCCCTCCCTGCCGCCGGCCTTGAGCCCATTGCCGGCGAGAGAGGTCTTCGCGAACCACGAGAGTTAGCGCCACCATCATCATATACAAGAGCAGGATTGAAAAGCCATGGACAATACTTCTTATACTCCATAGAAAACCTTTCATCACAATTAAAGCATAAACCTTTTGCTCTATGTTTGTTAGATTTCCGGTACTAATCTCTCATTTATTCCTCTGGTGGTCCAAGGGATATATAGCCTATTACCGATAAGATTCCTCCCTAAATACGAATTAGACTCTTTAAACTACTATTAACTCGACTTAGAACTCTATCTCAAACACTCCTCTCGGATTTGCACCCCCCTAATCTCTATTATCTCCTACAAAACGTGATTAACTAAAAAATCACCCCCCTTAACCACGTTTTCTAGGACACACTCACACTAATGTAGGATGAAAACACGCATTTGATCCTACACACACTTAGGATGGACGTTACACCTCTAGGATGGTCACTTCATCCTGCACACACTAAGGGATGGGCTCTACATCACCCGAGATGTGCACTACATCCCAGATACGAATTTGGGTTTGACACTACAACCCGGGTTGGGCACTACACTTCTGAGGTGGACACTTCACCTCGAGGATGAACACATCATCCTGCACGACTTTAGGACGAACACATCATCCCGAGCACAAATTCCAGTGGGATGAACACATCATCCCGAACACTCAGCACGAACATCTTGATCTTGACTTCCAGCCTGTGTTGACTGCTCGACCCAGTTGCTCCCCTGGTTCTTCCATGCGGCAGTTCCTCTCCGTAGACGCTACTTCTTGTGGCTGCGCTAGCTGCTGATGACCAGCACGCTGTTGTCTTCCACCTCCACCTGGTACGGTCCTCCCGTCCCAAGTCTTCCCATGTGCCTTCGTGGGCCCACCATGTCAGGGTCATCCGTGAAGTCCCTGGATTAAACTCGCGCCCGCCAACACCTGACCCAACGCACAGAAGTTTGCCAGTTTCCCGTGCTTGGTTACGCGCGCTCGGCCCGTCGCAGCCTTCCCACCCGAGCCCGCACCCAATTTCCGTGCACTTATCTGTTGATTCGCGCTGAAGATTTTGTCCCCGAGCAAAATTCCCGCGCCCGCGCGCCAACTCCAGCCTACATATTCCCGCCGTCTTGTGCGCACCTCTAGTCTTTTCCACGCGCAAGCGCGACTCCCTCAACGCGATATGCTCCAATCGCTGGGACCCGCCTGCATGACCCTCTCGCCACTCTGCACGTCAATCTCCACCAACGCGGAGCTGCACCGGGACCCACACTGGTTTGCCGGAGCTCGACCGCCTCGCACTAGATCCACCTCAATCCGACGCATCAGCTCTGCCCCGCCTATGGATTTTCCACGCAACCCTAGCGCCTCCACCGGAGCCCCCTTGAGCCGCGCCTGATCAGACCTCTTTATTCGCTCTTCCTCTCGCCACCCCCAGAATAAGATCTCCCTGAGGCAACAACCAAAATCTCTTTTCTAGGCTCTGATTAACAATTGTTAGATTCCCGGTACTAATCTCTTGTTTATTCCTCTGATAGTCCTAGGTATATATAGCCTATTACAGATAAGACTCCTCCCTAAATATGAATTGGACTCTTTAAACTAATCTTAACTCGACTTAGGACTATCTCAAACACTCCTCCCGGATTTGCACACCCCCTAATCTCTATTATCTCCTACAAAATGTGATTAACTCAACAATGTTTAGTAATCTCTTCTTTGGTTAACACTTTGACACGTATAGGAGCTCCGGTGGCCTCTGTTTTCTCTTGGAAAGTCATCTGCAGACATGCTGATTGTGTCTCCTTTTTTGAATCAATGTGCTGTGACGTTCAAAAGCACGTGCAAGACTCATAGCTTCATCTTATGTGGCAGGTTTTTGAAGCCCCACATCATTCCTTAGTGGCTCTTGTAGTCCAGCTGTGAAGAAGTTTATTGCATGAGAGTCTTTCATAGAATCGCAACGACACAAGAGCTGCAAGAATTTTTATTGGTACTCAGTCACTGAGCTTTCTTGGCTCAATTTTGCTAGCTTTCCAATTGCATTAGATCTAAGTGGAGGACCAAAATGCTAATTGACCAAAGAGGTGAATTATTCCCCGCTTGGTTCCCATGATCTCTTGCAAGTCTATAGTACCAAAGATTTGTTGCACCTTCAAGATGTAGTAAAGCATACCAGACCTTGTCCTCTTTTTGAATTTCTTGTCCCCTGAAAAATTGTTGGCACTTGTTCAACCAAGGTAGAGGATCAACCGAGCCATCATATATAGCTAAGCGGACCATGTGGAGCTGTTGTGGAAATCGACACCGTTGTCTTGATTCTTCCTCATGGCGCCACCTATTTCCTCTAGCATATTTGCCCCTATGGCCGCCCGCGCCTGAGTCAGGGTCACCATCCGAATCTCCACCTCCACCTCCTCCCTGTTTCTTCTCTTTTTCATGTGTGGCCATCTCTTCATTGGTAGACTGGTCTCCATTATCTCCACTGATCTTCTTGCTGTTGTTGGATTCTCCTCTTTTGGTACTTCAATAGATGGCTTGTCTTTGGCATCTTGGGACTTTTCTTCAGATTTTGTACCATTGTCGTGCTCCAAGCGCGAGATGGCAATGTTGTGAGCAACAAGTTGTTCTTTGACGTCGTGAAGATCAGCCTTGATCGATGGAAGGGAATCCAATTGATTCATCTGTGTGGTGAGGTCAGTGACCATTGTGAAGAGCTTCCCGATTTGATCTTGTAGCACTTCAAAACGTTTGTCGTTCTTGTCGGCCACTGCTGACTGCTGATACTAAATTGTCACAACCCATGTTAAGGGTGCGGCTGTTATATAGAAAAGTTCCTAGTGGACAGCATAGTTCTTCATGGCAAACATTCCAAGTAAAATTGAAGTGAAGATCTCTCGGTGAATAGCATGAAATATGCAAACAAATGCAATAGACTGATGGATATGCATAAACATAACAGAGGAAGAAGTCAATTGTATACTACAAAATAATTAGCAGAAAATTACGAAACAAACAATTGATTCAATAAGCCTAAAGTATTTAATAGTTCCTACTCTTCTTCACTGAAAGAGATTTTGGCAATAAAAATTGAAGTTCATTTTTATCAGAGTACAACATGAGATACACAGAAACAAATATGACTGACTGAATGATATGTGTAATTTTCACACACGCACAACCAATCGTTACATTACCAAAAAATATACAGCTATGTCAAGGAGGACATATTAGAACACGAACCCAATATAGAAATTATATATATATATATATATATGTATGTATATACTTCTTTTTGTTACTTCCGGAACCGAACAAATAGAATTCTGGTTCATCTTACCTCTGAGATCAATTGGCAGTCCTTGTGTACCACTTTGTGACATTGCCCTGACCGCAAACCTCTTATGGCCTGACGAAATAAGTGGACGTGCTGATGGGGTTCCAGCACAGGTGGCAAAACCAGTTCTGGTACTAAGCGCCCTTCCAAATACCGGCACTGCTGAGGTTGGCCCAAAAATTTGTTTGCAAACTGGTATGCTAGGGCGCATGGCCAGCATGTGCAATCCAGAAGCCGCAGATGCACCCATTGCCCTTCATGTAGAAAAACAGATGAATTTAGTGAACAATGTGAACATAGTACCATAAACTGTATCAACTGACAGCACTTACGAAGCATAAATTTAAGTATGAGTGCTTGTCTAGTCATAAAAGTCGAGCTCAACCCATCACAATGGTGCAAGTTGCTTAGCTGTTTATTTTTATCGCAAATCTAATCAGAACCTACTGTAATGTGATCGGCCTAACGAGCACTGTAAACTTTGGCTCACTTTGAGCCCCTTCTATAAAATTAACGCGCACAGCTTTTTTTAGTTTCAAATAGAAGAAGTAAAAGCTGAACCCTTCATCAATCCACAGCTAAACACAAATTGTCCACGTACAGTGCAAACTTCATGACTGAAGCAATGCAATTCATTAACCTCGCGAAATGGGCCCATACGATTATATGAATTGTTCCAACATTACCTGCCTTTCCGCACCAGCATAAAGCTAGAAACAATTAGTACTACATAACACGAACGTATTAACGTAATGAAAGGTGTCTACTGTCCAACGGCACGGACCACACTGTTCTTTCATTGAAAAACAAGACACCGCTCCGCACACTGCCGTAAAACCAAATCTACAATTTGCAGACGACCTTGCGGCCTGACCCAAGATGAACCAGAGGTGGCAGCATCCTCCATACACGAACTCGCCCGTTTCAAATCTCATCAGCCATTGACCCCGTGAAATTGGCTGCATTGCGCCCCTCCGGACCCTCCAAAATACCGCAATAGTAGCATCAGACTCGCCCCCAAGGAGAAGAAGCGCCTGACCTTCGGTCGTCGTTGTCAGCTTTGAATGAGTAATGCTTGTAGGATTGGATCTAGGGAGCGGCCTCCCGAGCCCGGCTGGCGGCGCTGGATTAGAACTGCGGCGAGGGAAAATGGGGAGGGGTTGGTTTCGATGAGGCTCGGGGGAGACAAGGTTTTAGCATTGTTTCCGTTTCGTTGGGTTGGCTGGGCTGGATCTGGATGAGCACCCGGGCAGGCCTAGTTTGACAATTTTTTAAGGGGGCGATTAGAATGATGCTCTCCGGACAGGCCTAGTTTGACAATTTTTTAAGGGGACGATTAGAATGCAATTAGCAATTTGGTGTAATAGTGAAAAAATAAATTTGAATATAATTTTTATCCAATAGTTACTGCATTTTTACACTTAAATCTCTCCATCTAATAATCGTGTAAAAAATAAATTTGAATCATACGATCTCCATCTAATGGTTAATGTATTTTTACATTTAAAATCATACACTTAAATCATTAGATAGAGATCGTGTGGTTCAAATTTAATTTTTACACGATTACACCAAAGTGTTGATTGCATTATAGTTGTTCCCTTTTTTAGACGTTCATGTGTAAACACACCCACTATCTATTCACATATGTCTACACACTCACACATAACCTGTCATACAACTACACACGACTTGTAAGAACACGTCTTTCAAAAGATCAACGGAATCCTTCGGAAACCAATACCGGGACGTTGAACCATTGTGTCTTCACACGTGAGAGGTATATGAAATTATTTAGCAACAAGTCCCAATGAGACATCAGAAGTTCGCTTCCAGGAATCAAAGGCGGGCGGATGCACTCTCCACTCAAACTGTCGCACGCTCCGCCTCGTTTGACAATTGGAGAAGGGACAATGCATCAATATTTTTTAATTGATTTTATTCATTTAATATAAACAACCACCGGTTTCTGTTTTTTAACGAAAGTAGACACTATCGTATGGTTATTAGACGATAGGATGGCGTAAATGTAGTGGGACATCTTATCCTCCTTTAGCTGATGATAGGATGCAACGTGACAACTACATCAATCTATCGTCTGGCTACCAAACCATAGGATATCATGTGATGATGTCGGAGACCCATGGTGGACCCAAATCATCGGCTCATGAGCTGTTATACCGGACGATAATTTCTCATTAAATGCTTAGGGCGACAACGGAGCCTAAAAGCTGTGTGCCCCACCGCTGTCGGCGTTTCAGAAACCTACTAGTAAATTTGTATTGAATTACATTTGTCTTCGTATGACTAGCTGCAAAGATAAGAAATTTATCTTGATTTGGGCAAAAAAGGCTCTACGTTCAGATGGAGTACATCCATGATCTTTGTTAGCTTAAAAGATGAGAGAACAGATTACACGCGAGCCTTGCTCGAGTATATGAACTCTAAAAGAGTAAAAATATCTATGAAAGTAAAATGTAAGCGAAAACGCACACAGACGCGTGAAAAGTAAGGTACGAACGCAAGTGTGTCAAAAGAAAAGTGAATAAAGGAAACGTGTAAGGTAAAATGTGTATAGTAACGCGAATACAGAGTGAATTCACTTCCCTTGCAGAAGGCATTGGGAGTTCTTGTATAGGGGAGCTAGGTGGTTCTATCTAACCAACATTCCTCATAGTGCGGCCAAATTTATAGTGTTCGTCCTAAGCATCCGGTCTGTCCAGGGTGCGAAAGCTTTAATCTTCAGTTTTGACTTCTTCTTGGTCTCCAAGGAACCATATTATGGGTGATGTCAGTATCCGGTGTACCGGGTACCCCATGATACCGCAAGAAGTGCAAGAGAGTTCTACCTGTCAGAGTTGAAAGTTTCCTCAGGTCCCACGTGTCACACGACACTGGACCCGTCTCCCTCATATGGGTAGCTCCGGGACTGCCACATGTAATGTAACACCGGAGCTGAACTCCCAACATAGGGAAGCTCCGCTGTTGACATGTGTATAATGATCTCGGACCTAACCCCCTGTAGAGGGAAGATCCGGTGCCGCCACGTATATAACAGCTCCGGACCCATCTCACTGTGAAGGGAAGCTCCGAAGCTGCCACGTGTGGATCCTCTGGACCTTACATCAGCGGGAATATTGGCAGATCTCCAACGGCACAAACATTCAAGGGACAGTTAAAGCGACAGTTACAAGATCTGATTACGTGTCATTAATACTATATTAATGACACACGATCACTGAGCTGTTAATAGGGGTAACGCTACTATTAAGGCACATTATTACACTATTAATCACTCTTAATACTCGTAGACTGTGTATTAGGCACTTGAATACGCCAGGGCCACATGTCGGGCCAGGCAAATGTTGTAACGACCAGTCCTTAGACTATAAAAGGACTGTGTCGCATGGTACATGGACAACTGATCCAAGCTCATACGCACGCCAACACTACTGCAATCCTCAATACTACAACACACACCCCGTGGAGTAGGGTATTACGCTCAGGCTGCCCGAACCACGTAAATCCTTTATGTCGTCATCTTGTTTAAGATCTCCGCACGCCCAAACTGATATAAGAACCTCCACGGGCTACATTTAGTAGTATCGGGGAAGTGTCGTTCATACGCTTCGACATTTGGCGCGTTGTTGACGGCTGTTATATACCAATTTCATCCGTCAATTTAACTCAATTATGTAAAGGATTTGTCATTTCTTGCACACATCACCTTTCTATCTAACACAATTCCACTTGGACTTGGAGAAATATGTGTATGTAGTATTTTATGCAGGAAATGAGGAAATGTAGAGGGACCAATCCTTTAAAATATCATCCCAGCCAATCAGGCGACGACACGTGGCATCTCATGGATCAAATGGCCCACAAATAGAAGTATCCAAGGAGATCCAACGGTGTATCACCCAGATACATCAAGGGGGCCCACTTGGCAGCCACCTGGAGGAAGCATCTCCACGTTTGGAGTGCTGACCGACCCCTTCCTGGCGTCAAACGCAGCCAAATGACGCGTGTTGGCTCCTCCTGGCTTGAAGGAGTCAATGGTGACTGATTCGCGCACTCTTGGTGGCGGGAACCAACCTCAACACTAGTATAAATAGGACCCCCTACCCCTCACTTCAACACACACTACTTGATCTTTATCTCTATTGTATACACTATCACCCATAGTCTTAGAGGAGTTAGGTTGTAGAGAGGAGAGTCTCTAGTCCCAAGTCCAAATTGGGAAAGGAGTAAGGAGTCTCTCTCTTCCCAATCCTACATTGGGAAAGGTATGGCTCATGTATTCTTTCTTGTATTTGTGACTTTATGCATAATAAAGATAATATCTTTAGTCTCTAATTATACATATATTTGGGCAAAGCGTTTCTTGTTTGATTGTGGAGTCCATGTATGTGGAAGGTATAGCTTATATGACTGTTTCATCATGAACATATCTCATTATCATAGAACCTATAGACCCTAATATAGTCTAGTTAATTATAACATAACTAGGTTAGTATGGATAATTATGTTGTGTATCAATATTGGTTCAATGATGATTCAATTAATTGCCTTAGGGATGGCTTGTGCCTAGACTCTTAAGGTAATTACTTAATATGCTAGCATGGTGCTAGGATAGCTAAGTAGCATTGGATGTCTCGTAGACCCACGGATTGAAGAGGTAGGCAGTAGGTGGTGACAACCCTATCTGTCATTTGTAATCCTTCATGTTCGGCTATGCCACAGGCTCTTGGCGGAAGTCGCCCTAGTATTGCTAGGGGTAAATCCGTGCCCGATGTGTTGAACCACATAGCATAAGTATTCACTATTGACCTAGCTTAGGTATAATTAGATTAGGCTATGTATATGTACAATAGAGCATAGTAGGAGTACCTCCATAACTCTGAACCTTGACTAACCTCTAGGATCCTCTTATCCCCCTTAGACTTGAAAGCTTTTGTGTGTGTCACACTACCTCCACTATTATTTTATCCATCCTTACTAGATTCTTACCTAGACCTTTCTACCCTTTCCACTTGATGATTGTTATATCTCTTCCCTGCCTTCTTTTGGGATAAAATAAATGACACCCTTGGGAATACTCTTAAGAGGAAATGCTACAATGATATTTTCATGCGCTTGCGGAATTCACTCTATGATCCAATAGAACCATTAACAAGCATTTCTGACACATCAGTTGGAGATGTTTAGTTAATGGTGCATAAGAAATACCAACAAGCATTTCTGGTATCGTTGTTGGGGATGATTTGTTAGTATATCTTAGGAGCCGTCATCACGCGTCAGGTAGGGGGTGCCTGAGATCGCAAGATGGTGAACTCTGTCGCAGGATCATCCAATGGCAACAACGCTGTGCAACCTATTGGAGGGAATCCCTCCAACATGCAACAAACAACGGGCATTGTTTTCCCTGTAGGCGTCGCACCACCACCACCATTTGCTTCGGCAAACAATGTTGGACAGTAGGATGGGGTACTTGTGTTGGTCATAGCACCGGCAAATAACAACCCTGAGAACGCGCTAATTGCTGCGCGAACTCTGTTGGAGCGCCCACCAGCGCCCGGAGCACCGCAGGGTGCGATGGAGCAGTGGCGCGCTGATGTTCAGCATCTGGTTGCAGCCACAGCCGATGCCATCAGCAATCAAGGTCCTCTCCCTTCGGGGCAGACACCAGCTCAACGTAGGACCTTGTCTGGAAGACTTGGTCCTCACGTGTCACAGCACCGAAGGCGTGCTGTATCTCAACAAGTGACGTTGCTGCCTTCTGGGGCGCGTCGCACCCATACCATGTTGAGACTTTCGACACATGATTTGCGGTCGGAACTTGACCGCCGCTACCGACAACAGGACGATCGTGTACATATTGAGCGTGCTCGCGAAAGGCGAGAGGCTCGGGACAACCCTGCTCCAGTGGGAGTAGGAGGAGGATATTCTGCCTTGACCATGCACCTACGCATGGTCCATTGGCCACAGAAGTTTCGGCCTCATCTACCGAAGAAACTTGACGGGACTGTCAACCCCGTCAAATCCCTTCAAATCTACTCCACTGCTATACTAGCAGCGGGGGGCAATGAGGCAGTGATGGCCAATTACTTCCCAGTAGCTCTGACTGGGATGGCTAGGTCCTAGTTTATGAGTCTTCCACCCGACTCCATCAATAGTTGGGCGGAACTATGTCAACGGTTCACTGCCAACTTCGGGAGTTCTTACACCCGGTCCCGCACTGAACTGGACTTGTTTGATATGAAGCAAACAACGGGGAAATCGTTGCGATCCTTTATCCAGCGGTTTTCTCAGGTACACAATACCATCCCTTCTATCTCGAACGCTTTTGTTATTGTCACATTGAGATAGGGCGTCCGAGATAAGAAAATGTTGGAGAAGTTGGCGACTAAAGAAGTCACCAACGTCACGGAGTTGTTCACCCTGGCTGACAAGTACGCCCGGGCCGCAGAGGGCCAGGAAATGCACTCAAAGCCGGCTCCGGAGGTTAACAAAAAACCTTCCAAAGCTGAAGCCACTACTTCCGGTGGTGGCAAAAAGAAGAATAAGTCCAACGGTAAGAAGAAGTCGTCGGCCGACGCATCTACTGCTGCGGCTGCCGCAGCTCCAGGTGGCTGGGGGCCACGCCCCAAAAAACGACCTCAACCTTCGTCAGAAGACAACAGTAGTTCCAAGATGTGGTGTCCGATCCATAAGAAGGACAAGCACGGTCTGGAGGACTGCCGAGAGGTCCAAAACCTTGTCGAGCGCTACAACAAGCGTCGAGAAGAAGCTCCTTTCCGTCAACGGGAAGGAAAACAGAAAGTTGACGAAGTTCCAACTGAGCCGGAGCTAGGCTTCCAGTACCCCAAGAAGGTCTTAAGGGTTGTGTACAACACAGTCGATGATGACTCTGACATCTCCAACAATGAGCGTCCGAAGACCCTGAACACCATTTATGGTGGTTCCTGGGACATCACCTCTCGCTGCGTCCTCAAGACAATGCGGTTGGAAATGGCCGCTGTAGCTCCTACTGCCAGGGCAGAACCACATCGGAAGTGGATGGATACGCCCATTACTTTTGATGCATCATACTGCTCCAGGAACATGGTCGGAGCTGTCCAACTTCCTTTGATGGTATCTCCGACCATCAACAATGTTCAGCTCTACCACATTCTGGTAGACGGAGGCGCAACGCTCAATCTATTGAGATTTGAAGCATTTATGAAAATCCAACTACAACTCTCGGATCTTCGTCCCTCAAGACCTTTCTCTTGGGTAGGTCCAGGAGCCACCAGCCCCCTCGGATCCGGTGACCTTCGGGACACAAGAGGAATACAGGATCGAGAAGCTTGTTTTCGATGTCGCTCACATTAGTCTGCCCTTCAACGCCATCCTGGGCAGGCCTGCTTTGTACAGGTTCATGGCCGCAACTCACTACAGCTATCTGGTGTTGAAGATGCTGACACCTTCAGGCGTCCTCCGGGTCCATGGAGACCGCACTGCCGGAATCACCGCGCTAGAGGAACTCCATGCGCTTGCCATGGCGCAAGAAGGAACCTCCGGCAAAGAGCTCATTGCTCAACCTCCGAGCACTCGTCATCAAGGATCAACCCCTGCACCACGTGTGCAACCAAGCAGCAACACCGACATTCCCGTCAAAGTCATCCAAATCGGTTCTGATGCTGGTCAGACCACTCGTATATCAGGAGGTCTGAACAACAAATGGGAACTCATGCTCATCACTTTCCTCCGGGCTAATGTTGACGTTTTTGCCTGGCAACCATCACAAATGCCTAGGATCCGTAGGGAGGTGATTGAGCACAATCTGAAGATTTATCCTGATGCACGGCCTGTACACCAAAAACCCCGGAAGCAATCAATTGAGTGGCAAAACTTCATCCAGCAGGAGATCAAGAAGCTGCTCGAAGCTGGTTTCATCCGAGAAGTTTTTCATTCAAAATCGCTGGCAAACCCAGTCGTTGTACCCAAGGCCGAGAAGCTTCAGATGTGTATCGACTACACCACCTTAAATAAGGCATGTTCAAAAGATCCATTTCCACTACCTTGGATAGATCAGATAGTGGACTCCACATCCGGGTGTGAACTATTGTGTTTCTTAGATGCATATTCTGGATATCATTAGATCCAAATGTCTAAGGAAGATGAAGAGCATACTGCCTTCATAACAGTAGATGGATTATATTGTTATACTGCCATGCCCTTTGGTCTCAAAAATGTTGCTTCAACCTTTGTGCGAGCTATGTACAAAACATTTGGAGAGCTAATTAGAGATTTAGTGAAGGTGTACATTGATGACATCGTTGTGAAGATCAAGAACAAGGAGTCACTCCTTGACAATTTACAAGCCGTCTTTGACAAGCTGCACATCACACGCACCAAGCTGAACTCGGACAAGTGTCTTTGGGGTTAGCTCCAGGAAACTCCTTGGTTTCTTGGTGACTCACCGAGGAATAGAAGCAAACCCGGCGAAGATCAAAGATATAGAAGACATGTGACCTCCAACCCGCATCAAGGACGTTCAGAAGTTAACTGGATGTCTAGCTGCGCTCAGCCGGTTCATCTCAAGAATGGCAGAGCGGGTGCTACCCTTCTTCAAACTCTTGAGGAAGTCCAGACTGTTCCATTGGTATGAAGAAGCAAAAAAGGCATTTCAAGAGCTGAAACAACTCCTCACCACCCTACCAATCTTGGTAGCTCCGAACTCTGGTGAGCCGTTACTGCTTTACATTTACGCAACTTCGGAAGTTGTAAGCATGGTTCTGGTCGCGGAAAGATCGGAGCCACATCCAGTTCAGGAGGCTAGACCCCTCAGGGAGTGTCTGCAGCTACCTGAAGGCGAGTCTGGGTCCCAGTTCCTAGACATGGATCTTCAAGACGGAGTGCTAGAAGATCAACCTCTCTCATCTGAGGGAGTTTTAACGGCTGTTCAAGAAGATCCGGACCCATCAGGGAGGGTCTGAGTTGAACACGAAGAAGTTTCGGACCCCTCCGGGAGGGTCCGGTGAAAGCATCTAGGCCCCTCTCATGTAGTATGGTTTTGGTGATTAATGACAACCATTGAACTTTACTAATGAATTTGTGAATGCAAGGTCCCCATAAACACTCAATAAGATGAAATGATCATGTCATTGGAGACCTATAGATACTCAACTTTCGAGATCAAATTCATGAGATAAAGACAAGATGTGAAGGCTCTATGTCTAAGTCACTCAATCAAAAATTGACATCATACAATGCTCAAGAATCATCAGAGAGCCTTGTGGAACAAATGTCTAGGAGGTCATTCGAGCAAGACACAAAAGATTCACTCAAAACAACTCATAGCAAACAAAATCAACTCACCGGATCAACCGATGATTTCCAAAATGAACACATCGGTCGAGTTGATTCAACTGAAGAAAAAGACCTCAGACAAATGAACTCACCGGATCATCCGATGTGAAGGGCTCAACAACATCGGTGCATCAGTACAGTTTGCAGTACAATTGGAACAAGTGAAGCACCGGATCATCCGATGTGCAGACTTACACACATCGGTTGATCACTCCAGTAAGCATCAAGATCAAGCAAATTCTGGAGGAAGAGCCACCGGATCATCCGATGAGAAGACAGGGGGCAACATCGGTCTAATAACGGTAATATCTGACACAATGACGTCAGCCAAAGTAATTACACCGATGATAACTAGAGGGGAGACATCGGATCATCCGGTGTTCACAGTAAAGTTCTGTCAGCCTACTTTTCCAACGGCTATTTCAGTTAAGCTGGCTATAAAACCCCTCTAACCCAGTCATTTCGACAAGTCTTGATAACCTGAAGCCAACTACACATCCAAGAGCATTCAAGACTATAGAGCATACATTTCCACACTTTTAGATCATTTGTAATAGGCTAGAGAGAAGCTTGTGTGCGTTCTTTCTTTGTGATTGAACTCTCTAGGCTAGTGAGAAGTTGAAGAAGATCGTTCCGGAGCTTGCCAAGGTGTGTGTGGAAGCCCGGAACATCGAAAGTTGTACAAGGCTTGAGCTCCACCTTGCCGGAGATGGCGAACGGAGAAGAGTAGTGAAGACTCCATTGTCTCGGTGACATTGGAAGTGGCAAAACCCTTCGGTGGGTGCCACAACGTGGACGTAGGAAGATCCTTGCGATCTTGCCGAACCACGGGATAAACCTTCGTGTCCCCTAGCGTTTGAATTTCTCTCCCTCTCTTTACATTATGCAATCTTTACTTCATAAGTTATATCTAAGTTGATTGCATAGTTAGAACCGCATTGGGAATTGGGCTTTAGTAGTTCGTTTTTAATTGCCATAAAATTTGAAAGAAAGCCCAATTCACCCCCTCTCTTGGGCGTTTCGATCCTTACAATTGGTATCAGAGCAAAGTTGCTTATTGGATCATTCTAGCTTCACCGCTAGAGAGCAAAAATGGCCAAGGTTGGGGGTTCGGTTCCTATCTTTGAGGGCAAGAATTTTGCCTATTGGAAAGCACGCATGCGCGCTTACCTTGAGGCTATTGCCCCCGAAGTTTGGGAAGCGACTCATGCGGGATTTGGAGAACTTAACTATGTGGGTGATCAAGTTAAGTGGGATGCTAAGGCTAGGAATGCTATTTATGAATGCATAAGTCAAGATGTCTTCTCTAGGATTGCTAGTAAGGAGAAAGCTTGTTAAATTTGGGCTTGCTTGATAGAAATCCATGAGGGCTCATCTCGTGTAAAGGAACTTAAATATCACATGCTCAAAGCTAAATATGATGAATTTAAGATGCTTCCTCATGAAAATGTTAATGAAATGATTTCACGCTTAAATGTTCTTATTGAGGAAATTAATGCTCTTGACATTGCGTCTCTTGGCAAGGGACTTATTAACCGCAAGATCCTCATGCTCCTTCCCAAGCCGAAGTACAACATCATCAACTCCATGCTCCAAAAGGAATCACTTGACAACATTGAAGTTTCGGAGCTCATTGGAGAAATACACGCTCATGAGATGAGTGTACTTGGGATGATGGAGCAATCATCATAAAAAACAATTGCTCTAAATGCCTCCACCAAGAAGGCAAGCTTCAAGAAGAAGAAGGTGGTTGAACCTAGCTCAAGTGAAGAAGAGCAAGCGTCAAGTGAAGATGACGATGATGAGCTTGCCTTGATGATGAGAAAGTTCTCACGCTTGAACTCCAAGATCACCAAAAAGGGATACACCTTTGATCCCAAGAAGAAGGCATTTCTACCAAGAAGAGACGATCGCAAGATACGCTACAATTGTGGAGATCAAGGCCACATCTCCTATGATTGTCCAAAACCGAACAAAAGGAGAGAGAACCACAAAGGCAAGCAACGCAAGCTTGAAGAAAGTTATGATGATGAAGAAGAAGCCAAGCCCAAACCAAGAGCCTTTGGGAAGAAGAAGCAAGACAAGGGCAATAAGGCAAGACTCTTCCCAAAGAGGAGAAGTGGTCCACAAAAGGTGTTTATGTGTGAGGCAAATGAATGGGTCACCGACGAAGAAACAAGTGATGAAGAGAGTGAAGAAGAAGAAGAAAGCTTGGCCGGCCTTGCCATTGCCAATCATGATGACTCACCTCTTCCTCCACCACCCATGTGCCTCATGGCTAAAGGTAACACCAAGGTATGTGACGACTCTAGTGATGATGAGCTTTCCCCCGATGATTTAACTTCTTTGATTAATGAATATCATGCTATCATTAAGAGAGAGAAGAGTAAGGTTAAAACTCTTGAAGAAATTCGTGCTAAACTTGAGAGTGCTAACCTTGATTTGCTTGACAAGTATGAAAGCATACTTAAAGAGCATGACACGCTCAAATCTCAAGTCAAGCAAATTGAGGAAGAAAATGCTAAAATCAAGGTAGACAATTATGAGCTCAACATAGCACACCAAACTCTCTTGGAGGAGCACAACAAGCTAACTCAAGAATACCAAACACTTAACATTGCTCATGACATGCTTGATCAAGAGTTAAAAGATGCAAAGAAACAAACTCTTAATGATAATATATCCATTACTTCGCATGTCTCTAATGTCTTGGACAAGTCTTTGTCTTTGAAAGCTAATGCTAGGGAGAAGGACTTGTTGGAAGAAATTGAGAGTCTCCGCACTAGTGTGGCTAGACTTTCAAAAGGTGAAGTCAAGCACAAGGAAATCCTCTTCCAACAAGCAAAAACCTTCAACAAAAGAGGACTTGGATCCTTCCCGGTGCCCAACAAAGGAAAGGTGCCCTCACCGGAGCTTAGAACAAGCTTCATCAAGGAAGTTGGTTCTTATTGCCAACATTGTGAGGTCACCGATCACCACACAAGGGAGTGTCCTCTTCCTAACCGACCTTCACCTAAACTGCCTACTAACTACAAATCTATTTTCAATGATCGCTATTATCTTCTTAGCAAAGTGAATGGCAAGGTGAAAGCTAGGTTCATTGGCAAAGACATGAAGAGCATGAAGGGGAAGCTCCCCAAGCAACTTTGGGTCCCAAAGACACTTGTATCTCACATACAAGGACCTAAGTTGGCTTGGGTGCCTAAAGTCAAAAATTAACTTCATGTGTGTAGGTGAACTACAAAGCCGGAGGAAAGCATTGGGTACTCGATAGCGGGTGCACTCAACACATGACCGGCAATGATGGTATGTTCACCACCATAGAAAACCCCGGTAATCATGAACAAGTCACTTTTGGTGACAATTCTAAGGGTAAGGTAATAGGATTAGGTAAAATTGCTATCTCTAATGATTTATCCATTTCTAATGTGTTGTATGTTAAGTCGCTTAGCTTTAATCTACTTTCCATTGCACAACTTTGTGATCTTGGACTAACATGCACATTTAGCAAAAATGATGTTGTTGTGAGTAGTGAGACAAGCAAAGAGCTAATCTTCAAAGGATTTCGGCATGGACATCTCTACTTAGTAGACTTCTCTAACAAGAATGCTAGCCTAACCACTTGTCTTTTCACTAAGACAAGCTTGGGTTGGCTATGGCACCGATGCATAGCACACATTGGAATGAGCAAACTCAAGAAGTCATTCAAGCTTGGGATGGTGACCGGCGTGAAGGATGTGACATTTGAGAAGAACAAGCTTTGTAGCGCTTGTCAAGCCGGGAAGCAAGTTGCTTCACACCACCCAATGAAGACAATGGTGTCAACCTCCAAGCCACTTGAACTACTCCACATGGACCTCTTCGGACCATCCACATACCAAAGCCTTGGCGGTAACCTCTATTGTCTTGTTATAGTTGATGATTACTCTCGCTATGCTTGGACTCTATTTTTAGGTGACAAAAGTGAAACTCCAGAAGTGTTCAAGACCTTCACCAACCGTGCTCAAAGGGAATTCCAACTTCCCATTATCAAGGTCCGGAGTGACAACAACACCGAATTCAAGAACTACAACATTGGGGAGTGGTGTGACCGTGAAGGTGTGAAGCATGAATTCTCCGCCACATACACTCCTCAACAAAACGGTGTCGTTGAGAGGAAGAACAAAATCCTCATCACTCTTGCAAGAGCAATGCTTGATGACTACGACACGTCGGAGAAGTTTTGGGCCGAAGCAATCAACACGGCGTGCCATGCCGCAAACAGGGTCTATCTTCACCGACTACTCCAAAAGACCCCATATGAGCTTCTCATTGGGAGAAAGCCCAACATCTCCTACTTTAGAGTCTTTGGGTGCAAATGCTACATCTACCGAAAGAAAAGGCTCGGTAAGTTTGAAAGAAGATGTGATGTTGGCATTTTTCTTGGTTATGCATCAAACTCAAAAGCATATCGAGTATTCAACCAAACCTCCGGTCTAGTTGAAGAAAGTTGTGATGTTGAGTTTGATGAGACTAATGGCTCCCGAGAGGAGAGTTTTGGTCATGATGAAATAGATGATGAGCCTCTACGAGAAGCCATGAAGAACATGACCATTGGAGACATCAAGCCGGAAGTTGAAGAGGGCCATGATCAAGGGGGAGCTTCAAGTTCCAACAACAACACCTCCATGTCGCCTCAAGTAGACGAAGAGGAGAAAGATGATCCATTGCCAACTCAAGACTCACAAGCAATACAACATCAAGATGAAGAAGAAGTCCATGATCAAGTCCAACCACAAGAAGAGCAACACGCTTCACCACCGCAAAGTGCTTCACAACCACTTATGAGGCATGGACGCATCTCCAAGGCGCATCCAATGGACCAAATCATTGGAAGTCCTTCAAGGGGAGTAAGTACTCGTTCCCGCCACGTTGCCTCATTTTGTGAGCACTACTCGTTTGTTTCGTGTGTAGAACCCACTCACATTGAGGAAGAGCTCCAAGACCCAAATTGGGTGATGGCTATGCAAGAAGAACTCAACAACTTCATCCGCAATGAAGTTTGGGTGTTGGAGGAGCGACCCAAGGACAAGAACGTCATCGGAACAAAGTGGGTGTACCGCAACAAACAAGACGAGAATGGCGTTGTGGTCCGCAACAAGGCAAGACTTGTGGCCAAAGGGTTCTCGCAAGTTGAAGGACTAGACTTTGGGGACACATTTGCTCCGGTCGCCCGGTTAGAGGCAATTCGTATTCTCCTTGCTTTTGCTTCACATCATAATATTACCCTTTATCAAATGGATGTGAAAAGTGCCTTTCTTAATGGTTATATTAACGAGCTTGTTTATGTTGAGCAACCTCCCGGGTTTGAAGATCCGAGGAATCCTAATCATGTGTATAGGTTACACAAGGCGCTCTACGGGCTCAAGCAAGCACCTAGGGCGTGGTATGAACGTCTGAGGGATTTCTTGGTCATGCAAGGATTCAAGATCGGGAGGGTGGACACTACACTCTTCACCAAAGACATCAACGGAGATTTGTTCATTTGTCAAATTTATGTTAATGATATTATCTTTGGTTCAACTAACGAAGCTTTTAGCCATGAGTTTGGCAAAATGATGTCTAGGGAATTCGAGATGTCAATGATTGGAGAGCTCAACTTCTTCCTTGGATTCCAAATCAAGCAACTTCAAGAGGGAACCTTCGTCTACCAAGAGAAATACACCAAGGACCTCTTGAAGAAATTTGAGATGGGAGATTGTAGCTCAAGAAGCACTCCAATGGCAACGAATTGCCATCTCGACGCGGATAAGGACAGTAAACCTATTGACCAATCTCTCTACCGCTCTATGATTGGTTCATTGCTTTATCTTACCGCATCTAGGCCCGGCATAATGTTTAGTGTATGCTTATGTGCTCGCTTTCAAGCGGCTCCTAAAGAATCGCATAAGAAGGCGGTCTTTAGGATACTTAGGTATCTTAAGCATACCCCTAGTATGGGCTTGTGGTACCCTAAAGGTACAACCTTCCAACTCTTGGGATACTCGGATTCGGACTTTGCCGGATGCCGCGTGGATCGCAAGAGTACCTCCGGTGGGTGCCACTTGCTTGGGCGTTCCCTAGTGTCTTGGTCTAGCAAAAAGCAAAATTCCGTGGCTTTGTCCACCGCGGAGGCGGAGTATATAGCGGCCGGTGCATGTTGTGCCCAAATTCTATATATGAAGCAAACCCTTTTGGACTTTGGAATTAAATTTGGTTGTGTGCCTCTCCTTTGTGACAATGAAAGTGCGGTTAAGATAGCTAGAAACCCCGTTCAACACTCCCGCACTAAGCACATTGATATTCGCCATCACTTCTTGCGGGATCATGAGGCTAAAGGAGACATCTCTTTGCAAGGTGTTAGATCCGAAGAACAATTGGCGGATATCTTCACTAAACCACTTGATGAGAAAACCTTTTCTAGACTTAGAAATGAATTAAATGTGCTAGATGCATCTAACGTCATGTAAATTGCCATGTTCATGTAAGGATGCATATCATATAGGTCTTGTCTAACTCCCAAAGGATAGGGGCGAGCTAGAAATAGTTTTCCCTGAGGAAGCCTTTGGAAGGTTTAAACTTGGCAAGATAGATTTATTTTATGCCTTGCATGATCCCTGCCATATAAACTTGCACTCATTTAATCTCCTGCACTTTAATTTGTTTGGCATTGCATACGGTAGATTGTCACAAAGGGGAACCCACCTCATGAGAAGGAGACTTGTTTTGAAATGCAATATCTCAACTCATATAAGGTGGAAAGAACAAAATGTTAGGTACGTTAATGCCTAGAGGAACATGCTTCAAAGAGATAGAAGTCTTCATACTCTACCTCACAAAGCATGGGCCTTACATTTTATTTGGATATTTTTTTCCTCCATTTTTCTCGGTGTTCCATTTGCTTTAAGGTCTAGCCAAGCTATTGGCATATTAGCTTTTTGAGGGGTAAGGGGTTGCCCAAAAAGTCCTAAGACATGTGTTTCCCATTGTTTGATTGTTTGGTCAAAGGACATATATGAGATGTTGGTGTTTAGTTTTCATTGGATTATCCGATGCCTAGGTCCTTCCCCCCTCGGATCAGTAGGTGTTCAAAATACAAGTGCCAGTTAAGTCAATACCCAAAATTGACCGATGAGTTCAATCAGAAAAACATCGGTCCATCCGATGTTAACAATTCCGAAACCTTGATGAATTCCACCGATGCTTTTTCATCTAACGTCGGACCATCCGGTGTCAACTTCCCTCTCCTGAATACCCTTACTGTGCCATTCATCCGATGATCAAAACCCTAAACGTCGGTCCATCCGATGTCTTCAGTAATTCTTGAATATCCTTTCTGTGGCATTCGACCGATGCTCACTTCTCTTAACATCGGTCCATCCGGTGTTTAAAAAACGGCTAGGGTTTGGGACCCACTATTTAAACTCGGCCGTACCCCTTTCGTCTTCCTTCTCCAGATCCCGACGCCGCCAGCGATTCCTCTCGCGCCCTCCATCTCCTCCGCCGCCGGACGCCGCCGCCGTCGCCCATAGGCCGCCGCCGCCGTCTCCGGCCACCTCCCTCGCTCGCCGCACCGCCGTCACCCACGCCACCGCCATCGCCGCTCGCCGCACCACCACTCCACGCGCCGCCTCCATCCACGCACCCATGCGCCGGCTTTGCCCACCTCCGCCGTCCCCACCGCCATCGACCTCGCCGCCGCCTCTCCTCGTCGCCGCCGTTTCCACCGCCACTGTTCATCCCCATCGCCACCAAGCTCCACCATCACCTTCCACGTCCTCGTCGCCGCTAGGGTTTCCGGCCGCCCAACGTTGTTCCACGTCTTCAAGTTCATTCTCCCGCATCGCTATGGCTCGCGACAAAAGAAACAAAGGCAAGGCGATCGCGGAGCCCTCCGCGAAGAAACAGAAGCTATCCAAAGAAGAGAAGAAGGCACTAATGGCCGCTCGCGCCGCCGAGGAGCGTGAGCGCGGCCGAGGGAGATCCCTGAGGATCCGCGAGGCTCGGCAGCCTCCTGTGATCGACGACTCCGACATCGAAGAGGAGCCGGTTGAGCCGCTTGTCCGCCGGCGCTCAGCCCGGACACGTGGGGGTCAGTCCCCGGCCGTTCCTCGTCCAAGACCGATGGACGCCGACCGTCGTGAGGACAGGGAAGCTCAGCGGGCCATATACGAGTTGGACACCACTGTCCACGTGGCCGAGGGAGTCCGATTGACGGACTACCGGAAGATGAAGGCCAAGCAGCTACGCAAGCTTCGATGGAACGTGCTGCTTGAGGAGTGGTACTCACAGCCCCGAGAGGCTCTTGTGGACAGTCGCTTCTGGACTGTCACCCAGGCGTCTCTCTACGAGACCTACAGACGTCGGGGGCACAAGCTATTTCAGCATAACTACCTGGACTGGGGGCAGCTTGCATTGGCAGCGGAGACGGATGTCCGTCCGTACTTTGAGAGATACCGAGGATTGGTGCAGCTGCTAGCTTATGAGAGGAGTGCATTTGTGGAAGATTGGGTCCGTGTCTTCTACGCGACCCTGTACATCTCTGAGGGCAGGAGGTCGATCGACTTCATGTTTATGGGTCAGCACTACCACCTCTCGAGGCAAACGTTGGGGCAGCTTCTTGGTTTGGACCTGCACGACACCTGCGTGCACAAGAGGGTATACGGGCAGGCAGATCCACCAAGGAGGCCACTTACTGGAAGGGTGGCACCACAGCTTGAGGAGATACGGTCCCTGTTCGGCCCCACGTTCTCTCCGGACCAGCCGAGAGTTCCAGCACTTCTGACCCCAGCTGCGCGCATTGTGCACCTCGCCTTGCGCCGCACGCTCCTGCCGAGGTCGGGGTACTTGGAGGGGTTCACTAGTTTACAGCAGACCCTCCTGTTCTACATAATGAACGGGATGGATTTCAACATTGTGGACATTCTCCTGTGCGAGATGGAAGACGTGATCACAGATGGGGTAGGCATGATGAGGCAGATGGTCTACGGGCACTGGATCAGTTACCTATGCACTATGATGGTGCCTGAGGGGGATGCAGCGCAGGTCAGACTTGCTGACGAGAGTGTGACTCGCTTTGGTCACTACCGTGCCTGGCTCCTGGAGACCGCCGCCTTGGTCATCCAGTTGAGCGCCAGGTCAGGGCCCATCTGACAGAGGAAGATTGGTCCGACCTAGAGCGGGAGGACGAGAGACTTGCAGAGGCTGAGGCTCAGGGGGAGGACCTGCAACACATTTGGTCAGAGAGCGACACTGACGACAGTGTCGAGGAGTATTTCCCTCCTCCCCCCTCTCCCCGACAGCACGACGCGGAGGCTGGAGGCTCTACAGCGCCACCACCCACTCCACCTCCCGTCACTGAGGCGCAGGTCACGCAACCGTCTCAGCTGACTTCGCTCCTCCAGCAGATGGTCGAGCAGCAGAGGCTAGACAGGCTGGCCGCCGAGCAGGCCCGCGCGGAGCAGGCTGCACGTCTTCTTTAGCTCCAGCAGCAGCAGCAGGAGATGCAGCGTCAGATCGCCCGTGAGAGGCGTGAAGACACTGACCGGTTGACGGGGCTCATCGACCAGATGCACCAGCGCACTCTGGACCAGCAGCAGCAGACGCAGCAGGCGATGATGGGGATCCTGGGGTTAATCACCAACCTCTACACCCAGACCGGGATCGCCCTCCAATCGCAGCTGCCTGGAGTAGCTCCTCCGCCTCCCGTCTTGGCTCCAGCTGCTGCACCAGTGGCTCCAGTTCCCTCCACTCCGATCCCTTCGTTCAGCATGTCCCCGCTGCTTGTTTTCGATGTCGCTCACATTAGTCTGCCCTTCAACGCCATCCTGGGCAGGCCTGCTTTGTACAGGTTCATGGCCGCAACTCACTACGGCTATTTGGTGTTGAAGATGCTGACACCTTCAGGCGTCCTCCGGGTCCATGGAGACCGCACTGCCGGAATCACCGCGCTAGAGGAACTCCATGCGCTTGCCATGGTGCAAGAAGGAACCTCCGGCAAAGATCTCATTGCTCAACCTCCGAGCACTCGTCATCAAGGATCAACCCCTGCACCACGTGTGCAACCAAGCAGCAACACCGACATTCCCGTCAAAGTCATCCAAATCGGTTCTGATGCTGGTCAGACCACTCGTATATCAGGAGGTCTGAACAACAAATAGAAACTCATGCTCATCACTTTCCTCCGGGCTAATGTTGACGTTTTTGCCTGGCAACCATCACAAATGCCTAGGATCCGTAGGGAGGTGATTGAGCACAATCTGAAGATTTATCTTGATGCACGACCTATACACCAAAAACCCCAGAAGCAATCAATTGAGTGGCAAAACTTCATCCAGCAGGAGATCAAGAAGCTGCTCGAAGCTGGTTTCATCCGAGAAGTTTTTCATTCAAAATCGCTGGCAAACCCAGTCGTTGTACCCAAGGCCGGCGGGAAGCTTCAGATGTGTATCGACTACACCACCTTAAATAAGGCATGTTCAAAAGATCCATTTCCACTACCTTGGATAGATCAGATAGTGGACTCCACATCCGGGTGTGAACTATTGTGTTTCTTAGATGCATATTCTGGATATCATTAGATCCAAATGTCTAAGGAAGATGAAGAGCATACTGCCTTCATAACAGTAGATGGATTATATTGTTATACTGCCATGCCCTTTGGTCTCAAAAATGTTGCTTCAACCTTTGTGCGAGCTATGTACAAAACATTTGGAGAGCTAATTAGAGATTTAGTGAAGGTGTACATTGATGACATCGTTGTGAAGATCAAGAACAAGGAGTCACTCCTTGACAATTTACAAGCCGTCTTTGACAAGCTGCACATCACACGCACCAAGCTGAACTCGGACAAGTGTCTTTGGGGTTAGCTCCAGGAAACTCCTTGGTTTCTTGGTGACTCACCGAGGAATAGAAGCAAACCCGGCGAAGATCAAAGATATAGAAGACATGTGACCTCCAACCCGCGTCAAGGACGTTCAGAAGTTAACTGGATGTCTAGCTGCGCTCAGCCGGTTCATCTCAAGAATGGCAGAACGGGTGCTACCCTTCTTCAAACTCTTGAGGAAGTCCAGACTGTTCCATTGGTATGAAGAAGCAAAAAAGGCATTTCAAGAGCTGAAACAACTCCTCACCACCCTACCAATCTTGGTAGCTCCGAACTCTGGTGAGCCGTTACTGCTTTACATTTACGCAACTTCGGAAGTTGTAAGCATGGTTCTGGTCGCGGAAAGATCGGAGCCACATCCAGTTCAGGAGGCTAGACCCCTCAGGGAGTGTCTGCAGCTACCTGAAGGCGAGTCTGGGTCCCAGTTCCTAGACACGGATCTTCAAGACGGAGTGCTAGAAGATCAACCTCTCTCATCTGAGGGAGTTTTAACAGCTGTTCAAGAAGATCCAGACCCATCAGGGAGGGTCTGAGTTGAACACGAAGAAGTTTCGGACCCCTCCGGGAGGGTCCGGTGAAAGCATCTAGGCCCCTCTCATGTAGTATGGTTTTGGTGATTAATGACAACCATTGAACTTTACTAATGAATTTGTGAATGCAAGGTCCCCATAAACACTCAATAAGATGAAATGATCATGTCATTGGAGACCCATAGATACTCAACTTTCGAGATCAAATTCATGAGATAAAGACAAGATGTGAAGGCTCTATGTCTAAGTCACTCAATCAAAAATTGACATCATAAAATGCTCAAGAATCATCAGAGAGCCTTGTGGAACAAATTTCTAGGAGGTCATTCGAGCAAGACACAAAAGATTCACTCAAAACAACTCATAGCAAACAAAATCAACTCACCGGATCAACCGATGATTTCCAAAATGAACACATCGGTCGAGTTGATTCAACTGAAGAAAAAGACCTCAGACAAATGAACTCACCGGATCATCCGATGTGAAGGGCTCAACAACATCGGTGCATCAGTACAGTTTGCAATACAATTGGAACAAGTGAAGCACCGGATCATCCGATGTGCAGACTTACACACATCGGTTGATCACTCCAGTAAGCATCAAGATCAAGCAAATTCTGGAGGAAGAGCCACCGGATCATCCAATGAGAAGACAGGGGGCAACATCGGTCTAATAACGGTAATATCTGACACAATGACGTCAACCAAAGTAATTACACCGATGATAACTAGAGGGGAGACATCGGATCATCCGGTGTTCACAGTAAAGTTCTGTCAGCCTACTTTTCCAACGGCTATTTCAGTTAAGCTGGCTATAAAACCCCTCTAACCCAGTCATTTCGACAAGTCTTGATAACCTGAAGCCAACTACACATCCAAGAGCATTCAAGACTATAGAGCATACATTTCCACACTTTTAGATCATTTGTAATAGGCTAGAGAGAAGCTTGTGTGCGTTCTTTCTTTGTGATTGAACTCTCTAGGCTAGTGAGAAGTTGAAGAAGATCGTTCCGGAGCTTGCCAAGGTGTGTGTGGAAGCCCGGAACATCGAAGGTTGTACAAGGCTTGAGCTCCACCTTGCCGGAGATGGCGAACGGAGAAGATTAGTGAAGACTCCATTGTCTCGGTGACATTGGAAGTGGCAAAACCCTTCGGTGGGTGCCACAACGTGGACGTAGGAAGATCCTTGCGATCTTGCTGAACCACGGGATAAACCTTCGTGTTCCCTAGCGTTTGCATTTCTCTCCCTCTCTTTACATTATGCAATCTTTACTTCACAAGTTATATCTAAGTTGATTGCATAGTTAGAACCGCATTGGGAATTGGGCTTTAGTAGTTCGTTTTTAATTGCCATAAAATTTGAAAGAAAGCCCAATTCACCCCCCTCTTGGGCGTTTTGATCCTTACATCCGGGAAGCCCAACAAGAATGTCCAGACCCCTCTGGGAGGGTCCGAGTCGATGGAGAGGAAACTTTGAGCTCCTCCGAAAGAGTCCGGACAATCCATCACCCAATGTACTTCATCAGCGAAGTACTCCACGACGCCAAGACACGCTACATCGAGGTGCATAAGCTGCTTTACGCAGTTCTTATTGCCTCAAGGAAGCTTCGTCACTACTTCCAAGCCCACAATATATTAGTGGTAACTTCTTATCCATTGTGAGCAATATTACATAACCCCAATTCTACTGGGAATATTGCAAAGTGGGCAGCGGAGTTGGCCGAGTTCGACCTCGAATTTGTGCCACGGCAAGCAAACAAAAGTGAGGCTTTGGCTGACTTTGTGGCGGAATGGACTCCATCTCCATCTAATCCTGGGGGGCCCCAGTGAGCAGAAGCTGGAACCCAAGGTCCCGATCTTCACTGAACCTCACTAGACTCTCTACTTCGGCGGCTCCATGCAGAAGCAGGGGCGAAGCTGGGATCCTTCTCCTCGCTCCGACCGGGGAGAAGGTCAAATACATGGTTCACCTTAACTTCAAGGAAACCAACAAGATGGCGGAGTATGAAGCTCTAATCTACGGGCTCAAGGTGGCACTATCCTATGGTGTCAAACAGCTATTGGTGAGGGGTGATTCACATCTCATCATAAAACAAGTCAAAGGTGAATGCTGCTGCAACAACCCCCAACTAGCCACTTATCTCCTTGAAGTCCAGAGGCTTCAGAAAGACTTCGAAGTCATGGATCTCCACCATATTCAGCGTCTTCATAACGCTGAAGCCGATGAACTCTCGACGAAGGCTTCAACCGAAGCTCTGGCTCCCGACGGAATCTTCGTTCAGAGGTTATCAAGACCAACAACTCAGTCTGTCGAACTGAGCGAAGAGGGCGAGACCAGCACCTCCAAGCTGGCAGTCCCGGTGGCCCTGTTACCATGGCGTCCACCAAGGGTCGTAAGTGATGTCGGAAGCTCCGAGCAACCCAACATGCAAGACTTAGAAGCTCAAGTTAGCTCTGATGCATGGATCTCGGAGATCCGGAGCTACTTGAAAGATAACATCCTTCCTGAAGACAGTGTATCCGCTGACCGGATCGTCAGATTGGCTAAAAGATACACGCTGGTAGAAGGGGATCTCTATCGACGCCGTGCCAACGGCGTCCTAATGCGATGCATTGCAAGGGAAGAAGGCTGCGAGCTCCTCGTGGAAATCCATGGAGGCAAGTGTGGGAACCACGCATCTTCCCGCACACTGGTTGGTAAAGCCTTCCAGCATGGCTTTTACTGGCCTACAACACTCCAGGATGCAGTCGAGCTAGTGAAAAAGTGTGAAGCGTGTCAGTTTCACGCAAAACAAATTCACACACCGGCTCAATATTTGCAAATGATTCCTCCTACATGGCCATTTGCTGTGTGGGGTATGGACATCTTGTGACCATTCCCAAAAGCCGTCAGAGGTTACAGGTTCCTGTACGTTGCCATCGACAAGTTCACCAAGTGGCCGGAAGCTACCCCAGTTGTGACAATCAACAAACAATCAACAATCAAGTTCTTGAAGTCCATAATATGCAGATTTGGAGTTCCGAACAAAGTCATAACTGACAAAGAAACCCAATTTACAGGTGCTACATTCCAAGAATATTGCAAAGACCTCGACATTCAAGTCAGCTATGCATCAGTAGCTCACCCAGCAAGCAATGGTCAAGCCAAGAGAGCAAATGCAGAAATCCTAAAAGGACTCAAGACACGTACATATGAACTCTTAAAAAAGCATTTAGCCAACTGGATCGAAGAGCTTTCATCCGCACTGTGGGCAAGCAGGACTACACGTAACCGGTCAACTGGAGAGACACCCTTCTTTTTGGTGTATGGAGCTGAAGCAGTCCTTCCTTCGGAGGTTACCATGCGGTCGCTCTGGGTCCGGACCTTCGACGAAGCCACACAAGACCAGCTCTGGCGTGAAGAACTTGACCTCGTCGACAAGGGGAGGTGCCAAGCAGCTCTTCGGAATGCACGCTATCGCCAAGCGCTCCGGCGCTATCATCAAAGGCATGTGCGCAACCGACAGCTCGAGGAAGGCGATCTGGTGCTGCGGAAAATACTAACTCACGAAGGAATGAATAAACTTTCCCCTAGCTGGGAAGGTCCCTTCCGAGTGATCAAAGTATCCCGTCCCGGATGCATTCGCTTAGCAACTGAGGATGGGACTCTGCTTCCTAATCCTTGTAACATCGAGCACCTCTGTAAGTTTTACACTTAGAATCACGGAGGTGAGTCTTTATTTACACACAATATATGTTATAGAGTCAATATACAGAATTGGGTAGGTCCTCCGAAAGAACATCCGGACCCCTCTGGGAGGGTCCGGGAGGTTCAAGTAATACTTGATACAGTCACAACACTAAAAGTGTAACTACCTGCCCTGGGCTAGTACAAGATGTATAACACACTTAGCATGACCTTGTACCCTAAGTGTGTCCTTGTCTCCCCTGTAATTTGGACCTATAATGAAAGACATTGTTGTGTGAAAACAGACTCCACATGCATTTATTTTTGTACAAGGCTCAGTATTTTGAATTATTATTTTTATCCTTCTTGTCTATAATGAAGTTGTGCAATTCTTTTTAAGTTTTAGTCCAAGTTATTCATATGCGTCACAAGTTATATTGATGGACTCTTGGATCTTAACATTGTTGCATAGTCTACTTGCCTGAACGCCAAGCCAACATAGGTCCAGAGTGTGCTATCGACTTAGCCTGGTCCTGCACCCTAAGTATGCCACTCTACCTACACCTCGGCAGGCATCAGTGGGGTGAGTACTAAAAAAACATACGGGTCTGGAAATATTACATCAATATGCTTGTTATCATATTAAATTTCATTGGATCTAAAACTAAAATAAGAATGATAAATCATAAACAATTTGTAGACAAGAGGACAAATTTTACTCTTTTTCTTGTCTTTAATGTACAGGAAAAACACAGCGATGGTGGACGATGCCGGAGCTATCAAGCCCCGACAACCTCCAAGGGGGCTCGCTGTCGATGTTTTCAGACGTTGAAAGTGGGCACCACCAGAGCTAACAAGCTCCGATAACTCCCATGAAAGGCTGGACGTTGACATAAAGTATAATTCAAGTGAAGATGACATAACCACTCAATGTTATCTACGATTCATGGTGGGTGTCGTCGGACCTACTAAGCTCCGACAACCCCAGGGGCCCGCCGTCAATGTTCTACGCATTAATAGTGGGTGCCGTCAGAGCTATCAAGCTCCGACAACCCTAGGGGGCCCGCCATCGACGCGAAAAAGGGCTTCCAGAAGTATCAGAGTTAAAGACTTCAGACCTAAAATCTACAAGCTCGAAGCGCTCAAGTCATCAACATACTGTTAAAACCTTTTGGTATATATTCGCAATCAAATTGTGAACATATACCAGGGGGCCAACAAGACAAAGCACAATATATTGAAGACAAAGTGAAATTCATGGCAGAAACAGTGGATTTCATTCATTCAAAGTACTGGATTACAAAATCAAGGTTATAACAAAAGACAAAAAGGAAAAGGTCCTAGCTACTGGAGGATCTAAGTCCTGTGGAAAATGAAGCAACCTTCTCAGCAACCTCTTGGACACTAGCTTTGGCGGTACCTCCTCTTCGGCAATGAGTCCTTCAAAGACTGGATCAAGAGAAAATTGGGGGTCTCGGCTTCTGTAACATGCCAAGACATACTCGGCGACATTTTTTGCCAGAGATTCCCCCTGTCTCCAGTTGATCAGCGATGACACTACCCCTTGCATCGAGTTTGCTACCAGCAGAGCCAAGTGCCACCAGCGTCTGGTCCATCTCCTGCGCTGGGTCCTCCGGGTGTACTAGACTGAAGCCAAGAGGCACAAGGGCCCCGTCCCACGTCTCAGAAAACCCCATAGCATCAGGGATTCGGTTGCCCTCGAGTTCTGCAGCTCCTCCAGTGACCTCCGGGCGGCCGCTAGCTCCGAACTCTCCCGAGCGAGGTGCACAACCGCTTTGGCATGTTGCTGCATATTCTCAGCTACTTGCTTTTCATGGTCGACTAGCTTCGTCTCCCGGAGGTGGATGTGGTTCTGCCGTTTCGCCAGGTCCTTCTCCCTGCCCCTTACCTTCCCTTCTCTGGCGGCAACATCAGCTTCTCGTTTTGGGAGCTCCTACCCCAGTTTCCAGTGCTTCTCCTTTTCTTCCGCACTCCACAAATCGATTTTCTTAGTGCGATCTGCCAAATTTTGCTCAACCAGAGTTAATTTCTGGGTGAGCTCCTCCCCTCTATTCAAAACATCCTCGTGCTGTTCCAGAAGCTTCTCTTCTCTTGCATCAAGGTTTGCCCGACGCTTGAGGAGGACCTCGTATAATTCATTGAGGTTTTCATGACGCTCATCAGCAGCATCACTCCTTTCCTTGGCTTGCTCAAGGATCTCCCGAGAATTAGCGTCAAGCGCCCTGATGGCGGCTTCCTTCTCTTCCAGCAGCTTGCCCCAGTATTCCATCTGGGCTGTTTCCCTCTTGACCCACTCCTTCTAATCAGTAAGCCTCGTCTGAGCAGGCCTGGTCTCAAAATGGATCCTGTTGCGCCAACGCCTCAAGGTGTGGCGCTCCTCTTCAAGGACCTTGCTCTCATGATCGAAGGTGAGCTAAACTTGTCGGAGGCTCGAGCAGGCATTGTCTATGGACAACACCAAGGGAATAGGCTTCGTACCTGCTGGGGTCATCTCTGCCGGTTCCAAGGGATTCTTCATAACAAAAATAGGCTCTCACTCTACAAGTGAGGTTCCCTGAGCTTCTGCGGCACTGGGGCTGCCCTCTAGGAGCTCTTCGGCAACAGCAGAGGAAGAACCCACTGGGGGAACTTCTACCTCCAGAGCCAATGATGAAGGTCCTGACGTGGGAACTTCAATTGCTGGCTCCGCGGGTGAAGAGCCTGCCTACGCCTCTTCATGGTGTTATGCCTCGGGCATGGGCACCTCCAGAGCAATTACTTCCGGGGTGGTCGTTGGAGCTTCACCCGAAGCCATTTCCACCACCGGCTCAGGTGCCGGTACATCAGCTACCCCCAGCTCAACTGCTAGAGCTTCAACAACTTCTGGCCCGAGGGCTGGAGTTTCAACTACCTCCGGCTCAGTGACCGGAGCTTCGATCATCTCCCATTCAGGGGCCATGACTTCAACGACTTCCAAATCAAGGGCTGGAGCTTCTGGTGCTACCGGCCTTGCAACAACTTCTGGTGCAGGAACCGGAGCCTCGGTAACCTATGGCTCGGACGCCGGAGCTTCGGACATCTCCAACTCCTGCACTGGAGCCTCAGCTTGCGATGCTGTTGCCGGTGGTGCATCTTCAACTTCTCCCTCGTGGTTTGGCGCTACCACGGGAGCTTCTGGCAATGACTCTGAATCCAGATCCACGATAGTTGGTGTTGGAGCTGCCGTGACCTCAGCCGCCACTTGAGGAGGCGCGGGGGTTAAAGCTGGAGTTTCCGTCCGCACTGTTTCGACCAGTGCGACGGAGGCTGGAGCTTTAGACCCCGACTTTGACGCCCAACAGTAAAAAAATTGGAGTATTCAAAACATGACAAAAATAAGAGTAGCAAATCAAGGTGAAAAAGCAAAGCTTACCTCAGGAAGCTACCACTCCAATCGGCGCATAACCTCTTCGCCGGAGGCTCGGAATCGGAACTTGCCGTGGTTGGCATGGAGGGAGCTCCAGATTGTTGCCTGGAGCTTGCCGTCATCATTGGTTTTGCCCCAGTCGAGGTTTCCCTCGGTTGGGAAGAACCTCCGGACCCGAAGCCCGTAGCTGGCGCCAGAACCGGAGTCGATTGTAAAGAACTGGCGCTTCTTGAAGACGCTTGCACCGGAGGAGGTGTAGCCGCAGAAGATCTCCCTTGCTAGGGAGAAGGGGCAATCATAGATTGAGCAGGCCTGACGAACCTCCCATCAGCGTGCTTTAGTTTTCTTTTCCGACTGGAAGATTCGGCTAGCTCCTTGCCCTTGCCGATGTCTTCAACCCTCTGGCTTAGAGCAGGGGCAGTCACCTCCTCGGAAACTCCGAATTTTACAACCCTGGAGGTCCGGCGCTTCTCCATCTCACCGAGGTCGTCTAGCGCTGGCATATTCCTCCGGAGCTCCCTGCTGATCTCTGGAATCATGTTCAAAGGCATAAAAGCAGCTGACGGAGCTAAGGCATCGTCGTCAATAGACCCATGCTGAAATTTCTTGAAATGGAGCTTCAAAGCTTCGCCATCCAAGTTGGATTTCAAAACGGTTTCAATCCGGTCGTCATCCATCACGCTGTTGAAAGCCCAGGTGAGCTTCTTCCTCCTCCTCAGCGGAGCCCACCTGTTCACCAAGAAATTTCCGAAGACTATATGGGGGGTCACTCCACCCTCCACACACTCTCAGATCCTGGTCAGGACAGGGTTGAATGCATCCGACAGCTTCGGAACTACATTCCAGGCATCAGTGTCGATGTTGGGGAGTCCTTGGGGCAGCTCCATTCTGTCGTGCTCCTCCACTGCAATGACGACCAAATCCTTCTTCCAGTCATCCAATTTGCCAGAGGGGAATGATTTCAAGTACTTGAAAGGACAGTTCTTGCGCTTCACGAAGTAGTAGAATCCAATCAACTCTGTCCCCTTGCTGGTGGAATGAGCTGTAAAGAAGGTCTGAAGTCAACGTGGGGAGGCACGTCCATCCACATCTTGCAGAAGTAGACAGAAGTGGCCACGAGCCGAAGGGAGTGCAGGCCAAGGTGATGCAGTTGGAGGCCGTAGAAGTCCAACAGGATCAAGATGAAGCTCGAGAATGGTGAGATCAGTCCCACCATGGCATACGCCGAGAAGTACACCATCTCCCCGCGGCGCTCCTTCTTGAAGGGGAGCTTGCTAGCACAAACCAGGTGGTTGAAGGAGTCGCTGGACCATCCCATGAAGGTCTAGACCTTCATCAGATTGTCCTTGCTCTGGATGCGGCTTTTGGGAAGACCTAACTCCATCGCAGCAAATTGGAGCAAAAGAGGAGAAAGCTAGGCAAAGTTTGGGAGGCTCTGAGCGCGAGTTTCATCGAAAGCGTAAAGAGTCCTCAAACCGTGCGCGCTTTCCTTCTTAAGTAAGCCTGCGTGACGCTTGGATGGAAACCGCAACGAGAGCAGGGTCAAATTTCATAAATCTACCTCGTCAATGACAAGTGGGCCCGGGGCCACCACTGACGAAGAGGTCGAGGTTATTACCTCAGGCGAACCGTTGTCATGATGGACGGCGGGAAACCCAAAGGAGACAGCCTGTCAAGGCGCTCAGAACCGATACAGTTTTCATATTGGGAACCGACGACCTTCAGTTACGTGAGATCCGCACTCAAAGATCTCGTTTGCCGCATTCAAGACAAGCCACGCTGTGATGGTTTAACCCCGAATCATTGCCCCAACTGCACATCAGAAGACCTTTGAAGTCGCGGCGCGGGAATTGAGGATGGCCCTACCTCTGGTTGAATAATTTAACCCAAAAGGTTTCTCCCAGAGGTGGGCCCGGGGGCCACTATCGGTACCCTGCGTACTGGGTACCCCATGATACCGCAAGAAGTGCAAGAGAGTTCCACCTGTCAGAGTTGAAGGCTTCCTCAGTCCCCACGTGTCACACGGCACTGGACCCGTCTCCCTCATATGAGTAGCTTTAGGACTGCCTCGCGTAATGTAAAACCAGAGCTGAACTCCCAACATAGGGAAGCTCCACTGTTGACATGTGTATAATGACCCCGGACCTAACCCCCTGTAGGGGGAAGCTCCAGTGCCTCCACGTGTATAATAGATCCGGACCCATCTCACCGCGAAGGGAAACTCCGGAGCTGCCACATGTGGATCCTCTAGACCTTACACCAACGGGAATACTGGCGGATATCCAACAACACAAACATTCAAGGGACAGTTAAAGCATTAGTTACAAGATTTGATTACGTGTCATTAATGCTATATTAATGACACACGATCAGTGGGCTGTTAATAGGGGTAATGCTGCTATTAAGGCACGTTATTACACTGTTAATCACTCTAATACTCGTAGACTGTGTATTAGGCACTTGAATATGCCAGGGCCACATGTCGGGTCAGGCAAATGTTGTAACGGCCAGTCCTTAGACTATAAAAGGACTGCGTCGCATGGTACATGGACAACTGATCCAAGCTCATACGCACGCCAACACAACTGCAATCCTCAATACTACAAGACGCACCCCGTGGAGTAGGGTATTATGCTCAGGCGGCCCGAACCACGTAAATCCTCTGTGTCATCATCTTGTTTAAGATCTCCGCCCGCCCAAACTGATATAAGAACCTCTGCAGGCTACATTTAGTAGTACCAGCGGAAGTTGTAGGATCAAAGAGCACGTGAAAAGCTACCAGAGGGGGGGTGAATGGTAGATTTAAAAATCTTACGCAGCGGAAACAATTAAACCCCAAACCCTTTCGACAGAAAAATGACCTGTTAAAGAAATCGTGTGTGAGACTAATCTAAACGTGTTTCACTGTGACAAAAGTAATATATATCATAGAGAATCAAGTCACGAAGACAACACAAAAAGAATCACTCAAATCCGACGAGAAAAACTCAAGTTATGATCGAAAGATCAAACAATGGTCAATCTGTCATACCCGAGAAAAAACAGTTCTAGAATGCTGCAAAGAAACTCGTGTAGATCATAGAACACAAATCCAATGACTGTGAAATTTTGACATATGATAGAAAATCAAGTTGTGAAGACAACCCAAAAAGAATCACGTCAATTGGATCTGTAAAACTCGAGTTATGATAAAACCACCGACGAAAGGTAGTGCTGTCAAGAAACTCGACGAATAAAACTTGTCTGGAACAAGTCGGACGAACAAGGCACAAAAGTTCCTTCAAACTACGAATTTTATTCAATAGAACACAAGAGGAACAGCCCCAAAGTTGTGCACCACGAGCTCTGGGCTCCCTTGCTTATATAACCAGCCCTTAGGCCAACCCAATATCAACTAGGACTCCAATCCTACTCAGATCACGAATCGTAACTTTCCATAACTGCTCAAGATTCTTCTATACGCAGATAGAAGCAATCTTAAGACTTCCAAACACCTTAGGAACGTATCCCACATTCCTAAACAACTCAAATTCGTGACCCACACGAAATCCTATAATAACCAACTCAAATCTTTCCATATTTGAGTCAAACCCGACTCAGCCGCAGCCTGAGTCCATAACCTAGTCGGTTGGACCTTTCCGACCAACTCTTTATGTCCACATCTCTTCATCACGTCTCGGAACCATGTAGCCACGTCCATGCACTCCTTGCACACGTGCAAACATCTTCCTTCGATGTCCAGTAACCTTCATATGCACCGCCCTTGATTCAATCATCCTGCGCGACCTCCTGATCAGCTCAACCACAGTTCCTTCCGAACTTGGTTGTTGGAACCTCATCTCCTTCCTGAGACTAGTCCAATGGATCCCGTCACCAGCCATGACTTGAACTCAAGCAACACCTGCACATGAATAAACAACCAATCCATACGAGCCCAAGTCCTCGACTTGACTCAAGTTAGTTCCCAACACAACACCTTACGTGAGAACCTCACATAAGCATGTTGCAAAACCACAGTAACACGATATCATCCATATCAACCAAAACGCACCAAAAACTTAGCAAATGAATACTAATCAATCTTTCCAACAATGTAAAGCAAGTACGAAACATTGCAAATGAAAAGCAGAAGCACTTCGGTCAAGTTCCGGACCTTGCCAGAGCAACCCGAACCTTGAGCCGGAGCTAACAAAAGCTAGTAGAACCTAGTGCCGGAGCTTACCAAAACTAGTACAACCAAGCTCCCGCCGGAGCTTACAAAACTAGCAGGACCTAGCACCGGAGCTAACCAGAACTAGTCAGAACTAGTAAACCCAAAAGCCGGAGCTAGAAAAATCAACTTCGGAGCTTAGCAAAAACATGTCGGAGCTATCAAAGACATGCAGGAGCTAAAGACAAAACTTCACCGGAGCTGACCAAAGCTAGTCGGACCTAGCATCGAACGTAACCGAAGTTACCCAAACCAAGCCGAACCTACCGTCGGACCTTGTTGTAGCTTAGAGCTAGAGTCGGACCTTGATAAAAAGGTGTTTTGGTGATATTCAAAACTTTTATCATCAAAACAAGTATATTCACTACAAGCCAATGTATTCAACACACATAGATCTTAAAATCTCCCCCTTGATGAATGCATTGGCAACACCATTTAAAATCCAAACATTGGCTTATTCACATAAAAGTTTTGAAGGCAATTTCTCCCCTTTTGTAAATCAAAAGTAAAATGAGAAGAAAATCTCTCCCCCTTTATTATCTCTCCTTATGCACATATTCTCTTTCTCTTCATGCTTATCTCCCCCCCTTTGACAATGTATTCATCAAGTCATGAGAATATAAACAAATTATCTCTCCAACTTTAGTTGTTATGAGCATATTATAACATATACATATAAACAAAGCTCATCCAAGTCATACTATCAAGTACCTTACATTATCACATCAATGAAATACATAAAGTAGTGTAAGCCATACTAGAGATCAAATGTAATTTTCAATTTAAACAAGTCATGATCTCACAAACTTAACTATCTCAAAACCTGAAAGCATGACACAAGTTGCTGCATTTTATTATTTTTCAAAGCATAAATTTAGATCATATGATATTTGCAAGAGATTATATGCGCATCTGCCTTATTCTAACCAACCAAGCCAAGCCTATGTCATTTGACAACCAGAAGCTTAAGGACATGGTTTTAGTCATACACAACTTCTTCCAAGTTCATATCTAAGTGCAATGATAAGCCATCTATAAAAAAGAAGTGCGATGCATGCATATTCTCTTGATATTTTCTCAATTTATATTTGTTCATAAAAACTCAACATGTGAGTTGATTACTTTATTAATTCTTTATGATTAAAAGCATTTGTGAACATGTAACAAGTTCAAAACAGCAAGAAAGTTCGACCATGACCAGATTTAGTGTAAGTAATTATTCCAATTACTAGACATGGCAAAAACTACAAAATGTATAACACGAGTAATGTAGTAAGAACTTTCAGCATGTAAAAAGAATCACAGAGTCATATATGTATGAAATACTGTGCTCATATTATTTTAATTTCAGATTCACACATAGACTTCCCAAGTTTCAAAAACTCCCCCTCAATTTAAGCTATGAGGATGCATAACCCCTATTTCACTACGAATAAAACAAAAACGAGTGAAATCCAAAGGTTTTGTAAAAATGTCAGCCAATTGATGTTCGATATCTACATGGTGAAGCACAATGTTTCTTTTTTCAACGTTATCTCGGAGAAAGTGATACCTAATATCAATGTGCTTAGTTCTAGAATGTTGCACGGGGTTTTTGGCAATGCAAATAGCACTAGTGTTATCACAAAACAGTTGAACACTATCTAGATCAACCCCATAGTCCTTAAATATTTGAACAATCCAAAGAGTTTGTGAGCAAGCACTAGCAGCAGCTACATATTCAGATTTGGCTGTGGATTGTGCAACTGAATTTTGTTTTCTAGAGGACCAAACAACAAGAGAATTACCAAGAAAATGACAAGCACCGGAAGTACTTTTCCTATCAATCCTACAACCCCCAAAATCAGCATCCGAAAAAGCTTTCAAAGTAACGGTTGAGGAAGAAGGAAGAAAAATGCCAAATTCTTGGGTTCCATGTAAGTACCTGAGAATCTTTTTGACGGCTTGACGATGTGAAACACGTGGGGAAGCTTGAAACCGTGCACAAAGACATACACTGAATTGTATGTCCGGTCGTGATGCCGTGAGGTACAAAAGTGATCTGATCATGCTTCTATATTCTTTTTGATTCATAGGTTCACCATCTTCATCAAGCTCAAGTGTTGTTGCTGTTCCCATTGGTGTCCGAAGAGGCTTGCTTTTGTCCATGTTGAAGCGCCTTAGGAAGTCTTTTGTATACTTCGTTTGATGCACAAAGGTACCCTCCTTGGTTTGCTTGACTTGCAGCCCCAAAAAGTAAGTGAGTTCACCCATCATACTCATTTCAAATTCGGAACTCATCATTGCTGAAAACTTGGACACAAGATCATGAGAAGCACAACCAAAGATAATATTATCCACATACACTTGAATGAATAATGAGTCATTGCCATGTTTAAGCACAAAAAGAGTTTTATCAACCTTGCCCATGGTAAACCCCTTTTCAAGTAAGAATGTTTTTAACCTATCATACCATGCTCTAGGGGCTTGTTTGAGACCGTATAAGGCTTTGGACAGTTTGTAAACATGATTAGGAAAATCAGGATTTTCAAAACCCAGTGGTTGTTTGACATAAACCTCCTCATCTATGTAGCCATTAAGAAAAGCACTTTTAACATCCATTTGAAATAGCTTAAAACCTTTAGATGCTACAAAAGCTAACAAAATTCTTACGGCTTCTAATCTAGCGATAGGAGCAAAAGTTTCATCAAAATCTATACCTTCAACTTGAGTGAAACCTTGAGCAACCAACCGAGCCTTATTCCAAACCACAACCCCATCCTCACTTTGTTTATTTTTAAATACCCATTTAGTTCCAATTAAAGTGTGACCTTGAGGTGGAGGTACAAGTTTCCAAACATTATTTCTTTCAAAATTTTCTTACTCTTCTTGCATGGCAATAATCCAAGATTCATAAGTGAGTGCGTGTGATATATCTTTGGGTTCAAAAGAAGCAACAAAAGCAGAATGAGCATGAGAGTTTGGATCGCAAAACCTGGACCGTGTGACTCGTTCGTGCAAGCTTCCAATCATCTGTTGTTGGGGATGATCTTTGTAAAAACGTAGGGGAACAGATGTCTCACAAGCTTCTTCTTTATTAGGTTCATCGTAGATTGATGATCTTGTGACTTGAGGACAATCAGGACCAGCATAGGTGATAGCCGGAGCTTGTTCAATGTCCAGAGCTGGACACGTGTCAACTTCGGAACTACCAAGCAGTATCACCGGCTCTTCTTCATCTTCGAAAATACCTTCCCCCCTGAGGATACGGATCTGGTCCTGCAACACCGGAGCTAGTACCTGGGCTAGCTTCATCAAAAGACACTTCACAAGTCTCCACAATTTTGTTAGTGTCAAGTAAAAGCACACGGTAGCCTCTAGTATGAGATGGATAACCAAGAAACATGCCATCAATGGATCGATGTTCAAACTTATCAAGATTACCATGTTTCTTAACAAAACATTTGCAACCAAAGACCCGAAAGTGTGTAACACTAGGCCTATGCCCAAACCAAAGCTCATATGGTGTTTTACCTAGCTTAGCACGCAAGAAAACACGATTTGAGACATAATAAGCGGTTGCTAACGCATCAGCCCAAAATTTCCTAGGAGTTTGATATTCATCAAGCATAGTCCTAGCCATCTCAACTAAGGTTCTGTTCTTTCTTTCTACAACACCGTTTTGTTGAGGTACATATGGGGAAGAAAGTTGATGATCTATTCCATTTTCAGCACAAAAGTGATCAAAAGATTGATTTTTAAATTCAGTTCCATTATCACTTCTAATTGCTTTTAATGATCTTGGGTGATCAATTGATAATCTAAGAAATAAAGTTCTAAAGTGACTAAAAACTTCATTCTTAGACGCCATAAAATAAACCCAAGAGTATCTAGAATAATCATCAACGATAACAAGAACATACGATTTACCTCCGAAGGATTGAACACGTGAAGGTCCTACGGTGTCAAGATGCAAAAGTTGACATGGTTCAGTTGTCATGATCATTGTGAGAGGAGTATGTGAACCTGCAACCATCTTAGCATGTCTACAAGAAGAGCACACAATTTCTTTGTCCCCTTTAAGCTTAGGCAACCCATGTATGCGATCAAGAGCACTAACACGCGTTAGGTGATCAAAGCCTACATGACCAAGTCTACGATGCCAAAAATATAAGTCCTTTGAATCATTAGCAACTAGACACCTATGCTTAGAGAAAGACATATCAAAATCAGCTTTAAAAACTCTTCCAAACCGAGACATGTTAAAAATAAGCTCACTATTTGAACTTACAACTTTGCAGCAGTTTTTATTGAAAATAATTTCCAGATTTTCATCTAGCAATTGTGAAACAGAAAGAAAGTTGTATTTCAAATTTTTGACAAGTGCCACATCCTTCAAAGTGTAGTGATCATTTACTCTAACCGAATCCTTAGCAATTATAGGAGTTGAAGAATTATTAGCAAAAGTAACATTCTCTACACGTGACACAAAAGAGAGGGAGGAGAACCAATCTTTGTTACCGGTCATGTGGCGTGAGCAACCTGAATCCACAATCCAAATGTTCTCCTTCCTCAAACGTGTAACCTACATAGAAGCACAATACGTCGATGACTCAATACTAGGGTTAGTCAAAAGGCATTTAGGTATCCAGTACTGAGTCACATGACGTGCAGTAGGAAAAACACACGAAAGCTGGGACAAAACAGCAGGTTTATGAGTCAAAGTTTGAGATTTTTTATTGTTAACTACTGACCTATAAGGTGTTACTTGTGTAGCACAAAAATCAGTAGCTCCGGAGGCAAAAACAGAAGGTCCGGAGGTAAATTTTGAATGTTTTTGACTCAAAACAGCAAGTTGTACATTCGATTCAATGTGTGCAGCAAATTTTGCATGAAAGTTATGAGATCTAGCAACCATTCTTTCCCTTTTCTGTTGTTTAGCTAGTCTATAACAAAAATCTATGACATGACCGTCTCTACCACAGAAGGTACAATGAAATTTAACTTTGTGTTCATGTCTAGATGAGCAAGCAATATTTTTATTTGAAACCGAATGAGACAACACTCCTACAGATTTGAAAACCACTCCTTTTTGTTTAGGAACTGTTTGAATCAAACCACTTCCTAATGACTTTACAATTTTAGGTGGATGTGCCTTAGCATGAGAATCAAAACCTAAACCAGTTTTATCATTGTAAGACTTGGAAGAATTCAGCAGTAAGTTTAGGTTCTTATTCCCATTACAAAACTGATCTAATGTCCTATGCATGTCATCAAGTTTATTGGACAGATCAAGGCAATTTTCACATGAAGTTTTTCCTTTTAGTTTGCAATTTGAACAAAATTTAACTTCATGAGAACGTAAAGCATTGTTCAATATAGAAATTTCATTCATAGCATCCTGTAGTTTCTTATCAAGATCATCACAAGTAGAACAATGCAAATCAATTGTAGAACAGCTAGCATCTTTCAAGTTTTTATCATTAAGTGCAGCAAGCTCTTTGTTCTTTTCAATTTCTAACTCAAGTTTATCAAGTGTGGAGGTGTGCGCACTTCTTAATGAGGACAATTGTTCATATATTAAATCACATGAGGAACATGCATCATCAATAGGAATCAAAGTTTTTAAACGGTTGATTTCAGATTCTAGTGATTCAATTTTAGCAGCACTATCCCTAAGCTTTTTGACCTTTTTCTTAACAATAATAGTGGCACGAGAAATAACATCACACATTTTTTCGCAGGTAGGACATACCTCTTCATTGTCGCTGTTGTGTTCTGCCTCCTCCATACTTGATCTTGACTTGCCCGCCATGAAGCACAAGTTTGCCAAATCATCTTCATCTTCATCATTTCCAATGTCCACGTCACTTGAACTGAACTCTTGAAGCGCGGTGATGAAACTGTTGATCATCTTGCGTCCTATGGTACCTTTCTTCTTCTTGTTGGAATTTCCAGAGGAGGTCCGAACCTTGCTTTGTTTTTCTTCCCGGGTGGTCGGACCTGAAAGGTTAGGGCATTCTGTACGAAAGTGTCCTGTTTTACCACATTCAAAACAACGTTGAGGTCCGGAGCTTCCTCTCCTTCTAGTTCTCACATTTTGCAATGCTTTTGAGAATCTAGTAGAGATGAGTGCCAACTCCTCTTCTGGAAATTCTTCGATCTGCTCCAGGGTTAGTGAGGACAAAAAAGCAAGAGTATTGCAAGATGATGATTGGCCGGAGCTAGACATATCACGTTGTGAAACAAATGCAATAGACTTATTTGGGTTCTTACGTGCTAGGATGTCAATTTCATGAGTTTTTAGTTTAGAATAGAGTACATCTAATGTAAGAGCACTCATGGCAGTAGATTCACGAATAGATGTGACTTTATCTCCCAAATTGACATATCTAATGCACTTAGCAATTGCCTAGCATTTTCAGCATCTGAAAAATTAACATTGACACTACGCAAGTTGCTGAGAATTTTATTAAAGCGAGCAAAAAGGTCATCAATAGACTCACTGGGCTGCATCCCGAAGCGCATGTATTCCTTTTTGAAGATGTCTTGCCTTACCTATTTGATCGTGTTGGATCCTTCGTGGTAGTCACAAAGTGCTTTCCACACATCGTATGCAGATCGGAGGTGTGCAACACGGTCGAAGTCACTTTGAGTTAATCCTTGTATGATTAAGTTCCGAGCCTTGTTGTTGTTGTCGACATCTCTCAGATTTGTAGCTGTAACTTGATCGTTTGATGGCACTTCGTAAGGCTTGTATACCTTCTCCCATATTGCAAAACCTTGTGCCTGGATGAAAGCCTCCATGCGTGCCTTCCAAACCTGAAAATCAATACCAGCAAATACACAAGGTTTGGCAGAGTACTTCTCCATGATGATTAGTCAAAAACACGCACAAATCACAAAGATTAGAGCACCGTAGCTCTGATACCAATTGTAGGATCGAAGAGCACGTGAAAAGCTACCAGAGGGGGGGTGAATGGTAGATTTAAAAATCTTACACAGCGGAAACAATTAAACCCCAAACCCTTTCGGCAGAAAAACGATCTGTTAAAGAAATCATGTGTGAGACTAATCTAAACGTGTTTCACCGTGACATAAGTGATATATATCATAGAGAATCAAGTCACGAATACAACACAAAAAGAATCACTCAAATCCGACGAGAAAAACTCAAGTTATGATCGAAAGATCAAACAATGGTCAATCTGTCCTACCCGAGAAAAAACAGTTCTGGAATGCTGCAAAGAAACTCGTTTAGATCATAGACCACAAATCCAATGACCGTGAAATTTTTACATATGATATACAATCAAGTTGTGAAGACAAACCAAAAAGAATCACGTCAATTGGATCTGTAAAATTCGAGTTATGATAAAACCACCGACGAAAGGTAGTGCTGTCCAGAAACTCGACGAATAAAACTTGTCTGGAACAAGTCGGACGAACAAGGCACAAAAGTTCCTTCAAACTACGAATTTTATTCAATATAACACAAGAGGAACAACCCCAAAGTCGTGCACCACGAGCTCTGGGCTCCCTTGCTTATATAACCAGCCCTTAGTCCAACCCGATATCAACTAGGACTCCAATCCTACTCAGATCACGAATCGTAACTTTCCATAACTGCTCAAGATTCTTCTATACGCAGATAGAAGCAATCTTAAGACTTCCATACACCTTAGGAACGTATCCCACATTCCTAAACAACTCAAATTCGTGACCCACACGAAATCCTATCATAACCAACTCAAATCTTTCCATATTTGAGTCAAACCCGACTCAGCCGCAGCCTGAGTCCATAACCTAGTCGGTTGGACCTTTCCGACCAACTCTTTACGTCCACATCTCTTCATCACGTCTCGGAACCATGTAGCCACGTCCATGCACTCCTTGCACACGTGCAAACATCTTCCTTCGACGTCCAGTAACCTTCATATGCATCGCCAGGCATTATTTCATCGGTTATATACCAAGCTCATGGGCACACAAATGTCCTCCTTATCCTACTCCCAGGCAGTATTTTCATCGGTTATATACCAAGCCATGCCTGTTCTTGTTTCTCCACAGTTCATCGACCACCAGTGGAGTTCATCCCATCGCCGTTTTAAATCCAAGCAAAGCAGCAGAGGCTCATCCATTCTTTTTCCTATTTGATCTTCATTGTTGTGTTGCGAAATTCTCGGATCATTTTTCTTGCCAGTTTTAGCTTCCACGATGATCAACTCGTCAATTTCGTTGCCGCCGAGAGCTCTGTTTCTTCCCTCCACCGTTGGCTCATTGTTGCCCCGATGTTACAGACTTCCTTTCCTCTAGCTCCAGTTAGAAAAAAAGGTGTGCCACTACTTGCTCAAGGTTATGCTTAAGGCCTCTCCTCAAGTAATCCTGTGTAGCTGTGGTATTTGCCATTTCCCCCTCGGCATGAACTTGAGGAACCTTGCTAGGTCTTGTCTTAATTCTATATTCACGCATGGAAATAGATTAATCCTGTCAGATATATGTTCTAGAGACTGGTGCGCACCCTCAGGAAGAAGAAGATTGAAGTTTCATCGATTCTATAAGCCATATGCGCCATTTTTCCTTTTTTCACCGCTCATGGCTTGGGTCCCCGTCAACCTTAGAGTTTCGGCCTTCTCACTTCATTTCCTACCTAATTGGTTCATATCCAAGTTTCCAGGAATCTTCCGGATCATTTCCCAAGTGTTTTCACTCATCTCCGAAGCTAACCGAGCACGCTGGAGCAAGACGTGAGCCACTGTTCGTCGCGAGGCACTTGTTGACGGCTGTTATATACCAATTTCACCTATCAATATAACTCAATTATGTGAAGGAAATATCATTTCTTGCACACATCACCTTTCTTTTTAACCTATTTCCTCTTGTACTTGGAGAAATTAGTGCATGCATGTATTTTATACAAAATTGAAGTGAAACAAGGGGATGGATCCTATAAAATATCATCCCAGCCAATCAAGTGAAAACATGTGGCACCACATGAATCAAATGACCCACAAGCAGAAGTATCCGAGGCCATCCAACGGTGTACACCCTATATCAGAAAAGGGGACCCACCTGAAAGTCACTCCAAGAAAGCACAAACCGTTTGGAGGACTTACCAGGTCGGCCAATCCCCCCTAGTCGACCGACCTGGTCTTTCCTCCAAACTTGGTCAGCTTCCACGTGTTGGCTCCTCCCAGCTTGAAGAAGTCGTTGATGTCTGGTTCGCGCGCTTTTGGTGGCAGGAACTGATCCTTCTCTAGGCTATAAATAGGACCCCTCACCTCAACACACACCACTTGATCATCATTCTATTGTATACACTAGTTCTTCTAGTTCTTTAGTGGAGGTTAGGCTATAGAGAGGAGTCTCTAGTCCAGGAGTCTCTAGTCCCAAGTCCAATTTGGGAAAGGTATGGCTTATGTATCTTTTCTTATATTTGTGACTTTATGCATAATAAAGATATTATCTTTAGTCTTCTTTTATTCATATACTTGGATGAAGTGTTTCTTGTTTGATTGTGGATTCCATGTATGTTGTAGGAGTAGTATTTATGATTATGGTGTAATGATCTTAACTTGTCATCATAAACACTACAAAATCCCACTATAGTCTAATTAGTTATGGTATGATCATGTTGGTATGAATAACTTATGCTATGTCTCAACATTGGTTCAACGATGTTTAGGTTAGTCATTGCCTTAGAGAGGTACTTGTACTCGAGCCTCTAAGGTATTTACTTAGTATGCTAGCATGGTGCTACGATAGTAAGTAGCATTGGATGTCTCGTAGACCCACATATTGAAGAGGTAGGCAATAGGTGGTGATAGTCTTATCTGTCATTTGTAATCCTCCATGTTCGGCTATGTCACAGGCTCTTGGTGAGAGTCATCCTAGTATTGCTAGGGGTAAACCCGTGCTTGATATGTTGAACAACTTAGCATAAGGATTCACCATTGACATGCTCATTAGTATCTAACCTATGCTATGTATATGTATATTAGAAGCATTGTAGGAGCAACTCCCCAACTCTTAGTCTAACCGCCATTATTACTCACCTACCCCTTAGAATAGATTGCTTAGGTGTGTGTCACACTACCCATATGTTATCAACTTACCCCTGTCTTGATAATTGATTTGTATCCCATAGCTTAATCATAAGAGTAGTGTTTACTTTACTCCATTGACTTCCTTTGGGATAAGTACGATACCCTCGTGAATACTCTTGGGTGAAATGCTACACGACAATTTCCGTGCGCTTGCGGATTTTTTCTGTGACTTAAGAGATGTCAACAAACATTTCTGGCGCCATTGTCGGGGAAGGCAAAGGAAGTGAAGGATAGTTATCACTTGTGATTAAGATGTAGATACTAATAGTTGTTAGACATGATTACCCTTGTTTGTTTTATCCTTTTGTGTGAAAATAGAGTATTGTTGGCTAACCCATTTTTTTGGGATGGCCAACGAGGACGCAACTGCTCAACTGCAAGATGATTCATAGCGTACCTCAACAAATGTCCACTAGGCAACACCATTCCCTTTCGCGGAAGAATTTCAGCTTCGAGTAGGAGCCAACGTCATCCATCCCCAAGCTTGGGAGAGGCTTCAAGAGTTCTTCTTGGTTTGCCTCCATCATGGGGTGCATAGTTGGCTCTTCATCCAACACTCATGGGTTAACTCCACCAATCCATGACCACATTCATGTTGGAGCTGAAAGAGCCCTATTCTCATTCATCATAGATGAGAATATGGTCTCCACTCAAGGGGTGGATTGAAGAATGCTCTAGTTCCCTTAGCTTGGCATGCACACCACTTAACAAGGTAGACATGCTAGTTATGGAACTACATCTCCCACTGAGTAACATGAAGATCAATCCAATGGAGAAGTGTTTGGATGATCCAAGCCATGGATATTCACATGATTTGTGAAAATCCATGTCAACATGAGCCACTGAGGAAATCATTTCCCTAAAGATCCGTGAGGATTCTTCCTTCCAAACACAACTCCAATGGCTATCACCAACAAGGTGGTCAAGGGTGGAATCAAAATCACTCTTATAATCAAGGAGGCTATAGGGATTTTAAGGGGTTTAAGTTCAAATAGTCTACTTTGAAGTATCCTGTCCATGGTCAAGCAAGAAATCAAGAAAACATGAAGCTCTTGGCCAAGGACATGAAACTTAAAGAGCATTCAAGATCCAAGATATCCGACAATCACTTGTTGGGATTCCTACCCTTCGACCAAGCCCGTGCAACCTAAGGCAAGTGACATTGTGGATGAAGCGTTTCTTGTTTGATTGTGGAGTCCACATGTTATCATGCCAAGGGAAGTCTTTGATCCATGATCAAAGTATGGATTAACTCAAAGGAACATCAAGATGGTCGAAGTGGCACCCCTAAATAAAGACAAGCCTCACCATCCTCAAGAAAGAATATTTTCAAGAGGGAAAAGCCGTCGCTACATCAACAAGTCTTCATCAAAATTACGAAGAGGCTAGGGACCGCCATGTGGTCCGCATGTACAACTGACATGCCAAAGGAGATTTGGCATGTCAACCAAGAGAAGTTATCCACATCTTCAACTCCGAGATTGGACAACAAATCATTAAATCAAACAGAATCGAGGTAAGTCCCACTCATCAGACTTCAAAATTCCGTGAGTCCTTGCCAATATGTTAATTGATAGTTATCATATTTGATTTCTCAATTACATATTTGAATTTCCTATCAGCCTTTGCATTTGCATTTAGCATGTTTGAATTTTCACACTTGCATGTTGGAAAGTAAAATTTCCAACCATCATAAAACTAAAACTTTGAATTAGGGAAGAAACTTATTTGGATATGAACCTTGGGCGTAACCACTTGAAGTCATCATCCTAATTCAAACCAAAAATATTTCCATTAAATATTCATTGCATTTGCCAATTATTTCAAGTTGGGCAAAACAATTGTACAAGGGGTACAAGATGCTTTTGAGCTAACGTAACCCGTTTTCGAGTTGTTTTGTTTGTTCTTGATTTTAGTGCAACCAGGATAAAACTTGTAAAGAGGTTGGAAGGCCTCATCATGCGCATAGCCCTCCATTAATCTCATTTTGAGTTCATGATCGAGAAATGCTCAAGATGGTGGTCCAATGGAGGGACAAGATGAATCTCATTCAACTCCAACCTCAACTTGGCAGGACACATTGAACATGAAGGCTACACCAATTTCATGGTCATGAGTTTCTCACACAACAACCTTCAACTTGGACTGCTCTTCAATTGAGGTACAAGTTTCAAATTTTCTGCTTGAATTGCATTAGGATTGAATGATTTTTGCTTACATTGGTAAGGAAGGTTTACACCTTCTCATCATTCAATTCTTATGCATCCTGATTCTGCAAAAAGGAACATCAACTTACTTAGAAATAAATTTAAACAAGTACCTATAATTTCATAAGCATTGCTAAAATTGACTTAGGCATTTTCTACCTAAATAATGCTTATGGAATTACTTAATGATTGAATTAGTATGTAGCAACCTAGGAATAGTGATATCCATAATTTTGATTTGAAACTCATTCATGCATGGATCACTAAATTTCAAATTCCTAGGCAAGAAACTAAAAATGTTCAGGAGGATAAAATTGAGAATCTTGTTTGCCATGATCCAAATGATAACATTTGCTCTTGTGTAAAAAACTATGATGGTTAGAAAATTTACAAGGTGAAAGGATCCATATAGTGTATTCATATCACATGCTTTGTTATGAGTAGGAGCTTTAGAAAATATCCCCACTCCTATCCATAAAGCCCCACTCCTTCATGAATACACTTGAAATATGACCCAATGCATCTTTGGTCTTGTTCTTCCCCGTACGTACAAATGAAGATTCAGTTACCTAACCCAAAAATTCATTTGTACAAGTATTAGGAGCTAACCATCCCTCTCTATCATAGAGGGGAAGTTTGTAGGAGTAAAATAACTATGTAGACATTCAAAGATACAATTGTTGGAATGCCTAGGGGATTCCATTTCAACATCTCTTGGACAAGGAGTAAATTAGGATGGTTACTACCTATCAAACATTAAGCCCGAAGGTCAACCATAACTATACGAGGTCGGATATTTGACATGGAAACCCTCCATGAGCAACCAATGGGCTGCTACGAATATGTGAGAGCATTATGCTCTCAACTATTCTAAGGCACTCATTCAAACTCAAGGGAATTGCCACCATCATTGTGTGTAAGTTATTCCTTTGAGGCTAAAAGGTATGATGCACCTTAACAAAGGAATGACAAGATCACATCCAATGTACATTGGGTGCAAGTTGTTCCTTTGTGGCTAGAAGGTATTTTATACCTTAGTCAAGGAACAACGGATCACACTCAACCTATGATGAGTGCACATCATCCCTTTGTGGTTATAGGTATGTTGTATCTTAGCCAAGGAATAACGGATCGTACTCAACACATGTTAGATACAAGTCACTCCTTTGTGGCTAAATGTTATCATTACCTTAGCCAAGGAATGACGGATCACACTCAATGCATGAGAGGTACAAGTTATTCCTTTATGACAAGAAGGTATGATACACCTTAGCCAAAGAATGACGGAACACACTCAACCATGTTGAGTGCACGTCATTCCTTTGTAGCCAAGGGATATCACTACCTTAGCCAAGGAATAACAAGGTACATCCAACCTATGGAAACTTTGAGGTGTGGATGAGCGACATCGACAATACTCACACTCATGGAACCAATGGAAGGCAACCCAACATCGACACTCAACCCTCCAATGCCAAAGTCATGCCGCAACAAGGTTAGACCAATATCATGGCCTACATCCGTCGTTAGGGTTTCAACCCCTATCGCGGACCTTGACCAAGAGCAAGCTTGGGGGAGGACCCCCACTTGAGGTAACTTGTATCACACTCCTTGCATATTTATTTTCCATTCACCATCGTCCACCTTGCATATAAAAAAGGGAAAAACTTAAAAATAAGTAGAGTAGATTTGCTTTCAAAATAAAATAAAAGATGTGGGATAAGAATAGTTTGGAATTCACATAGATGAAATGATGAATAGTTGCTTTGTTTTTAATTTTCCTAAGTTCCTAGTTTACAACTTACTACCCTCCAAAATATTTCTTTCATTGGCTAGAATTACTTTTGCCTTGATTTAGAAATTGTGGGTGCAAAAGCTTAATCCAATTCGAAGTTGTTATGAGATATGATATTGTGATAGGGCTGCTATTCCTCGTTTGAAAGTAAAAAAATAGATTTTTGGAGAAATTCTAAAAAGATTTAAGTTACTCTCATTTGATTGGAAATACCTACCAAAGCCATATGATACATTACATTGATAGACCTTATGCATATGCTATTTGTCTTCACATTGAGCTTTGTCAAAGTAGTATAGACATATGTGAGATCTCATTCATTACTTTTTGAATTCAATACTTCACTTGCACAGGCTATACTTCTACAGTAGAAGTAAGCAAAATTCCATCATACCATCATTCTGCAATAAAAAAGAGAAACTCCATACCCTTTGTGCTTAGTACTCTCCCCAAGTTTATTGCATAAAGAGAGAGTAGAAGACATGGGTACAGGAAAAAGAAAAAGAAAATGCATGCTTACATCATAAGTATGAAAAAAAAGTAGCCATGTTTCATCCCTGCAAAATAAGAAAGTCTACATAAATAGGAGCCATCTCAAACATCCACGTCCACTTCCACTCCATCACACATGCACAAGTCTTGAATCAAATAGTTTTGGATTTATTTCTCTTATGACTTGCTTTTTTGACTTATCAATATTATGTGTTACAAATATGCCTACTACATTCCCTAACAAGCTCCACATACAAGCCTTATTTAGTGGAAAGATGAATTTATGCAAAATGCCTTGGTGAGCACATATTTACACTACACATAAAGGAGAGACTGAGAGAAACAAATTGAGGTACTTATAATCTAAATTGAACTCTCCAGAATTTGAGTGGAACTTGATCTCTAGGGTATGTGTGCTCCATTTGCTGTTCTATCTTTCAACCACCCATGAATAGAAGATGGCATAAGACTCATAATGACTTAAGATGGGTGAAGTACCATGCCAATTTTTTACAATACAAGGTAGAGTATTTTGTTGTGCACATGGTACTTTTGAAAAGTAGAACATTGTAGCAACTCCTGATCACTAACCTAAAGTCTTGAATTTGCTCAGGACGAGCAAAAGATAAGCTTGGGAGAGTTTGTTGACGGTTGTTATATACCAATTTCACCCATCAATATAACTCTATTATGTGAAAGAAATATCATTTCTTGCACACATCACCTTTCTATTTAACCAATTTCCACTTGTACTTGGAGAAATTGGTGCATGCATGTATTTTATACAGAATTGAAGTGAAACAAGGGGATGAATCCTATAAAATATCATCCCAGCCAATCAAGTGTTGACATGTGGCACCACATGGATTAAATGGCCCACAAATAGAAGTATCCGAGGCCATCCAATGGTGTACACCCTATATTAGTAAAGGGGACCCAACTGGAAGTCACCCCAAGAAAGCACAGACTGTTTGGAGAACTTACCAAGTCATTCGACCCCCCTAGTCGGCCGACCTGGTGTTTCCTCCAAACTCGATCAGCTTTCACGTGTTGGCTCCTCCTGGCTTGAAGAAGTCATTGATGACTGATTCACGTGCTTTTGGTGGCGGGAACTGACTCTTCTCCAAGCTATAAATAGGACCCCTCACTCCTAACTTCAACAAACACCACTTGAGCATCATCCTATTGTATACACTACTTCTCCTAGTTCCTTAGTGGAGGTTAGGATGTAGAGAGGAGTCTCTAGTCCCAAGTCTAAATTGGGAAAGGTACGGCTCATGTATCTTTTCTTATATTTGTGACTTTATATAATAAATATATTATCTTTAGTCTTCTTTTATTCATATACTTGGATGAAGCATTTCTTGTTTGATTGTGGATTTCATGTATGTGGTAGGAGTAGTCTTTATGATTATGCCATAATGATCATAACTTGTCATCATAAACACTACAAACCCCCACTATAGTCTAATTAGTTATAATATGATCATGTTGATATGAGTAACTTATGCTATGTCTCAACATTGGTTCAACGATGTTTAAGTTAGTCATTGCCTTAGAGAGGTACTAGTACTCGAGCCTCTAAGGTATTTACTTTGTATGCTAGCATGGTGCTAAGATAGTAAGTGGCGTTGGATGTCTTGTAGACCCACGGATTGAAGAGGTAGGCAGTAGGTGGGTACAACACTATCTGTTCTTTGTAATCCTCCATGTTCGATTATGCCACATGCTCTTGGCGTGAGTCATCCTAGTATTGCTATGCCCGATATGTTGAACAACTTAGCATAAGGATTCACCATTGACATGCTTATTAATATCTAACCTATGATATGTATATGTATATTAGAAGCACTTTAGGAGCAACTCCCCAACTCTTAATCTAACCGCCATTAGGACTCATCTACCCCTTAGAATAGATTGCTTAGGTGTGTGTCACACTATCCATATATTATCAACTTACCCCTGTCTTGATAATTGATTAGTATCCCATAGCTTGATCATAAGAGTAGTGTTTACTTTATTCCATTGCCTTCCTTTGGGATAAATACGATACCCTTAGGAATACTCTTGGGTGAAATGCTACACGACATCACTTCCGGCCGTTTCTATGCCTCGACAACCATGCCATCAAATCAAGAACCCCGGTTTAGGTAGTGGCGGCAATAATTTTTGAAGGAGGACGACGGGGCTAGGGTTACGGTGAGCCGTGCTGCCGGCTGCCGTCGAGCCTTGGCGCACGCGTCGGGAGGTGGAAGACGATGTGTGGGCCCTGGCTGTCTGTCTCGTGAGGGTTCCTTGGGGATCCTTTGTGGCATCTGATAAATTGTGGTACGATGCTTCTTCTCAGTAGCACGGTGTGGCTTCCATTTCATTGGATAGTTTAAATCCTAGTGGGCCGAGCTGGATATTTCACACTATTCAATAGAAAAGAAAATCAGAAAGAGATTCAAACTTTGAAAATTCATATCTCCCTGTAGATTTCTTCTAAACTTCTCGAACAAATTTTTTTTGCAATCCTCTTGGCCTATGCTATCCATTGGTACATTTTAATTACTATGCAAATCTCTATAAATTTCTCAAAAATTCTTTGAAATAAACGCTCTGGAATTTTATACCAGGAGTTCCACTGCATGAAAAATTCCAAACTTGACAAGAGTCTTCATCATAGTATCTTTGTATCCCAGCAAAAGTTCCAGCTTTGGTAACCTTCATTAAGTGGGTTAATTCTGGAGGTTTATCTCAGGTTAATTGAAAAATCAATAAAAGTTCAGAAACTTTTTCAGAAAATCAGTATAAATTGTAAAATCAATATCTCCCTCTAGTAAGTTTATAAAAATGTGAAACAAATTTTGTTAGATTCCTTGTGAGTAACACTAACTGTAAAACATAGTTTCATGTATGAAAAAACTCCAGGTTTGCTCTGAAAAATTGTAGAAGAGAAAATCCTTTATGAATTATGGAGGTCACATTCTTCCTTACAAATGCTGAAACTTTTCTAGCTAGTCCTCCATAACCTTATGAAGCTTTTGTAAAGTCTATAGCCCCATTAGAATTCTTGTACCTGTATAAATTGTGTTTGAAATCCAAATGTCTATATGAGGGTCAATACACACATAATCTGTTATCCAACTTGAAATCTCATACTCCTGTGTCCATTGCCCAATCATATAACCATGTAACATTAGGAATACATTTCTTTCTTGAGCTATGTGTGTATTAAAAAGCACATAAAGTCTTATACATCAAACAATTCCATTAAGCAAACTTGCCACAGATCAAAAGAACTCAAAATAGACTCTTGTTTAAACCTTGCATAGGATTTGAACTTTAGTAATCTGTTAGTAGCCTTATATCCATTACAAAACATAGTTGCCTTCATACCAAAAATCTATTGGTTCAACTTGATCTATCTTTGTTGTTGTGAACAGCAAGATCCTCATTGGCCCTAGTAGCACCTGAACCTTCGTTTGAGTTATGCTTACTTTCCTCAAGTAAATTCCTAAGTTATAATTCCACTCAAAAGTTTTTTAAATCTACCATTCACCCCCCTCTGGTAGCTTTTCACTTGCTCTTCAATCCTTGTTATTGTTGTCGACATCTCTCATGTTTGCAGCCATAACTTGATCGTTTGGTAGCACGTTGGAGTGATTGAAGACCTTTTCCCTGATGGCGAAGCCTTGCACTTCTATGTAAGCCTCCATACGCGCCTTCCAAACCTAAAAATCAATGCCATCGAACACACAAGGTTTTGTGGAGTATTTCTCTATGTTGATTAGTAAAAGAACTACAAAATGCTTTGAATGGAATTTCTATTTTGAACAATGCTTTACGTTCTCACGAAGTTAAATATTGTTCTAATTGCAAGTTAAAAGAAAAAACTTCATGTGAAAACTACCTAGACTTGTGTAATAAACTTGATGACATGCATAGGACAATAGAGCTGTTATGTAGTGGGAGTAAAAAACTAAACTTGCCGCTGAATTCCTCTAAGACTTGCAATGATAAAAATGGTTTAGGTTTTGATTCTTATGCTCATGCTAAGGCACATCCACTTAATATTGTTAATTCACTAGGAAGTGGTTTGATTAAAATAGTTCCTAAACAAAAAGGAGTGGTTTTCAAATCTGCAGGAGTGTTGTCTCATTCGGTTTCTAATAAACATGTTGCTTGCTCATCTAGACATGAACATAAGGTTAAATTTTATTGTACCTGCTGTGGTAGAAGATGATCATGGCATAGATTTTTGTTATAGACTAGCTAAACAACAGAAAAAGGAAAGAATATTGTGGTAGATGATCATATCATAAATTTGCTCCTCATGCTGAACCAAATGTTAGGAACTTACTGTGAGACCTATGTGTGCTGAATACATTGGCTTTGATGATAAAAGTTTTGAATACTCCCAAAACATCTTTTTATTAAGCTCCAACTCAAGGACCGGGTAGCTTTAGCAAGGTTCGGAGCTTGATTGCACTTGTTCTGCTTTTATCTTGCAATGTTCCAAACTTGCTTTACACTTATGGAAAATTTGCTTAGTATTCTTTTACTAAGTTTTTGGTGTGTTTTGGTGGTTATGGTTGATATCATTTTGCTATGGTTTGCAACATGCTTACGTGAGGTGCTCACGTAAGGTGTTGTAGTTTCAGAAGTAACGAGAGTCAAGTCGAGGACTTGTGCTCGAAAGTATTGGTTGTTTATTCATGTGCAGGTGTTGCTTGAGTTCAAGACATGGCCGGTGACGGGATCCATTGAACTAGTCTTAGGGAGAAGATGAGGTTCAACAACCAAGTTCGGGAGGAATTGTGGTTGAGTTGATCGGGAGGTCGCGCAACATGTATGAATCAAGAACAATGCATATGAAGGTATTGTGGACATCATTGGAAGGTGTTTGCACGTATGCATGCGGTGCATGACATGTCAACATGGTTCCAAAGAAGGGTTATGGAAGGAAAGATCTAGATGGAAGGATCGGATCGTATCAGATGATGACTTCGGCTGCGGCGAAGTCGGTTTTGTCTCGGATATGGAAAGTATCCAGTTGGTTATGATAGTTTTCATGTGGGACATGAAGTTAGTTTGTTTTATGAATGTGGGATACGTTCCTAAGGTGTTTGTAAGTCTTAAGATTGCTTCTATCTGCCTATAGAAGAGTCCTAAGCAGTTATGGAAAGTTTTTGATTCGTGAATTGAGTAGGGAGTCCTAGTTTGAGTTGAGTTGGCTTTCGGGCTATTTATATAAGCAAGGGAGGCCAGAGCTCGTGGTAGATGACTTTGGAGTTGTTCCTCTTGTGTTATATTGAATAAAATTCATAGTTGAAAGGAACTTTTGTGCCTTGATCCTCCGACTTGTTCCAGACAAGTTTTTTCTCGTCGAGTTTTCTGCACAACACTACCTTTCTTCGGTGGTTTTATCATATATCAAGTTTTACAGATCCGATTGACATGATTCTTTTTGGGTTGGATTCACAACTTAATTTTCTATCATTTGTCAAAATTTCACAATCATTGGTTTTGTGGTTTCTGATCTACACGAGTTTCTTTATAGTGTTCCAGAATTGTTTTTCTCGGGTAGGACATCGCGACTTGATTCTCTACAATCTATACTAGATTTGTCATAGTTGAACACGTTTAGATTATTCACACACACGGTTTCTTTAACAGATTAGTTTTCTGCCGAGGGGTGTTTTCGTTGCTTCTGCTGAAAAGTTTCAATCTACCATTCACCCCCTCTGGTAGCTTTACACGTGATATTTGATCCTACAATTGGTATCAGAGCCACGATGCTCTAATCTTTGTGATTTGCATGTGTTTTTGACTAATCATCATGGAGAAATACTCCGCCAAACCTTGTGTGTTTGCTGGTATTGATTTTTAGGTTTGGAAGGCACACATGGAGGCTTTCATCTAGGCGCAAGGCTTTGCAATATGGGAGAAGGTGTACAAGCCTTACAAAGTGGTGTCAAATGATCAAGTTACAGCTACAAATCTAAGAGATGTTGACAACAACGACAAGGCTCGGAACTTGATCATATGAGGATTAACTCAAAGTGACTTCGACCGTGTTGCACACCTCAGATCTACATACGATGTGTGGAAAGCACTTTGTGACTACCACAAAGGATCCAACACGATCAAGGAGGTAAGGCAAGACATGTTCAAGAAAGAATACGTGGGTTTTGAGATGCAACCAGGTGAGTCCATCGACGATTTCTTTGCTCGCTTTAATAAAATTCTTAGCAACTTGCGTAGCGTCAATGTTAATTTTTCAGATGCTGAGAATGCTAGGAAATTACTAAGTGCATTACACATGTCAATTTGGGAGATGAAGGTTACATCTATTCCTGAATCTACTATCATGAGTACACTTACTTTAGATGTACTATATTCTAAATTGAAAACTCATGAAATTGACATAATCTCACGTAAGAACCACAACAAGTCTCTTGCATTTGTTTCTCAATGTGATATGCCTAACTCCGACCAATCTTCATCTTGTGATACACTTGCTTTGTTATCCTCTCTAACCCTTGAACAGATTGAGCAGTTTCCAGAGGAGGAGCTAGTACTTCTCTCTACTAGGTTCTCAAAAGAATTGCAAAATATGAGAACTAGAAGGAGAGGAAGCTCCAAACCTCAACGATGTTTCGAATGTGGTAAGACAGGACATTGTTGTTCATATTGCCCTAACTTTCTAGGTCCTACTTTCTGGGATGAAAAGCAAACAAGGACGAAGCACTCCTTTGCAAAAGATACGAAGAAAAAGAATGGTTTTACAAGACGTCAATTGGTGAGCAGTTTTATCTCCGCACTTCAAGAACTTGGCTCAAGTGATGTGGACATTGGAAGTGACGAAGATGAAGATGAGTTGACAAACTTGTGCTTCATGGCGGGCAAGTCAAGATCAAGTATGGAGGAGGCTGAACACAATAGCAACAATGTAGAGGTATGTCCTACTTGCGAAGAAATGTGTGATGCTATTTCTCGTGCCACTGTTATAGTTAAGAAAAAGGACAAAAAGCTTAGGGATAATGCTGTTAAAATTGAGCCACTAGAATCCGAAATTAATCGTTTGAAATCCTTGATTCCTAGTGATGATTCTTGTTCCTCATGTGACTTAATATATGAACATTAAGAAGTGCGTACACCTCCACACTTGATAAACTTGAGTTAGAAATAAAAAAGAACAGAGAGCTTGCTGCACTTAATGATAAAAATTTGAAAGATGCTAGCCGTTCTACAATTGATTTGCATTGTTCTACTTGTGATGATCTTGATAAGAAACTACAAGATGTTATGAATGAAATTTCTATATTGAACAATGCTTTACATTCTCATGAAGTTAAATATTGTTCCAATTGCAAATTAAAAGGAAAAACTTCATGTGAAAATTGCCTTGATCTGTCCAATAAACTTGATGACATGCATAGGACATTAGATCGATTTTGTAATGGGAATAAGAATCTAAACTTGCTGCTCAATTCTTCCAAGTCTTGCAATGATAAAACTGGTTTAGGTTTTGATTCTCATGCTCATGCTAAGGCACATCCACCTAAAATTGTAAAGTCATTAGGAAGTGGTTTGATTCAAACAGTTCCTAAACAAAAAGAAGTGGTTTTCAAATCTGCAGGAGTGTTGTCTCATTTGGTTTCAAATAATAATGTTGCTTGCTCATCTAGACATGAACACAAAGTGAAATTTCATTGTACCTACTGTGGTAGAGATGGTCATGTCATAGATTTTTGTTATAGACTACCTAAACAACAGAAAAAGGAAAGAATGATTGCTAGATCTCATAACTTTCATGCAGAATTTGCTGCACTTGCTAAACCGAATGATAGGAACATGCAATCTGCTGTAATGAGTTGAAAACATGCAAAGTTTGCTCCCAAACCAACTGTTTTTTGTGCTACACATGTAACATATCGTAGGACAGTAGTTGGGTACAAAAATCCTCAAGCTTTGGCTCATAAACCTGTTGTTTTATCTCAACTTTCGCGTGTTATTCTTGCTGGACGTCGTGTGACTCAGTACTGGATTCCAAAATGCCTTTTGACTAACCCCAGTATTGAGTCATCGATGTATTGTGCTTCTATGTAGGATACACGCTTGAGGAAGGAGAACATTTAGATTGTGGATTCAGGTTGCTCACGCCACATGACCGGTAACAAAGAATAGTTCTCCTCCCTCTCTTTTGTGTCACATGTAGAGAATGTTACTTTGGCCGATAATTCTTCAACTCCTATAATTGCTAAGGGTTTGGTTAGAGTAAATGATCACTACACTTTGAAGGATGTAGCACTTGTTAAAAATTTGAAATACAACTTGCTTTCTGTTTCACAACTGCTAGATGAAAATCTGGAAATTATTTTTACTAAAAATTGCTGCAAAGTTGTAAATTCAAACAATGAGATTATTTTTAACATGTCACGGTTTGGAAGAGTTTTAAATCTAATTTTGATATGTCTTCCTCTAAGCATAGGTGTCTAGTTGCTAATGATTACAAAGACTTATATTTTTGGCATCCTAGACTTGGTCACGTAGGCTTTGATCATCTCACGCGTGTTAGTGCTCTTGATCGCATACGTGGGCTGCCTAAGCTTAAAGGGGACAAAGAAATTGTGTGCTCTTCTTGTAGACATGCTAAGATGGTTGCAGGTTCACATACTCCTCTCACAATGATCATGACAACTGAATCGGGTCAACTTTTGCACCTTGACACCGTAGGACCTTCACGTGTTCAATCCTTCGGAGGTAAATGGTATGTTCTTGTGATTGTTGATGATTATTCTAGATACTCTTGGGTTTACTTTATGGAATCTAAGAATGAAGCTTTTAGTCACTTTAGAACTTTATTCCTTAGATTATCAATTGATCACCCATGATCTTGTAAAGAGATTAGAACTGATAATAGAACCGAATTTAAAAATCAATCTTTTGATCACTTTTGTGCTGTGGAATAGATCATCAATTTTCTTCACCATATGTACCTCAACAATATGGTGTTGTAGAAAGAAAGAACAGAACCTTAGTTGAAATGGCTAGGACTATGCTTGATAGCACAGGTACTATCTCAAACATTGCAGGTACGGATCCATATCCATAGGGTGAGAGCATTTTCGTTGAAGATGAGGAAGAAGTGGTGCTGCTGCCCAAAAATTCAGCAGCTAATGACATTGTTCCAGCTCCTGATTCTGACTCACAGCCAGCACTGACGACCACCATTGCTGGTCCAGATCCCCCTCAAGTCACAAGCTCATCAATTATTGATGAACATGAAGAAGAAGCTTGTGAAATGTCCACTCCCCTCCGGGTTCTCAAAAGTCACCCCACAACAAATTGTTGGAAGCTTGCACCAACGAGTCACACGGTCTAGGTTTTGCCATCCAAAATCTCATGCTCATTCTGCTTTTGTTGCTTGGTTTGAACCCAAAGATATATCACACACACTCACTAATGAATCTTGGATTATTGCCATGCAAGAAGAGTTAGAAAATTTTGAAAGAAATAATGTTTGGAAGCTTGTACCTCCACCTCAAGGCCACACTTTGATTGGAACTAAATGGGTGTTTAAAAATAAACAAAGTGAGGATGGGGTTGTGGTTAGGAATAAGGCTAGGTTGGTTGCTCAAGGTTTCACTCAAGTTGAAGGTCTACATTTTGATGAAACTTTTGCTCCTGTTGCTAGATTAGAAGCCATAAGAATTTTGTTAGCTTTTGCTGCATCTAAAGTTCTAAGCTATATCAAAGGGATGTTAAAAGTGCTTTTCTTAATGGCTACATAAATGAGGAGGTTTATGGCAAACAACCACTGGGTTTTGAAAATCCAGATTTTCCTAATAATGTTTACAAACTGTCCAAAGCCTTGTACGGTCTCAAACAAGCCCCTAGAGCATGGTATGATAGATTAAAAACATTCTTACTTGAAAAGGGGTTTACCATGGGCAAGGTTGATAAAACTCTTTTTGTGCTTAAGCATGGTAATGACTCATTATTCGTTCAAGTGTATGTGGATGATATTATCTTTGGTTGTGCTTCTCATGATCTTGTGTCCAAGTTTTCAGCTATGATGAGTTCAGAATTTGAGATGGGCATGATGGGAGAACTCACATACTTTTTGGGGCTCCAAATCAAGCAAACCAAGGAGGGTACCTTTGTGCATAAAACGAAGTATACAAAAGACCTCCTAAGGCGCTTCAACATGGACAAAAGCAAGCCTCTTCAGACACCAATAGGAACAGCAACAACACTTGAACTTGATGAAGATGGTGAACCCGTGGATCAAAAATAATATAGAAGCATGATCGAATCACTTTTGTACCTCACGGCATCAAGACCGGACATACAATTCAGCGTATGTCTTTGTGCACGATTTCAAGCCTCCCCACATGCTTCACGTCGTCAAGCCCTCAAAAGGATTCTCAGGTACTTACATGGAACTCAAGAATTTGGCATTTTTCTTCCTTATTTCTCAACCGTTACTTTGAAATCTTTTTTGGATGTTGATTTTGGGGGTTGTAGGATTGATAGGAAAAGTACTTCTAGTGCTTGCCATTTTCTTGGTAATTCACTTGTTGCTTGGTCCTCTAGAAAACAAAACTCAGTTGCACAATCCACAGCTGAATCTGAATATGTACCTGCTGCTAGTGCTTGCTCACAAATTCTTTGGATTGTTCAAACACTTAAGGACTATGGGGTTGATCTTGATAGTGTTCCACTGTTTTGTGATAACACTAGTGCCATTTGCATTGCTAAAACCCCATGTAACATTCTAGAATTAAGCACATTGACATTAGGTATCAATTTCTCCATGATAATGTTAAAAAAGGAATCATTGTGCTTCACCATGTAGATACTGAACAACAATTGGCTGACATTTTTACAAAACCTTTGGACTTCACTCGTTTTTGTTTCATTCGTAGTGAAATAGGGGTTATGCATCCTCATGGCTTACATTGAGGGGGAGTTTTGAAACTTGAGAAGTCTATGTGTGTGAAATTAAAATAATATGAGCTTAGTATTTCATACATATATAACTTTGTGATTCCTTTTACATGCTAAAATTTCTTACTACATTACTCGTGTTATACATTTTGTAGTTTTTGCCATGTCTAGAAATTGGAATAATTACTTATACTAAATCTGGTCATGAGCGAACTTTCTTGCTGTTTTGAACTTGTTGCATGCTCACAAGTGCTTTTAATCATAAAGAATTAATCAAGTAATCAACTCACATGTTGAGTTTTATGAACAAATACAAATTGAGAAAAGATCAAGAGAATATGCATGCATCACAATTCTTGTTTTGAGATGGCTTATCATTGCACTTAGATATGAACTTGGAAGAAGTTGTGTATGACTAAAATCATGTCCTTAAGCTTCTGATTGTCAAATGACATAGGCTTGGCTTGGTTGATTAGAATAAGGCAGATGCGACATATAATCTCTTGCAAATGTTGTATGTTAAAATTTTGTGCTTTAAAGAAAAAAATTGCAACAACAAGTGTCATGCTTTCAGGTATTGAAATAGTTAAGTTTGTGAGATCATGTCTTGCTTAAATTGAAAATTACATTTGATCTCTTGCATGGCCTACACTATTTTATGTATCTCATTGTTGTGATAGTGTAAGTTACTTGATAGTATGACTTGGATGAGCTTTGTTTGATATGTATATGTTATAATATGCTTATAACAATTAAAATTTCTCTTTTATACCTTGCTGAATACATTGTCAAAGGGGGAGAAATTGATCACACGTTGCACATATTCACAAGTGTTTTTGGCACGATTCTTCTTAGGGGAAGAAGTATGTATAGGGGGAGAAATTTATTTCTATCACATTTGATTTTCAAAAAGGGGGAGAAATTGTTTTCAAAACTTTTCATATAAATAAGCCAATGTTCGGATTTTAAGTGGTGTTGCCAATGCATTCATCAAGGGGGAGATTGTGAGACCTATGTGTGCTGAATACATTGGCTTTGACTATAAAAATTTTGAATACTCCCAAAACATCTTTTTATTAAGCTCCGACTCAAGGACCGGGTAGCTTTGGAAAGGTTCGGAGCTTGATTGCAATTGTTCTTCTTTTATCTTCCAATGTTTCAAACTTGCTTTACACTCATGGAAAGTTTGCTTAGTATTCTTTGACTAAGTTTTTGGTGTGTTTTGGTGGTTATGGTTGATATCATTTTTCTATGGTTTGCAACATGCTTACGTGAGGTGCTCAAGTAAGGTGTTGTAGTTTTGGAACTAATGAGAGTCAAATTGAGGACTTGTGCTCGGAAGTATTGGTTGTTTATTCATGTGCAAGTGTTGCTTGAGTTCAAGACATGGATGGTGACGGGATCCATTGAACAAGTCTTAGGGAGAAGTTGAGGTTCAACAACCAAGTTCGGGAGGAATTGTGGTTGTGTTGATCGGGAGGTCGCGCAACATCTATGAATCAAGAACAATGCATATGAAGGTATCGTGGACGTCATTGGAAGGTGTTCACACGTATGCATCCGGTGCATGATGTGGCAACATGGTTCCGAAGAAGGGTTATGGAAGGAATGATCTGGTTGGAAGGATCGGATCGTATCGGATGATGACTTTGACTGCGGCGAAGTCGGTTTTGGCTCGGAAAGTATCGAGTTGGTTATGATAGTCTTCATGTGGGACACAAAGTTAGTTTGTTTTAGGAATGTGGGATACATTCCTAAGGTGTTTGGAATTCTTAAGATTGCTTCTATCTGCGTATAGAAGAGTCCTAAGCAGTTATGGAAAGTTTCGATTTGTGAATTGAGTAGGATTAGAGTCCTAGTTTGAGTTGAGTTGGCTTTCGGGCTGGTTATATAAGCAAGGGAGGCCAGAGCTCGTGGTAGACGACTTTGGGGCTGTTCCTCTTGTGTTCTATTGAATAAAATTCATAGTTGAAAGGAACTTTTGTGCCTTGTTCGGCCGACTTGTTCCACACAAGTTTTTTCTCATCGAGTTTTCTGCACATCACTACCTTTGTTCGGTGGTTTTATCATAATTCAAGTTTTACAGATCCGATTGACGTGATTCTTTTTGGTTTGTCTTCATAACTTAATTTTATATCATCAGTCAAAATTTCACGATAATTGTATTTGTGGTTTCTGATCTACATGAGTTTCTTTGCAGTGTTCCAGAACTGTTTTTCTTGGGTAGGACAGAGTGACCTTTGTTTGATCTTTTGATTGTAACTTGAGTTTCTCTCAACGGATTTTCATGATTCTTGTTGTGACGTTTTAGTGACTTGATTCTCTACAATCTGCACTATATTTGTCACAGTTGAACATGTTTAGATTAGTCACACACATGGTTTCTTTATCAGATCAGTTTTCTGTCGAGGGGTGTTTTTGTTGCTTCCGCTAAAAAGTTTTAATCTACCATTCACCCCCTCTGGTAGCTTTACACGTGCTATTCGATCCTACACTTACAAGCTACTGTAATGAGTCATAAATATGCAAAGTTTGCTGCCAAGCCTACTGTTTTTCATGCTACACATGTAACACCTCGTAGGTCAGTAGTTGGGTATAAAAATCTGCAAACTTTGGCTCATAAGCCCGCTGCTTTATCTCAGCTTTCGTGTGCCATTCCCACTGGACGTCGTGTGGCTACTGGATTCCTAAATTCCTTTTGACTAACCCCACTATTGAGTCATCAATGTATTGTGCTGCTATGTAGGTTACACGCTTGAGGAAGGAGAACATTTGGATTGTGGATTTAGGTTGCTCATGCCACCTGACCGGTAATAAAGAATGGTTCTCCTCCCTCTCTTTTGTGCCACGTGTAGAAAATGTTATTTTTGCCAATAATTCTTCAACTCCTAAAATTGCTAAGGGTTCGGTTAAAGTAAATAAATCACTACACTTTGAAAGATGTGGCACTTGTTAAAAATTTGAATACAACTTGCTTTCCGTTTCACAATGACGAGATGAAAATCTAGAAGTTAACTTCACTAAAATTGCTGCAAGGTTATAGATTCAAATGGTGAGCTTATTTTTAACATGTCTTGGTTTTGGAAGAGTTTTTAAATCTGATTTTTATATGTCACCCTCTAAGCATAAGTATCTAGTTACTAATGATTCAAAGGACTTATATTTTTGACATTGTAGACTTGGTCACGTAGGCTTTGATCATCTCACGCGTGTTAGTGCTCTTAATCGCATACCTAGGTTGCCTAAGCTTAAAGGGGACAACGATATTTTGTGCTCTTCTTGTAGACATGGTAAGATAGTTGTAGGTTCACATCCTCCTCTCATAATTACCATGAAAACTAAACTGGGACACCTTTTGCACCTTGACACTGTAGGTCCTTCACGTGTTCAATCTTTCGGAGGTAAATGGTATGTGTTTATAATTGTTGATGACTTATCTAGATACTCTTGGGTTTACTTTATGGCTTCTAAGAATGAAGCCTTTAGTTACTTTAGAAGTTTAGTTATTAGACTTTCACTTGATCACCCAAGATCTTTAAAATCAATTAGAAGGGATAATGGAACTGAATTTAATAAACCAAACATTTGATCACTTTTGTGTTGAAAATGGAATAGATCATCAGTTTTCTTCACCATATGTAGCTCAACAAAACGGTGTTGTAGAGAGAAAGAACAGAATCTTGGTTGAGATGGCTAGGACTATGATTGATAAGTATCAAACTCCTAGAAAATTCTTGACAGATGCGATTGCAACAACTTGTGATGTTTCAAACCGTGTTTTCTTGAGAGCTAAGTTAGGAAAACACCATATGAGCTTCGGTTTGGACATAGTCCTAGTGTTACACATTTTAAGGTCTTCGGTCGCAAATGCTTTGTCAAGAAACATGGTAATCTTGATAAATTTGAAGCAAATCTGTTTATAGCATGTTTCTTGGTTATCCAACTCATACTAGAGGCTATCATGTGCTTTTACTTGACACTAACAAAATTCTGGAGACATGTGAAGTTTTTTTGATGAAACTAGCTCAGGTACTAGCTCTACTATTGCAGGTCAAGATGCATATCCGCAGGGGGAGAGTATTTTCATTGCAGATGAAGAAGGAGTGGAGCCGCTACCCGAAATTTTAGAAGTAAACCATGATGTTCCAACTCTTGATCTCGCTCCACAACCAGCACCAACGACCACTACTGCTGATCCAGATCTTCCTCGAGCCACAAGTTCTTTGATTTGTGATGAACATGAAGAAGAAGGAGGTTGTGAAGTGTTTATTCCCTTTCGCGTCCTCAAAAGTCATTCTCCACAACAAATCGTTGGATGCTTGCACGAACGGGTCACACGGTCCAGCTATGATGAGTTCAGAATTTGAGATGAGTATGACGGGAGAACTCACATACTTTTTGGGGCTGCAAATCAAGCAAACCAAGGAGGGTACTTTTATGCATCAAACAAAGTATGCAAAAGACCTCCTTAAGCGCTTCAACATGGACAATAGCAAGCCTCTTCGAACACCAATGGGAATAGCAACAACACCTGAACTTGATAAATATGGTAAACCCGTGGATCAAAAAGAATATCAAAGCATGATCGGGGCACTTTTGTACCTCACGCCATCAAGACCGGACATCCAATTCAGCATATGTCTTTGTGCACGATTTCAAGCTTCCCCACATGCTTCACATTGTCAAGCCATCAAAAGAATTCCCAGGTACTTGCATGGAACTCAATAATTTGACATTTTTCTTCCTTCTTCTTCAGCCGTTACTTTGAAAGCTTTTTTTGGATGCTGATTTTGGGGGTTGTAATATTGATAGAAAAAGTACTTCGGGTGCTTGTAATTTTCTTAATAATTCACTTGTTGCTTGGTCCTCTAGAAAACAAAATTTAGTTGCACAATCCACGGTCAAATCTGAATATGTAGCTGCTGCTAGCGCTTGCTCACAAATTCATTGGATTGTTCAAACACTTAAGGACTATGGGGTTGATCTAGATAGTGTTCCACTATTTTGTGATAACACTAGTGCCATGTGCATTGCTAAAAACCCCGTGCAACATTCGAGAACAAAGCACATTGACATTAGGTATCACTTTCTTTGTGATAATGTTGAAAAGGAAACATTGTGCTTCACCATGTAGATATCGAACAACAATTGGCTGACATTTTTACAAAACCTTTGGATTTCACTCGTTTTTTCATTCATATTGAAATAGGGGTTATGCATCCTCATGACTTAAATTGAGGGGGAGTTTTGAAACTTGGGATGTCTATGTGTGAATCTGATTTTAAAATAATATGAGCATAGTATTTCATACATATATGACTTTGTGATTCCTTTTACATGCTGAAAGTTCTTACTACATTACTCGTGTTATACATTTTGTAGTTTTGGTCATGACTAGTAATTGGAATAATTACTTATACTAAATCTGATGATGATCAAACTTTCTTGCTATTTTGAACTTGTTGAATGCTCACAAGTGCTTTTAATAATGAAAAATTAATCAATCAACTATTCACATGTTGAGCTTATATGATCAAATAAAAAAATGAGAAAAGGTCAAGAGAATATGCATGCATCACACTTCTTATTTTGAGATGGCTTATCATTGCACATAGATATGAACTTAGAAGAAGTTGTGTATGACTGAAACCATGTCCTTAAGATTTTGATCATCAAATGACATAGGCTTATCTTGGTTGGTTAGAATAAGGCTGATGCGACATATAATCTCTTGCAAATATCATATGGTCCAAATTTGTACTTTAAAAGATAATGAATAACAAAAAATGCAGCAACATGTGTCATTTTTTCAGGTTTTGAAATAGTCAAAGTTTGTGAGATCATGACTTGCTTAAATTAAAAAAATTACACTTGATCTCTAGCATGGCTTACACTACTTTATGTATCTCATTGATGTGATAGTGTAAGTTACTTGATAGTATGACTTGGATGAGCTTTGTTTTATATGTATATGTTATAATATGCTCATAAAAATTGAATTTTCTCTTTTGAACCTTGCTGATTACTTTGTTAAAGGGGGAAAAATATGTCACACATTGCACATTCATGAGTTTTTACACATTCTTCTCAGGGGCATAATTTGTTTTTGAAATTTCTTTCTCATTTGATTTTTGATTTTCAAAAGGGGGAGATAATATTTTCAAAACTATTCATGTGAATGAGCCAATGTTCTGATTCTAAATGGTGTTGCCAATGATTAATCAAGGGGGGAGATTGTGAGTCCTATGTGTGCTTAATACATTGGAAATTAGAATAAAAATTGAAGGGTTTACATGTAAAGTTTTGAACCTATCCGAGAAACCCACTTTGGAGTGTCTGAACTTCATTGCACGTGAGTGGCATATGTTTTCTCACTTCGGATTGTCCGAACTTTTTCTCACGTGAATTGCACATGTTTGTCGCTTTGGATTGTCTGACCTTTTCTCACGTGACTTGCACATGTTCGACACTTAGGATTGTCCAAAATTTTAGTCACGTGAGTTGCACGTGAGTCGACACGGTTGCTCTTTACAAACGTGTTTTCGAGAGTAACATTTACTCTTTACTTAGTTAGGAGCGTCTGAACTTTCCAACTCATAATTTGCATGTGAGCTTGGGATTGGAATGTCTGATCTTTTGCCTTTACATTGCAGCACCACTTTTAGTCTATTCAATAATTTTATTTGCTGAGATAATTGTGCAGCGAATCTGCTTTTAACTTGCAATGTTTCAAACTTGCTTTTTGGCTTATGGAAGGTTTGGTTAGTATTCATTTGCTATGTTTTTGGTGTGTTTTGGTTGTTATAGCTGATATCATTTTGCTATGGTTTGCAACATGCTTATGTGAGGTGCTCACATAAGGTGTTGTGTTTTTAGGACTAACGAGAGTCAAGTCAAGGATTTGGGCTCACAAAAAATGGTTGTTTGTTCATGTGCAAATGTTTGTTGAGGTCAAGACATGGCTGTTGATGAAGATCCATTGAAATAGTCTTAGGAGGAAGATGAGGTTCAACAACCAAGTTCGGGAGGAATTGTGGTTGAGTTAATCGGGAGGTCGCACAACATGTTTGGGTCAAGAACAATGCATATGAAGGTATCATGAACGTCATTGGAAAGTGTATGCACATGTTCAAGGAGTGCATTGACATGGCAACATGGTTCCAAGGCGTGATGAAGAGATATGGATGTGAAGATGTGGCCGGAAAGGTCCAACTGGTTGGATTATGCCTCAGGCTGCGGCTGAGGTGGTTATGGTTTGTTTATAAAAGGTTTAGAGTTTTTTTGGTTAGATTTCGTGTTGGTCATGAAGTTGAGTTGTTTTAGGAATTTTTGAAACGTTCCTAAGGTGTTTGGAAGTCTTAAGATTGCTTCTATCTGCGTATGGAAGAGTCTTGAGCAGCTATGGAAAGTTTCGATTGAAACTGAGTAGGATTAGAGCTTAGTTTGGATTGAGTTAGCCTGAGGGCTGGTTATTTAAGCAAGGGAGGCCAGAGCTCGTGGGGAAAGAACTTTGGGCTGTTCCTCTTGTGTCCTGTTGAATAAATATCGTAGTTTTAGTGGAGCCTTTGTGCCTTGTTCCTTGTTCGTCCAACTTGTTTCAGACAAATTTTTTTCGCCGAGTTTCTGCATAGACCGATGTTGCTTCGGTATTTCGATCATACCTCATATTTTACTTATTTAATTGACATGATTCTTTTTGGGTAGTCTTCACAAATTGATTTTCTATTGTCTGTGAAAATTTCACGGTCAGTGGATTTGTGGTTTTTATCTACACGAGTTTCTTTGTAGCGTTGCAGATATGTTCTTAACTCGGATAGAATAGATTGACCTTTGTATAGTATTTTAATCATAACTCAAGTTCTAATTAGTGTTTTCACGTATTCTTATTATATTGGTAGACTTGATTCTCTACAATCTATACTTGTTTTGTCACGATTGAACACGTTGAAAATAGTTGCACACATGATTTCTTTAACAGATCAATTTTCTACCAAGGGGTTTTCATAGCTTCCGCTCAAAAGTTTTTTAAATCTACCATTCACCCTCCTATGGTAGATTTTCATGTGCTTTTCGATCCTACAGTCTTCGGTGACGCACACAATCTGAGACGGTAGGACCGGCTCCACGTTTGGGTGTCTTGTGAAAGGTTGCCACATACGGCGAGTATTGAAGTACACGATGCTTCCAAAAGTGCGTATGTGTCTAGCAATGCAGGTGTTTTTGATTTGAATCACCGTCCCTTGCGGTTATTGAGTACCGCTTGTTCACTGCATCGTGACATAGTAAGAAAAAGTAGTTGGAATGATATGAATATGCTTATTATATTGTATTGCAACCTTGGCTGATTAGAGATAGCACAATTAAAGTTATCTTTTCCAAACACTTAACTTGAATGAAGCTTATGCAGCTTTGGGCAAGTATCATCGTGACTGAAGCATTTCATGTTTGACTGTGGATTTCATTATGATGCATGACCACTGATCTCGCATTTGCTACTCTAAAAACTGACAACTAAGGATTTACTTTCAGTGAGTTCATTTTTGCAAATTTCAACTTCTAGTCTTTGAAGTTTCCAACATGTAGAGTTTCATGCTTTAGATGAGACGGTTAAGTTTTGTTGAGCCTTTGTGCTCACGATTGCTTTGTATGGGGTTTTGCAGGTTTTTCTTGTAATGTTGCTGTTATGGGTTGTCAGTGAGACCTCGAGCCGTCGAGATGTATCTCTCACATGACACCGCGCCACTGCCTTATGATCTTCGTGTTGCTGGTGAGAAGCGTTCGCGGGCATGGACGACTTCTCTTGTGTCTAGATAGGTTGAGAGTGTGAGTAGGTACTTTCCGCTACTTGTGTACCACTGTTGTACACTATGTTGCAAACAATATCTTATTATGAAATGAAAACTTTGTATCTTTACTATGTCTTTTGGTGTGTGCTGTTGGGTGCCGCATCGCATGACACCACCCAATGTGATTCCTAGAATGTTGGGACCCTAGTCCTCACATGGCGGACCCTGAATCTCTTACGAGGTCAGGTTGTTAGCCGATAGGTTTTCGCTTTTGCAAAATTCTGGCCCAGATTTATTAATCCCTTATCCGTCGTTATTGCAACATTTCTTCATGTGACTTAACAAAGAGTCTGCCCTATACCTCGACATTACGGCTGGAGGGTCTTTCTTCCATAAGATGTCGAAAGAAGGGAAGGAACTTCTACATCAAATTCTAGAAAATGCCTCCTTCATTATGGGTCTTTATGAACCTCCCCTAGAGGAAGCCATGTCGAGCATTGAGGACACCCCTATAGCCATGGAAGAGCTAGAAGCATGCCCATCACCTGCCTTGCCTATTGAATGCTCCCCCGAACCTAAACCATCGAAGGATGAAGAAATTCAACCTTCGGAATTCCCATTCTACTTCGAGGAAAAGATTTTTGAAGATTATGGAGATACCTCGAAATACTGTTACCAAAGAAAGCCATTGTTGCCTCCAACTGCACTTGATGGAGTATTCCTCCAAGAGACGGTCAAGGAGTTGACCTCTATTTTGAGCTTGACATGGACGACAAAGATCGAGAACTCACCCGATATCCTTTGAGTGACCCCACCCTTGGCCACCATCCTATGTGATATTAGAGGAGCAACAATGCGACTTCTATATAATCCCTATGTTGGAGCAAATATTATTTCTGATACTTGTGCTCTCGCCATTTTGGGCAACGTGCCAGTGGCACCAAACAAAAATCCTTCTGGGATACATTTGGAAATATTCTTGAAGGATATGGGATTTTGTAAGAGGTGTTAGTAAGACACAAAAATGTTGAGGTTCTCCTTGACTTCCATGTGTTCAAAGTGAGACTTCGACATTATAGTTGGGGTACCCATTGAGAAATTTCTCATGGAAATCCTCTCTGAAGGAAACCTCAACATAAATCTTGGAGGGAACAAAATTTCCATTCTCATTCTGTGTTCCAAGAACACATCTACAGAACAACCCCTCCAAGATGGGCCGATTGAGAAGGTTAGGACTCTTAAATACTTGGAAACTCCTAAAGGAGATTGCTGAAGGAAGAGCCCATACCCAAACCTTCTATCGAGCTCAAAATCTTGCCTCCAGACCTACCTATGCTTTTCTAAATGGATATTTGGAAGCCCCTGGCATCATAGGTGACAAGCTTTTAGATGAAGAAACACTCAAACTCATAGCCATGTTAGAAAAGCATGGGATTGTTTTTGGCTACTCACTCCAAGACCTCAAGGGAATCAACCCTGCTCTTTGCACCCATTGCATTCCCATTGACCCCGAGAGTACCCCCTCATGGGAGCCTCAAAGGAGGTTGAATAATGCGATGCCTGAGGTTGTCAAGAAGGAGGTCTTGAAACTCCTTCATGCCGGGATTATTTATCCCGTACCTCATAGTGAGTGGGTCACTCCAGTCCAAGTAGTGCCAAACAAGGGAGGAATAAAAATTGTTCAAAATGAAAAGAATGAATTAATTCTGCAACGAACCGGCACAGGATGGAGAATGTGCATAGACTACTGAAAAATCAAGGATGAAACATGCTAAGGAAAGGACCTAATGCTTAATTGGGAGAAATGCCACTTTATGGTCGGTGAAGGCATCGTTTTTAACACCCACATTTTCATGCATAATGCATTGCAAACATCCTCATACATGTTTAACATTAAGCCATGTAAAAAGTAATAAGATTAAAATGAATTTAAGGTTAAACTGGAAATTTCAGTCTGTCAGGGTGCGGACTTGTCCAACCATAACCCCAGACTAGTCCAGTGTCCCCATTTTCATTCAAAAAAAAAATTCAATTCTTTAGAGTCCGGACTTGTCCGACACAATGTGCGAACTAGTCCAGATGAGCCTCTGATGTTCCCTGGACTTGTTCGGCCATGCCAACCAGACTTGTTCGATTTTTACTCTGTTGCCAAACGGACTAGTCCTGTCCATACTGCAGACTAGTCCAGCCTTCAAACACATATGCATCATGCTTGGTTCATTTTCGGAACCGAGTGTCACATCATTCTTCGACATCTAGTGTTCGAGAGAGGGTTAGAGGTGCACAAAGCAAAAATTGAAATTATTGAACAACTCCCACCTCCTGCCAACATTAGGAGAATCCGCAACTTCCTAGGTCATGTGGAGTTCTACCGACAATTTATCACGAATTTCTCCAAAATTACTAGACCCCTCGCAAACCTATTAGCTAGGATGCTCCCTTTGATTTCAATGAGCAGTGCCTTAAATCCTTTGATACAATCAAAAAGTCACTTGTCTCGGCTCAAATCATCCAACTCCATGATTTGATGCTTCCATTCAAAATCATGTGTGATGCCAGCGATTTTGCTGTTGGTGCAGTCTTAGGACAAACCAAAGATAAAAAGCATCATGCCATAGCCTATGCTAGCAAGACTCTAATAGGATCATAGCTCAATTATGCCACTACGAAAAAAGAGCTCCTAGCAGTAGTCTTTGCTATCGATAAGTTTAGGTCTTATTTGGTTGGAGCCAAGGTCATTGTCTACACAGACCATGCAACCTTGAAATTTTGCTCACTAAAAAGGACGGTAAACCAAGGTTCATCCGATGGATTCTCGTACTCCAAGAATTTGATTTGGATATAAAGGATAAAAAGGGAGTGGAGAACTCTGTTGCAGATCATCTCTCACGTATGGAAGTCACAAAACACATAGACGTACCCATTAATGACTTCCTACGTGATAATATGTTGCTCAAGGTGACCGACTCTCACCCTTAGTACATGGATATCATGAGCTTCATGGTCACGGGACACGTGCCGCCAAGGGAAAACAAAAAAAAAGATTATTTATGAGAGTCATAGACACATGTGAGATGACCCATATCTCTATCGAGTATGTGTCGATGGCCTTCTTAGAAGGTGTGTCCTCATAATCGAAGGAATCAAAATCATTGGAAAATGCCATGTTGGCCATTATGGAGGCCATTATGGTGTTTACCATACTCAGGCAAAAATCTGGCAAAGTGGATTCTATTGGCCTTCCATGTACGAAGATACCAAAGAATTCATTCGTCGATGTTGGAAATGCCAAAAGCATGGAGGAATCACTGCTCGTAATGCCATGCCCCTCACGTATAATCTCCAAGTCGAATTATTCAATGTGTGGGGTATTGACATCATGGGACCTTTTCCAAAGTCCTATGATTGCGAGTATATTCTGGTGGCCGTCGATTATGTGTTAAAATGTGTTGAGGCATTGCCTTGCAAAAATGTCGACTCCAAGAAAGCTAGGAAAAATGTTCCATGAGATTATTTTCCCACGCTTTGGCACTCTTCGAATGGTCATAAGTGATGAGGGTCTCATTTCATTGATAAGAACTTCCAGAGATTTCTGAGGGAGCTTGGAGTTCAGCATAACATTGCTACTCCCTAACACTTGCAAACAAGCGGTCAGGAAGAAACATCTAATAAGTAGATCAAGAATATTCTGCAAAAGACCGTCTTGGAAATAGGAATGGTATGGAAGCATAAACTGCTTGATGCATTCTGCCTACAAGACACTCGTTGGTATGACTCCGTTCCAACTTGTCTATGGGAAGACTTGCTGTCTTCTTGTAGAGTTGGAACATAGAGCTAATTGGGTCATAAAATAGTGGAACATGGATCTTAATGAGACTGGGAAGCATCGTTTGAGGAAAATTTTTGAACTTGAGGAATGGAGGGATAAGGCATATCATAGTGCCAAATTTTGCAAGGAAAGAACTAAGAGATGACACGACAAATGGATTACGCTGAAGGAGTTTAAGCCTGGAGACAAAGTCCTATTTAACTCGAGGGTGAAACTCTTTGGACATGGGAAATTATGAAGTAAATGGGAAGGACCATTTACCATAATTGAAACTTCATCTCATGGAGCCATCACACTCCAAGATGATATATGTCATCTATTTATGAATGGGCACCATCTCAAAATCTTCTTAGATTCCCACGAGGATTTGGAAAAGGAAATCGATGTCATAAATTTAATAGTTTTTCATGTTGTTCTTCCAAATTTCACTTAAATCCTCGAAGTCCAATAAGTGGGCCCATTAGAAAAGTCATCCATATGGCCCACGGAATCCCATCCAATCCCAAGGTTCTACAACATCCTTCTAATTTCCACCTTGCCCAAGTCCCATCTTCTATCTTAGGATGCTAGTTTTTCAATTTCAATTAAGAACCCCCATTTTTGAGTTCCATAAATAGAACTTACCGTTTCAGTTAACACCGGTAAAGTTACCTTTTTTATCATTACATTTTTGTCCAATAAAGATTCCAAAAAAAAGTGCGGGGGAGGAGTCCCTTTGCAATTCCGCGACGTACAAATTACACATTTCATCCAAGAACATGTCGCCAAGCAAAACACGAGACGACACAATGAAGCTGGGCACCAAGGAGCTAGTCAGGGCTCGGCGGACCCGTTGGAGGCCCCTTTGGGGCTTGTTACACTACACAACGTCGGTTTGGATCTCTTATACCCTGCTCTACATGGTTCATTGCAAATTGAGTTGAAATTTTTGATCAATTCACGAAAAAACGATTTAAAATCAACTCAATTAAAATAAACAATGCAAAATTGCTTAAATATGAGATTGTTACACCTTGTATTTTGATTTCACTACCATGTTTCTGGACCCATATCACTAATTTTGGACAACATGTCTTATTAGTTTTTGATTGGTGTGATATGGTGAGTAAAATAAACCCATGAATAGAACCATCCTTGCTTGAAATTGATTTTGAACATTGCAATATTTTGAAGTCTTAAGGTTTTGCCTTCCTCTGTCATTGGAATTCAAATACCCACCAAGGCCATATGATACAATTATTCAAAACCACATGCATATGCCACTTTGTCAAACTCTTGACCCGATTGAGTGACTTGCATGAAATCTTTGATTAGGAATTTCTTGTGCACCCAACCATATTCCCTAATTTTCATCAATCCACCATCATATGATACTCCGTGAGATTATTGCAAAATCCTCTCTCATTAAAAAGATGCATAAAAGGAATAGAAGGCATGGCTATAAAGAATTAAAAAAACTGGAAGAGCCAATAAGTTTTCATACTTCATCCTTGCACAAAAAGAGAGATGATCAAATGGGAGTCATCACCACCACTCATCATTCGTCATCTACCATCCATAATAAGTGCACAAGAATTTCCTTAGTCATTGGTTTTTATTGCATGGTCTTCTCATATGGATCTCGTTTTTGACTTAGTAATATATGAATTGCAAGTGTGCTACTCTTTATCCCTACCAAGCTCCACAAAAAGCTATGCTTAGGTTTAGGGAAAAAGTGGCAAAATGATGCCAAAGGTGAGCATTCAAACACTTTGAGTGACTTGAGAGAAACCAATTGAGAGGAATAAGACATTATCCTTTTGATATTTGAAATATAGCAAATATTCAAATTTATTTCAGAAGGACGAAGTCCGAGTGAGATGCACTCAACCGTTCCAACTCTCAAACGCCCAAGATGATAAGGTAGCCACGCCACAAATAGGGTTCATAAACAAAGATATGAATTGAAATACTTTGGATACTCCTTTCATATTTAAAGCAAAATTCTATCTTAGCACTTAGTTCTTCTTGCCTTAACTTGAGGACGAGCAAAGGACTAAGTGTGGGGAGTTTGTTGACGGTCCTTAAATGCTAAATTTGATCGTCAATTCACCATATAAAGATTATAAAATAGATAACACAACATAGTGGTAGGAGTTAATACTAACAAATTCCACAAGTGTTAAGCCCCAAAATACCCAAGAATGCAGGGCGCAATCCTAAAGTTACCATTCGGCCAATCAGATAATCACATGTGGCATCACATGGATCCATGAACCCATTCCCAGGCGTATCCGAGGGGATCCAACGTCGATTCACGCAAGAAGGGGATATGGGCCCACCTGTCAGCCACCCTGAGAAAGCACAACCGAGGGGCGAGCCAAGACCAAGTCAGCCGACCCCCTGGCTCGACCAGCTTGGTCCTGGCGCCAAACGCGGTCAATCGACACGTATGACCTTCCTTTGGCTCCCTGATGGTGGTAATGGCTGATTCGTTCGCTAATTGTAGTGCCAAACTGACTGAATTTGTGTATAAGTATTCCCCCTCACCCCTAACTTCACACACACCACAAGTTTGAGAATAGTACTCCACCAATAAGGTTTAGAGCTGTCCAATTAGTCAGCCAAGTGTTGGTATTTCTTAACACCGCAGATCATCTCCGATAGGAGATGAGATCCGCAAGCGCACGTAAGATAAGTTGTAGCATTTCACCCAAGAGTATTCCCAAGGGTATCATATTTATCCCAAAGGAAGGCAGTGAAGTAAAGTAAACAATATACTAATGATCAAGCTATAGGGTACTAAGTATTTATCAGAATAGGGGAAAGACGATAATAGGGGTAGTGTGACACACACCTGAGCAATCTACGCTAATGGTAAGGTTGTCTTAGTGATGGGTTAAGCTACGAGAAGGGACTACTCCTACTGTGCTCTAATTACTCATATACATAGCCTACTAGTGTACACATGAGTATGCTAACGATGAATACTAGGGCTTAGTGGTCCAATATATCAGGCACGGGTTTACCCCTGACAACATCAGGATGATTCCTGCCACGAGCATGTGGCGTAGCCGAACGTGGGGGATTACAATGGATGGACAGGGCTGTCACTTACGCCTACAATCCGTGAGTATACGAGACATCCAACGCATTAACTATCTAAGCACCACACTTATATGTTAAGTAAATACCTTAAGAGCATATGTACAAGCACCATCCTATGGAAATGACTAACCTAAACATCATTGAACCAATATTGGATCCAAGCACTAACATACTCATATTAACATAACCATATTAATACCTAATAGAGTATAGTGGTGTTGTATGATGTTTATAATAACATGATATGAGCATTATGACTAGAACATAATAGCATCTACACCTAGCACATACATGGACTCCACAATGAAACGAGAAATGCTTTGTCCAAGTCTATGAATAAATAATAATATTATTATAAAGCATAATGTCACAAAAGGAAGGAAAGATACATGAGCCATACCTTTCTAAATTTGGACTTGGGACTACAGACTCCTCTCTACAGCCTAACCTCCACTAAGGACCTAGGACAACTAATGTATACAAGAGAGAATGCTTAAGTGGTGTGTGAAGTGAAGTGAGGCCTCTCCCCCTATTTATACACGGAGTAGAGGCTGTTCCCGCCAACAAAAGTGCGCGAATCAGTCACCATCCTTATCAGCTCACTGCAGGAGGTCAACACGTGGAAGTTGACCGCGTTTGACGCCACTACCAAGTCGGTCGAGCCACCAAGTTGGCTGACCTGGTCAGTGCACCATCCGCGGTGTCCTTCCTCTAGGTGGCTGGCAGGTAGGTCCTTTGAAGCTCTCGGGGCGCTACGCCGTTGGATGCCCTCATATACTCCTGTAGGTGGGCCATTTGATCCATGTGCCACCACATGTCTGTGTCTGATTAGCTGGGTAGGTATTCTTTAGGGTTCCTCATCTGGTTTCACTTCAGTTTGAATAAATAAGCTGCATGCACCATTTTCTCAAAGTACAAGTGAAACTAGGTTATTTCTAAAAGCAATGCGTGTAAGAAATGTCTACTCTCTCACACAATTGAGATATATTGACGACCAAAATTGGTACTTAATGACCGTCAACAAACCCCCCAAGCTTATCATTTGCTCGTCCCGAGGCAAAGTAAAAGACTTAGGTTGTTGATCAGGAGTTTCTACTATGTCCTATGCTTCAATAGTACCAAATGCACAATCTACCTTGTATTGAATAAATTGGCAATGGTACCCACCCTTTACCTTAGTCATCATGGGGCTTTTGCCTTCTCCTCAGCTTGGTTGGTTGAAAGATAGAACAGTTCACAAGGCATGCATTATTCCTAATGTCTAATTTTCTCTCAAATCCTGAATAATTTCAAATGATTTTCAGAATTAGGCTTAAGTTCCTTAAATGATACTCTCAATCACTCCTTTGTGTAAGTGGATTTTTCCTCTCCAAGACAATGCCTTTCTTGTCCTACATCTAAATAAGGCTTTTGTGGATCTTGGTAGGGAACAAGAGTAGGCATAAATGCAATACATATATTGCTAAGTCAAAAGAGTAAGCCTTAGGAGAAAACAAATCATACCTCTAGAGCAAGATTGTGCAAGTGTGATGGAATATTTTGTGGTGGTAGAAGATGATTACTTCTATGCACTCTTTTTTATAGGGATGAAGCATGACTACTTTTCCTTTTTTTATCTCATGTTCATTCCTTGAGAGCATGCTTGTCGGTACCCTGCGTACCGGGTACCCCACGGTACCGCAAGAAGTGCAAGAGAGTTCCACCTGTCAAAGTTGAAGGTCTCTTCAGGCCCCACACGTCACACTACACCGGACCCACATCCCTCATATGGTTAGCTCCGGGATTGACACGTGTGATGTAAGTCTGGAGCTAAACTCCCAACATAGGGAAGCTCCACAGTCAACACGTGTATAATGACCCCAGACCTAATCCCCAGCAGAGGGGAGCTCCGCTGCTGCCATGTGTATAGCGATTCCGGAGCTACCTCCCCGCAAGGGGAAGCTCCAAAGCTGCCACGTGTGGAGCCTCCGGACCTACACCACCGACAAGTACACTGGCGGATCTCCAACAGCACGGACATTCAAGGGACAGTTAAAGCAGTAGTTATAAGACCTGATTACATGTCATTAATGTTGTATTAATGATACATGATCAAAGCATTGTTAATAGGGGTAATGCAGCCATTAAGGCACGTTATCACACTATTACGCTTAAAGCTCATAGATAGTGTATTAGGCTATTAAATACGCCAGGGCCACATGTCGGGCCAGGCAAATGATGTAACGGTCAGTCCTTAGACTATAAAGGACTGCAACGCACGACTCAATGGGGGCCAAGCTCACACGCATACTAGTGCTACTGAAAAACTCAATTAAATAACTCACTCACACTCCGTCGCAGGATCCTCCAACGGCAACCATGCTGAACAACCTGGTAGAGGCAATCCCTCCAACATGTAGCAACCAGCGGGTGCCGTTGTCTCGGCGGGCACCATGCGACCACCACCACCATCTGCACCAGCAAACCATGCTGGACATCAGGATGGGGTACTTGTGTCGATCACAGCATCGGCAAACAACAACCTCGAGAACGCGCTAATTGCTGCGCGAGCTCTGTTGGAGCGCCCACTAGTGCTCGGAGCACCTCAGGGTGCGATGGAGCAGTGGTGCGCTGATGTACACCATCTGGTTGCAGCCGCAACCGATGCCATCAGCAACCAAGGTCCTCCCCCTTCGGGGCAGGCAACAACTCAACATAGGACCTTGTCTGGAAGACTTGGTCCTCACGTGTCACAGTACCGACGACGTGCTACATCTCAACAGGTGACTTCGCTGCCTTCCGGGGCACGACGCACCCACACCATCACCAGGATTCCGACTCATGACCTGCGGTCAGAACTTGATCACCGTTACCGGCAGCAGGACATCTACATCCATATCGAGCGTGCTCGCGAGAGGCAAGAGGTTCGGGACAACCCTGCTCCTCAGGGAGTAGGGGGAGGCTGTTCTGCACTGGCCATGCACTTATGCATGGTCAGATGGCCACAGAAGTTCTGACCTCATTTGCCAGAGAAATTCGACGGGATTGTCAATCCTGCCGAGTTTCTTCAAATCTACTCCACTGCTATACTTGCAGCGAGCGACAATGAGGTCGTGATGGCAAATTACTTCCCAGTGGCTCTGACTGAGACTGCAAGGTCTTGGTTCATGAGTCTTCCACCCGACTCCATCAATAGTTGGGAGGAAGTATGCCAACAGTTCACTGCCAAGTTCGGGAGTTCTTACACCCGACCCGTCACTGAACTAGACTTGTTTGCTATGAAGCAAACAATGGGAGAATCGCTACGATCCTTTATCCAGCGGTTTTCTCAGGTACGCAATACCACCCCCTTGATATCAAGTGCTTCTATTATTATTGCATTCAAACAGGGTGTTCGAGACAAGAAGATGTTGGAGAAGCTGGCGACCAAAGAAGTCACAAGCGTCACAGAACTCTTCAGCTTAGCAGATAAATGTGCTAAAGCTGCGGAGGGACGTGAGATGCACTCCAAACCACCTCCGGAGGCAAACAAGAAATCCAACAAGAATGAAAGCACTACTTCTAGAGGTAGCAAAAAGAAGAAGAAAACCAACGGCAAGAAAAAGCCATCGGTCGGTGCACCTACTACTGCGGCTGCTGCAGCTCCGGGTGGCCGGAGGCCATGCCCCAAGAAACGACCTCGACCATCGTCAGAAGATGGCGGCAGCTCCAAAGTGTGGTGTCCAATACAAAAGACAGACAAACACAGTCTGGAAGAATGCCGAGAGGTCCAGAACCTTGTCGAGCGCTATAACAAGCGCTGAGAAGAAGCTCCTTTCCGCGAATGGGAAGGAAAGCAAAATGTTGACGAAGCTCCGAATGAGGAGGAGTTAGGCTTTTAGGACCCCAAGAAGGTTTTGAAGGCTGTCTACAACACCGTCGATGATGACTCCGATGTCTTTGACAACGAGCGTCGGAAGACCTTGAACACCATTTATGGTGGTTCTTGGGACATCACATCTCGCTGCATCCTCAAGACGATGCGGCGGGATATGGCTCCTGCAACTCCCACCGCCAGGGCGGAGCCTCATCGAAAGTGGATGGACACTCCCATCATTTTTGATGCTTCAGATTGCCCTCGTAACATGATCAGAGCTGGCCAACAACCGTTGATGGTATCTCCGACCATTAACAATGTTCAACTCCACCATGTACTGGTGGACGGAGGTTCAGGGCTGAACCTCATAAGCTTCAAAGCCTTCGTCAAGCTCCAGCTCCGACCTTCGGACCTTCGCCCCTCTCGACCTTTCTCTCGGGTAGGTCCGGGGACCATTACTCCTCTCGGCTCCATCACACTCCCAGTGACCTTCGGGACTCGGAAAAACTACAGAATCGAGAAGCTGGTCTTCAACGTAGCGCAAATCAGTTTGCCATTCAACGCCATACTGGGCAGGCCTGCCTTGTACAGGTTCGTGAATGCTGCTCATTATGGCTACTTGGTGTTGAAGATGCCAACACCGTCAGGTGCTCTCCAGATCCACGGGGATCACACTGCAGGAATCACTGCATTAGAAGAACTCCATGCGCTTGCTACAACACAGGAGGAAGCATCCGGTAATGAGCTAGCTCCAAAACCTTTGAGTTCTTGTCATCGAGGCTCAACCTCTGCACCTCGTGTGCAACCAAGCGGCGACACCGACGTTCCCGTCAAAGTTGTCCAAATTGGTTCTGATGCTGCTCAGACTACCTGTATATCAGGAGGTCTGAACAACAAATAGGAACTCACACTCATCACTTTCTTACGGGCTAATGTCGACGTGTTTTCCTGGAACCGTCGCAAATACTTGGGATCTCTAGGGAGGTGACTGAGCAAAATCTGAAGATTTATCCCGACGCACGGCCTGTACACCAGAAACACAAGAAGCAATCAATCGAGCGACAAAACTTCATCCGACAGGAGATCAAGAAGTTGCTCGAAGCTGGTTTTATCCAGGAAGTGTTTCATCCAAAATGGCTGGAAAACCCAGTCGTGTTGCCAAAGGCTGGTGGGAAGCTTCGGATGTGTATCGACTACACCACCTTAAATAAGGCATGCCCAAAGGATCCATTTCCACTACCTAGGATAGATCAGATAGTGGAATCCACCTCCGGGTGCAAGCTATTATGTTTCTTAGATGCATATTCTGGATATCATCAAATCCAAATGTCTAAGGAAGATGAAGAGCATACTGCCTTCATAATAGTAGATGGATTGTATTGTTATACTGCCATGCCCTTTGGTCTCAAAAATGTTGCTTCAACATTTGTGCGAGCTATGTACAAAACATGTGGAGAGCTAATCAGAGACTTGGTGGAGGTGTACGTCGATGACATCGCCGTGAAGATCAAGAACAAGGAGTCACTCCTTGATAATTTGCAAGCCGTCTTTGACAAGTTGCGTAACACGCGCACTAAGCTGAACCCAAACAAATTTGTCTTTGGGGTTAGCTCCGGGAAGCTTCTAGGTGTAACACCCTAAATTTTCGCATCATACATCGCATACATGATCATGCATTAAACATTAGTAGGATAAAAGAAAGATAATAAAAGATAAAACATACATATATGGTGTAGCAAAAAGAAGAAAAAGAAAATAATAATAGTAGCGTAAAACTTGTATTAGGGAATAAGTATAAAAAATAGTAGTAATAATAATATATATAATAATAATATAAAAATAAAACAAATAAAATAAAATAAATAAAATAATAATATTTATATAAAAAAAAGAGAAAAAAAAAAGAAAAAGGGCTCCGCTGGCCAGGCGGCCGAGTCGGCCCAGCTAGCCACGCCCCGCCGCCCTCCCGCAGCGCAGCGGCCGACCGACCGCGCCCGTTGGGCCCCACCCCGCCGCCAGCCCCGCTGCCTCGCCTGGTCCGCGCCGAGTGCCCCGCCCCGCACTTGGCCCCACCCCGCGACGCCCCCTAGCCGCACGCGCCCCGCCCCGACCGAGCGCGCCGCCCACGCAGCCCTCGCGCGCGACCCCGCCCCGCACCTGGCCCCACCCCGCGACGCCCTCGAGCCGCACGCGCCCCGCCCCGACCGAGCGCGCCGCCCACGCGCGCGACCCCGCACCGCACTCCCACGCGCCGAAGCCTCCGGCGCCGGCCCTAGCACCGCGTGCCGCCGGTTATAAAAGGGACCGAGGCTCTCGTTTTTTCGACTCCAGAGACGAAGCAGCCGCCAGGGACGCCCAGAAGAGAAGACCTAGCCACCGGTAGAAGAAAAGAGGCACCGCCCGGGGAGAAAAAAAAGGGGAGGAAGAGGAAGAAAAAGAGGAGGGTGCTGTCATCCGCCGGAGATCGTCGTCGCCGTTGTCGTGTCGCTGGAGGACCGTTGCGCTGTCTACTTCGTCTACGCGTCGCCATCATCCCGCGATCATCAAGCCATCACATCTACGGTAGGATTCGTTCCCAATGCGGATTTTAGCGACGTATTAGATCTGATAGATGTAAATTGATTGTAGTTGCATCATGAATTTATTTTCAGCAGTATTAATTCCCGTGAAAACCCCCGTAAACTCATATGAACACGTATGAACTAGTTGCATCTAATTAATAAACAACCGTAGTTAATCAATTATTGTACTTTGCATGCATGCATATCATTGCATGTTGATTATTTTGTGTGCATCATATTGAATTGTATGTATTTTCTTGTATGTATGATCACGCATAGAGGAACATGCTCAAGAGGCCGCATACGAGGATTTCCAAAATCAAGACTTTGAAGCGCTTGAGCAACCCCATCCGTCGGAGCAAGGCAAGTGTCCTTGAAGCATATTGATCCTGTTTTTAAAATAAATGTTTTGTTTGCAAACTGCATGCTTGTGTCAAATTGACGGGAATCCTATGGTAGGAAGTTTACTAGATTTGTTAAACCACCCTTGTCACCTGGAATTTATGGTAGAGAGTCAGGAAGGGTTTTTACCTTTTTGCTTCGCTTAATTAATTGGGATGGCAAACAACACTACACATTTAATTATGCATCAATGATATTCTGGTTAATGTGAACTAGTCAATACGATGGGTGATCTAAGCAAGCCTGGTATGTGGATGGGTTGGATGTTATGGTGGTTTGCTTGCTTTAGATCTAAGGACCGTTTCATGTGAGAATAGGCCAGGACTACAGTGCCACCACGAGGCCAAGGATGGGTGCGGCGTAGCTGATTAATTAGGGCTTTGCTAGTGCTGTTTGGACCATTGTGGATGCTCGGGGAAGGGGTAGTCGGATTGGGTTTGTTGATGATTGGTGGGACTACCCTGGGATCCAAATGGCTAAAGAGGGGGCCCTTGGTTGAAGATGTGCTCAGTTGGAGGCATCGCCACCGGTGAAACCTTAGTGGGGTCTGAATAGACTAGTAATCCCTTTGTAAAGGCTATTTTGTGATCTCTTGGCCATACACCAAAGGAAGTGTAATTGGCATAAGGGAGGTTCTTTAGTCGCCGACGGGTGATGAAATCACAAACACGTGGGTAAAGAGGTACAAACTCTGCAGAGTCTATTAAAACTATCATGATAGCCGTGCTCCCGGTTATGAGCGCCTGGATGACCTACATGATTAGAGGGAATTTGGGATTTGGGATGGTTATGGTTTGGTAATGGTTATGGTTGATATTATGGTTATGGTTATGGTTATAGTTATGGTTATGGGATGGAATCATGGTTTATGACATTGATTATGGTTATTGGCAATGGTAAATTGTGGATTGGTATTATGATGGTTACATGGTTTATGATGGATTTACTTCACATAATTATAATACATTGCTTTTCCAAATGGTTTTACTATACTTTTCAGCACTTAGCCATTATTATTGTCGTCATTTGAATCAGCCACATGTCATACTTTCCACACTTGCTGAGTACGACATGTACTCACTCTTGCAATCCCCCCCCAACAGTTGCAGGTCAGGATTGAGAGTTTAATGGCGATAATGCGGAGTTCTAGGCCGTGTCTACCGTCAGCTTTGCCTGTGGTGTTGCATGGAGCTGCGCTATCCCTTTTGCTTAGTTTGCTTAGTTGCTTATTAGTTTATTTCCGCTGCATTAGTTGAACTTGTCATTAATATTCATTAGAGCTTGTATTCGAGGATAATATGATTTGTGTAATAAAATTTGATAATTAATCTTGTTCTGTGGTAATTTTCTGTATACTCTTTTGTGATTGCACTCGTGTATGTGTGTTGAACATCCTGGGCACACATATGCGTTAGCTTGGTTCAGTTTTCGGAACTGGGCATCACAGATTGGTATCAGAGCCACAGGTTGACCGTATGACGCAGCCTAGATAGAATGGACACTTTAGAGCACATAGGAGCACTCAGGAATCGATGTGTTTTTGCTTAGTGTGTTGTTTGCTATATATATTGTTTGCTTGTGTGCTTAATAGAGGATTTTGGGATGCTTTAGCATTGCCATGTCCACCTAGGCTAGTATAGCTAGTTGGTTAGTTTCATATCCCTTGATGCATATAGTTGGGGACGTTTCTTAATTCTTACCTATTGCTCTCCTTCAGATGGTGAGGACTCGCAATCAGAGGGATGTCAATGGTGAGGAGGAGAACCATGGAGTACCTCAGAATAATACTGGACAAGGACCTGCTCATGGAGCCATCAATATTGAGCAGCTACTGGCTATGCAGAACCAGCTCATGTAGACCATGATACAAACTATGGGACAACTGCAGGCTGGCAATAACAACAATCAGCCCCACATGCCTCCACCGCCACCCCCACCTCCTCATAACTGATTGGGAGAGTTTATGAGGACTAGGCCGCCAACCTTTGCTCAAGCTGCTGACCCTATGGATGCGGATGATTGGCTCAAGTCCGTGGAGAAGAAACTTGCTATTGTCCAATGCAGTGACCGACAGAAGGTCCTATTTGCTTCTCGTTGGAGCAGCTGCCGATTGGTGGGATTCACTATGCAATGCTCATGAGGATCAAGAGAGGATCACCTGGGCGGAATTCAAGGAGAGTTTCCGTTCTCATTATGTGCCGAGGGTGTTATGATCTTGAAGAGGCAATAATTTGAGAATTTAAGGCAAGGAAGATCAAGCGTGAGTGAATATCTCAACAAGTTCACTCAACTCTCAAGGTATGCGCCTGAGGATGTTAGTCGGGACAGCCGGAAACAGTACTTGTTCATGAGGGGCTTGAACAATGAGATCCAAGTGCAACTACTCAACTGCGATTATGCCAACTTCCAGAAGCTTGTGGACAAAGCAATTGTGGTTGAGAACAAGATCCGTGAGATGGAGCAAGAAATCAAGAGGAAGGCGCCATATCAAGGACATCAACAAGGAAGTAATGTGCACCCTCGTCTTGCACCACCCAATGCGCCCTATTACAGCTCCTCTATTCCTGCTCAGCGCCCTGGTTATGCACCGCGCCCAACTCAGTTTGTGCAGCAGCGCCCTGTTATGCAAGCACCTAGGCCTCCAATGCCTTATGCACCTCGTGCTGATTTTCCTGGAGCCAATGTTCAAAACCAAGCTCGTCCCAATAATTCTGGTGGAGTTAAGAAGTGTTATACTTGTGGAGAAGCTGGACACTTTGCGCATCAATGTCCTAAGTCAGGTCTTGGTCAAGGAAGCAATACACCGAGGCAAAACCCAAGACCCAATGGAGGAAAGCCACAAGGAAGCCGTGGACAGCAGAATTTTGCTCGTGGCAACGTGAACCATGCCTCTACGGAGGATGCTCAACAAGCGGATAACGTGGTCATTGGTATGTTTCTCGCCAACTCCAACCCCGCGACTATGTTATTTGATTCTGGAGCATCACATTCATTCATTGCATCGAAGTATGTTGCCAAGTATAGTTTGCCTATCTCTCATATGAAGTTTACTCTGTTGGTTAAGTCTCCTGGAGGAGAGATGAGGACAAATATAGTATGTCCAAAAGTAAGCCTTAGAATAAGGGGGGTAGACTTCTCCGCCAACCTCATAGTTTTGGATTCTCAAGGATTGGACATTATACTTGGTATGGACTGGTTGAGGAAGCACAATGGAGTTATTGAGTGTGCCACAAAGACGGTGAAGTTGACTAATGAGGAAGGGATCACCGTAGAATTTGAAGCATCTCAAACCGCACCGAAGCAATTGGAGCTGAATCAAGTGGACGGTGCCGCAATAGAGGAGATTCCGATAGTGTGTGAGTTTTTGGATGTGTTTCCAGATGAGTTGACAGGTATGCCACCTGATCGAGACATTGAGTTTGTTATTGATTTAATACCTGGAACTGCACCTATAGCTAAGAGGCCATATAGGATGCCTCCTATGGAATTAGCGGAGCTCAAGAAGCAAATTCAAGAGCAATTAGAGAAGGGTTTTATTCGCCCTAGCTCTTCACCTTGGGGAGCGCCCGTTCTATTTGTGGACAAGAAGGATGGATCCCAAAGGATGTGCGTGGATTACTGAGCTCTCAACGAGGTAACAATCAAGAACAAGTACACCTTGCCCTGTATAGAGGATTTGTTTGATCAGATGAAAGACGCCTGTGTGTTTTCCAAGATTGATTTGAGGTCGGGATACTTCCAAATGAAGATTAGACCATCGGACATACCCAAAACAGCTTTTAGAACACGGTATGGATCTTATGAGTACACCGTGATGTCATTTGGACTGACAAATGCACCTGCCTACTTTATGTACCTCATGAATAGAGTCTTCATGGAGTACTTGGATAAGTTTGTCGTGGTGTTAATTGATGATATTATGATCTACTCAGAGGATGAGAAGGAACATGAGGAACACTTAAGGCTTACGGTGCAGAAATTGAGGGAGCATCAATTGTATGCCAAGTTCAGCAAGTGCCAGTTTTGGTTGAAAGAGGTGCCATTTTCGGGTCATATCATCTCAGGAGGAGGAGTATCGGTTGACCCCGGTAAAGTGAGGGATGTGTTGAAGTGGGAACCGCCACAAAATGTCAAGGAAATAAGGAGTTTTCTTGAGATGGCTGGATATTATCGTCGGTTTATCAAGGATTTTTCCAAGATAGCCAAGCCAATGACGGAATTGCTAATGAAGGGGAAGGCTTTCCAATGGACTGAAGCTTGTCAAAACAGTTTCGAGGAGTTAAAGAAAAGGTTGACAACCGCGCCGGTGTTAGTATTACCGAACGTGAGCAAGAGTTTTGATATATATTGTGATGCATCAAGACAAGGATTAGGATGTGTGCTCATGCAAGAAGGTCAAGTGGTCGCCTATGCGTTAAGACAATTGAAGAAACATGAGCAGAATTACCCCACACATGATTTAGAACTTGCAGCCGTGGTACATGCATTGAAGATTGGGAGACACTATATTCTTGGACATAGGTGTGAAATTTACACGGATCATAAGAGTTTGAAGTATATTTTCACACAAACGGATCTGAACTTGAGGCAACAAAGATGGTTGGAGATCATCAAAGATTATGATTTGGGGATCAACTATCATCTGGGAAAAGCCAATGTAGTGGCCGATGCTTTGAGTAGAAAAGGAGTAAGTCATCAACTCACAGTTCGAGAGCTGCCATCCGAGTTATGCAAGGAGTTCGAACGGTTGAACCTTGGATTCATAAATGAGATGGAGATGATGGAGTTAAACCCAACCTTGGAGCAAGAAATTCGAGAAGCACAAACCACAGATGAGGAGATCAAGGAAATCAAGGAAAGGACCGAAGAAGGGAGAGAATTCAGATTTGATGAAGACGAACATGGTACCTTATGGCTTGGAAAGAGAATTGTTGTGCCTAATGTAAAGCATATTCGGGAGACAATATTAAAGGAGGCACATGACTCGCCTTACTCAATTCATCCTGGTTGTACAAAGATGTACAAAGACTTGAAGGCTTGCTATTGGTGGGATAGCATGAAGAAGGACATAGCTGAATATGTAGCATTGTGTGATGTGTGCCAACGAGTCAAGGCGGAACATCAAAGACCAGCCGGATTGTTACAACCATTGAAGATCCCAGAGTGGAAGTGGGAAGAGATTGGTATGGACTTTATAGTTGGATTACCGCGAACTCAGTCGCTATGATTCAATATGGGTTATTGTGGATCGGTTGACAAAATCAGCTCACTTCATCCCTGTCAAGACCACATATACCACCGCGAAGCTAGCAGAATTGTATATGGAGCATATTGTGTGTCGACACGGAGTACCGAAGAAGATAGTCTCGGATAGAGGTTCTCAGTTTACCTCCAGATTTTGGCAGAAATTGCATGAAGCAATGGGAACAAGGTTGAACTTCAGTTCGACATATCACCCTCAAACGGATGGACAAACCGAGAGGACCAATCAAATTTTAGAAGACATGTTAAGAGCTTGTGCTTTAAAGCATGGGAAAAGTTGGGATAAGAGCTTGCCATATGCAGAATTTTCATACAACAATAGTTACCAAGCCAGCTTGAAAATGTCACCGTATGAAGCACTATACGGAAGGAAGTGTAGGGCACCTTTGTTTTGGAATGAGACAGGAGAGAATCAAGTATTTGGTCCTGACGTGTTACAAGATGCTGAAAGACAAGTCCAAATAATACGGGAAAACCTAAGGGCTGCTCAGTCACGACAGAAAGGTTATGCGGATAATAGGCGAAGGAGTCTGACTTTCGAAGTTGGAGAGTTTGTATACCTCAAAGTGTCACCTATCAGAGGTCAGTGAAGGTTTAACGTCAAAGGAAAACTAGCACCTCGCTATATCGGGCCATTTAAAATTCTTGACAAGCGAGGAGAGGTGGCTTACCGACTTGAGCTGCCGGCGTATCTCTCCGATGTACATGACGTATTTCACATGTCTCAACTCAAGAAGTGTCTCAGGGTGCCGGAAGAACAAGTGCCGATGGACGAGTTAGAACTTCAGGAGGATTTGTCCTATGTCGAGCAACATATCAAGATCTTGGACGTGAAGGAAAGGATCACGAGGAATAAGAGGATTCGTTGGTGCAAAGTGCAATGGAAACACCATACAGAAGCCGAAGCTACGTGGGAACGTGAAGAAGACCTGAAGGCAGAATTTCCGTATCTTTTCTCCACGCTGTCGAATCTCGAGGGCGAGATTCACTTTAAGGGGGGTAGGTTTGTAACACCCTAAATTTTCGCATCATACATCGCATACATGATCATGCATTAAACATTAGTAGGATAAAAGAAATATAATAAAAGATAAAACATACATATATGGTGTAGCAAAAAGAAGAAAAAGAAAATAATAATAATAGCGTAAAACTTGTATTAGGGAATAAGTATAAAAAATAATAGTAATAATAATATATATAATAATATAAAAATAAAACAAATAAAATAAAATAAATAAAATAATAATATTTATATAGAAAAAAGAGAAAAAAAAAGAAAAAGGGCTCCGCTGGCCAGGCGACCGAGCCGGCCCAACCAGCCACGCCCCGCCGCCCTCCCGCAGCGCAGCGGCCGACCGACCGCGCCCGCTGGGCCCCACCCCGCCGCCAGCCCCGCTGCCTCGCCCGGTCCGCGCCGAGCGCCCCGCCCCGCACCTGGCCCCACCCCGCGACGCCCCCAAGCCGCACGCGCCCCGCCCTGACCGAGCGCGCCGCCCACGCAGCCCCCGCGCGCGACCCCGCCCCGCACCTGGCCCCACCCCGCGATGCCCCCGAGCCGCACGCGCCCCGCCCCGACCGAGCGCGCCGCCCACGCAGCCCCCGCGCGCGACCCCGCACCGCACTCCCACGCGTCGAAGCCTCCCGCGCTGGCCCTAGCACCGCGTGCTGCCGGTTATAAAAGGGATCGAGGCTCTCGTTTTTTCGACGCCAGAGACGAAGCAGCCGCCAGGGACGCCCAGAAGAGAAGACCTAGCCGCCGGTAGAAGAAAAGAGAAGAACAGAGGCACCGCCCGGGGAGAAAAAAAAGGGGAGGAAGAGGAAGAAAAAGAGGAGGGCGCTGTCATCCGTTGGAGATCGTCATCGCCGTCATCGTGTCGCTGGAGGACCGTTGCGCTGTCTACTTCGTCTACGCGTTGCCATCATCCCGCGATCGTCAAGCCATCACATCTACGGTAGGATTCGTTCCCGATGCAAATTTTAGCGACGTATTAGATCTGATAGACGTAAATTGATTGTAGTTGCATCATGAATTTATTTTCAGCAGTATTAATTCCCGTGAAAACCCCCGTAAACTCATATGAACACGTATGAACTAGTTGCATCTAATTAATAAACAACCATAGTTAATCAATTATTGTACTTTGCATGCATGCATATCATTGCATGTTGATTATTTTGTGTGCATCATATTGAATTGTATGTATTTTCTTGTATGTATGATCACGCATAGAGGGACGTGCTCAAGAGGCCGCATACGAGGATTTCCAAAATCAAGACTTTGAAGCGCTTGAGCAACCCCATCCGTTGGAGCAAGGCAAGTGTCCTTGAAGCATATTGATCCTGTTTTTAAAATAAATGTTTTGTTTGCAAACTGCATGCTTGTGTCAAATTGACTGGAATCCTATGTTAGGAAGTTTACTAGATTTGTTAAACCACCCTTGTCACCTGGAATTTATGGTAGAGAGTCAGGAAGGGTTTTTACCTTTTTGCTTTGCTTAATTAATTGGGATGGCAAACAACACTACACATTTAATTATGCATCAATGATATTCTGGTTAATATGAACTGGTCAATACGATGGGTGATCTAAGCAAGTCTGGTATGTGGATGGGTTGGATGTTATGGTGGTTTGCTTGCTTTAGATTTAAGGAGCGGTTCATGCGAGAATAGGCTAGGACTACAGTGCCAACACGAGGCCAAGTATGGGTGCGGCGTAGCTGATTAATTAGGGCTTTGCTAGTGCTGTTTGGACCATTGTGGATGCTCGGGGAAGGGGTAGTCAGATTGGGTTTGTTGATGATTGGTGGGACTACCCTAGGATCCGAATGGCTCAAGAGGGGGCCCTTGGTTGAAGATGTGCTCAGTTGGAGGCATCGCCACCGGTGAAACCTCAGTGGGGTCTGAATAGACTAGTAATCCCTTTGTAAAGGCTATTTTGTGATCTCTTGGCCATACACCAAAGGAAGTGTAATTGGCATAAGGGAGGTTCTTTAGTCGCCGACGGGTGATGAAATCACAAACACGTGGGTAAAGAGGTACAAACTCTGCAGAGTCTATTAAAACTATCATGATAGCCGTGCTCCCGGTTATGAGCGCCTAGATGACCTACATGATTAGAGGGAATTTGGGATTTGGGATGGTTATGGTTTGGTAATGGTTATGGTTGATATTATGGTTATGGTTATGGTTATAGTTTTGGTTATGGGATGGAATCATGGTTTATGACATTGATTATGGTTATTGGCAATGGTAAATTATGGACTGGTATTATGATGGTTACATGGTTTATGATGGATTTACTTCACATAATTATGATACATTGCTTTTCCAAATGGTTTTACTATACTTTTCAGCACTTAGCCATTATTATTGTCGTCATTTGAATCAGCCACATGTCATACTTTCCACACTTGCTGAGTACGACATGTACTCACTCTTGCAATCCCCCCCCCCCCAACAGTTGCAGGTCAGAATTGAGAGTTTAATGGCGATAATGCGGAGTTCTAGGCCGTGTCTACCGCCAGCTTTGCCTGTGGTGTTGCATGGAGCTGCGCTATCCCTTTTGCTTAGTTTGCTTAGTTGCTTATTAGTTTATTTCCGCTGCATTAGTTGAACTTATCATTAATATTCATTAGAGCTTGTATTCGAGGATAATATGATTTGTGTAATAAAATTTGATAATTAATCTTGTTCTGTGGCAATTTTCTGTATACTCTTTTGTGATTGCACTCGTGTATGTGTGTTGAACATCCTGGGCACACATATGCGTTAGCTTGGTTCAGTTTTCGGAACCGGGCGTCGCACTAGGTTTCTTGGTGACTCACCGAGGAATTGAAGCAAATTCGGCGAAGATCAAGGCCATAGAAGATATGCGTCCCCCAGCCCGCATCAAGGATGTCTAGAAGTTAAGTGGATGTCTAGCCGCGCTCAGCCGGTTCATCTCAAGACTGGCAGAGCGGGCACTACCCTTCTTCAAACTTTTGAGGAAGACCGGACCATTTCATTGGTCTGAAGAAGTAGAAAAGGCGTTTCAAGAGATGAAACAACTCCTCACCACACTACCAATCTTGGTAGCTCCAAATCCTGGTGAGCCTTTACTGCTTTACATTTCTGCAACTACCAAAGTTGTCAGCATGGTCCTGGTCGCGAAAAGACCAGAGCCACATCCAGTTCAGGAGCCTAGGCCTCTTTGGGAGAGTCTGGAACTACCTGAAGGTGAGTCTGGGTCCCAACCCTCAAACACGGATCTTCAAGACAGAGTACTAGAAGATCAACCTCTCTCATCTAAGGGAGTTTTAACGACTGTTCAAGGAGATCCGAACCCATCCGTGAAGGTCCGGGTTGAACAAAAAGAAGATCCGGACCCCTCCAGGAGGATCCAGGAAGCTCAACAAGAGGGCTCAGACCCATCTGAGAGGGTCCGAATCAACGGAGAAGAAGCTCCGAGCCCCTCTGAGAGGGTCCAGACCGTCCAGCACCCAATGTACTTTATCAGTGAAGTACTGCATGACACCAAGACAAGATACATTGAGGTGCATAAGCTGCTTTATGCAGTTATTATTGCCTCAAGGAAGGTTCACCACTACTTCCAAGCCCACAAAATATCAGTGGTAACTTCTTTTCCACTACACGCTATTTTGTATAACCCTAACTCTATTGGGAACATCGCAAAGTGGGCAGCGGAGCTGGCCGAGTTCGATCTCGAATTCGTGTCACGACAAGCAATCAAGAGTCAAGCTTTGGCGGACTTCGTGGCGGAGTCGACTCCCTGTCCATCAAACCCTGGGGGCCCTAGTGAGCAGAAGCAAGAACCCAAGATCCCGGTCTTCACTGAACCACACTGGACTCTCTACTTTGACGGCTTTGTGCAAAAGCAGGGGGCCGGAGCTGGAATCCTTCTCCTTGCTCCGACTGGGGAGAAGGTCAAGTACATGGTTCACCTTGATTTCAAGGCCACCAACAATATGGCGGAGTATGAAGCTCTCATCTACTGACTCAAGGTGGCACTATCCTATGGTGTCAAACAGCTGTTGGTGAAGGGTGATTCACAACTCATCATCAAACAAGTCAAAGGTGAATGCTGCTGTAACAATCCCCAACTAGCTACTTATCTCCTTGAAGTCCAGAGGCTCCAGAAGGTCTTCGAAGTCCTAGATTTCCACCATGTTCAACGTCTTCATAATGCTGAAGCTGACGAACTCTCGACGAAGGCTTCAACCGGAGCTCCTGCACCTGACAGAATCTTCATCTGGAGGTTGTCAAGCCAACATCTCAGCCTGCTGAACTGAGCAAAGGGGGCGAGACTAGCAGCTCAGAGCTAGCGGTCCCGGTGGCCCTGTTATCATGGCGTCCACCAAGGGTCATAGGTGTTGTAGGAAGCTCCGAGAAACCCAACACGCAAGACCCAGAAGCTCAAGTTAGCTCCGATGCATGGATCTCGGAGATCCGGATCTACTTGACAGACAATGTCCTTCCTAAAGACAGTGTATCCGCTCACCGGATCATCAAGTTGGCTAAAAGATACACATTGGTAGAATGGGATCTCTACCGGCGTGGTGCCAACGGCGTCCTAATGCGGTGCATTACAAGGGAAGAAGGTCGTGAACTTCTCATGGAAATCCATGGAGGCGAGTGTGGGAACCACGCATCTTCCCGCACGTTGGTTGGTAAAGCCTTCCGACATGGCTTTTTCTGGCCTACAACACTCCAGGATGCAGTTGAGCTAGTGAAAAAAAATGTGAAGCGTGCCAGTTCCACGCAAAACAGATTCATACGCCGGCTCAATCACTACAGATGATACCCCCTACATGGCCATTCGCTGTGTGGGGCATGGACATCTTGGGACCATTCCCAAAAGCCGTCGAAGGTCACAGGTTCCTTTATGTCACCATCGACAAATTCACCAAGTGGCTGGAAGCAACTCCAGTTGTGACAATTAACAAGCAATCAACTATCAAATTCTTGAAGTCCACAATATGCAGATTTGGGGTTCCAAACAAAGTCATAACTGACAACGGAACTCAATTTACAAGTGCTACATTTCAAGAATATTGCGAAGACCTCGGCGTTCAACTCAGCTATGCCTCAGTAGCTCACCCAGCAAGTAATGGCCAAGCTGAGAGAGCAAATGCATAAATCTTAAAAGGACTCAAGACGCGCACATACGAGCGCCTAAAAAAGCATGGAGCCAATTGGATTGAAGAGCTTCCATCCACATTGTGGGCAAACAGGACAACACCTAACCAGTCAACTAGGGAGACACCCTTCTTCCTGGTGTACGGAGCTGAAGCAGTCCTTCTTTCGAAGATCACCATGGGGTCCCTCCGGGTCCGGACCTTCGCTGAAGCCATGCAGGACCAGCTCCGGCACGAAGACCTTGACCTCATCGATGAGGGAAGGTGCCAAGCAACTATTCGAAATGCACACTATCGCCAAGCGCTCTAGCGCTATCATCAAAGGCACGTGCGCAACCGACAACTCGAGGAAGGTGACCTGGTGTTGCGGAAAATACTAACTCGCGATGGGATGAATAAACTTTCCCCCAGCCGGGAAGGTCCCTTCCGAGTGATCAAAGTATCCTGGCCCGGATGTGGTCGCATGGCAACTGAGGATGGGACTCCGCTTCCTAATCCTTGGAACATCGATCACCTCCGTAAGTTTTATACTTATAATCATGGAGGTGAGTCTGTAATTACACATAATGTATGTTATAGAGTCAATACACAGAGAAGGGTAGGTCCCCCGGGAGAACATCCGGACCCCTCTGGGAAGGTCCGGGAAGTTCAAGTAACACTTGATACAGTCACAGTACTAAAAGTGTAACTACCTGCCCAGGGCTGGTACAAGATGCATAACGCACTTAGCTTGGTCCTACACCCTAAGTGTGTCCTTGTGTCCCCTGTAATCTGGACCTATAATGAAAGACATTGTTGTGTGAAAACAGACTCCACATGCATTTATTTTGTACAAGGCTCGATATATCAAATTATTGTTTTTATCCTTCTTGTCTATAATGAAGTTGTGCAATTCTTTTTTAGTTTTTGTCCAAGTTATTCATATGTGTTATAAGTTATATTGTTGATCTCTTTGGATCTTAGCATGCTGTATAGTTTACTTGCCTGAACGCCAAGACAACATATGTCCGAAGTGTGCTATCGACTTAGCCTAGTCCTGCACCCTAAGTACGCCACTCTACCTACACCCCGACAGACCTCAATAGGGTGAGTACTAAAAAAGCATATGGGTCCGGAAAGATTACATCAATATGCTCGTTATTATATCGAGTACCTTTGGATCTAAAGCTCAAATAAGAATGATAAGTCACAAACGATTTATAGACAAGAGGGCGAATTTTACTCTTTTCTTGTATTTAATGTGCAGGAAAAACAGAAACTCATAGCGATGGTGGACGACGCCAGAGCTACTAAGCTCCGACATCCTCCAAGGGGGCCCGCCGTCGACATTCAATATGTTGATGGTGGGTGCCGTCGGAGCTATCAAGCTCCGACAACCCCAGGGGGCCAGTCGTCAACGTATCGGAGATAAAGACTTTGGACCTAAAATCTACAAGTTTGAAGCGTTCAAGTCATCAACATACTGTCAAATCCTTTTGGTACATGTACAACTCAAATTGTGCACATATACCAGGGGGCCAACAAGACAGAGCACAATATATTAAAGATAAAGTGAGATTCATGCGACAAGAGTGGATATCATTAATTCAAAGTACCAGATTACAAAATCGAGATTACAAAAAAGGGCAAAGGGAAAAAGTCCTAGCTACTCTAGGATCTAAGTCCATCGGAAGAATGAGGTGACTTCCTTGGCAACCCCTTGGACGTTGGCCTTGGCGGCGTCCTCCTCTTTAGCAACGGGACCTTTGAGCACCGGGTCCAGGGAGAATTGGGGATCTCGGCTCACATAACACGTCAGCACATACTCTGCGATATTTGTAGCCAGAGATTTCCCCTATGTCTCCAGCTGGTCCACAATGATGTCACCCATCGTGTCGAGTTTGCCGCCAGTAGCATTGAGGGCCACCAGTGCTCGGTACAAGTACAGCTCCGGATTGTCCAGACGTACAGGGCTGAAGCCTAGTGGTGTCAACGCGTCGTTGGCTCGTGCCAAGAAGTCCCACACTTGAATTGACTCAGTCTCCCTCAAGACCTGCAACTCCTCTAGTGACCTCCGGGCGGCCTCAAGCTCCGAACCTTCCCGGGCAAGGCGCTCAACCACTTTGGCATGTTGCTGCATATTCTTAGCAACTTGCTTTTCGCGATCGGTTAGCTCCATCTCCCGGAGGTGGATGCGGTTTTGCCGTTCTGCCAGGTCTTTCTCCCTGCCTCTTACTTTCCCTTCTCTGGTGGCAACATCAGCTTCTCTTTTTGAGATCTCTCGCCCCATTTTCCAGTACTTTTCCTCTTCCTCCTTACTCCACAACTCAAACTTCTTTGAGCGATCTGCCAAATTTTGCTCTGCCATAGTCAACTTCTGGGTGAGCTCCTCCTCCCTCTTTAAAAGATCCTCCTGCTATTCCAGGAGCTTCACTTCCCTCGCCTCAAGGTCTGCTCGACGCTTCAGGAGGACCTCATTTAATTCATTGAGGCTTTCGTAACGCTCATCAGTAGCATCACGCCTTTATTTAGCTTGCTCGAAGATATCCCAAGAATTAGCATCGAGCACCCTGATGGCGGCTTCCTTATCTTCCCGCAGCTTGCTCGAGTACTCCATCCGGGCCGTTTCCCTCTTGACCCACTCCTCCTGGTCAGCAAGCCTTATCTGAGCAAGCCTGGTCTCAAAATGAAGCCTGTTGCGCCAATGCCGTAAGGTGTGGCGCTCCTCTTCCAGGACCTTGCTCTCATGATCAAAGACGAGCTGAACTTGTTGGAGGCTCGAGCAGGCATTATCTATGGACAATGCCAAGGGGATAGGCTCTGGACCTGCTAGGGTCATCTCTGTCGGTTCCAGGGGATTCTCCATAACAAAAATAGGATCCCACTCTACAAGTGAGGTCCCCTGGGCTACTACGGCATTGGTTCCACTCTTCGGAAGCGCTTCAATAGCAACAGAGGAAGAACCAACTGGGGGAACTTCCACCTCTGGAGCAGAAGTCGAAGGTGCTGCTTACGGGTCTTCAGTTGCCGGCTGTGAGGGTGGAGAACCCGCCGCCAGTTCTTCATCGTGTTCCGGCTCTGGCCCGGACACCTCCGGAGCTGCTACCTCCGGGGCGATAGTTGGGGCTTCATCCGGTGCCTCTACTACCGCTGGCTCAGCCGCCGGCATGTTAGTCACTTCCGGTTCAGCAACCGGGGCTTCAAGCATTTCTGGCTCAACAGCCGGACCTTCAACAACTTCTGGCTCAAGGGCCAGAGCTTCAACCATCTCTGGCTCGATGATCAGGGCTTCAATCGCCTCTGGCTCAGTGGCCAGAGCTTCAATGACTTCTGGTTCAAGAGCCAGAGCTTCTGACGTCTCTGGCTGCTGCACTGGAACCTCAACCTCCAGTGCTGTTGCTAGCAATGCGTCTTCAACTTCTCCCCCATGGTCCGACGCTACCACGAGAGCTTCCGGCAAAGACTCTGAATCCAAATCCACGACAGTTGGCGCCAGAGCTGCCGTGACTTCTGCCACCACTTGAGGAGGAGGCTCAATGGTTGAAGCCAGAGCTTCACCATGCGCAACCACTATCGCTGGAATAGATGCCAAAGTCTCTGACTCCATTCTTGACACCCTGGAAATAAAGGGACAAGAAGATTAAAAACATAATAAAAACAAGATTAGCATTTCAAGGCGAGCCCACAATGCTTACCTAGTGATGCTACTGGCCCAGTCGCCGCGGAACCTCTTCTTCTGAGGCCTGGGGTCAGAGCCCACCAAGTCTGGCGAGACAACAACTTCGGACCTTAGCTGGGGACCACTTGCGGCAGCTGGAGTCTTCTCGGCTGGAACTTCCCTCGATCGGGAAGAAGTTCCAGACCTGGAGCTCTTAGTCGGCACAGAGGTTGGAGTTGACTGTCCGGAGCTGGCGCCCTCGAAGATGCCTGCGTCGGAGAAGGTTTAGTTGCAGAAGATCTCCCTCGCCGGGGAGAAGGAGATGTTGTAGAGGGAGCAGGCCTGACGGACCTCCCATCAACGTGCTTCAGTTTTCTCTTCCGGCTGGAAGGTTCAGCTGGCTCCTTGCCCTTGCCCTTGCCGATGTCTTCAACCCTCTGGCTCGGAGCAGGGGTGGCCACCTCCTCAGAAGCTCCGGGGATTACAACCCTGGAGGTCCGGTGCTTCTCCACTTCACACAAGTCATCAAGCTACGGGATCTTCCTCCAGAGCTCCCTGCTGATCTTTGGAATCATGTTTAAGGGCAAAAAAGCAGCCGGCGGAGCCAAGTCGTCGCCGTCGACAAGCCCATTCTGGAACTTCTTTAATGGAGCTTCAAAGCTTCATCATCCAAGTTGGATTTCAATCTGGTTTCAATCCGGTCATCATCCATCACACTGTTTAAAGCCTAGGCGAGCTTCTCCCTCTTCCTCGGCGGAGCCCATCTGTTCAACAAGAAATTGCCGAAGACAATATGGGGGGTCACTCCACCCTCCACACATTCTCGGATCCTGGTCAGGACAGGGTTAAATGCATACGACAGCTTCGGAACTATACTCCAGGCGTTGGTATCAATGTTGGGGAGTCTTTTGGGGGCAGCTCCAACCTGTCGTGCTCCTCCACTGCAATGATGACCCAATCCTTCTTCCAGTCATCCCATTTGCCGGAGGGGAATGACTTCAAGTACTTGAAGGGGCAATTCTTGCGCTTCACGAAATAGTAGAAGCCAAGAAGCTCAGTCCCCTTGCCGGTGGTATGGACCGTGAAGAAGGTACGGAATAACTCGATGCAGGAGGGAACACCCACCCACATCTCGCAGAAGTGGATGAAGGTTGCCAGAAGCAGAAGAGAATGGGGACCAGGATGATACAGTTGGAGGCCGTAGAAGTTTAGCAGCATTAGGAGGAAGCTTGAAAAAGGTGGGATCAATCCCACCATGGCGTACGCTGAGAAGTACACCATGTCGCCATTGCGCTTCTTCTTGAATGGGAGCTTGCCGGCGCAAATCAAGTGGTTGAAGAAGTCACTGGACCACCCCATATAGGTCCAAACCTTCATCAGATCATCCTTGCTCTTGAGGCGGCTCTTGGGAAGACCCAACTCCATCGTGGCAAAGAGGAGGAAAGGAAGGGAAAGCTAGGCGGAGTTTAGGAGGCTCTGAGCATGAGTTTGATCGAAAGCATAAAGAGTCCTTAAATCGTGCAAACTTTCCTTGTTAAGTAAGCCTCCGCGACGCTTGGATGGAAACTGCAACGAGAGCAGGGTCACATTTCAAAAATCTACCCCTTCAATGACGAATGGGCACGGGGCCAACCCGACGAAGAGGTCGAGGTTATTACCCCAGGCGAACCATTGTCATGATGGGCTGCAAGAAACCCAAAGGCAGCACCCTGACAAGGTGCGCGAAACCGATACGGTTTTGGAATTGGGAACTGGCGACCTTCAATTACGTGAGATCCACACTGTAAGTGCATCTAGGATATCCCTTGTGGGTTTTGGCTAATTGATGATGAACATATGAGATCCTAATGAAACTATTGAGATGATTGCAGGACAAACAAAGTGAAACAGCTAGGTGCACACAAAAAGGTGAAAAATGGAGTGGTGTCCAAAGAGGAATACGTTGATGGAACTTGGAAGAACACATTAGATTTTAAATGTATCGGGAGTGTGTGAAAGACACACATCCCAAGAGCTCACGACCTTGCGCAGGGGTAAGGGTTTTAAAATTAACCTAACATCTCACAGTGCACCGGACTAGTCCGTTTTTCAACCGGACTAGTCCGCCAGACTTTCTGGAGTCTGCTTTCACATAGGGCCGGACTAGTCCGTCTTCCAACCGGACTAGTCCGCCAGACTTTCTGGAGTCCATCTTCACATAGGGCCGGACAAGTCCATTTTCCAACCGGACTAGTCCGCCAAACTTCCTTGACATTGAGTTGCACTGTGACCGGACAAGTCCGAACTTGCACCGGACTAGTCCGGTATTAGAGTTTTACAACGGTAACTTTTTGGAAACCCTATAAAAAGAGGATCCACGGCTTTCCTATGACAACACACGTCGAATACTACTGAAAATACAAACCCTAGCACCGCCACCTTGTCCCAAGAGCCCAAAACACATCTCCCCACACATCTAAAGTGCAAAAAGAGTAAAATCAATTGAACACTTGGATTCGGGATTGGGTGATCGTCGTTCCTTCATTGCGAGCTCTTGGGGTTTGATCTTTCTACACTCATACTCTGCATTGTAATACTTTCAAGTGTATTTGATTGCTTCTCTTGTTGTAATTCTCTTGGGAGCCCTCAACGTGTGAGGTTGCCCCACAAACTCGGTGATTACCCGTGCTAGTGGAATCAAGTCGGTCTGTGTGGTGACTTGAAGAGGAAAAGGGTTGGAGACCCGGCTCTGTGTGAGCTTCCTCAACGAGGACGTAGATCTCGTGGTGAGATCGAACCTCGGTAAAAAATCGTGTCTCTTGTGCCTTATTTCTTTTACATTCTGTTCACTAGATCACTTGATTACTAAACATCAATTTAAGTTGCTTATAAGTTTCCACATGCATTCATACAATAATCGTAAACCAAAGTATCCGTTGTTCTCATTTCCGCTGCTAAAAGAATCTAGTTTCCCAAACAACACTTAATCAATTCACATTTTTCAACACACCGGACTTGTCCGCCCACACAACCGGACTAGTCCGGTCAAACAAGTTTTTGACTACTCTATTAAGTGTGCAGGAAATTTTAAAGGCCTATTCACCCCCCCTCTAGGCCACATTCAATTGGTATCAGAGCAAGGTTCTCTGTCAACAAGACTCACATCTCGGAGATATCAATGGCCTCTGAGAAGAACAACGATATCTTGAAGACAAACATCAATGAGGAGGAACAAGAAGTTAAAGCCTTCGATGTGCTGAAAGAGAGCCCACATGATGATGAAGAAGTGCGACAACTAAAGGCACTCCTGAGAAAGAAACTACTGGCACAAAAAGGAAAAGAAGAAGAGAAGACGACTGGGAGTGGTCATCACGACTACTCCCGATATCCTTACAACTACAACCGTCTCAATTCAAACAATCACTATCTCTCTATTCCTATGGGAAAGCCACCACAGTTTGACGGAAGTGACTACACCATGTGGAAGTACAACATAAAATGCATCTAATATCTCTGAATCCTAGTCTGTGGCACATTGTTTGCATAGGCATAGATATCCCAGACACGGATGAGGAACTCACTCCAGAACAAGAACAAGAAATTCACAGAAACGCACAAGCCGTCGCGGTGATTACATCATCACTAAGCAGAGAGGAATTCACCAAGATCGATGGATTAGAAAGTGCAAAATAAATCTGGGATACACTTAAGACAGCTCACGAAGGAAATAGGTCAGTTCGTGAAGCTAAAATTGAGATGCTTGAAGGAGAGTTGGGGAGATTTTCTATTGAAGAAGGCGAATCACCTCAAGACATGTACAACTGGATGAAGGCACTCATCAACAAAATTCGTGCCTATGGATGTAAGAAATGGACGGATCACGAGGTGGTCAAAAGAATGATTAGAGCCTTCATGCCAAGAAATGTCACACTTTGCTCAATGATTGGAGAAAGCCCCGGATTTCACAAAATGACTCCCGATGAGTTATTGGGGAAGATCATAAATCATGAAATGATGGAGAAAGAGGCTCAATACGTCAAAGACTTAGCCGAACTCACCTCTTCCAAAAGGAAAGAAGTCGCTCTCAAAGCAACGTGCAAACCCAAACTCAAAGAAACTCGTGAAGACCAAGACGACGGAAATACAAGCGACGAGAGTACCGATCTTGATGATGAAGAAATGGTACTCTTTATCAAGAAGTTCAAGCGCATGATGAAAAGAAGACACGACAACAATTCAAATGAAGGCAAAAGCAAGGATAAAGGGAAATCCAAGGCTCGACACACTTGCTACAAAGAGTATGGTCACTTCATGGTGGACTGCACTTATGAAGAAAACAAAAAGAAGAAGGAAACAAGACCGCAAGATAAGAAAAATTTCAGAAAAAGAGACAAGCCCATCAAGCTCACATTGGCAAGGAGTGGGACTCAAACGACGAGTCCTCCTCCGATGAAGAAGAAGATATGGCCACTATCGCAGTCAAAAAACCTACTATGAGAGCCACACTCTTCCCAAACATGGGAGTACAGGATATGAACAACCACACTTGCCTTATGGCTAAGGAAGGCAAGAAAAAGGTTCGACTTACCACTCCTACGCTAAATTCCTCTATTGATGACTTTGATAGCTCTAGTGATAATGAAGAAATGTTTAGAGGATTAAGTAAAATTGCTTTAAAGAAAATGGAAATGTTGTCGAACGAAATATTTGAAAAGGAGTAACTTCTTAATTGACAAGAAGATATGCTCATCCGTGAAAGGAAGAGATATCAAGAAGTTGAAAAGCTTCTTGAGCTTGAAAGAGAGAAGAACGAGTCACTTAAGTTTGAGCTAGCCTTGAGTAAGGAAACTTACTCAAAGCTAGAGGACTCGCATATTGCAATCAAGGAAGAACTTGCTAACTTGTCAAAAGTTAACAATATCCTTGAGGTGCAAGTTGAGTCACTCAAGCAAAGTGACTCCTCTTCCTCCAAGAGCTCTCCCTCCAAAGATATGAGTTCGACAACAATCGGAACCTGCACTTGCACTAGTAAGAAGAATGTTATTTCTAATACTTCAACTTCTCATAATATGCATCCTTCCACAAGCGACATCTTTGATAAGGAGAAGATCAAATATGCACGCAGTGCATATATGGTCACTAGACCTCCTAATGTCAAAGATGGTCTTGGTTTTGACAGGAACAAACACATGTCTACTCCTAATCATGCTAAAAATAGAATCACTTTTGTTAAGGAGAAATCCCATGAATCTGATTTAGAAATATTGTTTCGTACATTTGATGCTTCCTATGTTCTTATGAAAAACAAATATGGAAAAGTCATTGCTAAATATACAGGGCCACGCCACAAGAACATGAAAACTTGTGTGTGGGTGCCCAAGTCTCTTGTGACTAACTTGAGAGGACCCAAGCAAGCTTGGGTACCTAAAACCAAGGAATAATTCTGTTTTGCAGGCTTACTCCTCCGGTGGATCTAAATGGGTGCTAGATAGCGGATGCACAAATCACATGACCGGAGAGAGAGGTATGTTTGTGGAGTACGAGTACAACAAGGATCCAGGTGAAGGCATATACTTTGGAGATAACAACCAAGGAAAGGTCCTTGGTAGCGGTAACATTGAAATATCCTCTCAACACACCTTATCTAATGTTTTACATGTAGACTCTCTAGATTATAATATTTTGTCAATATCTCAACTATGCGACAAAGGTTACAACTGTTTATTCACTAATGAGGGTGTGACCATTTTTAGAAGAAGCGATGGCTCGATTGCATTCAAGGGAATGTTGAAGGGAAAGCATTATCTTGTTGACTTCAACAAAGATAAAGCCGAACTCAACACTTGCTTGGTTGCTAAGACCAACATGGGATGGCTGTGGCATAGATGGCTAGCCCATGTTGGGATGAGAAATCTGCAGAAACTTCTAAAAGGTGGTCACATCCGTGGTCTTAAGGATGTGGTTTTTGAAAAAGACAGGCCGTGCAGCGCTTGTCAAGCAGGAAAACAAGTCGGAACACCACACCCCGCCAAGAATGTCATGACTACCGTAAGACCACTGGAACTTCTCCACATGGATCTCTTTGGTCCAATTGCGTACATCAGCATCGGCGGTAACAAATACGGTTTAGTAATTGTTGATGATTTTTCAAGATTTACCTGGGTAATTTTCTTGTATGATAAATCAGAAACTCAGGGAATCCTCAAGAAGTTCTTGAAAAGAACTCAGAACAAATTCTCATCAACCATAAAGAATATCAGAAGTGACAATGGAATATAATTCAAGAACACCCAAGTTGAAGAGTATCTGGATGAAAAAGGGATAAAGCATGAGTTCTCGGCACCCTACTCCCCTCAACAAAATGGAGTGGCCGAAAGGAAGAACAGAACATTGATCGAAATGGCCAGAACTATGTTGGATGAATACAAGACGTCATATCGATTTTGGGCAGAAGCGGTGAACACCGCTTGTCATGCCACAAATCGGCTGTACCTCCACTGACTACTGAAGAAAACTCCATATGAGCTCCTTACCGGTGAAAAGCCTAATGTATCTTATTTCAAAGTCTTTGGTTGTAAATGTTTTATTCTGAACAAGAAACCGAGGGCCTCAAAGTTCGCTTCAAAGTCCATGAAGGGTTCTTGCTCGGATATTAATTGAATGCCTACGCTTATCATGTCTTCAACAAGGTGTCCGGCCTGTTGAAGTCGCACGTGACGTAGTGTTCGATGAATCTAAAGGCTCACAAGAGGAGCAAGTTGATAAGTGTATGCTAGATAAAGAGGAAGCTCTATATGAGGCGCTAAAGAAATGGCACTTGGTGATATCTTACCACAAGAGCAAACGTTAGACTCAAATGCACAAGATGAACTTCAACACGGAGGCAATGATCAAGGGGGAGCTCTTGCACAAGATCAAGATGAGGAAGATCAAGAATATCAAGACAATCATGGAAGCAATGATCTAGGGGGAGACAATGAACATGAAGATAATGAATAACAAGCAACTACACAAGTTCGACACCCAAGTGTACATCAGAGCGTGCAAAGGGACCATCCTGTCAATAATATCATTGGAGATATTGCTAAGGGAGTAACTACTAGATCTCGAGTTGTAAATTTCTGTGAATACTATTCTTTTGTGTCTTTTCTGGAACCATACAGGGTAGAAGAAGCCTTAAGGGATCCAGACTGGGTGATGTCAATGCAAGAGGAGTTGAACAACTTCAAAAGAAATGAAGTGTGGGAGCTGGTGGAGAGACCAAGGGCGAACATCGTTGGAACCAAATGGTCTTTCGGAACAAGCAAGATGAGCATGGAGTAGTAACAAGAAATAAAGCGAGATTGGTGGCCAAAGGCTATTCTCAGGTCAAAGGTTTGGACTTCGATGAAACTTTCGCTCCTGTAGCTAGACTTGAGTCCATTCGTATTTTATTGGCATATGCTACTCACCATAATTTTAAGCAGTATCAAATGGATGTCAAAAGCGCCTTCCTAAATGGTCCAATAAAGGAGGAAGTTTATGTGGAGCAGCCACCAGGATTCGAAGCCCATAAGTATCCCAACCATGTCTACAAACTGCGTATGGCTCTCTATGGCCTCAAACAAGCTCCTCGAGCTTGGTATGAGTGCCTTAGAGATTTTCTGACTCAAAATGGATTCAAAATTGGTAAAGATGACTATACACTCTTCACTAAACATCTTTATGATCATCTATTCGTATGTCAAATTTATGTTGATGACATTATCTTTGGATCCACTAACAAGTCCTTCTGTGAAGAGTTTAGCAAAATTATGACAGATAGGTTCGAGATGTCAATGATGGGCGAATTGAAGTTCTTCTTGGGATTCCAAGTGAAGCAACTGAGAGAAGGTACATTTATAAGCCAAACCAAATATACACAGGACATTCTCAAGAAATTCAATATGGACAAAGTCAAGCCCATCAAGACACCCATGGCCCATCAACGGACATCTCGACCTCAATGAAGACGGTCCAAATGTGGACCAAAAGGTATATCGATCCATGATCGGCTCCTTACTTTATTTATGTGCATCTAGGCCAGATATTATGCTTAGTGTGTGCTTGTGTGCAAGGTTTCAAGCCGCACCTAAAGAGTGTCACTTAATTGCTGTAAAAAGAATCCTAAGGTACCTTGTGCACACACCCAACTTGGGGCTTTGGTATCCCAAAGGATCCAAGTTTAACTTGAGAGGCTATTCCGACACCGACTATGCATGATGCAAAGTCGATAGAAAGAGCACGTCAGGGATTTGTCAATTTCTTGGTAGGTCCCTAGTTTCTTGGTCATCTAAAAAGCAAAACTCCATTGCTCTTTCCACAGTGGAAGCAAAGTATGTTGCAGCCGGTAGTTGTTACGCACAACTACTTTGGATGCGACATACTCTTAGGGACTACGGCTACAATCTTAGCCATATCCCGCTTCTATGTGATAACGAAAGTGCTATAAAAATTGCACACAAACCTGTAGAGCACTCAAGAACTAAGCACATAGATATCCGTCATCAATTTCTTAGAGATCATTCGTTAAAAGGTGACATTGCTATTTCACATGTTAGGACTGAAAAACAACTTGCGGATATTTTTACCAAACCATTGGATGAGAAAAGGTTTTTTGAACTTAGGAATGAGCTTAAAATTCTTGACTCTCGAAATGTGGCTTGAAACGTTGCATATCTGGTTGAAACTTCAAATGTTACATTTTATTTTTAAAACTGCTCCTCATCTCTTTTTCTTCTAAGAAAACTATTTTAATGAAGAAATCTTGCAGTTTATGACCACTTTTCATAGTTACTTATCTACTGGTTGTAATTACCAAGATTATTTGCAAAACTATTGTCCTTGGATCACTATTAATCATTTCTATATGTATCAAGTCTGTTGAAACCGGACTTGTCAGGTTTACCACCGGACTAGTCCGGACAGACAAAATTCCTAGGTTTTCCAGGGACACCGGACTAGTCTGCCACCGTGACCGGACTAGTCCGGTCCGCCGCGTATATAAGCGGTTGGCCGGCCCAATTTGAATCCCAAACCTGTCCCTCCACTTGGTCTCCCTCTCCTCTTCTAAACCCTAGCCCCCAAGGCATAAGGACGTGGTCTCCCTCTCCTCTCCTAAACCCTAGCCCCCAAAGCAATTTTCGGGTTGAGCCCTCAAAATCGAAGCTTTCTCCGTGGGAAATCCTCCCCTCGACGAGTGGACTCTCCCCTCCAGACTCATCCAGACAGATTCTTGCTCCTTCAACGCGAATCTCCAAATCTCGGTAAATTTCACCCTAAAACCAAATTCTCAACTTTTCTCATTCTAGCTCGTTTCCTTTGATTCCAAGGTTGTAAATTGGTTTCATAGATGTATTCCTACCACTTTCATGCCCTTTTGTATCTTTAGATAGAAGTTTTGAATTCAAAGGAAATCGTTAGGGTTCTTATGCAAGGCGAGACTAGTCCGGCGCTCAAATACGAACAAGTCCGGTACGCCGGACAAGTCCGCACTCTGAAACCAGACAAGTCCGTTCTCTGACATCTGAATCCCTGCATTGTCTTCAATCCTTGGTTCACTCTTATCTAATCCATGAACTCCCTATTAGGCACGATGTCTTCAGGCTCAGATGACAGGTCTTTCCACATTGATGAAGAAGCTCAATGTGAAAGAGTGAGAAGAGCCAAGGAGAGAGTTATCAAGAAAAGACATGATGTCAATGTCCACTCTCCACCCTCCGACGACAATCTGCCTAAGAAGAGGAAGGTTATTGTCCAAAAGGCTCAAAGAAAAGCTGCTGCTGAGAGCTCATGAGGGCCAAAAAGGGCTTTCAATAAAGGGAAGGGACTTGCTAGTGGTCCCATTGGGCCCTTGAAGATGAAAAACCCCAGTCACCGCAACAGGCAACCTTCTAGTGAGGATTTCACTGGAAAAGGGGGTGAGCTAGCCGATAACTTCAGGAAGATTGATGTGTATAATCAACCTAGGCAATGCTCTGACCCAAGATTCTGGATCAACTTCCATGCCAACTACTACGAGCACGTGTACATGAAGATGAAGAATTCTGTTGTGAAGAATCAATGGGTGAATGTTGGATACCTGCAGTCGAAGAGGTTTCCTGCTTTTCGTGAGGTGGCTGAGGCTTTGGATAGGCACGGTCTGAAGGAACTGTTTTCCTTTGAGAATGACTGGAACAATCAGAACATCACCCAATTTTAGTCTACCCTCTACTTTGCTCGTGGTGATGGAGACAGTCTTACTTCGATGACTAATGGTTCCAAGTATAGTGTCACTTATGATGAATTTGCAAGGATTCTTCACCTTGAACACACTCTGGATCATGATGTTGTCATCCACAATCTGAAACCCTTGGAGAAGGATGAGCTTAAGTTCCTCTATGACACAAGGATGCCCTATGTTCCTCCCAACAGAAAATATCTGAAGCCCTTCTTTGTGGTCCTCAACAGAATCTTGAGGAAAACAATAGCCTCGAAAGATAGAGATGCGAGAACTATCCAAGGAACCTTGAGGACCCTAATGAAGGTCATTAGTGGAAGGAGACCGTTCAATGTTTTTGAGTACATCTACAACGACATTGTTAACATCTCAATCACTCCCAATGGGTCTTGCAGGTATGCCTCGTACATCATGTACATGTTTGAGAAAGTGACCGGACTTGAGTTTGTCAAGGATGTTTCTCATACAGGGTTGAAGCCACAAAAGCCCACCGAGTACACCCTTCCCTCAGCACCAACTGCTCCTTCCTCCCCCGGAGCTGAGAGGAGGTCTAAACAATCTCAGGATGTGAATGCACAAGGTATGCAACTGCTCCTCCTGGTTCTTCTCCTGTCCATGAACCCTCTGGTGGCGTCCTCAAAATGCTCTCCTCCATCTTTGCCTGCTGCTGCAAGATCGAAGTCAGGCAGCAGAAACATCAACAGTATGTGAATGCCAATATCAAGTCTATCTATGAGAAGCTGGAGATTGAGCCGGTTGGATCACCGCCCGCCTTCGAGGACTCAGAGGAAGATCCTGCTCCGGTGAATGACGATGATGGTTAATATGAAGATCAGACTGAAACTGAAGAAGGGAGCAGCGATGAGTGATTCCCCTCGATTTTTCCCTTTTTGGTGCCTTGATGCCAAAGGGGGAGATATTGAGACTAGATTGAGACTCGAACTATCTCAAGTATTAGTTATTAAGCTTTTGTGATCGAGGACATGTACCTATTTTTAAAACTTTGTAATGCAACATTTCTTTTCCTATGTGTGATGCTTATTGTTGCTCTAATGCTTACTTCTATGTTCATTATTGTTATTTCACCACACTTTGTTGATCTTACACCTGTTAGGCACCCCACCATAAGGTGTGTGCATATGTGAGAAGCTTTTTGTGAATTAATCATTATTCTCATATGTGCACACCTTATGAAAATCAAAATTTTATTCTCAATTGTGATATCTCAAATGGTTGTCATCAATCACCAAAAAGGGGGAGATTGTAAGTGCATCTAGGATATCCCTTGTGGGTTTGGGCTAATTGATGACGAACATATGAGATCCTAATGAAACTATTGAGATGATTGCAGGACAAACGAAGTGAAACAGCTCGGTGCACACAAAAAGGTGAAAAATGGAGTGGTGTCCAAAGAGGAATACGTTGATGGAACTTGGAAGAACACATTAGATTTTAAATGTATAGGGAGTGTATGAAAGACACACATCCCAAGAGCTCACGACCTTGCGCAGGGGTAAGGGTTTTAAAATTTACCTAACATCTCACAGTGCACCGGACTAGTCCGTTTTCTAACCGGACTAGTCCGCCAGACTTTCTGGAGTCTGCTTTCACATAGGGCCGGACTAGTCCGTCTTCCAACCGGACTAGTTCGCTAGACTTTCTGGAGTCCATCTTCACATAGGGCCGGACAAGTCCGTTTTCCAACCGGACTAGTCCGCCAAACTTTCTGTACATTGAGTTGCACTGTGGCTGGACAAGTTCGGACTTGCACCGGACTAGTCCAGTATTAGGGTTTTACAACGGTAACTTTTTGGAAACCCTATAAAAAGAGGATCCACGGCTTTCCTATGACAACACACATCGAATAATGCTGAAAATACAAACCCTAGCGCCACCACCTTGTCCCAAGAGCCCAAAACACATATCCCCACACATCTAAAGTGTAAAAAGAGTAAAATCAATTGAACACTTGGATTCGGGATTGGGATATCGTCGTTCCTTCGTTGTGAGCTCTTGGGGTTTGATCATTCTACACTCATACTCTGCATTGTAATACTTTCAAGTGTATTTGATCGCTTCTCTCGTTGTAATTCTCGTGGGAGCCCTCAACGTGTGAGGTTGCCCCACAAACTCGGTGATTACCTGTGCTAGTGGAATCAAGTCGGCCTGTGTGGTGACTTGAAGAGGAAAAGGGTTGGAGACCCGGCTTTGTGTGAGCTTCCTCAACGAGGACGTAGATCTCGTGGTGAGATCGAACCTCGATAAAAAATCGTATCTCTTGTGCCTTATTTCTTTTACATTATGTTCACTAGATCACTTGATTACTAAACATCAATTTAAGTTGCTTATAAGTTTCCACGTGCATTCATACAATAATCGTAAACCAAAGTATCTGTTGTTCTCATTTCCGCTGCTAAAAGAATCTAGTTTCCCAACAACACTTAATCAATTCACATTTTTCAGCACACCAGACTTGTCCGCCCACACAACTGGACTAGTCCGGTCAAACAAGTTTTTGACTACTCTATTAAGTGTGCAGGAAATTTTAAAGGCCTATTCACCCCCCCTCTAGTCCACATTCACGCACTCAAAGATCTCCTCTGCCGCATTCATAACAAGCCACGCAGTGATGGTTTAATCCCGGACCATCGCCCCAACGACACATTAGAAGACTTTTGAAGTCGAGGCGCAGGATCGAGGATGGCCCCACCTCCGGTAGAATAACTTAACCCAAAGGATTTCTCCCAAAGGTGGGCCCGGGGACCACTGTCGGTACCCTGTGTACCGGGTACCCTACGGTACCGCAAGAAGTGCAAGAGAGTTCCACCTGTCAAAGTTGAAGGTATCTTCAGGCCCCACACATCACACTACACCGGACCCGCATCCCTCATATGGTTAGCTCCGGGATTGACACGTGTGATATAAGTCTGGAGCTAAACTCCACACATAGGGAAGCTACGTAGTCAACACGTGTATAATGACCCCGAACCTAACCCCCAGCAGAGAGGAGCTCCGGTGCTGCCACGTGTATAGTGATTCCAGAGCTACCTCCCCGCAAGGGGAAGCTCCAAAGCTGCCACGTGTGGAGCCTCCGGACCTACACCACCAACGAGTACACTGACGGATCTCCAACATCACGTACATTCATGGAACAGTTAAAGTGGCAGTTACAAGACCTGATTATGTGTCATTAATGCTGTATTAATAATACACGATCAGAGAACTGTTAATAGGGGTAACACAACCATTAAGGCACGTTATCACACTATTACGCTTAATGCTCATAGACAGTGTATTAGGCTATTAAATACGCCAGGGCCACATGTCGGGCCAAGCAAATGATGTAACGATCAGTCCTTAGACTATAAAAGGACTGCATCGCATGACTCAATGGGGGCCAAGCTCACACACATACTAGTGCTACTGAAAAACTCAATACAACAACTCACACACCATGGAGTAGGGTATTACGCTCAGGCGGCCCGAACCATGTAAATATCCTGTGTGATCATCTTGTTTTTGATCTCTGCGTGCCAAACCAATACAAGAACCTCCGCGGGCTACAATCTAGTAGTACTGGGGGAAGTGTCGTTTAACCGCTTCGACAATGCTTTATTCTCTTATTTTGTTTTCTCATTTTTTTTGTAGCCATGCCTTCTACTCTATTTCTTTTCAAATAAAAGTGAAGAGAGTTTTTGGCATTGAATATATGGAGTATCTTTTTGGAGGTGGAAAATGGAATGATGAAAACTTGCAACTTCCAATGTAGATTTTTAGCATGTGCACGTGTGTAATCTTGATCATGGGAGTATGAAACGATTCTCACATAGGTCTATACTAGTTTGACTAGGATCAAAGTGAAAACAAATAGCATATGCAAGAGGTTTATCAATTTAAAATATCATATGGCTTTGGTAGGAAATTTAAATCAAATGAGGAACTTCATTTTAACTCAATTTGGAAATTTCTCCGAAGATCAAGTTTCATTTTGATCAGGAAACTAGCAGCCCTATGTTCTATATCATATCTCACAACAACCTAGAATTGGATCATGCTTATGCTACCAACAATTTCTATGTTCTAGGTGAAGTACTTAAAGCCAATAAACTCAATAGTTGGATAATATTAAATTGTAACTTAAATACCGAAGAGGAATAAAACAGAGCAACTATTCATCATTTCAACTTATGAAGGAATCAAACATTCTTATTGCACATATTTTATTTTATTAAATCCTATCAAAAGTGTTTTTTAAATGCAATGATGTGGAAAAGGGAAAATGAAATGCAAGGTGGGATGTGATACAAGTGACCTCAAGTGGGGGTCCTCCCCCAAGCTTGATCTTGGTCAAGGTCCGTGATAGGGGTTGAAACCCTAACGATGGAGGTAAGCCATGAGGTCAGCCTATCCTTGATTTAGCATAACTTCAACATTGGTGGGTTGAGTGTCGAGATTGTGTTGCCTCCCATGGGTGCCATAGGTGTGGTTGAGGAGAGTGTTGTCGATGTCGCTCATCCACACCTCAAGGTCTCCCATACATTAGGTGTCATCCTTTATTCGTTGGCTAAGATCATGATAACCCCTAACCATAGAGGAATAAGGTGCACCCATCATGTGTTGGGTGTCATCCGCCATTCCTTGGCTAAGGTTAAAATAACCTTTGACCACCAAGGAACAACGTGCACCCAACATTTGTTGGGTGTGATCTATCGTTCCTTGGCTAAGGTTAAAATAACCTTTAGCAACAAAGGAACAATGTTCACCCAATAATAGTGGCAACTCCCTTGAGCTTGAATGGGTGCTTAGAACCATTGGAAGCATAAATATCTCACTAATTCATGGCAGCCCATTGGTTGCTCATGGAAGGTTTTCAAGCCAAATCTCCGAACTCGTAAAGCTATGATTGGCACTCGGGATTAAATCCTGATAGGTTTCAACCATGCTCGGTGTTGACGTTTCTTACATGATAGATAAAAATCCGCGAGCGCACAGAAACTATCGATGTAGCATTTCCCCTTAAAGAGTATTTCAAAGGTGTCATTTATATTCTCCAAAAGGAAGGCTAGGTGAAATCATAACAATCATCAAATGGAAGAGATAGGTGAAAGCACACATCACCTTTCTATTTAACCTATTTCCACTTGTCCTTGGATAAAGTAGTGCATGCAGGGATTCTATGCAGAATTGAAGTGAAACAAGGGGATGGATCCTATAAAATATCATTCCAGCCAATCAGGCGACGCCAGGTGGCACCACATGGATCGAATGACCCACAAACAGAAGTATCCGAGGCCATCCAATGGTGTAACACCAATATCAGTTAATGGGACCCACGTGCCAGATACCTTGAGGAAGCACACCACAAAAGGAGCCAAGAACAGGTCGGTTGACCCCCCTAGTTGGCCGACTAGGTCCTAACACCAAACGTGGTCAAACACCATGTGTTGGCTCCTCCTGGCTTGAAGAGGTCATGGGTGACTGATTCGCACACTTTTGGTGGCGGGAACCGACCCTTCTCCACGCTATAAATAGGACCCCTCACCCCTCACTTCAACACACACCACTTGAGTCTTCATCCATTGTATCCACTACTCTCCATAAGTTTAGAGGAGTATAGGCTATAGAGAGGAGAGTCTCTAGTCCATTGTCCAAGGAGGAGAGGAGTAGAAGGAGCCTCTTCCCATTTTCCAATTGGGAAAGGTATGGCTCTTATAATCCTATTTGTATTTGTGACTTTATTCTTAATAAAGATGCTATCTTTAGTCTTCCATTATTCATATACTTGGATGAAGTGTTTCTTGTTTGATTGTGGATTCCATGTATGTGGTAGGAGTAGTATTTATGATTATGCTATACCATTCTCAATATATCATCATAAACACTATAAACCTCCACTATAGTCTAATTAGCTATGATATGATTTTGTTAACATAAATCACTTGTGCTACGAATTGACATTGGTTCAACGATGAGTTAGTTCATTGCCTTAGGATGGATTGAGCCTAGGCTCTTAAGGCAATTACTTAATATGCTAGCATGGTGCTAGAATAGAGAGTAGCGTTGAATGTCTCGTATGCCCACGGATTGATGATGTAGGCAGTAGGTGGTCACAACCCTATCTGTCCTTTGTAATCCTCCACGTTCGGCTATGCCACGAGATCTTGGCGGGATTCGTCCTAGTATTGCTAGGGGTAAACCCGTGCCCGATGTGTTAATCCACTTAGCATGAGAAATCATAATCGACATGATCATTTGTAACTAACCTAGGCTAGGTATATGTACATTAGAAGCAATGTAGGAGTCTCTACCTAGTTCTTAGACTGGTCCCTCTTTACCCCATATTACCCCCTTAGGATAGAATGCTCTTGTGTGTGTCACACTACCTCAATTACCCTTTATCCATCCTTGCTAGAACCCTACCTAGGCGAACCTAGCCTCTCCACTTGATGATTGTTTTACTTCCATCTAGCCTTCCTTTGGGAAAATATAAATGACACCCTTTGGGAATACTCTTAGAGGGGAAATGCTACATCGATAGTTTACGTGGGATTGCAGATTTATATGTATAATCTAAAATCTATTAACAAGCATTTCTGGTACCACTGCTAGAGATGAATTGTTAGTAATGCATAGGAACCATCAACAAGTATTTTTGGTGCCGTGCTGGGGAAGGCAGCCAAAGTATTACATGATTGAGTGAATAGGATAGGACCCCAGTAGGGTTTAGTATGATGAACCTTCTTTGTTTTTGCATTTTAAGTGAAAACAGGGTAGTATATGTCTGGTTTTCGCTTGCCAGAAAACTTTGTTGAAGATCCCGAATCCCTTCTGAGAGATCGACCTCGTGTTGTTACTCCTCAGAAGCTTCGAGCGGCAAAGCAAGCCAGCACAACTGCCCTAACAACTAAAACACCAATGAACCAGAAGACCCTTCGTGTGTTTTCAGCTCCAACAATGTTCCTATTGGGTCCACAATTAACACGGGAGATGTAAATATCAAAATCAAGACTGGCCTTATCACTATGGTGCAAGCCAACCCATTTTGTGGGAAGGCTAACGAGGATGCATGTGCTCACCTGCAACAGTTCCTTGAGATCTGCAACACTTTTAAGATAAAGGACGTATCTCCCGATGCAGTCCATCTTAGGTTGTTTCCATTCTCTCTTCTTGGGAGAGCAAAACAGTGGTTCTGTGCGAACCAAAGTGCTATAGATACTTGAGAGAAGTGTTCTACGACATTCCTCGCTAAGTTTTTCCCGTTGGGCAAGACCAATGCCCTATGTGGAATAATTTCCAACTTCCAGCAAGGTGCCAAGAAATCTATTCCCGAGGCTTGGGAAAGGCTTCAGAAGTACATCCTAGCCTGTCCCCACTATGGGATGGATGACTGGCTCATCATACAAAACTTCTACAATGGGCTGATCCCTTCTGCCCGTGACCATGTTGATGCTACTGCCGAAGGTGCCTTCTTCTCATTGACGGTGCCCAAAGCCAAATATTTGATTGAGAAGATGGTATCAAACATGGGTTGGAGCGACGAGCGTCTCCATACCATCCAGCGAGGCATGCACACCTTTAAGGAGGTGGACATGATCGCTACCAAATTGGACCTCCTTATGAAGAAAATTAATGGACAAGGCAATGGTGAGGTATGTGGCAATGCATATGCCTTAGATTCTCACATCACTTGTGAAGTCTGTGGCAACACGGGCCATTTGGGCAATGACTACTCAAAAACTCGTGAGGATGCCTTATATCTAGACAACAATGGAAACAACAATGGCTATCGTCCAAGAGGTCAAGCGCGCGGCCAACCACGCCCATTCTTTCAAGGAGGGTACAACAACAATGGCAACAATAGAAATCAACCCAACTTGAGAGAACTTGCCATTGGCCAACTGAGCAATGAGGCTATATCTAAGAAGTCGTCGGACAATTACAAGACCCTAGAGAGCATAAATGCCAAGATTGAAGGACTATCCTCAGCCTTCAAGAATCAATTGAGTTTCAACAAGATGTTAGAAACTCAGTGGAGAATGACAAGATGCCAGGACAGATCGAACTCCCTGTGGAAAATGTCAACATGATTTCTTTATAAGAAGGCAACTGGCTGAAGGACCCTGGATGTCCTATAATTTAATGCTCAATTGGGGCTCACCACTTTGACAAGGCCCTTTGTGACCTTGGAGCAAGTGTGAGTGTGATGCCCAAGGTGGTTTTCGACAAGATGAACTTCACTGAATTTACTCCAACACCAATGCAGCTCCTACTGGTTGATTCCTTAGTCCGTTATCCGGCAGGTATCGCTGAAGATGTCCCAGTGAAAATTCGGAACTGCTTCATACCCATGGATTTCTTGGTGCTTGACATGGAGGTCAAAAAGGATACGCCACTCATTCTCGGGCACCCGTTCCTAAGCACCGCGAAGGCTCGCATGGATATGGGAGCTCGAGAAATCCACTTCCATATCAATGGTAAGGAGGAGAAGTTTAACTTCCACCCAAAGTTGGAGCAATGCTCAATGATCCGCATTGGGGTGAATGTTAAAAACATTCAAGAGGTCGAAATCACACCGCCAAAGGTGGACCCGCTCATTGCATTCATGAGGAATTTGATCTATGCGAAAAACCCATCTTATCGTCCACGTCGACACCCCAAGAAGACGGAGAAGCCCAGGTCTCCCCAAAGGCCCAAGCACCAAGCCGCCAAAGAAGGTATGGCGGAAGAAGCAAGACAGGTCGTTCGAGCCCATCCCTTCGGGCCCGGATGACAAGAAATGAAGAAGGAGGAATGTCCATCTCATCGGACAGTGGTGAGACCTAGCCAATAGGTTAAATTGGTAGTTATCCTTTTATTTGTTTTTCTTTTCTCTTTATTTGGTTTTCCCCATTTAGTTTGATTTTCCTCACTGCATATTTGTTTTTCTTAGTAAGTTGAGAATCTTATATTCTGAACTATCATTTTTATTTCTTTATCTTTTCACAAAAAAAAAATTTTGGGTTTTGAAAAAGGAGTTTTTATTTGAAAAACAATTTTTCTAAGTAGCAAACATGGTATTTCACCAACGTGCTAATTTCATAGCCGTTGGGGAGCCACCTGCCAAAAGGCGGAACAGGGGGGCCCAATTGTCAGGTCGGCCGATCCACCTGTCCGGCCAACTAGGGGAAAGAGCCATTTTGGCTCTCTCTCTCCTACAACAGCTAAATTTGGTTCCCTAGTGACCGTTGGGGATTGCACAATATAAATGGTGGCCGTGAGGAGCACTTCTCCTTACACTTCACCTTTTGATTCCTCCTCAAAGTCACTCTTGCTCACATTGTTTTCTTGCTCTTCATTGAAGCACTCTTGCTCAAATTCCCAACTCAAAAAGATTTGCTTTTGTTTGCATTTGCAATTTGCTCTCAAGTCCTTCAAGGGAAAAATCGCCGAGGTTTTGCTTTCACTAACATCACCTCTTTCGAGTTTTTGCCTTGTTGTGTTTTTGTTTGTTGTGGCCGTGAAAGGAATGAAGAGGTTGTTTGGAAAGAGGAAGGAGGATGCAAGCTCAAGCCATGGTGGAGACTCAAGTGCACGCCCCTCTTCCGTTGCTACACCAAGCTCACGGAGGAGGAGTGTAGGAGAGGACACTCCCATGGGTGAGAGGAGTAACCCGCACCAATTTCTTCACGACGACGACCTTGACATCCAAAGTGACGTTGAAGATCAAGCACGCAAGCTCTTCCAAGATCGTGAGTTTTCTCATACGAAAGCTTATGATCCAGATTTGATCTCTAAAATAGGTATGGATTCCGAATTCTTTTCCATTTGGCGTGCATTAGGATGGGAATACTTTGCTCACATATAGGACAAACGTTCACACCTTCTCTCCATACAATTCCTTTGCACACTCAAAATAGGATTTGATGGTATTACTTTTAGATTATTTCAAAAAGAATACACTATCCTATGGAAAGAATTAAGTGAAATCCTAGGCTTCCATAAACGTTGTTTTCTAGATCTAGACACTTTGCCTAAGTTTAACAAACAAAGTTTTTGGCAAGATTTAACTGGTGAGGTCAGATGTAGTGCACCTAGGAATAGCCACTTGCACAACCCTACTTTATGCTTCATGCATAGATGGGTGGCTATGACTATGTTCCCTAGAGGAGATGTAAGGATAATTGAATGTGGCCTAGAGGGGGGCTGAATAGGCTTTGAAAATTTCCTGCACACTTAATAGAGTCGTCAAAAACTTGTTTGACCGGACTAGTCCAGTTGTGTAGGCGGACTAGTCCGGTGTGCTGAATATGTGAATTGATTAAGTGTTATTTGGGAAACTAGATTCGTTTAGCAGCGGAAATGAGAACAACAAATACTTTGATTTAAGATTATTGTAAGAATGCACGTGAAAACTTATAAGCAACTTAAATTGATGTTTAGCAATCAAGTGATCTAATGAACAAAATGTAAAAGAAATAAGGCACAAGGGACACGAATTTTTACCGAGGTTCGATCTCACCACGAGATCTACGTCCTCGTTGAGGAAGCTCACACAAAGCCGGGTCTCTAACCCTTTCCCTCTTCAAGTCACCACAAAGGCCAACTTGATTCCACTAGCACGGGAAATCACCGAGTTTGTGGGGCAACCTCACACGTTGAGGGCTCCCACAAGAATTACAACGAAAGAAGCGATCAAATACACTTGAAAATATTACAATGCAGAATATGAGTGTAGAAAGATCAAACGCCAAGAGCTCACAACGAAAGAACGACGATCTCTCAATCCAGAATCCAAGTGTTCAATTGATTTCACCCTTTTTGCACTTTAGATGTGTGGGGAGATGTGTTTTGGGCTCTTGGGACAAGGTGGCGGCGCTAGGGTTTGTATTTTCAGCAGAATTGGACGTGTGTTGTCATAGGAAGGCCGTGGATCCTCTTTTTATAGGGTTTCCAAAAAGTGACCGTTGTAAAATCTAATACCGGACTAGTCCAGTGCAAGTCCGGACTTGTCCGGTCATAGTGGAACTCGATGTCCAGAAAGTTTGGCAGAAAAGTTCGGTTGGAGAACGGACTTGTCCGGCCCTATGTGAAGATAGACTCCAGAAAGTCTGGCAGACTAGTCCAGTGGACACGCGGACTAGTCCGGTCACAGTGGAACTCGATGTCCAGAAAGTTTGGCGGACAAGTCCGGTTGCGAAATGGACTTGTCCGGCCCTATGTGAAGATAGACTCCAGAAAGTCTAGCGGACTAGTCCGGTCCATGATCGGACTAGTCCGGTGCACTGCGATATGTTAGGTTAATTTTAAAACCTTTACCCCTGTGCAAGGTCGTGAGCTCTTGGAGTGTGTCTTTCATACACACCCTATAAATTAAAATCTAATTTGTTCTTCTCAATTCCATCAAAGTATTCCTCTTTGGACACCACTCCATTTTTCACCTTTTTGTGTGCACCGAGCTGTTTAACTTTGTTTGTCCTGCAATCATCTCAACAGTTTCATTAGGATCTCATATGTTCGTCATCAATTAGCCAAAACCCACAAGGGATATCCTAGATGCACTTACAATCTCCCCCTTTTTGGTGATTGATGACAACCATTTGAGATATCACAATTGAGAATAAAATTTTGATTTTCATAAGGTGTGCACATATGAGAATAACGATTAATTCACAAAAAGCTTCTCACATATGCACACACCTTATGGTGGGGTGCCTAACAAGTGTGTGATCAACAAAATGTGATGAACTAAATGTAAACAATAATGAACATAGAAGTAAGCATTAGAGCAACAATGAGCATCACACATAGGAAAACAAATATTGCATTACAAAGTTTTAAAAATAGGTACATGTACTCGATCACAAAAGCTTAATAACTAATACTAGATGATAGTTCGAGTCTCAATCTAGTCTCAATCTCTCCCCCTTTGGCATCAAGGCACCAAAAAGTGAAAAATCGAGGGGAATCACTCATCGCTGCTTCCACTTTCAGTTTCAATCCGATCTTCATCTTCACAATCATCGTCATTCTCCGGAGCAGGATCTTCCTTTGAGTCCTCGGAGGCGGGTGGTGATCCAAGCGGCTCAATCTCAAGCTTTGCACAAATAGACTTGATATTGGCATTCACATGCTGTTGATGTTTCTTCCTTGCCAGTTTTTCTCTACGCTGCCTGTCTTCGATCTTGCGGCAGCAGGCAAAAATGGAGGAGAGCATTTTGAAGATGCCACCGGAGGGTTCATGGACAGGAGAAGAGCCAGGAGGAGCAACTGCAGACCTTGTGGCATCCTAAGATTGTTTAGACCTCCTCTCTGCTACGGGGGAGGAAGGAGCAGTTGGTGCCAAGGGAAGGGTGTACTCGGTGGGCTTTTGTGGCTTCGACCCCGTATGAGAAACATCCTTGACAAACTCGAGTCCGGTCACTTTCTCAATCATGAACATGATGTACGGTGCATACCCGCAAGACCTATTGGGAGTGATTGAGATGTTCACAATGTCGTTGTAGATGTACTCAAAAACATTGAACGGTCTCCTTCCACTAATGACCTTCATTAGGGTCCTCAAGGTTCCTTGGATAGTCTCCACATCTTCATCTTTCGGGGCTATTGTCTTCCTCAAGACTCTGTTGAGGACCACAAAAAAGGTCTTCAGATATTTGATGGTGGGAGGAACATAGGGCATCCTTGTGTCATAGAGGAACTTAAGATCCTCCTTCTCCAAGGGTTTCAGATTGTGGATGACAAGCTCATGATCCAGAGTGTGTTCAAGGTGAAGAATCCTTGCAAATGCATCATAAGTGACACTATACTTGAAACCATGAGTCATCCATGTAAGACTGTCTCCATCACCACGAGCAAAGTAGAGGGTGGAGTAAAATTAGGTAATGACTTCATTGTTCCAGTTATACTCAAAGGAAAGCAGATCCTTCAGACCGTGCCTTTCCAAAGCCTCAACCACCTCACAAAAAGCAGGATACCTCTTCGACTGCAGGTATCCAACATTCAGCCATTGACTCTCCACTACATGATTCTTCATCTTCATGTACACGTGCTCGTAGTAGTCTGCATGGAAGTTGCTCTAGAATATTGGGTCAGAGCAGTGTTCAGATTGATTATACACTTCAATCTTCCTGAAGTTATCAGCTAGCTCACCCCCTTTCCTAGTGAAATCCTCACTAGAAGGCTGCCTATTGCGGTGACTAGGGTTTTTCATCTTCAAGGGCCCAATGGGACCACTAGAAAGTCCCTTCCCTTTATTGAGAACCCTTTTTGGCCCTGATGAGCTCTCAGCAGCAGCTTTTCCTTGAGCCTTTTTGACAATAACCTTCCTCTTCTTAGGCAGATTGTCATTGAGGGTGGAGAGTGGGCATTGACATCATGTCTTTTCTTCATAACTCTCTCATTGTCTCTCCTCACTCTTTCGTATTGAACTTCTTCATCAATGTGAAAAGAGCTGTCATCTGAGCTTGAAGACATCGTGCCTGATAAGGAGTTCACAGATTAGATAAGAATGAAACAAGGATTGAAGGCAATGTAGGGATTCAGATGTCAGAGACCGGACTTGTCCGGTTTCAGAGTGTGGACTTGTCCGGTGTACCGGACTTGTCCGCATCTGAGCGCCAGACTAGTCCGGCCTGGCATAAGAACCCTAACGATTTCCTTTGAATCAGAACTTCTATCTAAAGATACAAAAGGACAGGAAAGTGGTAGGAATACATCTCCGAAGCCAATGTAAAACCTTGGAATCAATGGAAACGAGCTAGAACGAGAAAAGTTGAGAATTTGGTTTTAGGGTGAAACTTACCAAGATTTGAAGATCCACGTTGAAGAAGCAAGAATATGTCTGGATGAGTCCGGAGGGGAGAATCCACTTGTCGAGGAGAGGATTTCCCAGGGAGAAAACTTTGATTTTGAGGGCTCAACCCGAAAATCACTTTGGGGGTTAGGGTTTAGGAGAGGAGAGGGAGACCAAGTCCTTATGAGTGGAGAGAGAGGTCTGGGCCGGCCAACCGCTCATATACACGACAGACCGGACTAGTCCGGCATGGTGGCGGACTAGTCTGGTGCCCCTAGAATAACTTAAGTATTTCGTCTGTCCAGACTAGTCCGGAGGTAAATCGGACAAGTCCGGTTCCAACAGACCTGATACATATAGAAATGATTAATAGTGATCCAAGGATAATAATTTTGCAAATAATCTTGGTAATTACGACCAGAGGAAAGTAATAATGAAAGTGGTCATAAACTGCAAGATTTCTTCATTAAAATAGTTTTCTTAGAAGAAAAAGAGATGAGGAGCAGTTTTAACAATAAAAAGTAACATTTGAAGTTTCAACCAGGTATGCAACGTTTCAGGCCACATTTCGAGAGTCAAGAATGTTAAGCTCATTACTAAGCTCACAAAATCTTTTCTCATCTAATGGTTTGGTAAAAATATCCGCAAGTTGTTTTTCAGTCCTAACATGTGAAATAGCGATGTCACCTTTTAACGAATGATCTCTAAGAAAGTGATGACGGATATCTATGTGCTTAGTTCTTGAGTGCTCTACAGGGTTGTGTGCAATTTTTATAGCACTTTCATTATCACATAGAAGTGGGATATGGCTTAGATTGTAGCCGTCGTCCAAAAGTAGTTGTGCACAACAACTACCGACTGCAACATACTCTGCTTCCGCTGTGGAAAGAGCAATGGAGTTTTGCTTTTTAGATGACCAAGAAACTAGGGACCTACCAAGAAATTGACAAGTCCCTGACGTGCTCTTTCTATCGACTTTACATCCTGCATAGTCGGCGTTGGAATAGCCTATCAAGTTAAACTTGGATCCTTTGGGATACCAAAGGCCCAAGTTGGGTGTGTGCACAAGGTACCTTAGGATTCTTTTTACAGCAATTAAGTGACACTCTTTAGGTGCGTCTTGAAACCTTGCACACAAGCAAACACTAAGCATAATATCTGGCCTAGATGCACATAAATAAAGTAAGGAGCCGATCATGGACCGATATACCTTTTGGTCCACATTTGGACAGTCTTCATTGAGGTCGAGATGTTCGTTGATGGCCATGGGTGTCTTGATGGGCTTGGCTTTGTCCATATTGAATTTCTTGAGAATGTCCTGTGTATATTTGGTTTGGCTTATAAATGTACCTTCTCTCAGTTGCTTCACTTGGAATCCCAAGAAGAACTTCAGTTCGCCCATCATTGACATCTCAAACCTATCTGTCATAATTTTGCTAAATTCTTCACAGAAAGACATGTTAATGGATCCAAAGATAATGTCATCAACATAAATTTGACATACGAATAGATGATCATCACAATGTTTAGTGAAGAGTGTATAGTCAGCTTTACCAATTTTGAATCCATTTTGAGTCAGAAAATCTCTAAGGCACTCATACCAAGCTCGAGGAGCTTGTTTGAGGCCATAGAGAGCCTTACGCAATCTGTAGGCATGGTTGGGATACCTTTGGTCTTCGAATCCTGGTGGCTGCTCCACATAAACTTCCTCCTTTATCGGACCACTTAGGAAGACGCTTTTGACGTCCATTTGATACAGCTTAAAATTATGGTGAGTAGCATATGCTAATAAAATACGAGTGGACTCAAGTCTAGCTACATGAGCGAAAGTTTCATCAAAGTCCAAACCTTCAACCTGAGAATAACCTTTGGCCACCAATCTTGCTTTATTTCTTGTTACTACTCCATGTTCATCTTGCTTGTTCCGAAAGAACCATTTGGTTCCAACGATGTTCGCCCTTGGTCTCTCCACCAGCTCCCACACTTCATTTCTTTTGAAGTTGTTCAACTCCTCTTGCATTGCAATCTCCCAGTCTGGGTCCCTTAAGGCTTCTTCTACCCTGTATGGTTCCAGAAAAGACACAAAAGAATAGTATTCACAGAAATTTGCAACTCGAGATCTAGTAGTTATTCCCTTAGCAATATCTCCAATGATATTGTTGACAGGATGGTCTCTTTGCACGATCTGATGTACTCTTGGGTGTGGAACTTGTATAGTTGCTTGTTCTTCATTATCTTCATGTGCATTGTCTCCCCCTAGATCATTGCTTCCATGATTGTCTTGATCTTCTTGATCTTCCTCATCTTGATCTTGTGCAAGAGCTCCCCCTTGATCATTGCCTCCGTGTTGAAGTTCATCTTGTGCATTTGGGTCTAATGTTCGCTCTTGTGGTAAGATATCACCAAGTGTCATTTTCTTCAGCGCTTCATATGGAGCTTCCTCTTTATCTAGCATACACTTATCGACTTGCTCCACTTGTGAGTCGTTAGATAATCGAACACTACGTCACGTGCTACTTCAAAAAGGCCGGACACCTTGTTGAAGACATGATAGGCGTAGGCATTCGATTCATATCCGAGCAAGAACCCTTCATCGGACTTCGAAGCGAACTTCGAGGCCCTCAGTTTCTTGTTCAGAATAAAACATTTACAACCAAAGACTTTGAAATAAGAAACATTGGGCTTTTTACCGGTAAGAAGCTCATATGAAGTTTTCTTCAGTAGTCGGTGAAGGTACAACCGATTTGTGGTATGACAAACGGTGTTCAACGCTTCTGCCCAAAATCGATCTGATGTCTTGTATTCATCCAACATAGTTCTTGCCATTTCGATCAATGTTCTGTTCTTCCTTTCGGCCACTCCATTTTGTTGAGGGGAGTAGGGTGCCGAGAACTCATGCTTTATCCCTTCTTCATCGAGATACTCTTCAACTTGGGTGTTCTTGAATTTTGTCCCGTTGTCACTTCTGATATTCTTTATGGTTGATGAGAATTTGTTCTGAGCTCTTTTCAAGAACTTCTTGAGGATTCCCTGAGTTTCTGATTTATCATACAAGAAAAATACCCAGGTAAATCTTGAAAAATCATCAACAATTACTAAACCGTATTTTTTACCACTGATGCTGGTGTACACAATTGGATCAAAAAGATCCATGTGGAGAAGTTCCAGCGGCCTTGCGGTAGTCATCACATTCTTGGCGGGATGTGGTGCTCCGACTTGTGTTCCTGCTTGACAAGTGTTGCGCGGCCTGTCTTTTTCAAAAACCACATCCTTAAGACCACGGATGTGACCACCTTTTAGAAGTTTCTGCAGATTTCTCATCCCAACATGGGCTAGCCGTCTATGCCACATCCATCCCATGTTGGTCTTAGCAACCAAGCAAGTGTTGAGTTCGGGTTTATCTTTGTTGAAGTCAACAAGATAAAGCTTTCCCTTCAAGATTCCCTTGAATGCAATCGAGCCATCAATTCTTCTAAAAACAGTCACACCCTCATTAGTGAATAAACAGTTGTAACCTTTGTCGCATAGTTGAGATATTGACAAAAGATTATAATCTAGAGAGTCTACATGTAAAACATTAGATAAGGTGTGTTGAGAGGATATTTCCATGTTACCGCTACCAAGGACCTTTCCTTGGCTGTTGTCTCCAAAGTATATGCCTTTACTTGGATCCTTGTTGTACTCGTACTCCACAAACATACCTCTCTCTCCGGTCATGTGATTTGTGCATCCGCTATCTAGCACCCATTTAGATCCACAGGAGGAGTAAGCCTGCAAAACAGAATTATTCCTTGGTTTTAGGTACCCAAGTTTGCTTGGATCCTCTCAGGTTAGTCACAAGAGTCTTGGGCACCCACACACAAGTTTTCAAGTTCTTGTGGCGTGGCCCTGTATATTTAGCAATGACTTTTCCATATTTGTTTTTCATGAAAATAGGAAGCATCAAATGTACGAAACAGTATTTGTAAATCAGATTCATGGGATTTTTCCTTAACAAAATTGATTCTATTCTTAGCATTATTAGGAGTAGACATGTGTTTGTTCCTGTCAAAACCAAGACCATCTTTGACATTAGGAGGTCTAGTGACCATATATGCACTGCGTGCATATTTGATCTTCTCCTTATCAAAGATACCGCTTATGGAAGGATGCATATTATGAGAAGTTGAAGTATTAAAAATGACATTCTTCTTACTAGAGCAAGTGCAGGTTCCGATTGTTGTCGAACTCATATCTTTGGAGGAAGAGCTCTTGGAGGAAGAGGAGTCATTTTGCTTGAGCGACTCAACTTGCACCTCAAGGATCTTATTAACTTTTGACAAGTTAGATAGTTCTTCCTTGATTGCAATATGCGAGTCCTCTAGCTTTGAGTAAGTTTCCTTACTCAAGGCTAGCTCAAACTCAAGTGACTCGTTCTTCTCTCTTTCAAGCTCAAGAAGATTTTCAACTTCTTGATATCTCTTCCTTTCACGGATGAGCATATCTTCTTGTCGGTTAACAAGTTCCTCCTTTTCAAAGATTTCGTTCTACAACATTTCCATTTTCTTTAAAGAAATTTTGCTTAATCCTCTAAACATTTCTTCATTATCACTAGAGCTATCAAAGTCATCAATAGAGGAATTTAGCGTAGGAGGAGTAAGTCGAACCTTTTTCTTGCCTTCCTTAGCCATAAGGCAAGTGTGGTTGTTCATATCCCGTCCTCCCATGTTTGGGAAGAGTGTGGCTCTCATAGTAGGTTTCTTGACTGCGATAGTGGTCATTTCTTCTTCTTCATCGGAGGAGGACTCGTCATTTGAGTCCCACTCCTTGCCAATGTGAGCTTGATGGGCTTGTCTTCTTTTTATGAAAATTTTCTTTTCTTGAGGTCTTGTTTCCTTCTTCTTTTTTTTTCTTCATAAGTGCAGTCCACCATGAAGTGACCATACTCTCCGCAGTTGTAGCAAGTGCGTCGAGCCTTGGATTTCCCTTTATCCTTGCTTTTACCTTCATTTGAATTGTTGCCGTGTCTTCTTTTCATCATGTGCTTGAACTTCTTGATAAATAGTACCATTTCTTCATCATCAAGATCGGTACTCTTGTCACTTGTATCTCAGTTGCCTTGGTCTTCACGAGTTTCTTTGAGTTTGGGTCTGCACGTTGCTTTGAGAGCTACTTCTTTCCTTTTGGAAGAGGTGAGTTCGGCTAAGTATTTGACGTATTGAGCCTCTTTCTCCATCATTTCATGATTTATGATCTTCCCCAATAACTCATCGGGAGTCATTTTGTGAAATCCGGGGCTTTCTCTAATCATTGAGCAAAGTGTGACATTTCTTGGCATGAAGGATCTAATCATTCTTTTGACCACCTCATGATCCGTCCATTTCTTACTTCCATAGGCACGAATTTTGTTGATGAGTGCCTTCATCCGGTTGTACATGTCTTGAGGTGATTCGCCTTCTTCAATAGCAAATCTCCCCAACTCTCCTTCAAGCATCTCAATTTTAGCTTCACAGATTGACCTATTTCCTTCGTGAGCTGTCTTAAGTGTATCCCAGATTTATTTTGCACTTTCTAATCCATCGATCTTGGTGAATTCCTCTCTACTTAGTGATGATGTGATCATCGCGACGGCTTGTGCGTTTCTGTGAATCTCTTGTTCTTGTTCAGGAGTGAGTTCCTCATCCGTGTCTGAGATATCTATTCCTGTGCAAACAATGTGCCACAGACTAGGATTCAGAGATATTAGATGCATTTTCATGTTGTACTTCCACATGGTGTAGTCACTTCCGGCAAACTGTGGAGGCTTTCCCATAGGAATAGAGAGATAGTGATTGTTTGAATTGATATGGTTGTAGTTGTAAGGATATCGGGAGTAGTCGTGATGACCACTCCCAGTCGTCTTCTCTTCTTCTTTTCCTTTTTGTGCCAGCAGTTTCTTTCTCGGGAGTGCCTTTAGCTGTCGCACTTCTTCATCATCATGTGGTATTTCTTTCAACACATCGAAGGCTTTAGCTTCTTGTTCCTCCTCATTGATGTTCGTCTTGGGATATCGTTGTTCTTCTCAGAGGCCATTGATCTCTCCAAGATGTGAGTCTCGTTGACAGAGAACCTTGATCTGGTACCAATTGAATGTGGCCTAGAGGGGGGGTGAATAGGCTTTGAAAATTTCCTGCACACTTAATAGAGTCGTCAAAAACTTGTTTGACCGGACTAGTCCGGTTGTGTGGGCGGACTAGTACGGTGTGCTGAAATATGTGAATTGATTAAGTGTTATTTGGGAAACTAGATTCGTTCAGCAGAGGAAATGAGAACAACAGATACTTTGATTTAAGATTATTGTAAGAATACACGTGAAAACTTATAAGCAACTTAAATTGATGTTTAGCAATCAAGTGATCTAATGAACCAAATGTAAAAGAAATAAGGCACAAGAGACACAAATTTTTACCGAGGTTCGATCTCACCACGAGATCTACGTCCTCGTTGAGGAATCTCACATAGAGCCGGGTCTCTAACCCTTTCCCTCTTCAAGTCACCACAAAGGCCAACTTGATTCCACTAGCACGGGAAATCACCGAGTTTGTGGGGCATCCTCACACGTTGAGGGCTCCCACGAGAATTACAACGAAAGAAGCGATCAAATACACTTGAAAATATTACAATGCAGAATATGTGTGTAGAAAGATCAAACCCCAAGAGCTCACAACGAAAGAACGACGATCTCCCAATCCCGAATCCAAGTGTTCAATTGATTTCACCTTTTTTGCACTTTAGATGTGTGGGGAGATGTGTTTTGGGCTCTTGGGACAAGGTGGCGGTGCTAGGGTTTGTATTTTCAGTAGAATTAGACGTGTGTTTTCTGAGGAAGGCCGTGGATCCTCTTTTTATAGGGTTTCCAAAAAGCTACCGTTGTAAAACCTAATACCGGACTAGTCCAGTGCAAGTCTGGACTTGTCCAGTCACAGTGGAACTCGATGTCCAGAAAGTTTCGCAGACAAGTCCGGTTGGAGAACGGACTTGTCCGGCCCTATGTGAAGATAGACTCCAGAAAGTCTGGCGGACTAGTCCGGTGGACACGCGGACTAGTCCGGTCACAGTGGAACTCGATGTAAAGAAAGTTTGGCGGACAAGTCCGGCTGCAAAATGGACTTGTCCGGCCCTATGTGAAGATAGACTCCAGAAAGTCTGGTGGACTAGTCCGGTGGACACGCGGACTAGTCCGTTTAGGCAATAGAGGGTTTAGCGGACTAGTCCGGTCCATGATCGGACTAGTCCGGTGCACTGTGAGATGTTAGGTTAATTTTAAAATCTTTACCCCTGCGCAAGGTCGTGAGCTCTTGGAGTGTGTCTTTCATACACACCCTATACAATTAAAATCTAATTTGTCCTTCTCAATTCCATCAAAGTAATCCTCTTTGGACACCACTCCATTTTTCACCTTTTTGTGTGCACTGAGCTGTTTCACTTTGTTTGTCCTGCAATCATCTCAACAGTTTCATTAGGATCTCATATGTTCGTCATCAATTAGCCAAAACCCACAAGGGATATTCTAGATGCACTTACAATAATACATGATGATGAGCTAAAAATTTTATTTGCCATGATTAAAAAGATAAAAGTTGCTCCAGTTATTGCCATGATGACATAATGGTTAGATTACATTCCAAGGGTAGGGACAATTGAATGTACTTCATTGATTACCAGTATTGCTACTAGGGTAGGAGCACTAGAATAGTCTACATTTGAGTATATTGAAAATGAAAGAGAATTAATTGATGAAGATTATTTAGTGCAAGGACATACCCTTAAGCATGATAGAGATGGCTCTTTGATATTTTATTATCCCGGCTTCGTCAATGAAATTCAGTTACCTAACCCGAATTATCATTTTTATAAATGCCAGAGGCTAACCATTGACCTTCTCCCCATCGAGAAAGCCGAAATAAGTAATGTCTGTGGCAGGGTAACTAGAAGCCGTACAAGGAGAGCAGCTATGCCTCCGACAACCTCCACGGCCCATGAGTACGAAGAGGAAGAGAACCCAATGGGTGATGCACCTGGATGGACTCAACCTCCACCATATGAGGCCAAAGGTCCATCTTGGCATAGATGGCCAAGTGTCGCATGGGAGCCGCCCCTATCCACTTCAAGCTCTAGCAGCTTGCCCCCATCGTCCATGAGAAGATGTCGTTCCTCTTTGGCTAGAAGTCATCATGACTATAACCAAGGAATGAAGGATCTCACTAGACGTATGGATGAGCTTGAAGTGAGAACGAGTGACATCTACAACACTGTCCAAGGGCATGTCCTATTACCCAAGACTGACAACAACACATGGACGCTCAATTCATCAACCTCAACTCCACACTACAACAACAACAAGCCGATCTCGCGGCATACCTCCGTCATCAAGGGTTCAACACTCGACACTGAGGTGAGTGAAGAACACGCTTGGGGGAGGACCACCACTTGAGGTAAATTGTATCAACACCTTTGCATATTTTTTTTCCATTAGACCATCATTCACCTTGCATATAAAAAATAATAATAATAAATTTTAGGATATATTTGTTTTTCAATAAAATAAATGATGTGCGGTAAGAATGGTTTAGAATTCACATAGATGAAATGATGAATAGTTGCTCTGTTTTAATTTTCCTGAGTCCCTAGTTTAAAACTTACTACTCTCCAACATATTGCTCTCATTGGCTAAAATTTCTTTTGCCTCAATTTTGAAATTGTGGGTAGCAAAGGCTTAATCCATTCTAAGTTGTTGTGAGATATGATATAGTAATAGGGCTGCTATTCCTAGTGTGAAAGCGAAACTTAGATTTCTGGAGAAATTATAATAGGATTTAATTTACTCTCATTTGATTGGAAATACCTACCAAAGCCATAAGATACATCACATTGATAGACCTTATGCATATGCTATTTGTCTTCACATTGAGCTTTGTCAAATTAGTATAGACCTATGTGAGATTTCATTCATTACTTTTTGAATTCAATACTTCACTTGCACATGCTATTCTTTTACACTAGAAGTAAGCAAATTCCCATCATACCACCATTCCACAATAAAAAGAGAAACTCCATATCATTCATGCTTAGTACTCTCTCGAAAATTCATTGCATAAAAAGGGAGTAGAAGACATGGCTACAAGAAAAATAAGAAAAAAAGAAAAGAAAAATGCATGCTTACATCATAAGTATAAGAAAAAATTTAGCCATGTTTCATCCCTGCAAAATAAGAGAGCCCACTCAAAAAGGAGTCATCTGAAGATCCACATCCACTCCATTCCATCACACATGCACAAGCCTTGAATCAAATTGTTTTGAATTGATTTCTCCTAAGGCTTACTCTTTTGACTTAGCAATATTATGTGTTGTAAATATGCCTACTATATTCCCTACCAAGCTCCACATACAAGTCTTATGTAGAGGTAGGATGAATTTAGGCAAAATGCCTTGGTGAGGATATATTTCCACTACACACAAATGAGAGACTTGAGAGAATCAAATTGAGATACCTAAAAATCTAAATTGAACTCTCCGTAATTTGAGTGGAACTTGACTTCTAGGGTATGTATGCTCCATTTGCTGTTCTATATTTCAACCACCCATGAATAGGAGATGGCATAAGCCCCATAATGACTTAAGATGGATGAAGTACCATGCCAATTTTTGCAATTCTAGGTAGAGCATTTTGTTGTTCACATGGTACTTTTGAAAAATAGAACATAGTAGCAACTCCTGATCATCAACCTAAAGTCTTGACTTTGCTCGGGACGAGCAAAGGATACGCTTGGGGGAGTTGTTGACGGCTGTTATATACCAATTTCACCTGTCAATATAACTCAATTATGTGAAGGAAATATCATTTCTTGCACACATCACCTTTCTATTTAACCTATTTCCACTTGTCCTTGGAGAAAGTAGTGCATGCAGGGATTCTATGCAGAATTGAAGAGAAAAAGAGGATGGATCCTATAAAATATCATTCCATCCAATCAGGCGATGCCACGTGGCACCACATGGATCAAATGGCCCACAAACAGAAGTATCCGAGGACATCCAACGGTGTAGCACCAATATCAGTCAATGGAACCCACTTGGCAGAGACCTAGAGGAAGCACAACGCAAAAGGAGCCAAGACCAAGTCAGTCGACCCCCCTAGTCGGCCGACTAGGTCCTGGCGCCAAACACGGTCAAGCACCACGTGTTGGCTCCTCCCAGCTTGAAGAGGTCATGGGTGACTGATTCGCACGCTTTTTGTGGCGGGAACCGACCCTTCTCCAAGCTATAAATAGGACCCCTCACCCCTCACTTCAAGACACACCACTTGAGTATTCATCCATTGTATCCACTACTCTCCATAGGTTTAGAGGAGTATAGGCTGTAGAGAGAAGAGTCTCTAGTCTATAGTCCAAGTAGGAGAGGAGTAGAAGGAGTCTCTTCCCAATTTCCAATTGGAAAAGGTATGGCTCTTATATTCCTATTTGAATTTGTGACTTTATTCTTAATAAATATGTTGTCTTTGGTCTTCCATTGTTCATATACTTGGATGAAGCGTTTCTTGTTTGATTGTGGATTCCATGTATGTGGTAGGAGTAGTATTTATGATTATGCTATACCATTCTCAATATATCATCATAAACACTATAAACCTCCACTATAGTCTAATTAGCTATGATACGATTATGTTAACATGAATCACTTGTGCTATGAATTAACATTGGTTCAACGATGATTTAGTTCATTGCCTTAGGATGGCTTGTGCCTATGCTCTTAAGGTAATTACTTAATATGCTAGCATGATACTAGGATAAAGAGTAGCATTGAATGTCTCGTATGCCCACGGATTGAAGAGGTAGGTAGTAGGTGGTGACAGCCCTATCCGTCCTTTGTAATCCTCCACGTTCGGCTATGCCACGGACTCTTGGCGGGAGTCGTCCTAGTATTGCTAGGGGTAAACCGTGCCCGATGTGTTAGTCCACTTAGCATGATAATTCATAATTGACATGATCATTTGTAACCAACCTAGGCTATGCATATGTACATTAGAAGCATTGAAGGAGCCTCTACCTAGTTCTTAGCCTGGTCCCTCTTTACCCCATATTACCCCCTTAGGATAGAATGCTCTTTTGTGTGTCACACTACCTCAATTACCCTTTATCCATCCTTGCTAGAACCCTACCTAGGCCAACCTAGCCTCTCCACTTGATGATTGTTTTACTTCCATCTAGTTTTCCATTGGGAGAATATAAATGACACCCTTTGGGAATACTCTTATGGGGGAAATGCTACATCAATTATTTCCATGTGCTTGCGGATTTATATGTATAATCTAAAATCTATTAACAAGAATTTCTGGCGCCACTGCTAGAGATGAATTGTTAGTAGTGCGTAGGAACCGTCAACAGTTGCTTAACACATCAAGCACGGGTTTACCTCTAGCAATACTAGGACGACTCCTGCAAAGAGCCTGTGGCATAGCCGAACATGGAGGATTACAAGGACAGATAGGGCTATCACCACCTACTTCCTACCTCTTCAATCCGTGGGTCTACAAGACATTCAATGCTACTTAACTATCCTAGCACCATGCTAGCATATTAAGTAAATACCTTAGGAGCCTAGGCACAAGCCACCCTAAGTCAGTGACTAACCTAAACATCGTTGAACCAATGTTGGAACATAGCATTAGTTATTCATATTAACATGGTCCTGTCATAAGTAACTAGACTATAGTGGGGGTTTGTAGTGTTTATGATGATATAATGATAATGATATGCCATAATCATAAATAATACTCATACCGCATATCCACAATCAAACAAGAAGCACTTCATCCAAGTATAAGAATAAAAGAAGACTAAAGATAACATCTTTATTACGAACAAAGTCACAAGTACAAATAGGAATATGAGAGTCATACCTTCCCAATTTGGAATTGGGAAGAGAGAGACTCCTTCTATTCCTTCCTAACTTGGACTATGGAATAGAGGCTCTCCCCTCTATAGCCTAAACTCCTCTAAACCTATGGAGAGTAGTGGATACAATAGAATGAATACTCAAGTGGTGTGTGTGTGAAGTGAGGGTAGGGAGTCCTATTTATAGGTGGAGAAGGGTCGGTTCCCTCCACCAAATGCACGCGAATCAGTCACCATCTTCTTCAGGAAGCCGGGAGGAGCCAACACGTGACAATTTACTGAGTCTGGGGCCAGGACCAATTCGACTGACTAGGGGGGTCGGCCGGCCTGGTCTTTGCACCGTTTTGCGTGTGCTTTCTCCATGTCACTGCCAGGTGGGTCCCATCCTTTGATATGGGTGCTACACCATTGGATGGCCTCAAATACTTCTGTTTGTGACCCATTTGATCCATGTGGTGACACATGTCGGTGCATGATTGGCTGGGATGATATTTTATAGGATTGCTCCCCCTCTTTTACCTCATTTCCTGCAATAATTCTCTGCATGCACTATTTCTCCAAGGACAAGTGGAAATAGGTTAAATAAAAAGGTGATGTGTGCAAGAAATGGTAATTCCTTCACATAATTGAGTTATATTGACAGGTGAAATTGGTATATAACAGCCGTTAACAAACTCCCCCAAGCTTATCCTTTGCTCGCCCCGAGCAATGTCAAGACTTTAGATTGTTGATCAGGAGTTGCTATGATTTTCTATTTTTCAAAAGTACCATGTGCACAACAAAATACTCTACCTAGTATTGCAAAAATTTGCATGGTACTTCACCCATATTAAGTTATTATGGGGCTTATGCCTTCTCCTATTCATAGGTGGTTGAAAGATACAATAGCAAATAGAGCAAGAATACCCTAGAGATCAAGTTCCACTCAAATTCTAGAGAATTCAATTAAGATTTGAAGTACCTCAAATTGATTCTCTCAATCACTCCTTTGTGTGCAGTGGAAATATTTCCTCACCAAGGAATTTTTCCTAAACTCATCCTACCACTAAATAAGGCTTGTATGTGGAGCTTGGTAGGGAATGTAGTAGGCATATTTGCCACACATAGTATTGCTAAGTCAAAAAAGCAAGCCTTAGGAGAAATCAACTCAAAACTATTTGATTCAAGACTTGTGCATGTGTGATGGAGTGGAAGTGGATGTGGATGTTTGAGATGATTCCTATTTGTGTAGAATCTCTTATTTTGCAGGGATGGAACATGGCTATTTTTTTCTTTTTTTTCTCATGCTTATGATGTAAGTATGCATTTTCTTTTTCTTTTTCTTGTAGCCATGTCTTCTACTCCCCTTTTATGCAATGAACTAGGAGAGAGTACTAAGCATGAAGGGTATGGAGTTTCTCTTTCTATTGTAGAATGATGATATGATGGAATTTTGCTTACTCCTAGTGTAGAAGTATAGCATGTCCAAGTGAAGTCTTGAATTCAAAAAGAAATGAATGAATTCTCACATAGGTGAGGGCGAACACTGCTTCCTTATGGCTATCCCTGGTATGGAATCTCCCTTTTTTTCGTCCTGTTCCATCTCACAGTCCTTGTTCTCAACAACAATGGCCTTGTCAACAAGCTTCTTGAAGTTTGCATAGTCATTGTTGAGCAATTGAACTTGATTTTTTTTTATTCAGACCCCTCATGAATAAGTACTGCTTCCTGCTATCTGTGTTGATGTCCTTTGGAGCATATCTTGATAGTTGACTGAAGTTATTAAGATACTCACTCACACTCATCCTTGCTTGCCTGAGGCTCTCAAATTCCTACCTTTTCAGTGTCACAACTCCCTCAGGTACATAGTGCGAGTGGAAACACTCCTTAAATTCAGCCCAAGTGATTCTCTGTTTATTAGCATGGGCATTGCAAATAGCTTCCTACCAATCAGCAGCGGCTCCAACTAGCTTGTGTGAGGCAAAAAGAACCTTTACTTGGTCACTGCATTTGACAATAGCAAGCTTCTTCTCAACAGATTTTAGCCAATCATCAGCTTCCATAGGATTTTTGGCTTCAGCAAAAGTAGGCGGCCTGGTACTCATAAATTCTCCCAGCCGGTAGTGGGGCAACGGGGGTGGCGGTGGCGGTGGTGGCGCAGACATATGGTTTTGGTTGTTGTTGTTGGCTTGAAGCTGTCCCAAGGTTTGCATCATGGTGTGCATGAGTTGGTTTTGCATAGCTATGAGATGCTCCATATTGCTGGCCTTAGGTCCAAGGTTGACATTCACTGGAACCTCAACGTTGTCATCATCACCATTGGCATTCCTTTGGTTACGGGTTACCCTCGACGTCCGTGGGTGGAAAAAGAACACGAGATGGAAGAATTCAGAATTTGAGAGAAAACGTCCCCAACTACATGCATCAAGGTTTATGAAACTAAGAAACTCCTCTGTGATATAATAAAACCCTATATGAGGATGTGTTCAAGTGCCGAAGCATCCTACATCCCTCTACTACGTGCGGATGTGAACAAATCGCCAAAGTGTTCCACAACTCACACCAAGCACACAAGCACAAGCAATCACCATAGAAAATTCAGCACACCTATAGCTATTACAATCTAAACATCTTTAGAACTTCTAACAGGAGACCTAAACTTAATTGTGAGAGTCGTGGCTGTTCTGGCCGTGAGGTGGCGAAGGCGATGGCGGCGGCTGTTCTAGTGTAGAAGTATAGCATGTGCTAGTGACGTCTTGAATTCAAAAAGAAATGAATGAATTCTCACATAGGTCTATACTAGTTTGACTAGGCTCAATGTGAAGACAAATAACATATGCATAAGGTCTATCAATGTAAAAATATCACATGGCTTTGGTAGGTATTTCCAATAAAATAAGAGTAATTTAAATCTTTTTGGAATTTCTCTGGAAATCTAAGTTTCACCTTCAAACTAGAAAAAAGAAGCCCTATCAGTATATCATATCTCACAACAACTTAGAATTGGATAAACTTTTGCTACCCACAATTTCTAAATCAAGGCAAATAACTTTTAGCCAATGGAAGCAATATTTTGGAGAGTAGTAAGTTGTAAACTAGGGACTTAGGAAAATTAAAACAGAGCAACCATTCATCATTTCATCTATGTGAATTCTAAACCATTATTACCACACATCCTCTATTTTATTTGAAAGTAAATCTACTTTTTTTTAATGTGAGGTGAATGGTGGATGAATGGAAAATAAATATGCAATGGTTGTGATACAATTTGCCTCAAGTGGGGGTCCTCCCCCAAGCTTGTTCTTCACTCACCTCCGTGATGAGGGTTGAACCCTTGATGACGGAAGTATGGTGCGAGATCATATTGTTGTTGTTGTAGCGTGGAGTTGAAGTTGGTGAATTGAGTGTCCATGTGTTGTTGCCAATCTTGGGTACTTTGGACATGCTCTTGGAGAGTGTTGTAGATGTCACCCATTCTCACTTGAAGGTCTTCCATAGCCCATATGCCTAGTGAGATCCATCATTCCTTGGCTATGATCATGATGACTTCTAGCCAAAGGGGAACGACATATTCTCATGGATGTTGGAGGCAAGCTGCTAGAGCTTGAAGTGGATAGGGGTGGCTCCCATGCGGTACCCGGCCATCAATGCCAAGACGGACCTTCGATCTCATACGATGGAGGTTGAGTCCATTCGGGTGCATGACCCGTTGGGTTCTCTTCCTCTTCGTACTCATGGACCGTGGAGGTTGTCGGAGGCATGGCCGCTCTCCTTGTGCGTCTTCTAGTTACCCTGCCAGAGACATTACTTCTTCGGGCTTCCTCGATGGGAAGAAGGTCAATGGTTAGCCTCCAGCATTTGTACAAAGTAAAATCCGAGTTAGGTAATCGAATTTCATTGACAAAGCCAGATAATAAAACATCAAATAACCATCATGATCATGCTTAAGGGTATGTCCTTGCACTAGATAATCTTCATTAATTAATTCTCGTTCATTTTCAATATATTCAAATGAAGTGTATTCTAGTGCTCCTACCCTAGTAGCAATACATGTAATCAATGAAGTGCATTCGATTGGCCCTGTCCTTGAATTGTAATCTAACCATTGTGTCATCATAGCAATAACTGGAGCAATTTTTATCCTTTTAATCATGACAAATAAAATTTTCAGCTCATCATCACGCACTGTTCTAACATCTCCTCTAGGAAACATAGTCATAGCCACCCATCTATGCATGAAGCGTAAAGTAGGATTGTGCAAGTGGCTATTCCTAGGAGCAGTACTGTAACACCCTCATTTTCATGCATCATGCCCTGCATCCATCATTAAATGTGTTTAACAATGAGCAACATAAAAAGGAACAAGTTTAAAATGAATTAGAAACAAAACTGCACTTAAGAATTCTGGGAAGTGCGGACTAGTCCGGTCATGGTGTGGACTAGTCCTATTTCTCTCTGACTTCGAACGGACTTGTCCGTTTTGCTGCGGACTGGTCTGTTTTTCCTCTGGACCTTTTTGTACTTGTCCGCGTACTAGTCCGGTATCCCAAATTGCTTGAAAATTTGCTATGTCCCTGGACTTGTCCGAACTAGTCCAGTATTTTAGTGGACTTGTACGTTTTTCCTCTGACTAAAGTCGAATGTGTCCGGTTTTGGCCAGACTTGTCTATTTTTCCCATCTAGATAAGTTCGGACTTGTCCAATTTCTCTCTGTCTAACTTCGGACTAGTCCGACTCTTTTCGGACTTGTCCAGTAAATCGCGACTCCGAGTTGATCTTTTGTTTCACGAATTGTTCTTGAGTTTTACGTTAAGTGGGCCTAGGAACGTCATGCCTTACTCTTTTAGAGCCCATGAGGGACTCTAAACCGACCCCTACTCATCACAAACTCGAAATCCACCCAACCCTACTAGCCTCCACCTCTATATAAACTACCCCACCCCTTGGCTTGACATCTATTTGCCACTTTTTAACCTCACCCAAACCCTAGCTCATGAATAGCCGCCACAAAGGGGGGGGGGAGAAGGAGGTCTAGAGCAAGAAGAAGAAGAGGAGGAAACAAAAGAGGGTCAAGATCTCCATCAAGTTTCGTTATCCATCGCCAATTCACCTCCAAGTTCATCATCAACCCTAGATTGTCAAGATCCAAGTTTTGCCTCCAAGATCCTTGATTCATTGGAGTTCTAAACACCTGGTATACCTTATACTTCCTTTTCCTTATGTGAATTCAACCCCAAATCTCCAGATTCACGTCGATCTAGAAAACCCTAGTTTGCCAGTTCTGCAAAGTGCGGACTTGTCCAGTCCCTAGCGGACTAGTCCGATTTTCCTGGCTAAATTGTGTTGAATAAAATCTAAAATTAGTTTGAATGAATTCCACATCTGTTCAAACTTGTTAAAAGTTATTAGAACTAGTTGGTAAACATCATTAACAACTCATTAACAAGTTTTGCTTCACAATTGCATTAATCATGCATGTCATGTCATATTGAGTAATATTTGTGCACTCTTTGATTGTGTTTCTTGTCTTGTATGTTCGTTGTGCGGATTAGACAGATTTGCGCTAGATAGTGCTGCGGAGGATCTCCAACACCAAGAGTTTGAAGGCTTTGACCCGAACCAATCCCAAGAGCAAGGCAAGTGTCCTTGAACATATTGATCCTGTTTCGACAATAAATGTTTTGTTTGCAAAACTGCATGCCCGTGTCAATTTGATGGGAATCCTATGGTAGGAAGTTTAGTAGCTTTGTTTAACCACCCTTGTCACCTGGAATACATGGTAGAGAGTCGAGAAGGGCTTTTACCCTTTTTGCTTCGCTTAATTAATTGGGATGGGAAGACAACTATGCCACTTAACTTAATTATGCATTTATGAGATTATGATTAACATGAACTGGTTAATATGATGTGGTAATGGGTGATCTAAGCAAGCATGGTATGTGGATGGGTTGGATATTATGGTGGTTTCGCTTGCTTTAGATCTAAGGACCGGTTCGTAGAGTGACCATCTAGGATTTACAGTGCCACCAGGAGGCCAAGTATGGGTGCGGCGTAGCTGATTAATTAGGGCTTTGCTAGTGCTATTTCGACCATTAAGGATGCTCAGGGAAGGGGTAGTCATATTGGGTTTGTTGATGATTGGTCGGACTACCCTGGGATCCGAATGGCTCAAGAGGGGGCCCTTGGTTGAAGATGTGCTCAGTTGGAGGCATCGCCATCGGTGAAACCTCAGTGGGGTCTAAATAGGCTAGTAATATGTTTGTAAAAGCTATTTTGTGATCTCTTGGCCACACCTAAGGAAGTGTGAGACGGCATAATTGAGATCCTATAGTCATCGAAAGGTGATGAATTCACAAACACGTGAGTAAACTGGTACAACCTCTGCATAGTGTCTAAAAACTATCATGATAGCTGTGCTCCCGGTTATGAGCAACCTGGACCCTCACATGATTAGAGGGAAATTGGAATTTGGGATGATTTGGTACTGGTTATGGTTATGGTTGGATATGGATTAAATTCTGGTATTGGATATGGTTAATGGTAATGGTGAAACCTGGTATATGAATGATGGATATTGAAACATGGACTGGTATTATGATAACTATATGGTTTATGATGGGTTTATTTCACATACGTATAATATATATTGCTTTCCAAATGTTTTAATGTACTTTTCAGCACTTAGCCATTATTATATTCGTCATTTGAATCAGCTATATGTCATACTTTCCACACTTGCGGAGTACGACAAGTACTCACCTTTGCAATCCCCCCACCAATAGTTACAGGTCAAAATTGGGAGTTTATCGATGATAATGCAGAGTTCTAGGCCGTATCTACCGTCGACTTTTCCTGTGGAGTGTTGGAGCTGCGTTATCCCTTTTGCTTAGTTGCTTATTAGTTTATTTCCGCTGCATTAGTTCAAACTTGGTATTAATATTCATTAGATCTTTTATTCAAGGATATTTGGAATTCTGTAATAAAAATACTTAATTAATCTTGTTTTGTGGTAATTTTCTGTATATCCTTTTTTGGTTGCACTCGTGTATGTGTGTTGAACGTCCTGGGCACACATATGCGTTCGCTTGGTTCATTTTCAGAACCGGGTGTCACAAGTACATCTGACCTCACTAGTCAATTCATGCCAAAAACATTGTTTTGTTAAACTTAGGCAAAGTGTCTAAATCTAGCAAACAACGCTTATGGAAGCCTTGGATTTCACTTAATTCTTTCCATAGGATGTTGTATTCTTTTTTGAAATAATCTAAAAGAAATACCATCAAATCCTATTTTAAGGGTGCAAAGGAATTGTGTGGAGAGGAGGTGTGAACCTCTTTCCTCTATGTGAGCAAAATTGTTACATCCTAGTGCACGCCAAATGGAAAAGAGTTCAGAATCCATACATATTTTGGAGATCAAATTCGGATCATAAGCTTTCGTATGAGAAAACTCACGATCTTGGAGGAGCTTGTGTGCTTGATCTTCAACTTCACTTTGTATGTCGAAGTTGTCGTCATGGAGAAGTTGTCGCGGGTTGCTCCTCTCACTCATGGGAGTGTCCTCACATACAATCCTCCTCCGTGAGCTTGGCGTAGCAACGGAAGAGGGACATGCACTTGAGTCTCCACCATGACTTGAGCTTGCAGCCTCCTTCCTCTTCCCAAACAACCTCTTCATTCCTTCCATGGCCACAACAAGCAAGAACACAACAAAGCAAAAACTCGAAAGAGGTGATGTTAGTGAAAGCAAAATTCCCAACAAATTTTCCCTTGAAGAACTTGAAAGAAAATTGCAAGTGCAAACAAATGCAAATCTTTTTGGGTTGAATTTGAGCAAGAGTGCTTCAATGAAGAGCAAGAAAAACAATGTGAGCAAGGAATGACTTTGGGGAGGTGTGAAATGAGGTGAAGTGTGAAGAGGAGTGCTCCTCACACCACCATTTATAGTTACACTCCCCAACGATCACTAGGGAATCAAATGTAGCCGTTGGAGGAGAGAGATCCAGAATGGCCCTTTCCCCTAATCAGCCAAACAAGGGGGGGTCGGCCAAACTGAAATGTGGGCCCCCTGTCCCCCCTTTTGGCAGGTGGCTCCCCAACCGATATAGAATTAGCATATTGGTAAAATGCCACATTTGCAACCCAGAAAAATTGTTTTCCAAATAAAAAACCCTTTTTCCAAAACCCATCAATTTTTTTGTGAAAAATAAAAAATAAAATAATAGTTGAGAATATAAGATTCTTAACTTGCTAAGAAAACTCAAATATGCAGTGGAGAAAATCAAACTAAGTGGGGAAAACAAATAAAGAGAAAAGGAAAATCAAAGAAAAGATAACTAACAATTTAACCTATTGGCTAGGTCTCACCACCGTCCGATGAGATGGACATTCCTCCTTCATTTCTTGACATCCGGGCATGAAGGTATGGCTCAGATGGCTTGTCTTGCCGCTCCCGCCATTCCTTCTTTGGCGGCTTGGTGGACTTGGGCCTTTGGGGAGGCCCAGACTTCCCCGTCTTCTTAGAGTGTCGACGTGGACGATAAGACGGGTTCTCCGCATAGATCAATTTCCTCATGAATGCAATGAGTGCGTCCACCTTTGGAGGTTTTACTTCAACCTCTTGAATGTGTTTAACATTTGGCCCATACTTGATGCGAATCATGGAGCATTGCTCCAACTTTAGGCGAAAGTTAAACTTCTCCTCCTTGCCATTGATGTGGAAGTGGATTTCTCCAACTCCCACATCTATGCGAGCCTTCACAGTACTAAGGAATGGGCACCCAAGGATGAGCGGCATATCCTTCTCAACCTCCACGTTGAGCACCACGAAATCCACGTGTATGAAGCAATTTTGGATTTTCACCAGAACGTCTTCAACAATACCCACCGAATAACAGACTGAAGAGTCAGCCAGTTGGAGCTACATTGGTGTTGGAGTAAGCTCTGTAAAGTTCAATTGGTCGAAGACCACCTTGGGCATCACACTCAGACTTGCTCCAAGGTAACAAAGTGCCTTGTCAAACTAGTGAGCCCCAATTGAGCAAGATATTGTAGGACATCCTGGGTCCTTCAACCATTTGCCTTCTCGTAGAGAAATCATGTTGACATTTTCCACAGGAGGTTCGGGCTGTCTTGGCATATTGCCATTCTTCACTGGTGGAACAGCATCTGCCAGTTGAGCCAACTGAGTTTCCAACATCTTGTTGAAGCTCAATGATTCTTGAAGGCCAAAATAGTCCTTCAATCTTGGCATTGAAGTTCTCTAGGGTCTTGTCATTAGCCGACAGCTTCCCTGATAGGGCATCATTGATCTTTAGTTGTCTAATGGCAAGCTGTCTCAAGTTGGGTTGATTTCCATTGTTGCCATTGTTGTTGTACCCTCCTTAAAAGAATGGGCATGCTTGGCCCCACCCTTGACCTTCTAGACGATAGCCATTGTTGGCTATGTATAGGGCATCCTCACACATTTCTGGATAGTCATTGCCCAAATGGCCCGTGTTGCCACAAACAGGGTAGTGTTGTCTAACCCATTTCATGGGATGGCCAACGAGGACACTAGTGCTCAACTGCAATATGATTGAAGGCGTACCTCAACAAATGTCTGCAACACCATTGCTAATCGTGGAAGAATTTCAGCTTCCAGTAGAAGCCAAAGACATTCATACGCGAGCTTGGGGGAGGTTCCAAGAGTTCTTCTTGGTTTGCCTCCACCATAGGGTGGATAGTTGGCTCTTCATCCAAAACTCATGTCATGGGTTGGCTCCACCAATCCATGACTACATTTGTGTGATGCTAAAGGAGTTCTATTCTCATTCATCATGAATGAGAATATGATGTCTACTCAAGGGGTGGATTGAAGAATGCTCTAGTTCCCTTAGCTTGGCATGCACACCACTTAACAAGGTGGACATGCTAGCTATGGAACTACACCTCCCATTGAAGTATCATGATAGATCAAGTCAATGGATAAGTGTTTGGAATTGTCCAAGCCATGGATATTCACATGATCTGTGAAAATCCATGTTAAACATGGGCCACTTGGGGAATCATTTTCCTAAGACCCATGAGGATTCTTCCTTTCAAACACAACTCCAATGGCTATCACCTACAAGGAGGTCAAGGGTGGAATCAACATCACCCTTGTATTCAAGGGGGCTATGAGGATTTCAAGGGATTTAAGTTCAACTATCCTACCATGAAGTATCTTGTCCATGGCCAAGCAAGAAATCAAGACAACATTTACATGAAGCTCTTGGCCAAGGACAAGAAACTTAAAGAGCATTCAACATCCAATATATACCACAATCACTTGTTGGAATTCCTACCCTTCGACCAAGCCCATGCAACCTAGGGAAAGTGACATTGTGGATGAAAGCGTTTCTTGTTTGATTGTGGAGTCCAGATGTCATCACGCCCAAGGAAGCTTTTGGTCCATGAGCAAAGTACGCGTTAACTCAAAAAGAATATCAAGAAGGTCGAAGTGACACCCCTAAAGAAGGAAAGTCTCATGATGCTCACAAGAGAGTATCTTCAAGAGGGAAAAGCCGTCACTACATCAAAAAGTCTTCATCAAGATGACGGAGAGGCTAGGGCCATCATGTGGCCCACATGTCCAACTAACATGCCAAAGGAGACTTGGCATGTCAATTAAGAGAAGTTGTCCACATCTTCAAATCTGGGATTGGACAACAAATCTTTGAACTAAAATGGACGGAGGTAAGTCCCACTCATCGGAATTTAAAAATTTTGTGAGTCCTTGCCAATAGGTTAATTGGTAGTTATCTCATATTTGCTTTCACAATTGCATATCTGAATTTCCCATCAATCTTTGCATTTGCATTTAGTATGTTTAATTTTCACACTTGCATGTTGGAAAGTAAAATTTCCAACCATCATAAAAAACTAAAATTTTGAATTGGGAAATAAATTTATTTGGATATGAACCTTGGGCATAACCACTTGAATTCGTCTTCCTAATTCAACCTCGAAAAATATTTCCCTTAATATTCATTGCATTTGCAAGTTGTTTCAAGTTGGGAAAAACAATTTGACAAAGGGAACAACATGCTTCTGAGCTAACGTAACCCGTTTTCGAGTTGTTTTGTTTGTTCTTGATTTTAGTGCAGCTAGGACAAAATTTACGAAGAGGTTGGAATACCCTATCAAGCGCATAGCCCTCCATCGATCTCATTTTTGAGTTCATGGTGGAAGAATGCTCAAGATGGTGGCCCAATGGAGGACCAAGATGAATCCCATTCAACTCCGACCTCAAGTTGGCATTGAACACGAAGGCTACACCAAAATTCATGATAGTGAATCTCTCACACAACGACCTTCAACCTGGACTGCTCTTCAATTAAGGTACAAGATCAATTTTTCCATCGTTTGAGTTGCATTAGGATGGAATGATTTTTTCTTACATTGGTAAGGAAGGTTTACACCTTTTCATCATTCAATTCTTATGCATCCTCACGAGAGTAAGTGTTGACATTGCTCTTTTTGATTCTTCAAAAAGGAATGTCACCTTACTTGGGAGTAAATTTAAACAAATACCTAGAATTTCATAAGCATTGCTAAAATTGACTTAGACATTTTCTACCAAGGTAATGCTTATGAAATGACTTAATGGTTGAATTGGTATTAGCAACATAGGAATAGTGATGTCCATAATTTTGATTTGAAACCCATTCATGCATGGATCACTAAATTCCTAGGCAAGAAATAAAAAAAATGTTCAGGAGGATAAAATTGAGAATATTCATTGCCATGACCCCAAATGATAATATTTGCTCTTGTAAAATAAACTATGAATGGTTAGAAAATTTACAAGATGAAGGGATCCATATAGTGTATTTATATCACTTGCATAACTTTGAGTAGAAGCTTTAGAAAAAATGTGCAAATTGATTTATCCATAAAGCCCCACTCCTTTTAATGATTCATACATTGTTCATGAATACACTTGAAATTGGACCCACGACATCTTTTATTCTGTTCTTTCCCGTATGTACAAATGAAGATTTGGTTACCTAACCCAAAAATTCATTTGTACAAGTATCAGGAGCTAACCATCCCTCTCTATCATAGAGGGGAAGTTTGCAGGAGTAAAATATCTATGCAGGCATTCAAAGATCCGATTGTTGGGGCCCCTAGAGGATTCCATTTCAATATCTCTTGGCCAAGAAGTAAATTATGATGGTTGCTACCTATCAGAAATTAAGCCCGAAGGTCAACCATAACTATACGAGGTCGGAGATTTGACATGGAAACCCTCCGTGAGCAACCAATGGGCTGCAACGAATATGTGAGAGTATTATGCTCTCAACTATTCTAAGCCCTCATTCAAGCTCAAGGGAATTGCCACCATCATTGGGTGTAAATTATTCCTTTGTGGCTAAAAGGTATGATACACTTTAACCAAGGAATGACAAGATCACATCCAATGTATATTGGGTGCAAGTTGTTCCTATGTGGCTAGAAGGTATTTTATTCCTTAGCCAAGGAACAATGGATCACACTCAACCCATGTTGAGTGCACGTCATCCCTTTGTGGTTATAGGTATGATGTACCTTAGCCAAGGAATAATGGATTGTACTCAACACGTGTTGAGTACATGCCACTCCTTTGTGGCTAAATGTTATCATTAACTTAGCCAAAGAGTGACGGATAACACCCAATGCATGAGAGATACAAGTTATTTCTTTATGGACAGAAGGTATGATACACCTCAGCCAAAGAATGACGACTCAACCATGTTGAGTGCACGTAATTCCTTTGTAGATAAGGGTTATCATTACCTTAGTCATGGAATAACCATGTACATCCAACCTATAGGAACCTTGAGGTGTGGATGAGCATCATCGACAACACTCTCCTCGACCACACTCATGGAACCCATGGAAGGCAACCCAACATCGACACTCAACCCTCCAATATCAAAGTCGTGCCGTAAACAAGGTTAGGCCGACCTCATGACCTACATCCGTCGTTAGGGTTTCAGCCCCCTAGCGCGGACCTTGAACAGGAACAACCTTGGGGGATGACCCTCACTTGAGGTAACTTGTATCACAAACCTTGCATATTTATTTTCCATCATCCACCATGCATATAAAAAAACCTTAAAAATAAGTAGAATAGATTTGGTTTAAAAATAAATTAAAAGATGTGCGGTAAGAAGGATTTGGAATTCACATAGATGAAATGATGAATAGTTGCTCTGTTTTAATTTTCCTAAGTCCCTAGTTACAACTTACTACTCTCCAAAATATTGCTGTCATTGGCTAGAATTACTTTTGCCTTGATTTAGAAATTGTGGGTAGCAAAATCTTAATCCAATTCTAAGTTGTTGTGAGATATGATATAGTGATAGGGCTGTTATTCCTAGTTTGAAAGTAAAACTTAGATTTCCGGAGAAATTCTAAAGAGATTTAGGTTACTCTCATTTGATTGGAAATACCTACAGAGCCATATGATACATTACATTTATAGACCTTATGCATATGCTATTTGCCTTCACATTGAGCTTTGTCAAACTAGTATAGACCTATGTGAGATTTCATTCATTACTTTTTGAATTCAAGACTTCACTTGCACATGCTATACTTCTACACTAGAAGTAAGCAAAATTCCACCATACCACCATTTCACAATAAAAATAGAAACTCCATATCATTCATGCACAATACTCTCTCCAAGTTTATTGCATAAAAGGGAAGTAGAAGACATGGCCACCAAAAAAAAATGCATGCTTACTTTGAAAGCATGAGAAAAAAAAAAGAGAGAAAAGTAGCCATTTTTCATCCGTGAAAAATAAGAGAGTCCAGTCAAAAAGGAGTCATCTCAAATATCCACATTCATTTCCACTCCATCACACATGCACAAGTCTTGAATCAAATGGTTTTGAATTAGTTTCTCCTAAGGCTTGCTCTTTTGACTTAGCAATATTATATGTTGCAAATATGCCTACTATATTCCCTACCAAGCTCTACAAGCCTTATTTAGAGGTAGGATGAGTGTAGGCATAATGCCTTAGTGAGCACATATTTCCACTACACATAAAGTACATACTTGAGAGAATGAAATTGAGATACTTAAAATCTAAATTGAACTCTCTAGAATTTGAGTGAAACTTGATATCTAGGATATGTGTGCTCCATTTGTTGTTCTATCTTTCAACCACCCATGAATATGAGATGGCATAAGCCCCATAATGACTTAAGATGGGTGAAGTACCATGCCAATTTTTGCAATACTAGGTAGAGTATTTTGTTGTGCACATGGTACTTTTGAAAAATAGAACATAGTAGCAACTCTTGATCATCAACCTAAAGTCTTGACTTTATGCTTGGGGGTGTCAATATAACTCAACTATGTGAAGGAAATATCATTTCTTGCACACATCACCTTTCAATTTAACTTATTTCCACTTGTACTTGGAGAAATTGGTGCATGCAGGCATTCTACACAGAATTGAAGTGAAACAAGGGGATGTATCCTATAAAATATCATCCCATCCAATCAAGCGTCGACACGTGACACCACATGGATCAAATGGCCCACAAACAGAAGTATCTGAGGCCATCCAACGGTGTAGCACCCTTATCATAGAATGGGACCCACCTATCAGTCACCTAGAGGAAGAACCGGCTGTTTGGAGCCAAGACCAGGTCGCCCGACACCCCTAGTTGGCCGACTAGGTCCTGGCGCCAAATGCGGTCAAATGCCACGTGTTGGCTCCTCGCGGCTTGAAGAAGTCAGTGGTGACTGATTCACGCGCTTTTGGTGGCGGGAACCGACCCTTCTCCACCTATGAATAGGACTCCTCACCCCTCACTTCAACACACACCACTTGAGCATCATTCTATTGTATACACCAGTTTTCTAAGTCCTTAGTGGAGTTAGGCTATAGAGAGGAGAGCCTCTAGTCCCAAGTCCAAGTTGGGAAAGGTATGGCTCATGTATCTTTTCTTATATTTGTGACTTTATGCATCATAAAGATATCATCTTTAGTCTTCTTTTATTCGTATACTTGGATGATACATTTCTTGTTTGATTGGGAATTCCATGTATGTGGTAGGAATAATCTTTATGATCATGCCTTAGTGTCATTATACTATCATCATAAACACTATAAATCCCCACTATAGTCTAATTAGTTATGATATGATCATGTTAATATGAATAACTTATGCTATATCTCACCATTGGTTCAATGATGTTTAGGTTAGTCATTGCCTTAAGATGTCATGATTCCTAAGGTATTTACATCGTATGCTAGCATGGTGCTAGGATAGTAAGTATCGTTGGATGTCTCGTAGACCCACAGATTGAAGAGGTAGGCAGTAGGTGGTGACAACCCTGTCTGTCCTTTGTAATCCTCCATGTTCAGCTGTGCCACAGGCTCTTGGCGGGAGTCATCCTAGTATTGCGAGGGGTAACCCGTGCCCAATATGTTGAAAAACTTAGCATAAGTATTCACCATTGACATGCTCATTAGTATCTAACTTAGGCTATGTATATGTATACTAGAAGCATTGTAGGAGCAACTCCCCAACTCTTAGTCTAATCTCCACTAGGACCCATTTACCCTTAGGATAGATTGCTTATGTGTGTATCACACTACCCATATATTATCAACTTAACCCTGTCTTGATAATTGATTAGTATCCCATAGATTGATCATAAGAGTAGTGTTTACTTCAGTCTATTGCCTTCCTTTAAGATAAATACGATACTGTTGGGAATACTCTTGGGTGAAATGCTACACGACAGTTTTCATGCACTTGCGGACCTTATCTCTTTCGAGAGATGATCTGTGACGTAAGAAACGTCAACACCTTCCACGCCAATGTATGAAAAATCATTCAATTATAATGCAATCCATACGAGGGAAAATTTAAAACTCGCACCTCAATTGAAGAGCAGTTCAGGTTGAAGGTCGTTGTGTTAGAATTTTATGACCGTGGATTTCGGTGTAGCCTTCATGTTCGATGTCCTTTGCCAAGTTGAGGTTGGAGTTCAATGAGCTTCATCTTGCTCCTCCCCCAAGCCATCATCTTGAGCATTCCTCCACCTTGAACTCAAAATGAGATCGGTGGAGGGATATGCGCTTGAATCCTTTTGATGGTTCGTTGAGCTTGATGAGGCTTTCCAACCTCTTTACATACACACTTCCTCCTAGCTGCAATAAAATCAAGAACAGACAAAACAACTCAAAAATGGGTTGTGCTAGCCCAAAGCAAATTGAACCCTTTGTCAAATTGTCTTACCCTACTTGAAACAACTCGCAAATGCAATGAGGAACAAGGGAAACATTTTTGGTTTTAATTAGGAGGATTAATTCAAGTGGTTATGCCCAAAGTTCATATCCAATTAAATATCTTTCCTAATTCAATTTTTTTTTTGTTTTATGTTGTTGGAAATTTTACTTTCCAACATGCAAGTGTACAAATTCAAACATGCCAAATGCAAATGCAAGGGTTGATGATGAATTCAAATATGCAACTGGAAAATCAAATATGAGATAACTACCAATTAACCTCTTGGCAAGGACTCACCAATTTTTTTTTGAAGTCCGATAAGTGGGACTTACCTCCGTCCTGTTTAGCATGATGATGTGTCATCCATGCCCGAAGATGCAGGCGTGGATGACTTCTCTTGATTGACATGACAAACTTTCCTTGGCTGCCATTTGGACAAGTGGGGCACGTGGTGTCCCCGACCTCTTCGTCACCTTGATGGAGACTTGCTGATATTGCGACGAATTTTAGTTCTTCAAGATATTCTTTCATGAATTTGGTGAGCTTTGTCCTTCTTCTGCCATTCTCTTTTTGGCAGCTTAGTGAACTTGAGCCATTCAAGTTGGCCTTGCTTTCCATCTTTCTTAGAATTTCATCATGGACGACATGACAGAGTCTCCTCATTCCTCATAAAGGCAATGAGGTTGTCCACTTATGACGGTGTCGCTTTGACCTTCAAAATTTTATTTTGATTCAAACCATTCTTGATCTTAGATCGAAGGCTTCCTTGGGCATGTTGACATGTGGATTCCACAATCAAACATGAAATGCTTCATCCACAATGTTGCTTTGCCGAATGTTGCAAGGGCTTGGTTGAAGTGTAGGGTCCAACAAGTGATTGTGGAATCGTGGGATCTTTAATGCTCTTCAAAGTGGCTTGTCCTTGAATAATTGCCTCTTGGGTATGTTGTCATTGTTTTCTCCTTGGCCATGGATATGATACATCAAGGTAGGCTAGTTGATGTTGAATCCGTTTGAATTCTAATTCCCATAGCCTCCTTGATTGTATTGATTTCACTCTTGACCTTCTTGTTGTTGATGGCCTTTGGAGTTGTTGCTTGGAAATGAAGGATCCTCATGGGCCTTAGGGAAATAAATCCCAAAGGGTCCCATGTTGACATGGATTTTCACAAATCATATCAGTATCCCTGTCTTGGATCATCCAAACACTTCTCCATTGGCTTGATCTTCTTGCTCTTTCAAGACGAGGTCCAGTTCCGTGGCTAGCATGTCCACCTTGTCAAAGGTGTGCATGCCACACTAATGGAACTTGAGCATTCCTTGATCCACCCCTTGATAGTGACCATCTTCTTAATCAAATCTTCATCTTTCTCATGATGAATGAGAAGAGCTCATCTCCAACTTCAGCTTGGATTTGATCACAGGTCGATGAAGTCAACCCGTTGCAGGAGTGTTGGACGATGAGACAACCATCCACTCCATGGTGGAGAAAATCCAAGATATAATCTTGGAGCCTCCCCTAAGCTTTCGGGATAGATGCCTTTGGTTACTGCTAGAAGCTGGAGAATCCTCCCTTTGTGGGCAATGATGTTCCCCGAGGGAAAAATTTGTTGAGGAACGCTTTGAAGTACTATTGGAGTTAAGCTCTTGCGTCCTCTTTGGCTTTACCAAAGAATGGACTAGCCAAACACTACCCTATTTTCACGCACGGAGAAAACAAAGAAAGGGTAATCCTGTCTAATAACTAGTAGTACCTATAGCTTAATCATAAGCGACAACTATCGTTCACTTTCTTCGCCTTCCCGGATAACGGCACCAGAAATGCTTGTTGATATTTCTTAACACCACAGATCATCTCCGGTGAGAGATGAGATCCGCAAGCGCAAGGAAGATATTGTTGTAGCATTTCACCATTTAGTATTCCCAAGGGTATTGTATTTATCCCAAAGGAAGGCGTTGAAGTAAACACTATTCTTAGGATTGAGGTATAGGATACTAAGTAATTATCAAGACAGCGGTAGGCTGATAATAGGGGTAGTGTGACACACACCTAAGCAATCTACCCTAATGGATAAAGTTGTCCTAGTGAGGGTTAAACTATGAGAAGAGGCTGCTCCTACTGTGCTCTAATTACTCATATACATAGACTAATAATGTACACATGAATATGTCAATTGTGAATACTAGAGCTTAGTGGTCCAACATATCACGCACGGGTTTAACCCTAACAACATCAGGACGATTCCCACTAAGAACATGTGGAGTAGCTGAACATGAGGATGACAAAGGATGGACATGGCTGTTACCACCTGCTGGCTACTCCTATAACCCGTGGGTCTACGAGACATCCAACACTACTTAACTATCAAAGCACCACACTTGCATGCTAAGTAAATACCTTAAGAGTTGCAATACAAGATCCATCCTTAGGCAATGACTAACCTAAACATTTTTGAACCAACGTTGGGACCAAACACTAACTTATTCATATTATCATAATCATGTTATTACCTAATTAGACTATAGTGGTGGTGTATGGTGTTTATGATAACATAATATGAACTTATGGTGATCAAGTCATAATAACACCTACACCTATCACATACATTGACTCCACAATCAAACAAGAAACGCTTTACCCAAGTATATGAATAAAGAGAGACTAATAATAATAGTATTAAATGTATAAATTCAGAAACAGGAAAGAAAGATACATGAGCCATACCTTTCCCAATTTGGACTTGGGACTAGAGGCTCCTCTCTACAGCTTAACCTCCACTAAGGACTAAGAGAACTAGTGTATGCAACAAAGTGAATGCTCAAGTGGTGTGTTGAAGTGAGGGCTGAGGGGTCCTATTCATACTAGTGTTGAAGTCAGTTCTCGCCATCTTTTGCACACAAATCAGTCACCAAATCTTGTCACCAAGCCACAGGAGTGTGCCACATTGAAGTTCACCAAGAATAGGGGGAAGACTAGTTCGGCTGAACCCATGGTTCGGTCGCACTGGGCTTGGTCCCAGTTGTCCTGGTTTTCCTCCGGGTGACATCCATGTGGGCTTTCAAGCCACACCTCGGCACTACTCCGTGGATGCCCACAGATACTCCTGTAGGTGGGCCATTGGATCCATGTGCTGCCACGTGTCGACGTTTGATTGGTTGGGACTGTATTATTTTGGATTCCTCCCCTAGATTCACCTCAATTTTGGGCAGAATACATGCACGTACCATTTTCTACAAGTACAAGTGGAAATACACTATTTCTGTGGACATGCATGTAAGAAATGTCTAGTCCTCCATGATTATGAGATATATTGACGGTTTAAAGTGGTACTTAACAAATGTCAACACCGTCCATGCGTTGGCACTTGGCTTCATCACCAGTGCCATTCGCCTTCGTGTTCGTCTCGACCTCCTCGAGCTTCCTCTTGAGATCGATTTCGATGCCGACATCCTCCTCCTGCTCGGTGGACACCAGTTCAACGGCCAAGGCATATGCTCTTACTTACTACAATCATCCTACTTACCACGTTCCAGTCCTACTTACGATGGTCCAGTCTAAGGCCATCATAAATACATATTATATATATATATATATAGCTCATACGACGGCGTATATACTAACCGTCTTGAAGCAAATAATTATGCAATCACTCAACAAAATAACGAATTAAACAACTAATGAAAACTAATACATTAACAAAACAGTAACAAAATTAATATACATTAATCACCAAATTGAAACTAATAAACATTAACAAATGAAAATTAGTCAACTATGAAAACCAGTACACATTAAACATTACATCAATTAATCAACTAATTTGCTGCGATGGAGTGAGACGCGGTGTCGGCGACAGAGTGTGTTGTGGTGTTGGTGATGGTGACGAGAAGCCGACACGAGTGAGCGAGCGGGGGCTAATAGAATAATTAAACTAATCAACAAATAATTTAAACTAACTAATAAAGTAATTGAAATAACTAACTCATCAAATAACTAATTAAATACCTAAACTAAACTAACCTTCAAACGGCAGCGAGAGGGTATGGCAGTGCACGGCTGTAGGGCGAGTGGACCACAACGCAACAACATGCCAGAATGATGGGGTGGCAGCATGCGTGGTCAGCTTGGCATGCGTGCGATGTCACGGCATGCTGGCTCAGTGCGGGCACGCGATGGCACATGCAACTCTTAGACTGGCAGCAGAGCACGCATGACCAACTGGTGGTGGCGTGGGGTGTACCCAGGCGAGCGCCGGAGCACGCCGGTGACGAGCGAGTGGTGGCGCAGAGGCAGATGCGGGTTCGAACGTGTGGCGGCGCATGAGAAAGAGAAATGGGACATGCATGTGGGAACAGGACGTGTGTGCGGCCTGTGAGATGTAGGGTTTCTAACTTACAATGACCCATTTCGTTCGTCGTAAGTTAAACCTAATGTACGATGGCTAACCTTGAAACCGTCATAAATAAGCCAGCTCGGACTGTCATAAATAAGCTTTTATTTTTAACAGCCGTTCCTGATCATCGTGAATTTCTCAATTTATGATGGCTAACCTTAAAATCGTTATAGCCATCGTAAATCATGTATTTTCCTATAGTGTTTCGCTAACCGCTCAAGTATTTCATAAATGAAAGGTAATGGGAAATGATCATTCCTAGTTGCCTTATTGAACTTTTGATGGTCAATAACACCCTCTATCCTATGATGATTCATTGAGGAATGAGTTCATTGCTCTCGTATTGTATGACCGTCATTCCTCCTTTCTTGAGCACTACTTGGACATGACTAACCCACTCACTATGAGGTATAGGATAAATTATTCTGGCGTGTCAGAGTTTCAAAACCTCCTTCTTAACAACCTCTTACATCACATTATTCAACTTCCTTTGAGGTTCTCTAGACGGTGTGCTATCAGGATCAAGGGTAATGCGATGGGTGCAAAGAGCAGGGTTGATTCCCTTATGGTCTTGGAGTGAGTGGCCTAGCATGAATTTATGCTTTTCTAAGGCGGCTATGAGTTTGGCAGTTTCTTATTGCGAAACCTTGTCTCTTATGATGACAAGAGCTCCCACATCATCGTTTATGAAAGTATAGCGTAGGCAGGAGGTAGGGTTTTCAACTCCATCGAAGGCTTTTATGGTGGCTGTTCTTTTGGCAAGTTAAATGTCTCTTGCAATTTATGTTCCTCTTGGATGAATTGTTCTTCCTCTTCACTCTTAGGAGGATCTAATGGTTGTAGGGTCATGGCCTCCTTGATTTGCTCAATCTCAGGGGGAGGTTCTACTAATGTTTTCTTGGATTGTAGAATGGGAATAGAAAACCCCCCCTCATCGAGTTTTACATTTAAGCTTCAGTTTGAGGATGCACCCCCAAGAGTAATCTCTCAATTGGTAACCCTATCATTACATTAAAGTATTGGACTTCAAAGGCACGAAAATCAAGGAAGAACATGATGTACTTGTGTCGTATAGAGACATTTTGTTAAATTTCATATCCTTCCATGATATTTACATGATATTCCCCCAGAAATTTCTATAGTAAAATTCCATATACTTTCATTATTGTTGGAGCCCAGGGTATATCACCCAAAATGACTAAACCACATGTGATACTGGCTCCAACAGTAAGATTATAATGTACGTCCACCATCACTCACTGAATAAAGAATTGAAAGGTTGCCGATGGTGAGTTTACCTGAATTACTTTAGGTGAATGCTCAACCTCCATCGTCCATTCCCTACACATGATTAAGGTCAACTCCCTGATCATTTCCTCAAGGAGTTTTCCTTTTGATGGATCAAGGAGTCAGGGATGTTGATGGCTTCTTTTAATAATAATACTTCGAGGCATTTAAAAAATCTTCAAAAGGATCTTCCTCGAAGCATAATGGAGACTCTAAAGTTCAAATTTCTTCTGCCTTTGATGCTTCCGTTTTTTGTGAGGATTCCATAGTCAAAACTTGAGATGAACAAAGTATGGGTTCTGGTTTAACTATAGAGGGATCCTCATGACTCGACTGGGCTTCCTTTTGGACAGGTTGATCAAGATCCGCGATGCAAAAGGTGTTTTCTTGAATTCGATCTGGAATTTCCTTTGCTTCTGTACCGGTTTTGTGGAGGAAAGACCCTCCAACTACTTTTCATGATATAGAGCATGTTCTATGTTCAATCCCGCAAAAAAATGTTGCAATACATAGATTCCAGAATTAAATATTTTGGGCCTGACTTTGTTATTAATAACACTTTTCCCATGCTGCAGCTATAGATTCCTTCTTATCTACAGAAAAATGAGTATTTCTACATGTAAGGAGACAATATGAGTTACAGGGAAGAATGCGAGAGTTATGGTCCCATTTGAACCCAATGTTAAACATCTTGTGAGGATTCTGGGAATGTACCATACAAACCCATTTGAATTTTCTACAGAGAGTTATGGTCGAGTTAGTGAAGGGTCCAGAAACTGTTTGCAGTTCCTATCCAGATTTGCCAGATTTTGGAAATTTGAACTTTTCAATAGGTCACAGGGGCATTATGATCTGTGGATGAACATAGGAGATTTAGAGGACTCTCTACTCTTTCCAACCATGTATGGTACATCTTCATTGGATTTCTCTAATAGGAGTTATGGATTTTCAAAGTTAGGTCAAATGCTGGCAGAAAAAACAGGGCACTCTGGTTTTTGAAATGTATGAGTTCAAACCTACTCTAATTATACAACTTAGTTCAAATCAGAGCTAGATATCTAGTACTTTCTTTCTTTCTTACATCATCTTGATTCATTTTACTTATTTTACGAGTCAAATCTTCGCCACGGATATCGTCATCTACGTGTCCGATGAAACTCGAATGCAATGCCGGTACTACGTCCTCACCAAAGAAAATCCTAAACCGATATTCCGGCATATGTCTCAACGGTGCCGTTAATAAGTTCACTCACAAACTTTTCTACTAGAGCTACAGATAACATGGTTAGTGTACCTGGAGAAGACACACAATTTACAGAACACTCATTATGGTGCCGTACGGCATGACCGCACGGGTGATCATTTCAGGCAGTCACAATAATATAGTATCAATCACCAAAACTAAAGCCCTGTATCATTCCATACATGCCGTCCTTGAGGAGAACACGTCTTCAGAAACGTGGTCGTGTTTCAACAACACACAACAGGGGACCCGAGTAAAGCGTGAATGGGTCATCACGGACATGAATTGTATCAACCCGATAAATACCACCTACTACCTTATAAAAGCTGAGGCACGCCGATGGCAAGCGCTGTGTATGGCCCTTTGAACTTTGAACATTCAAGAGTTTCATACTATTGCGTATTTGACCACACGATGGGGTATCCACACTTTAGCCTGAAGCACGTTAGGGAGCAGCGTTTTCATATGTCCCCAAAACCTTGAGAAGATTCAGAGACTCATATTAACTCCCGTGCCAAGCCACGAGGGACAATTACATTCCACTTCTCGTATGGTGAGCTTACTAATCCGCTTGCGGTGGCGTACCTTACCTCTTACCTGACGTTGGAGCGTCGTTACTAAATATAATAACAATTATGTTAGCTTTGCCACCTTAATAACTATACTATTATAGACCTTATGTGGGCATATAGACTAATCCTCACTCAACTACTTCGGCGTTTTAAAAAATAGGCACTTTTTTCAAGCAAACTATTCTCAATTCAGCTCTAATACCAGACTGTGAGGACCCGGGGTCCCGACATTCCGAGAATAACATTGGGTGGTGCCATGCAATGCGGCACCCAACAGCACACACGAAAAGACATAGTAAAGATACAAAGTTTTCATTTCATAATAAGATATTGTTTATAACATAGTGTACAACAGCGGTACACACATAGCGGAAAGCACACACTCACACTCTCAACCTATCTAAGCACAAGAGAAGTCGTTCATGCCCGCGGACGCTTCTCACTAGCAACACGAAGATCATAAGGCAGCGACGTGGTGTCACGTGAGAAATACATCTCGACAGCTCGAGGTCTCACGGACAATCCATAGTAGCAACAAAATAAGTAAAACTGTAAAACCACAAATATAACAACCGTGATATGAAGGCTCAACAAGACTTAACCGTCTCACCTAAGGAATGAAACTCTATATGCTGGAAACTCTAAGGACTAGAAAATGAAAATTTGTAGAAACAAACTCATCGAAAGTTAATCCTTAGTTGTTATTTTTAGAGAAGCAAATGCGAGACCAATAGGCATGCATCATAATGAACTCCACAATCAAACAAGGAACGCTTCATCCACGATGATACTTGTCCAAAGCTGCATAAGCTTCATTCATGTTAAATGTTTGGAAATGATAACTTTAATTATTCTATCTCTAATTCAGCCAATATTACAATACAAAAGATTATTCATAGCAGCATATTCATATTTTTCCAACTAGACTTTATTACTATGTCACAACTCAGTGAATAAGTATGCTTAGTCCACAACTGCGAGCGATGGTGATTCGAATCAAAAGACACCCGGAATACACGACACGTACCCTATACTGGAAGTCACGTAGGTGCACTCCACGGACATTGTACGCAGCAACGTTCCCAAGTCCCGCCGAAGTTCCATCGTTCGATTGTCTAGGACAGTATTCCCACTCACGGTGCACCTTTCTGCTGTCAAGATGTCGTGGGTGAGTTTCCGTCTACTGCGCTGTGGCCGAAAGCCTGATGCGATTGAAAAAGTATCAACGACAGCTTCCCAAGATACATCGGTTTCCTGGACCCCATATATCCAGTGTGACTTCGGTACAGTTAAAACTTTCTCAGTAGGGTATATGGATTGGTACTTAACCGACACAGGCAGCGCTACACATCCTACCCCGCTGCCCGGGCTCATATTCAGTTCATAAACCATTCTCTAAAATAACCAATCCCAGGTGACAATATTGCTATCTCACGAGTGGATTCCAACCACTTGACTTCTACTGGATTCCCTACAACATTAGCATGGTAATTCTACGTGTTGAGCTATAAACATACTCATATACTCCATGGGGTTGTGGGTCATCCATTTGGAGTCTTCAAACACAATAGACCTAATGCACAATAAATATACTAGTCAACATAGTGATAAAAGCAAAACTTTTAGAAACGACTTAAATGAAAACCGGGGCTTGCCTTGGATTGTGACTAAATAAATGTCAACTAGTTAGTGGCTTGGTATTCCTCCAGAGGACCCATCATGGCAGCTCCAAGTTGGCACTCCTCGCCCCCGAGTTGAACTCCTCGTCGAGCCGCATCGTGATCACTTTTTGATATGAGTAAGTACATAAGAAAATGAACCATGCAATGTATTAAGTGAAGATGCTTATAACTCAAAAATGAGTAAATTAGATGGGAGTAGAAGGTTTGCTGCTAGATGTACAGTAACATGGAAGAATTTGGGTGAAACATAGGAGATTTGAATAAGAAGGGAAATAGGCATGGCTTTTGGACTTAGTGACATGATCTTCAAATTACTTATGTTATATAGGTTCACAGGTGCTATAAATTTCATAGAGGCTTCATGTGGTCCTAGGTGAAGTGCTAGAAAAATATCAGGTTTTTCTAAAAAGGAATAAGCTCACAAAAAATTCTTCTATGGCCTATCAATTGAAAGACATAAGAACAGAAGAATTCCAAAGAAAACAACCTCCAATGGTCCTGAGATTTTTACATGAACTTACAGAGGACACGGGTGAGGTGATAGCAAAAGTTCAGGTCTGGTCATGAAAGTAGGTGGCCACAAAAATTCCTTTTCGCTTTATGCTTCTTAACCTTTTCATGACTGTTCTGGAGCTTTAACATAGAAATCAGAGGATGATCTATTTAGTGTTGGTCATATAGAGTCTAAAAGAATTGGTTTCATAATTTTCTAATCATTCTACCAGGAGATATAAATTTTACATGTTAGAAGCCTTTTCTGAAATTGTTTCTGTTGTATTTTGGTAATTTTCTAGACATAGAGCAAAATAACATTATTTGATATTTTTAGAAAAGTCCAATGATGCTTAAACTTTTACTGGAAGTCATTTGAAATGTAAGAAACAACTTGGCTAAGTTTGATATTTTTCCAATAAATATTACTCCTGGAATTAATTTCCAAAGATTTAGAGAAGAGGAAGTAATCAGAAAATTACAGGGCTTTTCATACCAATTATTTTGAACCGTTGCAAAATATTGGATCAAAGAAACCTAACGAAATTTATTTGGGGATTTTTTTGAATTTCCTAACGGCCTCTATGATTTTTGAAAGTTTTAACATAATCTGGAAATATTTTCTTAGTGGAATTCATTTGAAAAAGATTGGGCCAATGGCATTGCAGCAACAAGGAGGCCCACGGAATAAAGGCGCATAGCCACACGAGATCAGGGTAGTGCAACAGATCCCTGGCGGCACTCAAGAGGGCTGACCAGCGGCCGCCCCTGCACAGATCGTCTTCAACAGAGCGCCCACCGGTTCGGGCGGCGGCTGCCGGCGGCACACCCACCAGAGGAAGCTCCTGGCGATAATCTCCGATGAGGTTGGCCTCCATGGCATTATTTGGCATGGGAAACTTGATGGTGGTCTCAGATTCGGCCGGCGAAGACCGGAGAACAGCCAACGACAGCATCGGCCGGTTCTAGGGTTTCGTTCATGTCAGTGCTCACCTACGATGCTCTATTTTGCGTGGTATTTTCACCAAAAGTTTCCTACGGACCTATATATAAAGTAGGAGGCTGCCAAAGGCGATGCAAATCCTTGGAATGATGCTGACCACGGTGAACCGACGGCTTGGAATCGGTGGCTAGGAAAAATGCATTTGCAGCATAATTACTTGATGGTTTTTGATGATTCTTCTTCGAGTGGATGCACACGGTCGTGTAGGAGGTGAACTCTCACAGGGTTGAGTGGTGATTACACGTATAATCTGAATTGAAGACAAGACCTAGTACTCCGCCTAAGAAAAATCCGAGAGGAAAAAGAGAAATACGGTGGAGATAGGGGGATGACATGCCGTGAAACTTGGCAGGCGAAAACTAGAGATCATAGCGCACCTTTCGTTTTAAGAAGGTGGAGGAGAATATGCCTGCAGTGTCAGCGCGAGGGTCGAGCAGAGGGCGGCTATCATGAACAGAGAATATGGCGGCCACAAAATCGTCGATTTCTTAGTCGGCAGAACCTAAGCTGACCAGGGCGTGGATCAGAGATATGCGCAATACCCTAAGGAGTAATCCAGCAGAAGAAAAACACATAAACGCACAGTTTTTTCTTGGATTCTTGCCGGCGCAGAATGTTATCAATGAAGAACGGAGGATTGGTGCGCACGGGACTGATGAAAACTCTGTCAGAGGGGCTCGAGCTGGCCAATAAACTTATCAGAGGTATGCACCATATCAAGGAGAAGGCCATAGCATGAAAAGAAATGAGGAATCCACGATTAGCTACTCGGATTTCATCTACGCAGAAGAGGATTGAAAGCGGCCGCAGCTTCTTGCGCCAGGGAAGGAAGAACAGAGCTGCTGTGCAGCTTGCCTCGGCAGGGAGATGAGAAGGAGGAGAGGATAATCAGGGGCGGTCAGGATATTTGATGGAGTCGGTTGTATGTGGAAGCTGGAGGTGTCAATCAAGAGAGCACGGTGGTGCCAGGAGACAAGAAGCAAAACAGAGCACACAAGCATGAGGCTAACTTGTGGGCCCCACAAGCTCCAACTCAAATCTTCTATGTTGAATTAAAATGCATTTCAAATTGGCTCTTAAAATTTTGAGAATTTGCAACTAGGGTAATTCATCTATGGGAAATTCAAATGTGAAATCAGATTCGGCATTTGACAAAGTTGACAGTGGAATTTTAACGCTCTCATTTGAATTGATTCCAGTAACTAACCATTGAAGTTCAAAAATTTCCAAACTTGGCAGGTTGGGTACTTGAACAATGAGCACCACATTAGCGAACTCAAATTTGGAATTTGACCAGTTTGAAAAGAACAATTATGTTGAATTTGAAACTTCCCTATTTGAGTTCATTTTAAATACTACATAGGAGCACTATTTTTCTAGTTCAAAGCTCTCCTAATTTATTTGATTCTTGAGCTGAAAACTACACTAAGGTTTTCTAGATATTTTGCATTTGCCTTTTATTCAAATTAGAAACTTGCATTTGTATTTGGTATTGTGTTTTGAATTATATTTGGAATTCCTTTCAATAACTATTTGCTTGTGTCCCATACAGTCACAATTCCTCTTGTCAAAGTGTAGTTTTGAGAAGTCCTATGTTTAACCTCATTTATTAGTTAAGCTAGTTCATGTGAATTTGAATCCTATTAAAAAAATTTAAGTCCACATTTTTGCATTCATGTTCTTTTCAAAAGCGGGCTTTTACATTTCATGCCTTCAATGTGATGGCATAGACATTATTGCTCAAACTGACAAAAATAATGGTATGGGTTCTCACAATCTATTTTTAAGAAGGATTGTTCCGAAACAATGGCCATTAAGGCAAAGCGGAGTTCATATCTGGTTAAGCAAATGGGATCAACCGATGGCAGTGACTCACAGAACTCACCCATTGGACCAGAAAATGATCGAACGGTGGGTTGATGCATGGTGTGGATGGTAATGGAGAAAGAAACAAGAGGAAAACTAAAATAGATATGATGGTGAACATGGCTCGAAGGTCAACATCAACCGTTCTGCAGCAGCAGTGCCAAAAACGATTGTTGATTGCTGGTACATAACAGATGAAAATCCGCAAGTGCACGAATAACATTGTAGCACTTCACCTCAAGAGTATTCCCAAGGATATCGAATCACAAGGAATGTGTGTGCTAATCTTAGCTTGTTCCTCCAAGAACACTAAGCTTGGTTGTAGGCAAAGGGTAAAGAGGATTTCCTAAAGCTAAATCCCCACCTCAAAGCAAATTATTTAATACCTTTTGTATTGGGCACGAGCTTACCCTAATCTGCCACGTGACTCCTGCCAAGAGCCTACATTGTAGCTGTCGGTACCCTGCGTACCGGATACCCTATAATATCGCAAGAAGTGCAAGAGAATTCAACTCGTCAAAGTTGAAGGCCTCTTCAGGCCCCACATGTCATATTACATCGGACCCGCAACCCACATATGGGTAACTCTGGGGATTGACACGTGTAATGTAAATCCAGAGCCAAACTCCCAACACAGGAAAGCTCTGCGATCCACACGTGTATAATGATCCCGGACCTACCCCCCAGCAGAGGGAAGCTCCAGTGCTGACATGTGTATAGCGGTTCCGGAGCTTCCACCCCACAAAGGGAAGCTCTGAAGCTGCCACGAGTGGAGCCTTCGGACCTTCACCAACGAATACATTGGCGGATCTCCTTCAGCACGGACATTCAAGGGACAGTTAAAGCGGCAATTACAAGACTTGATTATGTGTCGTTAATGCTACATTAACGACACACAATTAGAGCACTATTAATAGAGGTAACACAACCATTAAGGCACGTTATCACACTATTAACCATGCTTAATACTCATAGACAGTGTATTAGGCTATTAAATATGCCAGGGCCACATGTCGGGTCAGTCCTTGGACTATAAAAGGACCGAGCCGCACGATACAGGACAACTCCAAGCTAGGCCAGAGACTACGCTTTCTAGCGATTCACAATACAACAACACACACACACAACCCCATGAAGTAGGGTATACGCTCAGGCGGCCCAAACCATGTAAATCTCTCGTGTCACCATCTTGCTCTTGATCTCTGCGTGCCCCAACCAAAACAAGAACCTTCGCGGGCTACACTTTAGTAGTACCGGGGGAAATGTCGTTGCTACACTTCGCCATTTGGTGAATTCCGCCACAGGATCTTCCAACGGCAATCGAGCTGAACAACCTGCTGGTGGCAATCCCCCCAATGTGCAGCGGCCAGCAGGTGCCATTGTTCCAGCATGCACTATGGCACCACAACTGCCTTCTGTTCCAGCAAACAATGCTGGACGACAAGATGGGGCATCTGCATCGATCACTGCATCGACGAACAACAACCCTGAGCACACACTCATTGCTGCGCGAGCTCTTCTACAACATCCACCACCTCCAGGGGCACCTCAGGGTGCTATGGAACAGTGGAGAGCTGACATCTAGTTGCAGCTGCAGTCGCTGGCATCAACAATCAAGGTCCTCCCCCTTCGGGGCGAGCACCATCACAAAGACAGACCTTGTCTGGCCGACTTGGTTCACAAGTCTCGCAGCAGAGGAGACATGCTGCATCCCAGCAGGTGACTTCTCTACCTCCCGGTGCACGACGCACGCGCACCATCACCAGGATTCCGACTCATGACCTACGGTTGGAACTTGATCGCCGTTATTGGCAGCAGGATGGTCGCGTCCATATCGAGCATGCTCGTGAGAGGCGAGAGGCTCGGGACAACCCTGCGCCTCAGGGAGTAGGAGGAGGCTGTTCAGCCCTGGCCATGCATTTACGCATGGTCAGATGGCCACAGAAGTTCCGGCCTCACTTGCCGGAAAAATTCGACGGGACTGTCAACCCCGCTGAGTTCCTTCAAATCTTCTCCACTGCTATACTGGCAGCAGGGGGTGATGAGGCTGTGATGGGCAATTATTTCCCAGTGGCTCTGACTGGGACTCCAAGGTCCTGGTTCATGAGTCTTCCACCCGACTCCATTAGTAGTTGGGCGGAGCTATGCCAACAATTCATTGCTAAGTTCGGGAGTTCTTACACCCGGCCTGGCACTGAATTTGATCTATTTGGTGTAAAGCAACGATCGGGGGAATCGCTACGATCCTTCATCCAACAGTTTTCTCAAGTACGGAATACTATTCCTTCAATCTCGAGCTCTTCTATCATCGTTGCATTCAGATAGGGTGTTCGAGATACAAAGATGTCGGAGAAGCTGGCCATCAAAGAAGTCACCAGCATCATGGAACTCTTCAACCTAGCATACAAATGTGCTAGAGCTGCAGAGGGCCTTGAAATGCACTCCAAGCCAGCTCCGGAGGCCAATAAGAAGTCCTCCGAAACTGAAGCCACTACCTTCGGTAATGGCAAAAAAAAAAGAAGCCCAACGGTAAGAAGAAGCCGTCGGCCGGCGCAACAACCGCTGCAGCTGCTGCAGCTCTGGGTGGCCAGGGGCCACACCCCGAGAAACAACCTCGTCCTTCATCAGAAGATGGCAACAGTTCCAAAGCGTGGTGTCTAATCCACAAGACGGACAGACACAACCTGGAAGAATGCCGGGAGGTCCAGAATCTTGCCGAGCGCTATAACAAGCGCCGGGAAGAAGCTCCTTTCCATCATCGGGAAGGAAAACAAAATGTCGACGAAGCTCCGGCTGAAGAGGAGCTAGGTTTCCAAGACCCCAAGAAGGTCCTGAAAGCTGTCTACCACATTGTTGACAACGATTCTGACATCTCTGACAATGAGTGCCGAAAGACCCTAAACACCATCTATGGTGGTTCTTGGGACATCACCTCTCGCTGCATCCTTAAGACAATGCGCTGTGACATGGCTGTGGCAGCTCCCACTTCTAAGGCAGAGCCTCATAAGAAGTGGATGGACACTCCCATAATTTTTTATGCTTTGGACTGCCCCCAAAACATGATCGGAGCTGGCCAACTCCCGTTGATGGTGTCACCCACCATTAACTATATTCGACTCCACCATATAATGGTAGACGGAGGTTCTGGGTTGAACCTCATAAGCTTCGAAGCTTTTGTTAAGCTTCAGCTCCGGTCTTCGGACATTCGCCCATCTCGACCTTTCTCTAGGGTAGGTCCGAGGACCATTAATCCTCTTGGTTCTATCACACTCCCAGTGACATTCGGGACTCAGGAGAACTACAAAACAGAGAAGTTGGTCTCCGACGTCGCGCAGATCAGTCTGCCGTTCAACGCCATTTTGGGCAGGACAGCCTTGTACAAGTTCATGGTCGCCGCTCATTATGGTTACTTAGTGTTGAAGATGCCAACACCCGCGGGCATTCTCTGGATCCGCAGAGATCACACTAGAGGAGTCACTACTTTAGAAGAACTCTATGCGCTTACCACAGCGCAAGAGGAAGCATCCGGTAAGGAGCCAACTCTGAACCCTTCGAGCGTTCGTCATAAAGGCTCTACCTCTGCACCCCGTGTGCAATCAAGCGGCGACACGGAAGTTCCCGTCAAAGTCGTCAAAATTGGTTTCGATGCTGCTTAGACTACCAGTATATCTGGAGGTCTGAACAACAAATAGGAACTCACGATCATCACTTTCCTCTGGGCTAATGTCGGCGTGTTTGCCTGGCAACCGTCACAAATGTCCGGGATCCCTTGGGAGGTGATTGAGCACAATCTAAAGATTTACGCTGACGCACGACCTGTACACCAGAAGCCTCAGAAGCAATCAATCGAGCGACAAACTTCATCCGACAGGAAATCAAGAAGTTGCTAGAAGCTGGATTCATCTGGGAAGTCTTCCATCCAAAATGGCTGGCAAACCTAGTTGTTTTACCCAAGGCCGGCGAGAAGCTTCGAATGTGGCTACACCACCTTAAATAAGGCATGTCCAAAGGATCCATTTCCACTACCTAGAATAGATTAGATAGTGGACTCCACCTCCTGGTGTGAGCTATTGTGTTTCTTAGATGCATACTCTGGATATCATCAAATCCAAATGTCTAAGGAAGATGAAGAGCATACTACCTTCATAACAGTAGATGGATTGTACTGTTACATGACCATGCCATTTGGTCTTAAAAATGCTGCTTCAACATTTGTGCAAGCTATGTATAAAACATTTGGAGAGCTAATTAGAGACTTGGTGGAGGTGTACATCGATGACATCGTCGTGAAGATAAAAAACAAGGAGTCACTCCTTGATAATTTACAAGCTATCTTCGACAAGCTGCGCACCACGCGCACCAAGCTGAACCCGGATAAGTGTGTCTTCGGGGTTAGCTCCGGGAAGCTTCTAGGTTTCTTGGTGAGTCACCGAGGAATTGAAGCAAATCCGGCAAAGATCAAGGCCATAGAAGATATGTGGCCCCAGCCCGCATCAAGGATGTCCAGAAGTTTATTGGATGTCTAGCTGCGCTCAGCCGGTTTATCTCAAGACTGGTAGAACGAGCGCTACCCTTCTTCAAACTCTTGAGGAAGTCTGGACCATTCCATTGGTCTGAATAAGCAGAAAAGGCATTTCAACAGCTAAAAAAGCTCCTCATTACACTACAGATATTGGTAGCTCCAAATCCTGGTGAACCTTTACTGCTTTACATATCGGCAACCACCGAAGTTGTCAGTATGGTCCTGGTTGCGGAAAGACCGGAGCCACATCCAGTCCAAGAACCCAGACCCCTCCAGGAGGGTCCGAAGTTAAATGAAGGCATGTCTGGGTCCCAGCCCCCAGACACGGAACCTCAAGACAAAATGCTAGGAGATCAACCTCGTTCACCTGAGGGGGTTCACCTGGTCGACCAGGATGATCTGGACCCTTCTAGCAAGGTCCGGGTCGAACAAGAAGGAGTTTTGGACCCCTCCGGGAGGGTCCAAGAAGCGCAGCATGATGGATCGGACCCCTCCAGGAGGATCTGGGTCAATGGAGAAGAAGCTTCGGGTCCTTCCGAAAGGGTCCGAATCGTCCGACGCCCAGTGTACTTCATTAGCGAAGTGCTCCACGATGCCAAGACAAGATACATTGAGGTGCATAAGCTGCTTTACGCAATTCTTATTGCCTCAAGGAAGCTTCGTCACTACTTCCAAGCCCACAAAATATCAGTGGTAACTTCTTTTCCACTGCGTGCTATTTTGCATAACCCTAACTCTACTGGGAACATTGCAAAGTGGGCATCAAAACTGGCCGAATTTGATCTAGAATTTGTGTCACGACAAGCAATCAAAAGTCATGCTTTGGCTGACTTCATGGCGAAATGGACTCCCTCTCCATCAAACCCTGGAGTCCACAGTGAATAGAAACCAGAACCCAAGGTTCTGGTATTCACCAAGCCTCATTGGACTCTCTACTTCGATGGCTCCGTGCAGAAGCAGAGGGCCAGAGATGGAATCCTTCTCCTTGCCCCGACTGAGGAGAAGGTCAAGTACATGGTTCACCTTGATTTCAAGGTGACCAACAACATGGCGGAGTATGAAGCTCTCATTGACGGACTCAAGGTGGCACTATCTTATGGTCTCAAACAGCTGTTGGTGAAGGGAGATTCACAACTCATCATCAAACAAGTCAAAGGTGAATGCTCCTATAATAATCCTCAACTAGCTGCATATCTCCTTGAAGTCCAGAGGCTCCAGAAGGACTTCGAAGTCCCGGATCTCCACCATGTTCAGTGTCTTCACAACGCTGAAGCTGATGAACTCTCGACGAAAGCCTCAACTGGAGCTCCGGCTCCTGACGGAATCTTTGTCCGGAGGTTGTCAAGATCAACAACTCAGCCTGCCGAACTGAGCGAAGGGGGCGAAACCAGCACCATGAAGCTGGGAGTCCCGATGGCCCTGTTACCATGGCATCCACCAAGGGTCATAGATGCTGTTGGAAGCTCCAAGCAACCCAGCACGCAAGACTCAGAAGCTCATGTAAGCTCCGACACATGGATCTCGGAGATCCAGAGCTACTTGAAAGATAATATCCTTCCTGAAGACAATGTATCTGTTGACCGGATTGTCAGATTGGCTAAAAGATACACGTTGGTAGAAGGGGATCTCTACCGGCGCAGTGCTAATGGCATCCTAATGCGGAGCATTGCAAGAGAAGAAGGTTGTGAGTTCCTTGCGGAAATATATGGAGGTGAGTGTGGGAACCATGCTTCTTCTCGCACGCTGGTCGGTAAAGCCTTCCGGCATGGCTTTTACTAGCCTACATCACTCCAGGATGTGGTTGAGCTAGTGAAAAAATGTGAAGCGTGCCAGTTCCATGCAAAACATATTCACACACCGGCTCAGTCACTACAAATGATACCTCCTACATGGCCATTCGCTGTGTGGGGTATGGACATCTTGGGACCTTTCCCAAAAGCCGTCGGAGGTTACAGATTCCTGTATGTCGCCATCGACAAGTTCATCAAGTGGCCGGAAGCAACTCAAGTTGTGACAATCAACAAGCAATCAACAATCAAGTTCTAGAAGTCCATTATATGCTGATTTGGAGTTCCAAACAAAGTCATAACTAACAATGGAACCCAATTCACAAGTGTTGCATTTCAAGAATATTGCAAAGACCTCGACATTCAACTCAGCTACGGCTCAGTAGCTCACCCAGCAAGTAATGGCCAAGCCGAGAGAGCAACTGCATAAATCTTAAAAGGACTCAAGACGCGCACATATGAGCGCCTGAAGAATCATGGAGCCAACTGGATTGAAGAGCTTCCATCCACGTCGTGGGCGAATAGGAAAACACCTAACCGGTCAACTAGAGAAACACCCTTCTTTTTGGTGTACGGAGCTGAAGCAGTCCTTCCTCCAGAGATCACCTTGGGGTCCCTTCGGGTCCGGACCTTCGACGAAGCCATGCAGGACTAGCTCCGGCATGAAGACCTTGACATCGTCAACGAGGGAAGGTGCCAAGCAGCTGTTCAGAATGCACATTATCGCCAAACACTCCGATGCTATCATCAAAGGCATGTGCGCAACCAACAACTCGAGGAAGGCAATCTGGTGCTTCGGAAGATACTAAGTCGTGAAGAAATGAATAAACTTTCCCCCAGTTGGGAAGGTCCATTTCGAGTGATCAAAGTATCCCGACCCGGATGCATTCGCTTGGCGACTAAGGATGGGACTCCGCTTCCCAATCCTTGGAACATCGAGCACCTCCGTAAGTTTTATGCTTAGAATCACGGAGGTGATTCTGTAATTACACACGTTGTATGTTATAGAGTCACTAAACACACATGGGTAGGTCCTCTGGGAGAACATCCGGACCCCTCTGGGAGGGTCCAGGAAGTTCAAGTACACTTCATACAGTCACTGCACTAAAAGTGTAACTACCTACCCTGGGTTAGTACAAGATGTATAGCGCACTTAGCTTGGTCCCGCACCCTAAGTGTGTCCTTGTCTCCCCTGTAATTTAGACCTATAATGAAAGATATTGTTGTGTAAAAACAGACTCCACGTGCATTTATTTTTTGTACAAGGCTCGATCTATCAAATTATTGTTTTTAACCTTCTTGTCTATAATGAAGTTGTGCAATTCTTTTTTAGTTTTTACCCAAGTTATTCATATGCGTTGCAAGTTATATTATTGATCTCTTTGGGTCTTAACATACTGTATAGTCTACTTGCCTAAACGCTAAGCCAACATAGGTCCAAAGTGCGCTATCGACTTAGCCTGGTCCTGCATCCTATGTACGCCACTCTACCTACACTCTGGCAGACCTCAGTAGGGTGAGTACTAAAAAAGCATATGGGTCTGGAAGGGTTACATCAATATACTTGTCACCATATTGAATTACTTCCGAATAAAAACTCAAGTAAGAACAATAAGTCACAAAGGATGTATAGACAAGAGGACGAATTTTAATTTTTTCCTTGTATTTAATGTGCAGGAAAAACATAAATTCATAGCGATAGTGGACGATGCCGGAGCTACTAAGCTCCAACATCCCTCGAGGGGACCCACTGTTGATATTTAATATGTTGATAGTGGGTAATGTCGGAGTTAAAAAGCTCCGACAACCCCTAGGGAGCCTACCTTCAACTATTCGTGCGGCAACATCAGGAGCTACCAAGCTCCGATAAATCCTGGTGGTCCCCCATCAATGTTTTATACGTTGATAGTGGGTACCGTCGGAGCTACCAAGCTCCGCCAATCCCAGGGGGCCTACCGTCGACGCATCAGAAATGAAGACTTCGGACCTAAAATCTACAAGTGAGAAGCGTTCAAGTCATCAATATACTGTAGAATCCTTTGGTACATGTACACACTTCAGTTGTACACATATACCAGGGGGCCAACAAGACAGAGCACATTATATTGAAGACAAAAAAAAATGAGGTTCATGGAAGCAAAGTGAATTTCATTTAATTAAGGCACTGGATTACAAAATTAGGATTACAGCAGGAGGCAAAAGGAAGAAGTCCTAGCTACTGGAGGATCTAAGTCCTGCGGAAGAATGTGGCGACCTTCTTGGCAACTTCCTGGACACTGGACTTGGCAGTGTCCTCCTCTTCTGCAACGGGACCTTGGAACACCGGGTCCAAGGAGAATTGGGGGTCTCGACTCACATAGCACGTCAGCACATATTCTGCGACGTTTGTGGCTAAAGACTTCCCCTCTGTCTCCAACTGGTCCGCAATGACATCGCCCATCACATCGAGTTTGCCGCCAGCAGCTTTCAGGACCACAAGTGCCCGGTCCAAGTCAGCCTCTGGATTGTCCGGACGTACAGGATTGAAGCCTAGTGGCGTCAGCGCGTCGTTGGCTCGTCCCAATAAGTCCCATACTTGGATGGACTCAATTTCTTTCAAGCTCCACAGCTCCTCTAGTGACTTTCGGGAGGCCGCAAGCTCCGAACACTCCCGAGCGAGACGCTCGACCAATTTAGCATGCTGCTGCATATTCTCAGCAACTCGCTTCTCACGATCGGTCAACTCCGTCTCCCGGTGGTGGATGCGGTTCCATCTTTCCGCCAAGTCCTTCTCCCTGCCTCTCACCTTCCCTCCCCTAGTGGCAGCGTCAACTTCTCTTTTCTAGAGCTCCTGCCCCAATTTCCAGTACTTCTCCTTTTCCTCTTTGCTCCATAGATCCAACTTTTTGCTGTGATCTGCCAAATTCTGTTCACCCAGGGTCCAATTCTGGGTGACCTCCCCCTCCCTCTTTACAACATCTTCCTGCTGCTCCAGGAGCGTTTCCTCCCTCACCTCAAGGTCTGCTCGGCGCTTCAGGAGAACCTTTTTCAATTCATTGAGGTTTTCGTGATGCTCATGAGCAGCATCATGCCTCTCCTTGTCTTCCTCAAGGATCTCCCTGGAGTTAGCGTCGAGCGCTCAGATGGCGGCTTCCTTCTACTCCAGCAGCTTGTCCCAATATTCCAATCGGACCTTCTCCCTCTTGATCCACTTCTGATCAGCCAGCCTTGTCTGTGCCAGCCTGGTCTCGAAGTGGAGTCTATTGCGCCATCACCTCAAGGTCTTGCGCTCCTCCTCCAGGGCTTTCCTCTCGTGATCGAAGGTGAGCTGGACTTGTTGGAGGCTGGAGCAGGCGTTGTCTATGGACAACGCTAGAGGGATAGGCTCCGGGCCTGCTGGGACCATTGTAGGATCTAGAGGATTTTCCATCACAAAAATTGGGTCCCACTCTACAAGGGTGGTCCCGTGAGCTCCTGCAGCACTAGGGCCGCTCTCCGAAAGCCCTTCAGTAGCAGTAGAGGAAGAACCCACTGGAGGGACTCCCACCTCCAGACTGGGAGACGAAGGCGCTGCTTCTAGGTCTTCAATTATCGGCTCCGAGGGTGGAGGAATTGTCGCCACCTCTTCAGATTGCTCCGGCTCTGGTCTAGACACCTCCGGGGCGGCAATCTCTGGGGCAGCAGCTGGAGCTTCATCCGGTGCCCCTACCACCTCTGGCTCCGACGCCGACGCGTCAGTCACCTCCAGTTCAGTGACCGGAGCTTCAAGCATCTCCGGCTCAGCCGCTGGAACTTCAACTACTTCTGGCACAAGTGTTGGAGCTTCAACTATCTGCGGCTCACTGGCCGAGGATTCAATTGCCTCTGGCTCAGCGGCTAGGGCTTCGATGACTTCTGGTTCAACGACCGGAGCTTCAAACATCTCCGGCTCCGGTACTGGAGCATCAGCCTCCGACACCGTTGTCAGAGGCACACATTCAACTTCTCCCCCGTGGTTCGGCGCTACCACGGGAGCTTCCGGCAAGGACTCTGAATCCAAGTCTACGACAACCGACATCGGAGCTGCCATGACTTCTGCCACCACTTGAGGAGGAGGCTTGTTGCTTGAAGCCGGAGCTTCAGCATGCACAGCACCGGTCGCTGCGACAGACGCCAAAGTTCTCGACCCTTTCTTCGACACCCTAGAAATAAAGGGATGAGAAGATCAGAGACACAGCAAAAACAAGACTAGCGTTTTAAGGTGAGCACTCGATGCTTACCTAGGGATGCTACAGCCCCAATCGCCTTGGAACCTCTTCTTCTGAGGTCCGGAGCCAGAGCCCACCAAGTCTGGTGAGACAACGACTTCGGACCGCAGCTGAGGACTACTTGCGGCAGCCGGAGTCCTCTCGGCCGGAGCTTCTCTTGGTCGAGAAGAACTCCTAGGCCTGGAGCTTTTAGCCGACACTGAGGCCGGGGTTGATTGCCTAGAGCTAGCACCTCTGGAAGACGCCTGCATTGGAGAAGGTGTAGTCACAGAAGACCTCCTCCGCCGAGTAGAAGGAGCTGTTGTAGAGGGAGTAGCCCTGACGGACCTCCCATCAGCATGTATCAGCTTCCTCTTCCGGCTAGAGTGTTCGGCTGGCTCCTTGCCCTTGCCCTTGCCTATGTCTTCAACCCTCTGGCTCGGAACGGAGGCAGGCCCTCCTTCAGAAGCTTCGGGGATTACCACCCTGAAGGTCGGACACCTTTCCACCTCACAAAGGTCATCAAGCATCGACATCTTCCTCCGGAGCTCTCTGCTGAACTGTGGCTCCATGTTCAGAGGAAGGAGAGCTATCGGCGGAACCAAGTCATCACCGTCGACATTTATCCCATGCTGGAATTTCTTGAGATGAAGCTTTAAAGCTTCGTCATCCAAGTTGGATTTCAGACCAGTTTCAATCCGGTCGTCATCCATCAGGCTATTGAGGGCCCAAGCGAGCTTCTCCCTCTTCCTCAGTGGAGCCCATCTGTTTACCAGGAAGTTGTAGAAGACAATCTGAGGGGTCACTCCACCCTCCACGCATTTGCAGATCCTGGTCAGGACGGGGTTGAAAGCAGCTAACGACACCGGAACTACACTCCAAGCGTCGGTGTCCATATTCGGGAGTCCTTGGGGCAGCTCCAACCTCTCGTGCTCCTCCACTGCAATGACGACCCAATCCTTCTTCCAGTCATCCCATTTGCCAGAAGGGAAAGACTTCAAGTACTTGAAGGGGTAGTTCTTGCGCTTTACAAAATAGTAGAAGCCAAGAAGCTCAGTCCCCTTGCCGTTGGTGTGGACGGTGAAGAAGGTACGAAACAACAAGATGCGGGGGGAACACCCACCCACATCTTGCAAAAGTGGACAAAGGTTGCCACTAGTGGAAGAGAATGGGGGGCAACATGATACAGTTGGAGACCGTAAAAGTCTAGCAGCATTAAAAGAAAGGTTGAAAAAGGTCAGATCAATTCCACCATAGCATATGCAGAGAAGTAAACCATGTCGTCATTACGCTCCTTCTTGAATGGGAGCTCGCTGGCACGGATCAAGTGGCTGAAGGAGTCACTGGACCACCCCATATATGTCCAGACCTTCATCAAATCGTCCTTGCTCTTGAGGCGGCTCTTGGGAAGACCCAACTTTATCGCGGCAAAGTGGAGCGAAGGAAGAGAAAGCTAGGCGAAGTTTGGGAGGCTCTAAGTGCAAGTTTGATCGAAAGCGTAAAGAGCCTTCAAACCAAGCATACTTTCTTTCTTAAGTAAGCCTCCGCGACGCTTGGATGGAAACCACAACAAAAGTGGGGTCACATTTCAAAAAATCTACCCCATCAATGACAAATGGGTTCGAGGCTACCCCGATGAAGAGATCGAGGTTATTACCCCAGGCGAATTGTTGTCATGATGGGCGGTGAGAGACCCAAAGACGGCACCCTGACAAGGCACTCGGAATCGGTAAGGTTTTCGTATTGGGAACTGGTGACCTTCAATTGTGTGAGATCCTCACTCAAATATCTCATCTGCCGCATTCATAACAAGCCATGCGTCGTTGGTCTAATCCCGGACCATCGCCCCAACAGCACATCAGAAGACTTTTGAAGTCGAAGCGCAGGAATCAAGGATGGCCCCACCTTTGGTAGAATAGTTTAACCCAAAGGGTTTCTCCCAAAGGTGGGCCCAGGGGCCACTGTCGGTACCCTGCGTACCGGGTACCCTATAATACCGCAAGAAGTGAAAGAGAATTCTACTCGTCAAAGTTGAAGGCCTCTTCAGTCCCCACATGTCATATTACACCGGACCCGCAACCCACATATGGGTAACTCTGGGGATTGACACGTGAAATGTAAATTCGGAGCCAAACTCCCAACACAGGGAAGCTACGCGATCCACACGTCTATAATGATCCCGGACCTACCCCCCGACAGAGGGAAGCTCCGGTGCTGACACGTGTATAGCGATTCCGGAGCATCCTCCCCGCAAAGGGAAGCTCCGAAGCTGCCACGAGTGGAGCCTCCGGACCTTCACCAACGAATACGTTGGCGGATCTCCTTCAGCACGGACATTCAATGGACAATTAAAGCGACAGTTACAAGACTTGATTACGTGTCGTTAATGCTGTATTAACGACACACGATCAGAGAACTGTTAATAGAGGTAACGCAACCATTAAGGCATGTTATCACACTACTAACCATGCTTAATACTCATACACAGTGTATTAGGCTATTAAATACGCCAGGGCCACATGTCGGGCCAGGCGAAGGATGTAACGGTCAGTCTTTGGACTAAAAAAGGACTGAGTCGCATGATACAGGACAACTCCAAGCTAGGCCAGAGATTCACAATACAACAACACACACACACACCCCCGTGGAGTAGGGTATGACGCTCAGGCGGCCTAAACCACGTAAATCTCTCGTGTCACCATCTTGCTCTTGATCTCTGCGTGCCCCAACCAAAACAAGAACCTCTGCGGGCTACACTTTAGTAGTACCTAGGGAAGTGTCGTTGCTACACTTCGACAGTAGCCGAACGTAGGATTACAATAGACAGATAGGCTGTTACCTACTTATTCAACTCATGAATTATGAGATAATCAACGGTAACTTCTAGACTAGACACCACATCTACACTATCGATTTCTTCCCTAATACATATATATGATGATCAAGACTAGGGACCATACTTACATGGAGTGATGAACAAACAACTAAACTAATGAAAGTAACTTGATTGAATCAAAGAATCAAACTCAACTAGAAATCACGAACACTTACTTGAATAGACAGAACCCGTCGAGGTACAAGGGTGGAAAGAGTTCGATAAGCCGAAACCTATCTTTATGTGGAGGAATCCCAACAAGCCAAAGCCTCATCCTCCTCTTCCTCCATCTCCCTATCCTTTAAGTACATGGGCAGCGCTACACCTTTGGATTGGAGTACTAAACTCAAGCTTGTGGTGTGTGGAGTGGAGTGAGTCTCCCCCTCTATTTATACTACTACAAGGGTCAGTTTGCGCTAGAATCTTTGTAGGAAGCAGTTGCACCGTGATCAGGGAACCACAAGGAGTCAACACATAGAAGCATGTGCAAAACACCGCAAAGTCCAGAATGGCTGAGCTAGTGGTTTGGCTGGTCATTTTTCCCATTCTTAGGGTGAGTGACTGTCTCGTGGGCGTTCAGTCTGTGTACGTGCACAAGGGGTGCAATTTAGTTGATTTATTCCCTTCGAGTGAGGCCATGGATCCTTGTTCTTGCACCTGATTAGTCGGAAGATGTGTTTTCTGGATTGATCCTTGCATATTCCTTCAATTTTTAGTACAAATGACCTGCATACACAATTACACCAACACTTGTAGAAATCGTTAGTAAATTACTCCGACTAGTATGTTGGTTATCCAATTCATGTCTTTTTTATAGGGAATTGACGGTCAGATCCAGTACTTAAGGACCATCAATTGAAGCCACATCATGAAGCAGAACATGATGGAGAAAAGTCACGCGTGTCTGACTTTAAAAACTGATGAGACCTAGCCAAACTTCAATTGGTATTTATCTTATATTTAATTTTATCTTGCATATTTGATTTTAAAAAAGAAAAGAATTTGCAAAGACATATTTGAGTTTTTTCTTTTGCATAGTGAAACTTTTAAAAAGGAAAATAGAAAAAAGTTTTATTAGAGAAATATTTTTCTAACAGAATTTTGGGCCAAGTCAATAGCTGGCCAGATGGGCCGGGCTAAACGGGTTGGCCCGAGGCATGGCAAAATGGCCCAGCACGAGCATAGCTCGACACTTTGTACAGCGGGCTCTGACTGCCCCGTAACCCGGCTCGAGGTGTGCTTGAGTCTGGATGGAAGCCCACCGGGCCGGCTTGGCATGACCCATTTAACGGATGGTCTGGTCAGCCCGATCCTTGACCCGCATAGCCCGTTGGGGGTGGCACGGCACAACCCAACCCGCCAAGACCTAGATATGGATAAGTTATAAAAGGGTGTGCTCCTCAACCCAAACCCTAATCCGCGAGCAAAACCTCTTAGTCTCACGCTGCATTTTGGCACCTCTACGTTCGCATCCGCCCGACCACCTTCCTCCTCCACACGCCATTGCTCCATGTTTTTCGCAATTTGCCAGCAAAGTTCCTCAAGTTCTCCTCCTTGTTGACAGCCATCCCCTCTCTTCCACCTCTGTCTTCAATCTATTCAAGTGTCGCAGTGACTTCTTCGGCTCCATGTCTTTCGAGGCTCTGACTGCGCCACCTGATCTGCCGCTCGCTGCTACAATAAGCCTCATCGCAGGTGGCTCCAAACCTATTATCGCACGCGGTTTTTAAAACCGCCTGAAATGAAGAGCCTGTGATAATCCGCAATTTCACAGGCGGAGAAGTGAAACCGCCTGTGAAAACACATTATCACAGGCGGTTCTTTAATTAGGCTAGCTGCCTGTTAAGATATGTTATCACATGCGGGTCGTGCAGCATATATAACCACCTGTGATAATTGTGTTATCACAGGCAGATCTTGACCTACGTCAAGCCGCCTGTGAAGACAGTTTATCGCAACCAGTTTGTACCATAACAGTAATTGCCTGTTATAATTAGGTTATCACAGATGGTTCTTTACCTATATCTAGCCGCCTGTGATATTTGTTTTTCACAGGAAGGTCTAGTTGTTGGTAAATAACCGCCTTGGATAAGGTATAACCTATGCAGTACTACCTGCTGTTATTTCTAATTTCCAGGTCAATTCAATATAATCACAGAAGTCAATAATATCATCACAGAAGTGAACAATATCATCACAGAAGTCATCTCACAGAAGTGAATTTCACAATAACAATATACATATGTACAAGTTACACATACAATTCATCTCATAGTTTACAAGTTTTCACTAAAAAACTGTTTCTATTAGCATAGTCGCAAAGTTCTAGTACATCAGCTATTGCACCATTCTCATCAAAGGACTCCCCTCTTTTGTGCAAAATTTCGCGACGCACGAATTGACACAGTACAACAGCAATCTTGTCGGCTCCTCCACCAGGAATACTTCTACAAACCGGTCATTCTTCATTCACATTCTTCGTGTGCTGCAATGAAACACATAACAAGGTTTAGAATTGAATGTGGCCGAGAGGGGGGGGGTGGTGAATAGGCCTTTTTGCAAATTGTCGGATCCTGCAACACTTAACAACTAGTTCAATACCAGAGATATCGGACTAGTCCGGTTAAGTGCGGACTAGTCCGGTGTTCACGGACTAAGTGGATTGAGCTTGATCGATTAGATTGATTCTTTTATGTATGCATCGGAAATATAGAATCAAATAAAGGTTTCAATGTTATAAGCTAGATTATATCACAATTAAATCTTATGTTTAACAATCCAATGTGAGATAAGCAATGATTATGATACCCTAGGTTATATTGATGAATTAGAACGATGAAGACCAAAAACACAAGACCCAAGGATTTATCCCGTGGTTTGGCTCCCACAAAGGCAACCTACATCCACGTTGAGGAGTCCACAAAAGGACCGGGTCTTCTCCAACCCTACCCTCGTCGGATCGCCACGAAGGCCAATCCTCTTCCACTAATCATGAAGGGGTGAATAACCGAATTCAAAGGGGCCTTCTCACACGTTGAGAGCTCCCTTGGATTACAATACGAAATACCACCAAAACACACTCAAAAGATTACAATTAAATTGCAGGAGTGTGTTAGAGAATCAAACCAAGAGCTCAATGGTGTTAAACGTGTCTCTCCAATGATCTAGAGTGAATCCTCAAAGGATTGGTCGTTGTTGCACTTAATTTCGTGGAGAGATGTGGTTTTTGAAGCTCTTGGGAGGTGTGATGGCGCTAGGGTTCGAGAGAGGGAAAATATGGCCGTACAACTCTATTTATATGGGTTTCTAAAATTGACCGTTAGGGTTCAGAAAGTACGGACTAGTCCGTGGTGGTCACCGGACTAGTCCGGTGTGCTGAGTGTAGCAAACCCTAAGTGTCCCGAAATATCGGACTAGTCCGGCTAGGAGCGGACTTGTCCGATTTCGCTACTGGAAATCTTCGGACTAGTCCGATAGACATCGGACTTGTCCGATTATGTGAAACCCTAAGTTTATAGGATGACAAGTCCGCACTTGGAGGACTTGTCCGATTCAGATCAGAGAGTTTTTCGGACTAGTCCGTGCAAACATCGAACTTGTCTGATTTGGATCAGAATGAATATCGGACTAGTCCGGATGTGATCAGACTTGTCCGATTTTTGTCTGACTTGTGAAGTGTTTTGAGGACTAGTCCGCACTGGGGAGGACTAGTACGATTCTGGTCAGAAAGGATATCGGACTAGTCCGGTGTCTGTCGGACTAGTCCGGTCCTGTGTAACTTTGTGCAATGTGTGTGTTTAAATGTGGTTGAGCTCTTGGGATGTGTTTCCTTAACACACTCCATACACAATAATCTACCACTCTTCTTCCTTGAGCTCATTTCCACTTTGCTCCTCATTCTTCCTTCTTTTTGGTACTTTGCTCATTTTTCTGTCATAAGCCTGCACTCATCTCAACAAAGAGGTTAGGATCCCAATTGCTTGTCATAAATCATTCAAAACCCACAAGGGAGTCCTAGATGCACTTTCAATCTCCCCCTTTTTGGTGATTGATGACAACCAATTGAGATTTCATAAAATGTGATAAAAATTGAGATTTTCATAAAGTATGCACATATGAATCCAAAATACATCAAGCAGTGAAAAGAATTATCCATATGTGCATTCTTTATGGTGGGATTCATGACTAAGTACACTAAATCATTGATAATGATATAATTGACATTAATTACCAAATAGCAAGCATTTATGACATTCTAGAGCAAAATCACAGTTTTCATAAATACTACTCAAAGGATTAACTCATTGCATCACATAACCATAATTAACATAAGATCATTGTGAAAACATTACAAGACACAAAGAGGTAAAAATAAAAGCATAGAACTCTCTCCTTGCAAACTACAGCTAAGACTAAGACTCCCCCTCAATCTCTCCCCCTTTGGCATTAAGACACCAAAAAGAAGGAGAGGAGGGTCCTAGGGTCTTCACTCTTCGCTGTCGATCCTCTCATCGTCGTCTTCATCATCTTCATCTTCAGCTTGATGAGGAGGAGGGGGAGGAGGAGGAGGTGCGGAGGTACTCGAGTCCCCAATGCCAAAGTAGGCAAGCTCGGAGGGGGTCAAGGGCCCGAGCTCAGTGAAGTCCGGGTCGGAGTCTTCAGAAATCACTGGAGATCCAATGGGGTTGATCTCCAGCTTCTGGCAAATTTGCTTCACATTTGCCTTTATGTACCTCATGTCCTCCTTTCTTTTCTGATTGAGCTTGTGGGCCTTCACTTCGGCCTTCTTGCAGGAGGCAAAGATTGCAGCGAGATATGTAAGGATCCCACTAGCTGATCCTTTTTGAGGGGATGCCCTACCAGCAGGGGCAGCACTTGCATCTTCTCTTGTTTTTGTCGGTGCCTCAGGGCTGGAGGCCGGCGAGGGAGCAGCCTGGACATTTACTTGTTGAGGCTTCAGAGGCCTCAGAGGTGTGTGCTCCACATCTTTGACAAACTCGATCCCTGTGACTTTCTCAATCATGAACATGAGATAAGGGGCATAGCCACAGGATCTGTTAGGAGTGCAGGATATGTTCACCATGTCATTCCAAATGTATTCCGCCACATCAAATGGGCGGTTTTTACTTATGACCCTCATCAGAGTTTGCAGGTATCCTTGCACACTCCCTGCATCCCCATCCTTAGGGGCTATTGTCTTTCTCAGGACTCTGTTTATCACCACAAAGAATGGCTTCATGTCCTTTGTGGAAGGAGGGATGAACTTTGAGTTGGGCTGATAGAGAAACTTCATCTTTTCCTTCTCGATGACACCAACATTGTGAATAATCACATTGTCATTGCTTGAGGTGTCAAGATGCAACATATTCGCAGATTCTTCATATGTGATAGTGTACTTGGATCCATGAGTCATCCAAGTCACTTTCTCTTCTTCATCGCTTGCAAAGTAACAAGTGGCATAGAACTGAGCAACCACTTCATCATTCCAATTGTACTTGAAGGCAAAGAGGTCCTTCAAGCCATGTCTTTCAGCTGCTGCAATCACTTCATCAAATGCAGAGCATCTCTTCTTCTCAAGATGTGCCCAGTCAATCCACAGGTTGCGCACCACCAGTGTCTTCATCTGTAGGTAAACAGCCCTGTAATAGTCAGCATGAAAATTGCTCTAGAATCTTCCATCTGCAGCCTGCTTTGAATGACTGTAGCAATCCACACTGCAGAACTTGGCCGCTGAGTCACTGCCCTTTCCATTAAACTTCTCTTCAGTGGGTCCCGGGCCCCTTCCCTCGGAGCGTGTAGCTTCAACGGGCCAACTGGACCCGTAGCAATCCCTTTGCCCTTGCCCTTTGCTTGGCGGGCACTTGCCGAGCTAGGACCACCACCGGTGGTAGTCCTAGAAGCTGGCACCTTGGAGGCCGGCTTCTTCGCCAGCACTTTCCTCCGAACCTGTGGAGGAGATGAAGCTGGCTCGGTAGGTCTCTCTTGGCGCTTCTTGCCGAGACTCGTTGAGGTTCGAGGTGCCATCTCGTGGTCCATCTCGGCATCAAAATCGGAAACTTCATCGTTTGAGCTCGACATGACCTGAGAATGAGTGTCTTGATTGAGAATGAATGGTACAATGTATAGGTGTGATAGTATAGCAAGGACTTGTATTGAGGAATTGATAAGTTAGGTGTTGAGGTTAGAAAAGTCGGACTTGTCCGGTGTCCAGGCACGGACTAGTCCGGGATATCGGACTTGTCCGTGCATGGACCAGACTAGTCTGGTATTCAAACTCAAAAACCTAGGAAACTAGACAAATGGTGATTCTTAATGCACAGCAGGCTTAGCATAAACGTATTACATCAAGGAGTCATGTATGTAGTGAAATATGCTAGGCTATTTGATCAACAATGAAGGAATTTTGGATTTCTAGGGTTAGGGTGAAAGATTACCAAAGAATTCGATTTGAGCTTGAAGAAGAGGACGTTGAAAGCCGGACTAGTCTGAGAGCTTCAGTCTCGATGCAATGTCGATCAAATCCCACCCAAACTTGCGAAGTTTTGATGGAGAAATCAAGAAATCGCCTTGGGGGCTCGAGCACGAAGAGAGAGCACGTGAGGCAAGAGTGGAGGATGAAGGGATTAGGGTTTAGCGGCGGCTAGGGTTAAGGACACGAAAAATCGGACAGGTCCGGAGAAGACCGGACTAGTCTGACCTTTTCGAGGGGCTATATCGGACTAGTTCGTTGTCTACCGGACTAGTCCGGCCTAACCGACACTCTATAGACTAGTCTGCATGGGCGGACTAGTCCGGGCAACTACGAACTAGTCTGTGGTCACCAGACAAGAATTTTTAGCCCAATCATATATATTTGAAGGTACATATTTAGAGAAAAGAGAGGCAAACCACATCAAATAATCTTGATGAATATGATCAGTAAGAATACAACAATCAAGCAATGATCATAATTCACCAAGATCTAGTAATTGACATAGTTTTTTGGAGAAAAAATGAGAGAGAAGATTTTCACAATCCAATCAACATATTTGAAGAATTCATACAGGTATGCAACATTTCAAGCCACACTCCGAGCATCAAGGATATTCAGTTCATTTCGGAGTTCACAAAAACGTTTTTCATCAAGTGGCTTGGTAAATATGTCAGCCAATTGCTTTTGGGTGTTGACATGTGAAATGGCTATGTCTCCTTTCATGGCATGATCTCTCAAAAAGTGATGTCTTATGTCTATGTGTTTAGTTCTGGAGTGCTCAACTGGGTTGTGGGCAATTTTAATGGCACTCTCATTGTCACAAAGGAGTGGAATATGGTTCATATTGTAACCATAATCCCTTAGAGTTTGTCGCATCCAAAGGAGTTGAGCACAACAACTCCCGGCTGCAACATACTCCGCTTGCTGTGGATAAGGCAATGGAATTTTGTTTCTTGGAGGACCAAGAAACTAAGGATCTCCCTAGGAATTGGCATGTGCCGAAAGTGCTTTTTCTATCTACTTTGCACCCAGCATAATCTGCATCGGAATAACTGATGAGATTGAATTTTGAGCCTTTTGGGTACCAAAGACCAAGGTTGGGTGTATGAACTAAATATCTCAAGATCCTTTTTACGGCTGTCAAGTGACATTCTTTAGGGTTGGCTTGAAATCTTGCACACAAACATACACTCAACATAATATCTGGCCTAAATGCACATAAATAGAGTAGAGATCCAATCATGGAGCGATATACCTTTTGGTTGATGTTAGGTCCATCTTCATTGAGATTCAAGTGGCCATTTGTTGCCATGGGGGTCTTTATGGGCTTTGCCTTGCCCATACCAAACTTCTTAAGTATGTCCTGCGTGTACTTGGTTTGGCTTATGAACATCCCTTCCTTTTGTTGCCACACTTGGAATCCCAAAAAATACTTTAACTCTCCCATCATTGACATTTCAAACCTGTCTGTCATGATTTTACTAAATTCTTCACAAAAAGATTGGTTAGTTGACCCAAAGATTATATTGTCAACATAAATTTGACAAATAAAAAGGTCATCATCAAAATTCTTTGTAAACAATGTATAGTCTTGTCAATCTTAAAGCCATTTTCAATTAAGAAATCTCTAAGACACTCATACCAAGCTCTAGGAGCTTGTTTGAGGCCGTAGAGAGGCTTACGCAATTTAAACACGTGGTCGGGGAACTCTTCATCTTCAAATCCGGGTGGTTGCTCCACGTACACCTCTTCCTTGATTGGTCCATTGAGGAAGGCGCTTTTCACATCCATTTGATACAACTTGAAATCAAGGTGAGTAGCATATGCAAGTAATATTCTAATAGATTCAAGCCTAGCTACTGGAGCAAAAGTTTCATCAAAATCCAAACCTTCGACTTGTGAGTACCCTTTGGCCACAAGTCGTGCCTTGTTCCTTGTCACCACCCCGTGTTCATCTTGTTTGTTGCGGAAGACCCACTTGGTGCCGACAATGTTTGCATTGGGTCTTGCCACAAGTTCCCACACTTCGTTCTGCTTGAAGTTGTTCAATTCTTCTTGCATTGCCACCACCCAGTCTGGATCTTTCAATGCATCTTCAACCCTACGTGGTTCCAAAAAGGATACAAACGAATAGTGTTCACAAAAGTTAGATATGCGAGATCTAGTAGTTACTCCCTTTTGGATGTCACCGATGATGTTGTCGATTGGGTGATCCCTTTGGATGCATTGGTGTACTCTTGGGTGTGGCACTTGAGGAGTAGTATCTTCATGGTAATCTGCTTCTCCCCCTAAGTCATTACCTTCGTTGACTTGTTGATTATCTTCGTATCCTTGTGGTTGATCTTGTGTTGAAGGTCCCCCTTGATCGTTGATCTCCTTTTGTGGTTCATCTTCTTCATGTACATGTGGAGGTGGCTCTTCTGGTCGAACCTCACCTAGATCCATTCTTTTCAATGCTTGACAAGGCGCTTCTTCTTTACCTAGTTCACATGGATTAACTTTCTCCTTTTGGGAGCCATTAGTCTCATCGAACACTACGTCACATGCTACTTCAACAAGTCCGGAGGTCTTGTTGAAAACACGATAGGCGTAAGTGTTCGAATCATAACCAAGCAAGAAACCTTCATCGGACTTTGAAGCGAACTTTGAAGTCCTAGGCTTCTTGTTCAAGATATAACATGGAGAACCCAAAACACGAAAATATGAAATATTTGGTTTGTTACCAGTGAGTAGCTCATATGATGTCTTCTTGAGTAGTCAGTGAAGGTAGAGTCGATTTACGACGTGGCAAGCGGTGTTAACCGCTTCCACCCAAAATCGATCCGATGTCTTGTATTCATCGAGCATTGTTCCTGCCATCTCTATGAGTGTTCGATTCTTTCTTTCAGCAACTCCGTTTTGTTGTGGGGAGTACGGCGCTGAGAATTCATGCTTTATGCCTTCTTCATCAAGGTACTCTTCCACTTGCATGTTCTTGAACTCCGTGTTGTTGTCGCTTCGAATATTCTTGATTGTCAATGAGAATTTGTTTTGAGCTCGCTTGAAGAACTTCTTGAGTGTTACTTGTGTCTCTAACTTATCATGCAAAAAGAAAACCCAAGTGAAGCGAGAAAAGTCATCAACAACTACTAAACCATATTTATTTCCGCCGATGCTTATGTAAGCAATTGGACCAAACAAGTCCATGTGTAGTAGTTTGAGCGGTCTTGTTGTAGTCATGACGTTCTTTGCGGGATGAGGTGATCCAACTTGCTTCCCGGCTTGGCACGCGCTACAAGGCCTATCTTTCTAAAAAACAACATCCTTCAAACCGTGGATGTGATCGCCCTTGAGGTGTTTTTGAAGATTCCTCATACCAACATGCGCTAGCCATCTATGCCACAGCCAACCCATGTTGGTCTTTGCAATCAAGCATGTGTCAAGTTTGGCTTTATCCTTGTTGAAATCAACAAGGTAAAGCTTTCCCTTCAACATGCCCTTGAAAGCAATGGAACCATCACTCCTCCTAGAGACGGTCACACCCTCATTAGTGAACAAGCAATTATAACCTTTGTCACATAGTTGAGATATGGACAACAGGTTATAACCTAAGGATTCAACATGTAGTACATGAGAAAGTGTGTGTTTAGATGATATAGCAATTTTACCGGTACCGAGCACCCTTCCTTGACTGTTATCTCCAAAGTAGATGCCCTCATTTTGGTCCTCATTCTCTTCATATTCCACGAAAATTCTTCTTTCTCCGGTCATATGGTTGGTGTACCCGCTGTCTAGCACCCATTTAGATCCACTGGAGGAATAGGCCCGCAAAAAAAATTATGTTGGTTTTAGGTACCCAAGCTTGCTTGGGTCCTTGGAGGTTAGTTACAATACATTTGGGCACCCACACATGAGATTTAGTGTTCCCATGGCGTGGCCCAACATAATGAGCATAAACCTTGCCAAAGTTATTTCTCATTAACACATAGGAGGCATCAAAGGTTTTAAACAATAGCTGTTTATGTACCGGACTAGTCTGGGGGCCCGGACATGTCCGGAGAGCCGGACTTGTCTGGACAACGACCAGACTAGTCCGATGTTCCTGTGCAGGTACAGTCTTAATCTGTGACTTTCCAATTTGAGAGGGCCTTCCTTTTACAAAGGTAATCCTCTCCTTGTTATCCTTATGACTTCTAGCATGCTGCTTTTCACCATAAGAGTAACCAATGCCATATTTGACGTTTGGAGGTCTTTGGACCAAGTATGCACTACGTGCATAGTTGATCTTCTCCTTGTCAAATATGCCACATTCGGAAGGATGTTTATCCTTTGTGGAGGTTGACTTCTCCTTCAAACTGGTGTCACCTTTCTTACATGTACAAGCATGAGCTAAATCCATTTTAGTGGGTTGAGATTGTGAACTTGAAGAGGAGGAAGGTTCACTCAGCTTGAGTGACTCAACTTGCACTTCAAGGATCTTGTTAACCTTGATCAGATCAGCAAGTTAGTCCTTGATTGCAACATTTGAGTTGGTTAACTCCAGGCAAGCTTCCTTGCTTGAAGCTAACTCAAGCTCTAGTGAATTGCTTTTCTCTTTTTCAAGTTCTAGAAGTTTGTCAAGTTCGACATACTCCTCCTTTTGGGAGATAATCATGTCCTCTTGATGATGAATTAACCTCTCCTTCTCAACAAGTTGATCAAGTAAAAATTTCATTTTTGTTGCAGCTTTCCTATCTAGTCCAATAAGCATATCCTCATTATCACTATTTATTTCATCATCACTAGAGTAGGAATCACTACCTTGCGTTTACCTTCCTTTGCCATGAGGCAAGTACCGTTTCCCTTCCTTGTGCCGAGTGTAGGGAAGGGAGTAGACTTATTGGACGTGCTCTTGATAGCTATGCTAGCCGTCTCTTCTTCTTCGGATGATGAGGACTCATCATTTGAGTCCCACTCCTTCCCTATGTGAGCTTGTTTGGATTGTTTCTTCTTCTTGAAGAATTTCTTGGGTTGAGGCTTGGATTGTTTTGTCTTCTTCTTGTTCTCTTCGTACGGGCAATCAACAATAAAGTGGCTATACTCACCACAATTATAGCATGCCCGCCTCAACTTTGCCTTTGTTCTGTCCTTCTACTTTCCTTCACTTGATTTTAACCTTGTCTTTTCTTCATTATTCTCTTGAACTTTCTCATGAATAATATCATGTCATCTTCATCTAGTTCACTGCTCTCATCGTCACTGTCTTCCTCTAGTTGTGCTTCTCTAGCTTCTTTGGATAGGGGCTTGAGGGTGGACTTCAAAGCAACCCCTTTCTTCTTTGTCGAGGTGAGGTCGGCAATTTCCTTGACGTGCTTTGCTTGTTTTTCCATCATCTCAAAGTTGATGATCTTTCCAAGCAATTCATCCGGAGTCATCCTTTTGTATCCGAGGCTTTCTCTAATCATGGAGCATAGTGTGACATTGCGAGGCATAAAAGCTCTAAGGATGAGCTTTACCACCTCGTGGTCATTCCACTTCTTGCTCCCATATGATCGAACCTTGTTGACGAGTGTCTTCAATCGGTTGTACATATCTTGAGGTGACTCGTCTTCCTCAATTGTGAATCTTCCTAGTTCGCCTTCGATCATCTCAATATTTGCTTCACGCACATGTCGGTCACCTTCATGTGTAGTTTGCAGTGTATCCCATATCTCCTTAGCAATTTCGAGTCCATCAACCTTGGTGAACTCGTCCCGACTGAGTGAGGAGGTGATTACTGTTGCGGCTTGAGCCTTTCTATGAATAGCCTGCTCTTGGCTTGGGGTGAGCTCTTCATCGTCGTCCGGAATATCTATCCCTGTGCATACAACATGCCATAGACTTGGATTGAGGGAAATCAAATGCATTTTCATATTCTGCCTCCACATTGAGTAATCACTTCCATCGAAGTGTGGGGCTTTTCCAAGTGGGATAGATAAGTAATGACTATTATTGGAATTTAGACGATCATAGTTAAAAGGATATCGGGAGTAGTCGGTGTGATTACTCCCCTTCTTCTTCTCTTCAACTTTCACTTTCTCTTTGGAAAGTGTCTTCTATCTGAGCAGCGCCTTTAGCTCCAGCGTCTCCTCATCATTGTCCTCGAAGTCTTGAATGGCTTCGAGGTACTTCTCCATCTTTTGGGTCTTGTCGTTGTTAACCTCCTCTTGGTTGTTGGTTTTGTGGGTGTCCTTCATCTCTGACATGATCTCTTCGAGTGGTTAGACTCTTTCTTGAAGAACCCGCTCTGATACCAATTGAATGTGGCCTAGAGGGGGGGTGAATAGGCCTTTTTGAAAATTGTCGGATCCTGCAACACTTAACAACCAGTTCAATACCAGAGATATCGGACTAGTCCGGTAAAGTGCGGACTAGTCTGGTGTTCACGGACTAAGTGGATTGAGCTTGATCGATTAGATTGATTATTTTATGTATGCAGCAGAAATATAGAATCAAATAAAGGTTTCAATATTATAAGCTAGATTATATCACAATTAAATCTTATGTTTGACAATCCAACATGAGATAAGAAATGGCTATGAAACCCTAGGTTATATTGATGAATTAGAACGATGAAAACCAAAAACACAAGACCCAAGGATTTATCCCGTGGTTCAGCTCCCATAAAGGCAACCTACATCCACATTGAGGAGTACACAAAAGGATCGGGTCTTCTCCAACCCTACACTTGTCGGATCGCCACGAAGGCCAATCCTCTTCCACTAATCACAAAGGGGTGAATAACCAAATTCAAAGGGGTCTTCTCACACATTGAGAGATCCCTTGGATTACAACACGAAATACCACCAAAACACACTCAAAAGATTACAATTAAATCACAAGAGTGTGTTAGAGAATCAAACCAAGAGCTCAATGGTGTTGAACGTGTCTCTCCAATGATCTAGAGTGAATCCTCAAAGGATTGATCATTGTTGCACTTAATTTCGTGGAGAGATGTGATTTTTGAGGCTCTTGGGAGGTGTGACGGCGCTAGGGTTCGAGAGAGGGAAAAATATGGCCGTACAACTCTATTTATATGGGTTTCTAAAAGTGACTGTAGGGTTCAGAAAGTCCGGACTAGTCCGTGGTGGTCACCGGACTAGTACGGTGTGCTGAGTGTAGCAAATCCTAAGTGTCCCGAAATATCGGACTAGTCCGGCTAGGAGCGGACTTGTCCGATTTTGCTACTGGAAATCTTCGGACTAGTCCGATAGACATCAGACTTGTCCGGTTATGTGAAACCCTAAGTGTATAGGATGACAAGTCCGCACCTGGAGGACATGTCCGATTCAGATCAGAGAGTTTTTTGGACTAGTCTGTGCAAACATCGGACTTGTTCGATTTGGATCAGAATGAATATCGGACTAGTCCGGATGTGATCGGACTTGTCCGATTTTTGTGTGACATGTGAAGTGTTTTGAGGACTAGTCCGCACTGGGGAGGACTAGTCTGATTCTGGTCAGAAAGGATATAGGACTAGTCCGGTGTCTGTCGGACTACTCCGGTCCTGTGTAACTTTGTGCAATGTGTGTGTTTAAATGTGGTTGAGCTTTTGGGATGTGTTTCCTTAACACACTCCATACACAATAATCTACCACTCTTCTTCCTTGAGCTCATTTCCACTTTGCTCCTCATTCTTCCTTCTTTTTGGTACTTTGCTCATTTTTCTGTCATAAGCCTGCACTCATCTCAACAAAGAGGTTAGGATCCCAATTGCTTGTCATAAATCATCCAAAACCCACAAGGGAGTCCTAGATGCACTTTCAAGAATGTGTTGGTTTGAACAATCTCAAAGTATAGATCAAAGTGAGAGTATACAGGAATTTATTTGGTATTTTTGGAGCAGTTGTACTATGAGCAATTGAATTTTGAAGTTGTAATCAAAGTATGAAAATAATGTTTCTAGTAATATTGAACAGCAGAGAATATAAGTATTAAACTATGCTAGTTACAATGAAAATGAAACTCAAAAGTAAGAAAATAAGATATTGACATTAAGGATAACATACATCCTCACAATTCACTCTATATTCGCTGGCGGTCCGAAGATGCTCGCATACATAATACCCGCATAAGAAACTCCCAGCAGACTGCTTCAGACAAGCATAATACATTTTAATGTCCAATGCATTCGTATTAGATGGTCTCTCACCGCCAAGCTGTTCCGCGTAAAACCGCCAAGCGCTGACAAGAAATGTCATATAAAACTTGTAAACACATTCTAAATGTGTGTAAATTAAAGTTATTGAATAAACGTACAGTTTTAAAATGGAAAGGAAATCTTTGTAACGGTCTGGTGGGTAATCGGTCGAGTCCAAGACTGTTGCCAAACCCTGCGTTGGCTTGATGAAGATCAGTATGTAGTGATTATTGTAAACATACAAACACACGTGTTAACAATTAGCAATAATTGCTATTTCAATGTCATGTGTCGAATTTACTCAAAGTGGTATAGAGCCTTTACGAGGTCCTTGCCGTGTCTGACAAAGTTAAACGTTGCATGTTGTTGGTACCCTGCGTACCGTATACCCCTTGGGACTACAAAAAGACCAAATGAACTTCACCTGTCTGAGTTGAAGACCTGCGAAGGCCCCACGTGTCATACGGGACTGGACCTGCCTCCCATCTATGGTTAGTCGCGGTGCTGCCACGTGTATACTGCAACCGGACCTACATCCCACACATGGGATAGCTTCAGGCTAAACACCTGTGCGGCACCCCCGGACCTAACCCCCAACAGAGGAATGCTCCGGTACCGACACGTGTACATCTACACTGGACCTAGCTGTCCCAGATGGAAAGCTCTGAACCTATCCTCAACAATCAGACTGTTGGACCCCCAACGACTGGGACCTTCAAGGGGCAATCAAAGACTTCAAGAGCCGATTAAGTGTCATTAATATTATATTAATGACACACGATCGGAAGGCCCTTAATACCAGTAACGACACTGTCAAGGCCCGTTACCACGCTATTAAGGGTAATTAATCTCATTAATTGTGTATTAAGCATCAGTAACCGCCAGGGCCACATGTCGGGCCAGGCTAAGGGTGTAACGACCAGTCCTTATACTATAAAAGGACTGGTCGGCGATACACAGAGGGGCTCTGCTCTCTGTTTTCTACTCTCTGCTCTCTGCTCTCGCTCTCCGCTCGGGAAGCTCTCGACTCTGAGACGCTCAATACAACAATCACACACCCCGTGGAGTGGGGTATTACGTTCAGGCGGCCCGAACCACGTAAATACTTGTGTCAACTTGCCATCGTGTTCTGAATCTCTGCGCACCCAATACCTAACTACAAACTCTGCGAGCTACCAATAGTAGTATCGGGAGAATTGTCGGAACAACACTCCGACAGTTGGCGCGCCAGGAAGGGGTGTGCCCGAGATTCAAAGATGGTGAACTCTGCTGCTGGATCGTCCAACGGCAACCCTACAACGCAACCTGCTATAGGCAATCCCTCCAACGTGCAACAGCTAGCAGGTGTTGTGGCTCCAGCAGGAGTCGTGCCTCCGCCGCCATCGTCCGCATCGGCAAATCAAGCTGGACAGCGGGATGGGGCGTCTGTGTCGGTCATGACATCGGCTAACAACAACCCTGAACACGCGCTCCATGCCGCGCGCGCTCTTCTCCAACGCCCACCACCTCCAGGTGCATCCCAAGGTGCAATGGAGTAGTGGAGGGCTGATGTGGAACATTTGGTTGCAGCAGCAGCCGACCGCATTAGCAACCAAGGTCCTCCATCCTCGGGGCAGGCCCCATCGCAACATTGGACCGTGTCGGGCAGACCTGGTCCACACGCTTCTCAACGTAGGAGGCGTGTTGCATCTCAACAAGCAACATCGCTGCCTTCTGGGGTGCAAAGCACCCATACAGTAACCAGGCTTTCAACTCACGACCTTCGGGCGGAGCTTGATTGCCGTTACCATCAACAGGATGGCGGCGTCCATATCGAGCGCACTCGCGAAAGGCGAGAGGCTCGAGAAAGTCCTGCCCCCGAGGGAGTAGGAGGAGGCTGTTCTGCCCTGGCCATGCACCTACGCATGGTCAGATGGCCACAAAAGTTCGGGCCTCACCTACCGAAGAAATTTGATGGGACTGTCAATCCCGCTGAGTTTCTCCAAATCTACTTCACCGCAATTCTTGCGCCCGGAGGCAACGAGGTCGTAATGGCCAACTATTTCCCCGTGGCTTTGACTGGGATCGCCAGGTCCTGGTTCATGAGCCTTCCGCCCGACTCCATCAACAGTTGGGCAGAACTGTGCCAACAGTTCACCGCCAACTTCGGGAGTTCATACACCCGACCAGGCACCGAACTGGACCTTTTTGCTGTCAAGCAGAAGGGGGGGGAGTCCCTGAGGTCCTTCACCCAGAGGTTCTCCCAGGTACGAAACACTATTCTTTCTATCTCCAACGCCTCTGTTATTGTGGCATTTAGACAGGGCGTACGAGACAAGAAGATGCTGGAGAAGCTGGCGACCAAGGAGATCACCAACGTCACGGAACTCTTCAGCTTGGCAGACAAATGCGCCAAAGCTGCGGAGGGCCGTGAAATGCACTCCCAACCACCTCCGGAGGACAACAAAAAATCCTCCAAGGGTGAAACCACTACCTCCAGGAGTGGCAAAAAGAAGAAAAAGTCCAATGGCAAGAAAAATTCGTCGGCCGGCACACCAACTACTACAGCTGCCGCAGCTCTGGGTGGCCGGGGGCCACGCCCCGAGAAACGACCTCGACCGTCATCTAAAGACGGTGGCAGCTCCAAGATGTGGTGTCCTATACACAAGTCGAACAGCCACAACCTGGAAGACTGTCGGAAGGTCCAGGACCTTGCCGAGTGCTACAACAAGCGCCGAGAAGAAGTTCCTTTCTGTCAAAGGGAAGGAAAACAGAAAGTTGACGAAGCTCCGACTGAAGAGGAGTTAGGCTTTCAAGACCCTAAAAAGGTCTTGAAGGCTGTTTACACCTCCGTCCATGACGACTCTGACGTCTCCGACAATGAACGTTGGAAAACCATGAACACCATCTTTGGTGGTTTGTGGGACATCACCTCTCGCTGTGTCCTCAAGACCATGCGGCAGGACATGGCCTCAGTAGCTCCTACTATCGGGGCGGAGCCGCACTGGAAGTGTATGGACACTACCATCACTTTTGATGCTCCGGACTGCCCTCGGAATATGATCAGAGCTGGCCAACTCCCATTGATGGTATCTCCGACCATCAACAACATCCAACTCCACCATGTAATCATGGACGGAGGTTCGGGGCCGAACCTCATAAGCTTTGAAGCTTTCGTCAAGCTTCAGCTCTGACCTTCGGACCTTCGCCCCTCTTGACCTTTCTCCGGAGTAGGTCCGGGGGCCATAACCCCACTCGGTGCCATTACTCTTCCAGTGACCTTCGGAACCCGGGAGAATTACCGCACTAAGAAGTTGGTCTTCGACGTCGCGCAGATCAACTTACCATTCAACGCCATTTTGGGCAGGCCACCCTTGTTCAAATTCATGGCTGCCGCCCATTATGGCTACTTGGTGTTGAAGATGCCAACACCAGCTGGTGTTCTTCGGATCCGCCGAGATCGCACCGTCAGAGTTGCTGCTCTGGAAGAACTCCACGCTCTTGCTACAGCGCAGGAGGAAGAATCCGGAAAGGAGCAAGCTCCAAAACCCCCGAGCATTCATCATTGAGGCTCAACCTCTGCACCTCGCGTGCAACCAAGCGGTGACACCGACATTCCTGTCAAAGTCGTCCAAATCGGTTCCGACGCCGCTCAGACCACCCGTATATCGGGAGGTCTAAATGACAAATGGAACTCACGCTCATCACTTTCCTCCGGGCTAACTTCGACGTGTTTTCCTGGCAACCGTCACAAATGCCTGGGATCCCTAAGGAAGTGATCGAGCATAATCTGAAGATCTATCCCGACGCTCGGCCTATACATCAGAAGCCTCGGAAGAAATCAGTAGAGCGACAGAACTTCATACGTCAAGAGGTGAAGAAGTTGCTTGAAGCTTTATTCATCCGAGAAGTCTTCCACCCAAAATGCCTGGCAAACCCAATCGTTGTACCCAAGGCCGGCAGGAAGCTTCGGATATGTATCGACTACACTACACCAAATAAGGCATGTCCAAAAGATCCATTCCCACTACCTAGAATAGATCACATAGTGGATTCCACCTCCGGGTGTGAACTACTGTGTTTCCTAGACGCATATTCTGGGTACCATCAAATCAGAATGTCTAGGGAAGATGAAGAGCATACCTCCTTCATCACAGTAGATGGATTATATTGTTACACTACCATGCCATTCGGTCTCAAAAATGTTGCTTCAACATTTGTACGAGCTATGTACAAAACTTTTGGAGAGCTTATTAGAGACGTAGTGGAAGTGTATGCAGATGACATCATCGTCAAGATCAAGAATAAGGAGTCATTCCTTGACACTTTGCAAGCTGTCTTCGACAAGTTGCGAGTCACTCGCACGAAGTTGAACCCAAACAAGTGTGCCTTCGGGGTTAGCTCCGAAAAAGTTCTTGGTTTCTTGGTGAACCATCGAGGAATAGAAGCAAACCCGACGAAGATAAAAGCTATTGAAGACATGCGGTCACCAGCCCGCATCAAGGATGTCCAGAAGCTGACTGGATGTCTAGCTACCCTCAGCCGGTTCATCTCAATACTAGTGAAACGGGCGCTACCCTTCTTCAAGCTATTGAGGAAGTCCGGACCATTCCAATGGTCTGAAGAAGCAGAAAAAGCGTTCCAGGAGCTGAAGCAGCTCCTCACCACCCTACCAACCTTGGTAGCTCTGAACCCTAGTGAGCCACTCCTGCTTTACATTTTGGCAACTAACGAAGTTGTCAGCATGGTCCTTGTTGCGGAAAGAACAGAACCATCTCCAGTTAAGGAATTCAGACCCCTTCGGGAGGGTCCGGAGCTACCTGAAGTCGAGTCTGGGTCCCAGCTCCCAGACCCTGATCCTCAAGGCGAGATGCCGAAGGATCCATCTCCTTCAAATGAAGGAGTCACTACTACTGAGCAACAAGATCCAGCCCCTCCAGGAAGGTCCGGGTCACTTCAGAAGAAGCTCCGGGTTCCTCCAACTGGAACCCGGAGGTCCCCAAACAAGGTTCGGACCCCTCCGGGAGGGTCCGGGTAGATGAGGAGGAAGCTCTGGGCCCCTTCGGGAGGGTCCGGACGGTCCAGCGCCCAGTGTACTTTATCAGCAAAGTACTCCATGACGCCAAGACTCGGTACCTGGAGGTGCATAAGGTGCTCTACGCAGTTCTTATTGCCTCTAGGAAGCTCCGACACTACTTCCATGCTCACAAGATTTTAGTGGTAACCTCTTATCCACTACGTGCAATCTTGCATAACCCCAATTCCACTGGAAACATTGCAAAGTGGGCAGTGGAATTAGCCGATTTCGACCTTGAATTCGTTCCAAGACAAGCGATCAAGAGTCAAGCATTGGCAGACTTTGTGGCGGAATGGACCCCTTCTCCGTCAAATCCTGGGGGCCCCAGTGAGCAGAAGTCGGAACCCAAGGTTTCGGTCTTCACCGAGCCTCACTGGACTCTCTACTTCGACGGCTCCGTGCAGAAGCAAGGGGCCATAGCTGGAATCCTTCTCCTCGCTCCAACCGGGGAGAAGGTTAAATACATGGTGCACCTTGACTTCAAGGCGACCAACAACATGGCGGAGTATGAAGCACTAATTTATGGACTCAAGGTGGCACTATCATATGGTGTCAAGCAGCTGTCGGTGAAGGGTGATTCACAGCTTGTTGTAAAACAAGTCAAAGGTGAATGTTGCTGCAACAACCCTCAACTAGTTGCATACCTACTTGAAGTCTAGAAGCTTCAGAAGGACTTTGACGTCCTGGATCTTTGCCATGTCCAGCGTCTCAAAAACGCTGAAGCCGATGAACTCTCGACGAAAGCTTCAACCGGGGCTCTAGCTCCCGACAGAATCTTTGTCCGGGGGTTGTCTGAACCTATAGCTCAGCCTGCCAAACTAAGGGAAGGGGCCAAGACCAGCACCTTGAAGCTGGTGGTCCCAATGGCCCTGTTACTATGGCATCCATCAGGGGTCGTAGGTGCTGCAGGAAGCTCCGAGCAACCCAGCACGCAAGACTCAAATCCTCAAGCTAGCTCCGATGCATGGATCTTGGAGATACAGAGCTACTTGAAAGACAATTTTCTTCCTGAAGATAATGTATCCGCTGACCGGATAGTCAGATTGGCTAAAAGATACACACTGGTAGAAGGGGATCTCTACCGGCGCGGTGCCAACGGCATCCTAATGCGGTGCATTACAAGGGAAGAAGGCTGTGAGCTCCTCGCAGAAATCCATGGAGGCGAGTGTGGGAACCACGCATCCTCCCGCACGCTGGTCGGTAAAGCCTTCCGACATGGCTTTTACTGGCCTACAGTGCTTCAGGATACAACTGAGCTAGTGAAGAAATGTGAAGCATGCCAGTTCCATGCGAAACAGATTCACACATCGGCTCAGCCTTTACAAATGATACCTCTTACATGGCCTTTCGCTGTGTGGGGGATGGATATCTTGGGACCTTTCAAAAGAGCCGTCAGAGGTTATAAGTTCCTGTACGTTGCCATTGACAAGTTCACCAAATGGCCGAAAGCGACTCCAGTTGTGACAATAAACAAGCAATCAACTATCGACTTCTTGCAGTCCATCGTATGCAGATTTGGAGTCCCAAACAAGATCATAACTGATAATGGGACCTAGTTCACAAGTTCTGCATTCCAAGGATATTTCGAAGACCTCGACATCCAAGTCAGCTACGCTTCCGTAGCTCACCCGACAAGCAATGGCCAAGGACTCAAGACACGCACATATGAGCGCCTGAAAAAACATGGAGCCAACAGGATCGAAGAGCTTCCGCCCACTCTATGGGCCAACAGGACAACTCCAAACTAGTCAACTAGAGAGACACCCTTCTTCCTGGTGTACGGAGCTGAAGCAGTCCTTCCTCCAGAAATCACCTTGGGGTCGCTTCGGGTCCGGACCTTCGACGATGCCACGCAGGACCAGCTCCGGTGCGAAGACCTTGACCTCCTTGAAGAGGGAAGGTGCCGAGCAGCAGTTCGGAATGCCCGATACCGCCAAGCTCTTCGGCGCTATCACCAGAGGCATGTTCACAGCCGACAGCTTGAGGAAGGCGATGGTGCTACGGAGAATACAAACTCGCGAAGGGTAAAACAAACTCTCCCCCAGCTGGGAAGGACCTTTCTGAGTGATCAAAGTATCCCATCCCAGATGCGTTCACTTGGCAACCGAGGATGGGACACCGCTCCCAAATCCTTGGAACATTGAGCACCTCCGTAAGTTCTACGCTTAATATCACGGAGGTGAGTCTGTAGTTACATGTGATGTATGTTATAGAGTCATTGTATAGAGTCGAGTAGCTCCTCCGGGAGAACAGCCAGACCTTCCCCGGAAGGTTCGCAAAGTTCAGGCAACATTTGTCACGGTCTCAGAACTAAAAGTGTAGCTAGCTACCTTGGGTCAAACGAGAAACGAAACACACTTATCCTGGTTTCGTACCCTAAGAGTGTACTTGTTTCCCCTGTACCCCGGACCTCTAATGAAAGACATCATTGTGTGAAAACAGACTCCACGTGCATTTATTTTGTACAGGCTCAATATTTTTTATTTTTCTCTTTCTTGTCTATAACAAATTTGTGCAATTCTTAAGAAACTTTAGCTTGACCAATTCAAGTTGCATTGTCAATTCTTCCGGGTCTAAACATTGTTAATGGTCTACTCGTCTGAATGCTGCCAAGCCAATCTAGGTCCGGAGTGTGCTATCGACTTAGCCTGGTCATGCACCGTAAGTACGCCACTCTACCTACACCTCGACAGGCCGAAGTAAGGCGAGTCCAGAAACAATTGGACCTGGAGAAAACAAGCCAGTGCACTTGATTGTATTTACAATTGCGTTCGACCTAAAAATTTCTCGGGAATAGTAAGTCGCAGTTGAGTTATAGATAGGGAATGGATTTTACTGTTTTTTCTTGACTTCAGTGTGTAGGAAAAATAAAGATTTCATGATGATGGTGAATGAAGCCGGAGCTAACAAAGCTCCGACATCCCCTAGGTGGCTTGTAGTCGATGTTTCAAACATTGATAGCGAGCGTCGCTGGAGCTACTCAGCTCCGGTAAAGCCAGGGGGCCAGCCGTCAGCGTGAAGAAAAAATGGTGGGAAGACTCCACAGTGGGGTCTACTGTCGAGACACCACGTGTTGAGAGAGGTCACTGCCGGAGCTACCAAGCTCCGACACCCCAGAGGACTAACCGTCGATGCTCTATGCGTTGATGGAGACTGCTGTCGGAGCTACTTAGCTCCGACGATGGTCACTGCCGGAGCTACTAAGCTCTGACAACCTTAGGGGCCCTTCACTATCGAAGACTTCGGACCTACGTTCTACAAGTTCGAAGCACGCAAGTCTTCAACAAAGTGCAACATACTCTTGGTACATGTTCACAATCAAATTGTGTACATCTACCAGGGGGCCAAGTGGGACAAAGGTATTGAAGACAAAAATGAAATTCAAAAAAAAGTTGGATTTCATTCATCTGGAGACAAGAGATTACAAAATTGAAGAAAAAGAAGAGATAATACAAGCGGGAGCTATAAAGAGAGAGTCCTAGACCCTATGGAAGAACGAGGCGACCTTCTGGGCAACCTCCGACACGCAGGCTTGGGCGGCTTCTCCCTCTCCGTCGATGGGGCCTTCAAGCACCGGGTCCAGTGGGAATTGAGGGTCCCGGCTTGTGTAGCACGTCAGCACGTATTTTGCGATGTTCTTCGCCAGGGATTGTCCCTCGGTTTCCAACTGGTCCGCGATGACATCGCCCATCTTGGTGAGCTTGTTGCCTGCCGAACTCAACGCCTGCAACGCCTGGTCCAACTCCGGCTCCAGATCATCCGGACGCACGGGACTAAAACCCATTGGCGCCAATGCGTCATTGGCTTTGCCCAAGAAATCCCAAACTTGTTGGGGCTCCGCAGCCCTCAAGCCACGCATCTCTTCCAGGGATCTTCTAGTCGCCGCAAGCTCCGAATTCTCTCAAGCAAGGCACTCAACCTCTTTGGCGTTCTGCTGAATCTTTTTAGAAACTTGCCTTTAGAGTTTACTGAGCTCCTCCTCCCGGAGGTGGATCTTGTTTCGGCGGTCGACCAGGTCCTTTTCCTGGCCCCACACCTTCTTCTCCCTGGTAGCAATTTCATCCTCCCTCTTGTTGAGGTCCTGTCCTCACTGCCAGGCCTTCTTCTCCTCTTTCTCGCAGCGTTCATCCAACTTCTTGGTACGCCTTGCGAGACTCTTGTCACCCAAAGTCAGCCTTTGAGTGAGCTCCTCCTCCCTCTTCACGAGGTCATCCCGCAGCTCCAAGAGTTTTTGCTCTTCATCTTCGAGCTTTCTCTCCCGCTCCTCAAGAGCCTCCCGGCGCTTGATGAGACTGTCGTGGATGGATCGAGCCTCTCTTGGCGATCACTCGCTGCATTATTAGAAGCTACAGTCTGTTCGTAGATGGCCCGGGACTAGTTGTCAAGGGATCGCATCATGCTTTCCCTCTCATCCAGCAGCTGGCCCCAGTACTCCATCCGGGCCTTCTCCTTCTTCACCCATCCCCTTTGGTCAGCCAGCCTGGTTTGCGCCAGCTTGGTCTCGAACTGGAGTCGGTTGCGCAACCTCCTAAGGGTTTGGCGCTCCTCCTCGAGGGTCTTGCTGTTGTGGAAAAAGGCTAGCTGCACTTGACGAAGGCTGGAGCGAGCATTGTCGATAGACAATGACAGAGGGATCGGCTCCGGACTTGTCGGGGCCCTCTCAGCTGGTTCTAGCGGGTTCTCCATGACAAAAATTGGGTCCACTCTACAAGAGTGGTCCCCTGAGCTTCCACGGCAATAGGGCCGCCCTCCGGGATAGCCTCGGCCACCGATGAGGAAGATCCTGCAACATAAGTTTCGACCTCTGGAGTTGGCTCCAAAGGTCCCGCCGCCAGGTCATCAACAACTAGCCCCTCAAGCCGGGGGCGTCAAATTCATCTTGGCACCCTGCTCAGGCGGGGGCACCTCCGGGACCACCACCTCCGGGGCAGGCGCTGAAGGTTCGGCCAGAGCTGAATCCACTTCCGGCTCCAACGCTGGTGCCTCTTCCACCGCCATCTCAGGCGCTAGCGCTTCGACCATCATGGGCTCGGGCTCCGGCACCTCTGCAGCAACCGGCTCAGGCGTCGGAACTTCTTCAACGACCGGTTCTACCGCTGGAACTTCATCAACACCCAGCTCTATCGTCGGGGCTTCATCAACCACCGGCTCCGCTGCCGGGGCTTCAACAACATCCGGCTCTAGGGTCGGGACTGCAGCTACCTCCGGCTCTAAGGCCGGAGCGTCCGTCATCTCAACATCCAAACCTGGAGCTTCAACCTCCAGGGCTGGTGCCGCTGGTACATCTTCATTCCCGTGGTTTGGCGCTACCACGGGAGCTTCTGGGGATGAGTCGAGGTCCAGAAACATGACAGCTGGTGCCGGAGCTGTCGCAGCCTCAGCCACCTCTTGAGGCGGCGCTGGGATTGGAGCCGGAGCCTCCGCCTGCACAGCCTCAGCTACTGCTGTAGGAACCGGAGCTTCAGCCCCTTTCTTGGGCTCTGTGGATGAAGGACGAAGAAACTCAAAACACAGTCACAACAAAAAACAACCAACTGAGGTAAAAAACCAAATTTACCAAGGAAGGCTTCCGCTCCAGCTAGCGCGGAACCTCTTCCCCGGACGCTCGAGGCTGGACCCTGTTGCCACTGGCGTGTCAGCTCTGGAAGGTTTCTTGGAGCTTGCTACGGCCGTTGGCGTCACTTTGGTTGAGGCCCCCCTCGACCGAGAAGGACCTCCAGACCCAGAGCCCTCAACAGGCCCTGGTACCGGAGCCACATGGCCGGAGCTAGCACCCCGGGGAGATGCCGATGCTGGTGTGGTTGCCGCCACCGAAGACCTCCTCCGTCAGGGAGAAGGAGCTGTCATGGAAGGAGCAGGTCTGACGGACCTCCCATCGGCATGCTTCAGCTTCCTCTTGCGGCTCGAGGGCTCAGCCAACTCCTTGCCCTTGCCTATGACTTCTGTTCTTGGCTTTGGGGCAGGATCGGAGCCGCCTTCAGAAGCTTTGGGGATTGCCACCCCGGAGGTTGATCGCCTCTCCACCAGGCCCAAGTTATCCAACAGCGGCATCTTCCTCCAGAGCTCTCTGCACTCCTCTGGTATCATATTCAGAGGCAGGAAGGCCGCCAGTGGAGACACGTCGCCAGGGCCGATGTTCCTAGGCTGGAACTTCTTAAAATGGGTCTTCAAGGCTTCACCGGTCAAGTTGGTGTCCAAGCCGACCTCAATGCGGTTTGTGTCCATTTCACTGTTGAAGGACCAGGCAGGACGGCTCCTAGCCCTCAGTGGGGCCCACCTGTTCGTCAAGAAGTTGTCGAAGACCATCTGCAGGGTCACCCCACCTTCGACACATTCCTGGATTCTGTCCAGGATGGGCCTGTACTCCCTTGATAGCTCCGGTGCGTCACTCTAAGTGTCGGTGTCAACGCGAGGAAGGCCTTCAGGCGGCTCCAGCCTCTCGTGTCCCTCGACAGTGATGACCACCTAGTCTTTCTTCCAGTCGTCCCACTTGCCGGAAGGGAAGGACCTCAAGTACTTGAGGGGAGAGTTTTTCTGCTTCACGAAGTAGTAGAAGCCGATGAACTCATCACTCTTCCCGGTCGGGTGGACAGTGAAGAAAGTCCGGAACAACTCCACGCAACGGGGAATGCCCATTCACATCTCGCAAAAGTGGACAAAAGTCGCCACTAGCAAGATTGAGTGGGGGCCCAGATGGTGGAGCTGCACACCATAGAAATCAAGCAGCATCAGAAAGAAAGTGGAGAAAGGTGGGATCAAACCCGCCATAGCGTACCCAAGGAAGTACACCATATCTCCGGCTCGCTCCTTCTCGAAGGGAAGCTTGCCGCAGCGAATGTCGTTGTCGAAGGAGTCACTGGACCATCCCATGTAGGTCCGGAACCTAGAGAACTCCTTCTTGCTCCTGATGCGGCTCTTGGGGAGTCCCAACTTCATCACGGTACAGTGTGGCGAGAGAGGAAAGGCGAGTGAAAGTTTGGAGGATTCGAGCACAAGTGGAAGGTCATTAGTGGAAGGATACGGTTCAATGTTTTTGAGTAAATCTACAACGACATTGTGAACATCTCAATCACTCCCAATAGGTCTTGCGGGTATGCCCCGTACATCATGTTCATGATTGAGAAAGTGATGGGACTTGATTTTGTCAAGGATGTCTCTCATACGGGGTTGAAGCAACAAAAGCCCACTGACTACACCCTTCCCTCAGCACCAACTGCCCTTTCCTCCCCCGGAGCTGAGAGGAGGTCTAAACAATCTCAGGATGTGAATGCCACAAATTCTGCAGCTACTCCTCCTGGCTCTGCTCCTGTCCATGAACCCTCCGGTGGCGTCCTCAAAATGCTCTCCTCCATCTTTGCCTACTGCCGCAAGATCGAAGTCAGGCAGAAGAAACATCAACAATATGTAAATGCCAACATCAAAGCTATCTATGACAAGCTTGCGATTGAGCCGGTTGGATCACCGCCCGCCTTTGAGGACTCCGAGGAAGATCCTGCCCTGGTGAATGATGATGAAGATGAAGATCGGGCCAAAACCAAAGAAGGGAGCGGCGATGAGTGTTCCCCTCGATTTTTCCCATTTTGGTGCCTTGATGCCAAAGGGGGAGAGATTGAGACTAGATTGAGACTCCAACTTTCTCTAGTATTAGTTATTATGCTTTTGTGATCGAGGACATGTACCTATTTTTAAAACTTCGTAATGCACTATTTCTTTTCCTATGTGTGATGCTTATTGTTGCTCTAATGTTTACTTCTATTCTCATTATTGTTTATCTTTATTTCATCACACTTTGTTGATCACACACCTGTTAGGCACCCCACTATAAGGTGTGTGCATATGTGAGAAGCTTTTTGTTAATTTATCTTTATTTTCATATGTGCACACCTTATGATAATCAAAATTTTACTCTAAATTGTGATATCTCAAATGGTTGTCATCAATCACCAAAAAGGGGGAGATTGTAAGTGCATCTAGGATATCCCTTGTGGGTTTTGGCTAATTGATGACAAACATATGAGATCCTAATGAAACTATTGAGATGATTTTAGGACAAACAAAGTGAAACAGCTTGGTGCACACAAAAAGGTGAAAAATGGAGTGGTGTCCAAAGAGGGATACTTTGATGGAACTTGGAAGAACAAATTAGATTTTAAATGTATAGGGTGTGTATGGAAGACACACTCCCAGAGCTCACGACTTTGCGTAGGGGTAAGGGTTTTAAAATCAACCTAACTTTTCACAGTGCACCGGACTAGTCCGATCATGGATCGGACTAGTCCGCCGAACTTTCTGGAGTCCACCATCACATAGCACCGGACTAGTCCGATCATGGACCGGACTAGTCTGCCAGACTTTCTGGAATCTCCCATCTCTGGAGACCGGACTAGTCCATGTGTCCACCGAACTAGTCCGCCGAACTTTCTGGAGTATGTTTTCACAAAAGGCCAGACTAGTCCGTTTTCCAACCAGACTAGTCCGCCAGACTTTCTGGACTTCGAGTTACACTGTGACCGGACAAGTCCGGACCTGCACTGGACTAGTCCGGTATTAGGGTTTTTCAACGGTAACTTTTTGGAAACCCTATAAATAGAGAATCCACGACCTTCCACAGATGATACACGTCGAATACTGCTGAAAACACAAACCCTAGCACCGCCACTTTGTCCCAAGTGCCCAAAACACATCTCCCCACACATCTAAAGTGCAAAAAAGAGCAAAATCAATTGAACACTTGGATTCGGGATTGGGAGATCATCGTTCCTTCGTTTGCGAGCTCTTGGGGTTTGATTTTTCTACACTCATACTCTGCATTGTAATACTTTCAAGTGTATTTGATCGCCTCTTTCATTGTAATTCTCGTGGGAGCCCTCAACGTGTGAGGTTGCCCCATAAACTCGGTGATTACCCGTGCTAGTGGAATCAAGTCGGCCTTTGTGGTCACTTGAAGAGGGAAATGGTTGGAGACCCGACTCTGTGTGAACTTCCTCAATGAGGACGTAGATCTCATGGTGAGATCGAACCTCGGTAAAAATTCGCGTCTCTTGTGCCTTATTTCTTTTACATTTTGTTCACTAGATCACTTGATTACTAAACATCAATTAAGTTGCTTATAAGTTTCCACGTGCATTCATACAATAATCGTAAACCAAAGCATCCGTTGTTCTCATTTTCGCTGCTAAAAGAACCTAGTTTCCCGAACAATACTTAATCAATTCACATATTTCAGCACACCGGACTAGTCCGCCCACACAACCAGACTAGTCCGATCAAACAAGTTTTTGACGGCTCTATTAAGTGTGCAGATAATTTTAAAGGCCTATTCACACCCCCTCTAGGCCACATTCAATTGGTATTAGAGCAAGGTTCTCCGTCAATGAGGCTCACATCTCGGAGAGATCAATGGCCTCTGAGAAGAACAACGATATCCCAAAGACGAACATCAATGAGGAGGAACAAGAAGCTAAAGCCTTCGATGTGCTGAAAGAAAGTCCACATTATGATGAAGAAGTGCAAAAGCTAAAGGCACTCCTAAGAAAGAAGTTGCAGGCACAAAAAGGAAAAGAAGAAGAGAAGACGACCGGGAGTGGTCATCACGACTACTCCCGATATCCTTACAACTACAACCGTCTCAATTCAAACAATACTATCTCTCTATTCATATGGGAAAGCCTCCACAGTATGACAGAAGTGACTACACCATGTGGAAGTACAACATGAAAATGCATCTAATATCCCTGAATCCTAGTCTGTGGCACATTGTTTGCACATGCATAGATATCCCGGACACGGATGAGGAACCCACTCCAGAACAAGAACAAGAGATTCACAGAAACGCACATGCTGTCGCCGTGATCACATCATCACTAAGCAGAGAGGAATTCACCAAGATCGATGGTTTAGAAAGTGCAAAAGAAATTTGGGATACACTTAAGACAGCTCACGAAAGAAATAGGTCGGTTCGTGAAGCTAAAATTGAGATGCTTGAAGGAGAGTTGGGGAGATTTGCTATTGAAGAAGGCGAATCACCTCAAGACATGTACAACCGGATGAAGGAACTCATCAACAAAATTCGTGCCTATGGAAGTAATAAATGGATGGATCACGAGGTGGTCAAAAGAATGATTAGAGCCTTCATGCCAAGAAATGTCACACTTTGCTCAATGATTAGAGAAAGCCCCAAATTTCACAAAATGACTCCCGATGAGTTATTGGGTAAGATCATAAATCATGAAATGATGGAGAAAGAGGCTCAATACGTCAAAGACTTAGCCGAACTCACCTCTTCCAAAAAGAAAGAAGTTGCTCTCAAAGCAACGTGTAGACCCAAACTCAAAGAAACTCGTGAAGACCAAGATGATGGGCATACAAGCGACGAGAGTACCGATCTTGATGATGAAGAAATGGTACTCTTTATCAAGAAGTTCAGGCGCATGATGAAAAGAAGACACGGAAACAATTCAAATGAAGGAAAAAGCAAGGATAAAGGAAAATCCAAGGCTCAACGCACTTGCTACAACTGCGAAGAGTATGGTCACTTCATGGTGGACTGCCCTTACGAAGAAAACAAAAAGAAGAAGGAAACAAGACCTCAAGAAAAGAAAAATTTCAGAAAAAGAAGACAAGCCCATCACACTCACATTGGCAAGGAGTGGGACTCAAACGACGAGTCCTCCTCGGATGAAGAAGAAGAGATAGCCACTATCGCAGTCAAGAAACCTACTATGAAAGCCACACTCTTCACAAACATGGGAGGACGAGATATGAACAACCACACTTGCCTTATGGCTAAGGAAGGCAAGAAAAAGGTTCGACTTACTCCTCCCACACTAAATTCCTCTATTGATGACTTTGATAGCTCTGGTGATAATGAAGAAATGTTTAGAGGATTAAGTAAAACTGCTTTAAAGAAAATGGAAATGTTGTCGAACGAAATCTTTGAAAAGGAGGAACTTGTTAACCGACAAGAAGATATGCTCATCCGTGAAAGGAAGAGATATCAAGAAGTTGAAAAGCTTCTCGAGCTTGAAAGAGAGAAGAATGAGTCGCTTGAAGTTGAGCTAGCCTTCAGTAAGGAAACTTACTCAAAGCTAGAGGACTCGCATATTGCAACCAAGGAAGAACTTGCTAACTTGTCAAAAGTTAACAAGATCCTTGAGGTGCAAGCTGAGTCGCTCAAGCAAAGTGGCTCCTCTTCCTCCAAGAGCTCTTCCTCCAAAGATATGAGTTCGACAACAATTGGAACTTGCACTTGCTCTAGTAAGAAGAATGTTATTTCTAATACTTCAACTTCTCATAATATGCATGCTTCTCCAAGCGGCATCTTTGATAAGGAGAAGATCAAATATGCACGCAGTGCATATATGGTCACTAGACCTCCTAATGTCAAAGATGGCCTTGGTTTTGACAGAAACAAACACATGTCTACTCCTAATCATGCTAAGAATAGAATTGTCTTTGTTAAGGAAAAGTCTCATGAATCTGATTTACAAATATTGTTTCGTACATTTGATGCTTACTATGTTCTTATGAAAACCAAATATGGAAAAGTCATTGCCAAATATACAGGGCCACGCCACAAGAACTTGAAAACTTGTGTGTGGGTGCCCAAGACTCTTGTGACTAACCTGAGAGGACCCAAGCAAGCTTGGGTACCTAAAACCAAAGAATAATTCTTTTTGCAGGCTTACTCCTCTGGTGGATCTAAATGGGTGCTAGATAGCAGATGCAAAAATCACATGACCGGAGAGAGAGGTATGTTTGTGGAAAACGAGTATAACGAGGATCCAAGTGAAGGCATATACTTTGGAGACAACAGCCAAGGAAAAGTCCTTGGTAGTGGTAACATTGAAATATCCTCTCAACACACCTTATCTAATGTTTTACATGTAGACTCTCTAGATTATAACCTTTTGTCAATATCTCAACTATGCGACAAAGGTTACAAATGTTTATTCACTAATGAGGGTGTGACCATTTTTAGAAGAAGCGATGGCTCGATTGTATTCAAGGGAATGTTAAAGGGAAAGCTTTATCTTGTTGACTTCAACAAAGATAAAGCCTAACTCAACACTTGCTTGGTTGCTAAGACCAACATGGGATGGCTGTGGCATAGACATCTAGCCCATGTTGGGATGAGAAATCTGCAGAAACTTCTAAAAGGTGGTCACATCCGTGGTCTTAAGGATGTGGTTTTTGAAAAAGACAGGCCGTGCAGCGCTTGTCAAGCAGGAAAACAAGTCGGAGCACCACACCCCGCCAAGAATGTGATGACTACCGGAAGACCGCTGGAACTCCTCCACTTGGATCTCTTTGGTCCAATTTCGTACATCAGCATCAGCGGCAACAAATACGGTTTAGTAATTGTTGATGATTTTTCAAGATTTACTTCGGTATTTTTCTTGTATGATAAATCAGAAATCAGGGAATCCTCAAGAAGTTCTTGAAAAGAGCTCAGAACGAATTCTCATCAACCATAAAGAACATCAGAAGTGACAACGAGACAGAATTCAAGAACCTCCAAGTTGAAGAGTATCTCGATGAAGAAGGGATAAAGCATGAGTTCTCGGCACCCTACTCCCCTCAACAAAAAGGAGTGGCCGAAAGGAAGAACGGAACATTGATCAAAATGGAAAGAACTATGTTGGATGAATACAAGACATCAGATCGGTTTTGGGCAGAAGCAGTGAACACCGCTTGTCATGCCACAAATCGGCTGTACCTTCACCGACTACTGAAGAAAACTCCATATGAGCTTCTTACCAATAAAAAGCCTAATGTTTCTTATTTCAAAGTCTTTGGTTGCAAATTTTTTATCTTGAACAAGAAATAGAGGGCCTCGAAGTTCGCTTCAAAGTCCGATGAAGGGTTCTTGCTCGGATATGAATCGAATGCCTACGCCTATCGTGTCTTCAACAAGGTGTCCGGCCTTGTCGATGTAGCCCATGACGTGGTGTTCGATGAATCTAACGGCTCACAAGTGGAGCAAGTTGATAAGTGTGTGCTAGATAAAGAGGAAGCTCCATATGAAGCACTGAAGAAAATGGCACTTGGTGATATCTTACCACAAGAGCGAACATTCGACTCAAATGCAAAAGATGAACTTCAACACGGAGGCAATGATCAAGGGGGAGCTCTTTCACAAGATCAAGATGAGGAAGATCAAAAAGATCAAGATAATCATGGAAGCAATGATCTAGGGGGAGACAATGCACATGAAGATAATGAAGAACAAGCAACTACACAAGTTCCACACCCAAGAGTACATCAGAGCGTGCAGAGAGACCATCCTGTCAGCAATATCATAGGAGATATTGCAAAGGGAGTAACTACTAGATCTTGAGTTGCAAATTTCTGTGAATACTATTCTTTTGTGTCTTTTCTAGAACCATACAGAGTAGAAGAAGCCTTAAGGGATCCATACTGGGTGATTGCAATGCAAGAGGAATTGAACAACTTCAATAGAAATGAAGTGTGGGAGCTGGTGGAGAGACCAAAGGCGAACATTGTTGGAACCAAATGGGTCTTTCGGAACAAGCAAGATGAACATGGAGTAGTAACAAGAAATAAAGCGAGATTGGTGGCCAAAGGTTATTCTCAGGTCGAAGGTTTGGACTTCGATGAAACTTTTGCTCCTGTAGCTAGACTTGAGTCCATTCGTATTTTATTGGCATATGCTACTCACAATAATTTTAAGCTATATCAAATGGACGTCAAAAGCATCTTCTTAAATGGCCTGATAAAGGAGGAAGTTTATGTGGAGCAGCCACTAGGATTCAAAGACCAAAAGTATCCCAACCATGTCTACAAACTGCATAAGGCTCTCTATGGCCTCAAACAAGCTCCTCGAGCTTGGTATGAGTGCCTTAGATATTTTCTGACTCAAAATGGATTTAAAATTGGTAAAGCTGACTATACACTCTTCACTAGACATTGTGATGATCATCTATTCGTATGTCAAATTTATGTTGATGACATTATCTTTGGATCCACTAACAAGTCCTCCTGTGAAGAATTTATCAAAATTATGACAGATAGGTTCGAGATGTCAATGATGGGCGAATTGAAGTTCTTCTTGGGATTCCAAGTGAAGCAACTAAGAGAAGGTACATTTATAAGCCAAACCAAATATACACAGGACATTCTCAAGAAATTCAATATGGACAAAGCCAAGCCCATCAAGACACCCATGGCCATTAACGGACATCTCGACCTCAATGAAGACGGTCCAAATGTGGACCAGAAGGTATATCGGTCCATGATCGGCTTCTTACTTTATTTATGTGCATCCAGGCCAGACATTATGCTTAGTGTTTGCTTGTGGGCCACACCTAAAGAGTTTCACTTAATTGCTGTAAAAATAATCCTAAGGTATCTTGTGCACACACCCAACTTGGGCCTTTGGTACCCCAAAGGATCCAAGTTTAACTTGATAGGCTACTCCGACGCCGACTATGCAGGATGCAAAGTTGATAGAAAGAGCACGTCAGGGACTTGTCAATTTCTTGGTAGGTCCCTAGTTTCTTGGTCATCTAAAAAGCAAAACTCCATTGCTCTTTCCACAGCGGAAGCAAAGTATGTTGCAGCCGGTAGTTGTTGCGCACAACTACTTTGGATGCGACAGACTCTTAGGGACTACAGCTACAATCTTAGCCATATCCCGCTTCTATTTGATAATGAAAGTGCTATAAAAATTGCACACAACCCTGTAGAGCACTCAAGAACTAAGCACATAGATATCCGTCATCACTTTCTTAGGGATCATTCGTTAAAAGGTGACATTGCTATTTCACATGTTAGGACTGAAAAACAACTTGCGGATATTTTCACCAAACCATTAGATGAGAAAAGGTTTTGTGAGCTTAGGAATGAACTTAATATTCTTGACTCTCGAAATGTGGCTTGAAACATTGCATACCTGGTTGAAACTTCAAATGTCACATTTTATTGTTAAAACTGCTCCTCACCTCTTTTTCTTCTAAGAAAACTATTTTAATGAAGAAATCTTGCCGTTTATGACCACTTTTATTGTTAATTGCCTACTGGTCATAATCACCAAGATTATTTGCAAAACTATTGTCCTTGGATCACTATTAATCATCTCTCTATGTATCATTCTATTCAAACTGGACTTGTCCGATTTTCTTCCGGACTAGTCCGGACAGTCAAAATACTTAGGTTTTCCAGGGGCACCGGACTAGTCCGGTCAGCCGCGTATATAAGCGATTGGCCGACCCAAATCAAAATTTTAAACCTCCCTCCACTTGGTCTCCCTCACCTCTCCTCTTCTCTCCTAAACCCTAGCCCCCAAAGAGACCTTCGAGTTGAGCCCTCAAAAACTAAGTTTTCTCTGTGGGAAATCCTCTCCTCGACGAGTTGATCATTCCCTCCAGACTCATCTGGACAGATTCTTGCTTCTTCAATGCAAATCTTCAAATCTCGGTAAATTTCACCTTAAAACCAAACTCTCCTCTTTTCTCGTTCTAGCTCATTTCACTTGATTCCAAGGTTGTACATTAGCTTCAGAGGTGTATTCCTACCTCTTCCCTACCCTTTTGTATCTCTAGATAGGAGTTTTGATTCAAAGGATTTGCTAGGGTTCTTATGCCAGGCCGGACTAGTCTGGCTCTCAGGTGCGAACAAGTCCGGACTCTGAAACTAGACAAGTCCGATCTTTGACATCTGAATCCCTACAATTCCTTCAATCCTTGGTTCATTCTTATCTAATCCATGAACTCCTTATCAGGCACGATGTCTTTCGGCTCAGATGACAGCTCTTTCCACATTGATGAAGAATTTCAGTGCGAAAGAGCGAGGAGAGCAAAGGAGAGATACATGAAGAAAAGACATGACCTAAATGTCCACTCTCCACCCTTCGACGACAATCTGCCTAAGAAGAGGAAGGTTGTTGTCAAAAAGGCCCAAGGAAAAGCTGCTGAGAGCTCATCAGGGCCAAGAAGGGTTCTCAATAAAGGGAAGGGACTTGCTAGTGGTCCCATTGGGCCCTTGAAGATGAAAACCCCAGTCACCACAACAGGCAGCCTTCTAGTGAGGATTTCACCGGAAAAGGGGGTGAGCTAGCCGATAACTTCAGGAAGATTAATGTGTATAATCAACCTAGGCAATGCTCTGACCCAAGATTCTGGAGCAACTTCCATGCCGACTACTACGAGCACGTGTACATGAAGATGAAGAATCCTGTTGTGGAGAGTCAATGGGTGAATATTGGATACATGCAGTCGAAGAAGTATCCTGCTTTTCGTGAGGTGGTTGAGGCTCTGGAGAGGAACGGTCTGAAGGAACTGCTTTCCTTTGAGAATGACTAGAACAATGAGATCATCACACAATTTTGCTCTACCCTCTACTTTGCTCGTGGTAATGGAGACAGTCTTACTTGGATGACTCATGGTTCCAAGTATAGTGTCACTTATGATTAATTTGCAAGGATTCTTCACCTTGAACACACTCTGGATCATGATCTTGTCATCCACAATCTGCAACCCTTAGAGAAGGATGAGCTTAAGTTCCTCTATGACACAAGGATGCCCTATATTCCTCCCAACATCAAATACGTGAAGTCCTTCTTTGTTGTCCTCAACAGAATCTTGAGGAAGACAATAGCCCCGAAAGATGGAGATGCGCGGACTATCCAAGGAACCTTAAGGACCCTAATGAAGGTCATTAGTGGAAGGAGATCGTTCAATGTTTTTGAGTACATCTACAACGACATTGTGAACATCTCAATCACTCCCAATAGGTCTTGTGTGTATGCCCTGTACATCATGTTCATGATTGAGAAAGTGACGGGACTTGAGTTTGTGAAGGATGTCTTTCATACGGGGTTGAAGCCACAAAAGCCCACCGAGTACACCCTTCCCTCAGCACCAACTGCCCTTTCCTCCACGGAGCCGAGAGGAGGTCTAAACAATCTCAGGATGTGAATGCCACAAGATCTGCAGGTGCTCCTCCTGGCTCTGCTCCTGTCCATGAACCCTCTGGTGGCGTCCTCAAAATGCTCTCCTCTATCTTTGCCTGCTGCCGCAAGATCGAAGTCAGGCAGAAGAAACATCACAATATGTAGATGCCAACATCAAAGCTATCTGTGACAAGCTTGCGATTGAGCCGGTTGGATCACCGCCCGCCTTCGAGGACTCCGAGGAAGATCCTGTCCCGGTGAATGATGATGAAGATGAAGATCGGACTGAAACTGAAGAAGGGAGCGGCGATGAGTGATTCCCCTCGATTTTTCCCTTTTTGGTGCCTTGATGCCAAAGGGGGAGAGATTGAGACTAGATTGAGACTCCAACTTTCTCTAGTATTAGTTATTATGCTTTTGTGATCGAGGACATGTACCTATTTTTAAAACGTTGTAATGCACTATTTCTTTTCCTATGTGTGATGCTTATTGTTGCTCTAATGTTTACTTCTATGCTCATTATTATTTATTTTTATTTCATCACACTTTTTTGATCACACACCTGTTAGGAACCCCACCATAAGGTGTGTGCATATGTGAGAAGATTTTTGTGAATTTATCTTTATTTTCATATGTGCACACCTTATGAAAATCAATATTTTACTCTCAATTATGATATCTCAAATGGTTGTCATCAATCACCAAAAAGGGGGAGATTGTAAGTGCATCTAGGATATCCCTTGTGGGTTTTGGCTAATTGATGACAAACATATGATATCCTAATGAAACTATTGAGATGATTGCAGGACAAACAAAGTGAAACAGCTCGGTGCACACAAAAAGGTGAAAAATGGAGTGGTGTCCAAAGAGGGATACTTTGATGGAACTTGGAAGAACAAATTAGATTTTAAATGTATAGGGTGTGTATGGAAGACACACTCCAAGAGCTCACGACTTTCCGCAGGGGTAAGGGTTTTAAAATCAACCTAACTTTTCACAGTGCACCGGACTACTCCGATCATGGACCGGACTAGTCCGCCGAACTTTCTGGAGTCCACCATCACACAGCACCAGACTAGTCCGATCATCGACCGAACTAGTCCGCCAGACTATCTGGAATCTCCCATCTCTGGACACCGGACTAGTCCGTGTGTCCACCGGACTAGTCCGCCGAACTTTCTGGAGTATGTTTTCACAAAGGGACGGACTAGTCCGTTTTCCAACCAGACTAGTCCGCTAGACTTTCTGGACTTCGAGTTACACTGTGACCGGACAAGTGCGGACTTGCACTGGACTAGTTCGATATTAGGGTTTTTCAATGGTAACATTTTGGAAACCCTATAAATAGAGAATCCATGACCTTCCACAGATGACACACGTCGAATACTGCTGAAAACACAAACCCTAGTACCGCCACTTTGTCCCAAGAGCCCAAAACACATCTCCTGGCACATCTAAAGTGCAAAAAAGAGCAAAATCAATTAAACACTTGGATTCGGGATTGGGAGATCGTCGTTCCTTCGTTGCGAGCTCTTGGGGTTTGATCTTTCTACACTCATACTCTGCATTGTAATACTTTCAAGTGTATTTGATCACCTCTTTCATTGTAATTCTCATGGGAGCCTTCAACGTGTGAGGTTGCCCCATAAACTCGGTGATTACCCATGCTAGTGGAATCAAGTCGGCCTTTGTGGTGACTTCAAGAGGGAAAGGGTTGGAGACCCGGCTTTGTGTGAGATTCATCAACAAGGACGTAGATCTCATGGTGAGATCGAACCTCGGTAAAAATTCGCGTCTCTTGTGCCTTATTTCTTTTACATTTTGTTCACTAGATCACTTGATTACTAAACATAAATTAAGTTGCTTATAAGTTTCCACGTGCATTCATACAATAACCATAAACCAAAGCATCTGCTGTTCTCATTTCCGCTGCTAAAAAAATCTAGTTTCCCAATCAATGCTTAATCAATTCACGTATTTCAGCACACCAGACTAGTCCACCCACACAACCGGACTAATCCGGTCAAACAAGTTTTTGACGACTCTATTAAGTGTGCGGGAAATTTTAAAGGCCTATTCACCCCCCCCCCCCTCTAGGACACATTCATGGAAACCAGAATACGCGTCTAGGAAACATAGCAGATCACAACGTGATGTGGAGTCTATAATTTGATCTATCCTGGGAGTGGGAATGGATCCTTTGGACATGCCTTGTTTATGTTGGTGTAGTCGATGCACATCCGAAGCTTCCCGCCAGCCTTCGGGATGACAACGGGATTAGCCAACCACCGAGGGTGGTGGACCTCCCGGATAAAGCCAGCGTCGAGCAACTTCTTAATCTCTTCTCAGATGAAGTTTTGACGCTCAACAGACTGCTTCTGGGGCTTCTGTATTACCGGGCGAGCGTCGGGGTAGATCTTCAGATGGTTCTCAATCACCTCCCTGGGGATCCCAGGCATCTGTGATGGTTGCCAGGCAAACACATCGACATTGTCCCGGAGGAAGGTGACGAGCGCGCGTTCCTATTTGCTGTCCAGGTTAACCGCTATGCGGGTCCTCTGGGCAGCCTCGAAGCCGATCCTGACGACCTTTACTGGGATGTCATCTTCGGCGGGCTGTACGCGCGGAGCTGCGGTGGAGGTCCGTTGGGACGGGCCTTGACTTGGTCGACCTTCCCTCGCACCATCAAGGCTCGGGGCCTGCCCCACAGCGAGTGCTTGGAGCTGCTCCAAGGCTGACACCACGACAGTGCGATCTCCCCGGACCCTAAGGACCCCAGATGGTTTTGGCATCTTCAGAACCAGATAGCCGTAGTGAGCTATGGCCATGAACTGGTATAGCAACGGCCTTCCGATGATGGCATTGAAGGGGAGCTCGACATCCGCCACATCGAATAGAATACTCTCCGTGTGGTAGTTCTCCGAAGTGCCCAAGGTTACCGGGATGTGGATGATACCACTGGGCATGATTTGTCTTGGACCCACGCCTGAGAACGGGATCGAAGGCGTGAGCCGGGGCATAGGTATCTGCAACTTCTGGAAAGCTGCAGTGGAGATGAGGTTGAGGCCTGCACCGTCGTCGACCAGCACATAATGGAGCCTCACGTTGGCGATCATTGGGGCCACGAGCAGCGGGAGCACCCTAGCCTCTGCCATGTTCTTCGGGCAGTCCGAGGCGTCGAAGCCGATCACAGTGCTCATCCACTTGTTGTGGGGAGCCGGACTTGGCGTCGGGGCCACCGCTGCCATGGCCCGTCGCCGGAATTTCACTGTGTTCTGAGATGCGGGGTCCGTGGCTCCCCATAGATGACATAGAGGAGCTTCCGATGCTCCCGGTCGCTGCTAGTGTCCGAGTCAGCACTCGTAAAGACGGCTTTCACCGCCCTGTGGGGCTCCTGGTACCCCATGTCTTCGTCTTTGTCCTCCATAGGTTCAAGCTTTTGCTTACCCTCCCTCTAGCAGGGAGGCTCGCTCTCTTGACAGTCCTGCTTCTGTCGCTGCTCGCAGAAATGTTCTGCAAGATTCTTGACCTCCCGGCACCACTGTGACCATTGGTTCGGTGCACCGGTCACTTGAAGTCAGCATCATCACCCTCAAGTGATGGGCGTGGGCGCTTATCCTGGCGTGAGCTCCAGGCTCTGCCAGCTGCCGCAACTGCCACCACGGGAGCTCCGAGCCTCGGCTTACTCCTGTTGGGGCCCCCGTTTTTCTTCATCTTGCCACCACCCCAGGTGGTATCCTCCGCTTTGGACTGTGAGGGCTCCCCACTCTCCAAGGAGGGTCGAGTGTGCTACGACCCCCCGTGGCCTTGGGGCATCTATCTGCCAAGGCAAACATCTCAGAGACATCACACACGTTAGGCGTGGTGAGCTTCGCGAGCATCTTCTTGTCCCTCACACCCTGCCTAAATGCAACTATGACAGATGCATTTGAGATGCGCGGGATGGTATTCCGCACTTGGGAGAATCGCTGGATGAACGTTTGCAGCGGCTCCCCCGAGCGCTGTCTAACAGCGCGCAGGTCGAGCTCTATGCCTGCGTGCTCGTACGAACATCCGAAGTTCGCCATAAACTACCAGCATAACTCCTCCCAGGAGGTGATGGATCCCTGGGGGAGGTTCATGAGCCATGACCAGGTCGGGCCGGCCAGGACTACTGGAAAGTAGTTGGCCATGATGACCTCGTCACCCCCTGCAGCTAGGATCGAAGTGGAGTAGATATGCAGGAACTCACTCGGGTTGACGCTCCCATCATACTTCTCTGGCGTGTGTGGCCGGAACTTGTGAGGCCACACTACCCTCCATAGGTGCGGAGCTAAGGCTGCACACCCTCCCCCTGTGCTCGCGAGCGGCAGGTTTGGTGCTGCGTGACCTTGATGACCAGGCGGTACTGTGTACGCCTGGAGTTGAAGTGTGACAACAGGCGCTTGGTGCGGCAGAGGCACACAATAATCCTAGGATGGAGGAGGCACGACGTACGCCTGGTGTGGAGGAGGCGCCACGTACGCCTGGTGTTGAGTAGGAGGCGCCACATACGCCTGACGTGGCGTGGGGGCGCCATGGACCTGGGGTTCAGGTTCCGGTTGGATGTAGTCAGCTTCAAGATTGCGACACCGCTCCTGTTGTCGTTCGATGATGACTCGACAGTCCTTACTAGCTCTGCGACGTTGCAACTCAGCTCGTAGGTCCGCCGTCGAAAGCCTCATCGAGTGGCTATCGGCGGTCCACCGGTCGACAGTAGGCATACGGTACAGCGAGACAAATGTTGTTGCCGCTCGCCTCCCGCCTTGTGAAGTCGCTTGGAGCGCATCGAGGACCAATGGTCGATGTCGTTTACCCACTGCTGCGTCGGTCCCTGTGGGGCACCTGCTGTCAGTGCGTTGTTGAGTAGCGCACATGCAGCAAGGAGGGCACTTTTCGGGCTTGCTGCTGGAAGGGCTGTAGCAGCTATCACGGTAGAGGTTCACCGTGCCGTGTTGTGCGGGCCTGCAGTCAGTGGTGTGACTGCACGGCGTCGCGATGATCCAGATCTTCCCGCCCTAGAGCGGGACGCAACTCTGGGGTGGGATGAAGCTTGGTCCTCACCCGCCGCCTACAGGCGGGGCTGTGGCCTGGAGGAACTAGCGTTGGAACGGGCGTTCACCATGCTGACGGTCAAGATGCTTGCAGCAAAAAAAACCCCTACCTGGTGCGCCAAATGTCGAGGTGTCAGACAGACACCTCCCCCAGACTAGCTCCAAAGCACCCCGCGGGGTTTTGATGTGTATTTGGGGGCTAGTCCTAGCAAGATCGAGCTTAGTGAATGATGAACACAAGGGTTTTACGTGGTTTGGGCCATCTGGACATAACACCCTATTCCACGGTGGTTTGTGTGTTGTATTGCTCCAACGTGTGCCTGGGTCTGAGCAAAGTTGTCTTAGTCGGTTGCCGCTCGGTCCTTTTATAGTCCAAGGCTGAGCAGCTTACAAATGAGACCCGGGGACCGACAAGTGGCCCGGGAAGTACCAAATCCCTCCTAAGATTTGGGAGTAAATGCTATCCCCTGTCCGTCTTGTCGTGGCCTCTCATTCGTCCACCGTACATAGTAGTTCGGCGCCAGCCTATTATCGTAGAACTGGGTACAGGTCTCTTGACTTATGAGTGCGAGCTCCTGCTTCCTAGGGAACATGCATGTCTTTCCCGTTTAGGCGCAGTGGACTCGTCCCTTTTTATTGACGCTATCGAAGGATGGACTAGGCGCGGTGCTGCCTGCCACATGGCGAGTTCGGTCCTTCCCTCTGCCGGGAGGTCGGGTCCGAAGCTGCCGGACACGTGGCTGCGCAGAACCTTCTTCCCGCAGGGAGGCACATCAGGGGCTGCCGATCTAGCGAACGCGCAGGAACTCTCCTTGGTGGGGAGGTGGACACAGAGCCGCGGGACACGAGGCAGCGCCAGACCTCCCCCCCCGAGAGGGAGATACACCTGGAGCTGCAGGGCATTGTTGATGGTCCTTAAGTACCACATTTTGACCGTCAATTCACCTCATAATATGCATAAAAGAAACACAAAACATAGTGGTAGGGTTATACACTAACCCAATTCCACAAGTGTTGGTGTTTATTTGTATGCAGGTGAATTATTACCCAAAATACCAAAACATGCAGGAATGAATCCATGAAAATGGATTTCAACGAATCAGGCGATGACACATGGCAACACATGGATCAAATGGCCCACAAATAGAAGAATACGAGGAGATCCAACGGTGTTGCACCCATATATATCAAGGGGGCCCACCTGGAAGCCACCTGGAGGAAGCACTCCCCGAGGGGAGCCTTGACTAGGTCGGCCAAACCAGGGGTTCGGCCGACCTCTTCCTAGCGCCAAACTCGATCAAAATTACACGTGTTGGCTCCTCCCGACTCCCTGGAGTCAATGGTGACTGATTCACGCATTAGTTGTGGCGGGAACCGACCCTTCTCCACCTATAAATAGACCCCCTCACCTCACTTCTCACACACACCAAAAGTGGAGAATAGTGCTACACTCCAAAGGTTTAGAGCAGTCCTAGAGGCTACCAAAGTAGAAGGAGAGTGTGGTGAAGAGTCTAGGAGAAGGAGGCTTGGGCTTGTCAAGTCCCTCTTCTACACTTGTACCTCTACAAAGATTTTACTAAATCAAGTAAGCCTTTGTGAATTCAATACAAGTTTGATCTTTTATTCTTAGTAGTTTGCACAAGTAGTTACTTGTGGGTTCACTGCTTTAATTCATTAGAGGCTCCAGTTGTAGCTTTGTGTTCAAAACAACTAGAGTAGCCATTTAGAACGTAAGCGTGGTGCCTAGGTTATAAATCATCAGTGGATATCTCGTAGACCCACGAATTGAAGAGGTAGGCAGTAGGTGGTGACATCCCTATCTGTCCTTCGTAATCCTCCACGTTCAGCTATGCCACAGGCTCTTGGCGGGAGTCGTCCTAGTATTGCTAGGAGTAAGCCTGTGCCCGAAGCAAGCATCTACTGCAAACTACCTTGAACTAGGATCAATACATTGAATTCCTCTCTGTTCCTTGCCTACCAAACAACTTTATGTCCTTGATTGAGCTAGATCGAAATATTAGCACACACGTTCTTTGGATTCGATACCCTTGGGAATACTCCTTAAGGGGAAGTGCTACAACGGTATTTCTGTGCACTTGCGGATAACTCTGTGGTTTTAAGAAATACCAACAAGCATTTCTGGCGCCGTTGTCGGGGAACGGTTGCTGTTAATCTTCGAACCAAGATCACCCTCGTATCATATCCCGGTTATCTATCATCTTACCTTTCTTATTCTTACCTTACCACCACCATATAAATGGAGCAACCCACCATTCTTTCTTATTCTGCTCCGAAGGGCAAGTTTTGTGAGCCACCGCCTTCAGCGGAACCTATTTGTTCAACCAGCTATGAACTTCGCCCTGGCTTTATAGCCATGGTTCGGGAACAATCCTTCTCGGGAACGGATTGTGAAAACCCTTACCACCATCTACGAGAGTTTGAACAACTGTGTTCAGGCCTTCTAATCAAAGGTATGACACAGGAAACTCTCAAATGGAAGTTGTTTCCTTTTTCCCTCGAGGAAAAAGCCAAACAATGGTACAACCACTACGTTGGGAAGACAAACAGTGATTGGAGTGAATTACGAGACAAGTTTTGTCTTGCTTTCTTTCCAATTGCCAGAATTGTTTCCTTACGAAAGGAAGTACTATGCTTCCAGCAGATGGAGAAAGAATCCATAGGTGCAGCTTGGGACATATTTTCTCTTTTGAAAAATTCTGGCCCAGATTTGCTAATCCCTGATCTAATGCTTTTGCAACATTTCTTCATGGGATTAAACAAAGAGTCTGCCCTATATCTTGACATTACGGTTGGAGGATCTTTCCTCCATAAGACTCCAGAAGAAGGCAAGGATCTTCTGGACAGAATTCTAGAAAATTCTTCCTTCATTATGGCTCTTAATGAGCCTCCCCAAGAGGAAGTCGTGTCAAGAACGGAGGATACACTCTTGGACAAGGATGAACCCATTTCTTGCTTACCCCAAGCCTTGCTAGAGGAATCCACTCCCGAACCTGAGACTACGAAGGTAGAAGAAATTCAACCCTCACAGTTTCCATTTTACTTCGAGGATGAGCTTTTTGAAGATTATGGAAATACCTCAAAGTACTATTGCTATAGGAAACCTTCATTGCCACCAACTCAACCTGAACCACCTGACGGGGTGTTCGTCCATCAGACGGTCAAGGATTTGACCTCTATCCTGAGCAGAGAATGGACAGCTAAAGTCGAGAATTCACTCGAAATTCTTCGGATGACCTCACCTTTGGCTACCATTTTATGTTCTATTAGAGGGACACCAATGAGAATCCTATACAACCCTACTGTTGGAGCAAATCTCATTTTTGATTCTTGTGCTCTTGCCATCTTTGGCGATGTGCCATTGGCACTGTAGGATCGAAGAGCACGTGAAAAGCTACCAGAAGGGGGGGGTGAATGGTAGATTTAAAAATCTTACGCAGCGGAAACAATTAAACCCCAAACCCTTTCGGCAGAAAAACGATCTGTTAAAGAAATCGTGTGCGAGACTAATCTAAAAGTGTTTCACCATGACAAAAGTGATAGATATCAGAGAGAATCAAGTCCCGAAGACAACACAAAAAGAATCACTCAATCCGTCGAGAAAAACTCAAGTTATGATCGAAAGATCAACCAATGGTTAATCTGTCCTACCCAAGAAAAAACAGTTCTGGAATGTTGCAAAGAAACTTGTGTAGATCATAGACCACAAATCCAATGACCATGAAATTTTGACAGATGATATATAATCAAGTTGTGAAGACAACCCAAAAGGAATCACGTCAATTGGATATGTAAAACTCGAGTTATGATAAAACCACCGACGAAAGGTAGTGCTGTCCGGAAACTCGACGAGTAAAACTTGTCTGGAACAAGTCGGACGGACAAGGCACAAAAGTTCCTTCAAACTACGAATTTTATTCAATAGAACACAAGAGGAACAGCCCTAAAGTCATCTACCACGAGCTCTGGGCTCCCTTGCTTATATAACCAGCCCTTAGGCCAACCCAATCTCAACTAGGACTCCAATCCTACTCAGATCACGAATCATAACTTTCCATAACTGCTCAAGATTCTTCTATACGCAGATAGAATCAATCTTAAGACTTCCAAACACCTTAGTAACGTATCCCACATTCCTAAACAACTCAAATCCGTGACCCACACGAAATCATATCATAACCAACTCGATACTTTCCATACCGAGCCATAACCGACTCCGCCGCAGCCAAAGTCATCAACCGGTACGATCCGATCCTTCCGACCAGATCTTTCCTTCCTTATCCCATCTTCGGAACCATGTTGCCACGTCATGCACCGCATGCATACGTGCGAACACCTTCCTTCGACGTTCAGTAACCTTCATATGCACTGCCCTTGATTCAATCATCCTGCGCGACCTCCTGATCAGCTCAACCACAGTTCCTCCCAAACTTGGTTGTTGGAACCTCATCTCCTCCCTGAGACTTGTCCAATGGATCCCGTCACCAGCCATGACTTGAACTCAAGCAACACCTGCACATGAATAAACAACCAATCCATACGAGCCCAAGTCCTTGACTTGACTCAAGTTAGTTCCAAACACAACACCTTACGTGAGAACCTCACATAAGCATGTTGCAAAGCATAGCAAAACGATATCAGCCATATCATCCAAAATGCACCAAAAACTTAGTAAAAGAATACTAATCAATCTTTCCAACAATGTAAAGCAAGTACGAAACATTGCAAATGAAAAGTAGAAGCACTACGGTCAAGTTCCGAACCTTGCCAGAGCAACCCGGAGCTTGAGCCGGAGCTAACAAAACTAGTACAATGAAGCACCTGCCGGAGCTTACCAAAACTAGTAGATCCAAGCTCCCGCCGGAGCTTACAAAACTAGTAGGACCTAGCGCCGGAGCTAACCAGAACTAGTCGGAACTAGTAATCCCAAAAGTTGGAGCTAGAAAAATCAACTCGGAGCTTAGCAAAAGCACGCCGGAGCTATCAAAGACATGTCGGAGCTAAAGACAAAACTTCACCGGAGCTGACCAAAGCTAGTCGTACCTAGCATCGAACGTTACCGGAGCTACCCCAACCAAGCCGGACCTACCGTCGGACCTTGCTGTAGCTCAGAGCTAGAGTCGGACCTTGACAAAAAAGGTGTTTTGGTGATATTTAAAACTTTTATCATCACAGCCAAGTGTATTCACTACAAGCCAATGTATTCAGCACATATAGGTCTTACAGGCACCAACATGCAAATCCTTTTGAGATTCATTTGGAGCCATTCTTGAAGGATGTGGGGTTCTGCAACAAGTGTCTCTTAGACACAAATATGTTGAGGGTCTCCTAGATTTTCACGTGTTCAAAATCCAAGATTTCGACATCATGATAAGGATTCCCATAGAGAAAATTCTCATGGAAGTTCCTTTGGATGGAAGCCTCAATATCAATCTTGGAGGGAGAAATTTCTTCATACCTATTCTGCGTTCAAAGAACACATCTGCAGAATCTCCCATCCAAGATGAGCCAATAGAGGAGTTTAGGACTCTTCAATTTTTAGAACCCCCTGAAATTAAAGGAGAAGAAGACTTCGTCCAAGAGGAGGATGAATTTCAGGAGGAAATTGAATTGCCAAAAGAAGAGCCCTCCCCAAAACCTCCTATTGAGCTCAAGATTCTACCTCCAGGACTACGTTATGCCTTTCTAAATGGCGATTTGGAAGCCCCTGTCATCATAAGTGACAAGCTTTCAGATGATGAAACACTCAAACTCATAGCCATGTTAGAAAGGCATAGAGCTGTTTTTGGATATTCACTTCAGGATCTCAAGGGAATTAGTCCAGTGTTATGCACCCATCGCATTCCTATTGACCCTGAGAGTGTCCCCTCAAGGGAACCTCAAAGGCGATTGAATAATGCGCTGCGGGAAGTTGTCAAGAAAGAAGTCTTGAAACTTCTGCATGCTGGGATTATTTACCCTATTCCACATAGTGAATGGGTAAGTCCAATTCAAATAGTGCCTAAGAAGGGAGGTATGACGGCCGTTCAAAACGAGAGGAATGAATTAATTCCTTAGCGGACCGTCACGGGATGGAGGATGTGCATTGACTATCGAAAACTTAACAAGGCAACAAGGAAAGACCATTTTCCATTGCCCTTCATCAATGAGATGTTAGAGTGATTGGCAAAACTCTCGTACTTCGTTTTCCTTGATGGGTATTCGGGATATCATCAAATTCCTATCTGAATGTGGCCTAGAGGGGGGTGAACAGGCCTTTTTGAAATTTGTCAGAACCTGCAACACTTAACAACCAGCTCAAAACCAGAGATATCGGACTAGTCCGGTAAAGTGCAGACTAGTCCGGTGTGTATCGACCAGGTTGATTATGTTTGATCGGTTAATTTGATTCTTCAATGTATGCAGCGGAAATATACAGTCAAATGAAGTGTTGCAAGATTATGGACTAGGTTATATCACAATTCAATCTTGTAATTAATGATTCAACGTAAAGTATGCAATAATGGTTGAAACCCTAAATTGTTGTGATGAATAAGAACGATGAACACCAAGAAAGACACAAGGATTTATCCCGTGGTTGGGCTCCCACAAAGGCAACCTACGTCCACGTTGAGGAGTCCACAAAAGGATCGGGTCTTCTCCAACCCTACCCTCGTCGGATCGTTACGAAGGCCAATCCTATTCCACTTATCACAAAGGGGTGCATAACCGAATTCAAAGGGGCCTTCTCACACGTTGAGGGCTCCCTTAGATTACAACACGAAATACCACCAAGAACACACTCAAAAGATTACAATGATATCACAGGAGTGTGTTAGAGAATCAAACCAAGAGCTCAATGAGTGTTGAACGTGTCTCTCCAATGATCTAGAGTGAATCCTCAAATGATTTATCATTGTTGCACTTAATTTCGTGGAGAGATGTGGTTTTTGAGGCTCTTGGGAGGTGTGACGGTGCTAGGGTTCGAGAGAGTTTAAATTTTGGCCATGCACCTCTATTTATATGGGGTTTCTAAAAGTGACCGTTAGGGTTCAGAAAGATCGGACTAGTCTGGTGTGCTGTGTGTAGAAAACCCTAAGTGTCCCGAAATATCGGACTAGTCCGGCCAGGAGTGGACTTGTCCGATTTGGCTTCTGGAAATCTTCGGACTAGTCCGATAGTTATCGGATTTGTCCGGACATGTGAAACCCTAAGTGAATTGGGTGACAAGTCCGCACTTGAGGACTTGTCCGATTTAGGTCAGAGGGTTTTTCAGACTAGTCCGGTGGTGATCGGACTTGTCCGATTTTGTGTGACTTGTGAAGTGTTTTGAGGACTAGTCCGCACTGGGGAGGACTAGTCCGATTCTAGTCAGAGAGAAATCAGACTAGTCCGATGGATATCGGACTTGTCCGATTTTGTGCAGAGAGGATATCAGACTAGTCCGGTGACATTCGGACTAGTCCGGTCCTGTATAACTTTGTGCAATGTGTGGGTTTAATTGTGATTGAGCTCTTGGGGTGTGTTTCCTTAACACACTCCATACACAATGATCTACTATTCTTCTTCCTTGAGCTCATTTCCACTTTGCTCCTCATTCTCCCTTCTTTTTGGTACTTTGCTTATTTTGCTATTAAAACCTGTGCTCATCTCAACAAATAGGTTAGGATCTCATTTGCTTGTCATAAATCATCCAAAACCCACATTGGATTCCTAGATGCACTTTCAATCTCCCCCTTTTTGGTGATTGATGACAACCAATTGAGATTTCACAAAAGTGATAAAAATTGAGATTCTCATAAAGTATGCACATATGAGTCTAAAATACATCAAGCAGTGAAAACATAATCCATATGTGCATTCTTTATGGTGGGATGCATAACTAAGTACATTTAAACAGTGAGAATGACATAATTGACATTGTTTAGCCAAAAGCAAGCATATATGACATTCTAGGAGCAAAATCACAGATTTCAACAACTACTTCTCAAAATGATCAAGCATTGTGTCACAGAACCATAATTAACTTAAGAACATAATTAAAGCTTTACAACCCACAAAATAGTCAAAAAGCATACAAGAGAGCTCTCTCCTCGCATCCTACAGCTAAGGCTAAGAATCCCCCTCAATCTCTCCCCCTTTGGCATCAAGACACCAAAAAGAAAGAGAGGAGGGTCCTAAGGTCTTCACTCTTCGCTGTCAGTCCTCTCATCGTCGTCTTCGTCATCTTCATCTTCAGCCTGATGAGGAGGAGGAGGACGAGGTGCGGAGCCACTCGAGCCCCCAGTGCCAAAGTAGGCAAGCTCGGAGGGGGCGCCCGAGCTCGGTGAAGTCCAAGTCTGAATCTTCAGAGATTACTGGAGACCCAATGGGCTCAATCTCCAGTTTTTGGCATATTTGCTTCACATTTGCCTTCACATACTTCATATCTTCCTTTCTTCTCTTGTTTAGCTTATGGCCTTCACTTCGGCCTTTTTGCAGGAAGCGAAGATGGCAGCCAGGTATTTGAAGATCCTAGTGGCTAATCCCCTTTGAGGGGCTGCCCTACTGGCAGGGGCAGCTCTTGCATCTTCAGTCCTTCTTGCCGGTGCCTCAGGACTGGAGGCCGGCGAGGGAGCAGCCTGGACACTTGGCTTCTGAGGCATCTGAGGCCTCAAGGGTAGATGCTCCACATCCTTGACGAACTCAATCTCGGTGACCTTTTTGGATCACAAACATCAGATATGGGGCATACCCACAAGACCTGTTGGGTGTGCAGGATATGTTGACCATGTCATTCCAGATGTAGTCCGCCACATCAAACTGGTGGTCGTTGCTTATCACTCTCATCAATTTCCGGAGATAACCCTGCACACTCCCGGCATCTCCATCCTTTGGAGCGATGGTCTTCCTCAAGACTCTATTGAGCACCACAAAGAACGGCTTCATGTTCTTTGTGGATGGAGGGTTGAACTTGGAGTTTGGCTCATATAGGAACTTCATCTTATCCTTCTCAATGACACCTATGTTGTGGATGATCAAGCAGTCAGATCTTGAGGTGTCTAGGTGAAGCAGGCTTGCAACATCTTCTTGAGTGATACTGTACTTGGATCCATGAGTCATCAAAGTAACACTTTCCTCATATTCACTTGAGAAATGGCATGTTGCAAAGAATTGTGCTATGACCTCATCATTCTAGTTGTTCCTGAAGGCAAAGAGATCCTTCAGTCCATGCCTCTCAACAGCTTCCACCACTTCACTGAACGGGGAGCAGCCCTTCTTCTCAAAGTATGCCCAATCAATCCATTGACTGTGCACAACCGGTGTCTTCATTGGGAGAGACACGGATTTGTAGAAATATGCATGGAAGTTGCACCAAAATCTTCCCTCAGCAGCTTGCTTCGGTCGGCCATACCAATCAATGCTTCTGAACTTTGCCGCCAAATCACCGCCCTTCCCGTTGAACTTCTCTTCAGTTGGGTCCCGGACCCCTTCCCTCGGAGCATGGAGCTTCAACGGGCCAACTGGACCCGTTGCTATCCCTTTGCCCTTGCCTTTGGCTAGGCGGGCACTTGCCGAGCTAGGGCCACCACCGGTGGTAGCCCTAGAAGTTGGCACCTTGGAGGCTGTCTTCTTCGCTAGCACTTTCCTCCGAGCCTGTGGAGGAGATGGAGCTGGCTTGGAAGGTCTCTCTTGGCACTTCTTGCCAAGACTCGTCGAGGTCCGAGGTGCTACCTCGTGGTCCATCTCGGCCTCAAAGTTGGAAACTTCATTGTTTGAGCTCGACATACCCTGAGAATGAGTTGAGTAAGGCATGAATGAGAATGAATGATACAAGGCATAGGTGTGAAAGGATAGAAAGAAATTGCATTGAGGAATTGAAAAGTTAGGTTTTGAGTTCAGAAAAATCGGACTTGTCCGGTGTACAGGCACGGACTAGTACGGGGGACCGTACTTGTCCATGCATGGACCGGACTAGTCTGGTATTCATCCCCAGAAACCTAAGCGACTGGACAGATGCTGATTCCTAATGGGCAACAGGCGTAGCATAAACGTAATACATCGAGGAGGCATGTATATAGTGGAATATGCTAGGCTATTTGATCAACAATGAAGAAATTTGGGATTTCTAGGGTTAGGGTGAAAATTACCAAAGAAATTGATTGATTCTCGAAGAGGAAGGTGTTGAAGTCCGGACTTGTCCGAGAACTTTAATCTTCGAGCAAGGATGCTTGATCTCCACCCAAATATGGAGCTTTTTGGTGGAGGGGATGCAAAATCGCCTTGGGAGATCGAGTGGAAGAGAGAGAACACGTGAGGCAAGAGTGGAGGTGAAGAAATTAGGGTTTGGCGGCGGCTAGGGTTATGGACACGAAAAATAGGACAAGTCCGGAGAAGACCGGACTAGTCCGAACTTTTCGAGAGGCTATATTGGACTACCCCATTATCTACCGGACTAGTCCGGCCTAACCGGCACTCCGCGGACAAGTCTGCATGGGCGGACAAGTCCGGGTAACCACGGACTAGTCCGTGGTCACCAGACAAGAATTTCTTAGCCCATTCATATATATTTGAAGGTACATATTTAGAAAATAGGGAGGCAAACCAAATCAAATAATCTTGATGAATATGATTAGTAAGCATACAACAATCAAGCAATGATCATAACTCACCAAGATCTAATAATTAACATAATTTTCGGAGAGAGAGATGATTTTCATAATCCAATCAACATATTTTGAAGAATTCATATAGGTATGCAACACTTCAAGCCACACTCCGAGCATCAAGGATGTTTAGCTCATTTCGGAGTTCACAAAAGCGCTTTTCATCAAGTGGCTATGTCGGCCAATTGCTTTTGGGTGTTGACATGGGAAATGTCTATATCTCCTTTCATGGAATGATCTCTCAAAAAGTGATGTCTGATATCTATGTGTTTAGTTCTAGAGTGCTCAACTGGGTTGTGGGCAATTTTGATGGCACTCTCATTGTCACAAATGAGTGGAATACGGTCCATATTGTAACCGTAATCCCTTAGAGTTTGTCGCATCCAAAGGAGTTGTGCGCAACAACTCCCGGTTGCGACATACTCCGCTTCGATTGTGGATAAGGCAATGGAATTTTGTTTCTTGGAGGACCAAGAAACTAAAGATCTCCCTAGGAATTGGCATGTACTGGAGGTACTCTTTCTATTTACCTTGCATCCAGCATAATCTGCATCGGAGTAACCAATGAGATTGAATTTTGAGCCTTTTGGGTACCAAAGACCAAGGTTGGGTGTATGAACTAAATATCTCAAGATCCTTTTTACGGCTGTCAAGTGACACTCCTTAGGATTTGCTTGAAACCTTGCACACAAACATACACTCAACATAATGTTTGGCCTAGATGCACATAAATAGAGTAGAGATCCAATCATGGAGCGATATACCTTTTGGTCGATGCTAGGTCCATCTTCACTGAGATCCAAGTGGCCATTTGTTGCCATGGGAGTCTTTATAGGCTTTGCCTTGTCCATACCAAACTTCTTGAGTATATCTTGCATGTACTTGGTTTGGCTTATGAACGTCCCTTCCTTTTGTTGCCACACTTGGAATCCCAAGGAGTACTTTAGTTCTCCCGTCATTGACATTTCAAACCTATCTGTCATGATTTTACTAAATTCCTCACAAAAAGATTGATTAGTTGACCCAAATATTATATCATCAACGTGAATTTGACAAATAAAAAGATCATTGTCAAAATTCTTCGTAAATAGTTTATAATCTACTCTGCCAATCTTAAAGCCATTTTCAATTAAGAAATCTCTAAGACACTCATACCAAGCTCTAGGAGCTTGTTTGAGGCCGTAGAGAGCCTTACGCAATTTAAATACGTGGTCGGGAAACTCTTCGTCTTCAAACCCGGGGGGTTGCTCCACATATACCTCCTCCTTGATTGGTCCGTTGAGGAAGGCACTTTTCACATCCATTTGATACAGCTTAAAATCATGGTGAGTAGCATATGCAAGTAATATTCTAATAGATTCAAGTCTAGCTACGGGAGCAAAGGTCTCATCGAAATCCAAACCTTCGACTTGTGAATACCCTTTGTCCACAAGTCGTGCCTTGTTCCTTATCACCACCCCGTGTTCATCTTGTTTTTTGCGGAAGACCCACTTGGTGCCGACAATGTTCGCATTGGGTCTTGCCATGAGTTCCCACACCTTGTTCTGCTTGAAATTGTTCAATTCTTCTTGCATTGCCACCACCAGTCTGGGTCCTTCAATGCAACCTCAACCCTGCGTGGTTCCAAAAATGATACAAATGAATAGTGTTCACAAAAGTTAGCTATACGAGATCTAGTGGTTACTCCCTTTTGGATGTCACCGATGATATTGTTGATTGGGTGATCCCTTTGGACGCATTGGTGTACTCTTGGGTGTGGCACTTGAGGCGTTTTATCTTCATGATCATCTTCTTCTCCCCCTAAATGGTTGCCTTCGTTGACTTGTTGATTATCTTCGTATTCTTGTGGTTGATCTTGTGTGGGAGCTCCCCCTTGATCGTTGACCTCCTCTTGTGGTTCGTCTTCCTCATACACATGTAGAGGTGACACTTGTGATCGAACTTCACCTAAGGCCATTCTTTTCAATGCTTGACAAGGAGCTTCTTCTTTATCTAGCACACCTGGATCAACTTGCTCCTTTTGGGAGCCATTAGTTTCATCGAACACTACGTCACGTGCTACTTCAACAAGTCCGGAGGTCTTGTTGAAAACACGATAGGCGCAAGTGTTTGAATCATAACCAAGCAAGAAACTTTCATCAGACTTTGAAGCGAACTTTGAAGTCCTAGGCTTCTTGTTCAAGATATAACATGGAGAACCGAAAACTCGAAAATATGAAATATTAGGTTTGTTACCGGTGAGTAGCTCATAGAATGTCTTCTTGAGTAGTCGATGAAGATAAAGTCGATTTGTGGCGTGGCAAGCGGTGTTAATTGCTTCCGCCCAAAATTGATCTGAGGTCTTGTACTCATCGAGCATTATTCTTGCCATATCTATGAGAGTTCGGTTCTTTCTTTCGGCAACTCCGTTTTATAGTGGGGAGTATGGAGCTGAAAACTCGTGCTTTGTGCCTTCTTCATCAAGGTACTCCTCCACTTGTGTGTTCTTGAACTCTGTGCTGTTGTCGCTTTGAATTTTCTTGATTGCCAATGAGAATTTGTTTTGAGCTCGCTTGAAGAACTTCTTGAGTATTCCTTGTGTTTCTAACTTATCATGCAAAAAGAAAACCCAAGTGAAGCAAGAAAAATCATCAAAAACTACTAAACCATATTTGTTACTGCCGATGCTTATGTAAGAAATTGGACCAAACAAGTCCATGTGAAGTAGATCGAGCGGTCTTGTTGTAGTCATGACGTTCTTGGCAGGGTGAGGTGCTCCAACTTGCTTCTCGGCTTGGCACGCGCTACAAGGCCTGTCTTTCTCAAACACAACATCCTTTATACCTCGGATGTGATTGCCCTTGAGGAGTTATTGAAGGTTCCTCATACCGACATGCACTAGCCGTCTATGCCACAGCCAACCCATGTTGGTCTTTGCAATCAAGCATGTGTCAAGTTCGGCTTTGTCCTTGTTGAAGTCAACAAAATAAATCTTTCCCTTTAACATGCCCTTGAATGCAATGAAACCATCACTCCTTCTAGAGACAGTCACACCCTTGTTAGTGAACAAGCAATTATAACCTTTGTCACATAATTGAGATATGGACAGCAGGTTATAATCTAAGGATTCAACATGTAAAACATGATAAAGTGTGTGTTTAGAAGATATTGCAATTTTACCGGTACCGAGCACCTTTCCTTGACTATTATCTCCAAAGTAGATGCCCTCATTTGGATCCCCATTTTCCTCATATTCAACGAACATTCTTCTTTCTCCGGTCATATGGTTGGTGCAGCCACTGTCTAGTACCCATTTAGATCCACTAGAGGAATAAGCCTGCAAAAACAAATTATGCTTTGGATTTAGGTACCCAAGCTTGCTTGGGTCCTTGGAGGTTAGTTACAAGACATTTGGGCGCCCACACATGAGACTTGGTGTTCTCATGATGTGGCTCGGCATAATAAGCATAAACTTTGCCAAAATTATTTCTCATTAAGACATACGAGGCATCAAAAGTTCTAAACAATAACTGTTGTTATTTATGTACAAGATTAGTCTGGGAGGCCAGACTTGTCCGGAGGACCGAACTTGTCCGGACCCCGACCGGACTAGTCCGAACTTTTTCAGTTTGAGAGGGTCTTCCCTTTACAAAGGCAATCCTCTCCTTGTTATTCTTATGGCTTTTAGCATGTTGCTTTTCACCATAAGAATAACCATTGTCATATTTGACATTTGGAGGTCTTTGGACCAAGTATGCACTGCGTGCATATTTGATCTTCTCCTTGTCAAATATGCAACTTTGGGTAGGATGCTTATCCTTCGTAGAGGTTGGTTTGTCTTTCAAACTGATGTCAATTTTATGGCATCTACAAGTAGAAGCAACCTCAATTTTAGTGAGTTGAGAAGGTGAACTTGAAGAGGATGAAGGTTCACCTTGCTTGAGTGACTCAACTTGCACTTCAAGGATCTTGTTAACCTTGATCAGGTCAGCAAGTTGGTCCTTGATTGTATCATTTGAGTCGGTTAACTCCAAGCAAGTTTCCTTGCTTGAAGCTAACTCAAGCTCTAGTGATTTGCTTTGTTCCTTTTCAAGTTCTAGAAGCTTGTCAAGTTCGACATATTCCTCCTTTTGGGAGATGATCATGTCCTCTTGATGATGTATTAACCTCTCCTTCTCAACAAGTTGATCAAGCAAAAATTTCATTTTTGTGGCTGTTTTCCTATCTAGTCCAATAAGCATATCCTCATTATCACTATTGATTTCATCATAACTAGAATAGGAATGCACGGAAGGGGGTTTAATGGTTACCTTGCGTTTACCTTCCTTTGCCATAAGGCAAGTGCCATCTCCCTTCCATGCGCCAAGTGTAGGGAAGAGAGTAGACTTCTTGGCTGTCTTCTCGATGGCTATGCTAGCCATCTCTTCTTCTTCGGATGACGAGGACTGATCATTTGAGTCCCACTCTTTTCCAATGTGCGCTTGTTCGGCTTGTTTCTTCTTCTTGTAGAATTTCTTGGTTTGAGGCTTGTCCTCTATGGTCTTCTTCTTGTTCTCTTCATATGGGCAATCAACTATAAAGTGGCTATACTCACCACAATTATAGCATGCCCGCCTTAACTTTGGCTTTGTTCTTCCTTTGTACTTTCCTTCACTTGATTTAGCACCTTGTCTCTTCTTCATTATTCTCTTGAATTTCTTCATGAACAATATCATGTCTTCTTCATCTAATTCACTGCTCTCATCATCACTTCCTTCTTCTAGCTGAGCTTCTCGGGCTTCTTCAGATAGGGGCTTGAGGGTGGACTTCAAAGCAACCCCTTTCTTCTTTGCCGAGGTGAGGTCGGCAATCTCTTTGACATGCTTTGCTTGTTTTTCCATCATCTCGAAGTTGATGATCTTTCCATGCAATTCATCCGGAGTCATCCTTTTGTATCCGGGGCTTTCTCTGATCATGGAGCATAGGGTGACGTTGCGAGACATGAAAGCTCTAAGGATGAGCTTTACCACCTCGTGGTCATTCCACTTCTTACTTCCGTATGATCTGACCTTGTTGATGAGTGTCTTTAATCGGTTATACATGTCTTGGGGTGACTCGTCTTCTTCATTTGCGAATCTTCCTAATTCAACTTAAATCATTTCGATCTTTGCTTCACGCACATGTCGGTTACCTTCATGTGCAGTTTGTAGTGTGTCCCATATCTCCTTAGCAATCTTGAGTCCATCCACTTTGGTGAACTCGTCCCGACTGAGCAAAGAGGTAATTACAGCCGCGGCTTGAGCATTTTGGTGAATTGCCTGCTCTTGGCTTGGTGTGAGCTCTTCGTCGTCGTCTGGGATATCTATCCCTGTGCACACAATATGCCATAAACTTGGATTGAGGGAAATTAGATGCATTTTCATATTTTGCTTCCACATTGAGTAATCACTTCCATCAAAATGTGGGGCTTTTCCAAGTTGGATAGACAAACAATGATTATTATTGGAATTGAGACGATCATAGTTAAAAGGATATCGGGAGTAGTCGATGTGACTACTCCCCTTCTTATTTTCTTCAATCTCCACTTTCCCTTTGGAAAGTGTCTTCTTTCTTAGGAGCACCTTTAGTTCTAGCGTCTCTTCATCGTCGTCCTCGAAGTCTTGAATGGCTTCGAGGAGCTTTTCCACCTTTAGGTTCTTGTCATCATCAACCTTTTCTTGGTTGTTGCTCTTGTGGATGTCCAACATGATCTTCTTCGAGCGATTAATCTCTTTCTTGAAGAACCCGCTCTGATACCAATTGAATGTGGCCTAGAGGGGGGTGAATAGGCCATTTTGAAATGTGTCAGAACCTGCAACACTTAACAACCAGTTCAAAACCAGAGATATCGGACTAGCCCGGTAAAGTGTGGACTAGTCCGGTGTGTACCGACTAGGTTGATTAGGTTTGATCGATTAATTTGATTCTTCGATGTATGCAGCGGAAATATACAGTAAAATGAAGTGTTGCAAGATTATGGACTAGGGTATATCACAATTCAATCTTGTAATAAATGATTCAATGTAAAGTATGCAATAATGGTTGAAACCCTAAATTGTTGTCATGAATAAGAACGATGAACACCAAGAAAGACACAAGGATTTATCCTGTGGTTCGGCTCCCAGAAAGGCAACCTACGTCCACATTGAGGAGTCCAAAAAGGACCGGGTCTTCTCCAACCCTACCCTTGCCAGATCGCCACGAAGGCCAATCCTCTTCCACTTATCACAAAGGGGTGAATAACCGAATTCGAAGGGGCCTTCTCACACGTTGAGGGCTCCCTTAGATTACAACACAAAATACCACCAAGAACACACTCAAAATATTAAAATGAAATCACAGGAGTGTGTTAGAGAATCAAACCAAGAGCTCAATGAGTGTTGAATGTGTCTCTCCAATGATCTAGAGTGAATACTCAAAGGATTGATCTTTGTTGCACTTAATTTCGTGGAGAGATGTGGTTTTTGAGGCTCTTGGGAGGTGTGACGGTGCTAGGGTTTGAGAGAGTTTAAATTTTGGCCGTGCACCTCTATTTATATGGGGTTTCTAAAAGTGACCGTTAGGGTTCAGAAAGATCGGACTAGTCCGTGGTGGACACCGGACTAGTCCGGTGTGCTGTGTGTAGCAAACCCTATGTGTCCCGAAATATCTTACTAGTCAGTCCAGGAGCGGACTTGTCCGATTTGGCTTCTGGAAATCTTCGGATTAGTCTGATAGTTATCGGATTTGTCCAGACATGTGAAACCCTAAGTGAATTGGATGACAAGTCCGCACTGGAGGACTTGTCCGATTTAGGTTAGAGGGTTTTTTGGACTAGTCCATGCTATTAACGGACTTGTCCGATTTAGATTAGAATGAATATCGAACAAGTCCGGTGGTGATCGGACTTGTCCGATTTTGTGTGACTTGTGAAGTGTTTTGAGGACTAGTCTGCACTGGGGAGGACTAGTCCGATTCTAGTCAGAGAGATATCGGACTAGTCCAATGGATACCGGACTTGTCCGATTTTGTGCAGAGAGGATATCGGACTAGTCCGGTGACATTCAGACTAGTCCGGTCCTGTATAACTTTGTGCAATGTGTGTGTTTAATTGGTATTGAGCTATTGGGGTGTATTTCCTTAACACACTCCATACACAATGATCTACTATTCTTCTTCCTTGAGCGCATTTCCACTTTGCTCCTCATTCTCCCTTCTTTTTGGTACTTTGCTTATTTTGCTATTAAAACCTGTGCTCATCTCAACAAATAGGTTAGGATCTCATTTGCTTGTCATAAATCATCCAAAACCCACAAGGATTCCTAGATGCAATTTCACTATCCATCCCGATGATCAAAGTAAGACCACGTTCACATGTCCTTATGGGACCTATGCCTACCGGCGTATGTCCTTTGGACTGTGTAATGCTCCTGCCTCTTTCCAGAGATGCATGATGTCTATATTTTCAGACATGATCGAGGATATCATGGAAGTTTTTAAAAAGCATCACACAATAGCCTACGCTAGCAAAACTCTGACAGGAGCCCAACTCAATTATGCCACAACTGAGAAAGAGCTCCTAGCAGTAGTTTTTGCTATCGAAAAGTTTAGATCCTATTTGGTTGGAGCAAAGGTCATAGTCTACACAGACCATGCTGCTTTGAAATATCTGCTTACCAAAAAGGATGCTAAACCCATGCTAATTCGATGGATTCTTCTACTCCAAGAATTTGATCTAGAAATAAGAGATAAGAAAGGAGTAGAGAATTCAGTAGCAGATCATCTTTCACGTATGGAAGTCACACAAACCATGGACATACCTATCAATGACTTCCTACGAGATGATATGCTCCTCAAGGTGACAGACTCTCACCCTTGGTATGCGGATATCGTGAACTTTATGGTCACGGATACGTACCACCAGGGGAGAACAAAAAGAAACTCATTTATGAGAGTCGAAGACACCTATGGGATGACTCTTACCTCTATCGAGTATGTGTCGATGGCCTTCTTAGAAGATGCGTCCCATCAATCGAAGGCACCAAAATCATAGAGAAATGCCATGCTGGCCCCTATGGTGGTCATTACGGTGTTTATCGTACTCAGACAAAGATCTGGCAGAGTGAATTCTATTGGCCTTCAATGTATGAAGATACCAAGGAATTCATTCGCAGATGTTGGAAATGCCAGAAGCATGGAGGAATCCCTGCTCGCAATACGATGCCTCTAACATACAATCTCCAAGTGAAATTATCTGATGTATGGGGTATTGATTTCATGGGACCTTTTCCTAGGTCTTATGATTGCGAGTATATTCTGGTTGCCGTCGATTATGTGTCAAAATGGGTAGAAGCATTGCCATGCAAAAATGTTGATTCCAAGCAAGCAAGGAAAATGTTCCATGAGATCATTTTCCCATGCTTTGGAACTCCACGAATGGTCATAAGTGATGGAGGGTCTCATTTCATAGATAAGACCTTTCGGAACTTTTTAAGGGAACTTGGACTCCAGCATAACATTGCTACCCCATACAACCCACAAACAAGTGGTCAAGCAGAAACATCTAATAAACAAATTAAGAATACTCTGCAAAAGACTGTCTTGGAAATGGGAACGGTATGGAAGCAAAATCTACCCGATGCATTGTGGGCATATCGTACAGCCTACAAGACACCTATCGGCATGTCTCCTTTCCAACTTGTCTATGGGAAGACTTGCCATCTTCCCGTAGAATTGGAACATAGAGAGTATTGGGCCATCAAGCGATGGAACATGAATCTTAATGAAGCTGGAAATCTCCAATTGAAGCAAATCTCTGAGTTGGAGAAATGGAGAGATAAGGCGTACCACAGTGACAAAATTTATAAAGAGAGAACCAAAAGATGGCACGATAAGAGGATTACGCCAAAAGAGTTCAAACCTGAAGATAAAGTTTTACTCTTTAACTCTAGGGTTGAACTCTTTGGACATGGGAAGCTTAGAAGTAAATGGGAAGGACCCTTCACTATAGTAGAGACTTCATCCCATGGAGCAATCGCACTCCAAGGTGATGACAGTCAACTATTCAAAGTGAATGGGCACCGACTCAAATTATTTCTTGATTACCAAAAGCATACAGAAAATGAATTTGACATGGTAAATCTAATTGATTTCCATGTTGTTTCTTTAAATTTTTTAAAATTCTCCACGTCCAACTAATGGGCCCATCCAACTCTTCTTCTAGAAGGCCCATTCAATCGACCCGAGAAAATGTGGCCCGAACGGAGCCAGAAGAGGTTCGACCGAACCCTAGGGTCGGCTGACCTTCCCTTCACGCCGCTCGCGTTCTTTTTTCTAGTGTTAATCCTCCTTGATATCCTCCACAAAATCCTCGGTGAAACGCGTCGTTCCCCACCTATTTAAAGGACGGAAACAAAGAGGAAAGTCGTGCACCTCATTGAATCCTCATCCTCCTCCCGTCCTCGTCATGGCCGACAAGAAGATTGTGCCTCATGCCTCCAGCTCAACCTTCAACCTGAGCGAAGACATTAAGTCGGCCAATGACAAAACTTCCCTCGCCTTGGAGTCTGTCATGGCAATCGATGTCAAGCCCCTTGCCATGGTCCCACCTGCGACGACCCCGCGCGGGCACAGCCCTACACCTCGTAGCACTGTCCGGTCGCTCTCCCCTCGGAGAACGCTGATGAAGTCGACGATGCCAGGCCGTTCGACTTTGGCTGGGCTGAGCCCATTCAAGACACGTCTTTTCCACAGAAAAGACGAGTCTCTCCCATCGTTGCAGCCCGGTGAGGAGTTCATGTATACTTTGACGACTAAGACGGGCGATGTAGTAAGCCACCACTACAAGACACCCACCTGTACCTCGTCGGAACACATGGGAGATCACTTTCTTATCCACGGGGTGCGCAAACCCGAAGGAGGCTACGCTAAGGGCCTATTCAAGCGCGTGGATAATATAGCAATGGAGGAGTCAACAGGCTCGTCGCCCTCCAAGATTAGGCGGCACATCCCACCACCTGCCATCAACGGGCCACCCGGCCAGTTCGAGGGCAGTGATGAGGACTCTCCTCGTGCCCCTAAAGTGGTACATCTGACCAAGGAGCTCGCTTCTCTCCGCTTCGAGAACAAGAAGCTGACTGACTTGGTGGCTGAAGGGCGCATCGAGAGGGTGGAACTGAAGGACGATATCATGTCCCTCAAGGAGGAGATTGACGGTGTTTGCCGTGGCATGAGCGCCAAACTGCGGCGCTTGTGCAGTGTCGTCGGGGTGCCCGACATCTACAACGCACCATAGTTTAGATGTCCCGACAGCATAGGATGCTTACTACTTAGGATTTTTATTCTTTTACAAGCATTTGTTTTCTAAAGCTAGGCTAAATAATGTAAGCATCCCCATATTTTGATTTCAATAAAGTGAACTTACCGGTTCATCTAACACCGGTAAAGTTCCCCCTTTAGTTTATTTTGTTGAATAAAGAATTCAGGAAACAAGTGTGGGGGAAACATGTCCCCAAGTCACGAAATCCCGACGTGAAAAATTAACGTTGCATATCAAAACACGTCGCAACTGAATAAACAAAACGACCTGACGAAACAGAGCCACAACAGAGCCAACAGGAGGTCGGCCGAACCCCCTGGTCGGCCGACCTGTTTTCTGCACCATACGACTCTGTTTTGCTCCAAAAAAATCGGTTCGGATTTCCTATCCCCACTTTTATGTGCTACCCTGCTGTTTGAGTTGATTTCATATTTTTCATTGCATATCTAAAATGAATCAACTCAACAATTTGAAATAAAATTTGGTAGTTAAGGATTTGTTTAAGCTAAAATTTGAATACTTTATATTTCAATTCATTACCTTGTTTATGATTCCCATAATTCAATAGGGAAAACACATCATCTAGGTATTTGACTAGTGTGATATGGTAAATGAGTTCCTTAGAAATCATCCTTTTGCTTGAAATTGATTTTGACATTTGTAACTATTTGAAGTCTTGAACTTTGCCTAAATCTCTCATTGGAAATTTATATACCTACCAAGGCCATATGATACATTCATTGAAAACCAACAAGCATACACCACTTTGCTTTTCATTGAACTTTGTCAAACTCGTGACCCAATTGAGTGACATGCATGAAATTTTTGAATTGAAAACTCATGTGCACTCCATTCATGCAAAAATTCTCACATTGAGAGTTTGCAACCATCGATCACCCATACGCCAAAAAGAAACTCCATACAATACAAATGAAAGCCTCTCTAAAAATAAAAAGGAGTAGAAGACATGGCTACAAGAAAAAGAAAAAGCATCCACTCTTGAAAAAGAGTAAGAGTGCACAAAAAAAGGAGTAGCCATGTTTCATCCTTAAAAGAGAGAAAGTTCAAGGGAGTTATCACCTCACCCCTCCATCTCATTCATGTGCACAAGAATTTTCCCTTCACTTTGTTCATTGCATAGGTCTCTCATGGGATCAAGTTTTTGACTTTGTAACATATGAATTGCAAATGTGTGCCACATTCATCCCTACCAAGCTCCAGATATAGCCACTTTTAGTATAGGGACAAGAATTGGCAAAACATGTCATGGTGAGGACTCAAACACTTTGAGAGATTTGAGAGATTCCAATCGAGAAGGAAAGGGCAAAAGTTCCTACGACTTTCAAATATAGCAATTGCCAAATCATTTCAGCAAGGAATGATCCAAGGGAACTTCATTCTAACCGTTCCACTTTTCAAACACCCAAGATTGATGTGGTAGCCACATACACAAAGGGGATCCATGAATTCAGGTATAAGTTGAAATATCTCGTATCCTTATTTTCTAACTTATAGCAAATTCATGACAACACTCTAGTTCTTCTTGCCTTCACTCGAGGACGAGCGAAGGACTAAGTGTGGGGGAGTTCGTTGATAGTCCTTAAGTACCACATTTTGACCGTCAATTCACGTCATAATGTGCATAAAAGAAACACAAAACATAGTGGTAGGGTTATACACTAACCCAATTCCACAAGTGTTGGTGTTTATTTGTATGCAGGTGAATTATTACCCAAAATACCAAAACATGCAGGGATGAATCCATGAAAATTGATTTCAACGAATCAGGCGATGACACGTGGCAACACATGGATCAAATGGCCCACAAACAGAAGAATATGAGGAGATCCAATGGTGTTGCACCCATATATATCAAGGGGGCCCACCTGGAAGTGACCTGGAGGAAGCACTCCCCGGGGGGAGCCTTGACAAGGTCGGCCGAACCAGGGGTCGGCCGACCTCTTCCTGGCACCAAACTCGGTCAAATTACACATGTTGGCTCCTCCCGACTCCCTGGAGTCAATGGTGACTGATTCGCGCGTTAATTGTGGCAGGAACCGACATTTCTCCACCTATAAATAGACCCCCTCACCTCACTTCTCACACACACCAAAAGTTGAGAATAGTGCTACAGTCCAAAGGTTTAGAGTAGTCCTAGAGGCTACCAAAGTAGAAGGAGAGTGTGGTGAAGAGTCTGGGAGAAGGAGGCTTGGGCTCGTCAAGTCCTTCTTCTACACTTGTACCCCTACAAAGATTTTACTAAATCAAGTAAGCCTTTGTGAATTCAATACAAGTTTGATCTTTTATTCTTAGTAGTTTGCACAAGTAGTTACTTGTGGGTTCACTGCTTTAATTCATTAGAGGCTCTAGTTGTAGCTTTGTGTTCGAAACAACTATAGTAGTGATTTAGAACGTAAGCGTGGTGCTTAGGTTATAAATCATCAGTGGATATCTCGTAGACCCACAGATTGAAGAGGTAGGCAGTAGGTGGTGACAACCCTATCTGTCCTTCGTAATCCTCCACGTTCGGCTACGCCATAGGCTCTTGGCGGGAGTCGCCCTAGTGTTGCTAGGAGTAAGCCCGTGCCCGAAGCAAGCATCTACTGCAAACTACCTTGAATTAGGATCAATACTTTGAATTCCTCTCTGTTCCTTGCCTACCAAACAACTTTGTGTCCTTGGGTGAGCTAGTTCGAAAGATTAGCACACACGTTCTTTGGAGTCGATACCCTTGGGAATACTCCTTAAGGGGAAGTGCTACAACGGTATTTCCGTGCGCTTGCGGATAACTCTGTGGTGTTAAGAAATACCAATAGGCACGTGGTAGCATCGGGCCTTCCCTCAGTGGGGAGGCGTGGCTACGCCGCATGCCACGCGGCACCCTAGGACCACTCGGATCTTGCCCCCGTGGGTGGTGGGACCCAACGTGCCTTCTTTCCTGTATTCAAGGGTACCCGGTTCCCCAGGTACCGACAGTTACTTATTTAATTTCCTTGCAAAAACATAATCTTATAAAAATTTTAAAATGTTAGCAAATTTAAACTTTCACGTTGGTAATACTTATTTAAATTTACTACTAAATGACAACAGAACCTTAATATACTCAATTTCTTAAATTTCTGAAATTAATTGCAAAATTCTTAATAGCAATTAAATGAATTAAATAACTGAGAAAATTCACTTAATAACAAGAATTACCAAAAATTACAGAAATATTGCAATCAAATCATAGAAAACATCACACAAAAATTCCTTAAATTTTGGCCCGAGGCCAAAATTGGCCCAGCTAAATAATACGAAAATTCCAGAAAATGGAAAGGGCAACCCAATTGGCCCATTTACTCATTCTGCATGGGCTTCGAGCCCGCTGTGGCTAGGCGACGGTCGGTGCACACTGAGGGTCGTCGGATCCTGGTCTGACAAACGATATCGCTCGAACCCTTAAAATGAAACCTCATCTGAGGCATCCATTTTTGATCTGACAGTCGAGCGGCGAGATCGGAGGTATAAAATCTTCGCCATCGCCGAATTCGTCGAACTCTAAGTCATTTCCACCCTTACAGTCTCTCTCCTTTTCAGTCGGAACGGTGGCGAGGTCTAGGCGAGAGAGCGGGCGAGGCGGCGGTGCGGGACCTCCAGCGCCATCGCGTCATCGACTCTGGCGAGAGAACTGCACTACAAGGTGCTTCTCTGTCAGCGTCGGTGACATCGGAAGGCAGCCGTCGAGGAAAACTGAAGCACGCCAGATCTGAGTAGGGTGGTTTGCCGCGGGGACTTTCAGCACGGCCGCGCCTTCGCCGCCGGTGAGAGAGCACACCGAGAGGTTGCTCGTCATCGGTCGAGATGGCGTCCGTCGGTCGCCATCAAAGGAAACCCGCAACTAGGTTTAGGGTTCTGACCCTTAACCCTAGCCTAGCGAGCACTGAGTGTTTTGTGTGTTTTTTTGTGTGCACGGATTATAACGCTGCTACGAGGACTTCCACTATGGCGCAATCATGGTGCCACCGGTGAGAAGGTCCTTAGGCGGCCGCCGATGGGGTTGCACGACTAGGGTTAGGGTTTGAGCCCAAGAACCTAGCATTGTGCCTAAGCCCAAGGTGCTGCCAGTTGACTCTGCGTTGGGAGATTCAAAGGATGGCCACCAATTTGGTAAAAGGCTGCTAGGGTTAGGGTTTCCTCTAACCGTGCACTGAGGAGGACTTGGTGGATGAAGCCACCCTACCCGGGTCTCCTCAACCGAGGAGTTGTTTGGTCAGCAGGGTGCTGCCGACTCCCTCACCCGACACTCAACGTCGGAGAGGGGTCCCAAAGGACCAGGGATCGGCCCACTCAACTAAGATAAGTCCTCATACCTCATCTAATTTGTTTAATTTGATTCGTGTTATTTTCTGAGTTCTAAATCTTAGCCAAAGTCAAAACTAAATTTGATTCCCCTTCTTCTAATTGCTACGGATAAACAATTTAATTGGAGCTCATCTTAGTTAATAGAGACTAAAGCTTAATTAAAACATGATTAGAAACTAACTAATCTTAATTAAACTTGATTACTAGATTAGTGTTCATCAACACGGCTCTGATACAATTGTAATGTCTTACGGTGCTTCGGATCTATACTATGAACATCTAATCAGGATCACTTAGACATAATCAAACATCAATCTAATTACTTAGGCTAATCAATCAATCAAAGACATGGGAACAAATCATTGTAGAGAAGAGAATTGGGGATTAGGGGAGAGGTGAAGATTACCTTCAGAGGATCCACTTGATGCCATTGGGCTCAAGTGGATTATTGCAGGAGATTAACTTGACGCGAGGTGCTCGTTGATGCAGGTAGTCAGTGACACAGTGGAGGCTTGGTCCAGAGGAGGGGCGATGTTGGCGATGCGATCCTTCCCCTCACTCCATGCCCTAACAGATCGGGTTAGGGTTTGTGGGGAGTGGTGGTGGTTTCTAATAAATGGGATGATTGAGCCCCAATCCTCCCCTCTTCTATTTATATGGTGCATGTGAGAGGAGGCCGCACCGAACTGGTCGGTGGCGCCACCGATCAGGGCGCGTACGAGGAGTTCGACTCGGTCGTGGTTGTTGCCCACATGACCGAGATCACAACGGTCTAACAAATAAATCAATATATGGTCTAGATCGTTCAAATTGATAGTACACCAGGCGACTGCAAGGGGAGGTGACAGAGGCGAGGGGAGGCGATCGCTCCGACGGTTTCTCCGATGACCGCATCGGTGGTGACCTCGTCGTTGTCCGCTGCTTAGGTGGCGGGTCGGTGAACGTCGTCGCCCATTGTTTGTGCGGATAGTTGGGGTTCACCAAAGTCTATGTGTGCATAGCCTATTATCATCGCTACGGCGAGCATGAAGAATCCTCCAAAGATCCATAGGCTCACCATGGCTCCGGGCAAAGATGATGATCAAGTCGACAAAGTAACGGATAGGATTCGGGAAGCAGAGGAAATCACAAGGGCGATTGTCGTCGCATCAGCGTGTTCCGTTCGGAGGCAACATCACAGACATGGTAAGGAAAAATTTCGTATTCAGAACATCAATGGAGATCGGCCTAAGGTGGAGGAAGATGAGTCTATCTTCTCCCCTGATATGTCCAAGCATACACAAGAGTTTACCATTTATATGAGATGAAGTTGAAGCTTCCACTTGGGGTCCTTGTTCGTCGGCCCCGATGATGGTATTCGGGCTTAATTGATCACATCATGGAGCTAGTGATACATTCTCTTTATATGATCATCAGTGAACTTGCTTTCTGATACTGGTGATTGTGATAGTGTGTCGGACTGCTCCGACATATAGCCGGGGAGATCGTTGGACCACGCAAGGAGAGGCACTCGGTTTCAAGGTCCTTGGCAAGGTGGAAATAGGATCACATCTGGACGTGGAGGTAACCAGATCCCATCCAATATGTCTGGATGTGGAAGTGCTCAACTCCCACCCTTTGGGCATCGTTTTGGTTATGGTTAGAATCCATCTTATGGACACCGTATGGGCCAATGGTCCGGTCATTCCCTTACTTTCTCTTTGGATCATGGTAAATCAATGGCATCTCATGCTGCTATAGGCCAGAACATGCAGAGCTTCATTACGCATGGAATCAGGAAGGAAGCGTCTCGGTGAATCTACCGGCACATGCAGCAGCATTGATACAGAAAGCTGTCGAGTCTATGGCTTGTCATGCTCCATCTCAAACTCGGCAGCGGTAGGAGTTTCCAACGCAGGTTAATGCATTATCTAAATTGATGCCTATCAAGGAGTTGTCCAGGCCAACAGGGAGGGAGAAGGCAGAATCATCAAAGAAAGATAGCAGTGGCAAATATCCACCATACTTCTATAGATGCCTTACAAAAGGTCATGAGCAAAAAGACTGCATGAAGCTCATTGCTCAATACGTAATAGCAGTGAGCATGAAAAACCAAGATGTCGATCTTCAGGGCAGCAAGAGAAAATGCAGAGTTATGTGGGTATGCAGTTGAAGGACTCGGATTTTTTATATCCCTCATACACCAATGGAGAAAGTGAAAAATGAATCAAAAACCACCATTATCAGGGTTTTCAATGGTGATCTTACAAGTCAGGAGGTTGTGTCAGAGCTTGAGAGATTGAATCCAGGGAGATGGAGGTGGCACACCACAGACATGGGGGGGGGGATCACTTTCAAAACAGTCTTTCCCTCTAGAGCTGAGATGATGAGAATGGTGGAGTGGAACATTGTTCAGTCAAAGGTGAATAATGCAAAACTAAAGATTGAGGAGCTGAATGGTGGTGCAGAGGCAATGGCCAGGGTTCCAAAAGTGTGGATTCAGTTCTCTCACTACTATAAAAAGCATTTTCACAGGCGCCTCGATTTTTCAAACACAGGCGGTCCATAAAAAATGCGACTGTGATGACGAATGATACAATAACTGCCTGTGATGATAGAACATCACAGGTGGATTTTAAAAAACAACCGCCTGGGTAAATACATGATTTTCTCATACGGCTATTAATTATGAACCGCCTGTACTCTAACAAACTTCACAGACAGTTCTTAATTAACCACCGCCTGAGTAAATACATGATTTTCACGGGCGGTCATTGTTTAAGAACTGTATGTACTGGTTCAATCATCACAAGAGATTTTTATTGAAGAACTGCCTGGGGAAAGTCATTGTTTTCACAGGCTGCTTGTTCATTAAGAATCGCCTGTGATGCTGATAAGCTCCTGTCAAGCTAATCCCTGCACAGCAAGCTCTTGTAGATGCAAGTAACACCCGTTGCTCATCATTTGTATTGTTGAAAGCCTCAATTGAAGCCTGACGATCCCTTGGAAGGATTTTCCCATCCATTTGAAGGATTTCTTTCCCTCCTGTCCATTTGAAAACCTAGGAAGATGCTCCTTTCTCAGTTTTAATGCCTAAATATATTGACTAAAAATCAGTACCTACTCTCTTAGTGCTTCACACAAGCGAGAAAGCGAACAACTTCAATCAAAAATCTTGTTTTTACTCTTTCATAGGGATTTGACCTTAATCTTTCAAGCATAGATTTATCAATAAGTGAAGCTTCCTTATTATACATGTTAATGGCAGTTATAAGGGAAGGGTGTGCCGGAGCTAACGAAATCTGAATTGGATTGAAGATAAAGAGATCCTACATATGAGTGGCAATGTCCAGGTTAGACAGCGTGAAACTATGATGGCAACCTTCAACATCATAGCTTTGTGTTGTCTAACCTAGACATTGCCACTCATATGCAGGATCTCTTTGTCATCAATCCCGTTGAGATTTCGTTAGCTTTGATTCACCCTTCACTTGTAACTTCCATTAACATGTCTGATGAGGAAGCTTCACTTATTGATAAATCTATGCTTGAAAGATTAAGGTCAAGTTTCTATGAAAAGGGTAAAAACAAGATTTGTGATTGAAGTTGTTCGCTTCGTCGCTTGTGTGAAGCACTAAGAGAGATGGTATTGATTTGTAGTCAATATATTCAGCCATTAGAACTGATAAAGTAGCATCTTCATAAGTTTTAAAATGGAGAGAATAGAAAGAAATCTTTCAGGACTTTTTTGGGTGTACTCAATCTAAATGGATTGAAGTGGATTGGAGTGGAGAATGAACTAATTTTCTCCTCAATCCACCTTAATCCACTTATATTGAAGTGGATCCACTCCTATCCAAACAAGCCCTCAAATGGATGGAAAGTATCATCAAATTTCAATTGAAGCTTTTAAAAATCCAAATGATGAGTCTCGAGTGTTACTTACATCTACAAGAGCTTGTTGTGAAGAGATTAGCTTGACAGGAGCTTCAAGAGGTGTGCTTCTAGATGGTGTTTGGAACCAAGCTATTGGAAGGCAAGCCTGATCATCATAGGTCAGAAGAAATTTATATAAACATATAATTTGATAACTTATGGAACAGGTGAAGGTGATAAATATGATAGTCAACAAGCCAAAAAGGATAACTTGTCCAAATTAGTCTTCTCTATGGAAGCTAAATTTAATAATGTTCAAAACATGCTATCTAAAGCAGAAATGGAGCATTGTACTAAGTTGATTTCATAGGATACAAATATATACAATATATATCATACTTTTTACCAACATTGACATCTTCTTGCATATAGGGTTTCAAATCCATTTTACTGCTTCTCTCTACGCGCTTGATGTTTTCTAGTTTGGTGTAAAGGTACATCTCTTCATACTGATTATATTCCTCTTCATTATCTCCCACATTCTCAACCCCAACAATATTTTGCTTTCCAGAAACAACTACGTGCATATTCTCAGTTTCTGGATCTTGTACATAAAAAACTTGTACAACACAATCAGTGAGAACCCACAGGTCATCTTTATAAACCACTTTGTTCAAGTCTAACAATGTCAGCACGTAATTGTCCACTTTCACAACATCAGGATGCTTGACCTATTGACACTTAAATACGGGCATTACCATTCTTTCGCCATAATCGAGTTCCCATATTTTCTCTATGAACCCGAAGTACGTGGTCTTCTGCCCTTGTGAATCATAAGCCTCAATACGAACACCAATATTTTGTGCAACACTCTTACCATATTCTTCTTTCGTGTAAAATGTGTAACCATTGATGTCATATGCTTGCCATGATCTTACCAAAGCAGATGGGCCAGAAGCTAACTTCTTCATTGTTGCCTCTTCTATAGAGTTTCTGTATGGTATATTTTTGTCTATTAACCATTCAGTGAAACATCTATGCTCTTTCATTATCCAGTCCTCTGTGCGGTCTTGGTTTTTTTTTGCGAAGCTCAATTTGGTGTTCCTCGATGTACGACTCAGCTATTGCGAGCTGTTGTAGTACACCAAAATGTATACGGTGTACATTCTTGTAATCTTGAACGATAAAAGTTTCTTATCCACTTTGCCTCTCCCACGTAGTCTACCCCCATGTACTGGTATAGGCACACCTATCGGTCTTCCATCTTTGATGTAATTAGCGCAACCCTCAATCACTTCTTTAGTGGTGTATCCTTCCATAATTGAGCCCTATGGGTGAGCACGGTTCTGCACATAACCTTTTAATACTCCTAAATATCTATCCAATGAAAACATATGATGTAATATAGTGGCCCCAATGCTTTTATCTGATCAACAAGATGTATGATTAGATGTACTTGCATATCAAAAAAGGATGGTGGGAAACACACCTCAAGCTTGCACATAGTCTCGACGATGTATATTTTCAGATAGTCTAAATCTTCACGTGCTATCACCTTTTGTGATACTTCATTGAAGAAGTAACACAAACTTGTGATGACAACTTTTATATGTTCAGGTTTGATGACTCTTGTTGCAATGGCAAGGAACACTGTCATCATCATGTGATAGTCGTGAGAATTATAGACGAATAAAGACAAGTCTTTCATCAAGACTAGTTTGTGAATATTGGATGAGAAACTCGTGGGCACTTTGATCCCACGCAAGCATTCGCAAATTGTTTTTTTTTCTCTTCTAGTGTCAAGTTGTAGCTGGCTGGGGGAAGGTAATGCTCCCCGTTCGCCTTTTCAACTGGATGAAGCTCTGGTCTCATATCAATATTTACTAGGTCCATACGTGAATTTAATTCGTCCTTTGTTTTCGTCGGCATGTGCAGCAAGGTCCCAATGATGCTGTCAAGTACATTCTTTGTAACATGCATCAAATTAATACTATGGAAAAATTCCAGATTCTTCCAATACGGAAGATACTTGAAAAAAATTGATTGTTTCTTGAAAGCCATGTCAGTTGTATCACCCAAAGATGTACTTTTCTTTCTCTTTGCTTCTTTACATTTTTTGACCTTATCGAAAGAAATATGAATGTTCTTGACCATTTCGAACATGAGTTTTCCACTGTAAGGTTTTGGTGCAGTATATTTTTCGACTTTGTTATCAAATTATTCTTTTATCTTCCTATACTCTTGTGTAACTGTCAAGAACTGCCGGTGTCTCATGTACACCATCTTTCTGGATGAAGTGAAGTATAGAAATCCAGTTCTATCCACGCACCTTACACAACCTTTCTTCCTTTTCATTTGCCCCGATAATGTAAAAAGTCCGGGATAATCATGCACGGTAACGAATATCAATGCTCTTAGCGTAAAATACTCCCGCTTGTACTCATCCCATGTACGTACCCCTTCATTCCACAATTTCTCCATATCTTCCATTAAAGGTTCCAAGAACACATCAATTTTGATGCCGGGTTGTTTCGGACCTTGGATAAGAATAGACAACAAGATATATTTCCTTTTGTGACACAACCACGTCGGTAGGTTGTACATCGTTAAGACCACAACCCATGTGATGTGTATGCTCCTTTTTTCATCGAACAGATTCATTCTGTCTGTACCCAAGGCAAACCTTACATTTCTGATTTCCTTAGCAAATTCTGGATACTGAATATCAAAATATTTCCACTGCGTTGCATCACCAGGGTGTCGAATATGTTTTTCATTCTTCTTGCGCAGCTCGAAATGCCAACGCATAAGTCCATCCTCCCTAGGGTTTGAGAACAAAAGCTTCAAGCGATCAATTACCGGAAGGTACCACATCACCAAGGCAGGAATTTTTCTCTTATCCTTCCCATCTGCATCACCAAAAGTATCGTCATCGTCACCTTCAGGACCAATAATAAACTTCTTATTCTTCTGAGACTTTTTCATGTTGGTAACATACTGGTGATTATAGTCCTTCTTATATCTACTGACACCACAGATGGGGCATCTAGTTGCGAGCTCATGCTCTTTGCGATACAGAATACAATGGTTCACACAAGCGTGTATTTTTGTCACACCTAGTGCCATCGGGAAAAGAAGTTTCTTTGCTTTATAAGTGCTTCTGAGTAGTTTATTTGGATTTGGAAGAATTTCTGCCAAAAGATTCAAAAGATCAGAGAAACTACATTGGACCATCCGTGTGTGGCTTTCAACTTTAGTAGTTCTAGGACTGCACGCAATATAGTAAACTCTTTATCACAACCGTTTGATTCATCATATAAAAGCCTCGGCACCGCATTCTGCAATGTCTTCATTTTACTTAAACCTTTACTTTCTCCCATAGAAGTTAATACATACGGTTCATTGTGACACAACATCTCCTCACAATTGAACTCATCATCATCGCCATCTTGATTGTCACTAACATCATCTATATGAACATTATCGTCATCTGAACCTCTCTCATCATCTTTATCCACTACATGTGTATCTAACTCATCATGCTCTGTCCATATTGTGTAGTTTTTTTTAAAACCTCTTTTCACCAAATGAGATTGAATTACTATAGTATCTATTCAAGCAATCTTATTTTCGCAGTCGATACATGGACATAATATGTCATCTATCGTTTTCAACTTCGCATGTCTCTTGGATGCTTCAATAAAATTTGCAACATTATGAATGTACTTAGGACCGGGTCTTGGCATGTTATACATCCATGCTCGATGGTCCATGCTTCAATAACAGCATTTTTATAAGATTTATAAAATTTGTCCACAGATATTCCCTAATGGTCTTCTATAAAATAAATTTACAGAGACATAACAAGCGTGTATAATATAAGTGAATATTGGTCTGTTCATAAGGGTTCCAAGAAAATTTATTTCATAATTTTTTCAGCTTCCTAGTGGCCATAATGGATTTTTGAAGTTAGGCTTATTCATTGAAACATTTCATGGAACACGTGATGTGCTTGTATTCATCTTCAACCTTTAATCCTACAAATCTACTTCTCGTTCTATAAAATTCATGGGTGAGCTCAAGGGGATATTCAACTTCATCTTTCAACATTTAATCCTTCAAATCTACTACAAATCTCAAGTGATGGTGGTGGTGGGGGGGGGGGGGGGGGGGGGGCTGGAGGCATATGCAAACTCAACAAAACGAAACTGAAAATAGGACAACAAATTGAAAACATGACAGTGAAGAAAAAGTCTCTTGAAACCTTTTCTCTGTACGAAGCTTGATCAACTGATGAATGCAGTACCGGCCCGCACACGATGGAAAATTTTGGCAGCCTGGCGTCGTCGATGGAAAATCTCCCGGGTCAGGTTTTCTGTGGTGCCCGAGGGGTCTTTATATAGGTGTCGATTTTAACAGGCGGTTTTTCACGAAACAACCGTCTGTGATAAAAATTAATAAAGTTCAGGCGGTTCTTAACTAAACAAGCGCCTGCGATAATGGCCCGAGACTGTTCTTTAATTTTCTTTTCCCTTGCTTTTTTATTTAGATTCCAATATAAATACTCAAACTTGTATAGATTCTTCCAATTGAATCCAAATTCGATGATTCTTTCTTCTATATTTTTCAAAAATTAACATCTACCACCTAGACCAAATATTATAAAACTTGTATTGCTAACATTATAATGTTTTGTTAAATATCAAATTAATTTATACTCACATATTATTCACATTTATGTATCTTCCAAAAAAAGGATCATTCACTAAAATCTGTTTGTATGAACATATTTATTTTATTTATACATGTATGAATTTTGTTAATTTTTTTAAAGCATTCCAACATGTCAAAATTCAAATTATCCATCATTCTAACGAAATGCTCATATACATATGAGGCATTCATCAAATTTTGAACACACATTGATTCAAAAAAAATCTGAAAAAATTCAAAGAGGTTGGTATGATGACTAAAGAGGTCCATTGAAAAACTAAATGAAAAAAATCATTATATTCATCAAGATAGAAAAATGAAAAATAGTAGTTTTTATTTATTTTTTATGTTCTCACCAATTTCAAAGTCTTTATGAAGTGAAATTTAATGGTAAGCTTTAATACTCAGGCATATTACAAGAAAGTGTAATTTGGGATTTTAAAAGCCCCACATTTAATCAAGAATATTAATTAAGCTTACATAAAGATCTTTTCAGGCGGTTGGTACCAAAAACTGCCTGAGAAGATTTTTATCTCAGACGGGTATTGCTTACCAACCGCCTGCGATAATGGCCCGAGCCTGTTCTTCAGTTTTCTTTTCCCTTGCTTCTTTTTTATTTAGATTCCAATATAAATACTCACACATGTATATCCAAGTCTTCGCCGCTCTTTGCGCCGAGCTTTGCCGTTGTCGACGTGCTTCGCCCTCTCCACTTCCTTTCCTTCCTTCCAGGTACGCCGAGCTTTGCCCTCGCCATTGTCGCCCAGCTTTGACCTTGCCGCCAGGTATGCTGCCGCTTGCTTCCCTCCTCCGTCCCCATGTCACCTCCCTCCTTGCCCTCGCCGCTGCCGAGTGATGTCCTCGTCGCTGCCGCACCCTAGGTTCCTATCTAATTTTTGAAGCCTAGGTGCCTTGGTTATCGCCTCAAACCCTAGGTTCCTATCTAATTTTCATTAATCAAAGTTTTTGGACATGCAACAAAGTCAAATGAAGATTGTAGGTCATATGAAGATTGGCCATGAATATTGTAGGCCATATGTTATCTCTTACTTAGAGAGTATGGTGTGAGCTATGCCAAGTTTCACAAATAACCAATACATATATGTTATCTTGTCAATGGGGGCACTGAGAGGTAAGGCCAGCTTTACTTAGTCCTTTAACATTGGAGCATAATATTGCTTTGTTCATGGTCACATTGGTATTAAGAAGTGGCAGGATATTTTCCTTATCTGTCCACTCAACATTTATTTGTTAATAAAGCCTTCCACATGATTTTATCTTCTAATATCATATTGCTTTGAAATATTATTTGGTGCACTTTGTTATACTCGTGGGCAGTTACTAATGTAGGAGCATAAATGTCCTTTTGTTTGTAAAAAAAATAGCAGGAAGATTATTTTGTGAAAAAAATTAACTTCTAAACTTTCCCCTGTTTAAAGCATTTACAATTATAGTATAAAGCAAAGAACCATGCAATGAAACTGGAAATAAAACATGGAGATAGAAGTTATCAGTGGTTCACTTAATATCTACTATCACAATATTTCCACGATAAAACATGAAGATGTATCACCCTTTTAATTAATTTGCTATTTTTGAATTAATTTACTTCTGAATTTTATTTGCAAATGGCTACACTAAAGGTATGTGTGCTATACTCCTAATATATAATTATATATGTTGAAATATATAGGGTCAACTAGACATTGCCATAAAAATGGCCTGGACGATTAGAGGACCGACAAGGGTCGACTAGGATCGATTAGTCGCCCTAGTCGATGATTAGTCGTCCTAGTCGACCTAGTCGGTGGGTAGGCGACTTGAAAACATTGTGAATTGTTATTGTTTAATTGTTCATATAATTGTTCTTGTCGGCTTTTGATACAAGCAATACACATGCCTAGCTAATGCCTTGGTCAGTCACCTCAAACCTTAGAATGGAACTTGGTCAATCACCTTGGTCAGTCGCCTTAAACAATAGAATGCCTTATCAAACCCTAGAATGCTTCCATCTTTTTCTTCATGCAACACTTCAGGTAGAGTTAATATGCCATTCATTAAATTTTTTATCTTGTTAGTTCTAGCATGGAAAGTCCTAAGAAGACTGGTGCTAGTAGTAACAATAAAGAAGGCAATATGGAGATTAGTGACTCCAGCAGTTCAGGCTCCTTTCACAGTCCATTGTAACCTTTTATGATATAAAAATTAAAAATACTTTAGAGGATCTCGACCCGAAATATGATCCTGCCGAAGAGGTATGGATCACGAATCTTAATTTCAGCAGTTCAAGTTAATGTTGGTTGTCAAATATATGAAGTCTTATAATTCTTTTCTACCTAAATTAATCGTGAAGACAACGAGGTGACTTCAGCTCCTAAAACCGCAGAAGGTTCTCCAATGGATGAATCCTCAGGTTCACTCAAGCGAAAACGAGAGCAACGAGATCCCAATAAGGGTCCATTGGACCGCATCATGTACATAACAAGGGTCGGTCCAGGTGGGCTTCCCAAAGAACCACTAGATTCAGTTACCAAGTACCGAAATGCATGCGGTTTTCTTGTTAGAGAGCTCGTGCCGATCACAACCGAGCATTGGAGAAATTTAACTGAGGAGACCAAGAATGAGTTGTGGGAAAGGATAAAGAAACAATTCAAGTTCCCGAAATGCACATAAGAAGTTGTAAAGAAACCAACATTGCTCTCTTGCGGCAAGAAGTTTTGTGGCTAGAAATGAATGCTTATGTTAAGGCCGATAAGGTCCCTAGCCCGAGGACGATGGGAAAAATCACACAAGCTCAGTGGCAAGAATTTGTTCGTCAAAGGACCACACCTGATGCTAAAGCCCTAAGTGCAACTACGTCAGAGCTTGCCAAAAAGAACAAATACCATCATCGCTTGGGGTCTGCCAGACATGCCTCTAAAGTCTAGAAATGGAATAAGATATTAGACGAAATTACCAGTAAGGGCAATCCTCACCCATTAGAAGGATGCGACGAGAAAACTCTGCGGTGGTCTTTGCTCGGTCCAGTTTGACCAGTGAGGGAAAACTTGAAAAGTCCGACTCTGAGAATGAAGTAGAGGAAAAAATAAAAGAAGTAATTGAAAAGCAACAAAAGGATCTCTTCAAGCCGAAGAGGGAGAATGACCAACTTACCGCTATCCTAGGAAACCCTAAACATAGTGGACGTGTTCGAGCAATCTCTTCTCAAATGTCTTGGCTAGATGGTTTTCCGAAAGATAAAGAGACATATAGAAGACGTGAGAAGTTCAAGAAAACACTTGATGAAACGATTGCTCAAAAGGTCAAGAACAATGTGCAAGAAATAATGGAACAACTTAGACAATCAGGACAACTAGTGGCACCAAGTACAGCGATGGTTCCCGTGCCAAAGGAGCAATTGGTATCTCCAGCTGCCTACCTTAGCAGCGTAGGTTCTGTGTTAGGCTCAGGGTCAACCCATAAGTTCGCTGTCGATGATACTGCTAATGACAGATCTTATCATCTTCTTGTCCCGATCGGCAGAGCAGGGAACAAAACCAAACAGGTTGCCACTGCTATAGCAAAGCCTGATCGTGACTTCAACGGCAATCCACTTTTGTTGTATTATTCTGTGGTGCCAGTGCTTCAGATCATTGATAATGATTATGAAGATTATGAAATAGACCACATCACACATGAGGGGATTGCAACTCTGGGGCAGGCTGTCAACCAAATAATCCTTTGGCACCGACGCGATATCATGTTGGACGATGAGCCGATTTCTAGCACCATCGCATCTCAAAATACTGCGACCCTGTCTTCTAAGGCGAAAGTCTAGGAAGATCCACTTCTAGTCCAGGAAGATCCACTCCCCATATGTCTTAGCAAGGATGATAGTAACCTTGCTAGTAAAGATAACCAAGAGCAACAAGTTGGAAAATAGCTTCAAGCGGTACCAGAGCAAGCTGTTGTTAGTAAGGAGCAACCAGTTGAGCTACAGCTTGAAGTAGTACTAGAGCCAGCTGCTGGGAGTAAAGAGCAATCAGTTGAACAACAGGTTCAACAACAAGCCAGTGTCCGACTTCTGATGACTACTCCTCGATCGTCAGTGCCTATCAAAGTTAGCTCATACGAAAATAAGAAACATTCATCAGAAGTGTCAGAGTATTTGGAAAATATGAAGGAAAATATTAGAAAATTGAGTGCATCTCGTTCTTCTCATGAGCCAGCATTAGAAGATATCGAGGAGTGGGAAGAAGACACTGTCATGTATAATCGGCGGACGGCTTTAGTTAAACCAGGAGTTCCAATATACAAGCTTGAGGATGTTCTCCTAAATATGTGAATGGGAAGTCGTTCATGACATCGGTACAACTTAGCAAACAACCCATCCTGCTCAAAAGAATACACGAGTGGTACATCACTGCCAGCACAAAATATGAACTTTCTTACGTCACATTTCATGTGCCACAAGATGCATTCTGGAGCACTGGAGCAAATAAACAAGCCCTTTTCTTTGAAGATCTACATGTCCTTTTCCATCAGGGCATGCTCGAAATCAACCTGCTACTCGTCTGATGCTTGTAAGTGACTCTAATATTTTGCATTTGCTTTTCTTACTACATGCATATACATTTCATGAGATTATAACAATTCTGGACTTTTTCAATAGGATGCAATACATGAATAATGAAAAGATGAAATGCAAGAATGGTATCCTTGACCCTACACGGATTGCAAAGACGCTATTCGACGTTAAGGCGGATCGAGACTTAGTACAGTACAAGCACATGAAGAAAAAAGATTTTGAAAAAGCAATCGCAAAACAAAGGAAGGATAGAAGGACAGAAGTTACAACTTACATAGGACATGCCATGTTTAACTTTGTCAGAGATGGCAAGGACCTCGTAAAGGCTATGTACCATTTCGAGTAAGTTCGACACATGACATTGAAATAGCAATTATTGCTAATTGTTAACTTAACACGTGTGTTTGTATGTGTGCAGTAAACACTACGTAATGATCTTCATCAAGCCAACGCAGGGTTTGGCAATAATCTTGGACTTAGCCGATTACCCACCAAATCGTTACAAAGATTTATTTTCCATTTTGAAAATGTACGTTTATTCAATACTTTTAATTTACACACATTTAGAATGTGTTGACAAGTTTTATATGATATTTCTTGTATTACAGCGTTTGGCGGTTTTACGTGGAACAGTTTGGCGGTTAGAAACCTCCTAATACGAATGCATTGGACATTAAAACATATTATCCTTGTCCCAAGCAGCCTGCTGGGAGCGTCTTATGCGGGTATTATGTATGCGAGCATCTTCGGAACGCCAACAAATATAGAGTGAATCGTGAGGATGTAAGTTTTCCATAATGTTGATATCTTTTCTTACTTTTGAGTTTCATTTTTATTGTAACTAGCGTATTTTAATACTTATATTCTCTGCCGTTCAATATTACCAGAAACATTATTTTCAAATTTTGATTCCAACCTCAAAATTCAATTGCTCATAGTACAACTGCTCCAAAAATACTAAATAAATTCATCTATACTCTCACTTTGATCTATACTTTGAGATTGTTCAAACCAACACATTCTAAACCTTGTTTTGTGTTTCATTGCAGCACACGAAGAATGTGAACAAAGAATGGCCAGTTTGTAGAAGTATGCCTAGTGGAGGAGCTGACAAGATTGCTGGTGAACCGTGTCAATTCATGTGTCGTGCAATTTTGCATAAAAGAGAGGTGTTCTTTAATGAGGATGGTGTAGTAGCTGATGTGCCAGAACTTTGCGAATATGACAATAGAAACAATTTTTAGTGAAACTCGTAAACTATGAGATGACTTTTATATGTAACTTGTACATATGTATATTGTTTTAGTGAAATTGACTTCTGTGAGATGACTTCTGTGATTATATTATTTACTTTTGTGATTATATTGTTGACTTCTGTGATTATATTAAATTGACCTGGAAATTAGAAATAACAGCAGGTAGTACTGCATTGGGTATACCTTATCACAGGCGGTTATTTACCTACGGCTAGACCTAATTGTGAAATATCATTATCACAGGAAGCTAGATATAGGTAAAGAACCATCTGTGATAACCTCATTATCACATGCGGTTATTATTATGGTACAAACCGGCTGCGATAATTTGTCTCCACAAGCGGCTTGTCATAGGTAAAGATCCGCCTGTGATAACACCATTATCACAGGCAGTTATATATCCTTCACGACCCGCATGTGATAATGTGTCTTTACAGGCGGCTAGTCGTAAGTAAATAACTGCCTGTGATAATACCATTATCATAGGCGGTTTCACTTCTCCGCCTGTGAAATTACAGATTATCACAGCTCTTCGTTTCAGGCGGTTTTAGAAACTGTGTTTGATAATACGTTTGGAGCCACCTGAGATGAGGCTTATTGTAGCAGTGTCTGGACTTCCTTGTGAACTGAGAGAATTTTTTATTATTTGTACGGTTGGTTCTACACTTGGGAAAACCAGAGACGTGGACATGGATTTCACAAGAAGGTTTGACAGATGCAGAATGCAGGTTAGCGTCCTTGATCCGAATCTAATTCCTCATGTGGTGAATGTGGTCATTGGAGACTATATATATCAACTCAGATTTTGGGTGGAGGATAATGTGGATGAAAGTAATCCCGAACCAGAGGGCATGGATTATGAATGGGATGGTGATAACAATTACAATTTTAAGGGGAACAATAATATGAATGAAGATGGTGATGGGAATGAGGCACAAGGTGATGATCCAAAAGGTAAGAAGCTGGAGGTGTCACGTAGGGTGCTGGTGCCTCACATTCCAGATAAGTGACTTGAGGTGATGCAGTTGGACACAAATCACAAGTGGTGATGCAGCAAGCTGAAAAATTGATGATCATGGATCACGAAATGAACACGGCACAGACAGGTACTAATGTAGAGGGGGAGAATATTTTATCAGTCCATGTTGCTACTGATAGGAGTCATTTGATTAATGATAATGTTGTGCGTAATAACACTAGTGTGATTATTGGTGCTGGTAATATCGACCGTGCAGGTTCGAACCAGTCACAAGTGAATGATTCAATGAAGATTGCAGAAGAGGCTGAGGAGGAGGATGAAAGATCAACGAATACAGAAGAGTGGACTAAACATTTTGAGGAGATGACTGATAAAAATAGGACGTCGAGATTTGCAGAGCTAGCTGTTATTCCGGATGCGTCTCCATCTCATTCGGAGACGCGCCGGAGTAAGAGGCCGACAGCTACGTCAGATGAGTCGGCTCTGGACATGGCGGCAAAAATGAAGGCTGCAAAAAATGAAGGTCAGCAGTTTAATTCTTTTTTAAAATTTTCTGTTCAAGATATTTTTCAAAAGCTCGATAAGGTGGGGGTTCTGGTAGGGAATGACGGCTTGTCAGATTTTCATGCTATTTTAGAATTAAAAGAAAAGGAGGCTGCAAGGCTAGAGAGCGAAGCAGCAGTATATAATAAAATGCAAAATTTACAGGAAGATGAGGATGAAATGAATAATGATGAGGTGATTGATACCTTAATTCTTAAGCAACTATGTCATGAGGTTATGGATGTAGATAGTGATCATATAGATCGTACTATCTTTTCTAATAGGGTGGCTAGGTGCAGTAATAATTGATTTTATTATGAAAGGAATATTTTGGAATTGTAATGGCTTTAGAGACCTAAAAAACATAGATTTGTCATGGAACTTACAAAGGAACAGAACTTCAACTTTATTGCGCTTATGGAAGTCGCTGTGGGGAATCTTAGTATGAATTTTTTGAAAAATTTGTGTGCTGGCAAAGATTATTTATGGCATTATAAAGAGCCTATAGGTCAATCCGGGGGCATTCTCCTGGTATCTCCTGGGAATAGACTTACAACATTTTGACTTTGGAGCCATCAATGAAGGGGACTACTATGTTACGTTCCGTTTGGGTAATAAAATAAACAGTTTCAAATGGACGCTAGTAGGTATCTATGGCCCAGTCCAGAATGAGTATAAACAGAATGTTCTAGCGGAATTAGTGAATATGTGCAGGCATGAACCACATCCAGTACTGATTGGGGGGGGGGGGGGGGGGGGGACTTCAACTTACTAAGATTCCGAAAAGAATAAGGACAACTTCAATAATAGATGGCCTTTCTATTTAATGCGGTTATTGATAGTCTTAATCTGAGGGAGTTAGACTTGTCTGGAAGGAAATTTACATGGGCTAATGCTCGGCCAGATCCAACCTTTGAGAAGCTGGACATAATCCTCATGGCCACTGACTGGGAACAAAAATCCCCGCTCTCTGTAGCAGTCGCATGATCCAGAGGCACTTCGGATCATAGACCACTGCTACTAGACTCTAAAGGTCCATCTTTCATAGCAAATCCTGGTTTTAAATTGGAACTCGGATGGTTTATATGAGAGATGGTTTCCAAGATATGTTGAAAAATGTGTGGTTGTCTGTTCAGGAAGGGGAAACTCCCATGGATCGGTAGCAAGCAAAAATCCGTAGGTTACGGCAGCATCTTAGAGGTTGGGAGAAAAACACAAGTGGCGCTTACAAAAAAATAAAAGAAAACCTACTAGATAAAATTGATGAGTTAGACAAAAAGCGTATTTGTCAGAGCTGTCGATTTTAGAGATGAATGAGAAAATATCTCAATGATCGATTATCACCTATGTTAAGGGAGCATGAGGTTAAATGGTATCAAAGAGCTAAAAGTAAAATTTTATTAGAAGGTGACTCCAATACAAAATATTTCCATTTAATCTCGGGAAACATAGGAAAACAATAATTTACAAACTTCGGGGCGGGTCTAACCAGATCAGTGGTGACGAGGAGCTTAAAAAATATATAACCAACTATTACAGAAATCTGTTTGGGTCCAATGGTGATACAGCATTACGGATGGATCCCAATTACAGAAATAATATAAATCAGGTGTCACCATAGGAAAACGAAATATTAACTGATGAGTTTACTGTAGATGAAGTCAAGAAAGCGATAATTTTTGAAATGGAACGTAATAAGGCTCTGGGTCCTATGGTTTCCCTGCTGAATTCTATCAGATCTTCTGGGATCTTATTAGAGAGGACCTAATAGAACTTTTAAAGAGTTTCATGCAGGAACCCTTCCTTTGTTCATAATTAATTTCGGTACAATCGTTTTGTTGCCGAAGAGTATCCAGGCAAATACTATTCAACGATATAGGCCAATATGTCTTTTGAATATGAGTTTCAAAATTTTTACCATTGTGGCGATGAATAGGATAATGTAAAACTGCTCCTAAGGTAATTAAGCCAAGACTGACGACATTCTTACCAGGGAGGAATGTAATGGAGGGGCTCATTATCTTGCACGAAACAATCCATGAACTACATAGGAGAAAGCAAAATTGGATGATTTTCAAGATCAATTTTGAGAAGCATATGATAAAGTGAAATGGTCATTTGTAAAACACACTCTATTAATGAAAGGTTTTTCGAACAAGTGACGTCATTGGATAGACGCATATATACAGGGTGGTCACGTGAGTGTTAAAGTGAACGATTGATTTGGTGAAATTTTTTTGACAAAAAAGGATTGCGTCAGGGTGACCCAATATCTCCAATTTTATTTAATATTATGGTTGACATGCTAGCTATTATATTAAATAGAGCTAAGGAGGCTGGTCTAATTAATGGATTAGTGCCGCATTTAGTAGATGATGGTTTATCGATATTACAATATGCAGATGTTACTATTATCTTTTTAGATCATAGTTTGGAGAGAGCAGCTAATATGAAATTAATTCTATGCGTGTTTGAAGAGCTATCGGGGTTAAAAATTAATTTTAATAAGAGTGAGATTATATGTTTCGGGGAGGCGTGCGGGTATGAGGAACAATATTCTCGGTTGTTCAGTTGCAAAACTGGTTCTTATCTGTTCAGATACCTAGGCATCACGTTACACTATAGGAGATTAAGAAATAGTGAATGATCGATGGTGGAGGAAAAATTTGAGAAACAACTTAGTAGCTGGAAAGGGAAGCACTTGTCAGTAGGTGGTCGTTTAATATTAATTAATTCCGTTCTGACAAGTGTAGCTTTGTTCATGCTGTCTTTTTTTAAAGTACCAAGAGAGGTTTTAGAAAAACTGCATTATTTCAGATCGGGATTCTTCTGGCAGGCAGATGAGCATAAAAAGAAATATAGGTTAGCTAAGTGGAAGATTTTGTGCCAGCCAAAAGAGCGAGGAGGGATGGGTATCTTTTACTTAGATGCTCAAAACCAATGTTTATTAAGCAAATGGATTTTTAAGTTGATAAACGAGAATGGTGTATGGTAGAACATACATAGAAATAAATGCCTAAGGAGCAAAACTATAGGTCACGTTAATAAGAGACCAAGTGACTCGTACTTTTGGTCTAGTGTGATGCTTGTGAAAGAGAAATTTTTAAACCTAGGTCACCTCAAAATTAATAGTGACAGTAATACTAGATTTTGGGAGGATAAATGTATAGGATCGAAGAGCACGTGAAAAGCTACCAGAGGGGGAGGGGTGAATGGTAGATTAAAACCTTTTCATCGAAAGCAACAAAAACCCCTCGGCAAAAAATCAATCTGATAGTAAAAATGTTTGTGTGAGTGTTTCCAACGTGTTCAAAATATGACAAATCAATGTGAATCATAGAGAATCAAGTCACGAAGACATAGAACAAGAATCATGAGGAAACGTTGAGTAAAACTCAAGTTATGACCAAAACCCTTGAAAGTGCATCTGGGTCCCTTGTGGGTTTTGGACAATTAATGCAAACAATTAAAGAGCTAATGAGTTTGGTTGAGTTTGTGCAGAAAATTTAGTACGGAGTGAATATCACAAGAATGGAGAAAAGGTGTGAAAAGTGGAGTAGAAATAAGTTTTTTATTTCTCCTTGAGTCATAGGAAAATCCGTACTATTAAGAGGGACTCGACGCATGGAAACTTAGTGAGTCAAATGGGATCTTAACCTCTTGGGTAGGTTATAGGAAAACCCTTAGTGTCAGGGTCGAACTTGTCTGACGCCTTGGGTTGGATAAGTCCAAAAACTCTCTAGTGGATTTCAGACATGTCCTAATCTATATGTCGGACATGTCCGAAATCTCTCTGTTGGTATTCAGACATGTCCGAAGCGGGTTGGATATGTCTGAGGTACTTGTCTTAGAAATTTTTCTAAGTGTCTGAAACTCAGAATTAATTTCAGACATGTTCGAGGTAGACTTTTATGACTTAGTGCCTCAGATTAGACTAAGTTGAAAAACATTCCCTTGTTGGACATACATGTCCGAGGTTAGTCGGACTTGTCTGACATTGATTTTGCATGTAGTTTCAATTAAAAGTTGTTAGTCGTACTGGTTCTGATGTCAGCAGATCGGAAATGTGCGAGATTATGTTAGACTTGTCTGACGTGGGATGTCATCTAACAGCTAAAATCGCTTTTGCAGTATAAATAGCTGGGGATTCATCCCCAACCAGAGCCTAACTCAAAATAAATTCTCAGAGCCGCCTCAAGCCGCCAAGAAAGCCTCCTCTCTTGTTCTTCACCTTCTTGAGCCCATATCCAACGTTTTTGGGGAAGAGTGAATGAGTGATTGTGAGATTTGTCAAGAGAAGTCCATCTGGGGTTGAGCAACATTTGATTCGCTGAGTTTCTTTGTGATTGTGTGTTTGTTACTCTTGGGGTTCTCCCCTAGACGGTTAGACGTCGCCCCAATGATTTCTCATGTGATTTCTTGATTATGGGAAGTTTGTAATCTCTTGTGATAGTGAAACATCCAAGACTTGACCCTTGGGGCGTCTTGGCGAGGATAGGGCTGTTAGACCCAATCCTTCGTGGACTCTTCAACGGGGACATAGGTTTCTTCGTGAAGCCAAACTTTGGGAGAAAAATCTCTCCTCCATTGTCTTCATTTTCATTTCCGCAAAGTTCTTACTTTCTAGTGATTATCTAGGTTTACTTCATTTCTAGCACTTAAATCTTGTTTCCATCAACTACTAGAACTGCTAGAACGTATTTCCATTCACTAAGTTAAATAAAACTTCATTTTTTGTAGTTTCATGTAGATTCAGTAGGACTTATCCGAGCTGAGTCGGACTTGTCTGACTTCAGTCAGACATGTCCGACTTTCAGTTAGACAAGTCCGACATGTATTGACAGGACAATTTTTAATTAAGTCTAGATTTTTTATTATTGCCTATTCAACACCTCTAGGCTACTTTCAATTGATATCATGAATGTGGCATCAATGAATTATTAAGGTTCATTTTAAGCCCTTACCACTAAGCAAAGGCTTGAGCTCTTGGGATGTGTCTCTCAAACACATCCTATACAATTAAGTCTACTTTGCACTTCATTCATCAATTGGGCTTTTCTTTTTCTTCATCACTTCATTTTTCACTTTTTGAGTGCACCAAACTATCTCATCTCAGTTGAACTGCATTCATCTCAACAAGTTCATTAGGATCTCATTCGTTTGTCATCAATCGTCCAAAACCCACAAGGGAATGCCTAGATGCACTTTCAATCTCCCCCTTTTTGGTGATTGATGACAACCAATTGAGATTTCACAATTAAGAGTAAAAAATTATTTTCATTAAGTGGGCATATATGAGAATGACAAATGAGTAATAAAAACTTCTCACATATATGCACTCTTTATGTTGGGGTGCCTATAACATGTGTGTGATCAATTAATGTGATGTGCAAAGTTAAGAGCATAACAATTATAGCAACAACCATCACAGTAATATTGAACTAAGCATCACACATTCACATTACATAAAATAGGCACATCCAAAAGAGATTACAATAATTTGAAATTTAAGGTGCATGTCCATGATCACTAATCCTTAAGGCTTACAAGTAAATAATACTAGTCCCAATCTCTCCCCCTTTGGCATCAAGGCACCAAAACGGGAAAAATTGAGGGGAATCACTCATTGCCACTCTCTCCCTCACTCTCAGTCCTCTCTTCATCTTCCTCTTCAAGTCCAGGCTCAGGAGGAGGAGCGGAGACACCTGCTAGTCCAAATGAGCTCAACTCTTGCTCAATGAGTGGAGCCATCTCAGTGATATCTTCTTGTAAATCCTCTGAAATATGAGGTGATCCCACTGGCTCAATTTCTAGCTTCTCGCAAATAGCTTTAATGTTGGCCTCCATGTATCTTTGATGTCTCTTCCTGGCCGAACTCTCCTTATGCTGCTTAATTTCCAGTTTGCGGCAGGATGCAAAGATGGAGAAAAGCATTTTTAGCACACCACTGGAGGACTCTCTGGTGGGTGGAGGAGCAGGTGTAGCAGCTGGAGTCCTTGTGACTTCATTTGCTTGCTTAGATCTCTACTCAATTGCAGATGTGGCAGGAGCAGAAGGAATAGTGTATATTGTTGGCTTCTGGAGATTGAGGCCTGTGTGAGAAATATCTTTGACAAACTCAAGTCATGTCACCTTCTCAATCATGTTCATGATATAAGGTGCATAGCCACATGACCTGTTTGGAGTAATGGAGATGTTCACAATGTCATTGTAGATGTACCCAAAGACATTGAAAGTTCTTCTCTGTATGATCACTTTCATCAAGGTCCTTAGAGTCCCTTGGATGGTTCTTGCATCTCCTTCCTTGGGAGCTATGGTCTTCCTCAGAATTCTATTCAGGACTGGAAAGAATGGCTTCAAATACTTGGTAGTGGAGGCTTGTAAGGCATTCTTATGTCATAGAGGAATTCTAGCTCTTCCTTCTCCAAAGGCAATAGATTGTGAATTGTAAGGTCATTGTCCAAGGAATTCTCAAGATGAAGTATCTTTTTAAACTCCTCATAGGTGACACTATACTTCGCTCCATGTGTCATCCAGGTCAACACATCATCATCACCACGAGAGAAATGAAGTGTTGAGTAGAAAATTGAGTTATAACCACATTGTTCCAGTCATACTGGAAGGATATGAGATCCTTCAATCCATATCTCTCCAATGCCTCCAGGACCTCTTGATAGGCTTCGCACTTCTTGGATTCGAGGTAGGTGATATTGACCCACTGACTTTCAATCATCGGGTTCCTCATCTTCATGTAAACATGCTCATAATAGTCAGATGAAAATTGCTCCAGAACCTTGGATTGACTGACTGCTTAGGCTGCTCATAGACTTCAATCTTCCTATATCTATCAGCCAGTTCATTCCCCTTTCCACTAAAATCATCATTTGAAGGCGGCCTATTGCGGTGAATAGGGGCCTTGATCTTCAACGGACCAATACGACCACTAGCTAGTCGTTTGCCCTTGTTGATGCTTCTCCTAGGTGCCGTTGAGCTAGCACCAGCATCATTCTTGCTTAGAGCTTTCTTCACTACCACTCTCCTCTTCTTAGGAAGAGCATCGTCGGGAGGAGAGGACTGAACATTGTAGTCATGCCTCTTCTTCATGAATCTCTATTTGAATCTTTGTACCCTTGCACGGTCACGCTTGGCTTCATAATCAAATGAGCTGTCTGCAGAAGCTGACAACATAGTGCCTGATCACGACAGCCGGTTCCGAAAATGAACCAAGCGCAGTATATGTGTGCCCAGGATGTTTAACACACATACACAAGTGAATCACAAATGATAAACAGATAATTACCACAACACAAATTAATTAAATACTTTTATTACAATATCCAAATAATCCTCAAATTATAGACTCTAATGATCATTAATAATAAATCTGAAACCTAATGCAACGAAAATAAACTAAACTGAGCCAACTAAGCATATAGAGTAGCGGGGCTCCAAGCAACACCACAGGCAAGTCGACGGCAGCACACAGCCTAGTACTTCGCATTATCCTCAGGATACTCCCAAACATCTCCTGAAACTGTTGGTGGGGGAATTGCAAGGGTGAGTACATGTCGTACTCAGCAAGTGTGGGAAAGTATGACATATAGGTTAAACAAGGCATGATAATAAACAATGGCTAATTGCTGAAAAGTACATTTAAAACGTGTAAAAAGCATCATACTATGTCTATGTGAAGTAATCCCATCATATCCCACATAATTAACAAATATGAAACCATAATCAATTATCCATCCATATACCAGATTATGACCATCATTATCATCCATGTCCATTTATAATTACTCAATCCATAACCATAACCATAACCAACCATTCCAAATCCCAAGTTCCCTCTAATCATGTAGGTCATCCAGGTGCTCTTAGCCGGGAGCACGGCTATCCTGATAGTTTTAACACTATTCATAGGTTGTACCACTTTACCGACAAGTTTGTGATTTCATCACCCGTCGGCGACTAAAGTAACCACCCTATGCCAATTACACTCCCTTAGGTGTATGGCCAAGAGATCACAAAATAGCATTTACAAAGGGACTACCAGCATATTCAGACCCACTAAGGTTTCACCGGTGGTGATGCCTCCAACTGAGCACATCCAACCAAGGGCCCCCCCTTGTGCCGTACAGATCTCAGGGCAGTCCTGCCACTATTGCAAACCCAACCGACTCCCATTCCCCGCTCTTCCAAATGATCTGATTCAATGCTGGTAATACACCTAATTAATTGGCTAAGCCGCATCCATACTTGGCCTTGTGGTGGCACTGCTATCCTCACATATTCTCACATGAACCGATCCTTAGATCCAAGGCAAGCAAACCACCATATCATCCAACCCAATCCACGAACCATGATTGCTTAGGTCTCCCAAGTCTCATGTTACCAATTAACTATGTTCATTAATTCTCATCATCCATAGTTTATTAATTCATAGCTAAGCCATTTGGTTGTTTTTCCCATCCCCATTAATTAGAGCAAAGCAAAAAGGTAAAAAGCCCTTCCCGACTCTCTATAATTTATTCCAAGCGACAAGGATGGTCAACAAGTCTAGTAAACATCTAAAAGTCGGTTTCCCATCAAATTGACACAAGCATGCCGTTTTGCAAACAAAATATTTAAAACTAGGATCAAATTGATCAAGGATACTTGCCTTGTCCCTGAGCTTTGTTAGGGTCGAGATCTTCGAAGTTCTGGTACTGGAGGTCCTTGATAGCACCCTCTAAAATAACACCTTCTATTCCATGCAATAAACATGCAAAACAGACATTACAATCAATAAATGCTCATATATTACCCAATATGCCATGACATGCATGATTAATGCAATTATATGGTCAAACTTGTTAATGAGTTGCTAATAAAGTTTACTAACTAGTTACAAAGGTGTTTAACAATTTGAACAGGTTTCGAGTTGATTTGAATCAAATTGGGATTAATTCAGCCTAAAACAAATTCAGACACCGAACTAGTCTGCCCTGGATAGAATTGCAGATTAGGGTTTTCTTGATCTCCGAAATTGGGATTGAATTCTCATGGAAGAAGTGAAAGTTGAGGGCATACCATGCGCTTAGAGCTCCAAGGATCGAGAATTAAGTGCAAAACTTGAACCTTGATGATCTAGGGTTGGTGATGAAGAGTTGAGGGTGAATTGGTGATGAAGAACGAAAAGTCAATGAAGATCTTGCCCGATTTATTCTCCTTCGTGTTCTCCTCCTCCTCCTTGCGGCTGGATCCTCTCTTGATGATGGCTCCCACGAACTAGGGTTGAGGGTTTTTTCAATTGTGGCAAAGAGCTGAAAAATTGGGGTGGTTGGTTGCTTATATAGAGGTGGAGGTTGTAGGGTTTGATGGATGTCGAGTTTAGGGTGTTGGAGGCCGTGTAGGGGTCCCACATGGGCTCCTCTGAGGTTGGGCACGAAGTTATTGCACCCAATTAAGGCAATGGACCAAAAACCAGTCGTGTAGGAATAACTGAATTCGAGTTGGTTTCTGCAGGCCGGACTAGTCCGATATTGAACAGAGACATCAACGGACAACTCCGGTAGGTTGTATGGACAAGTCCATTTTCGAACAGAGACATTTTTGGACAAGTCTGGGCTAATGGGCCAGACAAGTCCGGGATGGCAAAGAAAAGGTTTTCCAGACTAAAATTCAACAAGGAACGGACTAGTCCGCTTGGACCACAGACAAGTCCGGACAACATCAGAGAGCAAATTAGACTAGTCCGTGCATGGTGCCGGACAAGTCCGGGCTATGAAAGAACTGAGTTTCCCGAAGAAGAATAGGGTCACCGGACTAGTCCGGGGATATGGCTGGACAAGACTGCACCATGAAAGTTTTAAATTGCTGTTTTGTCCTAAATTCATTTTAATCTTGTTCCTTTTATGTTGCTTAAGATTAAACATGTATAAGAATGTATGCAATGTAGGATGGATGAAAATGAGGGTGTTACAAACCTACCCCCTTAAAATGAATCTTGCCCCCAAGATTTGGCATAGCAGGAAAAAGATAGAGAAATTCTTTCTTGAGTTCATCTTAGCTCCCAAGTTGCTTCTGATTCTGCATGATGCTTCCATTGTACTTTCCACCATCGAATCACCTTGTTTCTTGTGACCCTCTCCTTGGTTTCCAACATTTTGACAGGTTGCTCCGCATAAAGCAAATCTACCTCTAATGTCAAATCCTCCATTGGCACTTGTTCTTTTGGTACCCTTAAAACTCTTCTTGAGCTAAGAAATGTGAAACACATCATAATTATCAGAAAGATGTGCTGGCATCTCCAACTTATATGCCACTTCTCCACGTTTGCCCAAAATCTTGAATGGTCCAATATAGCGAGGTGCCAACTTGCCTTTGATGTTAAACCGCTTATGAACTCGCATAGGTGACACTTTGAGGTATACGAAGTCTCCCACTTCAAAGGCTAAGTTCCTCCATTTATTATCCGCATAGCCCTTTTGTCTTTTTCGAGGGGCCCTTAAATTCTCGTGGATCATCTAAACTTTCCTTTCAGCCTCTTGCAACACATCTGGTCCAAACACTTGGTTCTCCCTTGTCTCATTCTAAAACATAGGTGTTCTACACTTCCTTACATATAGCGCTTCATATGGCGACATCTTCAAGCTAGCTTGGTAACTGTTATTGTAGGAAAATTCAACATATGGCAAGCTCTTGTCTCAGCTGCGTCCATGTTACAACGCACAAGCTCTCAACATATCCTCCAATATTTGATTTGTCCTCTCAGTTTGTCCATTTGTCTGTGGATGATATGCTGAACTGAAATTTAACCTTGTACACATAGCTTCATGCAGTTTCTCCCATAACCTAGAGGTAAATTGAGAACCTCGATCCGAGAATATTTTCTTTGGAACTCCATGTTGGCACACAATATGCTCCGTATACAATTCTGCTAGCTTCGCGGTGGTATATGTGATCTTAACAGGTATGAAATGATCTGATTTGGTCAATCAATTCACAATAACTCATATTGAGTCATAGCCAAACTAGGTTCGTGGTAATCAAACTATGAAGTCCATACCAATTTCTTCCCACTTCCACTCCAGAATCTTCAATGGCTGTAATAATCCGGCTGGCCTTATGTGTTCCGCTTTGACTAGTTGGCATACATCACATAGTGCAATGTACTCTGCTATATCCTTTTTCATGCTGGCCCACCAATAGCATATCTTCAAGTCCTTGTACATCTTTGTACAGTCGGGATAGATTGTGTAAGGTGAGTCATGTGCCTCCTTCAATATTGTTTCCCAAATATGCTTAATGTTGGGCACAAAAATCCTCTTTCCAAGCCATAAAGTACCATGTTAGTATTCATCAAATCTGAATTCTCTCCCTTCCTGGGTCCTTTCCTTGATTTCCTGAATTTCCTCATCCTTGGTCTCGCCTTCTTAAATTTCATGTTCCAAGGTCGGATTTAATTCCATTATCCCCATCTCATTCACAAATCCAAGATTCGACCATTCAAACTCATTGCATAGCTCGGGTGGCAGCTCTCGGACCGTGAGTTGGTGGCTTACTCCTTTTCAACTCAGAACATCTGCCACTACATTAGCCTTCCCTGGATGATAGTTGATTCCCACATCATAATCCTTGATGAGCTCCAATCATCTTCGTTGCCTCAAATTCAGGTCTGTTTGCGTGAATATGTACTTGAGACTCTTGTGATCCGTGTAAATCTTGCACCTATGACCAAGAATGTAATGTCTCCAAATCTTCAAAGCATGCACCATAGCTGCAAGTTTGAGATCATGCGTTGGATAATTCTGCTCATGTTTCTTCAATTGCCTCGATGCATAGGCTACTACTTGATCTTCTTGCATGAGCACACATCCAATTCCTTGCCTTGAGGCATCACAATAAATATCGAAACTTTTGCTCACATCCGGCAAAACAAGACAGATGATGTTGTCAACCTCTTCTTAAGCTCCTCAAAACTGTACTGATAAGCTTGAGTCCATTTGAATGCTTTTCCCTTCATCAACAACTCAGTCATGGGCTTGGCTATTTTGGAGAAATCCTTGATGAACCGACGGTAATATCTAGACATTCCAAGAAAACTCTGGATTTCCTTCGCATGCTGCCGTGGCTCCCATTTCAGCACATCTCTCACTTTTCCTGGGTCAACCGATACTCCTGCTTCTGAGATGATATGACCCAAAAATGAAACTTCCCTTAACCAAAACTAGCACTTGCTGAATTTGGCATATAACTGTTGTTCCCTCAACTTCTGCAACGTGAGCCTCAAATGCTCTTCATGATCCTCTTCGCTCTTCGAGTAGATCATGATATCATCAATGAACACTACCATGAACTTATCCAAATACTCCATGAAGACCTTATTCATGAGGTACATGATGTATGCAGGTGCATTCGTCAATACAAAAGACATAACGGTGTAATCATAAGACCCATACCGCGTTTGAAAAGTCGTTTTGGGTATGTCCAACAGCCTAATCTTCATTTGGAAGTAGCCTGACCTAAGGTCAATCTTGGAGAAAACACGCAGGCACCCTTCATTTGATCAAACAGCTCCTCGATGCGGGGCAACGTATACTTATTCTTGATCATCACTTCATTCAGGGCTCGGTGATCCACACACATCCTTTGAGATCCATCCTTCTTGTCCATGAAAAGCACTGGTGCTCCCTAAGGAAAAGAGCTTGGACGAATGAAACCCATCTCTAGCCGCTCTTGAATTTGCTTCTTGAGCTCCGCTAACTCCATAGGAGGATCCTATATGGCCTCTTGGCTATAGGTGCAGTTCCATGAATTAATTCAATAACAAACTCTATGTCACGATCAGGTGGCATACCTGGCTACACGTTCGGAAACACATCCAAAAATTTGCACACCACTGGGATCTCCTCTATTGTTGCGCCGTCCATTTGATTCATCTCCTCTTTCTTTGGTGGGTATTGAGATGCTTCAAACTCTATGCTGACCCCTTCTTCATTTGTCAACTTCACCGTCTTTGTGGCACATTGAATTATCCCATTGTGTTTCCTTAACCAGTCAATACCAAGTATTATGTCCAGTCCTTGAGAATCCAGAACAATGAGGTTGGCGAAGAAGTCTATCCCCTTATTCTAAGGCTTACTTTTGGACATACTATATTCGTCCTCATCTCTCCTCCAAGAGATTTAACCAACAAGGTATACTTCATATAAGATATGGGCAAACTATACATGGCAACATACTATGATGCAATGAATGAATGTGATGCTCCAGAATCAAATAACATAGTCGCAGGGTTGGAGTTTGCGAGAAACATACCAATCACCAAGGCATCCGCTTGTTGATCTTCCTCCATAGAGACATGGTTCACCTTGCCACGAACGAAATTCTGCAGTTCATGGTTGCCTTGTGGCGCTCCTCCATTTGGTCTTGGGTTCTGTCTCGGAGCATTGTTTCCTTGACCAAGGCCTGACTTAGGACATTCAGATGCAAAGTGTCCCACCTCACCACAAGTATAGCAAGACCTTGCTGCACCGGAATTGTTTGGACGAACTTGATTTGCAGGAAAGTTGGCGCAGGGTGCATGAGGCATTGGAGGATGAGGTGCTTGCATAGCGGGGCATTGCTACACGGGCTTAGCTGGGCGTGGTTGAATTGCAGCGCGATATGCAGGAGCAGAGGGGTTGTTGTATGGCACATTTGGGGGTGCAAAGCAGGGACGAACATTACTTCCTCGTGACTGTCCTTGATTTGACGCCTTCCTCTTATTGTCTTGCTCCATCTCACGAACCTTGTTCTCAACCACAATAGATTTTTCCACAAGCTTTTGAAAATTTGCGTAGTCGCAATTGAGCAATCAGACATGAATCTCATTGTTTAGGCCCCTCATAAACAAGTATTGCTTGCGGCTGTCCCGGTTGACATCCTCTGGAGCATACCTTGAGAGTTGAGTGAATTTATTGAGATACTCACTCACACTTGACTTCCCATGCCTTAGGTTCTCAAATTTCTGCCTCTTTAGGATCACAACGCCTTCTGGGACAAAGTGAGAACAAAAACTCTCCTTGAATTCAGCCCAAGCGATACTGTCTTAATTTTCATGGGCGTTGCATAGCGAGTCCCACCAATCCGCGGCTGCTCCAACTAGCTGATGGGAAGCAAAGAGAACCTTCTCCCTATCATTGCACTAGACAATAGCGAGCTTCTTCTCCACATATTTTAGCCAATTATCAGCTTCCATAGGATCATTGGCTTGAGCAAAAGTAGGTTGCCTAGTCCTCATGAACTCTCCCAATCTATTATGAGGCGGTGGGGTGGTGGGGGAGGCATATGGGGCTGATTCTTATTATTAGCCTGCAGCTGTCCCAAAGTGTGCATCACGATCTGCATAAGCTGATTTTGCATAGCTAACAACTGCTGAAGGTTGACAGCCTCAGATCCAAGTCTGTTGTTGTTATTCTGAGGTGCTCCATTGTTTTCCTCGTTCTCATTGGCATCCATTGGGTCGCGAGTCCTCGACATCTGAAGGAAGAGCAAGAGAGAAGAATTTAGAAAATGTCCCCAACTATATGCATCAAGGGATATGAAGCTAAGCAACTACCTACACTAGCCTATATGGATGTGGCAAACGCAAAAGCATCCCACAATCCTCTACTAAGCACACAAGCAAACATTACATAGCAAACAGCACACAAACAATCCACAATGCTTCCTGAGTGTTCCTATGTGCTCTAAAATGTCCATTCTATCTACGCTGCGTCCTACGATCAACCTATGGCTCTGATACCAATTTGCAACACCCGGTTCCAAAAATGAACCAAGCGCAGTTTATGTGTGCCCTGGATGTTTAAAAATATACACAAGTGACTCACAAATGATAAATAGATAATTACCACAACACAAATTAATTAAGTACTTTTATTATAATATCCAAATAATCGTCGAATTACAGACTCTAATGATCATTAATAATAAATTCGAAAACTAATGCAGCTGAAATAATCTAAACTGAGCAAACTAAGCATATAGGGTAGCGCGGCTTCAAGCAACACCACATGCAAGTCAACGACAGCACACAGCCTTGTACTCCGCATTTCCTCAGGATACTCCCAAACATCAGCTGAAACTATTGGTGGGGGAATTGCATGGGTGAGTACATGTCGTACTAAGCAAGTGTGGGAAAGTATGACATGTAGCTTAAACAAGGCATGATAATAAACAATGTCTAATTGCTTAAAAGTATATTTAAAACGTGTAAAAAGCATCATACTATGTCTATGTGAAGTAATCCCATCATATCCCACATAATTAACATAATACGAAACCATAATCAATTATCCATCCATATAGCATATTATTACCATCATCATCATCCATGTCCATTTATCATAACTCAATCCATAACCAAAACCATAACCATAACCAACCATCCCAAATCCCAAGTTCCCTCTAATCATCTAGGTCATCCAGGTGCTCTTAACCAGGAGCATGACTATCATGATAGTTTGAACACTCTGCAGAGGTTGTACAACTTTACCCACAAGTTCGTGATATTGTCACACGTCGGCGACTAAAGAAACATCCCTTATGCCAATTACACTTCCTTATGTGTATGGCCAAGAGATTACAAAATAGCCTTTATAAAGGGACTACCAGCATATTAAGACCCACTAAGGTTTCACCGGTGGTGATGCCTCCAACTGAGCACATCCAACCAAGGGCCCCCTCTTGTGCCGTTTGGACCCCAGGGCAGTCCCACCACTATTGCAAACCCAACCGACTCCCATTCTCCACTCTTCCAATGATCCGAATCAATGCTAGTAATACGCCTAATTAATTGGCTAAGCCACACCCATACTTGGCCTTGTGGTGACACTGTTGTCCTGGCATATTGTCGCATGAACAGGTCCATAGATCCAAGGCAAGTAAACCACCATATCATCCAACCAAATCCACAAACCATGCTTGCTTAGATTTTCCATGTCCCATGTTACAAATTAACCATGTTCATCAATTCTCATCATCCATAAGTTTATTAATTCATAGCTAAGACATTTGGTTGTTGTTCCCATCCCCATTAATTACAGCGAAGCAAAAAGGTAAAAAGTCATTCCCGACTCTATAATTATTCCAAGCGATAAGGACGGTCAACAAGTCCATTAAAAACCTATAAGTGGGTTTCCCATCAAATTGACACAAGCATGCAGTTTTGCAAACAAAACATTTAAAAACAGGATCAAAATGATCAAGGACACTTGCCTTGCTCCTGAGCTTGGTTAGGGTCGAGAGCTTCGAAGTTCTGGTACTGGAGGTCCTCGACAGCACCCTCTACAGCAACACCTTCTATTCCACGCAATAAACATACAGAACAGACATTACAATCAATAAATGCCCATATATTACCCAATATGCCATGACATGCATGATTAATGCAATTATGTGGTCAAACTTGTTAATGAGTTGCTAACAATGTTTACTAACTAGTTACAAAGGTGTTTAACAAGTTTGAACAGGTTTTGAGTTGATTTGAATCAAACTGGGATTAATTCAGCATGAAACAGATTCAAACACTGAACTAGTCCGTTTTTAGGGGCCGGACTAGTCCGCCCTGGGCAGAATTGCAAATTAGGGTTTTCTTGATCTGCGAAAATTGGGATTGAATTCTCATGGAAAAGTGAAAGTAGAGGGCATACCACATGCTTAGAGCTCCAAGGATCAAGGATTGAGTGCAACACTTGAATCTTGGCGATCTAGGGTTGGTGATGAAGAGTTGAGGGTGAATTGGTGATAAAGAAAGAAAAGTCGATGAAGATCTTGCCCTATTGATCCTCCTTTGTGTTCTCCTCCTCCTCCTTGCTGTTGGATCCTCTCTTGATGACGGCTCCCACGAATTAGGGTTGAGGGTTTCTTCAATGGTGGCAAAGAGCTGAAAATTAGGGTGGTAGGTTGTTTATATAGAGGTGGAGGTGGTAGGGTTTGATGGATTTCGAGTTTAGGGTGTTGGAGGCCGTGTAGGGGTCCCACATGAGCTCCTCTGAGGTTGGGCACAAAGTTAATGGGCTCAATTAAGGCAATTGCCCAAAAACCAATCATGGAGGAATAACATAATTTGAGTTGGTTTCTGCAGGCTCGACTAGTCCGATATTAAACAGAGACATCAACGGACAAGTCTGGTAGGTGGTACGAACAAGTCTGTTTTGGAGACATTTTCGGACAAGTCCAGGGTAATGGGTCAGACAAGTCTGAGATGGCAAAGAAAAGGTTTTCCAGACTAAAATTCAACAAGGAACAGACTAGTCTGCTTGGACCACGGACAAGTCCGAACAACATCAGAGAGCAAATCGGACAGGTCCGTGCATGGTGTCGGACAAGTCCGACTTATAAAAGAACTGAATTTCCTGAAGAAGAATAGGGTCACCGAACTAGTCCGGGGTTATGGTCGGACAAGTCTGCACCCTGAAAGTTTTAAAGTGTTGTTTTGTCCTAAATTCATTTTAATCTTGTTCCTTTTATGTTGCTTAAGGTTAAACATGTATAAGAATGTATCCAATGCATGATGGATGAAAATGAGGGTGTTACACTGACAGGGGAATTCAAGGATTGATAATAATTGATTGTAGACTTTGTGGAAATAAGAATCTAGAGGTTAAAATTTTCATGGTACCGGACTTGTCTGTTTTCAGAGTGCGGACTTGTCCGGAGGACTGAACTTGTCTGCACTGGACACCGGACTAGTCCAGACTGACGTATGAATCTTAACTTCCTATTTCAACAAATCTAGCTCGAATTAATGCAAAACGTGTAGGAATATAGTAGGAATACATCTAGAAAGGTAATGTATGCCCTAGGAATCATGAAAAATAAGCAAGATTGAAGGAAAGGTGAGAACTAGGGTTGAGTGAGATTTTTACCGAAAAAATTGACGGTTGGACACGAAAGGGTGGAGTTTGTCTGGATTAGTCCAAAGTGATGAAGCTTCACGCCGACGAGAAGATTTCTCGTGGAGAAAACTTCAATTGTGGTGGACAAAAGCGAAAATCGCCCTGGGAGCTAGGTTTTGAGGAGAGAGAAAGCAAATGCGATTGTGAGGGGAGGAAGAAGAAGTCTGGGCATCGGGCTAGGTTTAAACCCTAGGAATACGGGCTAGTCAGGTATAGGGCAGGACAAGTCCGGTATGCCGGACCAGTGCCAGACTAGTCTGAAACAACAGACTAGCCCGGTGCTGTCGCTGGACTAGTCCGGGTCAGCTAGACTGATCAGAATAAGAACCAAGGGGATATTGGAAGTTTGATCTAATAGTGATCCAAAGAACATCATTTCACAAATAATATTGATGAACATGGCCAGTAAGCAATCAACAATCATACAATGGTCATAATTCACCAAGATTCACTCATTTAAATAGTTTTCAAGAGAAAATCAAGATAAGGGAAATTTTTTTGCAAATTAAGTAAACTTCGGAAATTCAAGCAGGTATGCAGTGTTTCAAGCCACGTTTCGAGAGTCAAGTATATTTAGTTCATTTCTTAGCTCACAAAATCTCTTTTAATCTAGTGGCTTTGTGAATATATTTGCAAGTTGTTTTTCAGTTCTAACTTGTGAAATTACTATATCACCTTTTAGTGAATGGTCTCTTAGAAAATGATGATGAATATTTATGTGCTTAGTTCTTGAGTGTTCCACTCGATTGTGTGCAATTTTTATGGCACTTTCATCATCACATAGTAGAGGAATATGGTTTAGACAGTAACCATAACCCCTTAGAGTTTGTCGCATGCAAAGTAGTTGTGAGCAACAACTACCGGCTGCAACATACTCTACTTCGGCTGTGGAAAGAGCAGTGGAGTCTTGCTTTTTAGATGACTATGAAACTAAGGATCTGCCAAGAAATTGGCAAGTTCCTGACGTGCTCTTTCTATTGACTTTGCATCCTGCATGTTTGACATTGAAATATCATATTAAGTTAAACTATGAAGCTTTGGGATACCAAAGGCTCAAGTTAGGTGTGTGCACAAGGTATCATAAAATTATTTTAACAACTATTAGATGGCACTCTTTAGGTGCGGCTTGAATTCTTGCACACATACAAACACTAAGCATGCTATCTACCCTAGATGCATATAAATAAAGTAATGAACCAATCATAGACCAATATACCTTTTGATCCATATTTGGACCATCTTCGTTGAGATCGAGATGTTCATTAGTTGCCATGGGTGTCTTGATGGGCTTGGCTTTGTCCATATTGAACTTATTGAGCATGTCCTGCGTGTACTTAGTTTGGCTTATGAAGGTTCCTGCTCTTAATTGCTTCACTTGGAGTCCCAAGAAGAACTTCAATTTGCCCGTCATCAACATCTCGAATCTGTCTGTCATAATTTTTGCTGAATTCTTCACAAAAAGATTTATTAGTAGAACGGAAAACAATATCATCAACATAAATTTGACAGACAAATAGATGATAATCAAAATGTTTTATAAACAAATTACAATCAGCTTTTCAAAATTTAAAACCATTTTGAGTTAGAAAATCTCTATGGCACTCATACCAAGCTTGGGTAGCTTGTTTGAGTCCATAGAGAGCCTTACGCAATTTATACACATGGTTGAGGTACTCTTGATCTTCAAATCCTGATGGCTGCTCCATGTAGACTTCCTCCTTAATGGTACCATATTGAGGAAAACACTTTTGATGACCATTTGATATAGCTTAAAATTATGGTGAGTAGCATAGGCCACTAAAATACGAATGGACTCAAGTCTAGCTACGGGAGTGAAAGTTTCGTCGAAGTCCAAAACTTCGACTTGTGAGTAACCTTTTACCACAAGTCGCGCCTTATTTCTTGTTACCACTCCATGTTCGTCTTGCTTGTTCTGAAAGACCCATTTGGTTCCTACGATGTTCGCCTTTGGTATTTCTACAAGCTCCCATACTTCATTTCTCTTGAAGTTGTTTAGCTTCTCTTGCATTGCAATCACCCAATCTGGATCCTTTAGTGCTTCCTCTACCCTGTATGGTTCCAAAAAAGAGACAAAAGAGTAATATTCACAGAAATTAGCTATGCGAGATCTAGTGGTTACTCCCTTAGCAATGTCTCCAATGATGTTGTTGACGGGATGATCTCTTTGTATACTCTGATGTAATCTTGAGTGATGGACTTGTGAAGTTGCTTGCACTTCATTTTTCTTCATTGTCAATTTCTCCCCCTAGATCATTGCTTCCATGATTATATTGAACTTCTTGATCTTCCTGATCTTGATCTTGTGCATGAGCTCCCCCTTGATCATTGCTTTCCTGTTGGGGTTCATCTTGAGAACTTGAGTCTTGTGGTTGCTCTTGAGGTCGAATATCACCAAATGCCATCCTCCTCAACGCTTGGCATGAGGCTTCTTCTTGATCTAGCACACTCTTATCAACTTTCTCCACTTTGGAGCCGTTAGTTTCATCGAACACTACATCATGTGCTATTTCAACAATGCTAGAGACTTTGTTGAAGACACGATAGGCGTAGGTGTTCGACCAAGGAAGAACCCTTCATCATATTTTGAAGCGACCTTTGAACTCCTCGGTTTCTTGTTTAGAATGAAACATTTACTTCCAAAAACTCTAAAATTTGAAACATTTGGTCTGTTTCCAGTGAGGAGATCATATGGCATTTTCTTCAAAAGTCGGTGAAGATACAACCGGTTTGAGGCATGACAAGCGGTGTTCACCACTTCAGCCCAAAACTGGTCTGAAGTATTGTATTTGTCCAACATCGTCCTCACCATCTCAATTAGCGTCCTATTTTTCCTTTTGGCCACCCCATTTTGTTGAGGGGAGTAGGGTGCCGAAAATTCATGCTTCATTCCTTCTTCATCTAGGTACTCCTCAACTTGAGTATTCTTGAACTATGTTCTGTTGTCACTTCTAAAATTCTTTACGATTGAGGAGAATTCATTTTGCGCCCTTTTTAGAAATTTCTTGAGGATTTCCTGAGTTTCTGATTTATTAAATCTAGAAAATCATCTACAATAACTAATCTATATTTGTTACCGCTGATGATTATATAAGCAATTAGACAAAAGAGGTCCGTGTGAAGAAGTTACAGCAGTCTTGATGTGGTCATAACGTTCTTGGCAGGATGTGGTGCTCCAACTTGTTTTCCCGCCTGGCATGCGTTGCACGACCTGTCTTTCTCAAACACAACATCTTTTAAATCTCAGATGTGACCACCTTTCAGAAGTTTCTGCAGGTTCCTCATCCCAACATGGGCTAGCCGTCAATGCTACAACCATCCCATGTTAGTTTTTGCAACCAAGCAAGTGTTGAGTTCAGTTTTATCTTTGTTGAAGTCAACAAGATGAATCTTTCCCATCAACATTCCCTTGAATGCACTCGAGTCATTGCTTCTTCTAAAAACAATCACACCCTCATTAGTGAATAAACAATTATAACCTTTGTCGCATAGATGAGATATGGACAAAAGATTATAATTTAGAGAATCGATAAGTAAAACATTTGAAAGAGTGTGCTGAGAAGAAATTTCAATTTTACCGCTACCAAGGACATTTCCTTGGCTGTTGTCTCTAATGTATATTCCTTCACTTGGATCCATGTTGCGCTCATACTCAGCGGACATACTCCTCTCTACGGTCATCTGATTATTGCATCCACTGTCCAACACCCATTTCAATCCACAGGAGGAGTAGGCCTACAAAATAGAGTTATTTCTTGGTTTTAGGTACCCAAGTTTGCTTGGGTCCTCACAGGATAGTCATAAGAGTCTTGGGCACCCACACACAAGTTTTTGAGTTCTTGTGGCATGGCCCTGCATATTGAGCAAAGACATGTCCAAATTTATCTTTCATGAGTACATAGGAAGCATCAAAAGTACGGAACAATATTTGCAATTTAGATTCATGTGATGTTTCCTTAACAAAAGTAATTTGATTCTTAATCTGAAAATCAGTGGACATGTTTTTATTTTTAGTAAACCCAAGACCATCTTTGACGTTAGGAGGTCTAGTGACCATATATGCACTACGTGCATATTTAATCTTTTCCTTGTCAAATATGCCACTTTGGGATGGATGTTTAGCGTGTGAAACGGAAGAATCATCTTTAACCATATTTTTCTTACTAGAGCATGTGCAAGTTACAGTTGTTGTCGAATTTACACCTTTGGAAGGTGAGCTCTTGGAGGAGGAGGAGTCACTTTGCTTGAGTGACTCAACTTGCACTTCAAGGATTTTGTTTACTTTTGACAAGTTAGCAAGTTCATCCTTGATTGCAATGTGTGAGTCTTCTAGTTTTGAGTAAGTTTCCTTACTCTAGGCTAGCTCATGCTCAAGTGACTTGCTCTTCTGCTTCTCAAGCTCGAGGAGTTTGTCAACCTCTTGATATCTCTTCCTTTCGCGGATTAGCATATCTTCTTATCATTTTCTTTAAAGCAGTTTTACTTAATCCTTTAAGCATTTCCTCAATTTCACTAGAGCTATCAAAATCATCAATGGAGGAATTATGTGAGGGAGGTGTAAGTCGAACTTTTTTCTTGCCTTCCTTAGCCATGAGGCAAGTATGATTATGACTCCCCCGTCATCCCATGTGCGTAGGCTTATTGGTAGGCTTCTTGATGGCAATGGTAGCCATCTCCTCTTCTTCATCGGAGGAGGAAACGTCATTTGAGTTCCACTCCTTTCCAATGTGCGCTTGGTGAGCTTTCCTCCTTTTCTTGAATGTATTCTTCTCTTGTGGCTTCAATTTCTTCTTCCTCTTCTTATTTTCTTCATATGTGCATTCAACCATAATGTGACCGAACTTGCCACAGTTGTAGCACCTACGTCGTGCCTTGGATTTTCCTTTCTCTTTGCTCTTCCCATCACTTGAGTTTCTGCCCTTCCTTCTTCTCATCATTCGCTTGAATTTCTTGATGAAGAGCACCATCTCTTCATCATCCATATCGGTGCTCACATCACTTGTGTCTTCTTCATCTTCTGCTTCATGAACTCCCTTTCCTTTAGGCTTGCAAGTTACTTTGAGGACAACTTCTTTCTTCTTGGAGGAGGTAAGTTCAGCTAAGTCTTTGACATATTGGGCCTCCTTCTCCATCATCTCATGGTTGATAATCTTGCCCAATAGTTCATCCGGAGTCATTTTGTGAAACCCCGAGCTTTCTCAGATCATAGATCACAAGGTGACATTTCTGAACATAAATGCTCTAATCATCCTTTTGACCACCTCATGATCAGTCCATTTATTGCTTCTATAGGCACGGACCTTGTTGATGAGTGCCTTCATTCAGTTGTACATCTCTTGAGGTGATTCACCCGCCTTAATGGCAAACCTTCCCAATTCTCCTTCAAGCATCTCAATTTTTGCTTCATAAACTAAGCAATTTCCCTCATGTGCGATCTTGAATGTATCCCATGTTTCCTTGGCACTTTCCAGTCCATCAATCTTGGTAAACTTTTCTCGGCTCAAGGAAGAAGTGATCACTGCAACGACTTGTGCGTTGCGGTGAATTTCTTGCTCTTGCTCTGGAGTGAGTTCATTGTCAGTATGCGGGATATCTACACCTGTACACACAACATGCCAAAGACTGGGGGTTAAGGAGATAAGATGCATTTTCATATTATACTTCCACATGGTATAATCATTTCCGTTGAAATGAGGAGATTTATTCATAGGAATTGAAAGATAATGATTGTTAGAATTAAGACGATCGTAATTATAAGGATATCGGGAGTAGTCATGATGACCACTCCCCATCGTCTTCACGACTTCTTCCTTGCCCTTTTTGCTTAGAAGTTTCTTTCTTAGAAGCGCCTTGAGTTGATGCACTTCTTCATCATCGTGTTTGTTTTTCTTGAGTATATCAAATGCCTTTGGTGTCTTGTTCATCTTTGGTGTTGAGCATCTTCGGGATCTCGTTGTTCTTGTCAGAGGCCATTGATCTCTCAGAGCGATGAGTCTCGTAAATGGAGAACCTGGCTCTGATACCAATTGAATGTGGCCTAAAGGGGGATGAATAGGCTTTGAAAGTTTTCCTACACACTTAATCAAATCGTTAAATACCTGAGGGACCGGACTCTTCCGGTGTGACCGCGGACTAGTCTGGTGTGCTGATGTGTTGTGAACCGATCAAGTGTTGATGCAAAAATCATAAATGTTATAGTAGCAGAATTTAAACAACTATTCAGAACACTTGATTGAACAATTAGTATTGCAAATAGCACGTGGAATAGAATGTTTATTCAGATTACAAGTTTGATCAACTTATGTTCTAAATAGTGATAATTGCAAAAGTAAAGAGATGAGCACATGGGACACAAATTTTTACCAAGGTTCGATCTCACCAAAGAGATCTATGTCCTCGTTGAGGAGGCCCACACAGAGCCGGGTCTCTTTAAACCCTTTTCCCTCGTCAAGTCACCACACGAGGCCGACTTGATTCCACTATCATAGGTAATCACCGAGTTGGTGGGGCAACCTCACACGTTGAGGGCTCCCACAAAAATTATAGCAGAAAAAGTGATCTAATACAATCAAAAAGATTACAAGTAATGCAAGAGTGTAAAGAGATTGAACCCCAAGATCTCAATGATGCATAGATGACGATCTCCCAATCCAAAATCTGAATACTCAAAGAATTTAACTTTTGAGGACCTTAGATGCACGGGGAGATGTGTTTTTGTGCTCTTGTGACAAGTGGCGGCGCTAGGGTTTCAGTTCCTGACAGTAGAATGCGAGTGTTGTATTTGTGGGGTCGTGGATCTCCTATTTATAGTGTTTCCAAAATTATTACTGTTAGCGATCCCGACGACCGGACTAGTCCGCTCTGGGGATCGGACTTGTCAGGTGTGCTAAGTAAAATCCGCGTGAAATGTGCAGCACACTAAAAACCCTAATATGTGTGAGGTATACTAGACTAGTCCGGTAGGAGTCTGGACATGTCCAGTGCCCTGTGTATTGGAACATCAGAAAGTTTCTCGGACTAGTATGGTCCATGAACAGACTTGTCCAGTGCATTGTGTTATGAAACATCAGAGAGTTTAATGGACTAGTCCGGTCCATGAACGGACTAGTCTGGTGCACTGTGAAGTGAGACAACAGAAAGTTGAACGGACTAGTCGGGTTTGTGAACGGACTAGTCTGGTGGTCAATGAATTATTAAGGTTGATTTTAAGCCCTGACCTCTATGCAAAGACTTGAGCTCTTGGGATGTGTCTCTCACACACATCCTATACAATTAAGTCTACTTTGCACTTCATTCATAAATTCAGCTCTTCTTTTTCTTCATCACTTCAATTTTTCACTTTTTGAGTGCACCAAACTATCTCATCTGAGTTGACCTGCATTCATCTCAAGAAGTTCATTAGGATCTCATTCGTTTTTCATCAATCATCCAAAACCCACAAGGGAATGCCTAGATGCACTTTCATATCAGAGCAGGTCTCTCCATCAAGAGTCTAACTACTCGGAGAGAAGATGGCCGGAAGGGGTGAAAACGAGGTCCTAGTGAATGTTGATGGAGATGACAAGATGAAGAACATCGATTTGCTTCAAGATGATGCAAATGACGACGAAGAAGTCTGCCAACTCAAGGCATGGCTTCGTGAGAAGCTAGGTCTTCCCAAGAAGGAGACTAAGAATGCCTATGGGTGTGGTTCACAAGACTACTCCCGATATCCTTACAATTATGAGCGCCTAACTTCTAGCAATTGTTACTTGTCTATTCCCATGGGGAAACCTCCTCAATTTGATGGAAATGATTACACTATGTGGAAGCATAATATGAAGATGCACCTAATTTCCTTAAGCCCTAGTTTGTGGTCAATTGTTTTGACAGATGTTCATCTTCCCAAGAATGAGGAAGACGTTACCCTAGAGCAAGCCGTCCTACTCCACCGCAATGCTCAAGCGCTTCGGGTGATCACCTCCTCCTTGACTCGAGAAGAGTTCAATAGAATCAATGTATTGGAGATGGCCAAGGACATATGGGACACGCTCAAGACGGCGCATGAAGACAACCGAGTCATACGGGAGGCAAAGATTGAAATGATCGAAGGAGAGCTTGGGAGGTTTACCATCATGTATGGCGAAACCCCCCAAGACATGTACAACTACCTCGAGATCCTCATCAACAAGAGACGCTCATATGGATGCTCTTGATGGACGGACCAGGAATTGGTGAAGAGAAAGATTCGGGCACTCATGCCTCGAAATGTTGCTCTTTGCTCCATGATTTGTGAGAGTCCAGGGTTCACTAAAATGACCCCCGAAGAATTTCTTGGAAGAATCATCAACCACAAGATGATGGAGCGAGAAGCCATGTTATACAATGATCTCCAAAACCTCACCTCTTCCAAGAAGAGGGATGTTGCATTCAAGACAACATCATCCAAATCCCAAGAACAAGTAGAAAGTGATGAAGAGAACCTCGACACTGATGAGGAAGAGGGGCTCTTCATCAATAGGTTCAATTGGATGATGAGAAGGAGGAAAGGGAGCTACCATCATGAGAGCAAGAACAAGGACAAGTCCAAGACAACAGGAAAGAGGGATTGTTACAATTGTGGGGAATATGGCCTCTTTATTGTGGATTGACCACATGAATAGGACAAGAAGAAGAAGGAGGCCAAGTCTCACGAGAAGAAATTTTTCAAGAAGAAGAAGAAGCATTCGGGACAAGCCCACCTTGGAAAGGAGTGGGGCTAAAATGAAGACTCCTCCTCCTCCCCCGAAGAGAAGATGGCAACAATTGCCACGAAGAGATCAACCATGGAGAACAAGCTATTCCCTAACTTGGAGAGCTCAAGACCAACATGCCTCATGGCCAAAGAGGAAAGAAAGAAGGTTAAATCTAAACCATCCTCTTCAATTTCATCACATGATAACTTTGATAGTGGTAGTGAAAATGAATATATGCTTAAAGATATGAGTAAGAGCACCTTGAAAAGATTGAAGTTGTTGTCGGATAAGATATTTGAGAAGGAAAGGCTCATTAACCGTCAAGAGAACATGCTCATCCAAGAAAAGAAGAGATGTCAAGAGTTTGAGGAGCTTGAAAGAGAAATAAGCAATGCCCTTGAGCGTGAACTCGCTTTGAGCAAGGAAACTTTCTCAAATCTTGAGAACACAACAATTGTGCTAAAGGATGAACTTGTTACCTTAACAAAATTTATCAAGATCCTTGGAACACAAGTTGAGTCTATTAAGATCAATGCACCTTCTTCCTCCAAAAGCTCATCTTCCACAAATGTCAAATCCGAAACAACTCAAGTTTGCAAGTGCTCTAACTTAATTCAACAACTAAAGGATGAGCTCAAATTGCCACAAAACAAGGAAGCACCAAAAGGTGGCATCTTTGATAAGGATAAGATGGCATATGCTCGTAGTGCATACACCAACACAAGACATCCTCTTGTGAAAAATGATCTTGGCTACTCTAGGGAGAGGAAGCAAAATGCTAAGACTCCGGAAAATTGTAAAGACTTGATTGTTTTCGTCAAGGAAGGTTTATAAAACAACAACAAGGGAAATAACATTTCTACTTCACATAATATGCATAAAAATGAACCTCATCCATTGTTCCATGATTTTGATGCTTCATATGTTTTATTAAGGAACAGGTTTTGAAAGCCTGATGCTAGGTATGTTGCGCCACTCCGCGAGAGACCAAAACTTTGTGTGTAGGTGCCCAAGTGTCTCTTGAGTAACACCAAAGACCCAACAACGCTTGGGTACCTAAAACCAAGGCTTAACTCTATTTTGTAGGCATACTCCTCTGGTGGGACAAAGTGGGTCCTTGATAGTGGTTGCACAAATCATATGACCGGAGAGAGGAAGATATTTGTGGAGTATGAGGAAAATGAAGATCGAAGTGAGGGAATTTACTTTGGGGACACTAGCCTAGGGAAAATTCTTGGCACCGGTAAAATTGCTATATCCCCTAATCACACTCTTTCCAATGTTTTGCATGTTGATTCACTTGATTATAACTTATTTTCCATATCATAACTTTGCGACAAAGTTATAATTGACTTTTCACTAAAGAGGGTGTGACCGTCACAAGAAGGAGCAATGACTAAATTTTTTTAAGGGTGTGCTCATTAGAAAGCTCTATCTTGTGGATTTCTCCGCGGATAAAGCCCAACTTGACACATGCTTAATGGCAAAAACCAACATGGGATGGCTTTGGCATAGAAGACTAGCCCCATGTTGGAATGAGGAATTTACAAAAACTTCTTAAGGGCGAGCACATCCGTGGTTTAAAGAATGTTGTGTTTGAAAAGGATAGGCTATGTAGCGCATGTCAAGCCGGAAGGCAAGTTGGTGCTCAACATTCATCCAAGATAATCATGACAACAACAAGACCATTGGTGCTTCTACACATGGACCTCTTCGGTCCAATCACCTACAAAAGCACTGACGGTAACAAATACGATCTTGTAATTGTCGATGATTTTTCACGTTTCTCTTGGGTGTCCTTTTTGCATGACAAAAGCGAGACTCAAGGTCCTCAAGAAATACTTGAGGAGTGCTCAAAATGAGTTCTACTTGAGAATCAAGACTATAAGGAGTGACAACAACACTGATTCAAGAACACTCAAGTTGAAGAGTTTTTGGATGAAGAAGAAATCAAACATGAGTTCCCGGCCCCCTACTTCCCTCAACAAAATGGGGTGGCCAAGAGGAAGAATAGGACTCTCATTGAGATGTCTAGAACCATGTTTGATGAGTACAAGATATCGGACCGGTTTTGGGCGGAAGCGGTTAACACCGCTTTCCATGCTATGAACCGGTTGTATGACCATCACATATTGAAGAAGACATCTTATGAACTCCTAACCGGTAACAAACCCAATATCTCCTATTTTCGTGTTTTTTGGAGCAAATGCTATATTCTCAACAAGAAGCCTAGGACTTCAAAGTTCGCTTCAAAGTATGATGAGGGTTTCTTGCTTGGTTTTGACTCAAAACTTACGCCTATCGTGTTTTCAACAAATCCTCCAAAATTATTGAAGTGGCACATGATGTAGTGTTTGATGAGACTAATGGCCCCCAAGTGGAGCAAGTTGATTGTCATGTGTAAGATCAAGACGAAGCTCCACAAGTGGTGATAAGAAGGATGGCACTTGAAGATATTTGACCACAAGAACAACCTCAAGACTCAAGTGATGATCCCACACATCAAGCAAACTCTTCCTCAAAAGATCAAGATCAAGACCCTCAAGATGCGCTTCAACAAGATGAAAATGAAGGCATCTATCAAGGGGGAGACAAAGAAAGTGAGGAAGAAGAAGATGATGAAGTTCCAGGAACTCAAGAACCACACCGAATAGTACATCAAAGCATACAACGAGATCATCCTGTTGACAACATCCTTGAAGACATCTCCAAGGGGGTAACTACTTGATCTCGTGTTGCAAATTTTTGTGAACATTACTCTTTTGTTTCTTCTTTGGAACCTCAAAAGGTTGAAGAAGCTCTACGAGAGCAGGATTAGGTGATGGCCATGCAAGAAGAGCTCAACGATTTTGAAAGAAATAAAGTATGGGAGCTCGTGAAAAGGCCAAATGCAAATGTTGTGGGCACCAAATAGGTGTTCCGCAACAAACAAGACGAGCACGGGGTGGTTACAAGGATCAAAGCACGACTTGTGGCCAAGAGGTACTCACAAGTCAAAGGTTTTGATTTTGATGAAACCTTTGCTCCCGTAGCTAGGCTTGATTCAATTCGCATATTACTTGCATTTGCTACTCACCATGATTTTAAGCTATATCAAATGGACGTCACGAATGCATTTCTCAATGGTCCAATCAAAGAAGAGGTGTATGTGAAGCAACCCCCTGGATTTGAAGATCAAGACATCTCAAACCATGTCTACAAATTGTGTAAGGTTCTCTATGGCCTCAACAAGCTCCTAGAACTTGGTATGAGTGCCTTAGAGACTTTCTAACTCAAAATGTTTTCAAAATTGGGAAGGCTGACTATACTCTATTCACTAATCATTTCAATGATGATTTTTTGTTTGCCAAATATATTTCGATGACATTATAATTGGTTCTACTATTTGTGATGATTTTTCAAAGATTATGACCAAAAGGTTCGAGATGTCTATGATGGGGGAGTTGAAGTTATTCCTATGATTTCAAGTGAAGCAACTTAAGGAAGGCAGGTTCATTAGTCAAATGAAGTACACATGGGACATACTCAAGAAGTTTGACATGGAAAAAGCCAAACCCATCATGACTCCAATGGGAACCAATGGGCACCTCGACCTTAATGAAGATGGTCCTAGTGTGGACCAAAAGGTATATCACTCCATGATAGGTTCATTGCTTTACTTATGTGCATCTAGGCCCGATATAATGCTAAGTGTTTGTATGTGTGCTCGATTCCAAGATGCTCCCAAGGTGTGTCATTTGATCGCCGTAAAGAGAATTCTTAGATATTTGGTTCACACACCAAGCCTAGGACTTTGGTACCCCAAGGGCTCCAAGTTTAATCTCATTGGATATTCCGATGCGGATTATGCGGGGTGCAAAGTCGATAGGAATTGTACCTCTGAGATTTGCTAATTCTTGGATAGGTCCCTAGTGTCTTGGTCCTTAAAGAAACAAAATTCCATTGCTTTCTCCACAGCCGAAGTAAAATATGTCGCAGCCGGAAGTTCTTGTGCACAACTTCTTTGGATGCGGCAAACTCTTAGGGACTATGGCATAAAATTGCACCATATCTCTCTCCTGTGACAATGAGAGTGCCATAAAAGTATCTCGAAATCCAGTTGGGCATTCAAGGACCAAGCACATTGATATCCGCCACCACTTCTTGAGATATCACTCCATCAAACGAGACATAGTGATTTCCCATGTGAGAACCGAAATACAATTAGCCGATATCTTCACCAAGCCCTTAGATTAGAAAAGATTTTGTGAACTTAGGAGTGAGCTCAATATCCTATATTCTCAAAATGTGGCTTGATTCTTGCACATCTGATTGTTACTTGTATTTGCTTCAAAATTCATGCATGCTTGTGAAAAACTCAGCCCCTCGATTTTCAACAAAACTATTGAAATTATTGGATGTTTTTGAATTATGGTCATAGTTTGGTTGTTTATTTCTTACTGACCATGTTTGCAAAAATCTTCTGTGAAAACTTGTCCACAATGTCCAAATTATTTGACCTCTCCAAAAAAACTCTAGTTGCACACTATAACTATTCAGGGGGAGTCGAAGAAGTCTGACTCATAAGTCAGACATGCTTAACTCAGTCAGACATGTCCGGCCTTTGAGTAAGACAAGTTCGACGTGGGCCAGTTAAGGTTTTGAGAAGACTGTTGGACTTTTCTGACATTTTTGCCAGACAAGTCCGACGTGGGAATTCTGCGGTCCCCAAAAGAGGCCAACGGTTCCTCTTCCCTCTCTCTCCCCTCACTCCAAACTCTCTCTCCCACTCGTGTTCACTTTCTCCCTCCCAAGATCTTCATTGATTTTGAGATTCTTGCAATGAGTGTGTGAGGCCGAACTCCTCCAAGTCTTGGGGGATCAACAACCCATTCGATCTTCTTCGCTCTCCCCTCTTCTCAAGGTATCTTCTCCATTCTTTCCTTGATTCTTTTGGATGTTGCAAAAAGTTGGTGTATTCGTGTTAATGAAATTGCTCACTAGCATGATTAACAACTCATGGTAGAATATTGTTATAGAAAAATTGATTTGTGTAGTTTAGATAGAAGTTAGGGTTAAAACTGTACAAGTCGGATATGTCTGACATCTGTATCGGAGAAGTCCAACTAAGTGTGTCAGATAAGTCTGTCTTTCATGTCAGACAAGTCCGATCTCGTATAGCATTAACCTCTTAACTTCTATATAAACTACCAGTCAATTATTCTATCCCTCTTGATTTGTTTCTTACCTATCCTTTATGTCTCTCTCTAGCCATAGCTTGTGAAAATCAATGTGCGAAGAGAGGCAAGCAAGCTGTTGATAGCAAAGCCTAAACTCAGGCTCCGAAGAGAGTCAAGCAGATCGTTCGTCGTGCCAACTCCGCTCACGGGGCCATTGTTGTCTCAGGAGGCTCTAGTGGTGGTGCTCAAGCTGCTCAAGAGAATGTGGAGATTGGACCTTTGGTTGTACACTCACCAGTCGGCGATCCACGTCGCCCGGCCGATAGGATCAACTACAGGAGGAATATACAGGATACCATGCATCAGAGAGATGTTAAGTGCTATGACATGCCTAGGGTTGGGAGAGACCCTCGCTTCTGGAGCTAAATTGACATGGATTACTATCGGTCCATGCTCACTACAAAGATAAATCTGGTGACTTATATGCAGTGGATTGACTAGCAGGCAGTGCAGCAAAAAAAGGTGTCTTATTTGCTGAGGTCAAGGATGCTTGTGAGTTCCACGGGGTAAAGGACATCATGGGGCTGTAGTACCCATGGAATTTCGAAGTCATTCTTCAGTTCTATGCTACCATATTCTATTGTAAAGACAAGCATGGTTTCACCTGGATGACCAATGGTGAAAAATACTCTGTTAGCTATGAAGATTTTGCTACCATCTTAGGTATGGGGCACTATTTGAGGCATCCAATGAACATCCATGAGGAGCCTCTTGTGACTACTGAGGAGATGCTGGACTTCTACTCAGAGCGGTACGCTGCTCAGCCTCCTCACATCCACGGGCTACGGACCTTCCATGCAGTGCTTAATCGACTCATACGAAAGATGATAGCCCCTAAAGACAGCGATGCCAACAGTATTAATCACAATAGCTGCAATGTCATCAAACTCCTTACCAACCAACAGAAGTTCCATGCATTTGTCTACATATATTGGGAGATTTACATCACTTCTGAGACTCCCGCCAGATCTTGTTGTTGTGCCCCATACATCATGAAGCTTATCGAGATAGTTTCTGGTCGGAAATTTGTGAAGGATGTGGTGCAGAGGCCTCTACTGCCTCAGAAGCCTTCAAAGCTTCATCATACTATGAGAGCCCCTTCGGCATTGTCTCACCCTAGCTCGCCCAGGAGGCGTTCAGCTCAGCCTCCTCCTCCTGTGCCACATCAGCCTTCTTGTTCTTCAGGACTATTAAAGATTCTTAAGGCTATGTTATCCGTGTGCCGCTCCACTCAGATATCAGTTCAGAAGTTAGCAAAGGGGAGTAAGATAAACCTCGCGTTTATTAGCGAGCAGCTTCAGCTGCCCCCAGTGTCAGATGACAGCGAGGATGAAGAGTCTGCAAAATTCTTCCAGTTGTCCGTGTCTTCTCATGGACAGTTGCTACCTCTAGTGCTCCCGCAGCTGCTCGTTGTGGTGATGATGAAGAAAGCGAGAAGAAGAGCAAGAGAGTAGCAATATTGAAGGGAGCGACGACGAGTAGATACTAGGGCTCTCTTAGCTTTTCTCCTTTTTTACCTTGATGCCAAAGGGGGAGAAGTATCTTAGCTATGGACATGGACATGGACATGTACTTATTTGTTTCGTGGTGTGTGTGTGTGTGTGTGAACATTTTTAGCTTGTCATTCCACTTATGATGCTTGTGCTAGATTCATGTTATGAATGCTTTGGTTTGATTCAAGTCATCGATGCTTATTCACTTGCATTCATATAATGCATCACAATGTCACTCACACAAAATGAATGTAGACAATCATGAGTTTTAAGAGTATATGAGCTCATTTAGAATCGTCTTAATCGAAAGCTCATACACTCTTGATACTCATAATAAAATTTTTGAGTAATTGTTGGAAGCTTTAATTGGTTGTCATCAATCACAAAAAAGGAGTGGTTGAAAGTGCATCTAGGTCCCTTGTGGTTTTGGTCGATTAATGACAAACAATTAAAGAGCTAATGAGTTTGGTTGAGTTTGTGCAGAAAATTTAGTACGGGGTGAATTTCACGAAAAAGGAGAAAAGGCGTGAAAAGTGGAGCAGAAATAAGTTTTTTATTTCTCCTTGAGTCATAGGAAAATTTGTACCATTAAGAGGGACACGATGCGTGGAAACTTGGTGAGTCAAATGGGAGCTCAACCTCTTGGGTAGGTTTTAGGAAAACCCTTAGTGTCAGGGTTGGACTTGTCCAACACCTCGGATTAGATAAGTCTCAAAACTCTATGGTGGATTTTAGACATGTCCGAATCTATATGTCGAACATGTCTGAAATCTCTCTATTGGTATTCAGACATGTCTGAAGTGGGTTAGATATGTCTGAGGTACTTGTCATAGAAAATTTTCTAAGTGTCTGAAACTCAGAATTTTCTGAAATGGGGTTCAGACAAGTTTGAAAAGACTCTGTTCAATTTCAGACATGTCCAAAGTGGGTCCGACATGTCCGAGGTAGACTTTTCTGACTTAGTGCTCAGATTAGTCTGAGTTGAAAACCTTCCCTTGTGAGACATGTTTGAGGTTAGTCAGACTTGTCCGACGTCGCTTTTGCTCATAGTTTCAAATCAAAGTGGTTACTGATTCTGATGCCAGCAGGTCGTACATGTCCTAGATTATGTCAGACTTGTCCGATGTGGGCTGTCATCTAACGGCTAACATCACTTTTGCAGTATAAATAGCTGAGGATCTCGTCCCCAACCAGAGACTTACCCAAAAGTAACTCTCAGAGCCGCCTCAAGCCCTCAAGAAAGCCTCCTCTCTTGTTCTTCACCCTCTGGAGCCCATATCCAATGTTTTTGGGGAAGAGTGAAGGAGTGATTGCGAGATTTGGCAAGAGAAGTCCATCGGGGGTTGAGCAACGTTTGATTCGCTGAGTTTCTTCGTGATTACGTGTTTGTTACACTTGGGGTTCTCCCCTAGACGGTTAGGCGTCACCCCGGTGATTTCTCGTGTGATTTCTTGATTCAGAGAAGTTTATAATCTTGTGATAGTGGAACATCCAAGACTTGACCCTTGGGGCATCTTGACGAGGTTAGGGTTGTTATGCCCGGTCCGTCGTGGACTCCTGACGAGGTTTCTTCGTGAAGTCATACCTCGAGGGAAAAATCTCTTGTCCATTGTCTTCATTTTCATTTCTGCAAAGTTCTTCCTTTCTAGTACTTATCTAGGTTTACTTCGTTTCTAGCACTTAATCTTGTTTCCATCAACTACTAGAACTGCTAGGACTTATTTCGATTTACTAGATTGAATAAAAATTTTGTTTTTAGTAGTTTCCTGTAGATTCAGTCGGACTTATCCGAGCTGAGTCAGACTTGTCCGACTTCAGTAAGACAATCCGATTTTTAGCCAGGCAAGTCCGACTTGTATTGACATGACAGTTTTTAATTAAGTCTAGATTTTCGATTATTGCCTATTCACCCTTCCTCTATGCTACTTTCAACCATAAGAAAAGGTAAATCTGTTCTAACAGAGAGCAAACAGATATGCTATGCTATAAAGAAACTCGTGTAACGCGAAAACCATAAATCCAATGACCATCAAATTTTATAACAGATGGTAGATAATTAAGTTGTGAAGACAACACAAAAGAATCACACCAGTTGGATCTGTAAAGCGCGAGTTATGATGAAAACACCAAAGAAAGGTCGGGCAGCGCAAACACTCGACGAGAAAGACTTGACAAAAACAAGTCAGACGAACAAGGCACAAAAGCTCCTCAAAACTACGAAATTTATTCACCAAAGACACAAGAAGAACAACCAAAAGTTGTCTCCCCATGAGCTTTGGCCTCCCTTGCTTATATAACCAGCCCTTAGGCCAACCCAATCCTAACTAGAACTCTAATCCTACTCAATTTCAACCAAAACATTCCATAACTGCTCAAGACTCTTCCATACGTATATAGAAGCAATATTAAGATTTAAAACTCCTTAGGAACGTACCAAATATTCCTAAAACAACCCAACTTCCTGCTCACAATGAAATCTAAAAAAAACTTGAAACTTTCCATAAACGAACCATAACCACCTTAGTCGCAGCATGAGGCATAATACAACTGATTGAACCTTTCCAACTATATATTCACTTCCATATCTCTTCACCATGCTTTCGAACAATGTAGCCGCATCCATTAACCCCTTGCATAAGTGAAAACACTTTCCAAAATGTTCATGATACCTTTATATGAATTGTTCTTAACCCAAACATGTTGCGTGACCTCCCTATCAACTCAATCACAATTCCTCCAGAACTTGGTTGTTGAACCTCATCTTCACCCTAAGACTAGATCAATGGATCTTATCACCAGCCTTGTATTTACCTCAAGCAACACCTGCACATGAACAAACAACAAAATCTTCTGAGCACAAGTCCTCGACTTGACTCTCGTTAGTCCGAAACCCACAACACCTTATGTGAGCACCTCACATAAGCATTTTGCAAACCATATCAAAAACGATATCAGCAATAACCACCAAAACACACCAAAAAACATAGTAAGAGAACACTAACCAACCTTTCCGTAAGCCAAAACCAAGTTTGAAACATTGCAAGTTAAAAACAGAGCCGCCACACAATTATTTTAGCAAATAAATTATCAAATCAACCAAAAGCGGCGTTGCAATATAAAGGCAAAAGATCGAACATTCCAACCCGAAACTCACGTGCAAATTATGTGTTGGAAAGTTCGGACATTCCTAACAAAGTAAATAGTAAATGTTACTCCCGAAAACATGTTTGTTAAAGATCAACCATGTCGACTCACGTGCAACTCACATGACTGGAAGTCCGAACTATCCGAATCGAGAAACACGTGCAACTCACGTGAGAAGAAGTTTGGACAATCTGAAACCATCGAGGGTAACGTTCTCCCCAAAAACACATTGAGAACTTCGGACAGTCCAAAACTATCGAAGGTAACGTTACTCTCGAAAATGTACTGAGACAAGTTAAGATAGTGTGTATTGGCGTGTGTCGTGGTGTATTGGTGCAAGCTAAAAATTTTGACTGTAAACCTTCACTTTTATCTTAATTGCCAATGTATTAAGCACACATAGGTCTCACAATCTCCCCCTTGATGAATGCATTGGCAACACCACTTAGAATTTGATCATTGGCTCATTCACACGAAAAGTTTTGAAAACAATTTTCTCTCCCTTTTGAAAATCAAATGAGAAAGAAATTTCAAAAATAAATTCCCCCTGAGAAGAATGTGTAAAACACTTGTGAATGTGTAATGTGTGACATATTTCTCCCCCTTTGACAATGTATTCAGCAAGGTTCATAAGAGAAATTTCAATTGTTATGAGCATATTATAACATATACATATAAAACAAAGCTCATCCAAGTCATACTATCAAGTAACTTACACTATCACATCAATGAGATACATAAAGTAGTGTAAGCCATGCTAGAGATCAAGTGTAACTTTTCAATTTAAGCAAGTCATGATCTCACAAACTTAACTATTTCAAGACCTAAAAGCAAGACACATGTTGCTGCATTTCTATTATTTTTAAAGCAGAAATTTGGATCATATGATATTTTCAAGAGATTATATGCCGCATCAGTCTTATTCTAACCAACCAAGCCAAGCCTATGTCATTTGACAATCAGAAGCTGAAGAACATGGTCTTAGTCATACACAACTTCTTCCAAGTTCATATCTAAGTGCAATGATAAGCCATCTAAAAAGAAGAAGTGTGATGCATGCATATTCTCTTCATCTTTTCTCATTATTTTTTTATCATAAAAGCCCAACATTTGGATAGTTGATTGATTATTTTTTCATTATTAAAATCACTTGTGAGCATGCAACAAGTTCAAAACAGCAAGAAAGTTTGATCACGACCAGATTTAGTGCATGTAATTATTCCAATTACTAGTCATGGCAAAAACTACAAAATGTATAACACGAGTAATGTAGTAAGAACTTTCAACATGTAAAAGGAATCACAAATTCATATATTATGAATTACTATGCTCATATTATTTTAAATTTAGATTCACAAATAGACTTCCAAGTTTCAAAACTCCACCTCAATTTAAGACATGAGGATGCATAACCTCTATTTCACTACGAATGAAACAAAAACGAGTGAAAACCAAAGGTTTTGTAAAAATCTCAGCCAATTGTTGTTCGGTATCTACATGGTGAAGCAGAATGCTTTCTTTTTCAACATTATCACGAAAAGTGATACCTAACATCTATGTGCTTTGTTCTAGAATGTTGAACGGGGTTTTTAGCAATGCAGACGGCACTAGTGTTATCACAAAACAGTGGAACACTATCTAGATCAACCCCATAGTCCTTAAGTATTTAAACAATCCAAAGAATTTGTGCACAAGCGCTAGCAGTAGCTACATATTCAGATTCAGCCATGGATTGTGCAACTGAATTTCGTTATCTAGAGGACCAAGCAACAAGTGAATTACCAAGAAAATGACAAGCACCCGAATTACTTTGCTATCAATCCTACAACACCCAAAATCAGCACCTGAAAAAGCTTTCAAAGTAACAGTTGAAGAAGAAGGAAGAAAAATGTCAAATTCTCAAGTTCCATGTAAGAACCTGAGAATTCTTTTGACGACTTGATGATGTGAAGCACGTGGGGAAGCTTGAATCGTGCACAAAGACATACGCTAAATTGTATGTCCGGTCTTTATGCCGTGATATGCAAAACTGATCAGATCATTCTTCTATATTTTTTTGATTCACGGGTTCACCATCTTCATCAAGTTCATGTGTTGTTGTTGTTCCTATTGATGTCCGAAGAGGCTTGCTTTTGTCCATGTTGAAACGCTTAAGGAGGTCTTTCGAATACTTCATTTGATGCACAAAGGTTCCTTCCTCCGTTTGCTTGATTTGCAGCCCCCAAAAAAATATGTGAGTTCTCCCATCATATTCATCTCAAATTCCGAACTGATCATAGCTGAAAACTTGGACACAAGATAATGAGAAGCACAACCAAAGATAATATCATCCACATACACTTGAACAAATAATGAGTCATTGCCATGCTTAAGCATAAAAAGAGTTTTAGCAACCTTGCCCATGGTAAACCCCTTTTCACGTAAGAATTTTTATAACCTATCATACCATGCTCTAGGGGCTTGTTTGAGACTGTACAAGGCTTTGGACTGTTTGTAAACATGATTAGAGAAATTTGGATTTTCAAAAGACAATGGTTGCTTGACATAAATCTCCTCATCTATGTATCCATTAAGAAAAGCACTTTTAACATCCATTTGATATAACATGAAACCTTTAGATGCAAAAAGATAATAAAATTCTTATGGCTTCTAATCTAGCGACGGGAGCAAAATTTTCATCAAAATCTAAACCTTCAACTTGTGTGAAACCTTGAGCAACCACCCTAGCCTTATTCCTAACCACAACCCCATCTTCACTTTGTTAATTTTTAAACACCCATTTAGTTCCAATTAAAGTATGACCTTGAGGTGGAGGTACAAGTTTCCAAACATTATTTCTTTCAAAATTTTCTAACTTTTCTTGCATGACAATAATCCAAGATTCATTACTGAGTGCGTGTGATATATTTTTTGTTCAAAAGAAGCAACAAAAGCAGAATGAGCATGAGAGTTTGGATCGCAAAACCTGGACCATGTGACTCATTCCTGCAAGCTTCCAATAATTTTTTTGTGGAGGGTGACTTTTGAGGACGCAGAGGGGAGTAGATATTTCACAAGCTCCTTATTCTTCATGTTCATCACAAATCGAAGAACTTGCCGCTTGAGGAAGATCTGAACCTGTAGTAGTGGTCGTTGGTGCTGGTTGTGGAGCGGGATCAAGAGCTAGAACGTCATTGTTTATTTCTGAAATTTCAGGCAGCAACTCCACTTCTTCTCCATCTTCAATGAAAATACTCTCCCCTATGGATATGCATATTCACCTGCAATATTAGAGCTAGTATATGGGCTAGCTTCATCAAAAGAAACCTCACAAGTCTCCATAATTTTGTTAGTGTCAAGTAAAAGCAAACGGTAGCCTCTAGTATGAGATGGATACCCAAAAAACATGTCATCGATCTAGCTTCAAACTTATCAAGATTACCATGTTTCTTAACAAAGCATTTGCAACTAAAGACCTTAAAATGTGTAACACTAGGCCTATGTCCAAACTGAAGCTCATATGATGTTTTTCATAGCTTAGCTCTAAGGAAAACACGATTTGAAACATAACAAGTTGTTGCAATTGCATCTTCTCAAAATTCTCTAGGAGTTTGATATTCATCAAGCATAGTACTAGCCGTCTCAACTAAGATTTCATTGTTCCTCTCTACAACACCGTTTCCTTTGTGGTACATATGATGAAGAAAATTGATGATCTATTCCTTTTTTAGCACAAAAGTGACCAAAAGAATGATTTTTAAATTCAGTTCCATTCCATTATCACTTCTAAATGCTTTTAAAGATCCTGGGTGGACAAGTGAAAGTCTAAGAACTAAACTTCTCAAGTGACTAAAAGCTTCATTCTTAGATGCCATAAACTAAACCCAATATTATCTAGAAAAGTCGTCAACAATTACAAGCACATACCACTTACTTCCAAAATATTGAACAAGTGAAGGACCTACAGTGTCAAGGTGCAAAAGTTGTCCCGGTTCAGTTGTCATAGTCATTGTTAGAGGAGGATGTGAACCTGCAACCATCTTAGCATGTCTACAAGAAGAGCACACAATATCGTTGTCTCCTTTAAGCTTAGGTAGCCGACAAATGCGATCAAGACCACTAACACGTGTGAGGTGATCAAAGCCTACGTGACCAATTCTACGATGCCAAAAATATAAGTCTTTTGAATCATTAGCAAATAGACACCTATGCTTAGAAGTTGACATATCAAAAACAGCTTTAAAAACTCTTCCAATCCTTGACATGTTGAACTAAAGCTCACCTTTTGAATCTACAACCTTGCAGCAATTTTTCGTGAAATTAACTTCTAGATCTTCATCTAGCAATTGTGAAACAGAAAGCAAGTTGTATTTCAAATTTTTAACAAGTGCCACATCCTTCAAAGTGTAGTGTTTATTTACTTTAACCGAACCCTTAACAATTAGAGGAGTTGAAGAATTATCCGCATAAGTATCATTCTCTACACATGACACAAAAGAGAGGGGGGAGAACCATTCTTTGTTACTAGTCATGTGGCGTGAGCAACATGAATCCACAAGCCAAATGTTCTCCTTCGACAAGTGTGTAACCTACATAGAAAGACAATACGTCGATGACTCAATACTGGGGTTAGTCAAAAGATATTTAGGAATCCAATACTGAGTCACACGACGTCTAGCAGTAATAACACGCGAAAGCTGAGATAAACCAGCATGTTCATAAGCCAAAGTTTGAGAGTTCTTGTACCCAACTACTGATTTATGAAGTGTGTTATGTGTAGCACAAGAAACAGTAGATTTGGGAGCAAAATTTGCATTTTTATAACTCATTACAGCAGTTTGCATGTTCCTAACAATCGGTTCAGCATGTGCAACAAGTTTTGCTCGTTTGTTATGTGATCTAGCAATTATTCTTTCCTTTTTCTGTTGTTTAGCAAGTCTATAAAAAATCTATGACATGACCATCTCTACCACAGTAGGTACAATGAAATTTAACTTCTTGTTCATGTCTAGATGAGCAAGCAACATGTTTATTAGAAACCGAACGAGACAACACTCCTGCAGATTTGAAAACCACCTCTTTTTGTTTAGGGAATGTTTGAATCAAACCATTCCCTAATGATTTTACAATTTTAGGTGGATGTGCCTTAGCATGAGCATGGGAATCAAAACCTAAACAAGTTTTATCATTGCAAGACTTAGATGAATTTAGCAGCAAGTTTAGGTTCTCATTTGCATTATAAAACCGATCTAGTGTCGTATGCATGTCATCAAGTTTTTTTAGACAAGTCTAGATAGTTTTCACATGAAGTTTTTCCTTTTAGTTTGCAATTAGAATAGGAATTAACTTCATGCACACATAAAACATCGTTAAAAGCAGAAATTTCGTTCAAGGCATCCTGTAGTTTCTTATCAAGCTTATCACAAGTAGAACAATGCAAATCAATTGTAGAATAGCTAGCATCTTTCATGTTTTTATCGTTAAGTGCATCAAGCTTTTTGTTATTTTCAATTTCAAGTTTATGAAGAGTGGAGGTGTGCGCACTTCTTAAAGAGGACAATTCTTCATATATTAACTCACATGAGGAACAAGAATCATTACTAGGAATCAAAGATTTTATCCATTAATTTCAGATTCTAGTGATTTAATTTTAACAGCATTGTCCCTAAGTTTTTGTCCTTTTTCTTAAGTATAACAGTTGCACGAGAAATAGCATCACACATTTCTTCGCATGTGGGACATACCTCTTCATCATAGTTGTTATGTTCTGTCTCCTCCATACTTGATCTTGAGTTGCACGCAATGGAGCACATATTTGCCAAATTCTCTTCATCTTCGTCAGTTCCGATGTCCACATCGCTCGAGCCAAGTTAATGAAGCGTGGAGACAAAACTGTTTACCAATTGGCAACTTGTAAAATTCTTCTTCTTATTGTTGTTTGCAGAGGAGGACTTGAATTTTGTTTGCTTCTCATTAATAGGAGTAGAACTTGAAAGGTTAGGGCAATTTGTACGAAAATGTCCAAACTCACTGCACTCGAAGCATCGTTGAGAACCATCACTTCATTTTCTTTGAGTTCTCACATTTTGCAATGCTTTTGAGAATCGAGTAGAAAGAAGTGCTAGCTCTTTCTCTGGAAACTCTTTAATCTGTTCAAAGGTTAGACAGGACAGCAAAGCAAGTGTACCACATAAGGCTTCGTTTGGATAGACCGGAATCAGAGTGGATTTAGGCCCAATCCACTCCACCCGTAGGTTCAAATACTCGCTCATAAAAAATACTCTCCGTAGGCCGAAGTTACATTTGGAAGGAAGTGGATTAGCCCACCAGTCTCTGGATCCACTCCGATCCGAGTGGGAATCCACCAACTTCTCTCGAGACCGGGGACGAGACCCTCGTCTCGCGACAATGCTACCGCCACCATCCTCTTCTTGCATCTGCCGCCTGCCATCCTCCTCCTGCATCTGCCGCCCACTTCCTCCTCCCGCCGTCGCCCCCTCCTCCTCCCGTCGTCTCCTTCCTCCTCCCCGCGCAAGAGCAGCCAGGCCTCAGATGAACGCACCAACAGAGCAGCGGCGGCAGAAGCCAGGGCTCGGATGAACGCACCAACAGAGCAGCGGCGGCGGAAGGCGCGAGGCGAGGTGAGGTTCCTCCCCCTCCTCCGTTTCCTCTCGAATTGGCGTTGCTCCGCGTGGTTGAACACGCCCGGTTGGTCTGCCTGTCCGCCGACACTCCGCTCTATGCGTGGCACCGCAGAGAATCGATTAATCTTTGAAGCTGTTGCCTGCATGGAAGGGGGCGGTTAGTTCCAGGATCGAGTTGAATTGACCCTGTCACACTGTGACTGGTCTATACATTGCAGTAGCTTTCCCCTCCGTTGTAATCTTAATGTTCCTCCTTTATAGTAACATTTCTTCAGGGCTTTACTCTTATGTAAACATTTTTGCTACTTCGAAATCTGACAGTATGATAACATCAACAAACAGAAAATTGCCTCAAGTATTTAAAAAGAAAATAGTTACAAAGAAGTCCCAGTCAGTAAATATGGACTCCACATTCCTTGCTTGTTTCAGTTAGCAAAGCGGGTACCCGATGGAACATAGTTTCAAAACCTAACTGGAATGGATTGACATTCAAATAGTGAAGTATCATCTCATAGCACATACTTATCTGAAGCCGAATCTAGCGATGAGAGTTGCCTGATGACTGTTTGTTGTACTGCTATTTAGATGTATAATATTGTTTGTGTTCGTACAAGCCAGAACAAATAATAGAGTATTCTAGAGACTGATATGTCCTGCATTGTAACTTTTTAGGCTTCTGCAAATCCTCTTGCACACATTCGTGCTTTAGATGTAAGGTGACATGCATGCAATGCAAGTAACCTGTTTTATCTTGCAACATGTATTTTACAGCTTTGAAATAACGGTTTTATTCTATACATGCTCACTCTTGTACATGTAAGTGTACAAACCTTGAACAAAATAAAAGCTTATGAGTTGTTTGTTTATGTGTCTGTATTATGTATTTGTTTTCTTATCAAGTGAGTTTTGCCTTTCTTCTTATGATCATTTTCTCAATTTTGGCTCCTTTTCCTCCTATATACCCTGAGTAATGACATGCATAGTTGTTAAAAGTGAATCTTCATTGATTACTTTGATGTGTGCGGCACAACCTCTCTTTCATTGACATGTATGGATTTTTCACAGATCTGTAAAATTTCTCTGGTTTGTAAATTTTTTGCAATGTATAATGAATTCAACTTGTTCAACCGTTTGAAGTTCCATTGCAAGTGCAAGTGTTGCCACACAACATTAGCTAGGTGTTTGTCATGTAGTATGTGTTGGCTGCAAATATAAGTTTGTCTCTGTGCTTGGACTCTTACATTCATCAATTCTTCCTCTATTGAAGAATACATGTTTAGTCAATATATGCAAGACAAGACATTGTCAGAATTCAGTTTTCAGAATTTGCTATCTTTTTTAGAAACAAATCAGTTTCTGTTGAGCTGTCCTCATATCAACATTTGGAGTGAATGGAACTATTTATATCTCTAAGATTTTCATTAAAAAACAGGGAATTTTCTGTTGAAATTCATCTGTATTTAGTGATCTTTTGTAATTTTGGTCTGTAACTATTTATGTTCAGTATCTATTTTAGTACCTTGTATTGTTGTGTTACTTGCAACCTGTGTTCTGTTTTACTTACAACCATGTTGAACAAGTGTTAGACAAATGCAGAAGTGTATTTATAGCCAGGCTTGCTGCCCGCAGTATGGATTGGGAGTCAACCCAATCCACGCAGGGTGTATAATACACGGGGTTACATTCACACTGCTGCCAAACAAAGCATAATGAAGATTGGCTAGAGTTAGGCATGTCACGTTGTGAAACAAATGCAAGAGACTTGTTGGGGTTCTTACGTGATATTATGTCAAGTTCATGAGTTTTCAATTTAGATATAGAACATCTAAAGTAAGTGTACTCATGATAGTAGATTCACGAATAGATGTAACTTTCATCTCCCAAATCGACATGTCTAATGCATTTAACAATTGCCTAGCATTTTCAGCATCTGAAAATTAACATTGACACTACGCAAGTTGCTGAGAATTTTATTAAAACGAGCAAATAAATCGTCAATGGACTCACCTAGTTGCATCTCAAAGCGCATATATCTTTCTTGAACATATCTTGCCTTACCTCCTTGATCGTGTTGAAGCCTTCGTGGTAGTCACATAGTGCTTTCCACACGTCATATGTAGATCGAAGATGTACAACACAATCAAAGTTGCTTTGAGTCAATCCTTGTATGATCAAGTTTCGCGCCTTGTTGTTGTTGTTGACGTCTCTCATATTTGCAGGTGTAACTTGATCGTTTGGTGTACGTCATATGATTTGTAGACCACATGCCGAATCCTTGTGCTTGTATGTAAGCCTCCATACGAGCCTTCCAAACCTGAAAATGAATGCCATTAAACACACAAGGTTTTGTGGACTATTTCTCCATGTTGATTAGTGAAAACATGTGCAAATCAATGAGATTAGAGCACTGCGGATCTGATACGAATTGTAGGATCGAAGAGCACATTAAAAGCTACCAGAGGGAGGTGAATAGTAGATTAAAACTTTTTAGCGTAAGCAACAAAACTGCTCGACAGAAAATCAATCTGATAGGGAAACCGTGTGTGTGAGTGTTCCAACGTGTTCAAAATGTGAAAAATCAGTGTAGATCATAGAGAATCAAGTCACAAAGACACGACAACAAGAATCACGAGAAAACGTCATTAAAACTCAAGTTATGACCAAAACTCTAAGCAAAGGTAAATCTATTCTAACAGAGAGCAAATAGATCTGCTACGCTGCAAAGAAATTCGTGTAACACATAAACCATAAATCCAATGACTGTGAAATTTTTACAGATGATAGATAATTAAGTTCTGAAGAGAACACAAAAATAATCACACCAATTGCATCTGTAAAACGCGAGTTATCATCAAAACACCATAGAAAGGTCGGGAAGCGCATGAACTTGACGAAAACTAGTCGGACGAACAAGGCACAAAAGCTCCTTAAAACTATGAAATTTATTCACCGAAGACACAAGAGGAACAACTTAAAGTCGTCTGCCCACGAGCTTTGGCTTCGCTTACTTATATAACCAGCCCCTAGGCCAACCCAATCCTAACTAGGACTCTAACCCTACTCAATTTCAATCGAAACTTTCCATAACTGCTCAAAACTCTTCCATACGCATATAGAAGCAATCTTAAGACTTCAAAACACCTTAGGAACATACCAACCATTGCTAAAACAACTCAACTTCATGCTCACCATGAAATCTAACCAAAACAAACTCGAAACTTTCCATAAACGAACCATAACCACCTTACTCGCACCATGAGACAAAATCCAGTCGGTTGAACCTTTCCAACCATATCCTCACTTCCTTATATCTTCACCACACCTTGGAATATTGTGGCCATGTCCATGCACCCCTTGCATATGTGCAAGCACTTTCCAAAAATTTCACGATATCTTCATATGCATTGTTCTTGACCCAAACATGTTGTGTGACCTCCCGATCTACTCAACCATAATTCCTCCCGAACTTGATTGTTGAATCTCATCTTCTCCCTAAGACTAGTTCAATGGATCCGTCACCAGCCATGTCCTAATCTCAAGCAACACGTGCACATGAACAAACAACCAAATCTTCTGTGAGGATCGACGTCCCGACATTCTAGAAATCATATTGGGTGGTGTTGTGCGATGCGACACCCAACAACACCCACGAAAAGGCATAATAAAGATACAAAGTTTTCATTTCATAATAAGATATTCTTTACAATATAGTGTACAACAGTGGTACACAGCAGCAGAAAGTACATACTCACACTCTCAACCTATCTATGGACAAGAGAAGTCGTCCATGACCACAGACGCTTCTCACTAGCAACACGACAACACATGGCAGCGGCGTGGTGTCACGTGAGAGATACATCTCAACAACTCGAGGTCTCACGGGCAATCCTTAACAGCGACAATATAATAAAAACCTGCAAAATCACATACAAAGCAACCGTGAGCATGAAGGCTCAACAAGACTTAACTGTCTCCACTAAACATGGAACTCTACATGCTTGGGACTTATAATATAGGAAAGCTGAATTTGTATAAAGAACTCGCCTATTAGCAGTGTTATCCTAAACGGCCTAAACGGTCTGTTTAAACGCGTTTAAACGCTAAACAGAGGGTAACTGCACAGTTTAGCCCCTAAACGGTGGATTAAACGGTTGACCCGTTTAAACGGGTCAACACCCGTTTAAACGGGCTAAACGGGCTAAACAAAACGGATTTTAAACGTGTTTAAACTTGTTTAGAACCGTTTAGGCAAAGTGAACTTACACTTCTAAGTCATATGCAAGTTTAAAATTAATATCACCAAATTTATTAAAATCAATATATTTTCTAAGCTTCACTTGAACACATCAGAAGTAATATTACTCATGTTTCAAAAAATATAATAAACAACCATTAGCAGCAGAAGTTTAAAATATTTATTTAGGACACTATATGTACTTTTTTCAGTCTCAATATTATTATTTGGTGGTGTGGTATTATGATCATCTCTTTAATTTTATAAGATGTCAAAGTTAAATTGATTCCAAATATGAGTTTGAACTTGATTTGAACATCTATAGTAGCGTAGGACAGTAAAAAATATTTTTTCTTACTGCTACAGTACACACCGTTTAATCCGTTTAAACACCGTTTAAACACCGTCTAAACCTTCTAAACGGTAAACAGAGCTCCACCGACTGTCTACCGTTTACCGTTTAGGATAACACTGCCTATTAGTAAATCCTTAATTTAGTTTTAGAGTAGCATATGACAGTCCATGGCATGGCACATCAAGAACTCCACAATCCAACGAGAAACCCTTTGTCTATGATGTTACATGCCCAATGTTGCATAAGATTTATACAAGTTACATGTTGGGAAATGATAAACTTAGTTGTGCTATTTCTAATCCATACAAGTTGCAATACAATTATATTCATGAAAGCATAATTCATAAGATTGCAACTACTCTTAATTACTACATCATGACTCAGTGAAAAGTATGCTCAATCCATAACCGCGAGCGATGATGATTCAAATCAATAACACCCGGAGAGCACGACACATACACCCACACTCAGAGCTGCGAAGGCACACTCCACTGATGTTGTATGCAACAAACTTTCACTCGACACCTACACGCCGAACCGTCCCACCGCTACGAACAGGAGGCCCCCACACGGAGCAGGATGTGCCCGCTGGTAGGTTTACACCTTTCCGCTCTCAACCCGCACCTATTAGTTGGTGGGTTATGCCTCGATGCTAAGGTGGACAAGTTACATCGGTTTCCTGGGTCCCATATATCTAGTATGCCTTCGGTACAGTTCAATCTTGCCCAACGGGGCCACACGCGGCGCGGTCCTCAATCGACACAGGCAGGGCTATGCACCTTCATTCTATCCCGCTGCTCGGTCTCATATTCAGTTTCTTAAATCATTATCTATAATAACCAATCCCAAGTGGTAATATCACTATCATGCTAGTGGATTCCAACCACTCGACTTCTACCAAATTCCCTACAACAGTAGCATGGCAATGCTACACGTTGAGCTATCAACCTACCCAAATACTCCATGAGATTGTGAGTCATTCTTTTGGAGTGATCAAACATAATAGACCTAATGCACAATTCATATACTAGTCAACATAGTGTTAAAAGCAAAACTTTATAAACGACTTAAATGCAAACCGGAGTTTGCCTTGGGTTGCGACTAGGTAAATGTTAATGAATCAGTGTCTTGTTCTTCCTCCAGAATTCCTCCATGACAGCTTCGGGATGGAAATCTTCGCCTCCGAGTTGGACTCCTTGTCAATCGCCTTCATCGCGTGCACTATCGACATGATTATGCATATAAGTAGGGATGAAAACGGACGGATATGGACGGATAAAATGCTTTTCCATATCCATATCCACATAATAATTTCGGAAGCGGATTCGGATCGGATGTTGACCGAAACATATTTGGTATCGGATATGTCGGATATATCAGAAACGGATTTATCGGATCGGAAATTTATGGATATCGGACGGACTCAGATATTTATTTCGGAAAAAAACATTTCACATATCATATCATTAAATAATAGAGAATAAAAGAAATATATAGTTCACACATATAATACATGTAATTAGTGTTTCACATATCACATCATTTCACATAACATGTAATTAAAATTTAAAAAATTAACACATGATTCATATAGTTCATATACATAATTCATCACACATAAGTCATGAACCGTTACCGCAGGTATTCAATGATCTCCGTTTAAAACCTTGTGATAATGCCTTGATGTTTGAATCAAAAGCTTAATCTACAACTTCATAATCTTGATTGTAAAATATGCCTAATTTATTAATAATAGAAGTTTTACCCAAACATATGTGCTGCAGCATTGTATATAAACAAGGAGAAAAACTATGTCATGCTATTAGCTTTTAATACCTTTGTTTTCTTTGGATATCCAAGAATGGTTGTTTGGTCTAGTGGTTGGAATCTAGCCTTGTGTATATGGGGTCATGGGTTTGAATCCCACATCTAGCAAATTTTTTTGCAGATACGATTTCTCATTGGGCCAGGCTGCCAGCCATATCGGGTAATGGGCCAAAAAATGTTTTGGATATTATTCGGATTTAGATTCGGATATATCCGATGAAATATGGATATCCGACTATTCGGACGGATATTAACTCGTACCGTTTCCGATCCGATATCCGAATTCAAATATCCGATATCCGATCCATATCCGATTAAGATCTGATAAAAACGGATATGGATCGGATATTTTCAGATCTGATACTCGGACGGATCGGAAAATATCCGATCCGTTTTCATCCCTACATATAAGAGAAGGCAACTTAGTCATTTGATAATTGAAGGTGTTTACAGCTAACTAAGACTGAATATATCGAACGATTACAAGCATGCTGCGAATGTGCACAGCAAACAGAGGAAAACTAATGTGAAACATAGAAGAATTTGGTTTGAAATTAATTAGACACAGTTTTGGACCTAAGGGAAGTCACTATGTAATTACTTGGTGTAAACAGTTTCACTGGTGCTAGAAATTTTCCAGTGGCTTTAGGTATTCATAGGTGGAGCGCTAGAAAAGGATCAGCTTCCTGTAAAGATGAATTAGGGTCACAACAATGCGCAATGGCCTTGTAATGAAAAAGTGAAAGATCAGATGAATTCCATAGTAAACTAACTCCGATGGCCCTGGTATTTTTACAGGAACTAACATAGAACTTGTGTGGTATGCTAGTAAAGTTTCAGGTCTGGTAATGGAAGAATGTGAAAACAAAAATTCATCAAAGCTTTAGGCTTCCCAGAATTTTCATGCAACTGGAGCTTTAACATAGAAACCAATGGTTATTCTATTTATTGCAGGTCAAGAGAAGTTCAACAAAATTGGTTTCATAATTTTCTAAGCATTATACAGAGATATATTGGTTTTAGAAGTTTGGACATTTTTCTGAAAATATTTCTTGACATTTTAGAATTTTTCATGTGCATCTTGCTTGGGAACACAATTGGACATAGCAAATCAAGTCAAATGGCTCCGACATTTTTACTGGAAATTCGAAGGAATTATGTGGAAGTATCTGACCAAATTTTGGATTTTGCCAATGAACAGATCATCAAGAATTAATTTTAAAGATTTTAGCTTTAGGGAATTATTCAGGATAATTTTCAGACTTTCATACCAATTCAATTGCACTACTGGAAAGTGTATGTCACAAGGTTTCTAAGAAAATTTATTTGAGGATTTTTGGCCAAATATTCTAGAAGATATGCATTTTCTAATTTTGGATGCAATCTGTGATTTTTTTCAGTAAGAAAATGGATTAAACAAGGGCTGGGCCCATTGGATTTGAATGGGCCAATGAGGGTAACGCAACATGGAGGCCACAAGATTATTCCATGCTGCCACACTACATCTGTGCCACAGACTGATCCAGTGATGTCGGTTTTGCAAAGTAGTAGGTTTTCTTCACTGCGGCTTGCACCAAATCGTTTGTGGCGCCGTGGAGAACACTAAGGTGAATGCCGAAAGAGGTGAAACACCTCAGAGACATGAAATGGATGGCGAGGTGGGTGCTTTAGGCTGGCGGTTGGGATAACTCAGATTTTCGTCCATAACTTCGATGCTTTTCCGATTGGATTCTTTTAGGAGGTGCGCATGTACGTCCTGGACATATTTTCTAACTGGAGTGATCGATTATTAAGTGTATGTGACGAATTGGGGGTAAACCTAATGACTGTCCTCACAGTTTGCCGGCGCAAGAACTCAAAATTCTAGTCAATGCTGCCACTACGAGCTGAGAAACTTGGGGAGCACGGAGATGACATGATGGCGAACCTTGGAGTGAGGTTTGAGGGCCGGGAGAGAGCTTGAGGATGCAGGGCAACGACAACTCATGGTGGCGGCTCAGAACAAAGACAGTGATGAAGAAAACCACTCAATGGTGTGGTACAGCACAGGGATCGTCGCTGGTTGTCTTCGAGGAGGAAGAGGGAAGGTGCGCGACTCCTTCGGTGACCACAGCTGGGCGAGGAAGCGACGGACAGCACCGAATATCGGAGCAGCAGCAACAGCGTGCAGAGCGGCGACCAAGAACTTGAGCAGCGCAGCACTTGAGCGAGGGAGAAAACATAGCGATGAATTCTAGACTTGTGCAGCAAAAGATCATGCAGGGCAAGATAGGAATGAGCTATGGTTGAGCTGGAGCAGCAAGGCAGCAAGCAGCTGCATGGGCTTTGCATGTCCTACCGTGGCTCAAGCAGAGGATGAGAAGAAAACAGAGCATTGCTCTGTCACTGACCTGTGGTGCTAGTGGGTCTCACTTCTTCCTCCTCCCTTATCTTCTCAAAATTAAATTAGACATCATGCTTCAAATATTACACAAAATGCAGGGTAGGTAATTAGAATATGATGAGCTCAAATAATATCCAATTGAGATTTTTAGCAATTTGGTTCTTAAATAAATTTTGAATTTGAATTCAACTTTGAAACACCCTCTCTTAATTAAATGGTAAATGAACTCCTAAATTAATCAAAATCTGCAGGGTGGCTATTTTAAACATGTGAATCATTATGGTGATTTCAAAACTCGCATTGGATTAGGTTTTATTTGGAATTTAAATTTCCTTGTGTTGTGATAATCTGAACTTAATTCTGTTGTCATATATCACTTAATTGTACTACTTGGATTAATTTGGACAGTAAGAAACTAGGATTTTACATCTGTCCAATTTTTAAACTCATTTATTAGTTATTATAGTTCATGGGAGTTTAAATATCCATTTCAACTTAAAAAATTTAAGTTCACATTTTTGAATTATTGCTCTTTTCGAATGTGGGCTTTTACAATCCTTCCACCTTAAAGGATTCTCGTCCCGAGATTCTAAGAAATGGAACACCAGAAATGGTTTAGGAAATGATGGGTAAAAGATGGACATCAATCCAAAGGATATGATAGCAATGTTCATGAAAGGATTTGCGATAATCTTCTTGTCTCCATGTAGCATCTTCGAGGATGCCATTACTGGAGGATGCTGGGGTGCTTGATCGTTGTATTTGATTTCTATGGATTCATGTCACTACCTTGACAAACTTGGTTGGTGCTTGAACCGCCATTAGTGTCTTGCCATGCTTTCTCTAACTTTTGAAAGAGGTATTTTCCGGTCCTAATCTTGACTTGAAGAATTAATACTTACTCTTCACCTCTTATGATCACCTTGGTCTTTTCGAACTACTCTTGTAAGGGTTCTTGTTTCCTCTCTTTGTTTCGCACAGGTCCTTATAACCTTAACGTAGTATTCCGCCAAAAATGAATCAAGGAGATTTGCCAGATTAACCATGGGTCACTAAACTCGTAAGGAATCGGTATCTCAACAAGTGGAGAAGAATCAAACTCTTTGCATTGTCATAAGAGGATTTGATATTCAGTTCCTCTTATGCCTTCAAAGTGCAAAGACACCCAACATATGGTCTCTACTAGGGTTTTGATGTATCGAAGTCACCATATATCAAATCAGGAATTTAAATCAAGTTTAAGGGGAGCTTCGCGAGGTTAACCATCAAATGGTTATCCTCACGAGTAAGGAACTTCAAGGAGTTCATGCGGTTGATCATTAAACTGATGATCTAATGAGGGAGGCTGGTATTCTTCAACATTCAAGATAATTGAACCTAAACAAATCAAGGATGAAGGTTCAAGCTTATCTTGGCCAAAAGAAAGGTCGCTGAATTGGTTACTCCTGTATTACTTAATGAATAAGAATCAACGGAGTAAGGTATAATACAAGAGTTGTCACATGGTCAAGTGATTTAAACAACTTGAAGGTTTAAATGGAGATACACTTTCTTGCTCAGAGTTTTAGTTTTAGTCATGCATCCTATCTTTCTTATTTCGTTAGTAATGATGCTTCATGATGTATAACATGTTATATGGTGCAATGCATATGCACATGGTATGGTGCAAATGGTGAATATGTATGGTGCAAATGATGCATATGTATGGTCCAAATGGTGCATACAAGATGGTTGCACATGATGGGTTGTGCAATTCTCAAAGTATTGCAATATGTATGATGCATTATCTTTTATGTTGTGAGCAAGAACGAGTAGAACCACTCCCACAAGGATAAAGAATACTTCATGATTTGCAAGGCTTGGATATCATGGTTGTGAAAGGCGCTCAATAAGGAAGGTTACTTTCATGATTTGACCACGGTCAAGGAATTCACATTAAATCTTGACAAGGAATGTGGAAAAATACTACACCATATTAATCTTTTGAAAACTTGTACGTGTTCTAATCAACTTATTCATATCTTCACCTAGGTTCTTGTTGCAACTGCTGAACCAAGATGTGAGGACCAGATCCACACATTCCAGGAATCACAGAGGGTGGTGCAGTGCGATGCGGCACCCAACAACACACACAAAAATAATACGAGAAGATCCAAAGTTTTAATTATAGAAACAACAGAAATCTTTTGCAATACTTAATATACAGCGGACGTCATACTCATAGCTAAACTCTGAGCTTAGCAATGCAAAAGTGCAGCCGTCCAGACTGGGGATGCTACACACTAGCAGCACACAACAAATCACGGTGGCGTGCAGAGCTCCCACTTGGCAGTATACCCCGACAGGTGCGTCGCCTCATTTTCGGGCCCTTCCTTATACGTCTCACCTGTAAACAACTTAATATAGCAACTGTGAGCACGAAGGCTCAGCAAGACTTACCCGTCTCACCTAAACATGGAGCCCTACATGCAGGGATACTTAACATAGGAATAGATATAGCAGTAAATGACCGTCCTACATGTTGATCCTTAGTTTTCAAGTTATTAGCAGCAGATTAAAGGTTCAATAAAAGTAACTTTAGTTAGCATATTCTATAGCAATCATAGCTGCAAAGCAATTATAATTCAATACATCGTATTCTTTTGGCTTCTTCAGTATTTACTACATCATAATGTAGTGGACAAGCGGTACTCAAATAATTGCGAGGGACGATGATTGCAATCAGTAGACACCCAGATAACACGTCACATACACCCATTTTAGAAGTGGAGCGAATCACATTTCAATACTATGTTTTATGCAGCAACCTTTCAAAGGAAACCCTAATGCCGAACCGGTCCTTTCAAAACGGGCAGGAGGTCCCTGCGCAGAGCGTGTCTGTGCAGATTGACACCTTGCTACCCTCAACCCACTCCTATAAAATAGTAGGGTAAGCCTCGACACCCAGGTTAACCAATTACATCGATTTCCTAGTTTCCATATAGCCAATATGCATCCAGTACAGTTCTAACTTGTCCAGCAGGGCTGCACACGGATCGGTCCTCAACCAACACAAGCAGGCTACGCACGTGAGACCACGTATCACTGCACCCTATCCCGCTGCTCTGTCTCAAATTCATATTTATAAACCATTCTTTGATCAAATCAATCCTATGTGATAAAATCCTATTTCGCGAGTAGATTACAACTACTCGACTTCTACCGGATTCCCCAAAATATTAGCATTGCATTTTCTACTCGTCAATCTGTAGACCTACCCAATACTCCATGGGATTTGTGGGTCATGCAAGTGGAGTTTCAATCAGACATAATGCACATATCTCACCCTAGACATAGGTGATACCAATCAAAATTTCACAAAAGCACTTAAATGCAAACCGGGGCTTGCCTGGCTTCAAGTCAATATCGAAGTTAGCCTCAGATAGTCTGTTGTCCAAGGCCGGCTCCTCCTCGATCTCGGTCACTATATGATGTACATAATATGAAAGTATATAAGTGACATAGAACTATATATATGAGCTTCTAAACACAGTTTCTCTTACTAATTTATTTTAATTGGCTTTGGGATTTTTACAGTGGATTCTAGGTTCTATGATGAGAATCTGGGCCAAGAATTGAGGATGTTCAAGGAAGCTTGTTGTCTCTAAAATTCCAACAAGTAAAAGAATTCTCTGAATTTTGGTACTAAATCTGTAAATTTAACGTGGCTAAAAGTGGATCATCATTGTAGAGGATGTCTTAAAGATTCTAAGGAAATTTGTTTCATAATTTTCTGAGCTTCCTACAGGGAGAAATTGATTTTTCAAATTTGGAATAAAATCGGAAATGTTTTTGTACATTTCTGCATTTTCTAAGGACATTGGGGATTTGCACACTGTTTGGTCCAGTAAATGAAGTCTAATGAATTTGAAATTTTTACTGCAGATCAAGTGTATTAGAATTAATTCTTTGACCAAAATTGGGAATTTTCCAATTTGTAGAACAGGAGTAATTAATTTCCCAAGCAGGTAGATCAAAGGAATTAATTATGACAATTCTTGGACTTTCATGTTCAACCAATTGCAGCACTGCAAAATTGGGATCAATATGAGTCTACCAAAAAATTTTTGGAATCATTTGAGAATTTCTAGTAGGAGTAATTGATTTTCAAAGTTTGGAAGAAATCTGTATTTAATTTTCTATGAAAATATTTGAATTAATCCAGCCTGGCCCACTGTTTTGAATTTACCAAATCAGAAATGGGCCACACTGGGGGCCACGGGGTTAACCCATGCAGCCACACTGGATCCGCAGCCACACTCGATCCCAAGAGAATAGAGCTGAGGCTGATAGATGGGGCCCACACGGGTCGTCTTCCTCCTCCCGACACGGGCGGCGCTTGGGCTGCCGCGGCGGTGCAGCATCGGCGAGCCCGCCGGCCCGGCTTCCCCGGCCATCACCCCTCCCCAAAATCGCCTCCTAGCCATTATCCAAGGTGTTGAGCACGATGGAGAGGTCAGCGCACGCCGGCGATGGCCGGAATCCAGTGCACGACGGCGGCAGCGGAGGCTAGGGTTCCGGCCATGTCAGATCCACCTCCCCGTCGCTGAAACAACTCAGAAATTGATCGGAAATGTTACTGGGAGTATGAGAAAGGTGATTCAGAGGAGAGAAACGGGTGAAATAAACTCCAAACATGGATTTGACAGCAACCCGATGAATTTTCATCGGCGGTGGGGAAAACTTGCATATCTCGGCAATCACTCGATGTATTCTATTGATTCTTGGCCGAGGTGTGCGACAGGATGTGGTGAACATACTCCCTAACCGGATTAAAGAATGTTTGCACCTAGAAACAGAATTTTGTCAACGACCTAGACCCGAAGTTTTGTTCAAGTAGTTGGGGAAATTGGGAACACTTGAGTTACGGTCCACGACTCAATCTGAAACTTTGTGAGCACAGGCAGCTCGGGTAGGCACACCTTTTTGCAGTTTACAGTGAAGCGTGACACGGCCTGGAATGCCGGCTCCACGGTGAGCAGAGGGCAACCTTCACGTTCACCTCCGAGCGGCGGGGAGGAAACTTCAGAATCAGCGCATATAAGCAAGAATGCACGCAAGTAAATGGATGGGAATGACGAGCACAGTGTTGCTCCACCTTTTGCTGTTGGGAGCATGGCCAAATCTCGCGTCGCTTAGCCGGCAAGCTGAAGCAATGGCAAGGCGGCGCTGACTGCAGTAGCTGGAGAGAGACAGAGGAGAGAACTCCGGTGCTTTTCCACTTCGGTCAGGAAATGAAGATAGGGATAAAGAGGTGTAGAGAGCACGACATGATGCAACCAAGCAGGCAGTCAGATCGATGGAGCTGCATGTCGTGCGATGGCACACAGTGAGAAAACAGAGCCAGCAACAGCAAGGTGAGACTGCCATGTAGGACCCACAGTTGCTCACCCTCATCCATTCTCTGGTTCATCAATTCACCCACCAATATTTGTCCAGAAATTCCAGATATTTGTGGGGAAGGCAAATCAATTTTGGAGAATCTGACTCTGAAATCAAAATTCACATTTGGTCAGGTTTTGTTTGAACTCAAATTTGAATTTTGAATTTGAATGCAATTCAATGCCTCACTCAAATTAAATAGCAAACATGCCTCAAAAACTATGAAATTTTGAACAAGAGCTATTTGGAATATTAGGAATCTAATGGTGAGCTCAGATTGTTATTTTGGCAAGGTTTGAACAGGAGCATGTTTTGAATATTTGCATCCCTCCCATGACGTTGAATTAATTTGATTTTTCATTGGCTATTTAGATTTCTTTTTTCAACCCTGTTTTTATTCATCCTAGCTGAAGTTTGTACTTTATGAATTGGGGATTTTACAAAAGGAATTAGGTATTTTACAAAAGGAATCATTCCTAGGATAGAAATCACTAACTAAGTTACCTCAATAATCTAATATCACTAGACATAGGGTCGAGGCTACTAAAGTTGTTCTTAATGGTGTTTCATATAACCTTCTCTTCGATCATGTAGTGGTGTTTGATATATTCCTTGATAGGTCTAGTGGAGTTGAAAGTGCACTTTCTATGTGACGGGTCAACCTTGATCTTGGAGCTGGATTCTCATGAAAACATAATCCCACTTGATCATCTTGTTAATGATATGCTACAATGTAGAAACATTTGATGAATGAATCCTTAAGTTAATTGAGCGCACTCCTCCCCCCTTAAGTTTCGATCCAGGTGAGCGAGAAACTTACTCCAAACAATCCTCGTGGGGATGTGCTGTGCAACTCAAGGAGATGAAATCAAAGTTGAATGATTTGTCAAAATTCAAAACTAGTTCTGTTGACTACCTCACTGTCCTGATTGACCAGTTTGCACTTAACTGAGAGTTTAAGCTAGATAACAGTAGATTCAGCTCTTGAGGCGAATAACAAAGTTGTATTTTACTTCAAATACTTTCCAGAAAGTATTGGTGTGCCCCTAGATGATTTGTGGTTGAGGAGATATGTCTCTGCAAAGTTGACAGTTCTCTAGAGACTTTCAGCAGCATTCTATTTTTAGGTACCCACTTTGATCCATTTGTTTCATACATTTCCCCTCCAAATTAGACAAAACTCAAAACTAAAAGTTGTAGTATAACTACTAATATTTTTATAAATATTACATATGACTCCTGGTGATTTTTATTTTTAAGGTTATGGGCAAATTACAGAAAAGTACACAAACAGTTCCCAGATTTGGGGTTTCTATACAGTTTGTGGAGTTCTGGACTTATAACAAATTTAGAGAGGGATTCTGGTCTTAGGGTGAATAGAAATATTGTAGACGACTTCCAAAGCTTTCCAAGTTATATTTATCAATCTTTATAGAATTTATGGTTGAAGAGGTATGGATTTTTAAATTGGACAAAAAGATCAGATTTTTGGAGAAATTTTGACAGCACCTCCTTTGTATGTTGTCGATTTGATCACAGTTATATATATATATATATATATATATATATATATATATATATATATATTCAAAATATGAAATCAATTTAAATTAAAACATTGTTACTTATATTGTGAGGATTCCAGGAATGTATCATATGAATCCATATGATATTTCTACTAAGAGATATGAAAGAAATAGCAAACAGTCCAAAAACTGTCCCAGTTTCTGACCAGATTTGACAGAGTTTGGAATTTTGGAAACTTGAACAGGTTAGAGATGGATTCCACTATGGGGATGAACATAAAAGTTCTAGTGGACTCTCTGGTATTTCTAACCATGTATAGTACACCTTCATTGGAGTGTCCTACTGGGAGTTATGGCTTTTCAAATCATGTCTTTTTCTGGCAGAGAACAGGGCTCTGTTTTTGAATCTTGTGAGTTCAAAACCGACTCCAATTTTTAAAACTTAGTTCAAAATCAGAGCTCGATAGCTAATATGTGTACTCTTACATATTCGCCGTTCCATTTTATAGAAAAAGTTATTAATGCATTGATACGATACATGTCGGCACTACGTGCCTCACAAAAGTAAAAATCCTAACCGGATATTACCGGCATATACGTATCAATCAATGGTGCTTTAAACGGTCACTCACAAACGTTTTCTAAGCGCAATACAATGAACGCGGTTAGTGTACCTGCATAAGATGCTCAATTTACAAAACACTCATTATGGTGCCGTACTGCACGGCCCGCACGGGCAATCATTTCAGGCAGTCACAATAATATATATGAAAGTAAGAACATCCATCCCATATCATTCCATACAAGCCGCATCGAGCTGAGCCACGTCTCGAAGTATATGACTGGGTTTTCTACCATCCGACGGGGGTCTCACATCTTTGCCTAATGCTGCACCAGTAGGAGGTGCTTTCGCGTGTTTCTTAAAAAAATACACTACGTTCTTTTCAACCGCACGATAGGTAGCCACATAATCTATCTCTTGCATTAGGGATCAGCACCGCGTACGGCCCTTTGAATATTAAACGTTCAAGAGTTGCATACTTTGTGTTTTTGATCACACGATGGGGTATCCACATTTTTTCCTGAAGCACGTGGGGGAGCAACGTTTCGTATGTTCCCAGAACCATGAGAAGGTTCAGAGACTCATATTAACTCCCATGCCAAGCCACGGGGGATAATTATCGTACTAACTCTCGTACGGGGGAGCTTACTGCAATTGATCCGCTTGCGGTGGCGTACCTTACCTCTTACCTAACGTTGGAGCGTCATTACATAATATAATAACACATATGTTAGCTTTGCCACCTTAAGTGATTAATACTATAATAGACCTTATGTGGGCATATAGACTAATCCTCACTCGACTACTTCGGAGTTTTTAAAAAAAGGCTCTTTTCGAGCGTGCTATTCCCAATACAACTCTGATACCAGACTGTGACGAACGGGGTCCCGACATTCCAGAAATCACATTGGGTGGTGTCGTGCGATGCGACACCCAACAGAACCCATGAAAAGACATAATAAAGACACAAAGTTTTTATTTAATAATAAGATACTGCTTACAACATAGTGGACAACAGCGGTACACACGTAGTCGAAAGTACATACACACACTCTCAACCTATCTATGCACAATAGAAGTCGCCCATGTCCGTGGATGCTTCTCACTAGAAAAATGACAACACATGGCAGCGGCGTGGTGTCACGTGAGAGATAGATCTCGATAACTCGAGGTCTCGCAGACAATCCTTAACAACAGCAATATAATAAAATATGCAAAACCACATATAAAGCAACTGTGAGCATGAAGGCTCAACAAGACATAACTATCTCCACTAAACATAGAACTCTACATGCTTGAGACTTCAAATATAGGAAAGCCGAATTTGCATAAAGGACTCGCCTATTAGTAAATCCTTAATTTAGTTTAGAGTGGCATATGACAGTCCATGGGCATGGCACATCAAGAACTCCACAATCCAGACAAGAAATGCTTCGTCTATGATGTTACATGCCGAAAGTTGCATAAGATTTATACAAGTTACATGTTTGAAAAATGATAAACTTAATTGTGTTATTTCTAATCCATACAAGTTGCAATACAACTATATTCATGAAAGCATAATTCATAAGATTGCAACTACTCTTAATTACTACGTCACGACTCGGTGAACAAGTATGCTCAATACATAACCGCGAGCGATGGTGATTGGAATCAGTAACACTCGGATAACATGACACATGCACTCACACTCGGAGCTGCGAAGGCACACTACAATGAGGTTGTATGCAGCCACCTTTCACTCGACACCTACACGCCGAACCGGTCACACAACTACGAGCACAAGGCCCTCACACGGAGCATGATGTGCGTGTTGGTAGGTTTACACCTTGCTGCTCTAAACCCCCCATCTATAAGGCCGTGCGTTATGCCTCGACGCTAAGGTGGACAAGTTACATTGGTTTCATGGGTCCCATATATCCAGTATGTTTCTGTTACAGTTCAAACTTGCTCAGCAGGGCCGCACACGTGTAAAGGCCATAAAATTTGTGTGCAAACTTCATCTCAAGGATGCATTTCCGAAAGAGAAATTAGAATATAGAAAAATAATGCTCACTTAGGAAATGGGAATTTAACCCTAAAGAGATGATTGAAAATCAAACAAAATTCTTCAATTCAAATCTGTCGAACCCTGCATTCTAAGTCACCAATATGTTTCTCATGACTCATATACCCCACCTGTCAAGTTTGGTGATTTTCGAACCATTTTTCCTAATTATTTGAATCAAGCCATATGAGAGGGTTCGAATTCAAAATCGAATTCAAACTCTGTATTCAAAATTGTCATTTCCCAAATTGGAGTGTGCCAGTAGGTTCTCCATAACTCAAATAGCATCCCTGCCCAATTTGATTAATTTTTGACGTCAATGGATTTTTATTTGGATCAAGTCTTTATAGGGAATTCAAATTCAAAGTCAAGCCAAATTAAAATTCAACTTGATAAAATTCGAAATCTAAGTTTATCCTTGGATTGCCCATATTTATTTTTGCCCCATTGACCATTTCATTCAATGTGAGTTGGTATACTACAAAAATCTGAGAAAGGGATGAGTATAGAATTGATGGGGCCCATATGTCATAGGGTACTCTTTCTCCTCTTTGTTTCTCTGCTCACTGAAGTGCAGAGCACGTCTCTTTCTCTGTCTTGCCCACGTGAATCCAGCTCTCCAAGCTTCATCAACACACCCTCATCGTTTCCTACCCTCTCCTTATCCTCTGTATCGTTCTTCACGCAGCAACTCATGCACTGGCGTTCTTCACTTCTCCCAGCTGAAATCAAGTGGAGGCAGTTGGTAATGATCAATTTTCTTCGCACTTTCTTACTCTTCACGCTCTGGCGCTGCTCCTCGATCATTTTCTTGCACAGTTCGAGCCTCCCAAACGAAGGGCTTGGCGATTTTACGGCCCTCGGTTGAAGCTCCCTTTCAGTCTGCCTCTGCTCCTTCGTGGACCCGTTGATACAAACATAAACTCGTTACCTTCCTGGTGACAAAATGGTGCGCCAACACATCTAGTAGCTGCTCGCAAGTTTCAGGTCATGTCGTCCCTCCTAGCTCGAGTATCAGTAATTTTCCCTGCGAGTTTCTTTTATGAACGAAGCTAGGTCTCCGATTAAATTCTGTTTCTATGTGTAACAAATCCTTGTAGCAGTGAGACTTTATCTTCGCCATTGCCAGGCACACACCCTTGAAGAAAAACCAAAGAAATCCATCGGTTGTACACCGAGAAAACTGAGTTTTCCCATCCGCCATTGAAATTTTGTTCGGTTTATCGTCGAGCTCAAGTTGCTGCCCTTGTCATTGATTTCTTGAGCCATAATCTTGTTCCCCAGGTCAAGGCAAAGCTTTAGGTTGATTTCCCGTCCGAGATGGTGCACCACCGGCCTACATGGCCGGAACCCTAGTTTCGGCCGCCGCCGTCGGGAACCCCATTCCGGCCATCTATCGCCGGTGTGGACTGCACCATCGAGATCCCCATCGGAAATTAGCTGCGGGTGGCAAGTCTGGTAGGCCGAGCTGCCCTAGGGCATGCTGCGGCGTGCCGCCACCGGCTGGCGCCAGCGTACACCACCACTGCGCCGGTTGGCGCGAGGCAGAAGACGGGCCCGGTGGGGCCCGACCGTTAGTGAGTTGGCGCGTCACCCGGATCTGTTGCGGCACCAGGATCCGATGTGGCCATAGACCCTCACTTTGTTGCCCAGTGTGGTTGCAAGCCCATTGGCTATTTTAAATCCCGTGGGCCCAGTTAAATAATTCAAACTTTCTATTGGAATTTAATTCCAGATTTTGATCCAACTAGGAAAATTCATATATCCCTTATCCTTTGGCCAAAAATTCTCAAATAAATTATGTTAGAACCAGGATGATCTCTACTTTCAATTGGTGCACTTGGATCAGTATGAAAACCCATAAAATTCCCTCAATAATTCCATGAAAAAAATGACTTTGGGATTAATTCTTGATAATGTACCTATTGGAAAATTCCCGTTTTTGGCCAAATTGTTATTCATAAATCTAATGATCTTTAGTACAAATTTGAGGTTCATTGGACTTGACTTAATGGGTCTAATGGTGTTCCAAATGCCTATGTCTCTGAAAAATAGGAAAACAACAGAAACTAATTTCAGCTTTTATCCAAACTTGTAAATTCAATATCTCACTGTAGGAAGCTCCAAAAATCATGAAACCAATTTATTTAGACTCAGGATATTCTGAAATTAATAAAAAGTTAATTTTGCAGTATTACAAAACTCCCGGACTTTCTTAGTAATTCAGAGAAGCCAAATTTAGGGAATTCTTTAGGACACATCTTCCATCTACTTTCTCTGCAATTTTTCAAGCTAAGTCTCTGCATAATATAGGAATTTCTGTGAAAATCTCAAAGTCATTGGAGTTGATCTTCTTCAGATTTCTGCTAAATCATTCCAGCTTCACCATATGTCTAAATTGTGGACTATGTCTTTTCTTCCAAAAACATTCCTTTGATCAAATTGTTGTTTTCTCTCTGTTTCTTTCACACAACAGAGACCCACACTTCTATACTACTTAATATTGATCACTCTTAAGTCATAACCCTGCTTGGTTCTTAAATTAATCACTTACATTATACCAATGTGCATGTTCATGTCGGTAGCATACACGAGGATGGAGTTCGACGAATAACCTCATTTGGAGCAGCAGGAGGTTGATTGGATTGATGAGAAGTGATTCAGCAAGCTTCTAACATTTTCTGATAGCAGCAAGGCAAGCCCAGGTTAGCATTTAGCAGCGTTTAAAACTTTGATTTGTATCATACTATATGGGTCAGTATGTATGTGCATTAAGTCTAAGTTTCTTGGAGTTTTCTACTTGCATTACTAGAGCACCCATGAGAGCAGGGTAGCTGTTTAATCTTCGATGTATCCATGCCATGCTTAATGTTATAGTTGCTTCTATAGAAGTTGAGTAGTTGGAATCTACTCGTGAGTTCAGGAATTGGGTTCACATGGGTTTGGTTCGAGTGAGAGGATCACCATGATGGAATATGAGACCGGGCATGGAGTAGGAGCAGCAGGACATAGCGGCATGTGAGCTGTAGTTGTGCCTGTGTCGGTCAAGGACCGATGTGTGTGCTGCCCTGTTGAGAAAGTTTGATTTGTACTGGAGTCATACTGGATATATGGGGTCCAGAAATCCCGATGTACCTTGAGAAGCCTTTCTTGAGAATTTTTTTATCGCCTCAAGCTTTCGGCCACAACACAGTAGACAAAAACACGCGCACGACATCTTCATAGCGGAAAGGTGCACTGCGAGTGGGAATACTGTCCTAGACGATTGAATCGATTCAACTTGGGCGGAACTTGGGAAAGGTGGCTGCGTACAACGTCCATGGAGTGCACCTACGTGGCTTCCAATACGGGTGTACGTGTCGTGTATTGCGGGTATCTTTGATTCGAATCACCGTCCTTCACGGTTATTGAGTACCACTTGTTCACTGCATTGTGACGTAGTTAATATATGTGGAGCTGAATATTATTGAATCATGCTTTATGAAATAACCTTGTATTGATACATGCAATGCTCTAGACAGGTTGCTCACTAAATTTACTTTCCATGAAGCCTTAATTTGCTGCTAAAACTGAAAATAAGGATGAACAATTAGGCGAGTCTTTTTTTGCAAACTGCTGTCTTATATTACGTATACCCTACATATAGAGTTTCACATTTAGTGGAGACGGGTAAGTCTTGCTGAGCCTTCATGCTCAAGGTTGCTATATTAGTTGTTTTGTAGGTACTAGCCGCTATGCTGATGTTTATGGTTGTTCGATGAGACTCGGAACCCTCCAATCGTTATACTCACAGGAGACCATGCCACTGCCGTATGTTATTTGTGTGGATAGTGAGGAGCATCCGTGGGCTAGACGGCTTCTCTTTTGCTTATTAGACTTGAGTATGACAGTTGTATTCTTATCTTCCACTGTAGCTTAATGTTATTCAATATTTGTAAATTGAACAACTTTGTAAATTTCAGCCAATGACTTATGTGATACATGTTCCTTTACATGTGTGTCGTTGGGTGACGCATCGCACGACACCACCCAATGCGATTCCTGGAAAGTGTGGAACCCGGTTCTCACAGCCTGGTATCAGAGCCGTATTGGAAATAGCACACTAAATAAGGATCGTATTACGAGAAAACATAGGACACGGTGAGGATACGGTACTAGGCCCACATAAGGACTATATTAGCATAAGTTTTTATGGTGGTGATGCTAACATATGTGTTATTATATTCTGTAACGGTGCTCCGACATCAGGTAAGAGGTAAGGTACACCACCGCAAGCGGATCAATTGCAGTATGCTCATTGTACGAGAGATAGTACGATGTTTGTCCCCTGTGGTTTGGCACGAGACTTAATATGAGTCTCTGAACCTTCTCATGGTTCTGGAAACATGTGAAAACATTGTTCCCCAGTGTGCTTTAGGCAAAAGCGTGGATACCCCATTGTGTGGTAAAAAATATGAAGTATGCAACTCTTGAACATTCAATGTTCAAAGGGCCATACGCAGCGCTGATCCTAGCACAAGAGATAAATTACGTGGCCACCTATTGTGCGGTTGAAAAGCACATAGTGTGTTTTTTAAGAAACACGCAAAAGCGCCTCCTACTGGTGCAGCATTATGCAAAGACGTGGGACCCCTGTCAGGTGGTAGAAAATCCGGTCATGTACCTCAAGACGTGGGTCAGATTGGGGTAGCCCGTATGGAATGATACGGGACGGATGTCTTACTTTCATATATATTATTGTGACTGCCTGAAATGATCGCCCGTGCGGGCCGTGCCGTACGCCACCATCATGAGTGTTTTGTACGCTGCATGTATTATGTAGGTACACTAACCGCGTTACCGTATTGCGCTTAAAAAATGTTTGTGAGTGACCGTTTATAGTGCCACTGATTTAAACGTATATACCTGTGTAACCTGTTAGGATTTTCACTTTTGTGAGGCACGTAGTACCAACATGTATTCCATCGATGAATTAATGAAGTTATTGTAAAATGGAACAAGAGGATGTAATAATTAATATATGATCTATCAAGCTCTGATTATGAACTAAGTTTCAAAATTGGAATAGTTTTGAACTCACGTGCTTCAAAAAACAGATAGACCTGTTTTCTGTCAGAAAAAAGACCTGATTTTGAAAAGTCATAGCTCCCAGTAGAACCATCCAATGGAAGTGTACCATACATGGTTGGAAATATTAGAGAGTCCTCCAAAACTCTTATGTTCATCCCTCGAGCAGATTACCCTTGTAACCTGTTGAAAAGTTCAAATTTCCAAACCCTATCAAATCTGGACAGAACTGGAAACAGTTTCTGGACTCTTCCCTAAATCAACCATGACTCTCTGTAGAAAATTCAAATGTGTTCATATGATACATTCCCAGAATCCTTACGAGATGTGTAACAATGTCGTAATTTAAATTTAGGTAAAATTTTGAATATATCTGTATGGAAATCTGTGGACAAAACAACCATAAACAAAGGAGGTTCTGTCAAAATTTCTCCAGAAATCTAGGAACTTTGTCCAACTTTAAAAATCCATATCTCCTCCACCAGAAATTCTATGAAGGAAAATAAACACTTTTTAGAAATACTTAGAAGTGCTCAACAAGTTCGCTAGTCATCCGAAGTCCGTAATTCCCCTCTAAATTGGTTAAAATTCAAAAAGTACAGAAACTATCCAGAAGCCCCAAATCGGGACATTGTTTCTGTATGTTCTGTAAATTGCATATAACTTTGAGAATAGAAATCTCTAAGACTAATATATTACAATTATAAGAATATTATAATTTATTCTACCACTCAAAGTGGGTACTCCAAAAGGGATGCTGCTGCAAGTCTCCAGAAAGTGTGTCAACTTTGCAAAGTCATATCTCCTCAACGACAAGACTTCCTGAAAAGGTCTTGAAGTTAACTACAACTTTGTTATTCACCTCCTGAGCTGATTCTTCTGTTAGCTAGCCCAAAATCTCAGTTAAGTGCAAGCTGGTCAAGATGTACAGTGAGGTAGTCAGTTGAACCGGCTTTGAATTTTCCAATTCTTTCAAGTTTGGTTCACTTCTCTGAGTGCACAACACCTTGCCATGATGATTATTTGGTCCTAGCTCGAAACTTAAGGGGGAAGGAGTGCGCTTAGCTAACTGAAGTGTTGCAGCACCGAATGTGTCAACCACTAGATGATCAAGTGGGATTACATCCTTGAAGAATCCAACACCAAGAAGAAGGTTGACTCATCATAGAGGGAATGTAATTTTGACTACACAAGAGCTATCATGGAATATTTCCATAACCATTACATGATCAAATAGAAGATTAAGTGAAGTACCATTAAGAATAACTTTAGTAGCCTCGACCCTATGTCTAGTGATACTGTATTATTGAGGTAACTTAGTTAGTGATTTTTATCCTAGGAATGATTCTTTGGTACAGCAGCTCCAACAAGAACTTCGGTGAAGGGATGAATAAGTCGATTTGGAGGAGATCTCTCGAAAAAACTTTGGTGATCATTTCATTCAACTCTCCATTCCATTTATTTAGTTGAGTCGCATGTATTTCCATAGTACCTGCTTTTCTTATTATGAAGCATGGCTAAGAGATACTACCCACATTGGACCCAGTGCTCAGGTTGTTTGGGCAATAGTAGGACTAGAAATTTTCAATGGTGATAGGTGGGGGCACTACAAGGATTCCGGTTTATCGCAACTATAAGATCGAAGAGCACGTGAAAAAACTACCAGAGGGGGGTGAATGGTAGATTTCAACTTTTTCATCGGAAGCAACAAAAACCCCTCAGCAAAAAATTGATCTGTTAAAGAAATCATGTGTGCGACTAATATAAATGTGATCAATTGTGACAAAACCAGTATAGATTATGGAGAATCAAGTCACAAAGACGTCACAACAAGAATCACGAAGATCCGTTGAGAAAAACTCATGTTACGATTGAAAGATCAAACAAAAGTCAATCTATTCTATCCAAGAAAAATCAGATCTACAACAGTGCAAAGAAACACATCTAGATCAGAAACCACAAATCCAATGACTGTTAAATTTTCACAAATGATATATAATCAAGTTGCGAAGACAACCCAAAAAAGATCACATCAATTGGATCTGTAAAACTCGAGTTATGATAAAATCACCGAAGCAAGGTAGTGCTATGTAGAAACTCGACGAGAAAAAGTTGTCTAAAACAAGTCGGACAAACAAGGCACAAAATTTCCTTTAAACTACAATCTTTATTCAATAGAACACAAGATGAACAGCCCAAAATCTGTGCACCACGAGCTCGTCCCTCTCTTTCTTATATAACCAGCCATGAGGCCAACCCAAACCAAACTAGAACTCGTATCCTACTCAGTTTCCATTGAAACTTTCCATAACTGCTCAAGACTCTTCTATACGCAGATAGAAGCAATCTTAATACTTCCAGAATCCTTAGGAATGTATCCCACATTCCTAAAAACAACTCAACTTCGTGACCCACACGAAAACCTATCATAACCAACTCAAATATTTCCATATTTGAGTCAAACATGACTCAATCATAGCCTGAGTCCATAAACAAGCCGGTTGGGAACCTTTCCGACCAATTCTTTACGTCCACATCTCTTCATCATGCGTTGGAACCATGCAGCCACATCCATGCACTCCATGCACACACTCTTGATTCAAACATGGTGTGCAACCTCCCGATCAACTCAACCACAATTCCTCCCGAACATGATTGTTGAACCTCATCTTCTCCCTAAGACTAGTTCAATGGATCCCGTCACCAGCCATGTCTTGAACTGAAGCAACACCTGCACATGAATAAGCAACTGATACTTCTGAGCAGAAGTCCTTGACTTGACTCACGTTAGTTCCGAAACCACAACACCTTACGTGAGCACCTCACATAAGCATTTTGCAAACCATACCAAAAACATTAACCACCATGATCAGCCAAAAACGCATCAAAAACATAGTAAAAGAATACTAAGAAAACTTTCCATAAGTGTAAAGCAAGTTCAAAACATTGTAAGTTAAAAGTAGAATCATTGCAATCTAGCACCAGACCTTGCCAAAGCTAACCGGACCTTGAATCGGAGCTTACCAAAGCTAGCAGGATCTAGCGCCGGAGCTAACCAAAGCTAGTCAGACCTAGCGCTGGAGGTTACCAAAGCTAGTCAAACCTTGCGTCGAATCTAGCAAAAACATGTCGGACCTAGCCATAGCAAGTCGGACCTAGACAAAGAAGTCGGACGTAGCCAAAATAAGTCGGACCTAGCCAAAACAAGTCGGACCTAGCCAAAATAAGTCAGACCTTACATAGGACCTTGCCGGAGCTACCCAAAACAAGTCGGATCTATTGTTGGACCTTGCAAGAGTTCGAACCTAGAGACGGACCTTGTTGAGACGAGTGTTTTTGCAGTATTCAAAACTTTTATTGTCATAGCCAATGTATTCAGCACACATAGCTCTTACAATCTCCCCCTTCATGAATGCATTGGCAACACCACTTAAAATCCGAACATTGGCTTATGAAAAGTTTTGAAAACAATCAAATGAGAAAGAAAAAATTTCAAAACAAATATTTCTCCCCCTATACTTATTTCCCCCCTTTGTAAATCAGAAATAAAATGAGAAGAAAAATAAAAATTCTCCCCATGAGAAGAATCGTGCCAACACAGTTGTGAATGTGTGCAATGTGTGATCAATTTCTCCCCTTTGACAATCTATTCAGCAAGGTTCAAAAGAGAAATTTCAATTGTTATGAGCATATTGTAACACATACATATAAAACAGGGCTCATCCAAGTCATACTATCAAGTAACTTACACTATCACACCAATAAGATACATAAAGTAGTGTAAGCCATGCTAGAGATCAAGTGTAATTTTCAATTTAAGCAAGTCATGGTCTCACAAACTTAACTATTTCAAAACTTGAAAGCATGACACTTGTTGCTGCCATTTTTATTATTTTTCAACGAACAAATTCAGATCATATGATATTTGCAAGAGATTATATGCCGCATCTGCCTTATTCTAACCAACCAAGCCAAGCCTATGTCATTTCACAATCAGAAGCTTAAGGACATGGTTTTAGTCATACACAACTTCCAGGTTCATATCTAAGTGCAATGATAAGCCATCTCAAAAGAAGAAGTGCGATGCATGCATATTCTCTTGATCTTTTCTCATTTTTTATTTGATCATAAAAGATCAACATGTGAGTTGATTACTTGATTAATTATTCATTACTAAAAGCACTTGTGAGCATGCAACAAGTTCAAAATAGCAAGAAAGTTCGATCATCACCAAATTTAGTGTAAGTAATTATTTCAATTACTAGTCATGGCAAAAACTACAAAATGCATAACATGGGTAATGTAGTAAGGATTTTCAACATGTAAAAGGAATCACAAAGTCATATATGTATGAAATACTATGGTCATAGTACTTTTAAATTCAGATCCCAAATTTGAAAGATCCCCCTCAATTTAAGCATTGAGGATGCATAACCCCTATTTCACTTCGAATGTAACAAAAATGAGTGAAATCCAAAGGTTTTGTAAAAATGTCAGCCAATTATTGTTAGATATCTACATGGTGAAGCACAATATTTCCTTTTTCAACATTATCACGGAGAAAGTGATACCTAATGCCAATATGCTTTGTTCTCGACTGTTGCATGGGGTTTTTTGCAATGCAAATGGCACTAGTACTATCACAAAACAATGGAACAAAATCTAGATCAACCCCATAGTCCATAAGTGTTTGAATAATACAAACAATTTGTTAGCAAGCGCTAGCAGCAGCTACATATTCAGATTTAGCTGTGGATTGTGCAACTGAACTTTGTTTGCTAGAGGGCCAAGCAACAAGTGAATTACCAAGAAAATAACAAGCACCGGAAGTACCTTTCCTATCAATCCTACAACCCCTAAAATCAGCATTCAAAAAAGCTTTCAAAGTAACAATTGAGGAAGAAGGAAGAAAAATGCCAAATTCTTGAGTTCCATGTAAGTATCCGAGAATTCTTTTGACGACTTGATGATGTGAAGCACGTGGGAAAGCTTGAAAACTGTGAACAAAGACATATGCTGAATTGTATGTCCGGTCTTGATGTCGTGAGGTACAGAAGTGACCCAATCATACGTCTATATTCTTTTTGATCGACCGGGTCACCATCTTCATCAAGTTCAAGTGTTGTCGTTGTTTCCATTGGTGTCCAAAGAGGCTTGCTTTTGTCCATGTTGAAGCACCTATGTTTGATTCACAAAGGTTACCTCCTTGGTTTGCTTGATTTGCAGCCCCAATAAGTACGTGAGTTCTCCCATCATACTCATCTCAAATTCTGAACTCATCATAGCTGATAACTTGGACACAAGATCATGAGAAGCACAACCAGATATAATACCATCCACATACACTTGAACGAATATCGAGTCATTGCCCATGCTTGAGCACAAAAAGAGTTTATCAACCTTGCCCATGGTAAACCTCTTTTCAAGTAAGAATGTTTTCAACCTATCATACCATGCTCTAGGGTCTTGTTTGGGACCGTACAAGGTTTTGGACAGTTCGTAAACATGATTAAGAAAATCTGGATTTTCAAAACCTGGTGGTTGCTTGACATAAACCTCCTCATCTATGTAGCCATTTAGAAAAGCACTGTTAACATCCATTTGATATAACTTGAAACCTTTTGATGCAGCAAAAGCTAACAAAATTCTTATGGCTTCTAATCTAGCAACAGGAGCAAAAGTTTCACCAAAATCTAGACCTTCAGTTTGTGTAAAACCTTGAGCAATCAACCTAGCCTTTTTCCTAACAACAACCCCATCCTCACTTTGTTTATTTTTTAACACCCATTTAGTTCCAATTGAATTGTGACCTTGAGGTGGATGCACAAGTTTCCAAACATTATTTCTTTCATAATTTTCTAACTCTTCATGCATGGCAATAATCCAAGATTTATTAGTGAGTGCGTGTGATATATCTTTGAGTTTAAAAGAAGCAACAAAAGCAGAATGGGCGTGATAGTTTGGACCACAAAACTTTGACCGTGTAACTCGTTCGTGCAAGCTCCCAATGATTTGTTGCGTAGGATGACTTCTGAGGATTCGGAGGGAAGTAGACACTTCACAAGCTCCTTCTTCTTCATGTTCATCACAGATCGAAGAACATGTGGCTTGAGGATGATCTGTACCAGCTGCAGTAGTTGTTGGTGCTGGTTGTGGTGCAAAATCAGCAACATGATCAACGTCATTTGCTTCTAAATTTTTGGGCAGCAGCACCACTTATTCGTCTTCTTCTATGAAAATACTCTCTCCTTGCGGATATGGATCTGGACCTACAATATTGGAGCTAGTACCTGAGCTAGCTTTATCAAAAGAAACTTCACAAGTCTCCACAATTTTGTTACTATCAATTAAAAGGACACGGTAGTCTCTAGTATGAGATGGATAACCAAGAAACATGCCATCAACGGATCCAGGTTCAAATTTACAAGATTACCATGTTTCCTAACAAAGCATTTGCAACCAAAGACTCGAAATTGTGTGAAACTAGGCCTATGTCCATACGAAGTTCATATGGTGTTTTTCCTAGCTTAGCATGCAAGACAACACGATTTGAGACATAACAAGCGGTTGCAATTGCATCTGCCCAAAATTTCCTAGGAGTTTGATATTCATCAAGCATAGTCCTAGCCATCTCAACAAAGGTTTTGTTCTTTATCTCTACAACACCGTTTTGTTGAGGTACATAAGGTGAAGGAAATTGATGATCTATTCAATTTTCAGCACAAAAGTGATCAAATGATTGATTTTTAAATCTGGTTTCCGATATCACTTCTAATTGCTTCTAAAGATCCTGGGTGATCAATAGATAATCTGAGAAATAAAGTTCTAAAGTGACTAAAAGCTTCATTCTTAGATGCCATAAAGTAAACCCAGGAGTATCTAGAATATTCATCAACAATCACAAGAACATACCATTTAACTTCGAAGGATTGAACACGTGAAGGTCCTACGGTGTCAATGTGCAAAAGTTGACCCAGTTCAGTTGTCATGGTCATTGTGAGAGGAGCATGTGAACATGCAACCATCTTAGCATGTCTACAAGAAGAGCACACAATTTCTTCGTCCCCTTTAAGCTCAGGCAACCCACGTATGCGATCAAGAGCATGCGTTAGATGATCAAAGCCTACGTGACCAAGTCTATGATGCCAAAAATATAAGTCCTTTGAATCATTAGCAACTAGACACCTATGCTTAGAGGATGACCTATCAAAATAAGCTTTAAAAACTCTTCCAAACCGAGACATGTTAAAAATAAGCTCAATGTTTGAATCTACAACCTTGCAGCAATTTTTAGTGAAATAATTTCCAGATTTTCATCTAGATTGTGAAACAGAAAGCAAGTTGTATTTCAAATTTTTAACAAGTGCCACATCCTTCAAAGTGTAGTGATTATTTACTTTAACTGAACTTTTAGCAATGATAGGAGTTGAAGAATTATCAGCAAAAGTAACATTCTCTACACTTGACACAAAAGAGAGGGAGGAGAACCAATCTTTGTTACCAGTCATGTGGCGTGAGCAACCTGAATCCACAATCCAAATGTTCTCCTTACTTAAAGTGCAACCTACATAGAAGAACAATACGTCGATGGATCAATACTGGGGCTAGTCGAAAGGCATTTAGGAATCCAGTACTGATTCACACGACGTGCAGCAGGAAAAACACGCGAAAGCTGAGACAAAACAGCAGGTTTATGATCCAAAGTTTGAGGATTTTTTTACCCAACTACTAACTTACGAGGTGTTACATATGTAGCAAAAAAACAGTAGGTTTGGGAGCAAACTTTGCATGTTTTTGACTCATAACAGCAGGTTGCATGTTCTTGATATTTGGTTTAGCATGTGCAACAAATGTTGCATGAGAGTTATGAGATATAGCTTGCATTCTTCCCTTTCTCTGTTGTTTAGCTAGTCTATAATAAAAATCTATGACATGATCATCTCTACCACAGTGGGTACAATGAAATTTAACTTTGTGTTCATGTCTAGATGAGCAAGCAACATGTTTATCAGAAGTTGAATGAGACAGCACCCTTGCAGATTTGAAAACCACTTCTTTTTGTTTAGGAACTATTTGAATCAAACCACTTGCGAATGACATTACAATTTTAGGTGGATGTGCCTTAGCATGAGCATGAGAATCAAAATCAAACCAGTTTTATCATTGCAAGACTTGGAAGAATTCAGCAGCAAGTTTAGATTCTTATTACCATTATAAAACCGGTCTAGTGTCCTATTCATGCCATCAAGTTTCTTTGACAAGTCTAGGCAGTTTTCGCATGAAGTTTTTCCTTTTAGTTTGCAATTAGAACAATATTTAACTTCATGAGAATGTAAAGCATTGTTCAATATAGAAATCTCATTCATAGCATCTTGTAGTTTCTTATCAAGATCATCACAAGTAGAACAATGCAGATCAATTGTACAACAACTAGCACCTTTCAAATTTTTATCATTAAGTGCAGCAAGCTCTCTGTTCTTTTCAATTTCTAACTCAAGTTTATCTAGTGTGGAGGTGTGTGCACTTATTAGAGAGGACAATTGTTCATATAATAAATCACATGAGGAACAAGAATCATCACTAGGAATCAAAGATTCCAAATGATTAATTTCAGATTCTAGTGACACAATTTTAACAGCACTGTCCCTAAGCTTTTTGTCCTTTTTCTTAACTATATCAGTGGCACGAGAAATAGCATCACACATTTCTCCGCAAGTAGGACATACCTCTTCATTGTCGCTGTTGTGTTCTTCCTCCTCCATACTTGCCTTCCATGAAGCACAAGTTTGCCAAATCATCTTCATCTTCGTCACTTCCGATGTCCACATCGCTCGAGCCAAGTTATTGAAGTGCGGAGATAAAACTATTTACCATCCGGCATCCTGTAAAACCCTTCTTTTTCTTGTTGTTGTTTGTAGAGGAGTGCTTCATCCTTGTTTGCATTTCATCACGGGAAGTAGTACTTGAAAGGTTAGGGCAATCCATATGAAAATGTCTTGTCTTACCACATTCAAAGCATCGTTGAGGTCTGACACTCCCTCTCCTTCTAGTTCTCACATTTTGCAATGCTTCTAAGAATCGAGTAGAGATGAGTGCAAGTTCTTCCTCTGGAAACTCTTCAATCTGTTCAAGGGTTAGAGAGGAAAACAAAGCAAGTGTTCCACAAGATGAAGATTGGCCGTAGCTAGGCATTTCACATTGAGAAACAAATGCAAGAGACTTGTTGGGGTTCTTACGTGAGATTATGTCAATTTTATGAGTTTTCAATTTAGAATAAAGAAAATCCAAAGTAAGTGTACTCATGATAGTAGATTCACGAATAGATGTGACTTTATCTCCCAAATTGACATGTCTAATGCACTTAGTAATTGCCAAGCATTCTCAGCATCTGAAAAATTAACATTGACGCTATGCAAGTTGCTGAGAATTTAATTAAAGCGAGCAAAGAGGTCGTCGATGGACTCACCAGGTTGCATATCAAAGCCCATGTACTCCTTTTTGCACATGTCTTGTCTTACCTCCGTGACTGTATTGGATCTTTCATGGTAATCACATAGAGCTTTCTAAACATCATACATAGATCGGAAGTGAGCAACACGGTCGAAGTCGCTTTGAGTTAGTCCTTGTATGATCAAGTTCCAAGCCTTGTTGTTGTTGTTGGCATCTCTCAAATTCGTAGTTGTAACATATCATTTGGTGGCACTTTGTAATGCTTGTACACCTTTTTCCATATTGCAAATCCTTGCGCCTAGATGAAGGCTTCTATACGTGCCTTCCAAATCTAAAAATCGATACCACTAAACACACAAGGTTTTGCGGAGTATTTCTCCATGATGATTAGTCAAAAACACGTGCAAATCACAAAGATTAGAGCATGGCTCTGATACCAATTTTAGGATCAAAGAGCATGTGAAAAATCTACCAAAGGGGGGGGGGGTGAATGGTAGATTTCAACTTTTTCAGCGGAAGCAACGAAAACCCCTCAGCAAAAAATTGATCTGTTAAAGAAATCGTGTGTGCGACTAATATAAAATGTGATCAATTGTGACAAAACCAATATAGATTGTGGACAATCAAGTCATGAAGACGTCACAACAAGAATCACGAAAATCCATCAAGAAAAACTCAAGTTATGATCGAAAGATCGAACAAAAGTCAATATGTTCTACCGAAGAAAAATCAGATCTACAATACTACAAAGAAACTCATGTAGATTAGAAACCACAAATCCAATGACCGTGAAATTTTCACAAATGATAGATAATGAAGTTGTGAAGACAAACCAAAATGAATCACATCAATTGGATCTGTAAAACTCGAGTTATGATAAAACCACCAAAGCAAGGTAGTGTTGTGTAGAAACTCGACGAGATAAACTTGTCTAAAACAAGTCGGACAAACAAAGGCATAAAAGTTCCTTTAAACTATGATATTTATTCAATAGAACATAAGAGGAACAACCCAAAATCTGTGCACCATGAGCTCTGGCCTCCCTTGCTTATATAACTAGCCATGAGGCCAACCCAAACCAAACTAGGACATGTATCCTACTCAGTTTCCACCAAAACTTTCCATAACTGCTCAAGACTCTTCTATACGCAGATAGAAGCAATCTTAATACTTCCAAACACCTTAGGAACATATCCCAAATTCCTAAAAACTACTCAACTTCGTTACCCACATGAAAATCTATCATAATCAACTCAAATCTTTCCATATTTGACTCAAACACGACTCAGCTGTAGCGTGAGTCCATAACCAAGCCGGTTGGACCTTTCTGACCAATTCTTTACGTCCACATCTCTTCATCACGCCTTGGAACCATGCAACCACATCTATGCACTCCATGCACACGTGCAAACATCTTCCAACGATGTCCATGATACCTTCATATGCATTTTTCTTGATTCAAAATGCTGTATAACCTCCCGATCAACTCAACCACAATTCCTCCCGAACTTGGTCGTTGAGCCTCATCTTCTCCCTAAGACTAGTTCAATGGATCCTGTCACTACCTATGAATATACCACCGATACTTCCGAGCACAAGTCCTCGACTTGACTCACGTTAGTTCCGAAACCACACCACATTACGTGAGCGCCTCACATAAGCATGTTGCAAACCATAGCAAAAACATTAACTACCATGATCAGCCAAAACGCATCAAAAACTTAGTACAAGAATACTAAGAAAACTTTCCATAAGTGTAAAGCAAGTTTGAAACATTGCAAGTTAAAAGCAGAATCATTGCAATCTACCACCGGACCTTACCAAAGCTAACCGGACCTTGAACCAGAGTTTACCAAAACTAGCAGGATCTAGCGCTAGAGCTAACCAAAGCTAGTCGGACCTAGCGCCGGAGCTTACCAAAGCTAGTCGAACCTAGCGCCGGAGCTAGCAAAAACATGTCGGACCTAGCCATAGCAAGTCGGACCTAGACAAAGAAATTGGACCTAGCCAAAATAAGTCAGATCTAGACAAAGAAGTCAGATCTAGCCAAAGCAAGTCGGACTTAGCCAAAATAAGTCGGACCTTACGTCGGACCTTGCCGGAGCTAACCAAAACAAGTCGGACCTATTTTAGAACCTTGTAGGGGCTCGGACCTAGAGATGGACCTTGTTGAGACAGGTGTTTTTGCAGTATTCAAAACTTTTATTGTCATAGCCAATGTATTCAGCACACATAGGTCTTACAACAACAAAAAAAATCATCGCAATAGGTCATTTTTCGTCACAATAGTCACTATTGCAACGAAAAAGAACGTGGCTATAGTTTTTACGAATCGTTGGCATAAGTCCCGCAATGATACGTTATTGCAATGACTTGACATCTATGGCAAAAAGTATGGTATTGCAACGATTTCACATCGGTGACAAATAGTATGTTATTGCAACAATTTCACGTATTGCGACAATTTAATGTATTGCAATAAATAGTATGGTATTGCAACGATTAAACATCGGTGGCACATAGTATGGTATTATGACGATTTAACATATTGCGGCAATTTAACGTATTGCAATGAATAGCATGGTATTGCAACGATTTCACATTCGTGACAATAGTATGTTATTACAACGATTTCACATTCATAGCAAATAGTATGGTATTGCAACGATTTAACATATTGCGATGATTTAACATATTGCAACGAATAACAGAGTATTGCAAGGTTTTTACATTCGTGGCAATAGTATGTTATTGCAACGATTTCATAGTTGTGGCAAATGGTATGGTATTGCAACGATTTAGCGTATTGCTACGATCTAACGTATTGCAACGAATAGCATGGTATTGCAACGATTTCACATTCTTGGCAATAATATATTATTGCAATGATTTTACATTCGTGACAAATAGTATGGTATTGCAACGATTTCACATATTGCGATGATTTAACGTATTGCAACGAATAGCAGAGTATTGAACCAATTTCACATTCATCACAATAGTATGGTATTGCAACGGTTTCACATTCGTGGCAAATAGTATGGTATTGCAACGATTTCACATTCGTGGCCGATAGTATTGTATTGCAACGATTACACATCCGTGGCAAATAGTATGGTACTGCGATGATTAAAGGTCGGTGGCAAATAGTATGTTATTGCGATGATTAAACGTCCGTGGCAAATAGTATGTTATTCCTACGATTTCATATCCGTGAGGCATAGTATGGTACAACAACGATTTCACATCCGTGGCGAATAGTATGGTATTGCAACGATTTATTATCTGTGGCAATAGGTTTGTAATGCAACGTTTCCTGATCTGTGGCAATAGATTTGTAATGCAAGGTTTCCTGATCTATGGCAATAGGTTAGTAATGTAGTGTTTTCTAATATGTAGCAATACGGTTTTAATGCAATGTTTAATGATTTGTGGAGATAGAGGTGTAATGCAACATTTTCTCATCTGTGGCAATAGCGTTGTAATGCAATGTTTTCTAAGTGGTGGCAATAGCAGTCTAGTGCAACGTTTTTTGAGTCGTGGCCAAATGTTTATACTGCAACGTTTTATAATTCATGGCAATAGCTTCCTATCGCAACAATTTATCATTCTTGACAAGAAATTTATAATGTCGCATTTTATAATTAGCAACAGTAGAATCCTAATGCACCAAGTTTGAAAATTAGTGGCAATAGAATCAATTTGTTCGCACATGATACATATGTCAAGTTTAACAATAAACGTCAATTATAAAACATTCTTACAATATGCTTCCATCAATTGAGGCAACACGCATAACAACACTCAAGAATTACTAGCGCAACATTGGCGCTTATTTAAAAGTTGCCTAAGAAGACCAGGACTAATTGGAACAGGTGCCCTTTGTTGGCCCTTTTGTGGAGTAGTTACTAGCTATTGTGTACCTGTTTGTGGAATCTCCACTATTTTGCGCATTTCAGCCAACATTGAGATTTGCATGTCCAGCATTTCTTGAGCTCTCTGTTCACGATCAACTGCAATCTGACCTTCTAAGTTTTGGACTTGAAGGTTTAACTCTACATTCTTCTGTCTTATGATGTCCATCTGGGTGGTTAAGCTATCATTTCTTCCTTCAAACTCCTACACTTGGTAATTGAGGCCCGCATTTCTTTCTTCTAAGTTTCGAACTTGGTTGTTGAAGTGTTCATCTATCTGGATACGAAGTCTTCAATAACACTAGATTTAGCCATATAACCACGCCTCCGAACCTTTGATCCTGCACAACCGATTGAGGATCTATAACAACACTGGAAGAAGTTGTTTCTCTCCTCATTTGGGATTGGGCCTCCCTGCTCAGCTTCCTTGTCGTTCACTTGGGCACGTGCCTGGCTCTATATACAAAAAGAAAAGTCACAAGTACATTGGAAATATTTATTTAAATAGGGATTGTTTGAAGTGTTACTCACATGTACAGCTTCTGCCTGCCTGGTTGTCCATTCACCATTCTTCAAATGGCTTGCCTCCCACAGTTGTATGTCATCGGGTTCTTCTCGGTCTCTAGGTCTCGGTACATAAAATACAAGTAAAATTCAACATGTAGGTATACATATTGATTGCAGCACTAAGTAAAAGCATGATTTATTTTTCATACCTTCTCATAACTAAGTTGGTCATAGGATTTAGAGCCAAGCAAGTGTTTCGTCTTTTGTCTTCTTCGATTTTGAAAATTGGTCCTGCTTAATGACTGCAATTTTAAGAATTAATTCCATTAATGAATGTAAATCAAATAGTTTTTGTATGATGTGAAGCTATTAAAAAGTTAGCTGATCTTGAACTGCTCAGACCCAAAATATTCTATTAGGTGCAACCACTCGGTCGCCGGTACGTCATCAGGCTTGTTTCGTATACGTTCTTCATCCGTCGAATAACTCTTATAGGTGGCATGCAAAGTCCAGCGCCACTCCTTGTAGTGCTCACCATCAATTTTAAAAATTCTTCTTGCACTCTGCTCTTTGACCTCTATGTCTCAGAAATTCTGTACATTGTATAACATGTTGGTGTAAATGTACAAGATGGAGATTGCAAGAAAAAGGATTACTTGTGTGGGTGTGACGACACTAACCAGAATGTATCGTACTATTTCTCTCTTGTTAGTATCGCCAACCTCTGCCCACTTCCTTGCACAGCTGAGGGGTGCATGTTTTTTTTTTGTAAACATAACCACATCATTGACAAAGTGCCGCTGATTAATACCAACTGCAGTACTCAACCTAGTGGAGAACAGAATTGGTAGCTTCACATTCTCCATTCTACTAACTTGGGATGCATAGCGTATGCTGGCAACTTAAGTCCTTTAGCCACACCTCTTCCAAACTTCCTTCTGTTACATTGATACAAATAGAAAATGATTAAAGGAAATTACCACCTGACAAAGTTTAGTATCATGCACAAATAGTGTGAAAAGAAGAAAAGTCTGATGTTCGTACCATCTTTAGTACGAGTGCAGCAAATACGAGCGTGGGACGACCGCATCCCAGTAGCATTTTATTCTATATTACTCCCTCCTTGTTTATATTAACTGTTGTATCAGACCAACAAATGAATTAAAATTTAACTAGTTAGGACTGTCTAAACGACAATTATTTTGATCGGGAGGGAGTACATTGTTGACTTCTTTGTTGTTGTTCATACCCTAAAATGAGCCATCAGGTACACATGTCAATGGCGCTACTGCATCCGTAGTACTAAGCGAAGCAGGCAAGACTGAGGGGGCGCGCATGCAGCTGGCCACGCTAGACTAGACAAAGATAGGGTTCGCCGATTCGGTCTGACTGAGATCAGCCGGAGCGCATCTCGAAGAAAATTGGTTGCAGGACGAGTAATGAACGCCAGCTGTAGCAGGTGGCGAATGCAAGACAGATAATGCGGGCAACTTGCAGGATCAAAATCCCCTGTAGTACTACACCTGTAGTAGCTACCACTAATATGTGGGCCCATGACACATCGCGTCCAGTTGTCCGTGGCAGCTACTGCAGGTGCAATACCGCATAGTCTCATCTTGTGACGCTTAACAAAGCGAGGGTTTGGTCTAGCCGAGATCACCCTAAGCAACTCTCTAGGAGGATTGGTGGCAGGGCGAGTAAGGGCCAGGGATTTGCGGGCGGCGGGGTCATCATAACACGCAAAGGATGAGACGTTGCGATGGTCGAGGGAGACGCATCGGGGAGGACACTAAAGTGACCAGCAGCAGGGTGTGGGCGCCGGTGTCGGTCGGAGTGGCTGGCGGCGAGAGAGCACAACGTGGAGGTATAAAAAAATCATGCCATCACACAGGCTGATAAACTGTTAACTATAAATACTTGGAAAGTAGAATCGCAAGGCATGCTAAAAAAATTAGCAGATCCTAGTACATATTTATGGTTTGTATATTTATACCTGCTGTTGGTTCATGCATCGTAGTACCAGGAAATAAAGAATCAGGGTTCCTGAACATCATGTGCTGCAATATTCTCTGCATACCATGCAAAGGAATTAATGTTTTCTAAATTTTTTTAATTTTCATAGTAAACACATTTATAGTTATACCAGGTGCTTGTTGGCCACCATGAATACTTGTAGACGACATGACAGTTTGGTGTCTTGTTCCTAAAGTAAATAGCATATATTGTAAGTAGTCATTCCAAATAACAGTGATAGCGTCAGATTACATGACCAATGCAGATTTTGGATCGGAACAGTGTGGTTTCTATAAACTGAAAGTGTTTGTTTGGAATAGAGGAATTAGAAATGAAGGAATAGTAAAAAACGTACGATCCGTGAAAGCCACAAGAAAGAAAAAAGTGTAAAAACTGTGGGAATTGAAAATCTTAGGAATACAAACTTGTAACACAGGAATGAGAGTACAACATTTCGAGTGGTTTATTAGATAACCCGTGTGTCATTTACTTATAAATCCAGAAATTACATACTACCTCTGGTTTTTAATATTTGTCGTTCTGGGCAAGGAATTGAACTAGAAATACATTACCGTAATAAGCTATCGGAGCGACATTTATTTCGATACAGATGTAGTATATTCTATATAATGCTATATATATATATATATATATATATATATCGTTAGCTCCCCTTCATCTTTGTTTCCATGCAAGGAGATCAAAATCTAAAAGCAGTCATGTGCTTAGCTAGTTGGACATTCCAAAAAATACGAACAAAAATATGAATCGCCAAATGTATGTGTGCTAATGCAAACAACATACAAATACACAACACCCAAGTCCACGAAAGGACGATGGCAAATCCATAGTATAATAAAAGGTAAACAACATTGATCACAATGAAATGATAACATATATATATATATACTACTGCTAAAAATATATTTTCACATGCACCACAAATTTTTTATATAGGCGTACCAACCGTAAAAATTTCTGCTACGATGTCTAATCTTCAGGCCGTCAAGGCGCCTATGATAGGAGATTATCACAGGAAGATATGATACATTAACTATGCCATCGTTTATTAGTTACAATGGATAAACTACTTTTCAGGCGCCTGATGCATCAGGCGATGGACTAATTTGCAATTAAGATGACGTATTTTCCTAATTGTGTTAATTATGCATCATGTTAGTTGTTAATTATATTAATTATAAAGATTATTTTAGTTGCAAATTCATAAATCGTTTTTTGTCAATGTATGAGCTATAGAAAAAAATAATCTTGTTAATTATGAAATTTCACCGGATTAGTGTTACCTATGGTTGCCTGAATTTTACCGGATTTCAGTCTTTCAGACACATGCAATGTAAACGGTCCCAGGTTACAAACAAACAAGAGATATTTTTCGATAAAACGAGATGTTTTTCGATACTGCATAGGACACATTGTTCATGAATATAAAAGATATTTTTCATTAACATAAAATAACACATATATTACAAACAAGAAATACAAAAACACATAGAAAACAAGAAAAAGAAAAACTACACCTAATCCTACTCTACTCGGAGGAGGTCTCCTCAACCTCCACCGCCGCCGTCAATGCCTCTTCGTCCTCCTCCGGCACCTGAGTCCAAAGCTTCCGGGCGATAGTGTATAGAAGGTGCCGGTGGCCCTCCACCCCAGCCACCTCCGCGATCGTCTCGTGGAGGGCATCGAGATAAGCGGCCACAAAGCTTAACCCGAAGCAGTAACTCATGGTGCAAAGTCCTTGCTGGTGTGGACGAGAAGGGTCCCAAGAACCAGACATCGACACGAGCAACAACTGCTTAAAATCAAGTCCTTGAAGATATCATCGAAATCCTTAGAGTTTGATGCATGACAGGGATGTCATACTCGGTTGCTCCACGCGTGAGAGGCAATAACTAAAATTTTATTATAGACATGCACTGATGAGAACATCGGGAGCCCGATTCAGAGATCGAACCCTAACTGATATGTGGCCACCCATCCTTAATTTTGATCCATGAGTATGTTCTCCATCAACTTTTAGTATGAATACAACAATAATCTTAGCCTTGGTGAAGTTTGATCGCCAGATTAATCACGAGCTAAGATTATGTAAAATCGGTCACCATCGGTCTTCTTTTTGGAAAGATGATGATAACAATTGCAGTAAACTGCCAACTTCAAATGAAAAAATTGAGTGAAATAACACAAAAAAGGAGAAACGCAGCCTCAACCACGCTCACAATGGAGTCCCAACCAAGAATCCTCGATTGTCGCAACACAACGAATTCTTGGCTAGACATTGAACGCCAGTTATCACGCGCCTTTTTCAGGATGGAGTTGTTTTTCGATACTGCATAGGACACATTGTTCATTAACAGAAAAGACATTTTTCATTAACATAAAAACAACACATATATTACAAACAAGACATACGAAAGCACATAGAAAACAAGAAAAAGAAATACTACTCCTAATACTACTCTACTCGGAGTCGGAGGAGATGTCCTCCACCTCCTTCTCTGCTGCCACCGCTGCCGCCTCCTCCCTCTCCACCGCAACCGCCACCGCTGCCGCCGCCTCCTCCTCCGGCAGTTGAGTTTGAATCTTCTGGGCGATGGTCTGCACAAGTTGCTGGCGGTCCTCCACCCAGCCACCTCCGCGATCGTCTCGTGGAGGACGTCGAGATGACCGACCACAAAGCTCAACCCAAAGTAGTAGTGGCTGGTGGTGTCCATGCTGGTGTAGACGGGAAGGGTCCCAAGACCTAGATGGTTACATGAGTGAGATGTATCATAAAATACACCCCGTGCCAATTTGTCGAGCTTTTTTGCGCGCCCAGCGGCAGCGGACAGGTGGTAGGTGGCCTTCTTCAGGCGTCGATCAAGTTTTTTGATGCAGTCTTGGAGGAGGCGGGCAGTCTCCTGAAACCAAACGAGATGAGGAAGTGTGGGCGCCGTGGGCGGGGACGGGGGCAGAGGAGGTGCGGGTGCCTCCTCCAGTTCCACCAGCATTAGCGGCAATAGAAATGGAGAAGAAGGAGGTTCGGAGGACGTCAATGGCCTGGAGCACTTTGGTGTGGGGCTACTCATTTGTGCAACAATGGAGGTGCAGAGAAAGAGCGAGTGGTGGTCGATGGTGGTGCGGCGGAGATGCAAGAGGAGAAGTTTGGAATCTACGATCGATGGAGTGGTGCGGCAAAGTCGTAAGGGATGGTGTGCCTTTATAGCGGGTCGTTGTCTAAGCGCGAGAGTGGAGATGGTTGAACTCTTCAAAAACTTTGCTTTCGAACCGGTGGGTGGGTCGGAGTTACTCCAAACCACGATTTGCTTCCTCTTAGTTATCGCAACATGGCTCGACGCGTCCCATCAGCATCACATGCAGTTTTTTAATTTAACGCGCAAAGGGTCCAGGGTATGCAAAGGCCCACCTGGCACACTTTTTAGGTCCGTCCCGTGGTGTTTCAGTTTTTGAGTTCCAATTTTTATGTTTGACACGCAAAGGGTTAGGGTATGCAAAATGTTCCAGTTTTTTAGTTTGTCACGCAAAAGAGCTCGATCATGTTTCATGATGTTACATGTTTTCTCTTTTTGTTGAAAGATCATCATATATATAGTTGAAAGATCATCACAAAACACAAGAAAAAAGTACAAGACACAAGAAAAGAAAAACTACAAAATAAAACTTAAATCCTCCTCCTCCTCCTTAGAGACAACACATCACTTAACTTAGAGCACATTCACTTGGTAAATAAATCATTCATTTGTCCAAAAATTAATAGAATCCTTCCTTATGAATTATCATTCCTTAGAAACATGATGAACACACCACACATTCATTCATTAACACAATATATTACAAACCCCATGTTTTTTAGTTTCACAAGCAAAAGACCTTGATCATGCATGTTTGATGACGTTAGGTGTTTTCTCTTTTTGTTTAAAGATATTCATATATAGTTTGAGGCTGGTTGATCATATGTTTGGGGAGTGGTATGCATGGACAACTAACATGCATGTGTGAGAGAGACCTCGATCATGTATGATGACATTACGCGTGTTTTCTCTTCTTGTTGAAAGATCATGTTTGAGGCTCGTTTATCATGTTTGGGGCACGTAGCAAGCACGGACAAGTAACATGCTTTTGAAAGACTTTGATCATGTTTGATGACCATGTTATGTGTCTTCTCTTTTTGTTGAAAGATCATCATATATAGTTTGAACCTTGTGGATCATGTTTGGTGTGTAGCATATGCATGACAACTAACATGCATGTGAAAATGGTGGACCTAGGATTTAACCGAAGGGTATGGGCTTTGAAAATATATACAGCTTGTTAATTTGATTAATAATTCAATAAAAAAATATAAAGTTTATAATTCGATACACAAGAGTATATAATGTCATAAATTTGATAATTTCATGATTCAGGTTGTGCAATAATTTTTTTATCAGCGTGTTAGTTGTTCAAATGTTATTCAAATTTTCCATCACAGCATTAGCTAGAATGTTTTGTAATTTTTTTCTCTTATAAGGGAATACAATAATATTATGTTAGGTATATAAACTAAATCCTTGTTGTGTTGAATATGTATTGATAAGAGGAATTCATTTGCGATAGCTACAGGAAGCAAGGATTCAATTTGTTGGCTTGTTAAAGAGAGCGCGCATGAGTATATCAAATAAGGCACATTAATTGAGAACAAATAATATTACATGCTTGAGTTAAGAAAATATTTTAGTTCAAGGGGAAATTAGTGCCTCGCTCCTGGTTTGAAATATTTGTCACCGATTAGTTCAAAAATAAACTATCCGGTGACAAATATTTCGAAACGAGGGAGTATTAATTAAACTGTAAATACTATAGAAACTAAATAAATTTCTTGATCAGTGAATAAAATCTAGAGTCTAGGCAAATGCCTTATCCATTCTATTCTTTATTGTTGTAGTTCCGTTCGTTTTCTTATCGTTGGCTCATCGTCTCTCTCTTCTAACGTGTGCTCCATCAAGAGCACTTGTTTCCTCAAGTCTACATAATCACTTCATCTTCAAGAAGCACTCACAGGTTCTCTGGTGTCATGCTCTGTAATTCTTACTTGCTGTTCAACTAACATGCATTTGGGGCGTAGCATATGCATGAAACCTAACATGCATGTGAAAATGGCAGACCTAGGATTTAACGAAGGGTATGCGCTTTGGAAAATATATAAAAATTGTTAATTTGTTTAATAATTTAATAAAAAATATAAAGTTTATAATTCGATACACAAGTAGTAAATAACGTCATAAATTTGATAATTTTACATGATTCGGATTGTGCAATCAATTTTTTTATCAGCGTGTTAATTGTGCAAATGTTATTAAAGTTTTCTATCACAGCATTAGCTAATGTTTTGTCATTTTTTTGCTTCTATCAGGGAATACAATAATATTATGTTAGATATATAAACTAAATTCTTGTTGTGTTGAATATGTATTGATAAGAGGAATTCATTTGTGATAGCTACAGGAACCAATGATTAAATTTGTTAGCTTGTTTAAGAGGACGTATGAGTATACTCAAATAAGGCACATTAATTGAGAACATATAATATTACATGCTTGAGTTTAGAAAATATTTTAGTTCAAGAGAAAATTAGTGCCTCGCTCCTAGTTTGAAATATTTGTCACTGATTAGTTCAAAAATGAACTATCCGGTGACAAATATTTTGAACCAAGATGGAGTATTAATAAAACAGTAAATACAATAGAAAATAAATAAATTTCTTGATGAGTTAATAAGATCTAGAGTCTAGAAAAAGGCCTTATCCATTCTTTTCTTATTGTAGCAGTTCCGTTCGTTCTTATCTTTGGCTCATTGTCTCTCTCTTCAAACGTGTGCTCCATCAAGAGCACTTGTTTCCTCAAGTTTGTATAATCACTTCGTCTTCAATATGCACTCACAAGTTCTCCTGTGTCATGCTCATACTCAAGACGTGACGTCAAGGGGTGTTTGCCGTCTCCATGCACGAAGTTCATGGCAGGTGAGACTGTAGCGCTCTTTGCATGGTGGCAATTTTTTGACGGAGGGTCACAGAGCCATAGGCAACTCAACACCGCTTATTTTGTTGAATTATCCGTGTTAGTGCTAATACTGACTTGCTGGGCTAATGAACACCTGATGAGTTCAGGTTGTGTCCGTGTCGGTACCCTGGGTACCGTATACCCCTTGAGATTGCAAAGATCTCAAGGAAATGTAATCTACTTGATTTGAAGACCTTCGAAGGCCCACATGTCAGATATAACCGGACCCGCTTCCCCAACATGGTTAGTCCCAGGGTCGCCACGTGTACCATCGAACCGGAGCTACCGTCCACAAGGGGGAAGCTCCGGGCTATGTACCATAACGGCACCCCCGGACCTAACCCCAGACCATGGGAAGCTCCAGAACTGACACGTGTCTGGTGGCACCGGACCTATCTGTTCCTCACAGCATGCTCCGGAGCTGCCACATGTCCTACCGTCGGATCTTCAGCCTCAAACCTCCGGTAGACCCCACAACGGCTCTGGGTCTTCAAAGGGGAATCAAAGACTTCAAGACCCGATTAAGTGTCATTAATACTATGTTAATGACACATGATTGGACGACCTAATTACCAGTAACGGTGCTATCAAAGCCCATAACTCGGTCATTAAGGGTAATTAAGCGCATCAAATGTGTATCAATATTAGTAGCCGTCGGGGCCACATGTCGGGCCAGGCCAACTTGTAACAGCCTGTCCTCGTACTATAAAAGGACAGGCCGATGATACATAGAGGGATCTCTGATCCGCTCTAATCTGCTCTGATCTGATCTAGTCTGATCGGCTCACACGCGCTCTCAACTCACATCACCTGAGTTGAGTTCATACATCTAATACAACACCAACACACCCCGTGGAGTAGGGTATTACGCTCAGGCGGCCCGAACCACGTAAATCTTTGTGTCTCCTGTGTCATTTTACATTTCACCTTCATCAATCTCCGCGCGCCCACACCGAACTTCAAACTCTGCAAACACTTTTAGTATTGTCGGGAGATCTGTCGGATCAAAACCACCGACAGTTGGCGCGCCAGGTAGGGGCGCCTGAGATTTCAAGAATGGTGAACTCAGCTGCTGAATCATCCAATGGTCATCTCGTTGTTCAAGCTGCTGGAGGCAATCCCTTCAATATGCAGCCACCAGCAGGAACCTCAGTTCCAGCAGGAGTCACACTTCCACCACCGCCGCCTCCACCAGCAAATCAAGCTGGGCAGTGCGATGGTGCACCGGCGTCAATCACTGTGTCAGCGAATCATGTCAACCCAGAACACGCGCTCCATGCAGCACATGCTCTCCTTCAGCGCCCACGACCTCCGAATGTATCCCGGGATGCAATGGAGCAGTGGAGTGCCAATGTGGAACACTTGGTTGCAGCAGCAGCCGACCGCATCAGTAACCAAGGTCCTCCTCCATCAGGACGGGCCCCGTCGCAGCGACGGACCTTGTCTGGCAGACTTGGTCCGCACATTTCCAACAACAGGAGACGTGCTGCGTCACAACAAGTGACGTCGTTGCCCTCTGGGACGCGACGCACTCACATGGTATCAAGGCTTTCAACTCATGACCTACGGGCGGAGCTTGATTGCCGATACCGTCAACAAGACGATCGAGTCCATATCGAGCGTGCTTGTGAAGACGAGAAGCTCAGGACATTCCTGCTCCTGAAGGAGTAGGAGGAGGTTGTTCAGCCCTGGCCATGCATCTGCGTATGGTCAGGTGGCCATAGAAATTCCAGCCTCACCTGCCAGAGAAGTTTGACGGGACTGTTAATCCCGTCGAATTTCTTCAGATTTACTCCACTGCTATCCTGGCAGCTGGAGGAAATGAGGCCGTAATGGCCAACTATTTTCCAGTGGCTTTAACTGGGACCGCCTGGTCCTGGTTTATGAGCCTTCCACCCAACTCCATCAACAGTTGGGAGGAGTTGTGCCGACAGTTCACCGCCAACTTCGGGAGTTCATACACCCGACCAGGCACCGAACTGGACCTTTTTGCAGTCGTGCAAAAAGGGGGAGAATCCCTGTGATCATTCATTCAGAGATTCTCTCAGGTACAAAACACTATCCCTTCTATCTCTAGCGCTTCTGTCATTGTGGCATTTAGATAGGGCGTACGGGATAAGAAGATGTTGGAGAAACTGGCGATCAAGGAGATCACCAGTGTCACGGAACTCTTCAGCTTGGTAGACAAATGTGCTAGAGCTGCGGAGGGCCGTGAAATGCACTCCAAACCATCTCCAGAGGATCAACAGAAATCCTTCAAAGGCGAAGCCACTACCTCTGGGAGTGGCAAAAAGAAGAAAAGACCAACGGCAAGAAGAAGTCATCGTCCGGCGCATCTAATGCTGCAGCTGCTGCAGCTCCGGGTGGCCGGGGGCCACGCCCTGAGAAGCGACCTCAACCGTCTTCTGAAGACGGTGGTAAACCCAAGGTGTGGTGTCCAATTTATAAGACGGACAACCATAGTTTGGAAGACTACCGGGAGGTCCAAAACCTTGCCGAGCGCTACAACAAGCGCCGGGAAGAAGTTCCTTTCCGACAGAGGGAAGGAAAACAAAAAGTTGACGAAGCTTCGGCTGAAGAGGAGTTAGGTTTTCAGGATCCTAAAAAGGTCCAGAAGGCCGTCTACACCTCCGTCGACGACGATTCTGACGTCTCTCACAACGAGCGTTGGAAGACCATGAACACCATTTTTGGTGGATCATGGGACATCACCTCCCGCCGCGTCCTCAAGACAATGCATCGGGACATGGCCGTTGTAGCTCCTACAGCCAGGGCGGAGCCTCATCAGAAGTGGATGGACACAGCCATCACTTTTGATGCTTTGGACTGCCCTCAAAGCATGGTTGGAGCAGGCCAGTTACCTTTGATGGTATCTCCTACCATCAATAACATTCAGCTCCACCATGTTATGGTAGACGGAGGTTCGGGGCTGAACCTCATAAGCTTCAAAGCTTTTACCAAGCTTCAGCTCTGACCTTCGGATCTTCACCCCTCCCAACCTTTCTCCGAAGTAGGTCTGGGAGCCATTACCCCACTCGGTGCTATTGCTCTCTATCGGTGGATTTGATCCGGCAGATCTCCTGACACTACTAAAAGTGTTTGTGGAGTTTGAAGTTTGGTGTGGGAGTGCGGAGATTCAAGAAGGTGAAATGCAAAATGACACAGGAGACACAAAGATTTACGTGGTTCAGGCCGCCTGAGCGTAATATCCTACTCCACGGGGTGTGTTGGTGTTGTATTGGATGTATGAACTCAACTCAGGTGATCTGAGTTGAGAGCGCGTGTGAGCCAATCAGACCAGATCAGATCAGATCAGAGCAGATTAGAGCGAATTAGAGAGCCCTCTATGTATCGTTGGCCTATCCTTATATAGTACGAGGACATGCTGTTACAAGTTCGCCTGGCCCGACATGTGGCCCTGGCGGCTACTAATATTGATACACATTTGATGCGCTTAATTACCATTAATGACCGAGTTACGGGCTTTGACAGCACCATTAGTGATAATTAAGGTCGTCTGATCGTGTGTCAATAACATAGTATTAATGACACTTAATCGGGTCTTGAAGTCCTTGATTCCCCTTTGAAGATCCGGAGCCGTTGTGGAGTCTACCGGAGGTTTGAGGCTGAAGATCCGATGGTAGGACACGTGGCAGCTCCGAAGCATGCTGTGAGGAACAGATAGGTCCAGTGCCACCAGACACGTGTCAGTTCCGGAGCTTCCCTCGATCTAGGGTTAGGTCCGGGGGTGCCGTTATGGTACATAGCCCGGAGCTTCCCACTTGTGGGCGGTAGCTCCGGTTCGATGGTACACATGGCGACCCAGGGACTAACCATGTTTGGGAAGCGGGTCCGGTTATGTCTGACATGTGGGCCTCCAAAGGTCTTCAAATCAAGTAGATGACATTTCCTTGAGATCTTTGCAATCTCAAGGGGTATACAGTACCGAGGGTACCGACAGTGGCCCCCTGGGCCCACCTCTGGGGAAGACCCCTTGGGTGAAGTCATTCCGCCGGAGGTGGGTCCATCCTTCGACTTTTGAGCCGAGTCTTCAAAGGTCTTCAGATGAGCCGTTGGCGATAGTTTTTGGAGTTAAATCCTCGCTGCGTGGCATATCCCGGGTGCGGCAAATGAGATCTTTGGCGTGCGGATCTCACGCAATTGAAGGTCGCCGGTTCCCGATACGAAAATCGTATCGGTTCCGCGCGCCTTGTCAGGCCGCCGCCTTCGGGCTTCACGCCTTTCATGATGACAACCGTTCGCCTGGGTAAGAACCTCGACTTGATCGTTGGGGTGGTCCCGGGCCCTCTTGTCATCGGCAGGGTGAAATTTTTGAATAGTATCTTCGGCTTCCCTGCTGTTTCCATCCAAGCGTTGCGGGGGCTTACTTAAGAAGGAAAGCGCGCACCGTCTGGGGTTCTTTACGCCTCTCATCTGAACTTGCGATCGAACTCCCAAACTTGTGCTTGCTTTTCCTCCCTTGCCTCGCTGTGCTGCGATGGAGTTGGGTCTCCGCGAGAGCCGCTTGAAGACCAAAGGTGACCTGAAGAAGGTCCGGGCCCTCATGGGGTGGTCCCCAGACTTCTTCAACCACCTGATCCGCGTCGGGGGAGAGCTCCCATTCGAGAAGGAGTACGCCGGCGAGATGGTGTACTTTTCTGTGTACGCCATGGTGGGGTTGATCCCACCTTTTTCCTCCTTTTTGTTGATGCTGTTAGACTTCTATGGTCTGCAGCTGTACCACCTTGGCCCCCACTCCATTATTCTAGTGTCTGTCTTCGTTCACTTCTGTGAAATGTGGGTGGGCATCCCCCCTGCATTGAGCTTTTCCGGACCTTCTTCACCGTCCATACCACCGGAAGGAGTAATGAGTACCTTGGCTTCTACTACTTTGTGAAGCGCAAGAAGTGCCCATTCAAGTACCTCTGGTCATTTCCCTCTGGAAAGTGAGACGATTGGAAGAAGGACTGGATAGTCATCCGGTTGGAGGAGCACGAGAAGTTGGAGCTGCCCGAAGGCCTCCCCAACATCGACACTGCATTCTGGAGTGAAGCTCTGGTGCTGTCGGATGCCTTCAACCCTGCTCTGACCAGGATCCGCCATTGTGTGGAGGGAGGATTAACTCCTCAGGCGGTATTTTGCCATTTCCTGGTCAACAGGTGTGAACCGCTGAAGAGGAGAGAAAAACTCGCTTGGTCCCTCAATAGTGTGATGGACGACGATCGGGTCGAGACCGGGCTGAAGTCCAACATGGAGGGGGCGACCTTGGAGTTTCATCCCAAGAAGTTCCAGCACGGCTTCGACGTCGCGGGTGATTACTTGACCCCGCCACCAGCTTTCCTCCCTCTGAACTTGGAAGTACTGTTCAGCAGAGAGCTCCGACGGACGATGCCGGTGCTTGACGACCTCGGTGTCATCGAGAGACGATCAACCACCAGGGTGGTGATCCCCGAGGCTTCTGAAGGTGGCTCCGACCCTGCCCCAAAGCCAAGGACCGAAGTCATCGGCAAGGGCAAGGAGCCGGTGGCCGAACCCTCGAGCCGGAAGAGGAAGCTAAAGCGTGCCGACGGAAGGTCCGTCAGGCCTGCACCCTCTGCAGCAGCTCCTTCTCCCTGGAGGGGGAGGTCTTCTACAACTGCGGCGACTGTACCTGCAGCAGTGTCTTCTCGGGGTGCTAGCTCTGGGCATGTGACTCCAGTACCAAGGCCAGCTGAGGCCTCTGGGTCCGGAGGTCCTTCCCGGTCGAGGGGGCCTCGACTAAGGAAATGCCCGCGGCTGCAACAAGTTCCGGGGGGCCTTCCGGAGCTACCACGCCGGCGGCAGCCATGGTCAGCCCAAAACGCCCGGGAAAGAGATTCCGTGCAATCTGGTGCAGAAGCCTTCCGAGGTAATTTCTAATCTTTACCTCAGATAGTTGTTTTGTTGTAGTAACTGTTTTTTAAGTTTTTTCATCCATCATCTACAGCGTCCCCAAGAAGAGGAGTGAGGCTTTTCCCTCAGCTACAGCAGCTGAAGCTGTGAGGACAGAGGCTTCTGCTCCTGTCCTGGTGCCGCCCCATGTGGTGGTTGAAGCTGCGGCAGCTCCGGCGCCAGCTGTCGTGGTCATGGACCTCGACTCATCCCCCGAGACTCTCGTGGTAGTGCCAGACCACGGGAGAGAAGATGCGCCAGCGGCACCTGCCCTGGAGGTTGAAACCCCGGGTCTTGATGCTGAGATGTTGGAAGCTTCGGCCGCTGAGCCGGAGGAAGCAGTGATTCCGGCCCCAGAGCCGAAAATTGTCGAAGCCCCGGCGGTTGAGCCGAAGGTTATTGAAGTCCCGTCGAGCGAGCCGGATGTTAAGGAAGTCCCGACGGTTGAGCCGGCTACCTCCGAAGCTCCGGCCTCAGAGCCGATTGCGACTGAAGCTCCGGCTGCAGAGCCGGTTGTTGCGGAGGTATCAACACTCGAACCCATGATGGTCGAGGCGCCAACACCCGAGCCACCAGCGGAGGAGGAGCCCAGGCCGGAGCCGGAAGCAACCCCTGCTCTGGAAGTGATAACGGCGTAGGTGCCTGCTGCTGAGCCAGGATGCCCTGATGAAGTTGCTGGCCCCCTGCCTGAGGGGGCAAATGAAGACTTGGCGGCAGTGCCTTCGGAACCACTTCCGGAGGTCGGAACTTCTTCTGTGGGACCCTCCTCGGTGGCGACTGAGGCTATCCCAGAGGACGACCCTAGTGTCGTGGAGGCTTAGGGGACCACTCTTGTGGAGTGGGACCCAATTTTTGTAAGCGAGAACCCGTGGAACCAGCGGAGGAGACCCCAGTAGGTTCGGACCCTATTCCCCTGTAGTTGTCCATTGACAACACTTGTTCCAGTCTGCGTCAAGTCCAGCTAGCTTTCTAACACGACAGCAAGGCTCTTGAAGAGGAGCGCCAAACCCTTAGGCGGTGGCGTAATCGGCTCTACTTCGCGACCAAGCTGGCGCAGTCGAGGCTGACAAACGACAAGGAGTGGATCAAATAGGAGAAGGTCCGCCTGGAATACTGGGTCAAATTATTGGATGATAGGGAGAGCTTGACTCGTGCCCTTGACACTCAATCCCGGTCCATTTACGAGCAGGCCAAGGCAACTAATAGTGCGGCTGATGATCGCCAAGAAAGGCTTGAAGCCATTAACACTACTCTCATCAAGCGCCGGGAGGCACTTGAGGAGAGGGAGAAGAAGCTCGAAGACGAAGAGCAAAAACTCCTAGAGCTGCGGGATGATGTCTTGAAGAGGGAGGAGGAGCTCGCCGGAAAGGTGGCTCTGGCTGACAAGGGCCTCGAGGAACGCACCAAGAAATTGGAGGAGCGTCGCGTTGAGGAGGAGGAGAAGGCCTGGGTGCGAGGGCAGGAACTCTACAAGCAAGAGTGTGCCATCGCTGCCAGGGAGAAGAAAGTTAGGGGCCAGGAGAAGGACCTGGTCTACCGCCAGAACAAGATCCACCTCCAGGAGGAGGAGCTCGGAAAACTCGAGAAGCAGGTTGCGGAAAAGATTTAGCAAAATGCCAAAGAGGTTCAACACCTTGCTCGTGAGAATTCTGAACTGGCCGCGGCCAAAAGATCCTTGGAGGAACTGAAGGGCTTGAGGACTGCGGACTCCCTACAGGTTTGGGAGTTCCTGAGCAAAGCCAATGATGCGCTGAAACCAATGGGCTTCAGTCCCGTGCGTCCAAATGAACCAGAGCCGGACCTGGCATTGCAAGCGTTGAGCTCGGTGGGTGGCAAACTCTCCAAGGTGGGTGACATCATTGCGGACCAGTTGGAGGTCGCAGTCCCTAGCGAAGAACATCACAGAGTATGTGCTGATGTGCTACACCAGCTGGGATCCCCAATTTCCTCTGGACCCGGTGCTTGAAGGTCCCATCGAAGGAGAAGGTGAAGCCACCCAAGCCAACGTGTCGGAAGTTGCTCAAAAGGTCGCCCAGTTCTTCCATAGGGTCTAGGACCATCTCTGTAGCTCCTACTTGTATTCTCTCTTTTTCTTCCCCAATTTTGTAATCCCTTGTCTACAGATGAATGAAATCCACAATTTGTTAATGAATTTCATTTTTTTTCTTCAACACTTCTGTCTTCACTTGGCCCCCTGGTAGATGTACACAATTTCATTGTGAACATGTACCAAGAGGATATTGTGTTTTGTTGAAGACTCGTTTGCTTCGAACTTGTAGAGTGTAGGTCCGAAGTCTTCGATAGTGAAGGCCCCCTGAGGTTGTCGGAGCTCAGAAGCTCTGGCATTGACTACCGTCGGAGCTTAGTAGCTCCGACAATAGTCCCTATCAACGCGTAGAGCATCGATAGTTAGCCCTCCGGGGTGTCGGAGCTTAGTAGCCCCGGCAGTGACCTTTGCCAACGCGTAGCTTGTCGGCAGCAGACTCCACTTGTGGGGTCTTCTCACCATCTTTTATTCTGCATCGACGGCTGGTCCCCCTAGCTTTGTCGGAGCTTGGTTGCTCCGGTAATGCTCGTTTTCAATGTTTAACATCGATCACAAGCCACCTAGGGGGAGTCAGAGCTTTGCTAGCTCCGGCTTTTCTCCATCAACATGGATTCTTTATTTTTCCTGCACACTGAAGCCAAGAAAAATAGTAAAATTTGCTCCTTGCCCATAACTTCGTCGCGGCTTACGGTTCCCAAGAAAGTTTTAGATCAAACACAATTCTAAATACAACCAAATGCGTTGCCTTCTTCCTTCCAGATCCAATTGTACTTGGACCCGCCTTACTTCGGCCTGTCGGGGTGTAGGTAGAGTGGCGTACTTAGGGTGCTTGACCAGGCTAAGTCGATAGCACACTCCGGCCCTAGATTGGTTTGGCGGCATTCAGGCGAGTGGGCCATGAACAATATTTGAATCCAAAAGAATTGACAACACAGCTCGAATTGTACATGAACTGGTCGAACTAATTTATTTTTAAGAATTGCACAACTTTGTTATAGACAAGAAATAGAAAAATAAAAAATGTTGAGCCTGTACAAAATAAATGCACATGGAGTCTATTTCACATGAAGATGTCTTTCATTATAGGTCCGGGGTACAGGGGAAACAAGTACACTCTCAGGGTACGGAACCAGGCTAAGCGTGTTTCATTTCTCGTTTGACCCAGGGTAGCTAGTTACACTTTTAGTCCTGAGACTGTGACAAGTGTTGCATGAACTTTGCGGACCTTCCGGAAAAGGTCCGGCTATTCTCTCGGAGGAACTACCCGACTCTGTATAATGACTCTATAACATACACCTCAAGTTACTACAGACTCACCTCCGTGATATTAAGTGTAGAACTTACAGAGGTGCTCAATATTCCAAGGATTTGGGAGAGGTGTCCCATCCTCGGTAGCCAAGCGAACGCTTCCTGGACGGGATACTTTAATCACTCAGAAGGGTCCCTCCCAGCTGGGGGAGAGTTTGTTTAACCCTTCTCTGGATTGTATTCTCCGTAGCACCAGATCGCCTTCCTCGAGCTGTCGATTGTGTGCATGCTGCTGATGATAGCGCCGAAGGGCTTGGCGGTATCGGGCATTCCGAACAGATGGTTGGCACCTTCCCTCCTCAAGGAGGTCTAGGTCTTCACACCGGAGCTGGTCCTGCGTGGATTCGTCGAAGGTCCAGACCCGGAGTGACCCCAAGGTGATTTCCGTAGGAAGAATTGCTTTAGCTCCGTACACCAGAAAGAAGGGTGTCTCTCCAGTTGACCGGTTTGGAGTTGTCCTGTTGGCCCATAGAGTGGGCGGAAGCTCTTCAATCCAGTTGGCTCCTTGTTTTTTCAAGCGCTCATAGGTGCGCGTTTTGAGTCCTTTCAGGATTTCAACATTTGCTCTCTCGGCCTGGCCATTGCTTGCCGGGTGAGCTACGGAGGCGTAGCAAACTTGAATGCCAAGGTATTCGCAATATCCTTGAAATGCAGAGCTTTTGAATTGGGTCGCGTTCTTAGTAATGATTTTGTTTAGGACTCCAAATCTGCATACAATGGACTGCAAAAAGTTGATAGCAGATTGCTTGTTTATTGTCACAACTGGAGTTGCTTCTGGCCACTTGGTGAACTTGTCAATGGCGACATACAGGAACTTGTAACATCCGACGGCTCTTGGGAAAGGTCCCAAGATGTCCACCCCCCACACAGCGAAGGGCCATGTAGGAGGTATCATTTGTAGAGGCTGAGCCGGTGTGTGAATTTGCTTGGCATGAAATTGGCATGCTTCGCATTTCTTCACCAGCTCAGTTGCATCCTGGAGTGCTGTAGGCCAGTAGAAGCCATGCCGGAAGGCTTTACCGACCAGCGTGCGGGAGGACGCGTGGTTCCCACACTCGCCTCCATGGATTTCTGCAAGGAGCTCGCAACCTTCTTCCCTTGTGATGCACCGCATTAGGACGCCATTGGCACCACGCCGATAGAGATCCCCTTCTACCAACGTGTATCTTTTAGCCAATCTGACTATCCGGTCAGCGGATACATCATTGTCAGGAAGGATGTTGTCTTTCAAGTAGCTCCGGATCTTCGAGATCCATGCATTGGAGCTAACTTGAGCATTTGAGTCTTGCGTGCTGGGTTGCTCAGAGCTTCCAGCAGCACCTACGACCCTTGATGGTTGCCATGGTAACAAGGCCATCGGGACCGTCAGCTTTGGGATGCTGATCTCGCCCCCTTCGCTCAGTTCGGCAGGCTGAGCTGTGAGTTTTGACAACCTCCGTACAAAAGTTCCGTCAGAAGCTGGAGCTCCAATTGACGCTTTCATCGAGAGTTCGTCGGCTTCCGCGTTGTGGACACGCTGGACATGGTGGAGGTCTAGGACTTCGAAGTCCTTCTGAAGCCTCTGGACTTCAAGGATGTAAGCAACTAGCTGAAGATTGTTGCAGGAGTATTCACCATTCACTTGTTTAATGATGAGTTGTGAATCTCCCTTGACCAGCAGCTGCTTGACACCGTATGACAGAGCCACCTTTAATCCGTAGATGAGTGCTTCGTACTCCGCCATGTTGTTGGTCGCCTTGAAGTCAAGGTGTACCATGTATTTTACCTTCTCCTCGGTTGGTGCAAGGAGAAGGATTCCAGCTCCGGTCCCCTGCTTTTGCATGGAGCCGTCGAAGTAGAGGGTACAGTGAGGCTCGGTGAAGACCGGAGCCTTGTGTTCCGGCTTCTGCTCACTAGGACCCCCAGGGTTTGATGGAGAGGGAGTCCATTCCGCCACAAAATCTGCCAATGCTTGACTCTTGATTGCTTGTCTTGGAATGAATTCGAGATCGAATTCGGCCAATTCCGCTGCCCACTTTGCAATATTCCTTGTCGAATTGGGATCATACAAGATTGCTCGAAGTGGGTAAGAAGTCACCACTGAAATCTTGTGATCTTGGAAGTAACGGCGAAGCTTCTAGGAGGCGATAAGAACTGCATAGAGCAGCTTATGCACCTCTAGGGATCGAGTCTTGGCGTCATGAAGTACTTCACTGATGAAGTACAGTGGGCGCTGGATGGTCCGGACCCTCCCGGAGGGGCCCGAAGCTTCCTCTTCATTGACCCGGATCCTCCCGGAGGGATCCGGACCTTCTTCGGGGACCTCCGGGTCCTTGCTGGAGGGACCCGGAGCTTCTTCAGAAGCGACCTGGACCCTTCCGAAGAGGTCTGGGTCTTCTGAAGTAACTTCTTGTGGACTCAAGTCTGGGAACTAGGACCTAGACTCGCTTTCAGGAACCTCCGGACCCTCCCGGAGGGGTCTAGATTCCTGAGCATGGGATAGTTCTGGTCTCTCCGAAACCAGGACCATACTGACGACTTCGTCAGTTGCTGAAATGTAAAGCAGCAAAGGCTCACCAGGGTTCGGAGCTACTAGAGTTGGTAAGGTGGTGAGGAGCTGTTTTAGCTCCTAGAATGCCTTTTCTGCTTCTTCAGACCATTGGAATGGTCCGGACTTGCTCAATAACTTGAAGAAGGGAAGTGCCCATTCCGCCAGTCTTGAAATGAACCGGCTGAGGGCTGCTAGACATCCAGTCAGCTTTTGGACATCCTTGATGCAGGCTGGTGGCTGCATGTCTTCAATGGCTTTGATCTTTGCCGGATTAGTCTCTATGCCCCGGTGATTTACCAGGAAACCAAGAAGTTTTCCGGAGCTAACCCCGAAGACACACTTATCTGGGTTTAGCTTGGTGCGGGTGACCCGCAGCTTGTCGAAGACAGCCTGTAAGGTGTCAAGGAGTGACTCCTTATTCTTGACCTTGACCACGATGTCATCGATGTACACTTCCACTATGTCTCTAATGAGTTCTTCAAAAGTTCTGTACATAGCTCGTACAAAGGTTGAAGGTGCATTCTTGAGACCAAATGGCATGGTTGTATAACAGTACAATCCATCTACTGTGATGAAAGAAGTATGCTCTTCATCTTCTGTAGACATTCTGATTTGATGATACCCAGAATATGCGTCTAGGAAACATAGTAATTCACACCCGGAGGTGGAATCCACTATCTGATCTATTCTAGGTAGTGGGAATGCATCTTTTGGACATGCCTTATTTAGTGTTGTGTAGTCAATACACATCCGAAGCTTCCCGCTGGCCTTGGGCACAATGACTGGGTTTGCCAGCCATTTTGGATGGAAGACTTCTCAGATGAATCCAGCTTCGAGAAACTTCTTCACTTCTTGTCGAATGAAGTTCTGTCGCTCCACGGATTGCTTCCGAGGCTTCTGATGCACGGGCCGGGCGTCTGCGTAGATCTTCAGATTGTGCTCAACCACTTCCCTGGGGATCCCAGGCATTTATGATGGTTGCCAGGCAAACACGTCGACATTAGCCCCGAGGAAAGCGATGAGCGCGAGTTCCTATTTGTCATTCAGTCCCCCCGATATATGGGTGGTCTGAGCGGCATCGGAACCAATTTGGACGACTTTGACGGGAATGTCGGTGTCGCCGCTTGGCTGCACATGAGGTGCAGAGGTCGAGCCTCGTTGATGAATGCTCGGGGGTTTTGGAGCTTGCTCCTGCCTGGAGTCCTCCTCTTGCGCCGTAGTAAGCGCATGAAGTTCTTCCAGAGCGGTTACTCCGGCAGTGCGGTCTCCGCGGATCCGGAGAACGCCTACTGGTGTTGGCATCTTTAACACTAGGTAGCCATAATGAGCAGCTGCCATGAATTTGTATAAGGCAGGCCTACCCAAGATGTCTTTGAAAGGTAAGTTGATCTGAGCAACGTCAAAGACCAACTTCTCAGTGCGATACTTCTCCCGGGTCCCGAAGGTAACGGGGAGAGTAATAGCACCGAGTGGGGTAATGGCTCCCAGACCTACTCCGGAGAAAGGTTGGGAGGAGTGAAGATCCGAAGGTCAGAGCTGAAGCTTGGTAAAAGCTTCGAAGCTTATGAGGTTCAGCCCCAAACCTCCGTCTACCATAACATGGTGGAGCTGAATGTTATTGATGGTAGGAGATACCATCAAAGGCAACTGGCCTGCTCCAACCATGCTTCGAGGGCAGTCCGAAGCATCAAAAGTGATGGCTGTGTCCATCCACTTCCGATGAGGCTCCGCCCTGGCTGTAGGAGCTACAGCGGCCATGTCCCGACGCATTGTCTTGAGGACGCAGCGGGAGGTGATGTCCCATGATCCACCAAAAATGGTGTTCATGGTCTTCCGATGCTCGTTGTCAGAGACGTCAGAATCATCGTCGACGGAGGTGTAGACGGCCTTCAGGACCTTTTTAGGATCCTGAAAACCTAACTCTTCTTCAGCCGGAGCTTCGTCAACTTTTTGTTTTCCTCCCCTTTGTCGGAAAGGAACTTCTTCCCAGCGCTTGTTGTAGCGCTCGACAAGGTTTTGGACCTCCCGGCAGTCTTCCAAACTGTGGTTGTCCGTCTTATGAATTTGACACCACACCTTGGGTTTACCAACGTCTTCAGAAGACGGTCGAGGTCGCTTCTCGGGGCATGGCCCCCGGCCACCCGGAGCTGCATCAGCTGCAGCATTAGATGCACCGGCCGACGGCTTCTTCTTTCCGTTGGTATTTTTCTTCTTTTTGCCACTCCCGGAGGTAGTGGCTTCGCCTTTGGAGGATTTCTTGTGATCCTCCAGATATGGTTTGGAGTGCATTTCACGGCCCTCCGTAGCTCTGGCACATTTGTCGGCCAAGCTGAAGAGTTCTGTGACACTAGTGATCTTCTTGATCGCCAGTTTCTCCAACATCTTCTTATCCCGTACGCCCTGTCTAAATGCCACAATGACAGAAGTGCTAGAGATAGAAGGGATAGTGTTTCGTAACTGAGAGAATCTCTGAATGAATGATCGCAGGGATTCTCCCCCTTTTTGCACGACTGTAAAAAGGTCCAGTTCGGTGCCTGGTCGGGTGTATGAACTCTTGAAGTTGGCGGTGAACTGTCGTCACAACTCCTCCCAACTGTTGATGGAGTTGGGTGGAAGGCTCATAAACCAGGACCGGGCGGTCCCAATTAAAGCCACTGGAAAATAGTTGGCCATTACGGCCTCATTTCCTCCAGCTGCCAGGATAGCAGTGGAGTAAATCTGAAGAAATTCGACGGGATTAAGGGTCCTGTCAAACTTCTCCGGCAGGTGAGGCCGGAATTTCTGTGGCCACCTGACCATACACAGATGCATGGCCAGGGCTTAACAGCCTCCTCCTACTCCTTCAGGAGCAGGAATGTCCTGAGCTTCTCGTCTTTCACGAGCACGCTCGATATGGACTCGACCGTCTTGTTGACGGTATCGGCGATCAAGCTCCGCCCGGAGGTCATGACTTGAAAGCCTTGATACCGTGTGAGTGCGTCGCGTCCCGGAGGGCAACGACGTCACTTGCTGTGACGCAGCACGTCTCCTGTTGTTGGAAACGTGCGGACCAAGTCTGCCAGACAAGGTACATCGCTGCGACGGGGCCCGTCCTGAAGGAGGAGGACCCTGGTTACTGATGCGGTCGGCTGCTGCTGCAACCAAGTGTTCCACATCGGCCCTCCACTGCTCCATTGCATCCCGGGATGCATCCGGAGGTGGTGGGCACTAAAGGAGAGCACGTGCTGCATGGAGCGCATGTTCCGGGTTGTCATGATTCGCCGACGCAGTGATTGACGCCGGTGCACCATCGCGCTGCCCAGCTTGATTTGCTGGTGGAGGCGGCGGTGGTGGAAGTGTGACTCCTGCTGGAACTGAGGTTCCTGCTGGTGGTTGCATATTGGAGGGATTGCCCCCAGCAGCTTGAACAGCGGGATGACCATTGGATGATTCAGCAGCTGAGTTCACCATTCTTGAAATCTCAGGCGCCCCCTACATGGCGCGCCAACTGTCGGTGGTTTTGATCCGGCATATCTCCCGACACTACTAAAATTGTTTGCGGAGTTTGAAGTTCGGTGTGGGCGCGCGGAGATTGAAGAAGGTGAAATGTAAAATGACACAGGAGACACAAAGATTTACGTAGTTCGGGCCACCTGAGCGTAATACCCTACTCCACGGGGTGTGTTGGTGTTGTATTGGATGTATGAACTCAACTCAGGTGATGTGAGTTGAGAGCGCGTGTGAGCCGATCAGACCAGATCAGATCAGATCAGAGCAGATTAGAGCAGATCAGAGCGCCCTCTATGTATCGTCGGCCTGACCTTTTATAGTACAAGGACAGGTCGTTACAAGTTGGCCTGGCCCGACATGTGGCCCCAGCGGCTACTAATATTGATACACATTTGATGCGCTCAATTACCCTTAATGACCGAGTTACGGGCTTTGACATCACCATTACTGGTAATTAAGGTCGTCCGATCATGTGTCATTAACATAGTATTAATGACACTTAATCGGGTCTTAAAGTCCTTGATTCCCCTTTGAAGATCCGGAGCCGTTGTGGAGTCTACCGGAGGTTTGAGGCTGAAGATCCGACGGTAGGACACGTGGCAGCTCCGGAGCATGCTGTGAGGAACAGATAGGTTCGGTGCCACCAGACACGTGTCAGTTCCGGAGCTTCACTCGGTCTGGGGTTAGGTCCGGGGGTGCCATTATGGTACATAGCCCGGAGCTTCCCCCTTGTGGGCGGTAGCTCCGGTTCGATGGCACACGTGGCGACCCTGGGACTAACCATGTTGGGGAAGCAGGTCTGGTTATGTCTGACATGTGGGCCTCCGAATGTCTTCAAATCAAGTAGATGACATTTCCTTGAGATCTTTGCAATCTCAAGGGGTATTCGGTACCCAGGGTACCGACACTCTCCCCGTTACCTTCGGGACCCGGGAGAAGTATCGCACTGGGAAGTTGGTCTTTGACATTGCTCAGATCAACTTACCTTTCAACACCATCTTGGGTAGGCCTGCCTTATACAAATTCATGGCAGCTTCTCATTACGGCTACCTGGTGTTAAAGATGTCAACACTAGTAGGCGTCCTCCGGATCCGCAGAGACCGCACTGCCGGAGTAACCGCTCTGGAAGAACTTCATGCGCTTACTACGGCGCAAGAGGAGGACTCCAAGCAGGAGCAAGCTCCAAAACCCCAAGCATTAGTCAACGAGGCTCGACCTCTGCACCTCGTGTGCAGCCAAGCGACGACACCGACATTCCCGTCAAAGTCATCCAAATTGGTTCCGATGCCGCTCAGACCACCCGTATATCGGGGGGACTGAATGACAAATAGGAACTCGCGCTCATCGCTTTCCTCTGGGCTAATGTCGACGTGTTTGCCTGGCAACCATTACAAATGCCCAGGATCCCCAGGGAAGTGATTGAGCACAATCTGAAGATCTACCCTAACGCCCGACCTGTGCATCAGAAGCCTCGGAAGCAATCCGTGGAGCGGCAAAACATCATTCGACAAGAAGTGAAGAAGTTGCTCGAAGCTGGATTCATCCGAGAAGTCTTCCATCCAAAATGGTTGGCAAACCCAGTCACTGTGCCCAAGGCCGGCGGGAAGCTACGGATGTGTATTGACTACACAACACTAAATAAGGCATGTCCAAAAGATCCATGCCCACTACCTAGAATAGATCAGATAGTGGATTCCACCTCCGGGTGTGAATTACTGTGTTTCCTAGACGCATATTCTGGGTATCATCAAATCAGAATGTCTAGGGTAGATGAAGAGCATACCTCTTTCATCACAGTAGATGGATTGTACTATTATACAGCCATGCCATTTGGTCTCAAGAATGCAGCTTCAACCTTTGTACGAGCTATGTACAAAACTTTTGAGGAACTCATTAGAGACATAGTGGAAGTGTACGTCGATGACATCGTGGTCAAAGTCAAGAACAAGGAGTCACTCCTTGACACCTTACAGGCTGTCTTCGACAAGCTGCGGGTCACCCACACAAAGCTAAACCCAGACAAGTGTGTCTTCGGGGTTAGCTCCGAAAAACTTCTTGGTTTCCTGGTAAATCACCGGGGCATAGAGGCTAATCCGGCGAATATCAAAGCCATTGAAGACATGCGGCCACCAACCCGCATCAAGGATGTCCAAAAGCTGACTGGATGTCTAGTAGCCCTCAGCCGGTTCATTTCAAGACTGACGGAACGGGCACTTCCCTTCTTCAAGTTATTGAGGAAGTCCGGACCATTCCAATGGTCTGAAGAAGCAGAAAAGGCGTTCCAGGAGCTAAAACAGCTCCTCACCACCCTACCAACTCTGGTAGCTCCGAACCCTGGTGAGCCTTTGCTGCTTTACATTTCAGCAACTGACGAAGTCGTCAGTATGGTCCTGGTTGCGGAGTGACCAGAACTATCCCATGCTCAGGAATCCAGACCCCTCTGGGAGGGTCCGGAGGTTCCTGAAAGCGAGTCTGGGTCCCAGTTCCCAGACTTGAGTCCACAAGAAGTTACTTCAGAAGACCCAGACCCCTTCGGAAGGGTCCAGGTCGCTTCTGAAAAAGCTTCGGGTCCCTCCAGCAAGGACCCGGAGGTCCCCGAAGAAGGTCCGGATCCCTCCGGGAGGATCCGGGTCAATGAAGAGGAAGCTCCGGGCCCCTCCGAGAGTGTCCGGACCATCCAGCGCCCAGTGTACTTCATCAGTGAAGTACTTCATGACGCCAAGACTCGATACCTAGAGGTGCATAAGCTGCTATATGCAGTTCTTATCGCCTCCTGGAAGCTTCGCCGTTACTTCCAAGATCACAAGATTTCAGTGATTACTTCTTACCCACTTCGAGCAATCTTGTTTAATCCCAATTCGACTGGGAATATTGCAAAGTGGGCATCGGAATTGGCCGAATTCGATCTCGAATTCATTCCAAGACAAGCAATCAAGAGTCAATCATTGGCAGATTTTGTGGCGGAATGGACTCCCTCTCCATCAAACCCTGGCGGTCATAGTGAGCAGAAGCTGGAACACAAGGCTCCGGTCTTCACCGAGCCTCACTGGACCCTCTACTTCGACGGCTCCATGCAAAAGCAGGGGGCCAGAGCTGGAATCCTTCTCCTCGCACCAACCGGGGAGAAGGTAAAATACATGGTACACCTTGACTTCAAGGTGACCAACAACATGGCGGAGTACGAATCACTCATCTACGGACTAAAGGTGGCACTGTCATACGGTGTCAAGCAGCTGCTGGTCAAGGGAGATTCACATCTCATCATTAAACAAGTGAAGGGTGAATGCTCCTGCAACAATCTCCACCTAGTTGCTTACCTCCTTGAAGTCCAGAGGCTTCAGAAGGACTTCGAAGTCCTAGACCTCCACCATGTCCAGCGTGTCCACAATGCTGAAGCCGGCGAACTCTCGACCAAAGCGTCAACCGGAGCTCCAGCTCCTGACGGAACTTTTGTCCGGAGGTTGTCAAAACCCACAGCTCAGCCTACCAAACTGAGCGAAGGGGGCGAGATCAGCATCCCGAAGCTGACGGTCCCCATGGCCCTGTTACCATGGCAGCCATCAAGGGTCGTAGGTGCTACCGGAAGCTCCGAGCAACCCAGCACGCAAGACTCAAATGCTCAAGTTAGCTCCGATGCATGGATCTCGGAGATACGGAGCTACTTGAAAGACAACATCCTTCCTGACGATGATGTATCCGCTGACCGGATAGTCAGATTGGCTAAAAAGATACACGTTGGTAGAAGGGGATCTCTACCGGCGTGGTGCCAACGACGTCCTAATGCGGTGCATCACAAGGGAAGAAGGCTGCGAGCTCCTCGCAGAAATCCATGGAGGAGAGTGTGGGAACCACGCGTCCTCCCGCACGCTGGTCGGTAAAGCCTTCCGGCATGGCTTCTACTGGCCTACAGCACTCCAGGATGCAACTGAGCTGGTGAAGAAATGCGAAGCATGCCAATTTCATGCAAAGCTAATTCACACACCGGCTCAGCCTCTACAAATGATACCTCCTACATGGCCCTTCGCTGTGTGGGGGATGGACATCTTGGGACCTTTCCCAAGAGCCGTCGGAGGTTACAAGTTCCTGTATGTCGCCATTGACAAGTTCAGCAAGTGGCTGGAAGCAACTCCAGTTGTGACAATAAACAAGCAATCTGCTATCAACTTTTTGCATTCCATTGTATGCAGATTTGGATTCCTAAACAAAATCATTACTGATAACGGGACCCAATTCACAAGCTCTGCATTTCAAGGATATTGCGAAGACCTCAACATTCAAGTTTGCTATGCCTACGTAGCTCACCCGGCAAGCAATGGCCAGGCCGAGAGAGTGAATTCTGAAATCCTGAAAGGACTCAAAACGCGCACCTATGAGCGCTTGAAAAAACATGGAGCCAACTAGATTGAAGAGCTTCCGCCCACTCTATGGGCCAACAGGACAACTCCAAACCGGTCAACTGGAGAGACACCCTTCTTCCTGGTGTACGGAGCTGAAGCAATCCTTCCTCCGGAAATCACCTTGGGGTCACTCCGGGTCTGGACCTTCAATGAAGCCACACAGGACCAGCTCCGGTGTGAAGAGCTAGACCTCCTTGAGGAGGGAAGGTGCCAAGAAGCTGTTTGGAATGCCCGATACCGCCAAGCCCTTCGGCGCTATCATCATCGACATGTACACAACCGACAGCTCGAGGAAGGCGATCTGGTGCTACAGAGAATACAATCCAGAGAAGGGTTAAACAAACTCTCCCCAAGCTGGGAGGGACCCTTCTGAGTGATTAAAGTATCCCGTCCCGGAAGCGTTAGCTTGGCTACCGAGGATGGGACACCTCTCCCAAATCCTTGGAATATTGAGCACCTCTGTAAGTTCTACACTTAATATCACGGAGGTGAGTCTGTAGTAACTTGAGGTGTATGTTATAGAGTCATTGTACAGAGGCGGGTAGTTCCTCCGGGAGAACAGCCGGACCTTTTCCGTAAGGTCCACAAAGTTCATGCAACACTTGTCACAGTCTCAGGACTAAAAGTGTGGCTAGCTACCCTGGGTCAAACGAGAAATGAAACACGCTTAGCATGGTTCCGTACCCTAAGAGTGTACTTGTTTCCCCTGTACCCCGGACCTATAATGAAAGACATCTTCATGTGAAACAGACTCCACGTGCATTTATTTTGTACAGGCTCAACATTTTTAGTTTTCTCTTTCTTGTCTATAACAAAGTTATGCAATTCTTAAAAAAATTTAGTTCGACCAGTTCATGTACAATTCGAGCTGTGTTGTCAATTCTTTTGGATTCAAATATTGTTCATGGCCCACTCGCCTGAATGCCGCCAAGCCAATCTAGGGTTGGAGTGTGCTATCGACTTAGCCTGGTCAGGCACCCTAAGTACGCCACTCTACCTACACCCCGGCAGGCCGAAGTAAGGCGGGTCCAAGTACAATTCGATCTAGAAGGAAGAAGGCAACGCATTCGGTTATATTCAGAATTGTGTTTGATCTAAAACTTTCTTGGGAATCATAAGCCGCGACGAAGTTATAGGCAAGGAGCGAATTTTACTATTTTTCATGGCTTCAGTGTGCAGGAAAAATAAAGAATCCACGTTGATGGTGAAAAGCCGGAGCTAGCAAAGCTCCGACTCCCCCTAGGTGGCTTGTGACCGATGTTAAACATTGAAAACGAGCATTACTGGAGCAACCAAGCTCCAGCAAAGCTAGGGGGACCAGCCGTCGACACAGAATAAAAGATGGTGAGAAGACCCCACAAGTGGAGTCTACTGCCGACAAGCTACGCGTTGGCAAAGGTCACTGCCGGAGCTACTAAGCCCCGACACCCCGGAGGGCTAACTATCGATGCTCTACGCGTTGATAGGGACTATTGCCGGAGCTACTAAGCTCCGACGATAGTCAATGCCAGAGCTTCTAAGCTCCGACAACATCAGGCGGCCTTCACTATCGAAGACTTTGGACCTACACTCTACAAGTTCGAAGCAAACGAGTCTTCAACAAAATACAATATCCTCTTGGTACATGTTCACAATCAAATTGTGTACATCTACCAGGGGGCCAAATGAAGACAGAAGTGTTGAAGACAAAAAATGAAATTCGCCAAAATTTGGATTTCATTCATCTGGAGACAAGGGATTACAAAATTGGGGAAGAAAAAGAGAGAATACAAGTGGGAGCTACAGAGATGGTCCTAAACCCTTTGGAAGAACTGGGTGACCTTCTGAGCAACCTCCGACACGTTGGCTCGGGTGGCTTCACCTTCTCCTTCGACGGGACCTTCAAGCACCGAGTCCAGAGGAAATTGGGGATCCCGGCTGTTGTAGCACGTCAGCACATACTCTGCGATGTTCTTCGCCAGGGACTGCCCCTCAACCTCCAACTGGTCCGCGATGACGTCACCCACCTTGGAGAGTTTGCCACCCGCCGAGCTCAACGCTTGCAACACTAGGTCCAGCTCCGGCTCCGGATCATCCTGACGCACGGGACTGAAGCCCATTGGTGTCAGCGCGTCATTGGCTTTGCTCAGGAACTCCCAAACCTGTAGGGAGTCCGCAGTCCTCAAGCCCTTCAGTTCCTCCAAGGATCTTTTGGCCGCCGCCACTTCAGAATTCTCACGAGCAAGGCACTCAACCTCTTTGGCATTTTGCTTAATCTTGTCAGCAACCTGCTTCTCGAGTTTTCCGAGCTCCTCCTCCCAGAGGTGGATCTTGTTCTGGCAGTCGACCAGGTCCTTCTCCCGGCCCCTAACTTTCTTCTCCCTGGCAGCGATGGCACACTCTTGCTTGTAGAGTTCCTGCCCTCGCACCCAGGCCTTCTCCTCCTCCTCAACGCGACGCTCCTCCAATTTCTTGGTGCGTTCCTCGAGGCCCTTGTCAGCCAGAGCCACCTTTTCGGCGAGCTCCTCCTCCCTCTTCAAGACATCATCCCGCAGCTCTAGGAGTTTCTGCTCTTCATCTTCGAGCTTCTTCTCCCTCTCCTCAAGTGCCCCCCGGCGCTTGATGAGAGTAGTGTTAATGGCTTCAAGCCTTTCTTGGCGATCATCAGCCGCACTATTAGTTGCCTTGGCCTGCTCATAAATGGCCTGAGATTGAGTGTCGAGGGCACGAGTCAAGCTCTCCCTATCATCCAATAATTTGCCCCAGTATTCCAGGCGGACCTTCTCCTGTTTGATCCACTCCTTGTCGTCTGCCAGCCTCGACTGCGCCAGCTTGGTCTCGAAGTAGAGCCGATTACGCCACCGCCAAGGGTTTGTCGCTCCTCTTCAAGAGCGTTGCTGTCGTGGTAGAACGCCAGCTGGACTTGACGCAGACTGGAACAAGCGTTGTCAATGGACAACGACAGGGGAATAGGGTCCGGACCTGCTGGGGTCTCCTCCGCTGGTTCCAGCGGGTTCTCGCTTACGAAAATTGGGTGCCACTCCACAAGAGTGGTCCCTTGAGCCTCCACGGCACTAGGGCCGTCCTCTGGGATAGCCTCAGTCGCCACTGAGGAGGATCCCACAGAAGAAGTTACGACCTCCGGAAGTGGTCCCGAAGGCACTGCCGCCAAGTCTTCATTTGCCCCCTCAGGCAGGGGGCCAGCGACTTCATCAGGGCACCCTGGATCAGCAGCAGGCACCTCTGCCGTTATCACTTCCGGAGCAGGGGCTGCTTCTGGCTCCGGCCTGGGCTCCTCCTCCACTGGTGGCTTGGGTGTTGGCGCCTCGACCATCATGGGTTAGAGTGTTGATACCTCCGCAACAACCGGCTCTGCAGCTTGAGCTTCAGTGGCAACCGGCTCTGAGGCTGGAGCTTTGGAGGTAGCCGACTCAACCGCCGGGACTTCCTTAACATCCGGCTTGCTCGCCGGGACTTCAATAACCTCTGGCTCAACCGCCGGGGCTTCGACAATTTCTGGCTCTGGGGCCGGAATCACTACTTCCTCCGGCTCAGCGGTCGAAGCTTCCAACATCTCAGCATTAAGACCCGGGGCTTCAACCTCAAGGGGCAAGTGCCGTTGGTGCATCTTCTCTCCCGTGGTCCGGCGCTACCATAGGAGTCTCGGGGGATGAGTCGAGGTCCATGACCACGACAGCTGGCGCCGGAGCTGCCACAGCTTCAGCCACCACTTGGGGCGGCACCGGGACAGGAGCAGAAGCCTCTGCCCTCACAGCTTCAGCTGCTGTGGCTGAGGGCGAAGCCTCACTCCTCTTCTTGGGGACACTGTAGATGATGGATGAAAAAATTTAAAATATAGTTACTACAACAAAACAACTGTCTAAGGTAAAGATTAAAAATTACCTCATAAGGCTTCCGCACCAGCTTTCACGGAATCTCTTTCCTGGGCGTTTTGGGCTGACCATGGCCGCCGCTGGCGTGGTAGCTCCGGAAGGCCCCCCCCCCCCCCAGAACTTGTTGCAGCCGCGGGCATTTCCTTAGTCGAGGCCCCCCTTGACCGGGAAGGACCTCCGGACCCAGAGGACTCAACTGGCCCTGGTACTGGAGTCACATGCCCGGAGCTAGCACCCCGGGAAGACACTGCTGCAAGTACAGTCGTCGCAGTTGTAGAAGACCTCCCCCTCCGGGGAGAAGGAGCTGCTGCAGAGGGTGCAGGCCTGACGGACCTTCCGTTGGCATGCTTTAGCTTCCTCTTCCAACTCGAGGGTTCAGCCACCGGCTCCTTGCCCTTGCCGACGACTTCGGTCCTTGGCTTGGGGGCAGGGTCGGAGCCACCTTTAGAAGCCCCAGGGATCACCACCCTAGAGGTCGATCTTCTCTCGACGACACCGAGGTCGTCAAGCACCGGCATCGTCCGCCGGAGCTCCTTGTTGAACTTTACTTCCAAGTTCAGAGGGAGGAAAGCTGGTGGCGGGGTCAAGTCATCACCCGCGACGTCGATGCCGTGCTGGAACTTCTTGAGATGAAACTCCAAGGTCGCCCCCTCCATGTTGGACTTCAGCCCGGTCTCGACCCGGTCGTCGTCCATCACACTGTTGAGGGACCAAGCGAGTTTTCCTCTCCTCTTCAGCGGTGCCCACCTGTTGACCAGGAAATTGCAAAATACCACCCGAGGAGTTAATCCTCCCTCCACACAATGGCGGATCCTGGTCAGAGCAGGGTTGAAGTCATCCGACAGCACTGGAGCTTCACTCCAGACTGCAGTGTCGATGTTGGGGAGGCCTTCGGGCTGCTCCAGCTTCTCGTGCTCCTCCACCCGGATGACTATCCAGTCCTTCTTCCAATCGTCCCACTTTCCAGAGGGAAACGACCGGAGGTACTTGAATGGGCACTTCTTGCGCTTCACAAAGTAGTAGAAGCCAAGGTACTCATTACTCCTTCCGGTGGTATGGACGGTGAAGAAGGTCCGGAAAAGCTCAATGCAGGGGGGATGCCCACCCACATTTCACAGAAGTGGACGAAGACAGACACTAGAAGAATGGAGTGGGGGCCAAGGTGGTACAGCTGCAGACCATAGAAGTCTAGCAGCATCAAGAAAGAGGAGGAAAAAGGTGGGATCAACCCCACCATGGCGTACGCAGAAAAGTACACCATCTCGCCGGCGTGCTCCTTCTCGAATGGGAGCTCTCCCCCGGCGCGAATCAGGTGGTTGAAGAATTCTGGGGACCACCCCATGAGGGCCCAGACCTTCTTCAGGTCACCTTTGGTCTTCAAGCGGCTCTCGCGGAGACCCAACTCCATCGCAGCACAACGAGGCAAGGGAGGAAAAGAAAGCACAAGTTTGGGAGTTTGAGCGCAAGTTCAGATGAGAGGCGTAAAGAACCCCAGACGGTGCACGCTTTCCTTCTTAAGTAAGCCCCCGCAACGCTTGGATGGAAACCGCAGGGAAGCCGAAGATACTATTCAAAAATTTCACCCTGCCGATGACAAGAGGGCCCGGGACCACCCCGACGATCAAGTCGAGGTTCTTACCCAGGCGAATGGTTGTCATCATGAAAGGCGGGAAGCCCAAAGGCGGCAGCCTGACAAGGCGCGCGGAACCGATAAAATTTTCATATCGAGAACCGACGACCTTCAATTGTGTGAGATCCGCACGCCAAAGATCTCATTTGCCGCACCCGGGATATGCCACGCGGCGAGGATTTAACTCCAAAAACTATCGCCAATGGCACATCTGAAGACCTTTGAAGACTCGGCTCAAAAGTCGAAGGATGGACCCACCTCCGGCGGAATGACTTTACCCAAGGGGTCTTCCCCAGAGGTGGGCCCAGGGGGCCACTGTCGGTACCCTGGGTACCGTATACCCCTTGAGATTGCAAAGATCTCAAGGAAATATCATCTACTTGATTTGAAGACCTTCGGAGACCCACATGTCAGACATAACCGGACCCGCTTCCCCAACATGGTTAGTCCCAGGGTCGCCACGTGTACCATCGAACCAAAGCTACTGCCCACAAGGGGCAAGCTCCGGGCTATGTACCATAACGGTACCCCGGACCTAACCCCAGACCGAGGGAAGCTCCAAAACTGACACGTGTCTGGTGGCACCGGACCTATCTGTTCCTCACAGCATGCTTCGGAGCTGCCACGTGTCCTACCGTCGGATCTTCAGCCTCAAACCTCCGATAGACTCCACAACGGCTCCGGGTCTTCAAAGGGGAATCAAGGACTTCAAGACCCGATTTAGTTTCATTAATACTATGTTAATGACACACGATCGGACGACCTTAATTACTAGTAACGATGCTGTCAAAGCCCGTAACTCAGCCATTAAGGGTAATTAAGCGCATCAAATGTGTATCAATATTAGTAGCCGTCGGGGCCACATGTCGGGCCAGGCCAACTTGTAACGTCCTGTCCTCGTACTATAAAAGGACAAGCCGACGATACATAGAGGACTCTTTGATCCGCTCTAATCTGCTCTGATCTGATCTAATCTGATCTGATCGGCTCACACGCGCTCTCAACTCATATCACCTTAGTTGAGTACATACATCCAATACAACACCAACACACCCCGTGGAGTAGGGTATTACGCTCAGGCGGCCCGAATCACGTAAATCTTTGTGTCTCCTGTGTCATTTTACATTTCACCTTCTTGAATCTCCGCGCGCCCACACCGAACTTCAAACTCCGCAAACACTTTTAGTAGTGTCGGGAGATCTGCCGGATCTAAACCACCGACAGTCCGTGACTGCGTGCACAAGAGTGGTCTGGTGCTGATTACTTGCCACATCAGAAGAGCCTGCTTGGCTCATGGACAAGGAAAATACTTTGTACGTCATACAAATTAGTAAGTTGGTCAGCGTTGCCGTTCGGACGTGAAGATGCGGCCAGGTAGTTGCTTTCAGGTGTATGCTAATTATGTGAGTGTTTGGCCGGGTCATGTGGTTAGTCCACGATACACCCTAAACCCAATGTTGAGGCCATGTATGTGCGTACACTAGTGACATGTGACAAAGTGCTCTTAGTCAAAGTTTGTTGGCGCGTATATGCAAGATATTTTTGGACGTGTCGGGCTCGTGCGCATGAGGGATCATGCACACCGAGCGTCGAGTCATTCGGATCACTGAGCAAATTTCGGACGTGGAGTTCGTGTGCTCGAAGCATATAAAAGGTGTTGTACTCATTTGTTGAAATGATAGTATGAATAATAGAAAAGCAGTGTTTGTCACTGGCCTTGTTATCTGTCAATCAAGAGTGTTGTTTGTTTCCTCTGTTATAGTTGGCTCACTCGTTCATCAATAGTTCTAACAGCCTATCGGCTTTTTCCATACATGGGTCGCTTCACACTTTAAAACAACATTCATCGATTGTTTGATTGTTGTGTTGTGCCTGAGCGCGCTGCAAGATTCGGGGCATTGGTGTACGTGGCAATCATCGGGGTAGGGTGGCACAGTTGTGAGAACTGTGCAGTCTGCCCTTGGTTGTATGGCTGTAAGGTTCGGAGGATGTTGATGGCCTGGAGTGCTTCGGTGCGGGGCTACCCATTTGTGCAGCTACGGGGTTGCGGAGAAAGAGCGAGAGGTGGTCGATGGTGGTGCAAAGGAGAAGCAAGAGGAGAAGTTTGGAGGCTAAGATCAATGGAGAGGTGCGGCGGAGAAGAAGAGGACGGTGTGCCTTTATAGCGGGTCGTCGTCTAAGCGCGTGAGTGGAGATGATCGAACGTTTCAAAAACTATGCTTTTGAATCGGTGGGTCGATCGAAGTTATTCCCGCCGTCCCAACTCATCTCTATTTTTGAGTTTAGTCCAACTTACCTTTGACCAATAATCTCTATAGGTTCTACTAACTTCAATCATATGTAAATTGTATATTATGGAAATATTTTCCTTGATGAATCTAAAAGTACAATTCTTAGGTTGTTAAAATTGATCAAAATTACAAAAAATATTGGTCAAATGTAAATTTGACAAAACTCAGAAATGGAGTTCAATAATGGGGTGGAGGTAGTACTCCAAGACGCGGTTTGCCATCTGCCGGTTATCACAATGACTCGACGCCTCCCATCAGCTTCACGGGTAGTTTTTTTATTTGACACGCAAAGAGCACAGGATATGCAATGGCCCACCTGACATACTTTGTAGGTTCGTCCCACGGTGTTCGTATAATTTTGTGCGAATGATTTCAACAAGGTGCAGAAGATTGATGTAAGCGTGCGTGGCAATCAACTGAGAGTCCATATCTTTTTTTTTGAAGGATCCGACCGTTGCAGACTGAGACTCCATATCGAACCGATGATAATTGTCGTAATCATGTATGATGGTGGACATGAACATGATGCATGTTAAAGAGAGCTCACTATCAAGCATGTTTGATCACCTGTTGAGGATTTTTGTGCCCCCTTGTTGAGGATCATGTTAATTTGATGACTTTGAGGATCGGATGTGGCGTACTGTTTTCACAAGTGTGTTCATTTGTTCCTAAAATCAGAACATGTAGCACCTACAATTGTCGTTTCTTCAATAAGACGAGTACAACATGCATGTTAGAAAATACACTATATACATGGCAGCACGCGATTAATTTGATGAACCACGTACGTTATTAGGACTGTGTGCTTAGATGGTACTCCATAGTACACATTCTATCCTCGTACCCTCGAGGGAACATCCTTCCTGTCAAACATAGTTTGTTATCTCTATTGATGACAAGATAATATTCTTCATTAGTGTGGTAGATAAACTGCCATATAGGTTGAGAGTATACACATGCATGATAGAGAATAGGATAAATATAGAAATATATATCAATACATGGTAGGAAATATTCCATTATTGGAATACATGTTTGGGGCGTAGCATACATATGGAAATCTAACATCCATGTGAAAGACCTTGATCATGTTTGATGACGTTACGTGTTTTCTCATTTTGTTGAGATATCATCATGTTTGAGGCTTGTTGATCATGTTTAGGGGTAGCATGCATGGACAACTAACACGCATGTGAAAGACATCGATCGATCATGTGAAAGACCTCGATGCATGTGAAATAACATGCATGTTTTTAAAAGCCCTTGCCTCGGCCCGCACCGCTATTCATGGAATACATGTTCGGGGCATAGCAAGCATATGGACATCTAACATCCATGTGAAAGACCTCAATAATGTTTGAAGATGACATTACATGTTTTCTCTTTTTGTTGAGACATTGTCATGTTTGATGCTCGCATCACGGCGCAGTGAACAAGTGGTACTCTATTACCGCGAGGGATCGTGATTGCAATCAGGACACACTCGGACAACACGACACATACGCACGTTCGGAAGTGTCAGCGAGTACATCAGTACCTACATAACACTTCAGTACTAGTCGTATATGGCCGCCTTTCACAAGAAACTCGAACGCCGAACCCGTCTCACCTCCGCAAACAGATGGTCTCTGCACGGAACACCTTTGTGCACGCCGACCGATTTACACCTTGCTGTCCTCAACCCACCCCTATTGATGGTGAGTTAATGGCCTCGACATCCGAGTTATCGAGTTACGTCAGTTTACTGGAGCCCATATATCCAGTATGTCGCCGGTACAAGTCAAGCTTGTTCCAAGGGGCCGCATACAGACGGGCCTTAACTGACCAGTCAGAGCTATGCGACCAAGACCACGCCTTGCTGCTTCCTATCCATCTCTGACCAGTCTCAAGTTTAGATTTAACAGTCATTCTCTATAAATGTTAACCCAGTGTAGAAGAGTGTCAATTTTCTATCTCGCGAGTAGATTCCAACTACTCGACTTCTAACGGTTCACCTACAACATTAGCATAGCAGTTCTACACGTAGAGCTATCAACCTACCATTAACCAATGGGATTGTGGGTCATGCATCTGGAGTATTCAAACATCCTGAACAAAATTCACAATTCATATGCTAATCAACATAGTGATAAAGCAAAACTTTATAAACAACTTAAATGCAAACCGGGGCTTGCCTGGATGCAGGTCCGAGTCTGTGCTAGTATCCGGCAGGTGCACCTCCAAGGCCTCCGGTTCCTCCTCGACTTCGGTCACTACACGATATGCATATAATATGTATATGAATGACTTTGAAAAATAATTACTACCAAGATCATAATGTAATCTATGGTGATCATTATATGATAATGATCTTAATTGGCTTTGGGACTTTGATGGTAGATACTAAAGAATATGATAGAAGCTCTGGCAAAGAACAGGAGATGATCAAAGTAGTTTGTTGTCTCTAAAATTATGGTAAGCAATAAACTCCCAAAAATTTTAGAGAAGAAACTGTAGCTTGAACATAGCTGCCAGTTGATAATCATGATAGAGGAGGTTGTCCTGGTTCTAGAAAAATTGGTTTCATAAATGTCTAAGCTTTGGTGAAGGAGTTATTGAATTTCAAAGATGGTAAGAATTTCTGGAATTATTTTATAGTTGAATTTTAGCTTTTCAATTAACATTTAGTTGGCAACTGAATTAGGACTAGGAGACTAAGTCAATTAAATCCCAGATTTTTATAGGAACTAGTGTATGACTAAAGGAAGGTTCAGTCCAAATTTGGGACATAATAAAGCAATTGAACATGTGTAAAAATTCAATGACTGGAAAAGGTAATTGAACTATACAGAGGGTTATACAGGTGCAATGGCTCCCAAACATGTTCTGGTAATCAAGAATAGGACAATGTATTTTATGTGAATTTTGGGGATTTTTCTAGGGGAAAGTTCACCTAGAAAAATTTTATTTGTATTTGGAAAGATTGTTTTTACAGAATTTAAAAGTAAGTTTCACAAAACCTAATGGGTACTAACAGGAACTAGAGCTCAAGGGGTTTCAAACAAAATTTGTTTGAAGATTTTTGGAGCAGTCTATAGAGAGATATTGATTTTTCATGTTTGAAAATGGTTCTGCATATATTTGGAATTTCCAGCTTTTAAATTTGGCGCCTGGGCCCACCGGATTTAAATCAGCCAACCAGGAGGCAGCCACACCGGAGGCCATAAACATTTCCACGTGGGCACACTTGATCCCCCGGCCACAGGCTGATCCCAGAAGCGCTGCACTCACTAGCAGGTGGGACCCGCGCCCCCTCTTTCTTCTTCCTCTGGCCACGGACTCGGGCGACGGCGCCCACGCCAGCGCGCAGCGGCGCTCTCGCCGGCGATGGCTTCCGGCCCACGGGAAGTCTCGAAACTCGCCGCCCCACCCTAGCTTCGCGCGGGAAACACGTTGGAATACCTTCCGACGGTGATGGGTGACTGGAAATCCACTCCCGATGGCGGCAGCGGGTGCTAGGGTTCTGGTCATGTCGGACCCCTCAATTTCCTAGCGAAAGCTCTCATATGAAGGCTCAGGAAGCACCTTGGGAGCATGGGAAGGAGGTTAGGAGGGTCTAGAACTCGTGTCTTAGCCGGCAACACCAAGGTCGACGGTGAACCGAGCTCCTTCAATGGCGGAAGGGGAAAAACTGGATAACTCATTAATTACTCGATGGTTCCTTCTGATTTTTGGAGAGAAGGTGTGCTAGGAGACGTTGATCATGTTGTCTAACTGGATCAAAGAATTATTGTGCATACAATCGGAATTAAACCGACGAACTAGCTCCAAAGCTACAAAAGTGCTTCGGTTTTTCACAAAATACGGACGCTATGATGCACGATATGAGTTCAAACTTTACCAGAAGCTACACAAGATCATGGCGCACCTTTTTCCTAACGACTGTAGTGGACGAGGAAGCTTGTATCAGCGGCGAGGATGAGCGGCGTCGGGCGGAACTGGGGTGGTCACGGCGGCGAGCAACTGAGCAGCGCGAGCGAGAGGGAGCCGAGAAGTGACTGCGGTTGATGGTGGAGTGAATAAAAGGCCTTCACCGCACTAGATAAGGAGGCTGGGGCAGCTGGAGGCGACCCACTGCCGAACCGGCGCGCTGGCAGCATGCAGGCGTCGTGGTGTCGCGCGGAGAAGGAAAACAGAGGCGGTGAATCGGTTCCCTGGCTGACATGTTCGCCCCACTACTCCCTCTTCTCTGTTCCTCTAAATTCCACCTCAAACATTGCCCAAAAATTCCCAAAATTTACAGACAGGCTAAGAAAAATATGAGGAACCCAAATCTGCAATCAAATTTCAGTTTGGACACAGTTTGTTTCAAATTCAAAATCAAATTTGAAACCAAACTTGTTTATAAACCTTATTGAAATAAATAGTAACTGAGGTCCATAGATCCCCAAACTTTGAAACAAAGCTCACTGAACCATAAAGGGTCTTAGGAAAAATTGTGGGTTGATTTGGACACGGTTAAGTGCAAAGCTAAATTTTGAGATCGACGCGAAATAAACCCTCTGTACGTGTCCAACTAAGTGGAAGACGTGCTTCAAAAATCTTGAAAATTTACCGAGAAGCTATTTAAAATATTTAAGAGGCCAATGAAAAGTTTGGAGCCTTGGATTTGAATCTTTTTGTCAGGGCCGGATATACATAGCAACATAATCAAATTACATTTGTTTTGATTTTATATTGCTGCAATATAATTTGCCCTAGTCATTTCATTCAATTAAATTCCCAACTTTGCAGAAAGGTTTAATTAAAATTGTTCTAGGATTAGTGGTGAAGTCCAATCCTCATGATAATAAAATTAAACATGAGTAGAAATAAAACTTTTTAGTGAGGTCAAGTTCATGTGCACAACTATATTGACCTCCATCATGTTTGATAAACAACTTGTAGCTGATCTTCACATTAAAGGAAAAAGTGGGATTTTACATTTCTCAGGGCGTGGCCCCCAGCCACCAGGAGCTGCGGCAGCAGCAGCGGCTGGTGCGCCAGCCGACGGCTTTTTTTGCCGTTGGTCTTCTTTTTCTTCTTGCCACTACCAGAGGTAGCGGCTTCAGTTTTGGAGGACTTCTAGTTGGCCTCCAGAGCTGGCTTAGAATGCATTTCACGGCCCTCCGCAACTCTAGCACATTTGTCGGCTACGATGAAGAGTTCCGTGACGCTGGTAACTTCTTTAATAGCGAGCTTCTCCAACATCTTTTTATCTCGAGATTGAAGGAATAGTATTCCGTACCTGAGAAAACCGCTGGATGAAGGATCATAACGAATCCCCTGATGTCTGCTTTACAGCAAACAGATCCATTTTAGTGCCAGGTCGGGTGTAAGAACTTCCAAAGTTGGAAGTGAACTGCTTGCATAGCTCCGCCCAACTATTAATGGAGTCGAGTGGAAGACTCATGAACCAGGACCTTGCAGTCCCAGTTAAAGCCACTGGGAAGTAATTGGCCATCACAGCCTCATCACCCCCCGCTGCCAGTATGGCAGTAGAGTAGATTTGAAGGAATTCGGTGGGGTTGACAGTTCCGTCGATTTTTTCCGGCAAGTGAGGCTGAAACTTATGTGGCCATCTGACTATGCGCAAATGCATAGCCAGGGCAGAACAGCCTCCTCCTACTCCCTGAGGAGCTGGGTTGTCTCGAGCCTCTCGCCTTTCATGAGCACGTTCGATATGGACACGGCCGTCCTGCTGCCGGTAACAGCGATCCAGTTCTGGCCGCATGTCATGTGTCATAATCCTGGTAATGGTGTGGGTGCGTCGTTCCCCGGAGGCAACGAGGACACCCGTTGGGATGCAACACGTCTCCTTTGTTGCCAGACTTGTGGACCAAGTCAGGCGGACAAGGTCCGTCGTTGTGACGGTGCTCGCCCTGAAGGGGGAGGACCTTGATTGTTGATGCCTGCAGCCGCAGCTGCAACCAGATGGTCAACATGAGCCCCCCACTACTCCATAGCACCCTGGGGTGCACCTGGAGGCGGTGGGTGTTGTAAGAGAGCTCGCGCAGCAATGAGCACATGCTCAGGATTGTTGTTTGTCGATGTAGTGATCGACGCAGATGCCCCATCATGTTGACCAGCATTGTTAGCCGGAACAGACAATGCTATAGTGCCTGCTGGAACAATGGCACCTGTTGGCTGGTGAGCGTTGGAGGGATTGCCTCCAGCAGGTTGTTCAGCACAGTTGTCATTGGATGATCCTGCGGCAGAATTCACCATCTTGTGATCTTGGGACTACTCTCCCCCTACCTAGCGCGCCAAATGTCGAAGTGTTTGAAATGACACTTCCCTTGAACCTGCTAAGAAGCAGCCCACGGAGGTTCTTGTTATGGTTGGGGTACACCGAGATCAAGATCAAGATGATGACACCAGAGATTTACGTGATTTGGGCTGCCTGAGCGTAACACCCTACTCCACGGGGTTTGTGTTGTTGTATTGTGTGAGTCTATTTCTTAGTAAGCGGGTTAGCTTGGATCGGATCAGATGAGATGAGATGTCTTTGGGTACGTGCAGCACAGACCTTTTATAGTTCTAAGGACTGACCATTACAAAGCTTGCCTGACCCGACATGTGGCCCTAGCGTATTTAATGGCCTAATACACTGTCTAAAGGGTATTAAGCATGATTAATAGTGTGATAACATGCCTTAATGGCAGCGTTACCCCTATTAACAGTGCCTTGATTGTGTGTTGTTAATACAGCGTTAATGACACATAATTAAATCTTGTAACTGTTGCCTTAATTACCCTTGATTGTTCGTGTTGAAGGAGATCCGCCAGTGTATACGTCAATGAAGGTCCGTAGGCTCCACACGTGGAAGCTCCGGAGCTTTCCCTTACGGGAGGTTAGGTTCGGGGTTGTTGTACACGTGTCGGCACCGGAGCTCCTCTCTACTGGTGGGTAGGTCCGGGGTCGTTGTACACGTGTTGTCACTGTAGCTTTCCTTTGTTGGGAGCTTAGTTCCGGTTTTTCTTTACACGTGTTGACCCAGGAGCTATTCATATGAGGGGAGCGGGTCTGGTGCAATGTGACATGTGGGGTCCAGGGAGACCTTCAACTCTGATAGGTAGAACTCCCTTGTACTCTTCGCGGTACTAAGGGGTACCCGGTACGCAGGGTACTGACAGATGAGCTTTGTTTTATATGTATATGTTATAATATGCTCGTAACTATTGAAATTTCACTTTTCAACCTTGCTGAATACATTGTAAAAGGGGGAGAAATGTGTATAGAGGAGAAATATTTGTTTTGAAATTTCTTTCTCATTTTATTTTCAAAAGGGGATAATTTTTTTTTCAAGACTTTTCATCTGAATAAGCCAATGTTTGGAGTTTAAGTGCTGTTGCCAATGCATTCATCAAGGGGGAGATTGTGAGACCACTTTGGCGGAGCGGTGTTTCAAAACAAGATTGTGAGATTAAGTGGTGTTTCAAAACAAATATTCCACCCCTATAAATATTTCTCCCCCTTTGACAATGGATTCAGCAAGGTACAAAAGAGAAATTTCAATTTGTTATGAGCACATTATAACATATACATATAAAACAAAGCTCATCCAAGTCATACTATAAAGTAACTTAAAATATCACAACAATGAGATACATAAAGTAGTGTAAGCCATACTAGAGATCAAATGTAATTTTCAATTTAAGCAAGTCATGATCTCACAAACTTAACTATTTCAAAACCTAAAGGCATGATACTTGTAGCTGCAATTTTCCTTTTTTAAGCACAAATTTTGATCATATGTAATTTGCAGGAGATTATAGGCGCATCTTCCTTATTCGAACCAACCAAGCCAAGCCTATGTCATTTGCCAATCAGAAGCTTAAGGACATGGTTTTAGTCATACACAACTTCTTCCAAGTTCATATCTAAGTGCAATGATAATCCATCTCAAAAGAGGAAGTGCGATGCATGCATATTCTCTTGATCTTTTCTCATTTTTTTAACATAAAAGCTCAACATGTGTATAGTTGATTGATTAATTTTTCATTATTAAAAGCACTTGTGAGCATGCAACAAGTTCAAAACAGCAAGAAAGTTCTATCATGACCAGATTTAGTATCAGTAATTATTCCAATTACTAGTCATGGAAAACTACAGAATGTATAACATGAGTAATGTTGTAAGAACTTTCAGCATGTAAAAGGAACCACAAAGTCATATATGTATGAAATACTATGCTCATATTATTTTAAATTCAGATTCACACTTGAAGTTTTGAACATTCAAAACTCCCCTTCAATTTAAGCCTTTAGGATGCATAACCCCTATTTCACTACGAATGTAACAAAACGAGTGAAATTCAAAGGTTTTGTAAAAAATGTCAGCCAACTGTTGTTCGGTATGTACATGGCGAAGCATAATGTTTCCTTTTTCAACATTATCATGGAGAATGTAAAACCTAATGTCAATGTGCTTTGTTTTTTAGTGTTACACGGAGTTTTTAGCAATGCAAATTGCACTAGTGTTATCACAAAATAGTGGAACACTATCTAGATCAACCCCATAGTCCTTAAGTTTTTGAACAATCCAAAGAATTTGTGAGCAAGCACTAGCAGCAGCTACATATTCAGATTCGGTTGTGGATTGTGCAACTGAGTTTTGTTTTATAGAGGACCAAGCAACAAGTTAATTACCAAGCAAATGACAAGCACCTGAAGTACTTTTCCTATCAATCCTACAACCCCCAAAATCAGCATCCAAAAAATCTTTCAAAGTAATGGTTGAGGAAGAAGGAAGAATAATGCCAAATTCTTGAGTTCCATGTAAGTACCTGAGAATTCTTTTGATTGCTTAACGATGTGAAGCACGTGGTGAACCTCGAACATGCACAAAGACATATGCTAAATTGTATGTCCGTTCTTTATGTCGTGAGGTACAAAAGTGACCCGATCATGCTTCTATGTTCTTTTTGATCCACGGGTTCACCATCTTCATCAAGTTCAAGTGTCGTTGCTGTTCCCAATGCTGACCGAAGAGGCTTGCTTTTTTCTATGTTGGAGCACTTAAGAAGGTCTCTTGTATACTTCATTTGATGCACAAAGGTTCCCTCCTTAGTTTGCTTGATTTACAGCCCCAAAAAGTATTTTAGTTCTCCCATCATATTCATCTCAAATTCTGAACTCATCATAGCTAAAAACTTGGACACAAGATCATGAGAAGCACAACCAAAGATAATATCATCCACATACACTTGAAAAAATAATGAGTCATTGCCATGCTTAAGCACAAAAAGAGTTTTATCAACCTTGCCCATGGTAAACCCTTTTTCAAGTAATAATGTTTTTAACCTATCATACCATGCTCTAGGGGCTTGTTTGAGACTGTACAAGGCTTTGGACAGTTTGTAAACATGATTAGCAAAATCTGGATTTTCAAAACCTTGTGGTTGCTTGATATAAACCTCCTCATCTATATATCCATTAATAAAAGCACTTTTAACATCCATTTGATATAACTTGAAACCTTTAGATGCAGCAAAGGCTAACAAAATTCTTATGGCTTCTAATCTAGCAACAGGAGCAAAGGTTTCATAAAAATCTAGACCTTCAATTTGTGTGAAACCTTCAGCAACCAACCTAGCCTTATTCCTAACCACAACCCCATCCTCACATTTTTTATTTTTAAACACCCATTTAGTTCAAATTAAAGTGTGACCTTGGGGTGGGGGTACAAGTTTCCAAACATTATTTCTTTCAAAATTTTCTAACTCTTCTTGCATGGCAATAATCCAAGATTCATTACTGAGTGCGTGTGATATATCTTTGGGTTCAAAAGAAGAATAAGCATGAGAATTGGGGTTGGAAAACCTGGATCTTGTAACTCGTTCATGCAAGCTTCCAATTATCTTTTGCGGGGGATGATTCTTTTAATTCCGTAGGGGAAAAAATGTCTCACAAGCTTCTTCTTCATTAGGTTCATCGCAGATTGATGAGCTTCTGGCTTGTGGTCGATCAGGACTAGCAGAGATGATAGTCGGAGCTTGTTCAAAGTTCGGGGCTGGACACGTGTCAGCTTCGGAACTATCAGGCAATATCACTGACTCTTCATCTTTTTCGAAAATACCCTCTCCCTGAAGATATGGATCCGTACCTGCAATATTTGAACTAGTACCCGAGCTAGGTTCATCAAAAGACACCTCACAAGTCTCCACAATTTTGCTAGTGTCAAGTCAAAGCACACTGTAGCCTCTACTATGGGATGGATAACCAAAAACATGCCATCAATGGATCTAGGTTCAAATCTATCAAGATTACCATGTTTCTTAACAAAGCATTTGCAACCAAAGACCCAAAAGTGTGTAACACTAGGCCTATGTCTAAACTGGAGCTCATATGGTGTTTTACCTAGCTTAGCGTGCAAGAAAACACGATTTGAGATATAACACGCGGTTGCAATCGCATCAGCCCAAACTTTCCTTGGAGTTTGATATTCATCAAGCATAGTCCTAGCCATCTCAACTAAGGTTCTGTTCTTTCTTTCTACAACACCATTTTGTTGGGGTACATATGGTGAAGAAAATTGATGATCTATTCTATTTTCAGCACAAAATTGATCAAAAGATTGATTTTTAAATTCAGTTCCGTTATCACTTCTGATTGCTTTTAAAATCCTGGGTGATCAATTGATAATCTAAGAAATAAAGTTCTAAAGTGACTAAAAGCTTCATTCTTAGATGCCATAATGTAAACCCAAGAGTATCTAGAATAATCATCAACTATCACAAGAACATACTATTTACCTCCGAAGGATTGAACACGTGAAGGTCCTATGGCGTCAAGGTGCAAAAGTTGACCCGCTTCAGTTGTCATGATCATTTTGAGAGGAATATGCGAAACTGCAACCATCTTAGCATGTCTAAAAGAAGAGCAAACAATTTCTTTGTCCCCTTTAAGCTTAGGCAGCCCACGTATGCGATCAAGAGCGCTAACATGCGTTAGATGATCAAAGCCTACGTGACCAAGTCTACAATGCAAAAAATATAAGTCCTTTGAATCATTAGCAACTAGGCACCTATGCTTGGAGGAAGACATATCAAAATCAGCTTTAAAAACCCTTCCAAACTAAGACATGTTAAAAATAAGCTCACTATTTGAATTTACATCTTTGCAACAGTTTTTTGTGAAAATAATTTTCACATTTTCATCTAGCAGTTCTAAAACAGAAAGCAAGTTGTATTTCAAACTTTTAACAAGTGCCACATCCTTCAAAGTGTAGTGATTATTTACTCTAACCGAACCCTTAGCAATTATAGGAGTTGAAGAATTATCGGCAAAAGTAACATTCTCTACACGTGACTGAAAGAGGAGGGAGGAGAACCATTCTTTGTTACCAGTCATGTGGTGTGAGCAACCTGAATCCACAATCCAAATGTTCTCCTTCCTCAAGTGTGTAACCTACATAGAAGAACAATACGTCGATGACTCAATACTGGGGTTAGTCAAAAGACATTTAGGAATCCAGTAGTGAGTCACACGATGTGCAGCAGGAAAAACACGCGAAAGCTGAGATAAAACAGCAGGTTTATGAGTCAAAGTTTGAGATTTTTTGTTCTTAACTACTGACCTATAAGGTGTTACTTGTGTAGCACAAAAATCAGTAGCTCCGGAGGCAAAAACAGAAGGTCCGCAGGTAGCCACAGAAGGTCTAGAGGCAAAAACTGAAGCTCCGGAGGTAAACTTTGAATGTTTTTGACTCATAACAGCAGGTTGCATGTTCCTGACATTTGGTTTAGTATGTGCAGCAAATTTTGCATGAGAGTTATAAGATCTAGCTTGCATTCTTTCATTTTTATGTTGTTTAGCTATCTATAAAAAAAATCTATGACATGACCATCTCTACCACAATAGGTACAATGAAATATAACTTTGTGTTCATGTCTAGATCAGCATGCAGTATGTTTATTTGAACCCGAACGTGACAACACTCCTACAGATTTAAAAACCCCCTCTTTTGGTTTAGAAACTGTTTTAATCATACCATTTTCTAATGACTTTACAATTTTAGGTGGACGTGCTTTAGCATGATCATGAGAATCAAAACCTAAACTAGTTTTATCATTCCAAGATTGGATGAATTCAGTAGCAAGTTTAGATTTTTGTTCCCAACACAAAACTGCTCCAATGTCTTATTCATGTCATAAAGTTTCTTAGACAATTCTAGGCAGTTTTCACATGGAGTTTTTCCTTTTGATTTGCAATTAGAACAATATTTAACTTCATGAGCATGTAAAACATTGTTCAGTATTGAAATTTAATTCATAGCATCTTTTAGTTTCTTTTCAAGATCATTACAGGTAGAACAATGCAAATCAATTGTAGAACAAGAAGCATCTTTTAAGTTTCTGTCATTAAGTGCAGCAAGCTTTTTGTTCTTTTCAATCTCTAACTCAAGTTTATCAAGAGTGGAGGAGTGTTCATTTCTTAAGGAGGACAATTGTTCATATATTAAATAGCATGAGGAACAAGAATCATCACTAGGAATCAAGATTTTCAAACGATTAATTTTAGATTCTAGTGACTCAGTTTTAAAAGCATTGTCCCTAAACTTTTTGTCCTTTTTACTAACAATAACAGTTGCATGGGAAATAGCATCACACATTTCATCACAAGTAGGACATACCTCTTCATTGTCACTATTGTGTTCTGCATCCTCCATACTTGAACTTGATTTTCCCGCCATGAAGTACAAGTTTTCCATATCATCTTCATCTTCGTCACTTCCAATGCCTACATCACTTGAGCCAAGTTTTTGAAGTGCGGTGATGAAACTGTTTACCAGTTTGCGTCCTGTAAAACCCTTCTTGTTGTTGGTATTGACAGAAGAGGACTTGACTTTATTCTGCTTTTCATCAAGGATATAAGGACCTGGAAGGTTAGGGCAATCTATACGAAAGTGTCCTATCTTACCACATTCAAAGCATTGTTGTGGTCCTGAGCTTCCTCTCCTTCCAGTTCCCACATTTTCCAATGCTTTTGAGAACCGAGTAGAGATGAGCGCAAGCTCTTCTTCTGGAAATTCTTCAATCTATTCCAGGGTTAGTGAAGACAACAAAGCAAGTGTATTGCTAGATGAAGATTGGCCGGATCTAGGCATATCACGTTGAGAAACAAATGCAAGAGACTTGTTGGGGTTCTTACATGAGATTATATCAATTTCATGAGTTTTCAATTTAGAATATAGCACATCTAGTGTAAGTGTACTCATGACAGTAGATTCACGAATGGATGTGACTTTCATTTCACAAACTGACATGTCTAATGCACTTAACAATTGCCTAGCATTTTCAACATCTGAAAAATTAACATTGACACTACGCAAGTTGCTAAGAATTTTATTAAAGCGAGCAAAAAGGTCATCAATGGACTCACCGGGTTGCATCTTGAAGCGCATGTATTCCTTTTTTAACATATCCTGCTTTACCTCCTTGATCGTGTTGGATCCTTCGTGGTAGTCACAAAGTGCTCTCCACACATCGTACGCCGATCGGAGTTGTGCAACACGGTCGAAGTCGCTCTGAGTTAATCCTTGGATTATCAAGTTGTGGGCTTTGTTGTTGTTGTTGACATCTCTTAAATTTTTAGCCGTGACTTGATCGTTTGGTGGCACATCGTAAGTCTTGTACAATTTTTCCTATATCACTAAGCCTTGCGCCTGGATAATAGCTTCCATGCGTGCCTTCCAAACCTAAAAATCAATACCAACAAACACACAAGGTTTTGTCGAGTATTTCTCCATGAGGATTAGTCAAAAATACGTGCAAATCACAAATATTAGAGCACCGTGGCTCTGATACCAATTGTAGGATAGAAGAGAACATGTAAATCTACCATAGGGGAGGTGAATGGTAGATTAAAACTTTTCAACAGAAGCAACGAAACACCCCTCGACAGAAAACCAATCGGTTAAAGAAACCGTGTGTGTAACTAATCTAAATTTGTTCAACTATGATAAAACTAGTATAGGTTGTAGAGAATCAAGTCACGAACACGTCACAACAAGAATATCGAAAATCGGTCGAGAAAAACTCAAGTTACGGTCGAAAGATCGAACAAAGTTCAATATGTCCTACCCGAGAAAAACAGTTATGGAACACTGCAAAGAAACTCGTGTAGATCAAAAACCACAAATCCAATGACCGTGAAATTTTCATAGATGATAAAAAATCAAGTTTTGAAGACAACCCAAAAATAATCACGTAAATCAGAACTGTAAAATTGGAGTTATAATAAAACCACCGAAGTAAGGTAGTGCTGTGCAGAAACTCGACGAGAAAGACTTGAACAAAATAAGTCGAACGAACAAGGCACAAAAGCTCCTTTAGACTACGAATTTTATTGATCAAAACTCACAAGTAAAAGCCCCAAAGTCGTGCACAATGAGCTCTGGCCTCCCTTTCTTATATAACCAGCCCTTAGGGCAATCCAAACCTAACTAGGACTCTAATCCTACTTAATTCATGAATCGAAACTTTCCATAACTGCTCAAGACTATTCTATACGCAGATAGAAGCAATCTTAAGTCTTCCAAACACCTTAGGAACGTATCCCACATTCCTAAAACAACTCAAATTCGTGAACCACACAAAATCCTATCATAACCAACTCGAAACTTTCCATATTTGAGTCAAACACGACTCGGCCGCAGCCTGAGTCCATAACCTAGTCGGTTGGACCTTGCTGACCAATTTTTACGTCCATATCTTTTCATCATGCCTCTGGACCATGTAGCCACGCCCATGCACTCCTTGCACACGTGCAAACATCTTCCAATGATGTCCACGATATCTTCATATGCATTGTTCTTGATTAAAACTTGTTGTGCGACCTCCCGATCAACTCAACCATAATTCCTCCCGAGCTTGGTTGTTGAACCTCATCTTCTTCCTAAGACTAGTTCAATGGATCCTGTCACCAGGCATGTCTTGAACTCAAGCAAAACCTACACATGAATAAACAACCAATACTTCTAAGCACCAGTCCTCGATTTGACTCATGTTAGTTTCAAAACTACAACACCTTACGTGAGCGCCTCACATAAGCATGTTGCGAACCATAGCAAAACTTTAAACACCATGATCAGCCAAAATGCATCAAACACTTAGTAAAAGAATACTAAGCAAACTTTCCATAATCCAAAAAAAAAGCAAGTTCGAAACATTGCAAATTAAAAGTAGACCACTGTGATCAAGCTCTGAACCTTGCCAAAGCTAACCGGACCTTGAACCGGAGCTTACCAAAACTAACAGGATCTAGCGCCGGAACGTACCAAAGCTAGCAGGACCTAGTGCTGGAGCTAACCAAAGCTAGTGAAACCTAGAGCCGGAGCTTACCAAAGCTAGTTGGACCTAGAGTCAGAGCTAACCAAAGCTAGTCAGACCTAGACAAAGAAGTCAGACCTAGCCAAAGCAAGTCGGACCTTACGTTGGACCTTGTCGGAGCTCGGACTTAGAATCAGACCTTGATGATAAAGGTGTTTTGGTAGTATTCAAAACTTTTATCGCCATAGCCAATGAATTCAACACACATAGGTCTCACAGGTAACTACTCTATGTTTTATTAGAGGAACACGAATGAAGGTCCTATACAACCCCATTGTTGGAGCAAATCTCATTTTCGATTCTTGTGCTCTCGCCATTCTAGGCGATGTGCCATTGGCAGCAACATGTAAATCTTTGTTAGATTCTTTCAGAAACATACTTCAAGGATGCGGGGTTTTACAACAAGTGTCAGTGAGACACAAAGATGTTGAGGCAATCCTAGATTTCCATGTGTTCGAAATTCATGATTTCGACATTATGATTGGGATTCCCATTGAGAAATTTCTCATGGAAATTCCCTTGGAAGGAAACCTCAATGTCAAACTTGGAGGGAGAAAATTCTCTATTTCAATCCTACGTTCCAATAACACTTCCACAGAATCTCCCATCCAAGATGGGCCTTTAGAGGAGGTTATAACTCTTCAATGCTTAGCACCCCCCGAAATTGAAGGAGAAGAAGATTTCATCCAAGAGGAGGATGAATTTCAGGAGGCAATTGAATTACCAAAAGAGTTGTTCCCAAAACCTCCCGTTGAGTTAAAAATTCTACCTCCAGGCTTACGTTATGCCTTTCTAAATGACGATCTGGAAGCCACTGTCATCATAAGTGACAAGCTTTCAGATGATGAGACACTCAAACTCATTGCCGTGCTAGAACAACATAGAGCTGTTTTTGGCTATTCATTAGAGGATCTCAAGAGGATTAGTCCAGCATTATGCACCCATCGCATTCCCATTTACCCCCAAAGTGTTCCCTCAAGGGGACCTCAAAGGAGATTGGATCATGCAATGCAAGAAGTTGTCAAGAATGAAGTCTTAAAACTTTTTGCATGTCGGGATTATCTACCCTGTTCCTCATTGTGAATGGGTCAGCCCAGTTCTAGTAGTGCCTAAGAAGGGAGGTATGACAGTCGTTAAAAATGAGAAGAATGAATTAATTCCTCAATGAACTGTCACGGGATGGAGGATGTGTATTGATTACCAAAAACTCAATAAGTCTACAAGGAAGGATCATTTTCCACTGCCCTTCATCGATGAGATGTTAGAGCGGTTGGCAAAACACTCATACTTTTGTTTCCTTGATGGATATTCGGGTTATCATGAAATCCAATCCATCCCGACGATCAAAGTAAGACCACACACATGTCCCTATGGAACCTATGCCTAGCGGTGTATGTCCTTTGTACTGTGTAATGCTCCTGCCTCTTTTGAAAGATGCATGATGTTTATTTTTTCTGACATGATTGAGGAAATCATAGAAGTTTTCATGGAATATTTCTCCGTCTAAGGAAAAACTTTTGTTCATTGTCTAGAAAATTTAGAGAAGGTCTTACAAAGATGCCAAGAGAATGACCTCGTACTTAATTGGGAAAAGTGCCATTTCATGGTTCGTGAAGACATCATTCTTGGACACTTAGTGTCCAATAGGGGGATAGTTGTGGATAGACCAAAGGTTGAAGTCTTTGAAAAACTTCCAACTCCTATCAATGTTAAGAGAATCTGCAGCTTCTAAGGTCATGCGGGGTTTTATCAATGATTCATCAAAGACTTCTCAAAAGTCACTAGACCCCTCACAAACCTATTATCTAAGGAAGCTCCCTTTGATTTTGATGATGAATGCCTTAAATCAATTGAAAAACTCAAAAAGGCACTCATCTTAGATCCAATCATTCAACCTCCCGATTGGACGCTACCATTCGAAATCATGTGGGATGCTATTGATTTTGCTGTTTGTGCTGTCCTAGGACAAACCAAAGATAAAAAGCATCTTGCAATAACCTACGCTAGAAAAACTCTAACAGAAGCTCAACTCAATTATGCCACAACTGAAAAAGAGCTATTGGTTGTAGTTTTCGCTATCGATAAGTTCAAATCCTATTTGGTTGGAGCCAAGGTCATAATCTATACAGATCATGCTGCCTTGAAGTATTTGCTCACCAAAAAGGATGCTAAACCAAGTCTAATCCACTGGACTCTCCTACTCCAAGAATTTGAGTTAGTGTGACACCCGATTCTGAAAATGAACCAAGCTTAATTCATATGTGTGCCCATGATGTTTAACACACATACACAAGTGATTCACAAATGATAAACAGATTATAACCATGTCTCAATTAATAACACTAACAATAGTACCGTATTAGAAACCGAATAGTCTTGAATACAAGCTCTAAACAACTGCAGCGAAAAACACTAAAAATTACTCCCCATTGGCGCCTGCGTCTGAATTTGTTGGGGGGATAGCAAGGGTGAGCACATGTCATACTCAACAAGTGTGGGTTAGTGTGACATGTAGCATAAACAAGGAATAGTAATGAACAATGGCCAATTGCATAAAAGTACATTCAAAACAGTTAAAAATGCAAGTATATGTTCATTATGTGTGGTCAATCCCATAATAACCCAAATGACATCAATTTCAACTTAAATAGCCAAAACTAGCAATAATAATCCATATTCAACTCATAACTTCTCATATGTCTCAATTTCACAAATTCCATATACCAAAGCCATTTAATTAACCAATACCAGTTCCCAATTCAATTCTAGCTATTAAACCACATTAAAGGTTCATAACTTGAATCATGTGAGAGTCCAGATTGCTCATAACCGGAAGCACGGCTATAATGATAGTTTTAGACACACTCTGCACAGATTGTACCACTTTAACCACAACTTTGTGATTTGATCACCTTTCGATGACTATGGAATCTCAATTATGCCGTCTCACACTTCCTTAGGTGTGTGGCCATGAGATCAAAAAATAGCCTTTACAAAGTGATTACTAGCATATTTAGACCCCATTGAGGTTTCGACGGTGGTGATGTCTCCAACTGAGCATATCCAACCAAGGGCCCCCTCTTGAGCCATTCGGATCCCAGAGTAGTCCCACTCTCTACAAACCCATCCAACTACCCCTTCCCTGAGCATTCTTAATGGTCCAAATAGTACTGGCAAAACACTAATTAGTTAGCTAAGCCGCACCCATACTTGGCCCTATGGTGGCACTGTAAAATCCTGGATGGTCGCTCCACGAATCGGTCCTTAGATCTAAAGAAAGCAAAACCATCAAAATAGTCACATAACACATACCCGTCTTGCTTACATCCCTAGGCACCATGTTGCTAAAGGGTCATTATCATCAATTCTCACCATTCATGTGTTCAATAGTTAATAATTAAGCAATATGATTATTTCCCAAACCCAATTGAGCATTGCAAAGCAAAAAGTGCAAAATACCCATCCTGACTCTCTACATAGTGTTCAAGCGACAAGGTGGTCATACAAAACTAGTAAACTCCTACAATTGGGTTTTCCCATCAGTTTCGATACAAGCATGCAATTTTGCAAACAAAACCTTTAAAACAGAATCAATATGGTCAAAGACACTTTCCTTGCTCCTAAGCCTTATTTGGATCAAACACTTCGAAGCTCTTGTTCTGCAGGTCCTTGAAGGCACTCTCTATGGCAACACCTTCTATTCCGAGCGACAAACAAGCAAAAACACACAATAAAATAAAATAATGCTCATATAGTATTCATTATGCCATGATATGCATGATTAATGCAATTGTGTGGTAAAACATGTTAATGATTTGCTATTAATGTTTACTAACTAGTTCTAATAGTTTTTAACAAGTTTGGAACTGATTTGAGTCAATTTGGAATTAATTCAGCACAATTCTGATTCAGAGGCCAGACAAGTCCGGTTTCAGGGGCTGGACTAGTCCACCGTAGGCAGAACTTTAAATTAGGGTTTTCTTGATCTACGAGAATTGGAGTTGAATTTGCATGAAAACATGGATGTAGAAGGTGTACCACGTGATTAGAGATCCAAAGAACGAGAATTGGGTGCAACACTTGGATCGTGACGATTAGGGCTTGATGAAGATGAGTTGATGAAGATTTTGGATGAAGAACGTCAATTTGTCGAAAAGTTGATGAAGATTGATCTTGATTGGCCTTTCTGGATCCGCAATTGGGACCGGACAAGTCCGTTTGGAACAGAGGCTACATCAGATTAGTCCTGTGTATAAGTCCGGACAAGTCTGGGGTTGCAGAATAAAACACTTATGGACCAAAATTCTGGATATAATTGGACTAGTTCGCTCAAAATCGAATAAGTCTGGACATCGTCAGAAACTCAACCGGACTATTCCGCACATTGTGTTGGCCAAGTACGGGCTCTGAAGAAGACTGAATTTTTCTGAATGAAAATGGGGACACCAAACTAGTCCAAGTCGGACAAGTCTGCAATTCTACGGAAACTAAATTTTCTGAACAGAGAATAGGGATACCGGATAGTCCGGTTCAGAGGTCGGACAAGTCCGCACCCTGACAGACTGAAATTTCTAGTTTAGCCCTAACTTCATTTTAATATTGTTCCTTTTTACATGGCTTAATGTTAAACATGTATGAGCATGTATGCAATGCATTATGCATGAAAATGAGGTTGTTACACTTAGAATTCAAGGATAAGAAAGGAGTAGAGAATTCTGTAGCAGATCATTGTTGATATTTCCTATGCACTACTGACAATTCATCCCTAGCAAGGGTGCCAAAAATGTTTGTTGGTAGGTTTTAATTCTCAAGTGAACGTCCGCAAGCGCACGGAAACTATCGATGTAGCATTTCCTCTTTTAAGAGTATTCCCAAAGGGTGTCATTTATATTTTCCCAAAGGAAGGCTAGATGGAAGTAAGACAATCATCAAGTTGAAAGGTTAGGTTGTCCTAGGTTGGGTTCTAGCAAGGATGGATAAAGGGTAATTGAGGTAGTATGACACACACAAGAGTATCCTATCCTAAGGGGATAAATGAGGTAATAGAGGGACTAGGCTAAGAGTTAGGTAGATACTCCTACTATCCTTCTTCATTTCTTGACATCCGGGCTCGGAGGGACTTCTTTTGCCATTCTTTCTTTGGCAGCTTGTTGGACTTGGGCCTTTGAGGAGGCCCGGACTTCTCCGTCTTTTTGGGGTGTTAGTGTGGACGATAAGACGGATTTTCCACATAGATCAAATTCCTCATGAATGCAATTAGCGGGTCCACCTTTGGAGGTATGATTTTGACCTCTTGAATGTATTAACTTTTGTCTGATATTTGATACGGATCATGGAGCATTGCTCCAACTTTGGGTGAAAGTTAAACTCCTCTTCCTTGCCATTAATATTTAAGTGGATTTCCCCAGGTCCCACATCTATGCGAGCCTTCGCGGTGCTTAGGAACGGGCGCCCAAAAATGAGCGGCGTATCCTTCTCGACTTCCATGTTGAGCACCATGAAATCCATGGGTATGAAGCAATTCTGGATTTTCACCAGGACATCTTCAGCAATACCGGCCAGTTGGAGCTCCATTGGTGTTGGAGTAAGTTCTGTGAAGTTCAGCTGGTAGAAAACCACCTTGGGCATCACACTCACGTTTGCTCCAAGGTCACAAAGGGCCTTGTCAAAGTGATGTGTCCCAATTGAGCATGAGATTGTAGGACATCCAGGGTCCTTCAGCCAGTTGCCTCCTTGTAGACAAATCATGTTGGCACTTTCCATGGGAGGCTCGGGCTGTCCTGGCATCTTGCCATTCTCCATTGGAGGAACAGCAGCGGCCGAGGTGGGGTCCAATCGGGCTCCTATAAGGTTGGGCACGAAGTTCTTGCGCCCAAATTATGAAATTTCCCAAAAACAGATCGTGGAGAAATAACAGAATCCAAGTTGTTTTCTGAAGGCTGGACTACTCTGCAGTTGGGACCGGACAAGTTCGTTTGGAACAAAGCCTACATTGGACTAGTCCAGTGTATAAGGTCGGGCAAGTCCGGGGTTGCAGAATAAAACACTTTCGGACCAAAATTCTGGATACAATCGGAATAGTCTGCTCGAAATCAAACAAGTGTGGATATCATCAAAGACTCAACCGGACTAGTCCGCACATTGTGCCAGACAAGTCCGGGCTCCGAAGAAGACTAAAATTTTCTAAATGAAAATGGGGACACCGGACTATTCTAGGCTTTTGGCTGGACAAGTCCGCACTGCTGAGGAAACTGATTTTTCTGAATAGAGGATAGGGATACCAGACTAGTCTGGTTCAGAGGTCGGACAAGTCCGCACCCTGAGAGACTGAAATTTCCAGTTTAGCCCTAAATTCATTTTAATCTTATTCCTTTTTACATGGCTTAATGTTAAACATGTACGATGATGTATGCAATGCAATATGCATGAAAATGAGAGTTATACAAACCTACCCCCCTTATAAGGAATCTCGCCCTTGAGATTCGACGCGAAAGGAAAGAGATAGCGGAATTCCTTCTTGAGATCATCTTCTCGCTCCCAAGTTGCTTCCGATTCTGTATGGTGCTTACATTGCACTTTGCACCATCGAATCACCTTGTTTCTTGTGACCCTCTCCTAGGTGTCCAAAATTTCGACAGGTTGCTCGGCATAGGTCAAATCTTCCTCAAGCTCCAATTCTTCCATTGGTACTTGCTATTCCGGTACTCTCAAACACTTCTTGGGCTGAGAAACATGAAACAGATCATGGACATCTGAAAGATGTACTGGCATCACCATCTTATAAGCTACTTCTCCCGGTTTGTCCAAAATCTTGAACGGTCCAATATAGCGAGATGCCAACTTGCCTTTGACGTTAAATCGCTAGTGACATCGCATAGGTGATACTTTAAGATATACGAAGTCTCCCACTTTAAAAGCTAGGATTCTTCTTCTATTATCCGTGTAACTCTTCTGTCTTGACTGAGCAGCCCTTAAGTTATCGCGGATGGTCTGCACTTGCTTTTCGGCCTCTTGGATCACATCAAGTCCAAATACTGGAGTTTGCCCTATCTCATTCCAAAACAAGGGTGTTCTACACCTTCTCCCATACAATGCTTCATACGACAACATTTTCAGACTTGCTTGTTAACTGTTGTTGCAGGAGAATTCGGCATATGGAAGACTCATGTCCCAACTTTCTCCATACTTTAGTGCACAACTCTTAGCATATCCACCAATATCTGATTTGTCCTCTCAGTTTGTCCATCCGTCTGAGGGTGATATGCAGAACTGGAATTCAATTGAGTTCTCATAGACTCGTGCAGCTTTTGCCAGAGCCTCGAAGTAAACTGAGAACCTCTATCGGGCACTCTTTTCTAGGGCACTCTGTGTAAACACACTATTCTTCCCCTATACAGTTCTGCCAACTTTGCTCCACCGTAAGTAGTCATGGCAGGAATGAAATACGTTGATTTTGTCAAGCAATCCACAATAACCCATATTGAATCATATCCTGCTAAATTGCGAGGTAAGCCAACTATGAAATCCATACCAACCTCTTCCCACTTCCATTATGGAATCTTCAATGCTTCAATAATCTAGCTAGCCTTTGATGTTCAGCCTTGACTCGTTGACATACATCACACAATGCAACATATTCGGCTATGTCCCTTTTCATACCATCTCACCAGTAGCATGTCTTGAGGTCCTTGTACATCTTTGTACAACCAGGATGGATAGATTAAAGCGAGTCATGTGCCTCCTTTAATATCAACTGTTGGAGACGCTTCTCATTAGGCACAACAATCTGTTTTCCAAGCCATAGAGTACCATAGTCATCCTCATCAAATCTGAATTATCTCCCTTCTCGGGTCCTTTCCTTGATTTCCAAGATTTCCCTATCCTTCGTTCAACCTTCTCAAATCTCTTGTTCCAGGGTTGGATTCACTTCCATTGCTCCCATCTCATTCACAAATCCAAGATTCAACCGTTCGAACTCCTTGCATAGCTCGGGTGGTAACTCCCTGATGGTAAGTTGGTGGCTTGCTCCCTTTCGATTCAAGGCATCAGCCACTACATTGGCTTTCCCTGGATCATAGTTGATTCCCACACCATAGTCCTTAATGAGTTCCAACCATCTTCGTTACCTCAAATTCAGATCCATCTGCGTGAATATGTACTTGAGACTCTTATGATCTGAATAGATCTCACATCTATGACCAAGAACATAATGTCTCGAAATCTTCAACGCGTGCACTACGGCTGTAAGTTCGAGATCGTGTGTAGGATAATTCAGCTCATGTTTCTTCAGCTGCCTGGATGCATAAGCTACTACTCGGCCTTCTTGCATCAACACACAACCAAGTCCTTGCCTTGAAGCATCACAATAAATGTCAAAGCTCTTGCTTAGGTCTGGCAAAACCAACACAGATGTTGTTGTCAATCTCTTCTTTAGCTCCTCAAAACTGTCCTGGCAAGCTTGAGTCCACTTGAAAGGCTTCTCCTTCATTAACAGTTCAGTCATGGGCTTCGCTGTCTTGGAAAAGTCCTTGATGAACCGATGGTAGTATCGAGCCATTCCAAGAAAACTACTTATTTCCTTCACATTTTGCGTCGGTTCCCACTTTAACACATCTCTAACCTTTCATGGGTCGACTGACACTCCTCCTCCAGATATGACATGGCCTAGGAATGATATCACCCTCAACCAGAATTGGCACTTGTTGCACTTGGCATACAACTGGTGTTCTCGCAGTTTCCGCAATGTCAGCCTTAAATGCTCTTCGTGCTCCACTTCACTTTTTGAGTAGATCATGATGTCGTCAATGATACACTACCACAAATTTATCCAAATACTCCATGAAGACCTTATTCATGAGATACATGAAGTATACAGGTGCATTAGTCAATCCAAATGACATGACCATGTACTCATAGGATCCATACCGTGTCCTGAAAGCTGTTTTGGGTATGTCTGACAGCATAATCTTCATTTGGAAATATGCTGACCGAAGATTTATCTTAGAGAATATTCTGGCTCCCTTCATTTGGTCGAATAGATCCTCTATGCGAGGCTGAGTGTACTTATTATTAATTGTCACCTCGTTGAGGGACTGGTAATCCACACACATTCTTTGGGACCCATCTTTCTTATCTATGAAAAGCATTGGGGCTCCCCATGGCGATGAACTTGGGCGTATAAAACCCTTCTCTAACTTCTTTTGAATCAGCTTCTTGAGCTCTGCTAATTCCTTTGGAGGCATCCTATATGGCCTCTGTGCTATAGGTGCAGTTCCGTGTATTAAATCAATGACAAACTTGATGTCACGATTAGGTGGCATACCTGGCAATTCCTCAGGAAACACATCTCAGTACTCTCGAACAATTGGAATTTCCTCAAATGTTACTCCTTTTGCATGATTCACCATGGCCTTCATGTTGTTGGTTGAACTGACTTGAATTCTATACTGACTCCTTATTCATTTGTCAATTGCACTGCCTGAGTAGCACACTGAATCACTCTATTATGCTTCCTTAGCCAATCCATTCCATGTATGATGTCCAAGCCTTGTGAATTCAAGACTATGAGGTTAGCAATGAATTCTACCCCCATATGCTATATTTGTCCTCATCTCCCCTCCAGGAGACTTAAACAACAGAGTATACTTCAAGTATGATATAGGCATGCTATGCTTTGCAACATACATTGATGAGATGAATTAGTGGGATGCTCCGGAATCAAATAATAGAGTAGTGGGGTTGGAGTTCGCAAGAAACATACCAATTACAACATCTTCAGCTTGTTGGGCCTCTTCTGCAGATACATGGTTCACTTTGCCACGAGCGAAATTATGTGGTCCTCGATTGCCTTGAGCTATTCCTCCATTTGGCCTAGGATTATTCCTTGGAACATTGTGCATCTGTCAGCGATGCCGCCCTCTTGGTTTTGATTTCCTCACTTGACTTGTCTTTGGGCATTTATTTGCAAAATATCCCACTTGATCACAATTATAGCAAGCTTTCCACCTGTGGCATCAGCAAAGTTAGCGTGAGGCTAGTTCTGAGCATAGATAGGCATATTTGGGTGTGGAGCAAGTTGCATAGGTAAGCGAGGTGCTTGCATGGGTAGGCGAGGCTGCATAGGCTGTTGCAGTCGCGGTGGATAAGAAGGGTGGTATGCAGCAGTAGACGGATTGTAATATGGTGCAGCGGGTGGTGCATAGCGAAGACGGACATTGCTTCCTTGCGACTGTCCCTGATATGGAATCTTCCTCTTGTGGTCTAGCTCCATCTCCCGAATCTTGTTCTCAACCACAATAACCTTGTCAACCAGCTTCTGAAAGTTTGCATAGTCAGCGTTGAGCAACTGAACTTTAATTTCATTGTTGAGACCCCTCATGAACAGATATTGTGTTCTGCTATCAGTGCTGATGCCTTCTGAAGCATATCTAGATAGTTGAGTGAATTTATTGATGTATTCACTTACACCCATCCTTCCTTGCCCGAGATTATCAAATTCATGTCTTCTCAGTATCATGACTCCCTCCGGCACATAGTGAGAGCGGAACTTCCCCTTAAATTCAGTCCATGTGATTCCCTCTAGGTTTTCATGAGCATTGCATAGAGATACCAACCAGTCTACAACAGCTCCCATCAACTGGTGTGAGGCAAAAAGAACCTTCTCTCTATCGCCGCACTGGACAATAGCAAGTTTCTTCTCAACACACTTCAACCAATCATTAGCTTCCATAGGGTATGTGGCTTGGGCAAAGGTAGGCGGCCTGGTCTTCATGAACTCTCCCAAACGGTTGTGGTGTGGCAGTGGTGGCAGTGGTGCAGGCATGTGATGCTGATTGTTGTTGCTAGCTTGCAGGTGTCCCATAGTCTGTATCATGGTCTGCATGAGCTGGTTTTGCATAGCCAACAGCTGCACAAAGTTGATAGCTCCATGCGCAGGTCCTTGGTTGTCCTGAGGTGCTCCATTGTTCTCCTCCTCACCATCTGCACTCCTTTGGTTGCGAGTCCTCGGCGTCTGTTGGTGAAAGGATAGTAGATATGTAAGAATTTATAATTTGAAAAGAAATGCTACAACTATATGCATCAAGGTATGTGTAACTAAACAACTCCTTTATTAATACTATAACCCTATTAGAGGATGTGGACAAGGATCCCACAACTCTCTACTACGTGCAGATGTGGACAAAACGCTAGACATCCCACAACTCGCACCAAGCACACAAGCACAAGCACACACCAAGAAAATTCAGCAAACCACACTAAACACAAGCAAAACGATCTAAATGCTTTTCTAACTTCTAGAAAGGAGACCTAGACTTAATTATGTGAATCATGGTTGTCCTGGTTGTGAGGCGGCGAAGGCAAAGGCGACAACAAGGCATACATGTGCGCACACAAAGGCGAGTTGGCCGTCTATGTCGGCGCTGGAGAGGTAGCTACACCATTGACCTCCACGGTGACACAAACTTCCTCTTCCTTCTCCATGATGAAGAGCTTCTTACGGAGGTAGCGGATCTCTTCCATGGCATCAGCATAGAAATTTTCCAAATTTACCAATACCTCCTGAGATCTGTTAATAGCACGAGAACTGATTTGAGCTCCATCTTTCGACCTTAAGACTTGCCTTGTTCCCCTCTTGCATTGTGGGTGCAACACAAAGCTAGTACCTCCTACTTGCTCCCGATAGACATGGCACAATCTAGTAAGTGCATCCCAAGCAACATCATCAATAGCTTGCTCCCTGGTGGCTCTCCACGTGGAGGCAAAGTGTCGGGTAACTACCTCATCTCTAGCAAGAACAATAACTTGAGCTCTCCATTCTTCACGTCCATGGCGAGGAATCCTCTTGACATAATACTTCAGGTGCATCTTGCATAAATCAAGGAACTCCTTCAATTTCCTAGCTGCAAACCCTCAATCAGTGTCATCAGAATGAAATTCTTGGGCATCATGGTAAACTATGCATTTATCCTCCTTTTTGGCTTCACTAGGATGTGATGCATTCCATTGAGCTTCTGGTACTGCTTCATGGGCAGCGGGTTCATCTTCATCCTCCTCATGTGCTTCACCTTCCTCTTCCTCACTGTCATAGAAATCGACAATCTCAGGGTCCTCCTCTTCCTCATCTTCATAGTATTCTACCTTCTCGGGATCTTCCTCTGTCATTTTTGAGTGTTCATGCTCAACTTCCTTTGTGGGAAAATTCACTTCCTCCTCCTCTTGGGCTGGTTCCATTTGCTGCTCCTTGTGTAGCCTAAGCTTGCTTCCAAGGGGTGGCAAACAAGCTCTCTTGCGGACTGTCATTTTGGTGTGAGCCATCTATATGTAAACACGAGAATATTAGAGGAAAATACAAATATCAGTTCTGAAATTGCAGCAGCCATAAATCAAGATGAGAGGATGTGCATTTGATCAAAAAGATGGAAAAGTAGCAAAAGATTGTAGCAGCAGCAAGAACACAGTTTTTCCCACTTTATATAGCTAGTGGTAGGTAAAATAGTGCAAATCAGGCTAATTTTGAATAGGATGGAAGTCCTAAGTGATTTGTGGTGTCCATTCTACCTAGGCATGCTTCCTACAAAGAAACACGACTCTGATACCAATTTGTGACAACCGGTTCCGAAAATGAACCAAGCGTAATGCATATGTGTGCCCAGGATGTTTAACACACATACACAAGTGATTCATAAATGATAAGCAGATTATAACTATGTCTTGATTAATAACACTAATAATAGTACCTTATTACAAACCAAATAATCTCGAATACAAGCTCTAAACAACTGCAGTAGAAGGCACTAAACACTAATGACTCCAGACTCCACAGGCAAGTTTGACGGTATCACGCGCACCTAATACTCCTCAAAGACTTCCTTATACTCCCTATTGACGCTTGTGTCTGAATTTGTTGGGGGAATAGCAAGGGTGAGCACATGTCGTACTCAGCAAGTGTGGCAAAGTATGACATGTAGCTTAAACAAGGAATAGTAATGATTAAAGGCTAATTGCATAAAAGTACATTCACAAAAGTTAAAATGCATTTATATGTTCATTAAGTGTGGTCAATCCCATAAAAATCCAATGACATCAATTTCAACTTAAATAGCCAAAACCATCAATAATAATCCATATTCTACTCATAACTGCTCATATGTCTCAACTTCACCAAATCCATATACCAAAGCCATTTAATTAACTAATATCAGTTCCCAATTCAATTCCAGCAATTAAACTACATTAAAGGTCCATAACTCTAATCATGTGAGGGACCAGGTTGCTCATTACCGGTAGCACGTCTATAATGATAGTTTTAGACACACTCTGTAGAGATTGTACCACTTTACCCACGAGTTCGTGATTTCATCACTTTTCAATGACTATGGAATCTCAATTATGTCGTCTCACACTTCCTTAGTTGTGTGGCCAAGAAATCAAAAAATAGCCTTTACAAAGTGATTACTAGCATATTTAGACCCCATTGAGGTTTCACCGATGGTGATGTCTCCAACTGAGCACATCCAACCAAGGGCCCCCTCTTGAGCCATTTGGATTCCAGGGTAGTCCCACCATCTCTACAAACCCGTCCGACTACCCCTTCCCTGAGCACTCTTAATGGTCCAAATAGTACTGGCAAAACAAGAATTAGTCATCTAAGCCACACCCATACTTGGCCCTTTGGTGGCACTGTAAATCTTGGATGGTCACTCTACGAACTGGTCCTTAGATATAAAGCAAGCAAAACCACCGAAATAGTCCAACCCATTCCACATACCCACCTTGCTTGGATCCCTAGGCACCATTTTGCTAAAGGGTCATTATTATCTATTCTCACCATTCATGTGTTAAATAGTTCATAATTAATCAATATAATTATTTCCCAAGCCCAATTGAGTAGTGCGAAGTAAAAAGTGCAAAATACCAATCCCGACTCTCTACATAGTGTTCAAGCTGGTCATACAAAACTAGTAAACTCCTACAATTGGGTTTTCCCATTAATTTCGACACAAGCATGCAATTTTGCAAACAAAACCTTTAAAACAGGATCAATATGGTCAAGGACACTTGCCTTGCTTCTAATCTTGATTGGATCAAAGACTTCGAAACTTTGGTTCTGCAGGTCCTTGAAGGCACTCTCTATGGCAACACCTTCTATTCCGAGCGACAAACATGCAAAACACACAATACAATCAAATAATGCTCATATAGTACTCAATATGCCATGATATGCATGATTAATGCAATTGTGGGGTAAAACCTGTTAATGAGTTGCTATTAATGTTTACTAAGTAGTTCTAATAGTTTTTAACAAGTTTGGAATTAATTCAGCAGAACTTCAAATTAGGGTTTTCTTGATCTGCGAGAATTTGGGTTGAATTTGCTTGAAAACTTGGATGTAGAGGGTGTACCATGTGTTTAGAGATCCAAAGATCGAGAATTGGGTGCAACACATGGATCGTGACGATTAGGGCTTGATGAAGGTGAGTTGATGAAGATTTTGGATGAAGAACGTCAATTTGTCGAAAGATTGATGAAGATTGATCTTGATTGACCCTTCCTCATTTCCTCTCTTCCTCCTTGCTTCTGGACTCCTTCTTGATGTCAGCAACAAGGCAAAAGTGGCAGAAAGAGGTTTTCAATTGGGGTGGAGAGGTGTGGGGTACTGGGTTGTTTATATAGGGGTGGAGACTTAGGGTTTTGGGGTGAATTCCAAGTAGAATTCGGTGAGGGATGTGTAGAGGCCAAGGTGGGGTCCACTTGGGCTTCTCTGAGGTTGGGAACAAAGTTCGTGGGCCCAAATTAGGCAACACAAAAAAATCATGGAGAAATAACAGAATCTGAGTTCTTTTCCAAAAGGCAGGACTAGTCCGCAGTTGGGACCAGACAAGTGCGTTTGAAATAGAGGCTACAGCGGACTAGTCCGGTGTATAAGTACAGACAAGTCCAGGGTTCCAAAAAATTTCTTATGGAACAAAATTCTGGATACAATTAGACTAGTCCGCTCGAAATCGAACAAGTCCGGACATCGCCAGAGACTCAACCAGACTAGTCCGCACATTGTGCCAGACAAGTCTTGGCTTTGAAGAAGACTGAATTTTCTGAATAAAAATGGGGACACCGAACTAGTCAGGGTTATGGCCGGACAAGTCCGCACTTATGAGGAAACTGAATTTTCTGAACAGAAGATAGGGAAACCGGACTAGTCCGGTTCAGAGGCCGGACGAATCCGCACCCTGAGAGACTGAAGTTTCTAGTTTAGCCCTAACTTCATTTTAATAATGTTCCTTTTTACATGGCTTAATGTTAGACATGAATGAGGATGTATGTGAGAACTATGTGTGCTGAATAGATTGGCTTGTGCTAAATACATTGGCTTTGATGATATAAGTTCTTCAATTCTGCCAAAACACCCTTTTTAGCAAGGTATGACTCTAGCTCCGAGCTTCTGCAAGGTCCGACAATAGGTCTGACCTGCTTTGTCAAAGTCAAACATGTTTTTGGGTAGCTCCACTGAAGCTTTGTCTTTAGCTTCGGCATGTCTTTGATAGCTCCGGCATGTCGTTGTTAAGCTCTGATATGTTTTGATAGGTCCGACTTATGTTGGTTAGCTCCGACATGTTTTTCTAGTTCCGGCTTTTGGGTTGACTAGTTCCGACTAGCTTTGGCAAGCTCTGGCGCTAGGTTGTACTAGCTTTGGTAAGCTCCAGCGCTAGGTTGTACTATCTTTGGTAAGCTCCGGCGCTAGGTTGTACTAGCTTTGATAAGCTCCGACTCAAGCTCCGGTTAGCTTTGGCAAGGTTCGGAGCTTGATCGTAGCGGTTCTGCTTTTAACTTGCAATGATTCGTACTTGCTTTACACTTATGGAAAGGTTGCTTAGTATTCTTTTGCTAAGTTTTTGGTGTGTTTTGGTTGATATGGCTAATATTGTTTTACTGTGGTTTTCCAACATGCTTATGTGAGGTGCTCACGTGAGGTGTTGTGTTCGAAACTAATTTGAGGCAAGTCGCGGACTTGGGCTCGTACGGATTGGTTGTTTATTCATGTGCAGGTGTTGCTTGAGTTCAAGACATGGCTAGTTATGGGATCCATTGAACTAGTATTAGGGAGAAGATGAGGTTCAACAACCAAGTTCAGGGGGAATTGTGGTTGAGTTGATCGGGAGGTTGTGCAGCATGTTTGAGTCAAGAACAAGGCATATGAAGGTATTGTGGATGTCGTTGGAAGATGTTTGAACGTGTGCAAGGAGTGCATGGACGTGGCTACATGGTTCCGAGGCGTGATGAAGAGATGCGGACGTAAAGAATTGGTCGGAAAGGTCCAACCAACTAGGTTATGGACTCAGGCTGCGGTTGAGTCATGTTTGACTCAGATATGGAAAGTTTTTAGTTGGTTATGATAGGATTTCGTGTGGGTCACGAATTTCAGTTGTTTTAGGGATGTGGGATACGTTCCTAAGGTGTTTGGAAGTCTCAATATTGCTTCTATATGCGTATAGAAGAGTCCTAAGCAGTTATGGAAACTTTCGATTCATGATTTGAGTAGGATTAGAGTCCTAGTTGAGTTTGGGTTGGCCTAAGGGCTGGTTATATAAGCAAGGGAGGCTAGATCTCATGGTAGACGACTTTGGGGTTATTCCTATTGTGTTCTATTGAATAAAGATCGTAGTTTAAAGTAACTTTTGTACCTTGTTCATCCAACTTGTTCCACACAAGTTTTTCTCGTCGAGTTTTTTGCACAGCACTAACTTTCTTCGGTGGTTTTATCATAACTCGAGTTTTACAGATCCAATTGACATGATTCTTTTTGGGTTGTCTTCAAAACTTTATTATCTATCATATGCCAAAATTTCATGGTCATTGGATTTGTGGTTTTTGATCTATACGAGTTTCTTTGCAGTATTACAGATCTGTTTTTTTCTCGGGTAGGACAAATTGACCTTTGTTCGATCTTTCAATCGTAACTTGAGTTTCTCTCAATGGATTTGAGAGATTAGCACCGGACTAGTCCGAGCTTGGACCGGACTAGTCCGGCAGACTTTCCGGACTTCAAAATGCACTAAGACCGGACAAGTCCAGACTTGCACCGGACTAGTCCGGTGTTAGAGTTTTTCAATGTATACCTTTTGGAAACCCTATAAATAGAGAGTCCACAACTTTCCTATTAACACACACGTTGAAAACTGATCAAAGAACAAACCCTAGCGCCGCCACTTCGTCCCAAGAGCCCAAAACACATCTCCCCACACATCTAAAGTGCAAAAAGAGTGAAATCAATTGAACACTTGGATTCAGGATTGGGAGATCGTCGTTCTTTCATTGCGAGCTCTTGGGGTTTGATATTTCTACACTCATACTCTGTATTGTAATACTTTTGAGTGTATTTGATCACTTCTTTCATTGTAATTCTCATGGGAGCCCTCAATATGTGAGGTTGCCCCACAAACCTGGTGATTACCCGTGATAGTGGAATCAAGTCGGCCTTCGTGGTGACTTGGAGAGGGAAAGGGTTGGAGACCCGGCTCTGTGTGAGCTTCCTCAACGAGGACGTAGATCTCGTGGTGAGATTGGACCTCGGGAAAAATCCGTGTGTCTTGCGCCTTATTTCATTTAAATTTTGTTCACTAGATCACTTGAGTGCTAAAACATCAACCTACGGCAATTATAAGTTTTACCTGCATTATTATATTAATCTCAAATAAAAATATCAGTTGTTCTCATTTCCGCTGCTAAAGAAACTTAGTTTCCTAAATAACACCTGATCAACACACATATTTTTAGCACACCGGACAAGTCCGCCCACACGACCGGACTAGTCCGACCAACCAAGTTTTGATGATTCTATTAAGTGTGCAGGGAATTTCAAAGGCCTATTCACCCCCCTCTAGGCCACATTCAATTGGTATTAGAGCAAGGTTCTCCACCAACGAGACTCACATCTCGGAGAGATCAATGGCCTCTGAGAAGAACAACGATATCTCGAAGATGAACATTAATGAGGAGGAACAAGAAACTAAAACTTTTGATGTGCTGAAAGAGAGCCCACACGATGATGAAGAAGTGCGACAATTAAAGGCACTTCTGAGAAAGAAACTGCTAGGACAAAAGGGAAAAGAAGAAGAAAAGAGGACGGGGAGTGGTCATCACGACTACTCCCGACAGCCTTACAACTACAACCGTCTCAATTCAAACAACCATTATCTTTCCATTCCTATGGGAAAACCTCCATGGTTTGATGGAAGCGACTATACAATGTGGAAGTACAACATGAAGATGCATCTAATATCCCTAAATCCTAGTCTATGGCACATTGTTTGCACTGGCATAGACATCCCTGACACGAATGAAGAACTCACCCCAGAACAAGAACAGGAGATTCACAGAAATACACAAGCCACATCATCACTAAGCAGAGAGGAATTCACCAAGATTGATGGCTTAGAAAGTGCAAAGGAAATCTAGGATACACTCAAGACAGCTCACGAAGGAAATAGATCGGTTCGTGAAGCAAAAATCGAAATGCTTGAAGGAGAGTTGGGGAGATTCGCTATTGAAGAAGGCGAATCACCTCAAGACATGTACAACCGGATGAAGGCACTCATCAACAAAATACGTGCCTATATCTAATGTTCATGATCGAGAAGGTCATCGGGATTGAATTTGTCAAGGATGTGGAGCATCTACCCTTGAGGCCTCAGATGCCATAGAAGCCAAGTGTCCAGGCTGCTCCCTCGCTGTCCTCAAGTCCTGAGGCACCGGCAAGAAGATCTGAAGATGCAAGAGCTGCCACTGGTAGTAGGGAAGCCCCTCAAACAGGATCAGCCAGTGGAATCTTCAAATACGTGGCTGCCATCTTCACTTCCTGCTAGAAGGCTGAAGTGAGGGCCCACAAGCTGAACAAGAAAAGAAAGGAAGATATGAAGTATGTGAAGGCAAATGTGAAGCAAATTTGTCAGAAATTGGAGATTGAACCCATTGGGTCTCCAGTAATCTCTGAAGACTCCGAATCGGACGTCACTGAGCTCGGGCCCTTGACCCCTATATATTCAGCTGGAGCCAGGGTTCAAAATTCAACAGCCAAACCATCAATAAAAAACATAATGTCCAAAGTTTTTATGTAGAACAAGGTAATAGCAAATGTACATGTTTCAATGTTTCAAGACTTGCCAGCTCTACATTTAATTTGGTGCACATCCTAAATATTATTTAGTAAGAAACTAGAACCCAAATCAGTGTTCTGTTTTCTCTCATCCATTTAGTACATCACTATAACAGCGGGAACATGACATAGGTAATAAACATGCCTAACCATTTGTAATAAAATGGATAAATACAGAGAGATTTACATTCTTCCAATCATCTAACAGATCAAAGCATTATACTCTGAATTATACAGTAACTCAAGACAGCGACACATACCAAGACATACTGGACATGTAGATTGCTCGGCTGAGTTCGTAACTGAGCAATATGCATGCTCGATCAACTGAGTGTAGTGCACATCTTCCACAAAACAGATATTGGAAACATCCACCAGCACTATATAGACCTCCTCTTAGTGATCCACGGCAATTAAGTCAGAACATCATGGGCAAATACAGTGTGGAATTAAGCAGAATAAAAGCAAGCCGGCATCTCTAGTGAGGAGAATTGCTTCCCATTGAAATGTTTATAGAAACTATCAATAGATATCTGGGTGTCAAACTTTAGGTGTGTTTGGTTCGAGGGATATAGTGGGACAGAACGGGACGATCCCACTTTTCTGTTGTTTGGTTTGGAGACATGTGGGATGGAGTCATCCCTCAAAAGAGAATATTCCACCTAGATGCGGGATGGAACCATCCTACCGAAAACATGGGGACGGATCCGTCCCACCTCCGTGGAGACAGGCGCGCGACCTTCCAGAAGTACTCATACTCACATGTCCCTGTCCCATCCTTTCATTCAAACAAGAGACGGGATCATTCCGTCCCACACCATCCCACAAAACAAACAAGAAACATGAATCGTCCCATCCCTCTAGACAAACAGAAAACGGGACCATCCCATCTCTAAAAACTGGGATGGATCCATCCCATCCCACTTTGACTCCGAAACAAACGCATCCTATAAGAACGTTGTACTGGTCCTCCATCCCATCGATCCTGCAGCATAACCACCAGATAGCACTCCAACCAAATCCAAAATCGCATAATCAAGTTGGTCAATCTCAAGGTTAAGGCAAATGAGGTTTTGTTATTCTAAACAGAATGGCTTGACCAAGACCCTGGAGGCATTCTCACTACAATATGCTACCATTCTTTTCACTGCTCGTGCATATCAAAATGGACAGACTCTTCGTGCCCAATAAGAGTTTAAGATGATTTTCTTGAAAATCTGTTTTTCATTTTTTCACTAGTTTATTAGCTGCTGTTTTATGCTATTGTATCGCAAGAGTTTCCAGATCTAAAAATCTAAATTGAATTATGAAAACCCAGCAACACCACCAGTGCATAGGGGAATATCTATTGTTCTAAAATTCACCACACTTAGCACACTGCCTTCAGTATATATTAATTACATGCGAAGTTCATGTGTTCTATTTGTGGAACTCCGTAGAATCTTTGGATTTGTGTAATTTGTGGTCGTTGGATGTTGAAGGTAATGTATGTCATGTTCATCCAGGGAGTTGTGTAGTTACTAAAGAAATTATTTAATTCGATTGTTGGTACATTTAACAGGTACAAAGGCGGTCATGCTATTGAACACTGGAAGGAGACTCAACATTCCTATTCACTCGAATTGGAAACACATAAAGTTAGGTGTTACGCTGGGGACAACTTTGTCTGTTGGCTCATTAAACAGATGGAAAGCTAGTTGAGTACAACTGACATGGTGGTCACGCAGCAGACAGTACATGTTCAATATGCAGTGGCGACACTGGAATCAGTGAAGCTCTTCTGAACAGTGAAGTTGAAGCTGTAATGTGTCGATTTAAATGTGGTTGATCATGTATGTTACCTTCCTGATAAAGTCCAACATTCCTTACATTACTTTCCCTTCTTTTAGATTGTTGAAGAATACAACCATCACCTTACATCCCAGCTTGAAAAGCAAGGAAATGTAAGTTCACTTATTTATGCACTTGTCTGGTTGATGTTTATTATTAGCTAGATATTTCTGCATCACTTATTAGTGGTCAAATGCATTTAGAAAACTATTGTGTATCAAATGAGCTAACTACTGGTTTGGATCTTGTGCTAATGTAGTACTATGAGTCACTTCCTCTAGAAGTCAAAGAGAAGAATGCGAACTTGTGCTTCATGGCGGTCAAATCAAGATCAAGTATGGAGGATATAGAACACAACAACGACAATGAAGAGGTATGTCCTACTTGCGAAGAAATGTGTGATGCTATTTCTCGTGCCACTATTATAGTTAAGAAAAAGGACAAAAAGCTTAGGGATAGTGCTACTAAAATTGAATCACTAGAATCTGAAGTCAACCGTTTAAAAATTTTGATTCCTAATGATGATGCATGTCCCTCATGTGATTTAATATATGAACAATTTTTCTTATTAAGAAGTGCGCACACCTCCACACTTAATAGACTTGAGTTAGAAATTGAAAAGAATAGAGAGCTTGCTGCACTTAATGATAAAAACTTAAAAGATACTAGTTGTTCTACATTTGATTTGCATTGTTCTACTTGTGATGATCTTGATAAGAAACTACAAGATGCTATGAATGAAATTTCTATATTGAACAATGCTTTACGTTCTCATGAAGTTAAATTTTGTTCCAATTGCAAATCAAAAGGAAAAACTTCATGTGAAAGTTGCCTTGATCTGTCCAATAAACTTGATAACATGCATAGGACATTAGATCGGTTTTGTAATGGGAATAAGAACATATACTTTCTGCTGAATTCTTCCAAGTCTTGCAATGATAAAACTGGTTTAGGTTTTTATTCTCATGCTCATGCTAAGGCACATCTACCTAAAATTGTAAAGTCATTAGGAAGTGATTTGATTCAAACAGTTCCTAAACAAAAAGAAGTGGTTCTCAAATCTGCAGGAGTGTTGTCTCATTCGATTTCAAAAAACAATGTGCTTGCTCATCTAGACATGAACATAAAGTTAAATTTCATTCTACCTACTGTGATAGAGATGGTCATGTCATAAATTTTTGTTATAGACTAGCTAAACAACAGAAAAGGGAAAGAATAATTGCTAGATATCATAACTTTCATGAAAAAATTGTTGCACTTGCTAAACCGAATGATAGGAACATGCAATCTGCTGTAATGAGTCGAAAACATGCAAAGTTTGCTCCCAAAACTACTGTTTTTTGTGCTACACATGTAACATCTCGTAGGACAGCAGTTGGGTACAAAAATCTTCAAGCTTTGGCTCATAAACCTGATGTTTTATCAGCTTTCACATGTTATTCCTGCTGGACGTCGTGTGACTCAGTATTGGATTCCTAAATGTCTTTTGACTAACCCCAGTATTGAGTCATCGACGTATTGTGCTTCTATGTAGGTTACACGCTTGAGGAAGCAGAATATTTGGATTGTGGATTCAGGTTGCCCACGCCACATGACCGGTAACAAAGTATGGTTCTCCTCCCTCTCTTTTGTGTCATGTGTAGAGAATGTTACTTTTGCCGATAATTCTTCAACTCCTATAATTGCTAAGGGTTCGGTTAGAGTAAATGATCACTACACTTTGAAGAATGTGGCACTTGTTAAAAATATGAATACAACTTGCTTTCTGTTTCACAACTGCTAGATGAAAATCTGGAAATTATCTTCACTAAAAATTGCTGCAAAGTTGTAAATTCAAATAGTGAGCTTATTTTTAACATGTCTCAGTTTGGTATAGTTTTTAGAGATGATTTTGATATGTCCTCCTCTAAGCATAGGTGTCTAGTTGCTAATGATTCTAAGGACTTATATTTTTGGCATCGTAGACTTGGTCACATAGGCTTTGATCATCTAACATGTGTTAGTGCTCTTGATCGCATACGTGGGCTGCCTAAGCTTAAAGGGGACAAAGAAATTGTGTGCCCTTCTTGAAGACATACTAAGATAGTTGCAGGTTCACATACTCCTCTCACAATGATCATGACAACTGAACCGAGTCAACTTTTGCACCTTGACACCGTAGGACCTTCACGTGTTCAATCTTTCGGAGGTAAATGGTATGTTCTTGTTATTGTTGATGATTATTCTAGATACTCTTTGGTTTACTTTATGGCATCTAAGAATGAAGCTTTTAGTCACTTTAGAACTTTATTTCTTAGATTATCAATTGATCACTCAGGATCTTTAAAAGCAGTTAGAAGTGATAACAGAACCAAATTTAAAAATCAATCTTTTGATCACTTTTGTGCTGAAAATGGAATAGATCATAAATTTTCTTCACCATATGTACCTCAACAAAACGGTGTTGTAGAAAGAAAGAACAGAACCTTAGTTGAGATTGCTAGGACTATGCTTGATGAATATCAAACTCCTAGGAAATTTTGGGCTGATGCGATTGCAACTGCTTGTTATGTCTCAAATCGTGTTTTCTTGCGCGCTAAGCTAGGTAAAACACCATATGAGCTCTGGTTTGGACTAGTGTTACACACTTTCGGGTCTTTGGTTGCAAATGCTTTGTTAAGAAATATGGTAATCTTTATAAATTTGAACCTAGATCCATTGATGGCATGTTTCTTGGTTATCCATCTCATACTAGAGGCTACCATGTGCTTTTACTTGACACTAACAAAATTGTGGAGACTTGTGAAGTGTCTTTTGATGAAGCTAGCACAGGTACTAGATCGGACATTGTAGGTACGGATCCATATCCGTAGGGGGGGAGCATTTTTGTTGAAGATAAGGAAGAGGTGGAGCTACTGCCCGAAAATTCAGTAGCTAATGACATTGTTCCAGCTCCTGATTTTCATTCACAGCCAGCATCGATGACCACCATTGCTGGTCCAGATCCTCATCAAGTCACAAGATCATCGATTTGTGATGAACATGAAGAGGAAGAAGCTTGTGAAGTGTCCACTCCCCTCCGGGTTCTCAAAATTCATCCTTCACAACAAATTATAGGAAGCTTGCACGAACGAGTCACACGGTCCAGGTTTTGCGATCCAAACTCTCATGCTCATTCTTCTTTTGTTGCTTCTTTTGAACCCAAAGATATATCACACGCACTCACTAATGAATCTTGGATTATTGCCATGCAAGAAGAGTTAGAAAATTTTGAAAGAAATAATGTTTGGAAACTTGTACCTCCACCTCAAGGTCACACTTTAATTGGAACTTGTCGGTACCCTGGAAACCGTACACCCCTTGAGGTTACAAAGATCTCAAAGGAAAGTCATCTACTTGATTTGAAGACCTTCGGAGGCCCACATGTCAGATATAACCGGACCCGCTTCTCCAACATGGTTAATCCCAGGGTCGCCACGTGTACTATCAAACCGGAGCTACCACCCACAAGGGGGAAGCTCCGGGCTGTGTACCGAAATGGCACCTCCGGACTTAACCCCAGACCGAGAGAAGCTCCGGATCTGACACGTGTCAGGTAGCTCCGGAGCTACCTGTTTCCCATAGTATGCTCCGGAGCTACCACGTGTCCAACCGTCGGATCTTCAGTCTCTAACCTCCGGAAGACTCCACAACGGCTCCGGATCTTCAAAGGGGAATCAAGGACTTCAAGACCCGATTAAGTGTCATTAATACCATATTAATGATACACGATCGGATGACCTTAATTACAATTACCCGGTCATTAAGGACAATTAAATGTGTTGAATAAGTGTGAATACTAGTAACCGCCGGGGCCACATGTCGGGCCAGGCTAACTTGTAACGGCCTGCCCTTGTACTATAAAAGGACAGGCTGACGACAGACTCTACACATACAGTGAGGCTACACACACGCCATTGAGACTGGTCACAAGCTCATACAGCTAATACAACACCAACACACCCGTGGAGTAGGGTATTACGCTCAGGCGGCCCGAACCACGTAAATTTCTGTGTCTCCTGTGCTATTCATAATTCACCTTCTTGAATCTCCGCGCGCCCACACCGAACATAAAACTCCTCTAACACTTTAGTAGTGTCGGGAGATCTGCCGGATCCAAACCACCGACAGTTGGCGCGCCAGGTAGGGGCGCCTGAGATTTCGAGAATGGTGAACTCAGCTGCTGGATCATCCAACGGTCATCCCACTGCTCAAGCTGCTGGAGGCAATCCCTCCAATATGCAGCCACCAGCAGGGGCTTTAGCACCAGCAGGAGTCACACTGCCACCACCGCCGCCTCCACCAGCAAATCAAGCTAGACAATGCGATGGTGCACCGGCGTCAGTCACTGCGTCGGGAAATCATGACAACCCGGAACACGCGCTCCATGCAGTGCGTGCTCTTCTCCAACACACACCACCACTTGATGCATCTCGGGATGCACTGGAGCAGTGGAGGGCTAATGTGGAACATTTGGTTGCAGCAGCAGCCGACCGCATCAGCAACCAGGGTCCTCCTCCTTCAGGACGGGCCCCGTCGCAGCGACGGACCTTGTCTGGTAGACTTGGTCCGCACGTCTCCATCAACAGGAGACGAGCTGCATCACAGCAGGTGATGTCTTTGCCCTCCGGGGCACGACGCACCCACACGGTATCCAGGCTTTCGACTCATGACCTTCAGGCGGAGCTTGATCGCCGATACCGCCAACAGGACGGTCGAGTCCATATTGAGCGTGCTCGTGAAAGACGAGAAGCTTAGGACGTTCTTGCTCCTGAAGGAGTGGGAGGAGGCTGTTCAGCCCTGGCCATGCATCTGCATATGATCCGGTGGCCACAGAAGTTCCGGCCTCACCCGCCGGAGAAGTTCGATGGGACCGTCAATCCTGTTGAATTTCTTTAGATCTACTCCACTGCTATCTTGGCAGCTGGAGGAAATGAGGCAGTGATGGCCAATTATTTCTCAGTGGCTTTAACTGGGACCGTCAGGTCCTGGTTTATGAGCCTTCCACCCAACTCTATCAACAGTTGGGAGGAGCTGTGCCAACAGTTCACCGGCAACTTCGGGAGTTCATACACCCGGCCAGGCACTGAACTGGACCTTTTTGCAGTCGTGCAAAAAGGGGGAGAATCCCTGCGATCATTCATCCAAAGTTTCTCTCAGGTACAAAACACTATTCCTTCTATCTCTAGCGCCTCTGTCATTGTGGCATCCAGACAGGGTGTACGGGATAAGAAGATGCTGGAGAAACTGGCGATCAAGGAGATCACCAGTGTCACAAAACTCTTCAGTTTGGCCGATAAATGTGCCAGAGCTGCGGAGGGCTATGAGATGCACTCCAAACCAACTCCGGAGGATCACAAGAAATCCTCCAAAGGAGAAGCCACTACCTCCGGGAGTGGCAAAAAGAAGAAGAAGACCAACGGCAAGAAGAAACTGTTGACCGGTACATCCAACGTTGCAGCTGCTGCAGCTCCGTGTGGCCGGGGGCCACGCCCCGAGAAGCGACCTAGACCGTCTTCTGAAGATGGTGGCAAACCCAAAGTGTGGTGTCCCATTCACAAAACGGGCAGCCACAGTTTGGAAGACTGCCGGGAGGTCCAAAACCTTGCCGAGCGCTACAACAAGCGCCAGGAAGAAACTCCTTTCCGACAGAGGGAAGGAAAACAAAAAGTCGACGAAGCTCCGGCTGAGGAGGAGTTAGGTTTTCAGTATCCCAAAAAGGTCCTGAAGGCCGTCTACACCTCCGTCGACGATGATTCCGACGTCTCTAACAGCGAGCGTCGGAAGACCATGAACACCATTTTTGGTGGATCATGGGACATCACCTCCCGTTGCGTCATCAAGACTATGCGTCGGGACATGGCTGCTGTAGCTCCTACAGCCAGACCGGAGCCTCATCGGAAGTGGATGGACACAGTCATCACTTTTGATGCTTCGGACTGCCCTCGAAGCATGGTTGGAGTAGGTCAGTTGCCTTTGATGGTATCTCCTACCATCAATAACATCCAGCTCCACCATGTCATGGTAGACGGAGGTTCGGGGCTTAACCTCATAAGCTTCAAAGCTTTTACCAAGCTTCAGCTCCGACCTTCGAATCTCCACCCCTCCCGACCTTTCTCCGGAGTAGGTCCGGGAGCCATTACCCCACTCGGAGCTATTACTCTCCCAGTTACCTTCGGGACACGGGAGAAGTATCGCACCGAAAAGTTGGTCTTTGACGTCGCTCAGATCAACTTACCCTTCAACGCCATCTTGGGTAGGCCCGCCCTGTACAAATTCATGGCAGCTGCTCATTATGGCTATCTGGTGTTAAAGATGCCAACACCAGTAGGCATTCTCCGGATCCGCGGAGATCGTACTGCCGGAGTAACTGCTCTAGAAGAACTCCATGCACTCACCACGGCGCAAGAGGAGGACTCCAGGCAGGAGCAAGCTCCAAAACCCCCGAGCATTCGTCAACGAGGCTCGACATCTGCACCTCGCGTGCAGCCAAGCGGCGACACTGACATTCCCATCAAAGTCGTCCAAATCGGTTCTGATGTCGCTCAGACCACCCGTATATCGGGGGGATTGAACGACAAATAGGAACTCGCGCTCATCACTTTCCTCCGGGCTAATGTCGACGTGTTTGCCTGGCAACCGTCACAAATGCCTGGGATCCCCAGGGAAGTGATTGAGCACAATCTGAAGATCTACCCCGATGCCCGACCTGTGCATCAGAAGCCTCGGAAGCAATCTGTAGAGCGACAAAACTTCATTCGACAAGAAGTAAAGAAGTTGCTCGAAGCTGGATTCATCCGAGAAGTCTTCCATCCAAAATGGCTGGCAAACCCAGTCGTTGTGCCCAAGGCCGTCGGGAAGCTTCAGATGTGTATCGACTACACAACACTAAATAAGGCATGTCCAAAAGATCCATTCCCACTACCTAGAATAGATCAGATAGTGGATTCCACCTCCGGGTGTGAATTACTGTGTTTCCTGGATGCATATTCTGGGTATCATCAAATCAGAATGTCTAGAGAAGATGAAGAGCATACCTCTTTCATCACAGTAGATGGATTGTATTGTTATACAGCCATGCCATTTGGTCTCAAGAATGCAGCTTCAACTTTTGTACGAGCTATGTACAAAACCTTTGAAGTCCTCATTAGAGACATAGTGGAAGTGTACGTGGATGACATCGTGGTCAAGGTCAAGAACAAGGAGTCACTTCTTGACACCTTACAGGCTGTCTTCGATAAGCTGCGGGCCACCCGCACAAAGCTAAACCCAGACAAGTGTGTCTTCGGGGTTAGCTCCGGAAAACTGCTTGGTTTACTGGTAAGTCATCGGGGCATAGAAGCTAATCCGGCGAAGATCAAGGCTATTGAAGACATGCGGCCACCAGCCCGCATCAAAGATGTCCAAAAGCTAACTGGATGTCTAGCAGCCCTCAGCCGGTTCATTTCAAGACTGGCGGAACGGGCACTCCCCTTCTTCAAGTTATTGAGGAAGTCCGGACCATTCCAATGGTCTGAAGAAGCAGAAAAGGCGTTCTAGGAGCTAAAACAGTTCCTCACCACCCTACCAACTCTGGTAGCTCCGAACCCTGGTGAGCCTTTGTTGCTTTATATTTCAGCTACTGACGAAGTCGTCAGTATGGTTCTGGTTGCGGAGAGACCAGAGCTACCCCATACTCAAGAATCCAGACCCTTTCGGGAGGGTCCAGAGGTTCCTGAAAGCGAGTCTGGGTCCCAGCTCCTAGATTCGAATTCACAAGAAACCACTCCAGAAGACCCAGACCCCTCCGGGAGGGTCCATGTCACTTCTGAAGAAGCTCCGGGTTTCTCCAGCCAGAACCCGGAGGTCCCCGAAGAAACTCCGGATCCCTCCAGAAGGATCCGGGTCAGTGAAGAGGAAGCTCCGGGCCCCTCTGGGAAGGTCCGGACCATTCAGCGCCCAGTGTACTTCATCAGTGAAGTACTACATGACGCCAAGACTCGATACCTAGAGGTGCATAAACTGCTATATGCAGTTCTTATTGCCTCCAGGAAGCTTCGCCATTATTTCCAAGCTCACAAAATCTCATTGGTGACCTCTTACCCACTTCGAGCAATTTTGAATAATCCCAATTACTAGGAATATTGCAAAGTGGGCAGCGGAATTGGCTGAATTCGATCTCGAATTCATTTCAAGGCAAGCAGTGAAGAGTCAAGCATTGGCAGACTTCGTGGCAGAATGGACTCCCTCTCCATCAAACCCTGGGGGCCCCAGTGAGCAGAAGCCGGAACACGAAGCTCCGGTCTTCACTGAGCCTCATTGGACCCTCTACTTCGACGGCTCCATGCAAAAGCAGGGGGCCGGAGCTGGAGTCCTTCTCCTCGCACCAACCGGGGAGAAGGTGAAATACATGGTACAACTTGACTTCAAGGCGACCAACAACATGGCAGAGTACGAAGCACTCATCTACGGACTAAAGGTGGCGCTATCATACGGTGTCAATCAACTGCTGGTCAAGGGAGATTCACAGCTCATCATTAAGCAAGTGAAGGGTGAATGCTCCTGCAACAATCTCCAGCTAGCTGCTTACCTCCTTGAAGTCCAGAGGCTTCAGAAGGACTTCGAAGTCCTAGATCTCCACCATGTCCAGTGTGCCCACAATGCTGAAGCCGACGAACTCTCGACGAAAGCATCAACCGGAGCTCCGGCTCCTGACGGAACTTTTGTCCGGAGGTTGTCAAAACCCACAGCTCAGCCTGCCGAACTGAGCGAAGGGGGCGAGATCAGCATCCCGAAGCTGAAGGTCCCGATGGCCCTGTTACCATGGCAGCCATCAAGGGTCGTAGGTGCTGCCGGAAGCTCCGAGCAACCCAGCACGCAAGACTCAAATGCTCAAGATAGTTCCGATGCATGGATCTCGGAGATCCGGAACTACTTGAAAGACAAAATCCTTCCTGATGATGATGTATTCGCTGACCTGGTAGTCAGATTGGCTAAAAGATACACATTGGTAGAAGGGGATCTCTACTGGCGCGGTGCCAACGGCATCCTAATGTGGTGCATCACAAGGGAAGAAGGCTGCGAGCTCCTTGCAGAAATCCATGGAGGCGAGTGTGGGAACCACGCGTCTTCCCGCACGCTGGTTGGTAAAGCCTTTCGGCATGGCTTCTACTGGCCTACAGCACTCCAAGATGCAACTGAGCTGGTGAAGAAATGCGAAGCATGTCAATTTCATGCAAAGCAAATTCACACACCGGCTCAGCCCCTACAAATGATACCTCCTACATGGCCCTTCGCTGTGTGGGGGATGGACATCTTGGGACCTTTCCCAAGAGCCGTCGGAGGTTACAAGTTCCTGTACATCGCCATTGACAAGTTCACCAAGTGGCCGGAAGCAACTCCAGTCGTGACAATCAACAAGCAATCTGCTATCAACTTTTTGCAGTCCATTGTATGCAGATTTGGAGTCCCAAACAAAATCATCACTGATAATGGGACTCAATTCACAAGCTCTGCATTCCAAGGATATTGTAAAGACCTCGGCATTCAAGTTTGCTACGCCTCCGTAGCTCATCCAGCAAGCAATGGCCAAGCCGAGAGAGCAAATGCTGAAATCCTTAAAGGACTCAAAATGCGCACCTATGAGCGCTTGAAAAAACATGGAGCCAACTGGATTGAAGAGCTTTCGCCCACTTTATGGGCCAACAGGACATCTACAAACCGGTCAACTGGAGAGACACCCTTCTTCCTAGTGTATGGAGCTGAAGCAATCCTTCCTCCATAAATCACCTTGGGGTCACTTCGGGTCCGGACCTTCGACGAAGCCACGCAGGACCAGCTCCGGCGTGAAGACCTAGACCTCCTTGAGGAGGGAAGGTGCCAAACAGCTGTTCGGAATGCCTGATACCGCCAAGCCCTTCGGCGCTATCATCAGCGGCATGTACACAACCGACAGCTTGAGGAAGATGACCTGGTGCTATGGAGAATACAATCCAGAGAAGGGTTAAACAAACTCTCCCCCAGCTGGGAGGGACCCTTCTGAGTGATTAAAGTATCCCGTCCCGGGAGCGTTCGCTTGGCTACTGAGGATGGGACACCTCTCCCAAATCCTTGGAACATTGAGCACCTCCGTAAGTTCTACACTTAATATCACGGAGGTGAGTCTATAATAACTTGGGGTGTATGTTATAGAGTCATTGTACAGAGTTGGGTAGTTCCTCTGGGAGAATAGCCGGACCTTTCCCGGAAGGTCCGCAAAGTTCAAGCAACACTTGTCACAGTCTCAGGACTAAAAGTGTGGCTAGCTACCCTGGGTCAAATGAGAAATGAAACACGCTTATCCTGGTTCCGTACCCTAAGAGTGTACTTGTTTCCCCTGTACCCCAGACCTATAATGAAAGACATCTTCATGTGAAACAGACTCCACGTGCATTTATTTTGTACAGGCTCAACATTTTTTATTTTTCTCTTTCTTGTCTATAACAAAGACGTGCAATTCTTAAGAAATTTTAGTTCGACCGGTTTATATACGACACGAGTTGTATTGTCAATTCTTTTGGATTCAAATATTGTTCATGGCCAACTCGCCTGAAAGCCGCCAAGCCAATCTAGGGCTGGAGTGTGCTATCGACTTAGCCTGGTCAAGCACCCTAAGTACGCCACTCTACCTACACACCGGCAGGCCGAAGTAAGGCGGGTCCATGTACAGTTGGATCTGGAAGAAAAGACAATGCATTCGGTTGTATTTAGAATCGCGTTTAACTTGAAACCTTCTTGAGAATCGTAAGCCGCGACGAAGTTATAGAAAAGAAATGAATTTTACTATTTTTCTTGGCTTAAGTGTGCAGAAAAAATAAAAATCTACGTTGATGGAGAAAAGCCGGAGCTAACAAAGCTCCGACTCCCCTAGGTGGCTTGTAATCGATGTTACGCATTGAAAACGAGCATCACCGGAGTAATCAAGCTCCAGTAAAGCTAGGGGGGCCAGCCGTCGACGCTGAATAAAAGATGGTGAGAAGACCCCGCAAACGGAGTCTGCTGCCAACAAACTAAGTGTTGGCAAAGGTTACTCCCGGAGCTACTAAGCTCCGACACCCCGGAGGACTAACTATCGATGCTCTACGTGTTGATAGAGTCTATTGCCGGAGCTACTAAGCTCCGATGATAGACAATGCCGGAGCTTCTAAGCTCTGACAACCTTAGGGGGCCTTCACTATCGAAGACTTCGGACCTAAATTTACAAGTTTGGAGCAAATGAGTCTTCAACAATATGCAATATCCTCTTTGTACATGTTCACAATCGAATTGTGTACATCTACCAGGGGGCCAAGTGAAGACAAAAGTGTTGAAGACAAAAAGTGAAATTCACAAAAATTTGGGGATTTCATTTATCTGGAGACAAGGGATTACATCTCGAGACAAGGGATTACAAAATTGAGGAAGAAGAAGAGAAAGTACAAGTGAGAACTACAGAGATGGTCCTAGACCCTATGAAAGAATTGGGCGACCTTCTGGGCAACCTCCGATACGTTGGCTCGGGCAGCTTCGCCTTCTCCTTCAACCGGACCTTCAAGCACCGGGTCCAGAAGAAATTGGGAGTTCCGGCTGGTGTAGCACGTCAGCACATATTCTGCGATGTTCTTCGCCAGGGATTGCCCCTCAACCTCCAATTGGTCCGCGATGACATCACCCACCTTGGAGAGTTTGCTGCCTGCTGAGCTCAACGCCTGCAACGCCAGGTCTGGCTCCGGCTCCGGATCATCCGGGCGCACGGGGCTGAAGCCCATCGGTGTCATCGCGTCGTTGGCCTTGCCCAGGAACTCCCAAATCTGTAGGGAGTCCGCAGTCCTCAAACCCTTTAATTCTTCTAGGGATCTTCTGGCCGCCACCAGTTCAGAATTCTCGCAGGCGAGGCGCTCAACTTCTTTGGCGTTTTGCTGAATCTTCTCAGCAACCCGCTTCTCGAGTTTTCCGAGCTCCTCCTCCCGGAGGTGGATCTTGTTCCAGCGGTCAACCAGGTCCTTCTCCCTACCCCTCACTTTCTTTTCCCTAGCAACAAGGGCACACTCCCGCTCATGGAGCTCCTGCCCTCGCACCCAGGCCTTCTTCTCCTCCTCAATGCAGCGCTCTTCCAATTTCTTGGCGCGCTCCTCGAGGCCCTTGTCAGCCAGAGCCACCTTCTCGGTGAGCTCCTCCTCCCTCCTCAGGACGTCATCCCGCAGCTCTAGGAGTTTCTGCTCTTCATCTTTGAGCCGTTTCTCCCTCTCTTCAAGTGCCTCCCGGCGCTTGATGAGTGTAGTGTTAATGGCCCCAAGCCTTTCCCGGCGTTCATCGGCCGCACTGTTGGGTGCTTTGGTCTGCTCGTAGATCTCTCGGGATTGAGCGTCGAGGGCACGAGTCATACTCTCCCTATCATCCAGTAACTTGCCCCAGTACTCCAGGCGGATCTTCTCCCGCTTGATCCACTCTTTGTCATCCGCTAGCCTCGACTGCGCCAGCTTGGTCTCGAAGTAGAGCCGGTTACGCCACCGCCTAAGGGTTTGATGCTCCTCTTCAAGAGCCTTGCTGTCGTGGAAGAAGGCCAGTTGGACTTGACGTAGACTGGAACATGCGTTTTCAATAGACAGTGACAACGGGATAGGTTCTGGACCTGCTGGGGTCTTCTCCGCTGGTTCCAGCGGGTTTTCAGATACAAAAATTGGGTCCCACTCCACAGGAGTGGTCCCCTGAGTCTCCATGGCACTAGGGCCGTCCTTCGGGATGGCCTCAGTCGCCATCGAGGGAGGCCCCGCCGCCAGGTCTTCGTTCACCCCCTCAGGCAGGGGGCCAGCGACTTCGCTTGGGCACTCCGGCTCGGCCGCGGGTACCTCTGACATCGTCACTTCCGAAGCAGGGGCCGCTGCAGGCTCCGGTCTGGGCACCTCCTCCGATGGGGGCTCGGGCTCCGACACCTCGTCAACAATCGGCTCGGGAGCCGGAAGATCTTCAACATCGACCGGCCCTGCGGCCGGAGCTCCAACAATGACCGGCTCAGCGGCCGGTGCTTCGGAGGTAGCCGGCCCAACTGCCAAAACTTCCTTAGCTTCCGGCGCACACGCCAGGGTTCCAATCACCTCCGGCTCAACCGTCGGGGCTTCGACAATTTCTAGCTCTGAGGCCGGAATTACTGCTTCCTCCGGCTCAACAGCCGGAGCTTCTCTGCACCAGGACCCAGAGCTTCAGCCTCCGGGACAGGTGCCGCTGGCGCATCTTCTCTCCCGCGGTCCGGCGCTACCACGGGAGTCTTTGGGGATGAGTCGAGGTCCATGACCACGACAGCTGGCGCCGGAGCTGTCGCAGCTTCAGCAACCACTTGGGGCGGCACCGGGACAGGAGCAGAAGCTTCCGCCCTCACAGCTTCAGTTGTTGTGGCTGAGGGTGGAGCCTCACTCCTCTTCTTGGGAACGATGCAGATGATGGACGAAGAAACTTAAAAAAGCAATTACTACAACAAAACAACTGTCCAAGGTAAAGATTAAAAATTACCTTGGGAGGCTTCCGCACCAGCTTGCGTGGAACCTCTTTCCCAGGCGTTCTGGGCTGGTCATAGCCGGCGTGGAAGCTCCGGAAGGCCCCCCGGAACTCGTAGCAGCCTTGGGCGTTTCCCTGGTCGAGGCTCCCCTCGACCGGGAAGAACCTCCGGACCTGGAGGCCTCAACTAGCCCCGGTGCTGGAGTCGCATGCCCGGAGCTAGCTCCCCGGGAGGATCCCACTGCGGGTACAGTCGCCGCGGTCGAAGAAGACCTCCCCCTCCGAGGAGAAGGAGCCCATGCAGAGGTGGCAGCCCTGACGGACCTTCCGTCGACATGCTGCAACTTCCTCTTCCGGCTCAAGGGTTCATCCGCCGGCTCCTTGCCCTTGCCGACGACTTCGACCCTCGGCTTCGGGGCAGGGCCACCTTCAGGCACTTCAGGGATCGCCACCCTGGTGGTTGATCTTCTCTCGAGGATGCCAAGGTCGTCAAGCATGGGCATCTTCTGCCGGAGCTCCCTACTGAACTCAACTTCCACGTTCAGAGGAAGAAAAGCCGATGGTGGAGTCAAGTCGTCACCCTCGACGTCGATGCCGTGCTGGAACTTCTTGAGGTGGAACTCCAAGGTTGTCCCCACCATGTTGGACTTCAGCCCGGTCTTGACCTGGTTGTCGTCCATCACGCTGTTGAGGGCCCAAGCGAGTTTCTCTCTCTTCTTCAGCGGCGCCCACCTGTTGACCAGGAAGTTACAAAACACCGCTTGAGGGGTTAATCCCCCCTCCACACATTGGCGGATCCTGGTCAGAACAGGGTTGAAGGCGTCCGCCAGCACCGGAGCTTCACTCCAGATCGTCGTGTCAATGTTGGGGAGGCCTTCGGGCAGCTCCTGCCTCTCATGCTCCTCCACCCGGATGACTATCCAGTCCTTCTTCCAGTCATCCCACTTCCCAGAGGGAAACGACTGGAGGTACTTGAATGGGCACTTCTTGCGCTTCACGAAGTAGTAGAAGCCAAGGTACTCATTTCTCCTACCGGTGGTGTGGACGGTGAAGAAGGCCCAAAAGAGTTCAATGCAGGGGGGATGCCCACCCACATGTCACAGAAGTGGACAAAGATAGACACGAGGAGAATGGTGTGAGGGCCAAGGTGGTATAGCTGCAGACCATAAAAGTCCAGCAGCATCAGGAAAAAGGAAGAAAAAGGTGGGATCAACCCCACCATGGCGTACGAGGAGAAGTACACCATTTCGCCAGAGCACTCCTTCTCAAACGGGAGCTCTCCCCCGGCGCGGACCGAGCGGTTGTAAAAGTCCGAGGACCATCCCATGAGGGTCCGGACCTTCTTCAGATCGCCGTCGGTCTTCAAACGGCTTTCGCGGAGACCCAACTCCATCGCGGCACAGCAAGGCAAGAGAGGAAAAGTGAAGCACAAGTTGGGAGTTTGAGCGCAAGAACAGATGAGAGGCGTAAAGAACCCCCGAAGGTGCGCGCTTTCCTTCTTAAGTAAGCCCTCGCAACGCTTGGATGGAAACCGCAAGGAAGTCGAAGATACCATTCAAAAATTCCACCCAGTCGATGACAAAGGGGGCCCGGGACCACCCCGACGATCAAGTCGAGGTTCTTACCCAGGTGAACGGTTGTCATCATGAGGCGGGAAACCCGAAGGCGGCGGCCTCACAAGGCGCGCGGAACCGATACGGTTTTCGTATCGAGAACCGGCGACCTTCAATTGCGTGAGATCCGCACGCCAAAGATCTCATCTGCCGCACGCGGGATATGCCACGTGGCGAGGATTTAACTCTAAACCCTCGCCAACGGCACCTCCGAAGACCTTTGAAGACTCAGTTCAAAAGTCACGAGGATGGACCCACCTCCGGCGTAATGACTTCACCCAAGGGGTCTTCCGCAGAGGTGGGCCCAGGGGGCCACTGTCGGTACCCTGGAAACCATACACCCCTTGAGGTTACAAAGATCTCAAAGGAAAGTCATCTACATGATTTGAAGACCTTCGGAGGCCCACATGTCAGATATAACCGGACCCGCTTCTCCAACATGGTTAATCCCAGGTCGCCACGTGTACTATCAAACCGGAGCTACCACCCACAAGGGGGAAGCTCCGGGCTGTGTACCGAAATGGCACCTCCGGACTTAACCCCAGACCGAGAGAAGCTCCGGATCTGACACGTGTCAGGTAGCTCCGGGGCTACCTGTTTCCCACAGTATGCTCCAGAGCTACCACGTGTCCAACCGTCGGATCTTCAGTCTCTAACCTCCGGAAGACTCCACAACGGCTCCAGATCTTTAAAGGGGAATCAAGGACTTCAAGACCCGATTAAGTGTCATTAATACCATATTAATGACACACGATCGGATGACCTTAATTACCAGTAACGGTGCTGTCAAAGCCCATTACCCGGTCGTTAAGGACAATTAAATGTGTTGAATAAGTGTCAATACTAGCAACCGTCGGGGCCACATGTCGGGCCAGGCTAACTTGTAACGGCCTGCCCTTGTACTATAAAAGGACAGGCCAACGACGGACTCTACACATATAGTGAGGCTACACACACGCCATTGAGACTGGTCACAAGCTCATACAGCTAATACAACACCAACACACCCGTGGAGTAGGGTATTACGCTCAGGCGGCCCGAACCACGTAAATTTATGTGTCTCCTGTGCTATTCATAATTCACCTCCTTGAATCTTCGCGCGCCCACACCGAACATCAAACTCCTCTAACACTTTAGTAGTGTCAGGAGATCTGCCGGATCCAAACCACCGACAGAACTAAATGGTTGTTTAAAAATAAATAAAGTGAAGATGGGGTTGTGGTTAGGAATAAGTCTAGGTTGGTTGCTCAAGGTTTCACTCAAGTTGAAGGTCTAGACTTTGATGAAACTTTGCTCCTGTTGCTAGATTAGAAGCCATAAGAATTTTGTTAGCTTTTGCTGCATCTAATGGTTTTAAGCTATATCAAATGGATGTTAAATGTGCTTTTTTTAATGGGTACATAGATGAGGAGGTTTATGTCAAACAACCACCGGGTTTTGAAAATCCAGATTTTCCTAATCATGTTTACAAACTGTCCAAAGCCTTGTACGGTCTCAAACAAGCCCCTAGAGCATGGTATGATATGTTAAAAACATTCTTACTTGAAAAGGGGTTTACCATGGGCAAGGTTGATAAAACTCGTTTTGTGCTTAAGCATGGCAATGACTCATTATTCGTTCAAGTGTATGTGGATGATATTATCTTTGGTTGTGCTTCTCATGATCTTGTGTCCAAGTTTTCAGCTATGATAAGTTCAGAATTTGAGATGAGTATGATGGGAGAACTCACGTACTTTTTGGGGCTGCAAATCAAGCAAACCAAGGAGGGTACCTTTGTGCATCAAACGAAGTATACAAAAGACCTCCTAAGGCGCTTCAACATGTACAAAAGCAAGCCTCTTCGGACACCAATGGGAACAGCAACAACACTTGAACTTGATGAAGATGGTGAACCTGTGGATCAAAAAGAATATAGAAGCATGATCGGATCACTTTTTTACCTCATGGCATCAAGACCGGACATACAATTCAGCGTATGTCTTTGTGCATGGTTTCAAGCCTCCCCACGTGCTTCACATCGTCAAGCTGTCAAAAGGATTCTCAGGTACTTAAATGGAACTCAAGAATTTAGCATTTTTCTTCCTTCTTCCTCAACCATTACTTTGAAAGTTATTTCGGATGCTGATTTTGAGTGTTGTAGGATTGATAGGAAAAATACTTCTGGTGCTTGTCAGTTTCTTGGTAATTCACTTGTTGCTTGGTCCTCTAGAAAACAAAACTCAGTTGCACATCCACGGCTGAATCTGAATATGTAGTTGCTGCTAGTGCTTGCTCACAAATTCATTAGATTGTTCAAACACTTAAGGACTATGGGGTTGATCTAAATAGTGTCCCACTGTTTTGTGATAACACTAGTGCGATTTGCATTGCTAAAAACCTCGTGCAACATTCTAGGACTAAGCACATTGACATTAGGTATCACTTTCTCCATGATAATGTTAAAAAAGGAAACATTGTGCTTCACCATGTAGGTACCGAACAACAATTGGCTGACATTTTTACAAAACCTTTGGATTTCACTCGTTTTCGTTTTATTCATAGTGAAATAGGGGTTATGCATCCTCATGGCTTAAATTGAGGGGGAGTTTTGAAACTTTAGAAGTCTATATGTGAATGTGAAATTAAAATATTATGAGCATAGTATTTCATATATATATATATATATATATATATATATATATATATATATATATATGACTTTGTGCTTCCTTTGACATGCTGAAAGTTCTTACTACATTACTCGTGTTATACATTTTGTAGTTTTTCCATGACTAGTAATTGGAATAATTACTTACACTAAATCTGGTCATGGTCGAACTTTCTTGTTGTTTTGAACTTGTTGCTTGCTCACAAGTGCTTTTTATCATTAATTATTAATCAAGTAATCAACTCACATGTTGAGTTTTTATGAACAAATAGAAATGAGAAAAGATCAAGAGAATATGCATGCATCGCACTTCTTCTTTTGAGATGGCTTATTATTACACTTAGATATGATCTTGGAAGAAGTTGTGTATGACTAAAACCATGTCCTTAAGCTTCTAATTGTCAAATGAAATAGGCTTGGCTTGGTTGGTTAGAATAAGGCAGATGCGCATATAATCTCTTGCAAATATCATATGATCTAAATTTGTGCTTTGAAAAATAAAAAAATGCAGCAACAAGTGTCATGCTTTCAGGTTTTGAAATAGTTAAGTTTGTGAGATCATGACTTTCTTAAATTGAAAATTACATTTGATCTCTAGCATGGCTTACACTACTTTATGTATCTCATTGATGTGATAGTGTAAGTTACTTGATAGTATGACTTGGATGAGCTTTGTTTATATGTATATGTTATAATATGCTCATAACAATTAAAATTCTCTTTTGTACCTTGTTGAATACATTGTCAAAAGGGGAGAGATAATATGTGAATTTTTAACATTTTTAAAGATAAGTATGCAAGAGGGAGAAATTGATTACACATTGCACATATTCACAATTGTTTTGGCACGATTCTTCTCAGGGGGGGAATTTGTTTTTCTTCTCATTTTATTTTTGTTTTACAAAGAGGGAGAAATTGTTTTCAAAACTTTTAATGTGAATAAGCCAATGTTCGGATTTTAAGCGTGTTACAAATGGATTCATCAAGGGGGAGATTGTTAGACCTATGTGTGCTGAATACATTGGCTTGTACTGAATACATTGGCTTTGATGATATAAGTTCTTCAATTCTGTCAAAACACCCCTTTTAGCAAGGTCCGACTCTAGCTCCGAGCGTCTGCAAGGTCAGACAATAGGTCCGACTTGCTTTGTCAAAGTCCAACATGTTTTTGGGTAGCTCCGCTGAAGCTTTGTATTTAGCTCCGACATGTCTTTGAGAGCTCCGGCACGTCGTTGTTAAGCTCCGATATGTTTTGATAGGTCCAACTTATGTTGGTTAGCTCCGGCATGATTTTCTAGCTCTGGCTTTTGGGTTGACTAGTTCCGACTAGCTTGGCAAGCTCTGGCGCTAGGTTGTACTAGCTTTGGTAAGCTCCGGCGCTAGGTTGTACTAGCTTTGGTAAGCTCCGGCGCTAGGTTGTACTAGCTTTGGTAAGCTCCGGCTCAAGCTCCGATTAGCTTTGGCAAGGTTCGGAGCTTGATCGCAGTGGTTCTGCTTTTAACTTGGAATGATTTGTACTTGCTTTACACTTATGGAAAGGTTGCTTAGTATTCTTTTGCTATGTTTTTGGTGCGTTTTGGTTGGTATGGCTGATATTGTTTTACTGTAGTTTTGCAACATGCTTATGTGAGGTGCTCACGTGAGGTGTTGTGTTCGGAACTAATTTGAGTCAAGTCGCGGACTTGGGCTCGTACGGATTGGTTGTTTATTCATGTGCAGGTGTTGCTTGAGATCAAGACATGGCTGGTGAAGGGATCCATTGAACTAGTCTTAGGGAGAAGATGAGGTTAACACACCATGTTCGGGGGGAATTGTGGTTGAGTTGATCGGGAGGTTGCGCAGTATGTTTGAATCAAGAACAAGGCATATGAAGGTATCGTGGACGTCGTTGGAAGATGTTTGCACGTGTGCAAGGAGTTCATGGATGTGGCTACATGGTTCTGAGGCATGATGAAGAGATGTGGACGTAAAGAATTGGTCGGAAAGGTCCAACCGAATAGGTTATGGACTCAGGCTGCGGTTGAGTCGTGTTTGACTCAGATATGGAAAGTTTTGAGTTGGTTATGATAGGATTTCATGTGGGTCACGAGTTTACATTGTTTTAGGAATGTGGGATACGTTCCTTAGGTTTTTGGAAGTCTTATGATTGCTTCTATATGCGTATAGGAGAGTCCTAAGCAGTTATGGAAAGTTTCGATTCGTGATTTGAGTAGGATTAGAGTCCTAGTTGAGTTTGGGTTGGCCTAAGGGCTGGTTATATAAGAAATGGAGGCCAGATCTTGTGGTAGACGACTTTAGGGTTGTTCCTCTTGTGTTCTATTGAATAAATATCGTAGTTTAAAGGAACTTTTGTGCCTTTTTCGTCCGACTTGTTCCAGACAAGTTTTTCTCGTCGAGTTTTCTGCACATCACTACCTTTCTTGGGTGGTTTTATCATAACTCGAGTTTTACAGATCCAATTGATGTGACTCTTTTTGGGTTGTCTTAATAACTTTATTATCTATCATATGTCAAAATTTCACGGTCATTGTATTTGTGGTTTTTGATCTATACGAGTTTCTTTGCAGTATTATAGATCTATTTTTTTTTTCTCGGGTAGGACAGATTGACCTTTGTTCGATCTTTCAATCGTAACTTGAGTTTCTCTTGACGGATTTGACTGATTCTTGTTGTGTATTCTTCGTGACTTGATTATCTCTGATGTCTATCACTTTTGTCACGGTGAAACACGTTTAGATTAGTCTCACATATGATTTCTTTAACAGATCGTTTTTCTGCCGAAGGGGTTGGGATTTAATTATTTTCGCTGCATAAGATTTTTTAAATCAAACATTCACCCCCCCTGTTGTAGCTTTTCACGTGCTCTTCGATCTTACAATGTATGCAATAATTTATGCATGAAAAAGAGGGTGTTACATTTAGAATTCAAGGATAAGAAAGGAGTAGAGAATTCTGTAGCAGATCATTGTTTATATTTCCTATGCACTACTAACAATTCATCCATTGCAAGGGTGCCAGAAATGTTTGTTGGTAGGTTTTAATTTTCAAGTGAACGTCCGCAAGCAAACATAAACTATCGATGTAGCATTTCCTCTTTTAAGAGTATTCCCAAAGGGTGTCATTTATGTTTTCCCAAAGGAAGGCTAGATGGAAGTAAGACAATCATCAAGTGGAAAGGTTAGGTTGGCCTAGGTAGGGTTCTAGCAAGGATGGATAAAGGGTAATTGAGGTACTGTGACACACACAAGAGTATCCTAAAGGGGATAAATGAGGTAATAGAGGGACTAGGCTATGAGTTAGGTAGATACTCCTACTATCCTTCTTCATTTCTTGACATCTGGGCCCGAAGGGATGGGCTCAGACGGCTTGTCTTGCTTCTTCTGCCATTCCTTTTTTGACGGCTTGGTGGACTTGGGCCTTTGGGGAGGCCCGGACTTCTCCGTCTTTTTGGGTTGTTATCACGTACGATAAGAAGAATTTTCTGCATAGATCAAATTCCTCATAAATGCAATGAGCGGGTCCACCTTTGGAGGTGTGATTTCGACCTCTTGAATGTATTTAACATTTGGCCCATACTTTATATGGATCATGGAGCATTGCTCCAACTTTGGGTGAAAGTTAAACTTCTCCTCCTTGGCATTAATATGTAAGTGGATTTCCCCAGTTCCCACATCTATGCAAGCCTTTGTAGTGCTTAGGAATGGGCGCCCAAGAATGAGTGGCATATCCTTCTCGACCTCCATGTTGAGCACCACGAAATCCAAGGGTATGAAGCAATTCTGGATTTTCACCTTGACATCTTCAGAAATTCTGGATTTTCAGCTGGACATCTTCGGCAATATCCTCCTTCAAGGTGTGCATGCCTCGCTCGCGGGTATGGAGACGCTCGTCGCTCCAACCCATGTTTGACACCATCTTCTCAATCAAATCTTTGGCTTTGGGGACCATCAATGAGAAGAAGGCACCTCCAGCAGCGGCATCAATATGGTCACGAGCGGAAGGGTCAACCCGTTGTAGAAGCTTTGGATAACTTGCCAATCATCCATCCCATGGTGGGGACAGGCTAGGATATACTCCTGCAGCCTTTCCCAAGCCCCAGGAATAGATTCCTTGGCATCTTGCTGGAAGCTGGAAGTTCTTCCATGTAGGGCATTGGTCTTGCTCAACGAGAAAAACTTGGCGAGGAATGCCATAGAACACTTCTCCCAAGTATCTATAGCACTTTGGTTCGCATAGAACCACAGTTTCGCTCCCCCAAGAAGAGATAACGGTAACAACCTAAGATGGACATCATCAGGGGATACGTCCTTTATCTTAAAATTGCTGTAGATCTCAAGGAACTGTTGCAGGTGAGCACTTTCATCCTCGTTAGCCTTCCCACAGAATGGGTTTGCTTGCACCATAGTGATCAGGCCAGTCTTGATTTTGAAGTTCACGTCTCCCATGTTAATAGCGGGCCCAACAGGCACATTGTTAGCAGAGGAAACCGAAAACACACGAAGGGTCTTGGGCCATTCTTGTTTTGGTTGTTTGTGTGGTTGTGCTGGCTTGGTTTGCCACTTGAAGCTTTTGAGGAGTAACAACACGAGGTCGATCTCTCAGAAAGGGATTTGAGATCTTCAACAAAGTTTTCCAGCAAGCAGAAACTAGACATACACTACCCTGTTTTCACATAAAATGCGAAAAGCAAAGAGGGGTCATCCTACTAAAACCTACCAGGGTCCTATCATATTCACTAAATCATGTAATACTTCGGTTGCCTTCCCAGGCAACAGCACCAGAAATTCTTGTTAATATTTCCTATGCACTACTAACAATTCATCCCTAGCAGGGGTGCTAGAAATGTTTGTTGGTAGGTTTTAATTCTCAAGTGAATGTCCGCAAGCGCACGAAACTATCAATGTAGCATTTCCCCTTTTAAGAGTATTCCCAAAGGGTATCATTTATATTTTCCCAAAGGAAGGCTTGATGGAAGTAAGACAATCATCAAGTGGAAAAGTTAGGTTGGCCTAGGTAGGGCTCTAGCAAGGATCGATAAAGGGTAATTGAGGTAGTGTGACACAAACAAGAGTATCCTATCCTAATAGGGTAAATGAGGTAATAGAGGGACTAGGCTAAGAGTTAGATAGGTACTCCTACTATGCTTCTAATGTACATGTACATAGCCTAAGTTAGTTGCTAATGATTATATTAATTATGAATTCTCATGCTAATTTGATTAACACATCAGTCCTGGGTTTACCCCCAGCAACACTAGGCGATTCCCGCCAAGAGCCTGCGGCATAGCCGAACGTGGAGGATTAAAAGGGACAGATAGGGCTGTCACCACCTACTGCCTACCTCTTCAATCCGTGGGTCTACGAGACATTCAACTCTACTCTCTATCCTAGCATTATGCTATCATATTAAGTAATTACCACAAGAGCCTAAGCACAAGCCATCCTTAGGCAATGAACTAATTCATCGTTGAACCAATATTAATTCATAGAATAAGTGATTCATATTAACATAGTCATATCATAGCTAATTCTACAATAGCGGAGGTTTATAGTGTTTATGATAATGTAATAAGAATGGTATAGCACAATCATAAATACTATTCCTACACATACATGGAATCCACAATCAAACAAGAAATGCTTCATCCAAGTATATGAACAATAGTAGACTAAAGATATCATCTTTTTTATGAATAAAGTCACAAATACAAATAGAAATATGGGAGACATACCTTTCCCAATTGGGAAGAGACTCCTTCTACTCCTCGTGTACTTGGACTATAGACTAGAGGCCTCTCTATAGACTATACTCCTTTAAACCTATGGATAGTAGTGGATACAAAGGAAGAATACTCAAGTGGTGCGTGTTGAAGTGGGGGGTGAGGGGTCCTATTTAAAGCTTGGAGAAGGGTCGGTTCCGCCACCAACAGCGAGCGAATCGGTGACCCATTACCTCTTCAAGGAGGAGCCAACACATTGCGTTTGACCGTGTTTGGAGCCAAGACCGAGTCAGCCGACTAGGGGGTCGGCCGACCTGGTCTTGGCCCCATTGAGGTTGTGATTCCTCCAAGTCTCTGCCAGCTGGGTCTCGTTCCTTTATATGGGTGCTACACCATTGGATGGCCTTGGATACTTCTGTTTGAGTGCCATTTGATCCATGTGATGCCACGTGTTGTTGCTTGATTGGCTAGAATTATATTTTATAGCATCCATCCCCTTGTTTCACTTCAATTCTGCATAGAATCCCTGCATGCACTACTTTCTCAAAGGACAAGTGGAAATAGGTTAAATAGAAAGGTGATGTGTGCAAGAAATGACAATTCCTTCACATAATTGAGTTATATTGACGGGTGAAATTGGTGTATAAAAGTCATAAACAATCATCTCTCGCGTATGGAAGTCACTCAAACCATGGACATCCTAATCAACGACTTCCTACGAGATGATACACTTCTCAAGGTGACTGACTCTCACCCTTGATATGGGGATATCGTGAACTTCATGGTCACGGGATATGTACCACCAGGAAAAAACAAAAAGAAACTCATCTATGAGAATCGTAGGCACCTTTGGGATGACCCATACCTCTATCGAGTTTGTGTCGATGGCCTTCTAAGAAGGTGTATCCCATCAATTAAAGGCACCAAGATTATTGATAAATGCCATGCTGGCCCCTGTGGTGGCCATTACAGTGTTTACCGTACCCATACAAAGATCTAGCAAAGTGGATTCTATTGGCGTTATATGTATGAAGATACAAAAGAATTCATTAGCAGATGTTGGAAATGCCAAAAGCATGGGGGAATCTCAGCTTGCAATGCGATGCCCCTAACCTCTAATCTCCAGGTGGAATTATCTGATGTGTGGGGTATTGATTTCGTGGGACCTTTCCCTAGGTCCTATGATTGCGAGTACATTCTGGTGGCTGTAGATTATGTATCAAAATGAGTAGAAGCTTTGCCATGAAAGAATGCTAATTCCATGCAAGCTAGGAAAATGTTCCATGAGATCATTTTCCCACGCTTTGGCACTCCCGGTATGGTCATAAGTGATGGAAGGTCTAATTTTAGAGATAAGAACTTCCGGAACTTTTTGAGGGAGTTTGGTGTCCAGCATAATATTGCTACTCCATACTACCCACAAACAAGTGGTCAAGCAAAAACATCTAATAAGAAAATTAAGAATATTCTGCAAAAGACCATATTGGAAATGGGAACGGGATGGAAGCATAAGCTACCCGACGCATTGTGGGCATACTGTATCGCCTAAAAAACTCCCATCGACATGTCTCCATTCCAACTTGTCTATGGGAAGATGCCATCTTCCTGTAGAATTTGAACATAGAGCCTATTCGGCCATCAAGCGGTGGAACATGGACCTTCACGAAGCAGGAAAACACGAATTGAAGCAACTCTCCGGGTGGGAAGAGTGGAGAGATAAGGCGTACCATAGTGCCAAAATTTAGAAGGAATGAACTAAAAGGTGGCACAATAACATGATTACGCCTAAAGAGTTCAAACCCAAAGATAAAGTTTACTCTTCAATTCTAGGGTTAAACTCTTTGGACATGGGAAGCTCAAAAGTAATTGGGAAGGACCCTTCACTGTAGTAGAAACCTTATGCCATGGAGCAATCACACTCCAAGGTGATGATGATAAGCTATTTAAAGTGAATGGGCATCGACTCAAATTATTTTTTGAATCCCAAAAGGAGGAGGCAAAAAAGGAAATTGACGTGATAAACCTTATCGATTTTCACGCTGTTTCTTCAAAGTATGTCTAAATTCTCCGCGTTCGATTAATGGGCCCATCCAATTATTCATCCAACCCACGAAAACTTAGCCCGAACGGAGCCAGTAAGGGTTCGGCCGAACCCTAGGTTCGACCGACCTCCCCCTTGCACTGTCAGCTTTCTGTTTTCTCTTGCGGACTCTCCTGACGTATCCCAACAAGACTCTCGGTGCTATCGTGCTTTCTCCTCTTATATATTGACAGGAACAGAGAGGAGAAACTTGCACCATCCAGGAAAACCCATCTTTTGTTCCTCCCATCCAAGTCATGGCCGACAAGAAAATTGTGCCTCATCCCCACTCTAGCTCAACCTTCAACCTGAGCGGAGACATCTCGCCGGCCAATGACAAGTCCCCCCTTGCACTGGGGTCCATCATGGCATTAGATGCCTCTCGCCATGATCCCGCCACCGACAATGACTCTGCATGGTCTTAGCACCACACCTCGTGGTGCTAGACAGTCGCTCTCCCCTCGGAGGATGCCCATGAAATCGACGACACCTGCACTTCGTCAGACTTCGAGTGGCCTTAAGTCAGTCAAGAACCGTCTTTTTCCTAAAAAAGACGAGTCTCTCCCAAAGCTGCAGCTTGGCGAGGAGTTCATGTACACACTGAAGACCAAGGACGGTGACGTAGTGAGCCACCACTACAAGTCACCTACGCGTACCTCACCTGAGCGTGTGGGAGACCGCCTCATTATTCATGGAGTGTGGAAGCCTGATGGAGGCTACGCAAAAGGCTTTTTCAAGCAAATAGATAATGTGGCGATGGAGGAATCGACAAACTCGTCACCCTCAAATATCAGGTGTCACCTCTCACCACCTGCCATCAGAGGGCCACCTTGCCAATTTGAGGACAACGACGGGAAATCTCCTCGTGCCCCTAAAGTGGCACAATTTTTTAAGGAGTTAGCTTTTATCCATTTGGAGAAAAAGAAGCTATCAGACTTAGTGGCTAAAGGGCACATTGGGAGGGCGGAACTGAAGGATGAACTCATATCCCTCAAGGAGGAGATTGATGGTGTTCACCGTGGCATGGGCACCAAGGTGTGGTGCGTATGCAATGCCGTCAGGAAGCACAACATCTACAACGCTCCATAGTTTAGATTTCCCAACTGCATAGGATGCTTACTAGCTTAGTTTAGTTTTATTCCAAATTTTTATTTCATTAAATTTAGGTTGAATACTATAAGCCTCCCATATTTTGAGTTCAATAAAGTGAACTTATCGGTTCATCTAACCCAATAATTTTCTCCCTTTAGTTTATTTGTGTTGAATAAAGAATTCAGGGAACAAGTGTTGTGGAGGTACACCAAATTCGCGAAAATCCCAACGTGAGAAAATAGCATTGCATCTTGAAACACGTCGCAACCGAACATACGACTCGACACATAAGAATAGAGCAGAAAAAAGGCCAGAAGGGGGTCGACCGAACCCCCTGGTCGGTCGACCTAGTGTGGGCCCCACACGGCTCTGTTTCGCTCCACAAATTCTGTTTGGATCTCTTACCCCTGAATATGCATGATACATTACTGTTTAGTTGATTTACTATTTAATACTAAATATGTGAATTCAATTCAACTCATAAGTTAAAATTTAAAACTTGGTAGTTAAAATTTGCTTGAGTTGAAAATTTGAATACTTTATATTTCGATTTATTGTCTTTTTTATGATTCCCACAAGCGAAATAGGAAAAACACGTCATCTAAATGAGTTATTAGAGGAGACATCACTTTGCTTGTAATTGATTTTGATGTTTGCACAATTTGGAGTCTTGATCTTTTCCTTATTCCCTCATTGGAAATTTAAATACCCACCAAGGCCATAGGATAAAAATTCTTGAAAACCACATGCATATGCCACTTTGTTTTTCGACTCATGACCCAATTGAGTGACATGCATGAATCTTTTGACTTAGAAATTCTTGTGCACCTTATTCATGCAAAATTTCTCACACTGAGAATTTGCATCCACCATTCATCCACCCAATAAAAAAACTCCATATATTTTAGTCATCAATTTTTCTCTAGAAAAATAAAAAGGTGTAGAATAAATGGCTACGAGAAAAAAGAGAGAGAAAAAAGCATCTACTCTTCAAAAGGAGGAAGTATGACAAAAAAAAAGAGAGAAGAGAGTAGCCATGTTTCATCCTTAAAGAGATAAAACCATGGAGTCCGCAAATATCCATTCCATTCATGTGCACAAGAATTTTCTTCATCAATTTATTTGTTGCATAAGTCTCTCATAGGATCAAGTTTTTAACTTAGTAATATATAAATTGTAATGTGTGCCACATTTGTCCCTACCAAGCTCTAGATATAGCCATATTCAATATAGGGATAAAATTGGCTCAACATGCCAAGGTGAGGATGAAAAATGTCAAAGTGTTTGAAACGACACTTCCCCGGGACCTGCTAAGAAGTAGCCCGCGGAGGTTCTTGTTATGGTCGGGGAATGCAGAGATCAAGATCAAGATGATGACACTAGAGATTTGCATGGTTCGGGCCGCCTGAGCGTAACACCCTACTCCACGGGGTTTGTGTTGTTGTATTTTGTGAGTATATTTCTTAGTAAACGGGTTAGCTTGGATTGGATCAGATGAGATGTCCTTGGGTACATGCGGCACAGCCCTTTTATAGTTCTAAGGACTGACCGTTAGAAAGACTGCCTGGCCCAACATGTGGCCCTGGCATATTTAATGGCCTAATACACTGTTGAAAGGGTATTAAGCATGATTAATAGTGTGATGACGTGCATTAATGTCTGCGTTACCCCTATTAATAGTGCTCTGATCGCGTGTAATTTAATCTTGTAACTGCCGCCTTAATTACCCTTGATTGTTCGTGCTGAAGGAGATCTGCCAGTGTATACGTCGATGAAGGTCCGGAGGCTCCACACGTGGAAGCTATGGAGCTTTCCCTTACGGGATGTTAGGTCCGTGGCTGCTGTACACATGTCGGCACCGGAGCTCCTCTCTGCTGGGGGTTAGGTCCGGGGTCGTTGTACACATGTTTTCACCAATGCTTTCCTTCATTGGGAGCTTAGTTCTGGTTTTCCTTCACACGTGTTGACCCAGGAGCTACCCATATGAGGGGAGCAGGTCCGGAACAATGTGACATGTGGGGCCTGAGGAGTCCTTCAACTCTGACAGGTAGAACTCCCTTGTACTCTTCACGGTACTAAGGGGTACCTGGTACGAAGGGTAACGACAGTGGCCCCTGGGCCCACCTCTAGGAGAAACCCTTTGGGTTAAGTTATTCTACCGGAGGTGGGGCCATTCTCGATTTCAAGAGTCTTCTAATAAGCTATTGGAGCGATGGTCCGGGAGTGAACCATTGACGCGTGGCTTGTTATGAATGCGATAGATAAGATCTTTGAGTGAGGATCTCATGCAATTGATGGTCGCCGGTTTCCAATATGAAAATCGAATCGGTTCCGAGCGCCCTGTCAGGGTGCCGCCATCGAGTTTCCCGCCGCTCATCATGACAACGGTTCGCCTTTGGTAAACCTCGATCTCTTCATCAGGGTGGCCCCAGGCCCACTCATCATTGATGGGGTAGACTTTTGAAGAGTGCCTTCGTTTTCACTGTGGTTTCCATCCAAGCGTTGGGGAGGCTTACTTAAGAGGGAAAGTGCGCACGGTTTGACGACTCTTTACGCCTTCGGTCAAATTTGCGCTCAGAGCCTCCCAAACTTCGCCTAACATGGCTTCCTTTGCTCTACTTTGCCGCGATGGAGTTGGGTCTTCCCAAGAGCCACCTTAAGAGTGACGATGATCTGAAGAAGGTACGAACCAATAAGGGGTGGTCCAGCGACTCCTTCAACCACTTAGTTCGCGCTGGCAAGCTCCCGTTGAAGAAGGAGCACAGTGGCGACATGGTGTACTTCTCGGTGTACACCATGGTGGGATTCATTCCACATTTATCTACTTTTATTTTGATGTTGCTGGACTTTTATGGTCTGTAGCTGTATCACCTTGGCCCCCATTCTCTTCTTCTCGTGGCGACGTTCGTCCACTTTTGCGAGATGTGGGTGGGTATTCCCCCCTGCGTCGAGCTATTTCGCACCTGCTTCACCATCCACCCCACCGGCAAGGGTACTAAGTTTCTTGGCTTCTACTATTTTGTGAAGCGCAAGAACTGCCCTTCAAATACTTGAAGTCGTTTCCTTCCGGCAAATGGGATGACTGGAAGAAATATTGGATCATCATTGCAGTGGAGGAGCACAAGAAGTTGGAGATGCCTGAAGGTCTCCCCAATGTTGACACCGACGCCTGGAGTGTAGTTCCGGTGTTGTCAGATGCCTTCAACCCCGTCTTGACCAGGATCTACGAATGCGTGGAGGGTGGAGTGACTCCTCAGATGGTCTTCTGCAACTTCCTGATCAATAGATTGGCTCCGCTGAGGAAGAGGGAGAAGCTCGCGTTGGCCCTCCACAGCGTGATGGATGATGACCGGATTGAAACCGGTCTGAAATCCAACTTTAATGACGAAGCTTTGAAGCTTCATCTTAAGAAATTCTATCATGGGATAAACGTCAACAGCGACGACTTAGTTCCGCCGGCAGCTTTCCTCCCTATGGACATGGAGGCGCAGTTCAGTAGGGAGTTGCGGAGGAGGATGTCGGTGCTTGAAGACCATGGTGACGTGGAAAGGCATCCGACCACCAGGGTGGTGATCCCCGGAGCTTTCGAAGGAGGTCTTGCCTCCGCCCCAAGCCAGAGGGTTGAAGACACCGACAAGGGCAAAGGTAAAGAGTCGGTTGAGCCCTCCAGCCAGAAGAGGAAGTTGAAGCACGCCGAAGAGAGGTCCGTCAGACCTACTCCTTCTACCATGACTTCTTCTCCCCAACGGAGGAGGTCTTCTGCAGCTACTCCTGCTTCGGCGCATGTGTCTTCAAGGGGTGTCACCTCCGGGCAACCAACCCCGGCCTCAGTGCCGGCTAAAAGTTCTAGTCCCGGGAGTTCTTCCGGGCAAAGTGATGCTCCGGACGAGAGGATTCCGGCTGCTGCAAGTGGCCCTCAACTGAGGTCCGAAACCGTTGTCTAACCATACATGTGGGCTTTGGCTCCGGGCCTCAAAAGAAGAGGTTCTGAGGCGACTGGGGTGGTAGCATCCCTAGGTAAGCATTGATTGCTCACCCTAAAATGCTAGTCTTGTTTTGATGCGTCTTTAATCTTCTCTTCCCTTTATTTCTAGGGTGTCAAAGAAGGGGCCGGGAACTTTAGCACCTGTCGGAGCGGCCGGAGCTGCACCTGCCAAAGCTCCGGCTTCAAGCACTGAACCTCCTCCTCAAGTGTAGGCAGAAGTTGCAACAGCTCCGGCGCCAGCTGTCGTGGACTTGGACTCGGAGTCCTCACCCGAAGCTCCTGTGGTACCGCCGGGCCATAGGGGAGAAGTCAAAGATGTACCTCTGGAGATGGTGGAGGAGGCTGATGCTCCAGCACCGGTGATGCCAGATGTTCCGGCCTTTGAGCCGGAAGTCATCGAAGCCCTGGCCACTGAGCCAGAGGTAATTGAAGCCCCGACTATTAAGCCAGAAATCACTAAAGCTCTGGCCCTTGTGCCAGAAGCGGTTGAATGTCCGGTGGTAGAGCCGAAGGCGCCTGAAGCTCCGGTCGTTGAAATGGAGGAAGCTGATGTGTCGGCGTCTGAGCCAGCGACGGTAGAGGCCCCAGATGAAGCCCCTGCCATTGCCCCGGAGGTAGCTGAACCAGAGCTGGAGCTGCCTGGAGAAGTGGCGACAGGTCCTCCACCATTGGAGCCAGTGACCGAAGACCCTAAAGCAGTGCCTTCAACTTCTGCTCTGGAGGTGGGGGTTCCCCCAGTGGGTTCTTCCTCTACTGCTGCGGAAGGGCTTCTGGAGAGCGGCCCAAGTGCCGTTGAAGCTCAAGGGTCCTCTCTCGTAGAGTGGGACCCTATTTTTGTAATGGAGAATCCTCTGGAGCCTGTAGATATGGTCCCAGTAGGCCTGGAGCCTATCCCTCTGGCGTTGTCTATAGACAACGCCTGCTCTAGTCTCCGACAAGTCCAACTTGCCTTCGATCATGAGAACAAAGCCTTGGAGGAGGAGTGCAATACCTTGAGGCGTTGGCGCAATAGACTCCATTTTGAGACCAGGCTTGCCCAGATGAGGCTAGCTGACCAGAAGGAATGGATAAAGAGGGAGAAGGCCCGGTTAGAGTACTGGGATAAGCTGCTTGAGGAGAAGGAGGCTGCCATCCGGGCGCTCAACGCTAACTCCAGGTAAATCTTTGAGCAAGCCAAGGAGAGGCGTGAAGCTGCTGATGAGCGTCACGAAAGCCTCAATGAATTGAACGAGGTTCTCCTGAAGCGCCGAGCGGACCTGGAGGCAAGGGAAGAAAAGCTCCTGGAGCAGCAGGAGGATGTCATGAAAAGAGAGGCGGAAGTCACCCAGAAGTTGACTCTGGGTGAACAGAATTTGGTGGATCACTCAAAGAAGTTTGAGCAGTGGAGTGAAGATGAAAGGAAGAAGTACTGGAAGATGGGGTAGGAGTTCTCAAAAAGATGAGCTGATGTTGCCACCAGGGAAGGGAAGGTGAGAGGCAGGGAGAAAGACCTGGCGGAGAGGCGAAACCGCATCCACCTCCGGGAGTCGGAGCTGACCGACCGCGAGAAGCAAGTTGTTGAAAGTATGCAGCAACATGCCAAAGTAGTGGAACGTCTTGCTCGGGAGAGTCCGGAGCTAGCGGCCGCCCGGAGGTCGCTGGAAGAGCTGCAGAGCTCAAAGTCAACTGAGTCCTTGATGGTATGGGACTTCTTGGGACATGCGGACAGGGCCTTGTGCCTCTTAGTTTCAGTCCAGTACGCCCGGAGGACCCAGTGCAGGAGCTGGACCAGACACTAGTGGCACTTGGCTCTGCTGGCAGCAAACTCAACGCGATGGGTAATGTCATCGCCGATCAGCTGGAGATGGAGGGTAAATCATTGGCCAAGAACGTCGCCGAGTATGTATTAACGTGTTACAAAAGCTGAGACCCCCAGTTATCTCTTGATCCAGTCTTTGAAGGAATCATCACCGAGGAAGAGGATGCCGCTAGAGCTAGTGTCCAAGAAGCTGCTGAGAAGGTTACTTCATTTTTCCACAGGACTTAGATCCTCCAGTGGCTAGGACTTTTCTCCTTTTGCCCCTTGTAACCCCAATTTTGTAATCCAGTACTTTTGATTAATGAAGTCCTCCTTTCTGTCATGAATTTCACTTTGTCTTCAATATACTGTGTTGTATCTTGTTGGCCCCCTGGTACATGTGTACAATTGAAGTGTGTACATGTACCACAGGATGTGGCAGTATGTTGACGACTTGAATGCTTCACACTTGTAGATTTTAGGTCCGAAGTCTTCAATTCTGAGGCGTCGAGGGCAGGCCCCCTGGGATTGGCGGAGCTTTGTAGCTCCGACAATTCCCAGGATCAACATATAAACGTTGATGGTCAGAGCTTTGTAGCTCCTGATTTCATCGCACAAATAGTTGAATTTATGCCTCTAGGGGTTGCCGGAGCTTTGTAGCTCCGATGTCGCCCACTGTCAACATATTAAATGTTGACGGCGGGCCCCCTTGGAGGATGTCGTAGCTTAGTAGCTCCGGCATCGTCCACCATCTCTATGAATTTCTATCTTTCCTGCATATTAAATACAAGAAAAGAGTAAAATTTGTCCTGTTGTCTATAAATCGTTTGTGACTTATCATTCTTATTTTTGTTTTAAATCCGAAGAAACTCGATATATTAACAAGTATATTGATGTAATCTTTCCGAACCCATATGCTTTTCTAGTACTCACCCTACTGAGGCCTCCCGGAGTGTAGGTAGAGTTGCGTACTTAGGGTGCAGGACCAGGCTAAGTCGATAGCACACTCTGGACCTATGTTGGCTTGGTGTTCAGGCAAGTAGACTATACAACATGTTAAGATCCAAAGAGACCAAAGATATAATTTGCAATGCATATGAATAACTTGGTAAAAACTCAAGAAGAATTACACAACTTCATTATAGACAAGAAGGTTAAAAATAATAAGTTGATAGGTCGAGCCTTGTACAAAAATAAATGCACGTGGAGTCTGTTTTTACGCAACAATGTCTTTCATTATAGGTCTGATTTACAGGGAGACAAGGACACACTTGAGGTGCGAGACCAAGCTAAGTGCGCTATACATCTTGTACTAACCTAGTGTAAGTAGTTACACTTTTAGTGCAGTGACTGTATGAAGTGTACTTGAACTTTTCAGACCCTCCTGGAGGGGTCCGGATGTTCTCCCATAGGACCTACCCCTATCTGTTTATCGACTCTATAACACACATCATGTGTAATTACAGGCTCACCTCCGTGATTCTAAGCATAAAACTTACGGAGGTTCTCGATGTTCCAAGGATTAGGGAGCCGAATCCCATCCTCAGTTGCCAAGCGAACGCATTCGAGATGGGATACTTTGATCACTCGGAATGGACCTCCCCAGCTGGGAGAAAGTTTGTTCATTCCTTCACGAGTTAGTATCTTCCAAAGCACCAGATCACCTTCCTGGAGCTGTCGGTTGCGCACATGCCTTTGATGATAGCGCCAGAGCGCTTGGCGATAACGTGCATTCCAAACAGCTGCTTGGCACCTTCCCTCATCTACGAGGTCAAGGTATTCACGCCGGAGCTGGTCCTGTGTTACTTCGTCAAAGGTCCGGACCCGGAGGGACCCCAAGGTGATCTCCGGAGGAAGGACTGCTTCAGCTCCGTACACTAGGAAGAATGGAGTCTCCCCAGTTGACCGGTTAGGTGTTGTCCTGTTCGCCCATAGTGTGGATTGAACTCTTCAATCCAGTTGGCTCCATGCTTTTTTAGGCGCTCGTACGTGCGCGTCTTGAGTCCCTTTAATATTTCTGCATTTGCTCTCTCGGCTTGGCCATTGCTTGCTAGATGACCTACTGAAGCGTAGCTTAGTTGAATGCCGAGGTCTTCACAATATTCTTAAAATGCAGCTCTTGTAAATTGAGTTCCATTGTTAGTTATGACTTTGTTCGGAACTCCAAATCTGCATATAATGGACTTCAAGAACTTGATTGCTGATTGCTTGTTGATTGTCACAACTGGAGTTGCTTTCGGCCACTTAGTGAACTTGTCGATGGCGATATACAAGAACCGGTAACCTACGACAGCTTTTGGGAAAGGTCCCAAGATGTCCATGCCCCACTCAGCGAATGACCATGTAGGAGGTATCATTTGTAGCGATTGAGCCGGTGTGTGAATCTGTTTTGCGTGGAACTGACATGCTTCACATTTTTTCACTAGCTCAACCGCATCCTGAAGTGTTGTAGGCCAGTAAAAGCCATGCCAAAAGGATTTACCAACCAGCGTGCGGGAAGAAGCATGGTTCCCACACTCACCTCCATGGATTTCCGCGAGGAGCTCGTGGCCTTCTTCCCTTGCAATGCACCGCATTAGGATGCCATTGGCACCATGTCGGTAGATATCCCCTTCTACCAACGTGTATCTTTTAGCCAATCTGACAATCTGATTAGCAGATACACTGTCTTCAGGAAGGATGTTGTCTTTCAAGTGGCTCCAGATCTTTGATATCCATGCATCGAAGCTAACTTGAGCTTCTGAGTCTTACGTGATGGGTTGCTCGGAGCTTCCAACATTACCTACGACCCTTGGTGGATGCCATGGTAACAGGGCCATTGGGACTGCCAGCTTCGAGGTGTTGGTCTCACCCCCTTTGCTCAGTTCTACAGGCTGAGCTGTTTGTTTTGACAACCTCCAGACTAAGATTTCGTCAGGAGCCGGAGCGCTGGTTGAGTCTTTCGTTGTGAGTTCGTCGGCTTTAGCGTTCGGAAGACGCTGAACATGATGGAGATCCAGGACTTCGAAGTCCTTCTGAAGTCTCTGGACTTCAAGGAGATAAGCATCTAGTTGAGGATTGTTGTAGGAACATTCACCTTTGACTTGTTTTATGATGAGTTGTGAATCTCCCTTCACCAACAGCTATTTTACACCATAAGATAGTGCCACCTTGAGTCCATAGATGAGAGCTTCATACTCCGCCATGTTGTTGGTTGCCTTGAAATCAAGGTTTACCATGTACTTGACCTTCTCCCCAGTCGGAGCCAGGAGAAGGATTCCAGCTCCGGCCCCCTGCTTTTGCACGGAGCCGTTGAAGTAGAGGGTCCAATGAGGCTCGATGAATACCGAAACTTTTTGTTCTATTCTCTGTTCACTATGGCCCCCCCGGGTTTGATGGAGAGGGGGTCCACTCCGCCACGAAGTCAGCCAAGGCTTGACTTTTGATTGCTTGTCTACACGAATTATAGATTGAATTCGGCCAGTTCCGCTGCCCACTTTGCAATGTTCCCAATAGAACTAGGGTTATGCAAAATAGCACGCAGTGGAAAAGAAGTTACCACTGATATTTTGTGGGCTTGGAAGTAGTGATGAAGCTTCCTTCAAGCAATAAGAACTACATAAAGTAGTTTATGCACCTCAATGTATCTTGTATTGGCGTCGTGGAGTACTTTACTGATGAAGTACACGGAGCGTTGGATGGTCTGGACCCTTTCAGAGGGACCCGGAGCTTCTTCTCCATCGACTCGGACCCTGCTGGAGGGCTCCAGACCTTAAGGCTGTGCTTCTTGGACCCTTCCGGAGGGGTCCAAAACTCCTTGTTTAACCCAGACCTCGCTAGGAGGATCCAGATCATCTTGGTCAGCCAGGTGAACCTCCTCAGACGAATGAGGTTGATCTCCTAGCATTTTGTTTTGAGGTTCCGTGTTTGGAAGCTAACACCCAGTCACGTCTTCAGGTGATTCCGGACCCTCCCGGGGGGGGGGGGGGTCTGCACTCCTCGATTGGATGTGGCTCTGATCTTTCCGCAACCAGGACCATACTGAGAACTTTGGTTGTTGCCGAACTGTAAAGCAATAAAGGCTCACCAGGACTAGGAGCTACCAATATCACTAGTGTTGTGAGGAGTTGTTTTAGCTCTTGAAACGCCTTTTCTGCTTATTCAGACCAATGAAACGGTATGGACTTCCTCAAGAGTTTGAAGAAGTGTAGCACCCGTTCTGCCAGTCTTGAGATAAACCGGCTGAGCACAGCCAGGCATCCAGTTAGCTTCTGGACATCTTTAATGCGGGCTGGGGGCTGCATATCTTCTATGGCTTTGATCTTTGCCAGATTTGCTTCAATTCCTCGGTGAGTCACCAAGAATCCCAAAAGCTTCCCGGAGCTAACCCCGAAGACACACATGTCCGGGTTCAGCTTGGTGCGCATGGTGCGCAGTTTGTCAAAGACGGCTTGTAAATTGTCAAGGAGTGACTCTTTGTTTATTATCTTCACAACGATGTCATCGACATACACCTCCACCAAGTCTCTAATTAGCTCCCCAAATGTTTGTACATAGCTCAGAAAAATATTGAAGCAGCATTTTTAAGACCGAATGTCATGGTAGTATAACAGTACAATCCATCAACTGTTATGAAGGCATTATGCTCTGCATCTTCCTTAGACATTTGGATTTGATGATATCCAGAATATGCATCTAAGAAACACAATAGCTCACACCCGGAAGTGGAGTCCACTATCTGATCTATTCTAGGTAGTGGAAATGGATCCTTTGGACATGCCTTATTTAAGGTGGTGTAGTCGATACACATCCGAAGCTTCCCACCGGCCTTGGGTACAACAACTGGGTTTGCTAGCCATTTTGGATGGAAGACTTCCCAAATGAATCCAGCTTCGAGCAACTTCTTAATTTCCTGTCGGATGAAGTTTTGTCACTCGATTGATTGCTTCCAGGGCTTCTGATGTACAGGTTGTGTGTCTGGGTAAATCTTCAAATTGTGCTCAATCACCTCCCTAGGGATCCCATGCATTTGTGACGGTTGCCAGGAAAACACGTCAACATTAGCCCGGAGGAAACTGATGAGCGTGAGTTCATATTTGTTGTTCAGACCCCCCGATATACTGGTAGTCTGAGCAGCATCGGAACCAATTTAGACGACTTTGACGGGAACGTCGCTGTCACTGCTTGGTTGCACACGGGGTGCGGAGGTAGAGCCTTTATGAAGAATCCTCAGAGGGTTCAAAATTGGCTCCTTACCGGATGCTTCCTTTTGCGTTGTGGTAAGCGCATAGAGTTCTTCTAGAGCAGTAACTCCTGCGGTGCGAACTCCGCGGATCCGGAGAACGCCCATGGGTGTTGGCATCTTCAACACTAAGTAACCATAATTAGTTGCGGCCATGAACTTGTATAAAGCTGGCCTGCCCAGAATGGCATTGAACGGCAGACTGATCTGCGCAACATCGAAGACAAATTTCTCGGTTTTGTTGTTATCTCGGGTCCCGAAGGTCACTGGGAGTGTGATGGAACCGATGAGACGAGAGTAATGGTTCCCAGACCTACTCTACAGAAAGGTCGAGATGGGCAGTGGTCCGAAGGCAGGAGCTAAAGCTTAATGAAAGCTTTGAAGCTTATGAGGTTTAGCCCGGAACCTCCGTCCACCATTACATGGTGGATTTGAATATTGTTAATGGTGGGTGACACCATCAACGGGAGTTGGCTAGCCCCAATCATGTTTCGGGGGTAATCCGAAGCATCATAAATAATGGGAGTATCCATCCACTTCCGATGTGGCTCTGCCTTAGCAGTGGGAGCTGCCACGGCCATGTCCCGCCGCATTGTCTTGAGGATGCAGCGAGAAGTGATGTCCCAAGAACCACCATAGATGGTGTTCAGGGTCTTCCGACACTCGTTGTCAGCGACGTCAGAGTCGTCGTCGACAGTGTTGTAGACAGCTTTCAGGACCTTTTTGGGGTCCTGAAAACCTAGCTCCTCTTCAGCGAAGCTTCGTCGACTTTTTACTTTCCTTCCCGTTGACAAAAAGGAGCTTCTTCCCAGCGCTTGTTGTAGCGCTCGACAAGGTTCTGGACCTCCCGGCACTCTTCCAAGCTGTGTCGGTTCATCTTGTGAATCGGACACCATGCTTTAGAACTATTGCCATCTTTAGATGAAGGACGAGGTCGTTTCTCGGGGCGTGGCCCCCGACCACTAGGAGCTGCAGCAGCAGCAGCGGCTGGTGCGCCAGACGACGGCTTCTTTTTGCCGTTGGGCTTCTTTTTCTTCTTGCCACTACTGGAGGTAGCGGCTTCAGTTTTGGAAGACTTATGGTTGGCCTCTGGAGCTGGCTTAGAATGCATTTTATGGCCCTCCGCAGCTCTAGCACATTTGTCAACTAGGCTAAAGATTTACGTGACACTGGTAACTTCTTTAATAGCCAGCTTCTCCAACATCTTATCTCAAACACCCTGTCTGAATGCAATGATAACAGAAGAGCTCGAGATTGAAAAAAATAGTATTCCGTACCTAAGAAAACCGTTGGATGAAGGATCACAGCGATTCCCCTGATGTCTGCTTTACAGGAAACAGATCCAATTTAGTGCCAGGCCGGGTGTAAGAACTCCCGAAGTTGGCAGTGAACTGCTGGCATAGCCCGCCCAACTATTAATGGAGTCGGGTGGAAGACTCATGAACGAGGACCTTGCAGTCCCAGTTAAAGCCACTGGGAAGTAATGGGCCATCACAGCCTCATCACCTCCTGCTGCCAGTATGGCAGTAGAGTAGATTTGAAGGAATTCGCCGGGGTTGAATGTTCCGTCGAATTTTTCGGGCAAGTGAGGCCGGAACTTCTGTGGCCATTTGACCATGCGCAAATGCATGGACAGGGTAGAACAGCCTCCTCCCACTCCCTGAGGAGCTAGTTTGTCTCGAGCCTCTCGCCTTTCACGAGCATGTTCGATATGGACACGGCCGTCCTGCTGCCGATAACGGCGATCCAGTTCCAACCGCAGGTCATGAGTCGGAATCCTAGTAATGGTGTGGGTGTGTCGTGCCCCAAGAGGCAATGAAGTGACCTGCTGGGATGCAGCACGTCCTCTTTTTTGCGAGACTTGTGGACCAAGACGGTCGGACAAGGTCCGTCGTTGTGATGGTGCTCGCACTGAAGGGGGAGGACCTTGATTGCTGATCCCTGCAGCCACAACTACAACCAGATGGTCAACATCATCCCTCCACTGCTCCATAGCACCCAGGGGTGCACCCAGAGGCGGTGGGTGTTGTAAGAGAGCTCGCGCAGCAATGAGCACGTGCTCAGGATTGTTGTTTGTTGATGCAGTGATCGACGTAGATGTCTTGTTGACCAGCTTTGTTTGCTGGAACAGATTGTTCTATAGTGCCTGCTAGAACAATGGAACCTGCTGGCTGGTGAGCGTTGGAGGGATTGCCTCCAGCAGGTTGTTCAGCACGGTTGCCATTGGATGATCCTGCGGCAGAATTCACCATCTTGTAATCTCGAGACCGCTCTCCTACCTGGCGCAGCAAATGTCGAAGTGTTTGAAACGACACTTCCCCCGGACCTGCTAAGAAGCAGCCCGCAGAGGTTCTTGTTATGTTTGGGGTATACAGAGATCAATATCAAGATGATGACACTAGAGATTTGCATGGTTCGGGCCGCCTGAGCGTAACACCCTACTCCACGGGGTTTGTGTTGTTGTATTTTGTGAGTCTATTTCTTAGTAAGCGGGTTATTTTGGATCGGATCAGATGATATGAGATGTCCTTGGGTACGTGCGGCACAGCCCTTTTATAGTTTTAAGGACTGACCATTACAAAGCTTGCCTGGCCCGACATGTGGCCCTAGCATATTTAATGGCCTAATACACTGTCTAAAGGGTATTAAGCATGATTAATAGTGTGATGATGTGCCTTAATGGCTGCGTTAGCCCTATTAACAGTGCTCTGATCGCGTGTTGTTAATACAACATTAATGACACGTAATTAAATCTTGTAACTGCCGCCTTAATTACCCTTGATTGTTCGTGCTGAAGGAGATCTGCCAGTGTATACGTCGATGAACGTCCGGAGGCTCCACACGTGGAAGCTCCGGAGCTTTCCCTTACGGGAGGTTAGGTTTGGGGCTGCTGTACACGTGTCGGCACCAGAGCTCCTCTCTGTTGGGGTTTAAGTCTGGGGTCTTTGTACACGTGTTGTCACCGAAGCTTTCCATCGTTGGGAGCTTAGTTCCGGTTTTCCTTTACACGTGTTGACCCAGGAGCTACCCATATGAGGGGAGCGGGTCCGGTGCAATGTGACATGTGGGGCCCGAGGAGACCATCAACTCTAACAGGTAGAACTCCATTGTACTCTTCGTGGTACTGGTACGCAGGGTACCGACAAAAACACTTTGAGAGACTTGAGAGATTCCAAATGAGAGATATGGGCAATTGTTTCTTTGGCTTTCCGAATTTAGCAAATCGTTAGATCATTTAGGTAGGGGAAGATCCAAGAGAACTACATTCCAACCTTTCCACTCTTCAAACAACCAAGATTGATGTGGTAGCCAAGTTCCACAAAAGGAATTCGTGAATTGGGGTATGAGTTGAAATATCTAGTATTCTCATTTTGCAACTTATAGCAAATTTATGACAGCACCTTAGTTCTTTTTCTTGCCTTCACTCGAGGACGAGCAAAGGACTAAGTGTCGGAGAGTTTGTTTGTAGTTCTTAAGTGCCATATTTAGACCGTCAATTCACATCATAATGTGCACAAAAGAGAAACACGACATAGTGGTAGGGTTAAAACAAACCAATTCCACAAGTGTTGATGTTTATTTGTATGCAGGTGAATTTAGGCCCAAAATACCAAGACGTGCAGGGACTAATCCAAAAAATTGGATTTTGATAGATCAGGCGATGCCACGTGTCATCATATAGATCAAATGGCCCACAAACAGAAGTATCCGAGACCATCCAACAGTGTAGCACAAATATCAGTCAATGGGACCCACCTGGAAGTCATCCTGAGGAAGCACACAAGAAATGGTCAACTTTTTAGTTTGGCCGACTAGGGGATTCAGTCGAACCCTTCCCGGCACCAAACTCGGTCAGCTTCCACGTGTCGACTCCCTGTGATGCCCTAATCACGATGAAGATTGAGTCGCGTGCATTTTGTGGCGGGAACCGACCCTTCTCCCCCCTATAAATAGAACCCCACGCCTCACTTCACACAAACACCAAAAGTTAAGAATAGAATACCACTCCAAAGGTTTAGAGTAGTCCTAGAGGCTGCCAAGTAGAAGGAGAGTGTGGTGAGAGTTTAGGAGGAGGAGGCCTGGGCTCGTCAAGTCCCTCTTCTACACTTGTAGCTTTGTGTTGGAAACAACGAGAGTCGTGATTTAAAACATAAGTGTGGTGCTTAGGTTAGAAATCACCAGTGAATATCGCATAGACACACGGATTGAATAGGTAGGAAGTAGGTGGTGACAACCCTATCTGTTCTTTGTAATCCTCCACATTCGGCTATGCCATAGGCTTTTAGCGGGAGTCGTCCTAGTATTGCTATGGGTAAACTTGTGCTTGAAGCAAGCAGCTTCTGCAAATTCTTTTGAATTAGAATCAATACTTTGAATTCCTCTCTCTTCCATGCCTACAAAACAACTTTGTGTCCTTGGGTGAATTAGTTCGTAAGATTGCACACATGTTCCTTGGATTCGATACCCTTGGAATACTCTCTTAAGGGGAAGTGCTACACGACAGTTTTTGTGCGCTTGCGGATTTTTATCTATGACAAAAGAAACATCAATACCCGCTTCTATGGGAGGTGGCCTGTCTAGTGCCTCAAACCACGTGGCGGCATCCCGCTCCCCCATTGGACACGTGGCCGCTTCGGAGCTCGTCTCCAAGGGGGAGCTGGACTCTTCCTTAGGGCCCATGTGGATACTCCGGACCCCGTATCTAAGGTAGAGTGATCCAGGCCTTCTGGACACATGGCGGCCTCGGACCCTGCCTTGGCAGGAAGACGGCGCTCCTAGGCGCCTTTAGCTTGTGTATGAGGGTACCCGGTATGCCTCGTAGAGACAGTGGCCCCTGTGTCAACCGTAGGGGGAGGTGTTGAGCCCGAGGGTAGAGCCCTATCCCTGCTTTCCCGCGCCATCTTTTGATTTTAACTTGACCAGTCAAAGTGGTGCGCGCCTCTACCGTCGTGGCCACGCATCCCTCTATGGTGGAGGGCTTGAGGCGATGGTATCTTTGCTTGTTGCAGCTTCTTTATCTTCCCAATGCAGCTACTACGCTTCTACTACTTTCACTTCCACCTTTATAGGAACCGCTGGGTTGACTTCTTAGGCGAGGGTCCACTCTGGCCAATCTCTCTGAGAGGGACATGGGCCACACCGTCAGGGACGCTGCATGTTGAGCAGCGGGTTTCGGACCCATGCGATTTGCGCGGTGCGCTCAAACATCAGTAGGGTATTAAAAGGAATCCTTTGTAGGCAAAGGTGGTTCCTCCCTTACGCACCCCCAACGTTCGAGCCTTCGTCTTCCTCCTTGAACACCCACTCTTTCCACATCTTTGAGGTTATTGACTCCTGCACCAATGGACTCAGCCTTGCCTCCTTCCTGCGTAGAGGACGTAGCATCCGTGAGGCGGCTATTTGGCTGGGAGGACGAGGAGTGGTGGGATGTGATCCGTCCAGGCTCCCTGCCTCTGGAGTTGGGGGACAAGGAGATCGTCTTCTTCAAGTCGCATGGGTACTCCGGGTTCGTTCCTCCTGTTTCCTTCTTCCTGGTGACGCTTCTGGAGGTCCTTGGGCTCTAGCTTCACCACTTGTTGCCGAAGTCTCTGGTGGTGGCGGCACTGTTCTCGCACTTCAGCGAGATGTTTTTCGGGGTGTAACCGTCTGTGCCGGTATCTTGGCAGTTCTTCGTGCCGAGGCAAACTGGGAAGAAGAGCAAGACGAGCTTCCTCAGCGCCTACTACTTCCAGCATCGGGCAAACAACCCCTTCAAGTACATTACCCCGCTCTTCACAGTGAAGTAGGCCGACTGGAGGAGCGACTGATAGATCGTACACGCCGATGACCATGATCGCATGGTCCTACCCACCGACTGGCCGATACTCAAGAAGAAGATCTGGGAGGAGCGCTCGGAGTTGGAGCAAGCGTATACCCTGGTCATGGAGGGGATCCGATTCTTGGTGGATCAGGGTTTGTCGTAGCTAATGTTGATGGCGGACTTCATGCGTCAATGCCTGGCCCGTCTCCAGCATCATATCCACCCCACATGGATATATTTCGGGCCGCAAGATGGCACCAGGCTGGTGCAGGGTCATGACACGGAGACGACCTCACAAGAGGTGTTTCATGTAATGTCCAAGGCGTGCAACGACCCACTCTCTTCTGATGTCTTCAACCTTCCGCGGTCCTATCTGCCGGCTTTGCTCGGATCGGAACCTTCGGGTAAAGATCCTGAAGGAGATGCCAAACTTGGACGCGCTCGGTCTTGCACCGTGACAGGTTGGCGATGCAGACCATGGACTGGGCATCATCGACCCTCCACACGATTCTACACTTGCTCCAGGCTCCGCAACGTCATGGGAGGAAGACGCTCTCTCCATCGAATGGAAAGGAAAGGCATCGGTCCTTGATGCAGGGAAGGGGAAGGCGCCCGTCCCTGATGTAGGGAAGGGGAAGTCGCCAGTGATCGAGGTTGCGAAGGAGAAATGTCCTCGGTCGCTATCGAGGGCGCCATCGCGAGCGGTCCTGGGTCCAAGTCAACGTTTGCCAGAGCGCCCCTACTCAGCATTGGGTGTTGGCTGTTCTTCGGTGGGAGGCCCAGCCCGTCAAGTGGCAGTTCTGCAATCATCTGCACTGGCATGCCAGCCAGGGTCTCCGCCACTGGTGCAGTCCAAGATGCCAAGGAGGGCTCCAGGAGCAATACACCCATGTTGGCGGCAGCTCGAAAGGAAGCTCTGGGAGTGGCACCGTTGGAGTCAGTGGGAACATGTCGAGCAAGGTGGCAGCATTATCAGTGGTTCTGATGGAGGTCTGATCGGGTCGACCCCGCTTGTCACACCATCGACAGGGTTTGACACTTCAGAGCTGCCGAAGGATGAGGCCCGCTGGAGCTTCCGGGGACGTCGGTAAGGCGTTCTTATACTAGTGCTTGCATCGTCGTCTCATCGGTTCTTATTCTTTGAATTAGACTTTGATTCTGGTATCCAGGTCTACATTGACTATTGTGATGCCTTTACCGCCAGGGGTAGTGTCTCGGAGTGCTCCGAAGTCGGCTCCGAAGGCTACTGCTGCACCGGCGACGCAGACTGCCAAACCGATACAAGGGAGCGTTGCTCCGGCGTCTGCGCCTAGCGTGGGTAGTGAAGCTTCTCCGACCATCGTATTGAAGGTACCTCCGGCTGCCGTACTGGAGGTGATGTCGGAGTCAAATCAACGATTTGAGGGCCCGACCTCTGGGGCTGTTGATCCGGCAGGTGGCTCCTTGGGTGACGGTGGTGCTGCCGCTTCGGGTAGCGCTGCAACTTTCGCTCAGTCCCCAAGGATGATGTCCCTGGTACTGGTGGTCTCGCCTTTACCGCCGCGGGAGGAAGATATTCTCGAGATGATCACCGAGCGGCCTTCCATAACTTTGGCACAGCTAGAGCACCTCTCCGACGTCATGGACTCGGCGCAGTTCGGCATCAACCTGGTGCAATCCAACCTCCACCGGGTGAAGGGGGCCCTTGTCACACAGTGGGAGAAGCTGCGTGCTGAGGGAGAGTGCCTCCGAGCCTTGGAGGACCTTCGGAGGTCCAGGACCGTTGAGACGAAGGAGAAATACTAGAAAGAGAGTGAGGAACAGGAGTTCAGGCACCCCTTGGCGAAGGCCATGGATGCAATGTCCGAGAAGATTCAGGCCGACGGCAAGGTAGCCAATGACACGGCTGACGCCTGCCTACGTGCCCTTGAAGAGGGTCGAGAGGACCTGGGTCGCTGCGCAGTCGCTGTTGCTAAGCGGGAGGCTGCTGTTACCGAGCAAAGGTGGCGGCCTAGGCGATAATGACTCTGGCTGCTATAGATCGGGACATGCTGTAGTCTCGCATCGAAGACCCTGAGCTTCGGGAGAGCAATCTGGCGCTGGACTGGGAGCAGCACCTAGCTGAGCGCCAAGAACTCCTTCTGCTGGAGCTTGATGTTCGGAATCGGGAGCAGTCTTTGGAGCGTCACGCCTGGGAGATCGATCCGCAGGAGCTTCAGCTGGTCCAGCGTCTGGAAGACGAGGGTAGAGCGGAGGCAAAGACAATGGCATCCCATGTTCTGGTGTGCTACCGGAGTCGGTACTCTGAGACGCCAATAGAGCCGGTTTTCAAAGGCCCCATCGAGGAGCGTGAGGAGACAACAGCGATGGAGGTCAAGGAAGCTGCCAAACAAGTCACCGTGCAATTCGCCAGGGATTGAAGCCAGCGGCCCGTGTTTGTATCTAGGGTTCTCCCCATTGTAAATATTATTCAATGAATTTGACTTTGTGTTTGGTTTCTTGGATTGTCTTGTGCTTCCCAAACTGTTGCTCTGAGTCCTTAGCTGTGTAAGGGGTTGAAGAAATTTTGCCGAGTTTGTTAGTTTTTGAGGGACCAACCATCGCAAAGTTGACATGCCCGATTCGTCGTCAATTGACGTATTGCCTATGGAACCCCCTAAGAGGCCCCCTGTGTGGCCAAGTTGCTGGGCACACCTACGACATGATCGCAGGATGTCTTCGATAGGCCCCCAGCACAGCGGTAGAGTTTGAGTGGGTGACTTTGGTGTGGCCCCTGTAGGGGCACTGAACTTTGTGTGAGTGGATTCATCGACGGCAGGCCCCCTGGGTGGTGCCGAAGTTGGCTGCTCCGGCGTCGCCCAGCACCAGCATTGAGACATCAATGACAGGCCCCCTTGGAGGTGCCGAAGTTGGCTGCTCTAGCGTCGCCCACCATCATCGCAGATTTGACAACAGCAGGATCCCTGGAGGTGCTTGAGCTGGCTGCTCCGACGTCGCTCGCCATAGCTGTTGAGACATCAACGGCAGGCCCCTTGGATGGTGCCAGAGCTGGCTGCTCCGGCCTCGCCCACCATCGTCGTAGAGTCATCGACGGCAGGCCCCTTGGGAGGTGCCGGAGCTGGCTCCTCCAGTGTCGTCCACCATCATCGTAGAGGCGACGACGGCAGATCCCCTGGGAAGTGCCGGAGCTGGCTGCTCTGTCATCCCCCACCATCGTCATAGATTCATCGGCGGTAGGTCCCTTGGATTGTGTCGGAGCTAGCTGCTCCGGCATTGTCCACCATCGATGTATAACACTTCGATGGTAGGCCCCTGGTGTACAGGCTACCACAAGAGAACCCTGTTAGCAACAAGAGCAGTGTAGGAGGGAGTACTCACTTATCAGCGCTTGTTGCTGTCGTCAACATGTTGGGACGTCGACGGCAAGCCCCTAGGGTGGTGCCGGAGCTGGCTGCTCCGGCATTGCCCACCATCATCGTAGAAACGTCAACGACAGGCCCCTTGGGTGGTGCCGTAGCCGCCTGCTCCGACGTCACCCACCATCGTCATAGAGTCGTCGATGGCAGGTCCCCTGGGAGGAGCCGGAGCTGGCTGCATCAGCGTCGCCCACCATCATCGTAGAGTTCATGACGGCATGCCCCCTAGGTGGTTCCGGAGGTGGCTGCTCTGGCTTCTTCCACCATTGATGTATAGCACTTCGACGGTAGGCCCCTAGTGTACAAGCTACCACAAGAGAACCCTTTTAGCAACAAGAGCAGTGTAGGAGAGTGTACTCACTTATCAGCGCTTGTTGCTGTCTTCAACATGATGGGACGTCGACGGCAGGTCCCTTGGGTGTTGCCGAAGTTGGCTGCTTTGGCGTCGCTGAATGTAGCATAGATGGGGGGGGGGGGGGGTGAATAGCCTTTTTGAATTTTGTCGGAACCTGCAACACTTAACAACCAGATCAAGTCTCGAGATATCAGACTAGTCCGGTCATGTGCGGACTAGTTCGGTGTGTACCAACTCGGTTAATCAAATTTGATCGATTAACTTGATCCTAGGATTTAAGCAGCGGAATTATACTTGTAATTTAAGTGTTGCACAACTATTAACTAGGGTGTATCACAATTTAATCTTAAACTCAATGTTTCAACGTAAAGTGAGCACGATTGATCAAAACCATATATATATATATATATATATATATATATATATATATATATATATATATATATATATATATATATATATATATATGAAATGTAAAAACAATGGGCAACCTACGTCCACGTTGAGGAGTCCACAAAAGGACCGGGTCTTCTCCAACCCTACCCTCTTCAGATCGCCAAGGAGGCCTATCCTCTTCACTAATCACAAAGGGGAAATAAACAAATTCAAGGGGCCTTCTCACAAGTTGAGGGCTCCCCAAGATTACAAAAAGAACACCATCAAGAACACACTCGAAAGATCACAATGAAAACCACAAGAGTGTGTTAGGGAAACAAACCAAGAGCTCAATGAGTGATGAACCGTGTCTCTCCAATGATCCAAAGTGTATCCTCAAGGGATTGATCTTTGTTGCGTTTGATTTCGTAGAGAGATGTGTTTTTAAGGCTCTTGGGAGGTGTGACGGCGCAGGGGGATCGAGAGCTGTGAAAGATGGGCCGTGTACACCTATTTATATGGGTTTCCCAAAAGTTACCGTTAGGGTTTAGGAATATCGGACTAGTTCATGGTGGACACCGGACTAGTCCGGTGTGCTATGTGTAGCAAACCCTAGGTGTGCCGAAATATCGGACTTGTCCAGCTGAGAGCGGACTTGTCTGATTTTGGTTCTGGAAATCTTTGGACTAGTCCGATGAACATCGGACTTGTCCCGATAAGTGAAACCCTAAGTGAATTGGGGACAAGTCCGCACTTGGAGGACTTGTCCAATTTAGGTCAGAGGGTTTTTCGGAGTAGTCCGTGCTAATATCGGACTTGTCCAATTTTGTGCAACTTCTGAAGTGTTTGGAGGACTTGTCCGCACTGGGGAGGACTAGTCCGATTCTGGTTAGAGAGATATCAGACTAGTCCATGGTGATATGGACTTGTCCAATCTTGTGCAGAAAGATATCAGACTAGTCTGGGGTCAGTCGGACTAGTCCGATCCTGTATAAACTTGTGCAATGTGTGTGATTATTTGTGCTTGAGCTCTTGGGGTGTGTTTCCTTAACACACTCCATACACAATGATCTACTACACTTGTTTCTTGAGCTCTTTTCCGCATTGTTCCTCATTCTCCTTTCTTTTTGGCACTTTGCTCATTTCTCATTAGAACCTGTGCTCATCTCAACAAAGTAGTTAGGATCTCATTTGCTTGTCATAAATCATCCAAAACCCACAAGGGATTCCTAGAAGCACTTTCAATCTCCCCCTTTTTGGTGATTGATGACAACCAATTGAGATTTGACAAAGTATGATAAAAAGGTGAGATTTTCATAAAGTGTGCACATATGAGTGTAAAATACATTAAGCAATGAAAACATGATCCATATGTGCACTCTTTATGGTGGGATGCATAACTAAGTGTATAGATGCAATAATCATGATGAGAATGACATAATTGACATCAACACATCAACAATAAGTATATATGTCATTCTTAGAGAAAAATCACAGATTTCATCAATTACTTCATAAGTAGATTAAAACATTGCATCACATGACCAAAAGCATTAAAAGAGCATATTAAGAGTCTTGCAACCCACAAAATAGACAAAAAACATAAAAAGAAGCTCTCCTCGCATCCTACATCTAAAACCTAAGATTCCCCCTCAATCTCTCCCCCTTTGGCATCAAGACACCAAAAAGTAGGAGAGGAGGGACCTAAAGTCTTCAAGCCTCATTGTCGGTCCTCTCATCATCTTCATCTTCATTCTCGGGCTGATGAGGAGGAGGAGGAGGAATGGAGCCACTCGAGTACCCAATGCCAAAATAGGCAAGCTCGGAGGGAGTCAAGGGCCCGAGCTCGGTGTAATCAAAGTCGGAGTCATCAGAAATAACTGGAGATCCAATGGCCTCAATCTCCAGCTTTTGGCAAATCTGCTTCATGTTCTCCTTGACATATCTCATGTCATCCTTTCTTCTTTTGTTGAGCTTGTGGGCCTTCACCTCAACCTTTTTGCAGGAGGCAAAAATGGCGGCCAGGTACTTGAAGCTGCCACTTGGGGACCCCTTTTGAGGAGGGGCCCTAGTGGCGGGAGCAGCCCTAGCAGTGGAGCCTCAGGGCTGGAGGCTGGAGATGGAGCATCTTGAACACTTGGCTTTTGAGGCATCTAGGGCCTCAAAGGAAGGTGCTCCACAACCTTGACAAACTCTATGCTTGTGACCATCTCAATCATGAACATCAGATAAGGAGCATAGCCACAGGACATGTTCGGTGTGCAGGAGATGTTCACCATGTCATTCCAAATATAGTCAAAGACATAAAATCTTTTGTCTTTGCTAATGACCTTCATCAAGGTCCTGAGATACCCCTGCACACTTCCTGCATCCCCATCCTTGGGGGCAATTGTCTTCCTTAGAACTTTGTTCAACACCACAAAGAAAGGCTTCATGTTCTTCGTTGAAGGAGGGTTGAACTTGGAGTTGGGTTCATAAAGAAACTTCATCCTGTCTTTCTCGATGACACCAATGTTGTGGATGATCACATTTTCATTGCTCAAGGTGTCAAGATGCAGCAATCTTGCAAACTCTTCATATGTGATGGTGTACTTGGATCCGTGAGTCATCAAAGTCACCCGCTCTTCCTCGTCACTAGCAAAGTGACATGTCGCATAGAACTGCACGATGGCCTCATCATTCCAATTGTTCCTGAAGGAGAAAAGATCCTTCAGGCCATGCCTTTCCATTGCCTCCACCTCCTCAACAAAGGGTGAGCAGCCCTTCTTCTCAAAGTGCGCCCAATCTATCCATTGGCTGCGCACCACGAGCGTCTTCATTGGGAGATATACAAATTTGTAGAAGTCCGCATGGAAGTTGCTCCAAAACCTCCCATCGGCAGCTTGCTTTGCACGGCTGTAGCAATCAACATTTCTAAACTTGGCCGCCGTGTCACTACCCTTTCTGTTGAATCTCTCCTTTGCAGGATCCCTGGCCCCTTCCCTTGGAGCTGACAACTTTAGGGGGCCAATCGGGCCCGTTGCAATTCCCTTGCGCTTGCCCTTGCCCTTGGCTTGGCGAGGGCCACCTCCCGCAGAAGCCTTGGATGCGGGTTTCTTCGCGAGCATCTTCCTTCGAGCCTGGGGAGGTGAAGGTGCCAGCTTGGAGGGGCGCTCTTGGCGTTTCTTGCTTAGGCTTGTCGAGGACCAAAGCACAGCTTCGTGGTCCATCTCGGCCTCAAAGTCGGAAACTTCGTTGTGTGAGTTTGACATGCCCTGAGAATGGATTTCACAAGGTATTGATGAGAATAGATGACAAGGAATTGCATTGTGGAATTAAGAAGTTAGGGTTGAGTTCAAAAAGATCGGATTAGTCCGGTGTACAGACACGGACTAGTCCGGGTGACCGGACTTGTTCATGCATGGACCGGACTAGTCCGGTATTCATCCTCAAGAACCTTAAATATGAGACAAATGGAGTTTCTCAATGCAAAACTAGCCTAACAGCAATGTAATACATCAAGGACGCTTGTATTAGGTGACATAAGCTAGGCTATTCGATCAACAATGAAGAAAATGGAGATTTCAAGGGTTTGGGGGAAAATGTACCAAAAAATCGCTTGAATCTCTGAGAAGAGGGGGTTGAAGGGCGGACAAGTCCGTGGTCTTCAATCCCTAAGCGAGGGAGGTTGATTTTCACCCATCCTTGGAGATTTTTGATTGAGAAATCGTCGAATCGCCTTGGGGAGCTCGAGCGTGGAGAGAGAAAGCTTGAGGCAAGTGTGGGGGTGAGGAAGATTAGGCTTTGGCGGCGGCTAGGGTTATGTACACAAAAAATCGGACAAGTTCAAACATGATCAGACTAGTCTGAACTTTTTCAAAGACTATATCGGACTAGTCCGTGGTCTGCTGGACTAGTTCGGCCTAATCGGCGCTCTGCGGGCTAGTCTGCACGTGCGGACTAGTCCGGGTAACCACGGACTAGTCCGTGGTCGCCAGACAAGATTAGCTATCCCATTCGTATATATTTGAAGGTACTTAATAAGGAAAGAGGGAAGCAAATCAAATCATATAATCTTGATGAATATGATCAGTAAGCATACAACAATCAAGCAATGATCATAATTCACCAAGATCTAATAATTGACATAGTTTTTTGGAAAATTTGAGAGAGATGATTTTCACAACACAATCAATGAATTTTGAAGAAGCATTCAGGTATACAAGATTTCAAACCACACTTCGAGCATCAAGGATATTTAGTTCATTTCGGAGCTCGCAAAACTGTTTTTCATCAAGTGGTAGGTGAATATATTGGCTAGTTGCTTTTCGGTATTGACATCATTGAATGGTCTCTCAAAAAGTGATGCCGTATGTCTATGTGTTTGGTCCTAGAGTGCTCAACGGGATTATGGGCAATTTTAATGGCACTCTCAATATCACAAAGGAGTGGAATGCGGTTCATATTGTAACCGTAATCCCTTAGAGTTTGTCGCATCCAAAGGAGTTGTGCACAACAACTCCCGGCTGCAACATACTCCGCTTCGACCGTGGATAGGGCAATGAAGTTTTGTTTCTTGGAGGACCAAGAAACTAGGGATCTCCCTAGGAATTGGCATGTACCGGAGGTACTTTTTCTATCTACCTTGCATTCGGCATAATCTGCATCGGAGTAGCCAATGAGATTGAATTTGGAACCTTTGGGATACCAAAGGCCTAGTTTGGGTGTATGAACTAAATACCGCAAGATTCTCTTAACGGCTGTTGAAAGCATCTAGGCCCCCCTCATGTAGTACGGTTTTGGTGATTAATGACAACCATTGAACTTTACTAATGAATTTGTGAATGCAAGGTCCCCATAAACACTCAATAAAATGAAATGAACATGTCATTGGAGACCCATAGATACTCAACTTTCGAGATCAAATTCATGAGATAAAGACAAGATGTGAAGGCTCTATGTCTAAGTCACTCAATCAAAAATTGACAACATACAATGCTTAAGAATCATCAGAGAGCCTTGTGGAACAAATGTCTAAGAGGTCATTCGAGCAAGACACAAAAGATTCACTCAAAACAACTCGTAGCAAACAAAATCAACTCACCGGATCAACCGATGATTTCCAAAATGAACACATCGGTCGAGTTGATTCATCTGAAGAAAAAGACCTCAGACAAATGAACTCACCGGATCATCCGATGTGAAGGGCTCAACAACATCAGTGCATCAGTACAGTTTGCAGTACAATTGGACCAAGTGAAGCACCGGATCATCCGATGTGCAGACTTACACACATCGGTTGATCACTCCAGTAAGCATCAAGATCAAGCAAATTCTGGAGGAACAGCCACCGGATCATCCGATGAGAAGACAGGGGGCAACATCGGTCTAATAACGGTAATATCTGACAAAATGACGTCAGCTGAAGTAATTACACCGATGATAACTAGAGGGGAGACATCGGATCATCCGGTGTTCACAGTAAAGTTCTGTCAGCCTACTTTTCCAACGGCTATTTCAGTTAAGCTGGCTATAAAACCCCTCTAACCCTGTCATTACGAAGAGTCTTGATCACCTGAAGCCAACTACACATCCAAGAGCATTCAAGACTATAGAGCATACATTTCCACACGTTTAGATCATTTGTAATAGGCTAGAGAGAAGCTTGTGTGCGTTCTTTCTTTGTGATTGAACTCTCTAGGCTAGTGAGAAGTTGAAGAAGATCATTCCGGAGCTTGCCAAGGTGTGTGTGGAAGCCCAGAACATCGAAGGTTGTACAAGGCTTGAGCTCCACCTTGCCGGAGATGGCGAGCGGAGAAGATTAGTGAAGACCCCATTGTCTCGGTGACATTTGAAGTGGCAAAACCCTTCGGTGGGTGCCACAACGTGGACGTAGGAAGATCCTTGCGATCTTGCCGAACCACGGGATAAATCTTCGTGTCCCCTAGCGTTTGCATTTATCTCCCTCTCTTTACATTATGCAATCTTTACTTCATAAGTTATATCTACGTTGATTGCATAGTTAGAACCGCATTGGGAATTGGGCTTAAGTAGTTCGTTTTTAATTGCCTTAAAATTTGAAATAAAGCCCAATTCACCCCCCCTCTTGGGCGTTTCGATCCTTACAATTGGTATCAGAGCAAGTTTGCTCATAGGATCATTCTAGCTTCACTGCTAGAGAGCAAAAATGGCCAAGGTTGGGGGTTCGGTTCCTATCTTCGAGGGCAAGAATTTTGCCTATTGGAAAGCACGCATGCGCGCTTACCTTGAGGCTATTGCCCCCGAAGTTTGGGAAGCGACTCATGCGGGATTTGGAGAACTTAACTATGTGGGTGATCAAGTTAAGTGGGATGCTAAGGCTAGGAATGCTATTTATGAATGCATAAGTCAAGATGTCTTCTCTAGGATTGCTAGTAAGGAGAAAGCTTGTGAAATTTGGGCTTGCTTGATAGAAATCCATGAGGGCTCATCTCGTGTAAAGGAACCTAAATATCACATGCTCAAAGCTAAATATGATGAATTTAAGATGCTTCCTCATGAAAATGTTAATGAAATGTTTTCACGCTTCAATGTTCTTATTGAGGAAATTAATGCTCTTGACATTGCGTCTCTTGGCAAGGGACTTATTAACCGCAAGATCCTCATGCTCCTTCCCAAGCCGAAGTACAACATCATCAACTCCATGCTCCAAAAGGAATCACTTGACAACATTGAAGTTTCGGAGCTCATTGGAGAAATACACGCTCATGAGATGAGTGTACTTGGGATGATGGAGCAATCATCATCAAAAACAATTGCTCTAAAGGCCTCCACCAAGAAGACAAGCTTCAAGAAGAAGAAGGTGGTTGAGCCTAGCTCAAGTGAAGAAGAGCAAGCATCAAGTGAAGATGACGATGATGAGCTTGCCTTGATGATGAGAAAGTTCTCACGCTTGAACTCCAAGATCACCAAAAAGGGATACACCTTTGATCCCAAGAAGAAGGCATTTCTACCAAGAAGAGACGATCGCAAGATATGCTACAATTGCGGAGATCAAGGCCACATCTCCTATGATTGTCCAAAACCGGACAAAAGGAGAGAGAACTACAAAGGCAAGCAACGCAAGCCTGAAGAAAGTGATGATGATGAAGAAGAAGCCAAGCCGAAACCAAGAGCCTTTGGGAAGAAGAAGCAAGACAAGGGCAAGAAGGCAAGACTCTTCCCAAAGAGGAGAAGTGGTCCACAAAAGGTGTTTATGTGTGAGGCAAATGAATGGGTCACCGACGAAGAAACAAGTGATGAAGAGAGTGAAGAAGAAGAAGAAAGCTTGGCCGGCCTTGCCATTGCCAACCATGATGACTCACCTCTTCCTCCACCACCCATGTGCCTCATGGCTAAAGGTAACACCAAGGTATGTGACGACTCTAGTGATGATGAGCTTTCCCCCGATGATTTAACTTCTTTGATTAATGAATATCATGCTATCATTAAGAGAGAGAAGAGTAAGGTTAAAACTCTTGAAGAAATTCGTGCTAAACTTGAGAGTGCTAACCTTGATTTGCTTGACAAGTATGAAAGCATACTTAAAGAGCATGACACGCTCAAATCTCATGTCAAGCAAATTGAGGAAGAAAATGCTAAAATCAAGGTAGACATTGATGAGCTCAACATAGCACACCAAACTCTCTTGGAGGAGCACAACAAGCTAACTCAAGAATACCAAACACTTAACATTGCTCATGACATGCTTGATCAAGAGTTAAAAGATGCAAAGAAACAAACTCTTAATGATAAGATATCCATTACTTCGCATGTCTCTAATGTCTTGGACAAGTCTTTGTCTTTAAAAGCTAATGCTAGGGAGAAGGACTTGTTGGAAGAAATTGAGAGTCTCCGCACTAGTGTGGCTAGACTTTCAAAAGGTGAAGTCAAGCACAAGGAAATCCTCTTCCAACAAGCAAAAGCCTTCAACAAAAGAGGACTTGGATCCTTCCCGGTGCCCAACAAAGGAAAGGTGCCCTCACCGGAGCTTAGAACAAGCTTCATCAAGGAAGTTGGTTCTTATTGCCAACATTGTGAGGTCACCGGTCACCACACAAGGGAGTGTCCTCTTCCTAACCGACCTTCACCTAAATTGCCTACTAACTACAAATCTATTTTCAATGATCGCTATTATCTTCTTAGTAAAGTGAATGGCAAGGTGAAAGCTAGGTTCATTGGCAAAGACATGAAGAGCATGAAGGGGAAGCTCCCCAAGCAACTTTGGGTCCCAAAGACACTTGTATCTCACATACAAGGACCTAAGTTGGCTTGGGTGCCTAAAGTCAAAAATTAACTTCATGTGTGTAGGTGAACTACAAAGCCGGAGGAAAGCATTGGATACTCGATAGCGGGTGCACTCAACACATGACCGGCAATGATGGTATGTTCACCACCATAGAAAACCCCGGTAATCATGAACAAGTCACTTTTGGTGACAATTCTAAGGATAAGGTAATAGGATTAGGTAAAATTGCTATCTCTAATGATTTATCCATTTCTAATGTGTTGTATGTTAAGTCGCTTAGCTTTAATCTACTTTCCATTGCACAACTTTGTGATCTTGTACTAACATGCACATTTAGCAAAAATGATGTTGTTATGAGTAGTGAGGCAAGCAAAGAGCTAATCTTCAAAGGGTTTCGGCATGGACATCTCTACTTAGTAGACTTCTCCAACAAGAATGCTAGCCTAACCACTTGTCTTTTCACTAAGACAAGCTTGGGTTGGCTATGGCACCGACGCATAGCACACATTGGAATGAGCAAACTCAAGAAGTCATTCAAGCTTGGGATGGTGACTGGCGTGAAGGATGTGACGTTTGAGAAGAACAAGCTTTGTAGCGCTTGTCAAGCCGGGAAGCAAGTTGCTTCACACCACCCAATGAAGACAATGGTGTCAACCTCCAAGCCACTTGAACTACTCCACATGGACCTCTTCGGACCATCCACATACCAAAGCCTTGGCGGTAACCTCTATTGTCTTGTTATAGTTGATGACTACTCTCGCTATGCTTGGACTCTATTTTTAGGTGACAAGAGTGAAACTCCGGAAGTGTTCAAGACCTTCGCCAACCGTGCTCAAAGGGAATTCCAACTTCCCATTATCAAGGTCCGGAGTGACAACGGCACCGAATTCAAGAACTACAACATTGGGGAGTGGTGTGACCGTGAAGGTGTGAAGCATGAATTCTCCGCCACATACACTCCTCAACAAAACGGTGTCGTTGAGAGGAAGAACAAAACCCTCATCACTCTTGCAAGACCAATGCTTGATGACTACGGCATGTCGGAGAAGTTTTGGGCCGAAGCAATCAACACGGTGTGCCATGCCGCAAACAAGGTCTATCTTCACCGACTACTCCAAAAGACCCCATATGAGCTTCTCATTGGGAGAAAGCCCAACATCTCCTACTTTAGAGTCTTTGGATGCAAATGCTACATCTACCGCAAGAAAAGGCTCGGTAAGTTTGAAAGAAGATGTGATGTTGGCATTTTTCTTGGTTATGCATCAAACTCAAAAGCATATCGAGTATTCAACCAAACCTCCGGTCTAGTTGAAGAAAGTTGTGATGTTGAGTTTGATGAGACTAATAACTCCCAAGAGGAGAGTTTTGGTCATGATGAAATAGATGATGAGCCTCTACGAGAAGCCATGAAGAACATGACCATTGGAGACATCAAGCCGGAAGTTGAAGAGGGTCATGATCAAGGGGGAGCTTCAAGTTCCAACAACAACACCTCCATGGCGCCTCAAGTAGACGAAGAGGAGAAAGATGATCCATTGCCAACTCAAGACTCACAAGCAATACAACATCAAGATGAAGAAGAAGTCCATGATCAAGTCCAACCACAAGAGGAGCAACACGCTTCACCACCGCTAAGTGCTTCACAACCACTTATGAGGCATGGACACATCTCCAAGGCGCATCCAATGGACCAAATCATTGGAAGTCCTTCAAGGGGCGTAAGTACTCGTTCCCGCCACGTTGCCTCATTTTGTGAGCACTACTCGTTTGTTTCGTGTGTAGAACCCACTCATATTGAGGAAGCACTCCAAGACCCAAATTGGGTGATGGTTATGCAAGAAGAACTCAACAACTTCATCCGCAATGAAGTTTGGGTGTTGGAGGAGCGACCCAAGGACAAGAACGTCATCGGAACAAAGTGGGTGTACCGCAACAAACAAGACGAGAATGGCGTTGTGGTCCGCAACAAGGCAAGACTTGTGGCCAAAGGGTTCTCGCAAGTTGAAGGACTAGACTTTGGGGAGACATTTGCTCCGGTCGCCCGGTTAGAGGCAATTCGTATTCTCCTTGCTTTTGCTTCACATCATAATATTACTCTTTATCAAATGGATGTGAAAAGTGCCTTTCTTAATGGCTACATTAATGAGCTTGTTTATGTTGAACAACCTCACGGGTTTGAAGATCCGAGGAATCCTAACCATTTGTATAGGTTGCACAAGGCGCTCTACGGGCTCAAGCAAGCACCTAGGGCGTGGTATGAACAACTACGGGACTTCCTCATCATGCAAGGATTTAAGATCGGGAGGGTGGACACCACACTCTTCACCAAAGACATCAACGGAGATTTGTTCATTTGTCAAATTTACGCTGATGATATTATCTTTGGTTCAACTAACGAAGCTTTTGGCCATGAGTTTGGCAAAATGATGTCTAGGGAATTCGAGATGTCAATGATTGGAGATCTCAACTTCTTCCTTAAATTCCAAATCAAGCAACTTCAAGAGGGAACCTTCGTCTACCAAGAGAAATACACCAAGGACCTCTTGAAGAAATTTGAGATGGGAGATTGTAGCTCAAGAAGCACTCCAATGGCAACAAATTGCCATCTCGACGCGGATAAGGACGGTAAACCTATTGACCAATCTCACTACCGCTCTATGATTGGTTCATTGCTTTATCTTACCGCATCTAGGCCCGATATAATGTTTAGTGTATGCTTATGTGCTCGCTTTCAAGCGGCTCCTAAAGAATCGCACAAGAAGGCGGTCTTTAGGATACTTTGGTATCTTAAGCATACCCCTAGTATGGGCTTGTGGTACCCTAAAGGTACAACCTTCCAACTCTTGGGATACTCGGATTCGGACTTTGCCGGATGCCGCGTGGATCGCAAGAGTACCTCCGGTGGGTGCCACTTGCTTGGGCGTTCCCCTAGCAAAAAGCAAAACTCCGTCGCCTTGTCCACGGCGGAAGCGGAGTATATAGCGGCCGGTGCATGTTGTGCCAAAATTCTTTACATGAAGCAAACCCTTTTGGACTTTGGTATTAAACTTTGTTGTGTGCCTCTCCTTTGTGACAATGAAAGTGCGGTTAAGATAGCTAAAAACCCCGTTCAACACTCCCGCACTAAGCACATTGATATTCGCCACCACTTATTGAGGGACCATGAAGCTAAGGGAGACATCTCATTGCGAGGTATTAGGTCCGAAGAACAATTGGCGGATATCTTCACTAAATCACTTGATGAGAAAACCTTTTCTAGGCTTAGAAGTGAATTAAATGTGCTAGATGCAACGAACGTCATGTAAGAATGCATATCATGTAGGTCTTGCCTAACTCTCAAAGGATAGGGGTGAGCTAGGGTTAGCTTGGGATGAAAGTTCTTTTCGGTGTACCCAAGGTTTGGAGAGTGGCTCTCCTGAAGAAGCCTCTGAAAGGACCAAATTTGGCGAGATAGATTTATTTTATGTCTTGCATAGTGCCTGCCATATCTATTGCATTAAAATGTTTGGCATTGCATAACAGTAGATTGTCACAAAGGGGAACCCACCTCATGAGAAAGAGACTTGTTTGAAATGCAATATCTCAACTCATATAAGGTGGAAAGAACGAAATGTTAGGTGCGTTAATGCCTAGAGGAACATGCTTCATTGAGATAGTAGTCTTCATACTCTACCTCACAAAGCATGGGCCTTACATTTCATTTGGATAATTTCCTCCCATTTTTCTCGATTGTTCAAATTGTTTTAAGGACTAGCCAAATTATTGGCATACTAGTATTTTTTTGAGGGGTAAGGGGTTGCCCAAAAAGTCCTAAGACATGTGTTTCCCATTGTTTGATTGTTTGGTCAAAGGACATATATGGGACGTTGGTGTTTAGTTATCTTCAGATTATCCGATGCCTAGGTCCATCCCCCATCGGATCAGTAGGTGTTCAAAATCCAAGTGCCAGTTAAGTCAATATCCAAAATCGACCGATGAGTTCAAACAGAAAAACATCGGTCCATCCGATGTTCACAAATCTGAAACCTTGATGAATTCCACCGATGCTTTTCCATCTAACGTCGGACCATCCGGTGTCAACTTCCCTCTCCTGAATACCCTTACTGTGCCATTCATCCGACGATCAAAACCTAAACGTCGGTCAATCCGATGTCTTCAATGACTCTTTGAATATCCATACTGTACTATTCGACCGATGTCCACATCGATAAGCATCGGTCCATCCGGTGTTTAAAAAACGGCTAGGGTTTGGGACCCACTATTTAAACTCGGTCGTACTCCCTTTCGTCTTCCTTCTCCCGATCCCGACGCCGCCAGCCGATTCTTCTCGCGCCATCCATCTCCTCCGCCGCCGGACGCCGCCGCCGTCGCCCTCAGGCCGCCGCCGCCGTCTCCGGCCACCTCCCACACTCCACCGCCGTCACCCACGCCACCGTGCCGCCACCGCCGCTCCACGTGCCGCCTCCATCCACGCACCCACGCGCCGGCTTTGCCCACCTCCGCCGTCTCCACCGCCATCGACCTCGCCGCCGCCGTTTCCACCGCTTCCAAGCATCACCACTGTCCATCCCCATCGCCACCAAGCTCCACCATCACCTTCCACGTCCTCGTCGCCGCTAGGGTTTCCGGCCGCCCAACGTCGTTCCACGTCTTCAAGTTCATTCTCCCGCATCGCTATGGCTCGCGACAAAAGAAACAAAGGCAAGGCGATCGCAGAGCCCGCCACGAAGAAACAGAAGCTATCCAAAGAAGAGAAGAAGGCACTAATGGCCGCTCACGCCGCCGAGGAGCGTGAGCGCGGCCGAGGGGGATCCCTGAGGATCCGCAAGGCTCGGCAGCCTCCTGCGATCGATGACTCCGACATCGAAGAGGAGCCGGTTGAGCCGCTTGTCCACCAGCGCTCAGCCCGGACACGTGGGGGTCAGTCCCCGGTCGTTCCTCGTCCAAGACCGACGACCGCCGACCATCATGAGGACAAGGAAGCTCAGCGGGCCATATACGAGTTGGACACCACTGTCCACGTGGCCGAGGGAGTCCGGTTGACAGACTACCGGAAGATGAAGGCCAAGCAGCTACGCAAGCTTCGATGGAACGTGCTGCTTGAGGAGTGGTACCCACAGCCCCGAGAGGCTCTTGTGGACAATCGCTTCTGGACTGTCGCCCAGGTGTCTCTCTACGAGACCTACAGACGTCGGGGGCACAAGCTATTTCAGCATAACTACCTGGACTGGGAGCAGCTTGCATTGGCAGCGGAGACGGAGGTCCGTCCGTACTTTGAGAGATACCGAGGATTGGTGCAGCTGCTAGCTTACGAGAGGAGTGCATATGTGGAAGATTGGGTCTGTGTCTTCTACGCGACCCTGTACATCTCTGAGGGCAGGAGGTCGATCGACTTCATGTTTATGGGTCATCACTACCACCTCACGAGGCAGACGTTGGGGCAGCTTCTTGGTATGGACCTGCACGACACCTGCGTGCACGAGAGGGTATACGAGCAGGCAGATCCACCAAGGAGGCCACTTACTGGAGGGGTGGCACCACAGCTTGAGGAGATCCGGTCCCTGTTCGGCCCCACGTTCTCTCCGGGCCAGCCGAGAGTTCCAGCACTTCTGACCCCAGCTGCGCGCATTGTGCACCTCGCCTTGCGCCGCACGCTCCTGCCGAGGTCGGGGTACCTGGAGGGGTTCACTAGTTTACAGCAGACCCTCCTGTTCTACATAATGAACGGGATGGATTTCGACATTGTGGACATTCTCCTGCGCGAGATGGAAGACGTGATCATAGATGGGGTAGGCATGATGAGGCAGATGGTCTACGGGCACTGGATCAGTTACCTATGCACTATGATGGTTCCTGAGGGGGATGCAGCACAGGTCAGACTTGCTGACGAGAGTGTGACTCGCTTTGGTCACTACCGTGCCCCGGCTCCTGGAGACCGCCGCCTTGGTCGTCCAGTTGAGTGCCAGGTCAGGGCCCGTCTGACAGAGGAAGATTGGTCCGAGCTAGAGCGGGAGGACGAGAGACTTGCAGAGGCTGAGGCTCAGGGGGAGGACCTGCAGCACATTTGGTCAGAGAGCGACACTGACGACAGTGTCGAGGAGTATTTCCCTCCTCCCCCCTCTCCCCGACAGCACGACGCGGAGGCTGGAGGTTCTACAGCGCCACCACCCACTCCACCTCCCGTCACTGAGGCGCAGGTCACGCAACCGTCTGAGCTGACTTCGCTCCTCCAGCAGATGGTCGAGCAGCAGAGGCTAGACAGGCTGGCCGCCGAGCAGGCCCGCGCGGAGCAGGCTGCACGTCTTCTTGAGCTCCAGCAGTAGCAGTAGGAGATGCAGCGTTAGATCGCCCGTGAGAGGCGTGAAGACACTGACCGGTTGACGGGGCTCATCGACCAGATGCACCAGCGCACTCTGGACCAGCAGCAGCAGACGCAGCAGGCGATGATGGGGATCCTGGGGTTAATCACCAACCTCTACACCCAGACCAGGATCGCCCTCCCATCGCAGCTGCCTGGAGTAGCTCCTCCGCCTCTCGTCTTGGCTCCAGCTGCTGCACCAAGTGGCTCCAGTTCCCTCCACTCCGATCCCTTCGTTCAGCATGTCCCCGCTGCTGGCTCCTGGTGCTCCTCTTCACTCCCCACTGCCGGCCACGACACTGTTTCTTCAGACGCCGGCCTCCGTCACCAGTGCCCCTGCTCCAGCACCTCCTCCTCAGCAGGCACCGACGGTGGCACCTTCGGCTCCGGCAGCACCCTCCTCCGCTACTCCGGCTAGCAGCTCCGATGACAGCAGCGGTGACCAGTTCGTCATTGTGCCCAGCTCTCAGGGTCCGTAGGCGCTCGGATCCCTTTTTGGTGCCTTGATGCCAAAGGGGGAGAAGAGTTAGAGGAGTCAAGGGGAGTCCTAGTGTAAGGGGGAGTCGAGTCCAGCTTATCTTTGCTTATCTTTATTGTATTTGCGAGTCAGGGTGAGTCCTAGTGTAAGGGGGAGTCGAGTCCAGCTTATCTTTGCTTATCTTTATTGTATTTGCGTATTTGCTACATTTGGTGTGTAATGAACCTATTTCCATGAGTTGTTAATCATTTGAACTCATTTGATGTTTATCTATGATTATGATCTCTTTGAATTCACACTTGTGTTATTAATTGATGTTTAAAGCTTCAAGTGTGACGTCCGTATTCATTGCATATCTCATTCTATCAAATTCACTACCATTGCGCTTTGATCATTGTGTTGTCATCAATCACCAAAAAGGGGGAGACTGAAAGCATCTAGGCCCCCCTCATGTAGTACGGTTTTGGTGATTAATGACAACCATTGAACTTTACTAATGAATTTGTGAATGCAAGGTCCCCATAAACACTCAATAAAATGAAATGAACATGTCATTGGAGACCCGTAGATACTCAACTTTCGAGATCAAATTCATGAGATAAAGACAAGATGTGAAGGCTCTATGTCTAAGTCACTCAATCAAAAATTGACAACATACAATGCTTAAGAATCATCAGAGAGCCTTGTGGAACAAATGTCTAAGAGGTCATTCGAGCAAGACACAAAAGATTCACTCAAAATAACTCGTAGCAAACAAAATCAACTCACCGGATCAACCGATGATTTCCAAAATGAACACATCGGTCGAGTTGATTCATCTGAAGAAAAAGACCTCAGACAAATGAACTCACCGGATCATCCGATGTGAAGGGCTCAACAACATCAGTGCATCAGTACAGTTTGCAGTACAATTGGACCAAGTGAAGCACCGGATCATCCGATGTGTAGACTTACACACATCGGTTGATCACTCCAGTAAGCATCAAGATCAAGCAAATTCTGGAGGAAGAGCCACCGGATCATCCGATGAGAAGACAGGGGGCAACATCGTTCTAATAACGGTAATATCTGACAAAATGACGTCAGTCGAAGTAATTACACCGATGATAACTAGAGGGGAGACATCGGATCATCCGGTGTTCACAGTAAAGTTCTGTCAGCCTACTTTTCCAACGGCTATTTCAGTTAAGCTGGCTATAAAACCCCTCTAACCCTGTCATTCCGAAGAGTCTTGATCACCTGAAGCCAACTACACATCCAAGAGCATTCAAGACTATAGAGCATACATTTCCACACTTTTAGATCATTTGTAATAGGCTAGAGAGAAGCTTGTGTGCGTTCTTTCTTTGTGATTGAACTCTCTAGGCTAGTGAGAAGTTGAAGAAGATCGTTCCGGAGCTTGCCAAGGTGTGTGTGGAAGCCCGGAACATCAAAGGTTGTACAAGGCTTGAGCTCCACCTTCCCGGAGATGGCGAACGGAGAAGATTAGTGAAGACCCCATTGTCTCGGTGACATTGGAAGTGGCAAAACCCTTCGGTGGGTGCCACAACGTGGACGTTGGAAGATCCTTGCGATCTTGCCGAACCACGGGATAAATCTTCGTGTCCCCTAGCATTTGCATTTATCTCCCTCTCTTTACATTATGCAATCTTTACTTCACAAGTTATATCTACGTTGATTGCATAGTTAGAACCGCATTGGGAATTGGGCTTAAGTAGTTCGTTTTTAATTGCCTTAAAATTTGAAAGAAAGCCCAATTCACCCCCCCCCCTCTTGGGCATTTCGATCCTTACAGCTGTCAAATGACACTCTTTTGGGTTGGCTTGAAACCTTGCACACAAGCATACACTCAACATAATGTCTGGCCTAGATGCACATAAGTAGAGTAGAGATCCAATCATGGAGCAATATACCTTTTGATCAACGTTTGGTCCATCTTCATTGATATCCAAGTGGCCATTCGTTGCCATGGGAGTCTTTATGGGCTTCGCCTTGTCCATTTCAAACTTCTTGAGTATGTCTTGAGTGTACTTGGTTTGGCTTATGAAAGTCCCTTCCTTTTGTTGCCTCACTTGGAATCCCAAGAAGTACTTTAGCTCTTCCATCATTGACATCTCAAACCTATCTGTCATAATTTTACAAAATTCCTCACAAAAAGATTTGTTAGTTGAACCAAAGATTACATCATCAACATAAATTTGACAAACAAAGAGATCATTGTCAAAGTTCTTTGTAAACAATGTATAATCTACTTTACCGATCTTAAAACCATTTTCAATTAAGAAATCTCTAAGACACTCATACCAAGCTCTAGGAGCTTGTTTGAGGCCGTAGAGAGCCTTACGCAATTTAAATACGTGGTCGGGGAACTCTTCATCTTCAAACCCGGGGGGGTTCTCCACATACACCTCCTCCTTGATTGGTCCATTGAGGAAGGCGCTTTTCACATCCATTTGATAGAGCTTGAAATCATGGTGAGTAGCATATGCAAGTAATATTCTAATAGAATCAAGTCTAGCTACGGGAGCAAAGGTCTCATCACAATCCAAACCTTCGACTTGTGAATACCCTTTGGCCACAAGTCTTGCCTTGTTCCTTGTCACCACCCCGTGTTCATCTAGGTTGTTGCGGAAGACCCATTTGGTGCCGATGACGTTGGATGTGGGTCTTTCGACTAGTTCCCACACCTCGTTCCTTTTGAAATTGTTGGGTTCTTCTTGCATGGCCACTACCCAATACGGATCCTTCAATGCATCCTCAACCCTACGTGGTTCCAAAAAGGACACAAATGAGTACTGCTCACAAAAACTAGTTATGCGAGATCTAGTAGTTACTCCCTTTTGAATGTCACTGATGATGTTGTCGATTGGGTGATCCCTTTCGGCGCATTGGTGCACTCTTGGGTGTGGAACTTGCTGTCTTGAATCTTCATGATCATCTTCTTCTCGCCCTAAATGGTTGCCTTCATTAACTTGTTGATCATTTTCGCTTTCTTGAGGTTGATCTTGTATGGAAGCACCCCCTTGATCATTGGCCTCCTCTTGTGGTTCATTTTCTTCATGCATGTGTAGAGGTGGCTCTTGTGGTCGAACTTCGCCTAACGCCATTCTTCTCAATGCTTGACAAGGAGCTTCTTCTCGATCTAGCACACATGGATCAACTTTCTCCTTTTGGGATCCATTAGTTTCATCGAACACTATGTCACGTGCTACTTCAACAAGTCCGGAAGACACAATAGGCGTAAGTGTTCGAATCATAACCAAGCAAGAAACCTTCATCGGACTTCGAAGCGGACTTTGAAGTCCTAGGCTTCTTGTTTAAAATATAGCATTTGGAACCGAAAAGTCGAAAATATGAAATATTAGGCTTGTTACCGGTGAGTAGCTCATAGGATGTTTTCTTGAGTAGTCGATGAAGATACAGTTGATTTACGGCGTGACAAGCAGTTTTGATCGCTTCCGCCCAAAAATGATCCGAGGTCTTGTACTCATCGAGCATTGTTCTAGCCATCTCTATGAGGGTTCGGTTCTTCCTTTCGGCAACTCCATTTTGTTGAGGGGAGTAAGGAGCTGAAAACTCATGCTTTATGCCTTCTTCATCTAGGTACTCCTCAACTTGTGTGTTCTTGAACTCCATGTCGTTGTCGCTTCGAATGTTCTTTATCGTCAATGAAAACTCATTTTGATCACGCTTGAAAAATTTCTTCAAGGTTCTTGGTGTTTCTTCCTTATCATGTAAAAAGAAAACCCAAGTGAAGCGAGAAAAATCATCAACAACTACTAAACCATATTTGTTACCGCCGATGCTTATGTAAGCAATTGGACCAAATAAGTCCATGTGAAGTAGCTCAAGCGGTCTTGTTGTAGTCATGACGTTCTTAGCGGATGGGGTGCTCCAACTTGTTTCCCAGCTTGGCACGTGCTACAAGGCATGTCTTTCTCAAAAACAACATCCTTCAAACCTCGGATGTGATCGCCCTTGAGGAGTTTTTGAAGGTTCCTCATACCAACATGCGCTAGCCGTCTATGCCACAGCCAACCCATGTTGGTCCTTGCAATCAAGCATGTGTCAAGTTCAGCTTTATCTTTGTTGAAGTCAACAAGGTAAAGCTTTCACTTTAACATACCCTTGAATGCGATGGAACCATCACTCCTTCTAGAGACGGTCACACCCTCGTTAGTGAACAAACAATTATAACCTTTGTCACATAATTGAGATATGGACAGCAGGTTATAATCTAAGGGATCAACATGTAATACATGGGAAAGAGTGTGTTTAGATGATATGGCAATTTTACCGGTACCGAGCACCTTTCCTTGACTATTGTCTCCAAAATAGATGCCCTTGTTTGAATCCTCATTTTATTCATACTCTACGAACATTCTTCTTTCTTCGGTCATATGATTGGTGCTGCCACTGTCTAGCACCCATTTAGATCCACCAGAGGAATAGGCCTGCAAAGACAGATTATGTCTTGGTTTTAGGTACCCAAGCTTGCTTGGGTCCTTTTAGGTTAGTCATAAGGGATCTGGGCACCCACACATGAGACTTGGTGTTCCCATGGCGTAGCCTAACATAATGAGCATAAAATTTGCCAAATTACTTCTCATTAAGACATAAGATGCATGGAAAGTTGTAAATTGCAACTGTTGTTGTTTATACACAGGACTAGTCTGGGAGATCGGACTTGCCTGGAGGACCGGACTTGTTCGGATCCCGATCGGACTAGTCTAGTGATCATGCGAGTTGGATGTGTTAACTTTGGATTTTTCCAGTTTGAAAGGGTCTTCCTATTACAAAGGTAATGCTTTCCTTGTCATTCTTATGGCTTCTAGCTTTTTGCTTTCCACCATAGGAATACCCAATGCCATATTTGACATTAGGAGGTCTTGTGGCCAAGTATGCATGACGTGCATATTTGACCTTCTCCTTGTCAAATATGCCACTTTGGGCAGGTTGACTTGTCTTTCAAGTTGGTGTCAACTTTACCACATGAACAAGTAATGATAGTTTCAGTTTTAAGTGGTTGAGAGGGTGAGCTTGAAGAGGATGAAGGGTCACCTTGCTTAAGTGACTCAACTTGTACTTCAAGGATCTTGTTAACCTTGATCAGGTTAGCAAGTTTATCCTTGATTGTAGCATTTGAATCGTTTAACTCCAAGCAAGCCTCCTTGCTTGAAGCTAACTCAAGCTCTAGTGACTTGCTTTGCTCCTTTTCAAGTTCTAGAAGCTTGTCAAGTTCAACATATTCCTCCTTTTGGGAGATAATCATGTCTTCTTGACAATGTATCAACTTCTCCTTCTCAACAAGTTGATCAAGCAATAATTTCATTTTAGCGGATGTTTTCTTATCTAGTGCAATGAGCATATCTTCATTATCGCTAGCAATTTCACTATCACTATAATAGGAATGTACGGAAGAGGGTTTTGTTGTTACCTTGCGTTTACCTTCCTTTGCCATGAGTCAAGTGTCGTTCCCCTTCCATGCGCCGAGAGTAGGGAAGAGAGTGGACTTCTTGGATGTCTTCTCGATGGCTATGCTAGCCATCTCTTCTTCTTCTTTGAATGAGGACTCATCATTCGAGTCCCATTCTTTCCCAAGATGTGCTTGTTCAGCTTGCTTCTTCTTCTTGAAGAACTTCTTGGGTTGAGGCTTTGCTTCTTTGGTCTTATTCTTGTTCTCTTCATATGGGCAATCAACTATAAAGTGGCTATACTCACCACAGTTATAGCATGCCCGACTCAACTTTGGTTTTGATCTTTCCTTGTACTTTCCTTCACTTGATTTAGTACCTTGTCTTTTCTTCATCATCCTTTTGAATTTCTTCGTGAATAGTATCATGTCATCTTCATCCAAGTCACTGCTCTCATCGTCATTGTCTTATTCTAATTGAGCTTCTCGCGCTTCTTTAGATAAGGGCTTGAGGGTTGACTTCAAAGCAAACCCTTTCTTCTTTGCCGAGGTGTAACACCCTCATTTTCATGCATCATGCCCTACATACACTCATATACATGTTTAACATTAACCCACATAAAGAGGAACGAGTTTAAAATTGATTTGGAGCATTTAAAATTGATTTGGAAAAAAAACCGCACTTAAAACGCAGGAAAGTGCGGACTAGTCCGATTTTACTGAGGACTAGTCCGATTTCTCTCTAACTAAAAATGGACTTGTCCGTTTTTGCTGCGGACTAGTCTGATTTTGCCTCTGGAAACTTTCGGACTTGTCTGATTTTGTGCGGACTAGTCCGATATGCCAAGAATCCTTGAATATTTGCTAAGTCCTTGGACTTTTCGGTACTAGTCTGGTGTTCCAGCGGACTTGTCCGATTTCCTCTATGTTTAAAGTCGGACTTGTCCGATCTTTGGCCAGACTTGTCCAATTTTCTCTCTGGACGACTTCGGACTAGTCCGATCCTTTCTGGACTTGTCCGATATTTTTCGACTCCGAGTTCATCTTTTGTTTTACGACTTGTTTCTTGGGTTTCACGTTAAGTGGACCTAGGGACGTCATGCCTAACTCTTTTAGAGCCCATGTGGGACTCTAAACCGGCCTCTACTCATCCCAAACTCAAAATCCATCTAACCCTAGCCTCTACCTCTATATAAACAACCCCACCCCTTGGATTGACATCTATTTGCCACTTTTCCACCCCACCCAAACCCTAGTTCGTGGGGAGCCACCATCAAGGAGGGAGGAGAAGATCTCAAGCATGAAGAAGAGGAGGAAACGAAGGAGGATCAAGATCTCCACCAAGCTTTCGTTCTTCATCACCAATTCACCTCAAAGTTCATCACCAACCCTAGATCACCAAGATCCAAGTGTTACCTCCAAGTTTCTTGATTCATTGGAGTCCTAAACACCTGGTATACCTTCTATTCTCTTTTCCTTACGTGAATTCAACCCCAAATCTCTTAATTTACATCGATCTAGAAAACCATAATCTGCTGACCTCGTAAAGTGCGGACTTGTCCGGTCCCTAGCGGACTAGTCCGATCTTTCTGGTTAAATTGTGTTGAATGAATTCTAAAATTTGATCTAATCAACTCCAAACCTGTATAAACTTGTTAAAAGCTATTAGAACTAGTTAGTGATCATTAAAAGCAATCTATTAACAAGTTCTACCTTGCATTTGCATAAATCATGCATGTCATGACATGTTGAGTAATATTTGTGCACTCTTTGATTGTGTTTCTTGTCTTGTATGTTTATTGTGTGGATTAGACAGATTTGCACTAGAGAGTGCCGCGGAGGATCTACAGCACCAAGAGTTTGAAGGCTTTGACCCTAATCAACAGCAAGAGCAAGGCAAGTGTCCTTGAAGCATATTGATCCTGTTTTGAAATAAATGTTTTGTTTGCAAACTGCATGCTTGTGTCAAATTCATGGGAATCCTATGGTACGAAGTTGACTAGCTTTGTTTAACCAGCCTTGTCACCTGGAATTTATGGTAGGGAGTCGGGAAGGGCTTTTTACCTTTTGCTTCGCTTAATCAACTTGGATGGGAAACAACTATACCGCTCAATTTAATTATGCATGGATGAGATTATGGTTAACATGAACTGGTTAAATATGATATGGTAATGGGTGATCTAAGCAAGCCTGGTATGTGGATGGGTTGGATGATATGGTGGTTGCTTGCTTTAGATCTAAGGACCAGTTCATGCGAGAATAAGCCAGGACTACAGTGCCACCACGAGGCCAAGTATGGGTGCGGCGTAGCTGATTAATTAGGGCTTTGGCAGTGCTATTTGGACCATTGTGGATGCTCGGGGAAGGGGTAGTCGGATTGGGTTTGTTGATGATTGGTGGGACTACCCTGGGATACGAATGGCTTGAGAGGGGGCCCTTGGTTGAAGATGTGCTCAGTTGGCGGCATCGCCACCGGTGAAACCTCAGTGGGGTCTAAATAGGCTAGTAATCCCTTTGTAAAGACTATTTTGTGATCTCTTGGCAACACACCGATGGAACTGTGAGACGGCATAATAGAGGTTCTAGTCATCGAAAGGTGATAAAATCATGAACACGTGGGTAAAGTGGTACAAACTCTGCAGAGTTAAATAAAACTATCATGATAGTCGTGCTCCCGGTTATGAGCACTTGGACAACTTCCATGATTAGAGGGAAATTGGAATTTGGGATGGTTATGGTTTGGTAATGGTTATGGATGGTTATGGATTTATTTCTGGTATTGAATATGGTTATTGGCAAATGGTGAAATCTAGAATTATTGACAAGGATGGTGAATTATGGACTGGTATTATGATATTACTTATGATTATGATGGGTCTGATTCATATAAATATAATATATTGCTTTTCAAATGTTTTAATGTACTTTTCAGCACTTTGCCATTATTATTGTCATCTTTTGAATCAGCCTCATGTCATACTTTCCACACTTGCTAAGTACGACATGTACTCACTCTTGCAATCCCCCCAACAGCTGCAGGTCAGGATTGGGAGTTTAATGGGGATAATGTGGAGTTCTAGGCCGTGTCTACCGTCAGCTTTGCCTGTGGTGTTGATTGGAGTTGCGCTATCCCTTATGCTTAGTTTGCTTAGTTGCTTAATTAGTTTATTTCCGCTGCATTAGTTGGACTCGTGACAAATATCCATTATAGGTTGTAATCGAGGATAATATGGTTTGTTTAATTAAATTTGGTTAATTAATCTTGTCTTGTGGTAATTTTCAGTATACTCTTTTGTGATTGCACTCGTGTATGTGTGATGAACATCCTGGGCACACATATGCATTAGCTTGGTTCTTTTTTTGGAACCGGGCGTCACACGAGGTGAGATCGGCAATCTCCTTAACGTGCTTGGCTTGCTTTTCCATCATCTCAAAGTTGATGATTTTCCCAAGTAGCTCATCTGGGGTCATCTTCTTGTACCCGGGGCTTTCTCGTATCATGGAGCATAAAGTGAAATTGCGAGGCATGAAGGCTCTAAGAATGAGCTTCACCACCTCGTGGTCATTCCATTTCTTGCTTCCGTATGCTCGCACTTTGTTGATGAGCGTCTTTAGTCGGTTGTACATATCTTGTGGCGACTCATCTTCTTCGATGGTGAATCTTCCTTGCTCGCCTTCAATCATCTCGATCTTCGCTTCTCGCACATGATGATCGCCTTCATGTGCGGTTTGCAACGTATCCCATATCTCCTTCGCGATCTCGAGTCCATCCACCTTTGTAAACTCATCCTGACTGAGCGATGAAGTAATGACTGCAGTAGCTTGGGCATTTCGATGGATTGCTTGCTCTTGGCTAGGTGTGAGCTCCTCATCATCATCCGGAATATCTATTCCTGTGCATATGATGTGCCACAAACTTGGATTGAGAGAAATTAGATGCATTTTCATGTTTTGCCTCCACATTGAGTAGTCATTGCCGTCTAAGTGTGGGGCTTTTCCAAGTGGAATAGATAGATAATGATTGTTGTTAGTATTTAGGCGATCATAATAAAAAGGATATTGGGAGTAGTCGGTGACTACTCCCCTTCTTCTTCTTCTCATCTTCAATCTCTACTTTTCCCTTGGAAAGAGTTTTCTTCCTTAGGAGCGCCTTTAGTTCCAGCGTTTCCTCATCATCATCTTCAAAGTCTTGAATGGCCTCGAGGAGCCTCTCCAATTTTTGGTTCTTGTCTTCATCGACCTTCTCTTGGTTGTTGCTCTTGTGTCCTTCCTTCATGTCCGACATGATCTATTCGAGCGATTAGTCTCCTTTTGAAGAACCTTGCTCTGATACCAATTGAATGTGGCCTAGAGGGGGGTGAATAGGCATTTTTGAATTTTGTCAGAACCTGCAACACTTAACAACCAGATCAAGTCTCGAGATATCGGACTAGTTCGGTCAAGTGCGGACTAGTCCGGTGTGTACCGACTAGGTTAATCAAATTTGATCAATTAACTTGATCCTAGGATGTATGCAGCAGAATTATACTTGTAATTTAAGTGTTGCACAACTATGAACTAGGGTATATCATAATTTAATCTTAAACTCAATGTTTCAATGTAAAGTGAGCATGATTGATCGAAACCCTAGATATATATATGAAATGTAAGAACAATGGGCGCAAAGAAAGAACACAATTATTTTATCCCGTGGTTCGGTTCCCACAGAGGAAACCTACGTCCATGTTGATGAGTCCATAAAAGGACCGGTCTTCTCCAACCCTACCCTCGTCGGATCGCCACAGAGGCCAATCCTCTTCACTAATCACAAAGGGGAAATAACCAAATTCAATGGGCCTTCTCACAAGTTGAGGGCTCCCCAAGATTACAACAAGAACACCACCAAGAAGACACTCGAAAGATCACAATGAAAACCACAGGAGTGTGTTAGGGAAAAAAACCAAGAGCTCAATGAGTGATGAACCGTGTCTCTCCAATGATCCAAAGTGTATCCTCAAGGGATTGATCTTTGTTGCGTTTGATTTCGTGGAGAGATGTGTTTTTAAGGATCTTGGGAGGTGTGACGGTGCAGGGGAGTCGAGAGCTGTGAAAGATGGGCCGTGTACACCTATTTATATGGGGTTCCCAAAAGTTACCGTTAGGGTTTAGGAATATCGGACTAGTCCATGGTGGACACCGGACTAGTCCGGTGTGCTATGTGTAGCAAACCCTAGGTGTCCCAAAATATCAGACTTGTCCGGCTGAGAGCGGACTTGTCCGATTTTGGTTCTGGAAATCTTCGGACTAGTCCGATAAACATCGGACTTGTCTGGATAAGTGAAACCCTAAGTGAATTGGGGACAAGTCCACACTTGGAGGACTTGTCAAATTTAGGTTAGAGGCTTTTTTGGACTAGTTCGTGCTAATATCAGACTTGTTTGATTTTGTGCAACTTGTGAAGTGTTTGGAGAACTAGTTCGCACTGGGGAGGACTAGCCTGATTCTAGTCAGAGAGATATCGGACTAGTCCGTGGTGATATCGGACTTGTCCGATCTTGTGCAGAAAGATATCGGGCTAGTCCGGGGTCAGTCGGACTAGTCCAGTCCTGTATAAACTTGTGCAATGTGTGTGATTATTTGTGCTTGCGCTCTTGGGGTGTGTTTCCTTAACACACTCCATACACAATGATCTTTTCTGCATTGTTCCTCATTCTCCTTTCTTTTTGGCACTTTGCTCATTTTCTCATTAGAACCTATGCTCATCTCAACAAAGTGGTTAGGATCTGATTTGCTTGTCATAAATCATCCAAAACCCACAAGGGATTCCTAGATGCACTTTCAATCACCCACCATCATCGTAGAAATGTAAATGGCAGACCCCTTGGGGGTTGTCAGAGCTGGCTACTCCGGTCTCGCCCACCATCATCATAGAGTTGTCGACGGCAGACCCCTTGGGAGGTGCTAGAGCTGGCTGCTCTAGCGTGGCCCACTATCATCGTAGAGTCGTCGACGGTAGGCCCCCTGGGTGGTGCCAGAGCTGGCTGCTCCGGATTCATTTACCATTGATGTATAGCACAACGACGGTAGGCCCCTGGTGTATAGGCCAATACAAAGGAACCCTGTTAGCAACAAGAGCGGGGCAGGAGAGTGTACTCAATTATCAGCGCTTGTTGCTGTTGTGAACATGCTGGGACATCGACCGCAGGCACATTAGGTGGTGTCGAAGATGGATGCTCAGGCGTCGCCCACCGTCGTCGTAGAAACATCAACGGCGGGCCCCATGGATGGTGCTGGAGCTGGCTGCTTCGCCGTCGCCCACCATCAATGTAGAGTTGTTGACGATAGGCCCCTTGGGAGGTGCCATAGCTAGCTGCTCCAGCACCACCCACCATCATCATAGAGTCGTCGACAACAGGCCCCCTGGGTGGTGCCAGAGCTGGCTGCTCCGGCGTGGTCCACCATCGATGTATAGTACTTCGACGGTAGGCCCCTGGTGTACAGGCTACCACAAGAGAACTCTGTTAGCAACAAGAGCAGGGCAGGAGAGTATACTCACTTATCAGTGCTTGTTGCTATCGTCAACATGCTGGGACACCGACGGCGGGCCCCTTGGGTGGTGTCGGAGCTGGCTGCTCCGGCATCGTCCACCATCATCATAGAAAAGTCGACGACAGGCCTCTTGGATGGTGCCAGAGCTGGGAGTCTTGCACACACGATAAAGGAGGGACTAGTTTGCTCGCCAAATTTACATGTTCCTCTTCCTTAGCTTTGTCATGTCTTACTGTCCTAAGCTGACACATAGGGCTTGGGTAATTCAATGCATTTATGCTTCGAGGTCCGACTCCCGCCTTCCTTAGGGTGCGATCTTTCCGGCCCCCAGTACTCGACCGTAGTGCTGGGAGGCAAGGTGTGCATGCCTAGGGTACAGGACCAGGCTAAGCAGTTCACATGCCCTGGACCTCTGGCTTGGCTTAGGCCATTCCTTGAAAGCCATCCAACTTCACAGAACTCCAAGGATGTGGCAGCCATGATAACCCCTCGCACATTGCAGGCACCTCAAGCTAGTCCGCCTGCAGTAGGATTGCACGACCCCTGCAAGGGTGAGATACATAGTGTACAACCATGTATATGAAGGCAATATACAGTAAACGAGTCTAGCATGGTTGATCATAAAATTAGCCCGTAATTAAATGAACATTATTAAGGAAACATGAAGTAAGACAGTGATTCTTTTATATCGATATTCATACGAGGAGACAGACTTTTACAAAAGAGGGCAACTACTCGATCCGGATGATGAGGGAGGCATGGTGCATAAGCTTAGGGTTCGGGACCCGGTTAAGCTGACAGTGCACTCTGGACCTAACCCTCACGGAGCTTTGTTGTCCTAAATGCTGCTCCTAGACTCTATGAAAACATTTACACTGTCCTAGTAGGCTAATACTAAAATATAGGGGTGCCCAAAGCTTTGAGGATAGCTGTGATGGTTGTTGGGCAACTTGTCGTCGATAGCTACTAGTGGGGCGATGAGCGGGCACCCTACTTTCTGCCTTGGCCCCCCGCCTTGCGGGTGGTTTGAGCAGAGCCGAAACCGATCTTAACAGCTTTGACGGGAGCGTTGGTGTTGTAGGAAGGCCGCAAACAGGGTGTAGCGAGTGAGCTGTGCTGGTGTGAGCTCTGTAGAGGCTAACTTGGACCAGCATCGTCCTAGGCCGATGTTGGGTCTGTTGTGTGGGCTTGGAGCTTCTCCAAGTCTAAAACTGCAGCAGTGCAGTCTCCGCGGATCCTGAGGACACCGGAGGGGGTCGACATCTTCAGGACAAGGTAGCCTTAGTGGGCTACATCCATGAATCATCATAGGGCGGGCCTGCCGATGATAGCATTGAAGAGGAGGCTAACGTCAACGATGTCAAACAGGATGCTCTCTTTCCTTTATTTGTCGAGTGTCCCAAAGGTCACCCAAAGGTTGATTTTGCCATATGGGATGAAGTTCCCTAGTCCCACCCCCGAGAACGGGCTCGAGGGGGTGAGCTTGGACACCGAGATCTGCAGCTGGTCGAAGGCCGCACAGCTGATGATGTTGAGGCTGGCCCCAACATCTATCAAGACGTAGTGGAGCTTGACGTTGGCAATGGCGGGGGCAACTAGGAGAGGCAGGATCCCGGCTCATGCCATGTTCTTGGGGCAGTTAGAGGCGTCGAAGCTGATTGGTGTCTCCTTCCACTTGTGGTGCAGCACCAGAGTGGGAGCAGGGGCTATCGAAGCCACTGCTCGGCACAGGGTCTTCACCGCGTTCCGGGACATGGGATCCCAAGACCCCTCGAAGATGACGTGGAGAGTCTTGCAAAGCTTGTGGTCGCTGCTGGCCTCAAAGTCTTTGTCTTGGTGGACCACCTTTGCGGCCCGTTCCTGCTTCTAGTACTCCATCTACTAGTCGTTGTCGACCTTGGGGTCAACCTTCTACTTGCCCTCCTCCTGGTGGAAGGGGGCGCCGTTCGGACACTGATGCGCACGCTCTTGATATCGCTCGGCGCATATCTTGATCTCCTGACTGTAACACCCTCATTTTCATGTATCATGCATTGCATAAGTTTATACACATGTCTAACATTGATTCACATAAAAAGGAATAAGTTTAAAATGAATTTAGGGCAAAACCGCACTTAAGAATTCTTGGAAGTGTGGACTAGTCTGTTTTTGGTGCGGACTAGTCTGATTTCTCTCTGACCTCCATCAAACATGTCCGTTTTTGTGCGGACTATTCCGGTTTTTGCCGCTGAACAATTTTCGGACTTGTCCGGTCCCAAGCGGACTAGTTCGATTTTGCTGACTGGTTTCTGCTGAATTAAATCTAATTTGGTTCAAATCGATTCTAAACCCATCCAAACATGTTAAAAGCCATTAGAACTAATTAGTAAACATCAGTAACACCTCATTAATAAGTTTTACTTCGTATTTGCATTAATCATGCATGTCATGTCATATTGAGTAATATATGTGCACTTATTAGTTGTGCTTCTTGTCTTGTATGTTTATTGTGCGTTTTAAACGAATTTGCGCTAGAGAGTGCTGCGGAGGACCTCCAGCACCAAGAGTTTGAAGACATTGACCCAAACCAAGCCCAAGAGCAAGGCAAGTGTCCTTGAACATATTGATCCTGTTTTAAAATAAATGTTTTGTTTACAAAACTGCATGCTTATGTCAATTTGATATGAATCCTATGATACATGGTAAAGAGCGGGGAAAGGGCTTTTTACCTTTGCTTCGCTTAATTAATTGGGATGGGAGAACAACTATACTATTTAATTATGTATTAATGAGATTATGGTTAACATGAGTTGGTTAATATGACATGGTAATGGGTGATCTAAGCAACCACGGAATGTGGATTGGGTAGGATGTTATGGTGGTTTTGCTTGCTTTAGATCTAAGGACCGGTTTATGCGAGAATAAGCCAGGACAACAGTACCACCGTGAGGCCAAGTATGGGTGCGACATAGCTGATTAATTAGGGCATTGCTAGTACTGCTCGGATCATTTGGCACACCGGGGAAGGGGAGTCGGACTGGGTTTGGATATGGTTGGCGGGACTCTCTGGGATCTGAATGGCACCAGAGGGGGCCCTTGGTTGAAGATGTGCTCAGTTGGAGACATCGCCACCGGTGAAAGCTCAGTGGGTCCATACATGCTAGTTGTCCCTTTTTAAAGGCTATTTTGTGATCTCTTGGCCACACACCTAAGGAAGTGTGAGACGGCATAATAGAGGTTCCTTAGTCATCGAAAGGTGATGAAATCACAACCACATGGGTAAAGTGGTACAAACTCTGCAGAGTGTTTTAAACTATCATGATAGTCGTGCTCCCGGTTATGAGCACCTGGACAACTTCCATGATTAGAGGGAAACTTGGGATTTGGGATGGTTGGGTACTGGTTATGGTTGGTAATATGGTTATGGTTGGTTATAGATTAACTTCTAGTATTGAATATGGTTAATGGTAATAGTGAAATCTGGTATATGGATGATGGTAATGAAATATGGACTGGTATTATGATAACTACATGGTTTATGAAGGGTTTACTTCATATACATATGATATATTGCTTTATAAGTGTTTTAATGTACTTTTCAGCACTTTGCTATTTTTATACTCGTCATTTGAATTAGCTACATGTCATACTTTCCACACTTGTTGAGTACGACATGTACTCACCCTTACAATTCCCCCAGCAATAGTTGCGGGTCAGGATTGAGAGTATAATGGTGATAATGCAGAGTTCTAGGTCGTGTCTGCCGTCAGCTTTGCCTGTGGTGTTGATTGGAGCTGCGCTATACCCTTATGCTATTTGCTTAGTTACTTAGTTTGCTTAATTAGTTTATTTCCGTGGCATTAGTTCAAACCTATCATTAATATTCATTAGAGCTTGTATTTGAGGATAATCTGAATTTTGTCATAAAAGTGTATAATTAATCTTGTTATGTGGTAATTTTCTGTATATCCTTTTGTGAATGCACTTGTGTGTGTGTGTGTGTGTTGAACGTCCTGGGCACACATATGTGTTCACTTGGTTCATTTTCAAAACATGGCGTGGAGGTCAAGCTCGGTGCCAGGACGCGTGTAGGAGCTGCCGAAGTTCATTGTGAACTGCTGGCAGAGTTCATCCCAAGAGGTTATGGACCCCTCAGGTAGGTTCACCAGCCATGAACGGGCTGAGCCGATCAGGGCGACGGGGAAGTAGTTTGCTACAACGGACTCATCCGCTCCTGCAACAAGGAGTGTTGTTGTGTAGATCTGTAGGAACTCGGTCGGGTTGACACTCCCGTCAAACTTCTCCAGCAAGTGTGGCCGGAACTTGCGCGGCCACATCGTCAGGAGGAGGTATGTTACCAAGGCCATGCACCCTCCGATAGGCTTCGCTGGGGAGACGTATGGAATAGCATACCCCGGATAGGTTGGCTGCGGAGCATGCGGCTGCTACCGAGCATGCTGCTGTGGTGCCGGCTGAATATGCTTCAAGGACACTTGCCTTGCTCTTGCGGTTGGTTCGGGTCAAAGCCTTCAAACTCTTCGTGTTGGAGATCTTGCATGGCACTCTCTAGGGCAATTCCGTCTAATCTTCACAATAATCATACAAGGCAGGAAACACAATCAAAGAGTGCACATATATTACTCAATATGGCATGCCATGCATGATTAATGCAACTGCAAAGCAAAACTAGTTAATAAGTTGCTATTAATGTTTATTAATCAATTACAATAATTATTAACATGTCTACACAGGTTTGGGGTTGATTCGATCTAACTTGGAATTAATTCAATATGAAATAGATTGCAAAAAATAGACAAGTCCGCAGGAGGCCGGACTAGTCCGCACTGCGCAAGAACAACAGATTAAGGTTTTCTAGATCGATGTGAATTTGGAGATTTGGGGTTGCATTCACGTAAGTAAAAGGAAGTAGAAGGTATACTAGGTGTTTAGAACTCCAATGAATCAAGGATCTTGGAGGCAACACTTAGATCTTAACGATCTAGGGTTGATGAAGAACTTGATGGTGAATTGTTGACGAAGAACGCGAAGTTGATAGAGACCTTGATCCTCTTTCGTTTACTCCTCTTCTTCTTCTTGCTCTAGATCTCCTTCTCCCTCCTTGGTGGTGGCTAATCATGACTATAGCCGTGGAATGATGAATCTCACTAGACGTGTGGAAGACCATGAAGTGAGGACGGGAGACATCTAGAACACTCTCCAAGAGCATGTCCAAGGTACCCAAGATTGGCAACAACACATGGACGCTCAGTTCACCAACTTCAACTCCACGCTACAACGACAACAAACTGATCTCGCGACATACTTCTGTCATCAAGGGTTGAACCCTTATCACGTAGTTGATTGAACAGCAAGCTTGGGGGGGACCCCTAGAGGTAAATTGTATCACATTGCATATTTATTTTCCATTCATCCACCATTAACCATGCATATAAAAAAAACTTAAAATAAGTACAGTAGATTTGCTTTCAAATAAATAAAGATGTGCGGTAAGAATGGTTTAGAATTCACATAGATGAAATGATGAAAATTTGCTCTATTTTAGTTTCCCAAAGTCTCTAGTTTACAACTTACTACTCTCGAAAATATTGCTTTCATTGGCTAAAATTAACTTTGCTTGATTTAGAAATTGTGGGTAGCAAAAGCTGAATCCAATTCTAAGTTGTTGTGAGATATGATATAGTGATAGGGCTGTTATTCCTAGTTTGAAAGTAAAACTTAGATTTCCAGAAAATTTTTAAAAAGATTTAAGTTACTCTCACTTGATTGGAAATACCTACCAATCAATACCTACCAAGGCCATATGATATTTCTACATTGATAGACCTTATGCATATTCTATTTGTCTTCACATTGAGCCTAGTCAAACTAGTAAAGACCTATGTGAGACTTCATTCATTTTTTTTTTCAATTCAAAACTTCACTTGCACATGCTATACTTCTACACTAGAAGTAAGCAAAATTCCATCATACTATCATTCAACAATAAAAATAGAAACTCCACGCCCTTCATGCTTAATACTCTCTCCAAGTTTATTGCATAAAAGGAGTAGAAGACATGGCTACAAGAAAAAAAAATGCATGCTTACATCCTAAGAATGAGAAAAAAAATAAAAGAAAGTTGCTATGTTTCATCCATGCAAAATAAGAGAGTCTACATAAATAGGAGTCATCTCAACCTCCACATCCACTTCCACTCCATCACATGCACAAGTCTTGAATCAAATAGTTTTGAATTGATTTCTCATAAGGCTCACTTTTTTGACTTAGCAATATTATGTGTTGCAAATATGCCTACTATATTCCCTACCAAGCTCCACATACAAGCCTTATTTAGTGCTAGGATGAGTATAGGCAAAATGCCTTGGTGAGTAAATATTTCCACTACACACGAAGGAGTGATTGAGAGAATCAATTTAAGGTACTAAAATCTAAATCGAACTCTAATAAATTTGAGTGGAACTTGATCTCTACGGTATGCTTGCTCTATTTGCTGTTCTATCTTTCAACCACCCATGAATAGGAGAAGGCATAAGCCCCATAATGACTTAAGACCGTTAAAGTACCATGACAATTTTTGCAATACTAGGTAGAGTATTTTGTTATGCACATGGTACTTTTAAGAAATAGAACATTGTAGCAACTCCTGATCATCAACCTATGGTCTTGACTTTGCTCGGGACGAGCAAATATTTAGCTTGGGGGAGTTTGTTGACAGCTGTTATATACCAATTTCACCCGTCAATATAACTCAATTATGTGGAGGAAATACTATTTCTTACACACATCACCTTTCCATTTAACATATTTCCACTTGTCCTTGGAGAAATAGTGCATGCAGGCATTTGCTGCATGAAATAAGTGTGACACCCGGTTCCGAAAACGAACCAAGTGAACGCATATGTGTGCCCACGACGTTCAACACACATACATGAGTGCAATCACAAAAGGATATACAGAAAATTACCACGGAACAAGATTAATTAAGCATTTTTATTATACAATTCATAATATCCTCGAATACAAGCACTAATGAATCATAATGATAGGTTTCAACTAATGCAGCAGAAATAAATTAATTAAGCAAACTAAGCAAATAAGCAGCATAAGCAAAGGGTATAGCGCAGCTCCAAGACTCCACAGGCAAAGCTGACGGTAGACATGGCCTAGAACTCCTCATTATCATCATAAACTCCCAAAGCTGACCTACAACTGTTGGTCAGGGAATTGCAACGGTGAGTACGTGTCATACTCAGCAAGTGTGAAAAGTAAGACATGTAGCTGATTCAAATGATGAATATAATAATGGCTACATGCTGAAAAGTACATTAAACATTTGAAAAGGAATATATTATATGTATGTGAAACAATCCCATCATAAACCATGTAATCATCATAATACCAGTCCATAATCATTACCATCATCCATATTCCAGATTTCTCATCACAAATAACCGTAATCAATATCATAATTTAATTCATAACCAGTCATAACCATATTATTGACCATAACCAGTACCAAACCATCTTAATACCATGTTTCCCCTAATCATGTGAGGGTTCAGGTTGCTCATAACCGGGAGCACGGCTATCATGATAGTTTTATTAGACTCTGCAAAGTTTCTACCACTTTACCCACGTGTTTGTGATTTCATCACGTTGTAGTGACTAGAACATCTATTATGTCATCTCACACATCCGTCGGTGTGTGGCCAAGAGATCACAAAATAGCTTTCACAAAAGGATTACTAGACTATTTAGACCCCACTGAGGTTTCACAGGTGGTGATGCCTCCAACTGAGCACATCTTCAACCAAGAGCCCCCTCTTGAGCCATTCGGATCCCAGGGTAGTCCCACCGATCATCAACAAACCCAATCCGACTACCCCTTCCCCGAGCATCCTTAATGGTCCAAATAGCACTGGCAAAGCCCTAATTATTCAGCTACGCCTCACCCATACTTGGCCTCGTGGTGGCACTGTAAATCTTGGATGGTCGCTCCACGAACCGGTCCTTAGATCTAAAGCAAGCATACCACCATAACACCCAGCCCGTCCACATACCACACTTCCTTAGACAACCCATTACCATATCATATTAACCAGTTCATGTTAACCATAATCTCATCAATGTATAATTAATTTAAGTGGTATAGTTGTTTTCCCATCCTAATTAATTAAGCGAAGCAAAAAGGTAAAAAGTTCATCCCGACTTTCTACCATGAATTCTAGGTGACAAGGGTGGTCAAACAAATCTAGTAAACTTCCTATCAAAGGATTCCCATCAAATTGACACAAGCATGCAGTTTGCAAACAAAATATTTATTTCAAAACAGGATCAATATGCTTCAAGGACACTTGCCTTGCTCTTGTGGTTGGTTCGGGTTAAAGCCTTCAAACTCTTGGTGCTGGAGATCCTACGCGGCACTCTCTAGCGCAATTCCGTCTAATCTGCACAATAATCATACAAGGCAGGAAACACAATCAAAGAGTGCACATATATTACTCAATATGACATGCCATGAATGATTAATGCAATTGCAAAGCAAAACTAGTTAACAAGTTGCTATTGATGTTTATTAATCAATTACAATAATTATTAACATGTCTACACAGGTTTTGGGGTTGATTCGATCTAACTTGGAATTAATTCAATAGGAAATAGATCGCAAAAATCAGACAAGTCCGCAGGAGGTCACACTAGTCCGCACTATGCAAGAACAACAAATTAGGGTTTTCTAGATCGACGTGAATTTGGAGATGTCGGTACCCTCCGTATCGGATACCCCTTGGGATTGCAAAGATCACAAGGAAACTCCATCTACCAGATTTGAAGACCTTCGAAGGCCCCACATGTCAGGCGTAACCGGACCTGCTTCCCCGACATGGTTAGTCCAAAGGCCGCCACGTGTATCATAAGACCGGAGCTATCACCCACACATGGGAAGCTCCGGTCGGAATACCAGTATGGCACCCCCGGACCTAACCCCAGACAGAGGGAAGATCCGGTACTGACACGTGTCCAACAGCAACGGAACTACCCGTCCACAACGGTAAGCTCCAGAGCTGCCACGTGGCAACCGCCAGACCTTCAGCGTCAACAATTAGGCTGGTGGACCCCCCAACAGCTCCGGACCTCCAAGGAGCAATCAAAGACTTCAAGACCCGATTAAGTGCCATTAATACCACATTAATGGCACACAATCGGATAGCCCTTAATACTGGTAACAGCACTGTTAAGTCCCGTTACCAGGTTATTAAGGGTAATTAACCTCATTAATTGTGTATCAAACATGTATAACCGCCAGGGCCACCTATCGGGTCAGGCTAAAAATGTAACGATTTGTCCTTGTACTATAAAAGGACAGGTCGACGATACACAAGGGACGGTTCCAGACCACTGCTGAACTCCCTGAGCTAGACGAGCTTCTTCTTCTGGAGCTTCTTCTAGACTCACAAGCTTAATACATCACCAACAAACCCCGTGGAGTAGGGTATTACGCTCAGGCAGCCTGAACCACGTAAATCTCTGTGTACACGTGTCTTTCACCTTCTTGAATCTCTGCGCGCCCATTACCGAACTACAACTCCTCGATCTACCAAAGGTAGTGTCAGGAAATCTGCCGGATCCAAACACCGACAGTTGGCGCGCCAGGTAGGGGCGCCCGAGATTTCGAGTATGGTGAACTCAGCTGCTGGATCATCCAACGACAACCCTGCTGTTCAACCCGCTGGGGGCAATCCCTCCAACATGCAGCAACCGGCATGTGTCGTGGCCCCAGCAGGAGTCATGCCTCCACCGCCACCACCTGCACCAGCACGTCAAGCTGAGCAGCGTGACGGTGCATCGCCGTCGGTCACCGCATCGGCGAACAACAACAACCCTGAACATGCGCTTCATGCAGCGCGTGCTCTCCTCTAATGTCTACCACCTCTAGGTGCATCCCAGGGTGCAATGGAGTAGTGGAGGGCTGATGTGGAACATCTGGTTGCAACAGCAGCCGACCGCATTAGCAACCAAGGTCCTCCTCCTTTGGGGTGGGCCCCATCATAGCGCCGGACTGTGTCTGGCAGACTTGGTCCGCACGCTTCCCAGAATAGGAGACGTGTTGTGTCACAGCAAGTTACGTCGCTACATTCTGGGGTGCGACGTACTCATACGATAACCAGGATGTCAACTCATGACCTCCGGGCGGAGCTTGATCGCCATTACCGTCAACAGGACGGCCGTGTCCATATCGAGTGTGCTCGCGAAAGGCGAGAGTTTCGAGACAGCCTGCTCTCGAGGGAGTAGGAGGAGGCTGTTCTGCACTGGCCATGCACCTATGCATGTTCAGATGGCCACAAAACTTCCGGCCTCACCTGCCGGAGGAATTTGACGAGACTGTTAATCCCGCCGAGTTTCTCCAAATTTACACCACCGCAATCCTTGCGACCAGAGGTAACGAGGCCGTAATGGCCAACTACTTCCCAGTGGCTTTGACTGGGACCGCCAGGTCCTGGTTCATGAGCCTTCCTCACAACTCTATCAATAGTTGGAAGGAATTGTGCCAACAGTTCACCGCCAATTTCGGGAGTTCATACACCCGGCCAGGCACTGAACTGGACCTTTTTGCAGTCGTGCAGAAGGGGGGAGAATCTCTGCGCTCATTCATACATAGGTTCTCCCAAGTACAAAACATCATTCCTTCTATCTCTAGCGCTTCTGTTATCGTGGCATTTATACAGGGCGTACGGGATAAGAAGATGCTGGAGAAGCTGGCAGTCAAGGAGATCACCAGCGTCACGGAGCTCTTCAGCTTGGCAGACAAGTGTGCCAAAGTTGCGGAGGGCCATGAAATGAACTCCAAACCACCTCAGGAGGATGGCAAAAAATCCTCCAAAAGCGAAGCCACTACCTCCGGGAGTGGCAAAAAGAAGAAAAAGTTCAACGGCAAGAAGAAGCCGTCAGCCGGCACATCCACTGCTGCAGCTGCAGCAGCTCCGGGTGGCCAGGGGCCACGCCCCAAAAAACGACCTCGGTCATCCTCTGAAGACGGTGGCAACTCCAAAGTGTGGTGTCCTATCCACAAGTAGAATGGCCACAACTTGGAGGACTGCTGGGAGGTCCAAAACCTTGTCGAGCGCTACCACAAGCGCCGGGAAGAAATTCCTTTCCGTCAGAGGGAAGGAAAACAGAAAGTCGATGAAGCTCCGGCTGAAGAGGAGTTGGGCTTCTAGGACCCTAAAAAGGTCCTGAAGGCTGTTTACACCTCCGTCGACGATGACTCCAACGTCTCTGACAATGACCGTCGGAAGACCATGAACACCATCTTTGGTGGTTCATGGGACATCACCTCCCGCCGTGTCCTCAAGACCATGCGGCGGGACATGGCCTAAGTAGCTCCTACAGTCAGGGCGGAGCCTCATCGAAAGTGGATGGACACTACCATCAGTTTTGATGCTTCGGACTGCCCTCGGAACATGATTGGAGCTGGCCAGCTACCTTTGATGGTGTCACCTACCATCAACAACATTCAACTCCACCATGTAATGGTGGACGGAGGTTCGGGGCTGAACCTCATAAGCTTCAAAGCTTTCATCAAGCTTCAGCTCCGACCTTCGGACCTTCGCCCCTCCCGACCTTTCTCCGGAGTAGGTCCGATGGCCATAACACCACTCGGTGCCATTACTCTCCCCGTGACCTTCGGGACTCGGGAGAATTATCGCACTGAGAAGTTGATCTTTGACGTCGCTCAGATCAACTTACCTTTTAATGCCATTCTGGGCAGGCCCGCCTTGTACAAATTCATGGCTGCTGCTCATTATGGCTACCTGGTGTTGAAGATGCTGACACCAGCTGGCGTTCTCCGGATCCGCGGAGACCGTACTGCCAGAGTGACTGCTCTGGGGGAACTTCATGCGCTTGCTACAGCGCAGGAGGAAGAATCCAGACAGGAGCAAGCTCCGAAACCCCCGAGCATTCGTCAACGAGGCTCAACCTCTGCACCTCGCTTGCAACCTAGCGGCGACACCGACATCCCCGTCAAAGTCGTCCAAATCGGTTCCGATGCCGCTCAGACCACCCGTATATCGGGAGGTCCGAATGACAAATAGGAACTCGCGCTCATCACTTTCCTTCGGGCTAACGTTGAGGTGTTTGCCTGGCAACCGTCACAAATTCCTGGGATCCCTAGGGAAGTGATCGAGCATAATCTGAAGATCTATCCCGACGCTAGGCCCGTACATCAGAAGCCTCGGAAGCAATCCGTAGAGCGACAGAACTTCATACGACAAGAAGTGAAGAAGTGTCTCGAAGCTGGATTTATTCGAGAAGTCTTCCATCCAAAATGGCTGGCAAACCCAATCGTTGTACCCAAGGCCGGCGGGAAGCTTCGGATGTGTATCGACTACACAACACTAAATGAGGCATGCCCAAAAGATCCATTCCCACTACCTAGAATAGATCAGATAGTCGATTCCACCTTCGGGTGTGAATTACTGTGTTTCCTAGACGCATATTCTGGGTACCATCAAATCAGAATGTCTAGGGAAGATGAAGAACACACTTCTTTTATCACAGTAGATGGACTGTACTGTTATACCGCCATGCCATTTGGTCTCAAGAATGCAACTTCAACATTTGTACGAGCTATGTACAAAACCTTTGGAGAGCTCATCAGAGACATAGTGGAAGTGTATGTTGATGACATCGTCGTCAAAATCAAGGACAAGGAGTCACTCCTTGACACCTTGCAAGTTGTCTTCGACAAGCTGCGGGTCACCCGCCCGAAGTAGAACCCAGACAAGTGCGTCTTCGGGGTTAACTCTGGAAAGCTTCTCGATTTCCTGGTAAACCACCGGGGCATAGAGGCAAATCCGTCGAAGATTAAAGCCATAGAGGAGATGCGGCCACCAGCCCGCATCAAGGACGTCCAGAAACTGACTGGATGTCTAGCCGCCCTCAGCCGGTTCATCTCAAGACTGGCAGAACGGGCGCTACCCTTCTTCAAGCTATTGAGGAAGTCCGGACCATTTCAATGGTCTGAAGAAGCAGAAAAGGCGTTCCAAGAGCTAAAGCAGCTCCTCACCACTCTACCAACCTTGGTAGCTCTGAACCCTGGTGAGCCCTTACTGCTTTACATTTCAGCAACCGATGAGGTTGTCAGCATGGTCCTAGTTGTGGAGAGACCAGAACCATTAAAAGCTCAGGAATCCAGACCCCTCCGGGAGGGTCCGGAGGTTTCTGAAGGTGAGTTTGGGTCCTGGCCCCCAGACTTGGATCAATAGGGAGTTATCCCAGAAGACTTGGACCCCTCCAGGAGGGTCCGGGTCACTCCAGTACAAGCTCCGGGTTCCTCCAGCAAGGACCCGGAGGTCCCCGAAGCAGGTCTGGACCCCTACGGGAGGGTCCGGGTCGATGTGGAGGAAGCTCCGAGCCCCTCCGGGAGGGTCCGAACAGTCCAACGCCCAGTGTACTTCATCAGTGAAGTACTACATGATGCCAAGACTTGATACCTAGAGGTGCACAAGCTGCTCTACGCAGTTCTTATCATCTCCAGGAAGCTTCGCCATTACTTCCAAGCTCACAAGATCTTAGTGGTGACATCTTACCCACTGCGTGCAATCTTGCATCATCCCAACTCTACTGGGAACATTGCAAAATGGGCAGCAGAATTGGCCGAATTTGATCTAGAATTCGTCCCGAGACAAGCTATCAAGAGTCAAGCACTGGCGGACTCTGTGGCGGAATGGACCCCCTCTCCATCAAACCCTGGGGGCCCTAGTGAGCAGAAGTCGGAACTCAAGGCTCCGATCTTCACCGAATCTCACTGGACCCTCTACTTCGACGGCTCCATGCAAAAGCAGGGGGCCGGGGCTGGAGTCCTTCTCCTCGCTCCAACCAGGGAGAAGGTAAAATACATGGTCCACCTTGGCTTCAATGCGACCAACAACATAGCGGAGTATGAAGCACTCATTTATGGACTAAAGGTGGCACTATCTTACGGTGTCAAGCAGCTGTTGGTCAAGGGAGATTTGCAGCTCATCGTTAAACAGGTGAAGGGTGAATGCTCCTGTAACAATCCCCAACTAGCTGCTTATCTCCTTGAAGTCCAGAGGCTTCAGAAGGACTTCGAAGTCCTGGATCTCCAACATGTCCAGCGTGTTCATAATGCTGAAGCTGACGAACTCTCGACGAAAGCGTCAACCGGAGCTCCAACTCCTGACGAAACCTTCGTCCGAAGGTTGTCAAAACCCACAGCTCAGCCTTTCGAACTGAGCGAAGGGGGTAGACCAGCATCCCGAAGCTGGCAGTCCCGATGGCCCTGTTACCATGGCAGCCGTAAAGGGTCGTAGGTGCTGCCGGAAGCTCCGAGCAACCCAGCATGCAAGACTCAAATGCTCAAGCAAGCTCCGATGCATGGATCTCGGAGATCCGGAGCTACTTGAAAGACAATATCCTTCCTAACGATGATGTATTCGCTGACCGGATAGTCAGATTGGCTAAAAGATACACGCTAGTAGAAGGGGATCTCTATCGGCACAGTGCCAACGGTGTCCTAATGCGGTGCATCACAAGGGAAGAAGGCTGCGAGCTCCTCGCAGAAATCCATGGAGGCAAGTGTGGGAACCACACGTCTTCCCACACGCTGGTCGGTAAAGCCTTCCGACATGGCTTCTACTGGCCTACAGTGCTCCAAGATACAACTGAGCTGGTGAAGAAATGCAAAGCATGTCAGTTCCATGCAAAGCAAATTCACACACTAGCTCAACCTCTACAAATGATACCTCCTACATGGCCTTTCGCTGTGTGGGGGATGGACATCTTGGGACCTTTCCCAAGAGCCGTCGGAGGTTACAAGTTCCTGTATGTTGCCATTGACAGGTTCACCAAATGGCCCGAAGCAACTCCAGTTGTGACAATAAACAAGCAATCAGGTATCAACTTCTTGCAATCCATAGTATGCAGATTTGGAGTCCCGAACAAAATCATAACAGATAATGGGACCCAACTCACAAGCTTTGCTTTCGAAGGATACTGCAAAGACCTTGGCATCAAAGTCGGCTACGCCTCCGTAGCTCACCCGTCAAGCGATGGCCAAGCCGAGAGAGCAAATGCAAAAATCCTGAAAGGACTCAAGACGTGCACATATGAGCGCCTGAAAAAAACATGGAGCCAACTGGATTGAAGAGCTTCCGCCCACTCTATGGGCCAACAGGACAACTCCAAATCGGTCAACTGGAGAGACACCCTTTCTCCTGGTGTACAGAGCTAAAGCAGTCCTTCCTCCGGAAATCACCTTGGGATCCCTTCGGGTCCGGACCTCCGATGAAGCCACGCATGACCAGCTCCGGCGTGAAGACCTTGACCTCCTTGAAGAGGGAAGGTGCCGAGCAGCTGTTCGGAATGCCCGATACCGCCAAGCTCTTCGGTGCTATCACCAACAGCATATTCACAGACGACAGCTAGAGGAAGGCGGTCTGGTGCTACAGAGAATACAATCCAGAGAAGGGTTAAACAAACTCTCCCGCAGCTGGGAGGGACCCTTCCGAGTGATCAAAGTATCCCGTCTCGGATGCGTTCGCTTTGCAACTGAGGATGGGACACCTCTCCCAAATCCTTGGAACATTGAGCACCTCTATAAGTTCTATGCTTAATATTACGGAGGTGAGTCTGTAATTACACGTGGTGTATGTTATAGAGTCATTGTACAGAGTCGGGTAGCTCCTCCGGGAGGGCAGCCGGACCTACCCTGCTAGGTCCGCAACGTCCATGCAACACTTGTGACAGTCTCAGAACTAAAATTGTAGCTAGCTACCTTGGGTCAAACAAGAAACGAAACACACTTAGCCTGGTTCCGTACCCTAAGAGTGTACTTGTTTCCCCTGTACCCCGGACCTATAATGAAATACGTCATTGTGTGAAAACAGACTCCACGTGCATTTACTTTGTACGGGCTCAATATTTTTTATTTTTCTCTTTCTTGTCTATAACAAAGTTGTGTGGTTCTTAAGAAACTTTAGCTTGACCAGTTCATGTATGATTCGAGTTGCATTGTCTATCCTTCCAGGTTCAAGCATTGTTGATGGCCTACTTGTCTGAATGCCGCCAAGCCAATCTAGGGTCGGAATGTGCTATCGACATAGCCTGGTCCTGCACCCTAAGTACGCCACTCTACCTACACCCCGGCAGGCCGGAGTAAGGCGAGTCCAGAAATGATCAGACCTGAAGGAAGCAAGATGGTGCTCTTGATTGTATTTGGGATTGTGTTCGACCTAAAACTTTCATGAGAACAGTAAGCCGCAATGAAGTTATAGATAGGAAACGAATTTTACTGTTTTTCTTGACTTCAGTGTGCAGGAAAAACAAATAAGCTCCGACATCCTCTAGGCGGCTTGTAGTCAATGTTCAAACATTGACATCGAGCATCTCTGGAGCTACTTAGTTCTGGTAAAGCTAAGAGGCGAGTCGTCAACGTGAAGATGGTGGAAAGACTCTAAAGTGGAGTCTGACGTTGACACAACACGTGTTAACGGAGGTCACTGCCGGAGCTGCCAAGCTCCGACACCCCAGAAGGCTAACCATCGATGCTTTACGCGTTGATGGAGACTATTGTCGGAGCTACTAAGCTCCGGCGATGGTCAATGCCGGAGCTACTAAGCTCTGATAGCTTCAGGGGACCTAAACTATCGAATACTTCGGACCTACATTCTACAAATTCGAAGCACGCAAGTCTTCAACAACCATTACATCCTCTTGGTACATGTTCACAATCAAATTGTGTACATCTACCAGGGGGCCAAGTGAGATAAAGGTGGTGTAGAAGACAAAAAATGAAATTCGAATTCACAAAAAGTTGGATTTCATTCATCTGGAGACAAGAGATTACAAAATTGGAAAAGAAGAAGAGAGAATACAAACGGGAGCTACAGAGAGATGGTCCTAGACCCTATGGAAGAACTGGGCGACCTTCTGGGCCACCTCCGACACGTTGGCTCGGGCGGCTTCACCCTCTCCTTTGATGGGACCTTCAAGCACCGGGTCCAGAGGGAATTGAGGGTCCCGGCTGGTGTAGCACATTAGCACAAACTCTGCGATGTTCTTCACCAGGGACTGACCCTATGTTTCCAATTGGTCCGCGATGACATCGCCCACCTTGGAGAGCCTGTTGCCTGCTGAACCCAGCGCCTCCAACGCCTGGTCCAGCTCCGGCTCCGGATCATCCGGACGCACGGGACTGAAGCCCATTGGCGTCAACGCATCGTTGGCCTTGCCCAGGAAGTCCCAAATTTGTTGGGACTCCGCAGCCCTTGCACCACGCATCTCCGCCAAGGATCTTTTGGCCGCCGCCAGCTTCGAGCTATCCCGAGCAAGACGCTCCACCTCTTTAGCATTCTGCTAAATCATTTCAGCAACCTACCTTTCGAGCTTGTTGAGCTCTTACTCCCGGAGGTGGATCTCATTCTAGCGGTTGACTAGATCTTTCTCCCGGCCCTGCACTTTCTTCTCCCGGGCGGCGATGGCATTCTCCTGCTTGTAGAGTTCTTTCCCTTGCTCCCAGGCCTTCTTCTCCTCCTCCTTGCAACGCTGATCCAATTTCTTGGTGCGTTCTTCGAGGCTCTTGTCAGTCAGAGATGTCTTTTGGACAAGCTCCTCCTCCCTCTTCACGAGGTCATCCTGTAGCTCCAGGAATTTCTGCTCTTCATCTTCGAGCCGTCTCTCCCGAGCTTCAAGAGCCTCCCGGTGCTTGACAAGACTATTGTGGATGGCGGAGATCCTTTCTTGGCGTTCATCAGCTGCGCTATTTGCAGCCTTGGCCTGATCATAAATGGCCCGGGACCGGTTGTTGAGGGTCTGCGTCATGCTTTCCCTCTCATCCAACAACTTACCCCAATACTCCAGGCAAACCTTCTCCCTTTGTACCCACTCCTTATCATCAGCCAGCCTCGATTGCGCCAGCTTGGTCTCGAAATGGAGTCGGTTGCGCCACCTCCTAAGGGTCTGGCGCTCCTCCCCGAGGGCCTTGCTGTCGTGGTAGAAGGTCAGTTGAACCTGGCGAAGACTGGAGCAGGCGTTGTCGATGGACAAGATAGTGGGATCGGGTCCGGACCTGCTGGGGTCATCTTCGTTGGCTCCAGCAGATCTTCAGCAACAAAAATTGGGTCCCACTCTACGAGAGCAGTACCCTGAGCTTCCACGGCACTAGGGCCATCCTCCGGGATAGCCTCAGCCGCCGCTGAGGAGGTGCTTGCAGCAGAAGTTCCGACCTCCGGAATTTCCTCCGAAGGCCCAGCCGCCAGGTCATCAACAATTGGCCCCTCTGGCGGGGGGCCAACAGCTTCATCCTGACACCCTGGCTCAGCAGAGGGCACCTCCGGGATCACCGCTTCCGGAGCAGGCGTTGAAGGTTTGGTCGGAGCAGAAGCTACTTCTGGCTCTGGCGCAAGCGCTTCCTCCGCCTCAAGCTCAGGTGCTGGCGCTTCAACCATCATGGGATCAGGCGCCGGCGCTTCGACCACGAAAGGCTCAGACACCGACACCTCCGCAGCAACCGGCTCGGATGCCGGAACCTCTTCAATGGCCGGCTCCACAGCCGGAACTTCTGCAGCAACCGGCTCTGCCGCCGGAGCTTCCTCGACGACCGGCTCAAGTGCCGAAGCTTCATCAACACCCGACTCTACCACCGGGACCTCATCAACCACCGGCTCGACTGCCGGGGCTTCAACAACATCTGGCTCTAGGGCCGGAATCACAGCTTCCTCTGGCTCTGCGGCCGAAGCATCCAACATAACAGCATCAAGCCCAGAGCTTCAACCTCCAAGACTGGCGCTGCTAGTACATCTTCAGTCCCATGGTCCGGCGCTACCACGGGAGCTTCTGGGGATGAGTCGTCCAAAACCACGACAGCAGGCGTTGGGGCTGCCGCAGCCTCAGCCACCTCTTGGGGCGGCGCTGGAATCGGAGCCGGAGCTTCAACCTGCACAACCTCAACCGCTGCTGCAGGGATCAGAGCTTCAGCCCTTTTCTTGGGCATGCTGTGGATGATGGACGAAGAGGCTCAAAATACAGTTAACAACAAAACAACTGACTGAGATAAAAAATCAAAAATTACCTCGGAAGGCTTCTGCACCAGTTACCGCGGAACCTCTTCTCTGGACGCTCCGAACTGGCCCCAGCCGCCACTGGCGTGGTAGTCCCGGAGGCCCCCCCGAAGCTTGTTGTTGCTATCGGCGTTGCTCTGGTCGAGGCCCCCCTCGACCGGGAAGGACCTCCGGACCTGGAGCCCTCAGCTGGCCCTGGTACCGGAGTCACCTGGCCGGAGCTAGCACCCCGGGAAGAAACCGCTACTGGAGTAGACGCCGCTGTCGTAGACCTCCCCCTCTGGGGAGAAGGAGGCGCCACTGAAGAAGTATGCCTGGCCCTTCTGTCGGCATGCTTCCTCTTACGGCTCGAGGGCTCGGCCAATTCCTTGCCCTTGCTGATGACTTTGGTTCTTGGCTTAGAGGAGGGAACGGAGCCACCTTCTGGAGCTTCGGAGATCGCGAACCCGGCGGTCGATAGCCTCTCAACGATACCGAGGTCGTCAAGCACCGGCATCATTCGCCGGAGCTCCCTACTGAATTCTGCCTCCATGTTCAGAGGGAGGAAAGCTGCCGGCGGAGCCAAGTCATCGCCCTCGACGTCGATGTCGTGCTGGAACTTCTTGATGTGAAACTCCAAAGTTGCACCCTCCATGTTGGACTTCAAACCGGTCTCGATCTGGTCGTCGTCCAGCACATTGTTGAGGGCCCATGCCAACTTCTCCCTCCTCTTCAATGGAGCCCACATGTTGGTCAGGAAATTGCAAAACACCGCCTGGGGAGTCACCCCTCCTTCCACGCATAGGCGGATCCTGGTCAGAGCGAGGTTGAAGGCATCCGACAGCACCGGAGCTTCACTCCAAACTGCAGTGTTGATGTTGGGGACGCCTTCCGGCAGCTCCAGCTTCTCGTGCTCCTCCACCCTAATTACAATCCAGTCCTTCTTCCAGTCGTCCCGCTTCCCAGAAGGGAACGACCGCAAGTACTTGTACGGGCACTTCTTGCGCTTCACAGAATAGTAGAAGCCAAGGTACTCGTCGCTCCGACATGTGGTTTGGACAGTGAAGAAGGTGCGGCAAAGTTCAATGTAGGGGGGAATGCCCACCCACATCTCGCAGAAGTGGACAAAGATTGACACCAGCAGAATGTAGTGGGGGCCAAGGTGGTACCGCTGCAGACCATAGAAGTCTAGCAGCATCAAGAAGAAAGAGGAGAAAGGTGGGATCAGCCCCACCATGGCGTACGCGGAGAAGTACACCATGTCTTTGGCGTGTTCCTTCTCGAACGGAAGCTTGCCGGCACGAACGAAGTGGTTGAAGAAGTCAGGGGACCATCCCATGAGGGTTCGGACGTTCTTCAAATCGTCATCGGTCTTCAGTCGGCTCTGGCGGAGACCCAACTCCATCGCGGCACAGCGAGGCAAGAGAGGAAAGGCAAACAAAAGCTTGGAAGGTTTGAGTGCAAGATCGATGGAAAGGCATAAAGAACCCCAAACGATGCGTGCTTTCCTTCTTAAGTAAGCCCCCGCAACGCCTGGATGGAAACCACAGAGGAGCCGACGATACCAGTCAAAAATTTCACCCCGCCAATGACAAGGGGACCCGGGGCCACCCCGACGATCAAGTCGAGGTTCTTACCCCAAGCGAACGGTTGTCATCATGAAAAGCGAGAAACCCGAAGTCGGCGGCCTGACAAGGTGCACGGAACCGATACGATTTTCATATCGGGAACCGGCGACCTTCATGCGTGAGATCCGCACGCTGAGATCTCACCTGCCGCCTCCGAGATACGCCATGCGGCGGAAGTTTAACTGCGAACTACCGCCAATTGCACAACCAAAGACCCTTGAAGACACGGCTCAGAAACCGAAGAATGGACCCACCTCCGGTGAAATGACCTCATCCAAAAGGTCTCTCCCGGAGGTGAGTCCAGGGGGCCACTGTCGGTACCCTCCGTACCGGATACCCTTGGGATTGCAAAGATCACAAGGAAACTCCATCTACCAGATTTGAAGACCTCCGAAGGCCCCACATGTCAGGCGTAACCAGACCTGCTTCCCTGACATGGTTAGTCTCAGGGCCGCCACGTGTATCATAAGACCGGAGCTATCACCCACACATGGGAAGCTCCGGTCGGAATAACAGTATGGCACCCCCAGACCTAACCCCAGACAGAGGGAAGCTCCAGTACTGACAGGTGTCCAACAACACCAAAACTACCCGTCCACAACGGTAAGCTCCAGAGCTGCCACATGGCAACTGCTGGACCTTCAGCTTCAATAATCAGGCTGGTGGACCCCCCAACAGCTCCGGACCTCCAAGGAGAAATCAAAGACTTCAAGACCCGATTAAGTGCCATTAATACCACATTAATGGCACAAAATCAGGTAGCCCTTAATACTGGTAACAGCACTATTAAGGCCCTGTTACCAGGCTATTAAGGGTAATTAACCTCATTAACTGTGTATCAAACATGTATAACCGTCGGGGCCACCTGTCGGGCCAGGCTAACGATGTAATGACCTGTCCTTGTACTATAAAAGGACAAGTCGACGATACACAAGGGATGGTTCCAGACCACTGCTGAACTCCCTGAGCTAGATGAGCTTCTTCTTCTGGAGCTTCTTCTAGACTCACAAGCTTAATACATCACCAACACACCCTGTGGAGTAGGGTATTACGCTCAGGCGGCCGAACCACGTAAATCTCTGTGTACACGTGTCTTTCACCTTCTTGAATCTTTGCACACCCATTACCGAACTACAACTCCTCGATCTACCAAAGGTAGTGTCGGGAGATCTGCCGGATCCAAACACCGACAGGACATTTGGGGTTGCATTCACGTAAGGAAAAGGAAGTGGAAGGTATACTAGGTGTTTAGAACTCCAATGAATCAAGGATCTTGGAGGCAACACTTGGATCTTGACGATCTAGGGTTGATGAAGAACTTGATGGTGAATTATTGATGAAGAACGCGAAGTTGATGGAGACCTTGATCGTCTTTCGTTTCCTCCTCTTCTTCTTCTTGCTCTAGATCTCCTTCTCCCTTCTTGGTGGCGGGTAATCATGACTATAGCCGTGGAATGATGAATCTCACTAGACGTGTGGAAGACCATGAAGTGAGGATGGGAGACATCTAGAACACTCTCCAAGAGCATGTCCAAGGTACCCGAGATTGGCAACAACACATGGACGCTCAGTTCACCAACTTGAACTCCACGCTACAACGACAGCAAACTGATCTCGCGACATACTTCTGTCATCAAGGGTTCAACCCTTATCACGTAGTTGATTGAACAGCAAGCTTGGGGAGGACCACTACTGAGGTAAATTGTATCACATTGCATATTTATTTTCCATTCATCCACCATAAACCATGCATATAAAAAAACTTAAAATAAGTAAAATGGATTTGCTTTCAAATAAATAAAAGATGTGCGGTAAGAATGGTTTAGACTTCACATAGATGAAATAATGAAAAGTTGCTCTATTTTAGTTTCCCTAAGTCTCTAGTTTACACTACTCTCCAAAATATTGCTTTCATTGGCTAAAATTAACTTTGCCTTGATTTAGAAATTGTGGGTAGCAAAAGCTGAATCCAATTCTAAGTTGTTGTGAGATATGATATAGTGATAGGGCTGTTATTCCTAGTTTGAAAGTGAAACTTAGATTTCCAGAAATTTTTTAAAAAGATTTAAGTTACTCTCACTTGATTGGAAATACCTACCAATCAATACCTACCAAGGCCATATGATATTTCTACATTGATAGACCTTATGCATGTTCTATTTGTCTTCACATTGAGCCTAGTCAAACTAGTATAGATCTATGTGAGACTTCATTCATTTTTTTTCAATTCAAGACTTCACTTGCACATGCTATACTTCTACACTAGAAGTAAGCAAAATTACATCATACTATCATTCCACAATTAAAATAGAAACTCCACGCCCTTCATGCTTAATACTCTCTCCAAGTTTATTGCATAAAAGGAGTAGAAGACATGGCTACAAGAAAAAGAAAAAGAAAATGCATGCTTACATCCTAAGCATGAGAAAAAAATGTTGTTATGTTTCATCACTGCAAAATAAGAGAGTCTACATAAATCGGAGTCATCTCAACATCCACATCCACTTCCACTTCATCACACATGCACAAGTCTTGAATCAAATAGTTTTGAATTGATTTCTCCTAAGGCTTACTTTTTTGACTTAGAAATATTATGTGTTGCAAATATGCCTACTATATTCCCTACCAAGCTCCACATACAAGCCTTATTTAGTGGTAGGATGAGTATAGGAAAAATGCCTTGGTGAGTAAATATTTCCACTACACACGAAGGAGTGATTGAGAGAATCAATTTAAGGTACTAAAATCTAAATTTAAATCTAAGAAATTTGAGTGGAACTTGATCTCTAGGGTATGATTGCTCTATTTGTTGTTCTATCTTTCGACCACCCATGAATAGGAGAAGGCATAAGCCCCATAATGACTTAAGATCGTTGAAGTACCATGACAATTTTTGTAATACTAGGTAGAGTATTTGTTGTGCACATAGTACTTTTATGAAATAGAACATTGTAGCAACTTCTGATCATCAACGTATGGTCTTGACTTTGCTCGGGACGAGCAAATAATTAGCTTGGGGGAGTTTGTTGACGGCTGTTATATACCAATTTCACCCGTCAATATAACTCAATTATGTGGAGGAAATACTATTTCTTGCACACATCACCTTTCTATTTAACCTATTTCCACTTGTCCTTGGAGAAATAGTGCATGCAGGCATTTGCTGCAGGAAATAAGTGTGACACCTGGTTCCGAAAATGAACCAAGTGAACGCATATGTGTGCCCAGGACGTTCAACACACATACACGAGTGCAATCACAAAAGGATATACAGAAAATTACCACAAAACAAGATTAATTAAGCACTTTTATTACACAATTCATAATATTCTCGAATACAAGCACTAATAAATATTAATGATAGGTTTCAACTAATGTAGTGGAAATAAACTAATTAAGCAAACTAAGCAAATAAGCAGCATAAGCAAAGGGTATAGCGCAGCTCCAAGACTCCACAGGCAAAGCTGACGGTATACACGGCCTAGAACTCCTCATTATCATAATAAACTCCCAAATCTGACCTACAACTGTTGGTGAGGGAATTGCAAGGGTGAGTACGTGTCATACTCAGCAAGTGTGGAAAGTATGACATGTAGCTGATTCAAATGACGAATATAATAATGGCTACATGCTGAAAAGTACATTAAACATTTGAAAAGCAATATATTATATGTATGTGAAACAATCCCATCATAAACCATGTAATCATCATAATACCAGTCCATAATTATTACCATCGTCCATATTCCATATTTCTCATCACCAATAACCGTAATCAATATCAGAATATAATTCATAACCAGTCATAACCATATTATTGACCATAACCAGTACCAAACCATCCCAATACCAAGTTTCCCCTAATCATGTGGGGGTCCAGGTTGCTTCAAACTGGAAGCACGACAATCATGATAGTTTTATTAGACTCTGCAGAGTTTGTACCACTTTACACACGTGTTTGTGATTTCATCACGTTGCAGTGACTAGAACCTCTATTATGTCGTCTCACACATTCGTTGGTGTGTGGCCAAGAGATCAAAAAATAGCTTTTACAAAAGGATTACTAGCCTATTTAGACCCCACTGAGGTTTCACCGGTGGCGATGCCTCCAACTGAGCACATCCTCAACCAAGAGCCCCCTCTTGGGCCATTCGAATCCCAGGGTAGTCCCACCAATCATCAACAAACCCAATCCGACTACCCCTTCCCCGAGCATCCTTAATAGTACAAATAGCACTGGCAAAGCCCTAATTATTCAGCTACATCTCACCCATACTTGGCCTCGTGGTGGCACTGTAAATCCTGGATGGTCGCTCCACGAACTGGTCCTTAGATCTAAAGCAAGCATACCATCATAACATCCAGCCCATCCACATACCACGCTTCCTTAGACAACCCATTACCATATCATATTAACCAGTTCATATTGACCATAATCTCATCATTGTATAATTAATTTAAGTGGTATAGTTGTTTTCCCATCCCAATTAATTAAGCGAAGCAAAAAGGCAAAAAGCCCATCTCGACTTTCTACCATGAATTCCAGGTGACAAGGGTGTTCAAACAAATCTAGTAAACTTCCTATCAAAGGATTCCCATCAAATTGACACAAGCATGGTTTGCAAACAAAACATTTATTTCAAAACAGGATCAATATGCTTCAAGGACACTTGCCTTGCTCTTGGGGTTGCTTCGGGTCAAAGCCTTCAAACTCTAGGTGTTGGAGATCCTACGCGGCACTCTCTAGCGCAATTCCGTCTAATCTGCACAATATCATACAAGGCAGAAAACACAATCAAAGAGTGCACAATATGACATGCCATGCATGATTAATGCAACTGCAATGCAAAACTAGTTAATAAGTTGCTATTAATGTTTATTAATTAATTACAATAATTATTAACATGTCTACACAGGTTTGGGGTTGATTCGATCTAACTTGGAATTAATTCAATAGGAAATAGATCGCAAAAATCAGACAAGTACGCAGGAGGCCGGACTAGTCTGCACTGCACAAGAACAACATATTAGGGTTTTCTAGATCGACGTGAATTTTGAGATTTGGGGTTGAATTCATGTAAGGAAAAGGAACTAGAAGGTATACTAGGTGTTTAGAACTCCAATGAATCAAGGATCTTGGGGGCAACACTTGGATCTTGACGATCTAGGGTTGATGAAGAACTTGATGGTGAATTGTTGACGAAGAATGCAAAGTTGATGGAGACCTTGATCCGCTTTCGTTTCCTCCTCTTCTTCTTCTTGCTCTAGATCTCCTTCTCCCTCCTTGGTGGCGGCTAATCACGAACTATGGTTTGGATGTGGTGGAAAAGTGGCAAATAGATGTCAAGCCAAGGGGTGGGGTCGTTTATATAGAGGTGGAGGCTAGGGTTAGATGGATTTCGAGTTTGAGATGAGTAGAGGCCAATTTAGAGTCCCACATGGGCTCTAAAAGAGTTAGGAACAATGTACCTAGGCCTACTTAACGTAAAACCCAATAAACAAGTTGTGAAATAAAAGATAATTTCGGAGTCGCGATTTATCGCACAAGTCCGAAAAGGACCGGACTAGTCCGTAGTTGGACAGAGAGATATCGCACAAGCCCGGACTGGATATCAGACAAGACCGAACTTATCCCGAGGGGAAAAACAAGCAAGTCTTGCCAAAAATCAGACAAGTTCGACTTCAGTCAGAGAGAAAACGGACAAGTCCGCTGGAACACCAGACTAGTCCGGACAAGTCCAGGGACTTAGCAAATTTTCAAGGATTCATGGAACACCATACTAGTCCGCACTGGGCCGGACAAGTCTGAAAGTGTCCAGAGGGAAAAATAGACTAGTCCACGGAAAAACGGACAAGTCTATTTGAAGTCAGAGAGAAATCGGACTATTCCTCACAAAAATCGGACTAGTCCGCACTTCCCGGAATTCTTAAGTGTGGTTTTGTTTCCAATTCATTTTAAACTTGTTTCATTTTATGTGGATTAATGTTAAACATGTATTAGAATGTATGCAATGCACGATGAATGAAAATGAGAGTGTTACAAACCTACCCCCCTTAAAATGAATCTCGCCCTCGAGATTCGACGTGGAAGAGAAAATATAGGGAAATTCCTTCTTAAGATCATCCTCCAACTCCCATGTTGCCTCTGATTCTGTATGATGCTTCCATTGAACTTTACACCATATGATCACCTTGTTCCTTGTGACCCTCTCCTTGGTTTCCATGATTTTGATCGGTTGCTCGGCATAAGTCAAATCTTTCTCTAGTTCCAATTCTTCCACTGGCCCTTGTTCTTCTGGTACCCTCAAGCACTTCTTGAGATGGGAAACATGAAACACATCATGGACAACTGAAAGATGAGCTTCCATCTCCAACTTATACGCTACTTCTCCTCTTTTGTACAAAATCTTGAATGGTCCAATATATCGAGGTGCTAGCTTGCCTCTTATGTTAAGCCTCTTATGAGCTCTCATTGGTGACACCTTGAGGTAAACAAAGTCTCCTACCTCAAAGGCTAGTTTCCTTCTCCTATTATCTACATAGCCTTTCTGCTTTGATTGAGCAGCCCTCAAGTTCTCGCGAATGATCTGAACTTGTTTTTCAGCTTCTAGCAACACATCCGGACCAAATACTTGACTCTTGTTTCATTCCAGAATAAAGGTGTCCTACACTTCCTTCCATATAGTGCTTCATAAGGTGACATCTTCAAGCTTGCTTGGTAACTATTGTTGTATGAAAACTCTGCATATGGCGAGCTCTTGACCCAATTTTTCCCATGCTTCAAAGCACAAGCTCTTAACATGTCCTCCAAAATCTGATTGGTCCTCTCAGTTTGTCCATCCATTTGAGGGTGATATGTTGAACTGAAATTCAACCTTGTTCCCAATGCTTCATGCAATTTCTGCCAAAACATGGAGGTAAATTGAGAACCTCTTTTCGATTTTATCTTCTTTGGAACTCCATGCAAACATACTATCCTTCCCATATGTAAAATCCCACTTTTTCCTTTCATGTGAAGTTCAGCTACAAGTTGTTTATCAAACATAATGGAGGACGATATAGTTGTGCACATGAACTTGACCTGACTAAAAAGTTTTCTTTCTACTCATGTTTAATTTTATTAACATGAGGATTGGACTTCACCACTAATCCTAGAACAATTTTAATTAAACCTTTCTGCAAAGTTGGGAATTTAATTAAATGAAATGGCTAGGGCAAATTATATTGAAGCAATATAAAATCAAAACAAATGTAATTTGATTATGTTGCTAAGTATATCTGGCCCTGACAAAAAGATTCAAATCCAAGGCTCCAAACTTTTCCTTGACCTCTTAAATATTTTAAATAGTTTCTCGGAAAATTTTCAAGATTTTTGAAGTACGTCTTCCACTTAGTTGGACACGTACAAAGGGTTTATTTCGCGTCGATCTCAAAATTTTCCTTTGCACTTAACCTTGTCCAAATCAACCCACAATTTTTCCTAAGACCCTTTTTGGTTCAGTGAGCTTTGTTTCAAAGTTTGGAGATTTATGGACCTCAGTTACTATTTATTTCAATAAGGTTTATAAACAAGTTTGGTTTCAAATTTGATTTTGAATTTGAAACAAACTGTGTCTAAATTGAAATCTGATTGCAGATTTGGGTTCCTCATATTTTTCTGAGCCTGTCTGTAAATTTTAGGAATTTTTGGGCAATGTTTGAGGTGGAATTTAGAAGAACAGAGAAGAGGGAGTAGTGGGGCCCATATGTCAGCCAGGGAAACCGATTCACCGTCTCTGTTTTCTTTCTCCGCGCGACACCGCAACGGTTGCATGCCGCCAGCACGCTGGTTCGGCCATCGGTTGCCTCCAACTGCCCCAGCCTCCTTATCTACTGCGGTGAAGGCTTTTTATTCACTCCACCGTCGACCGCAGTCACTCCTCGGCTCACTTTTTGCTCACGCTGCTTCGTTGCTCGCCGCCGTGACCACCTCGGTTCTGCCCGATGCCGCTCAGCCTTGCCGCTGATACAAGCTTCCTCGTCCTCTGCAGTCTTTAGGAGAAAGGTGCGCCATGATCTCGTCTAGCTTCTGGTAAAGTTTGAACTCATGTCGTGCATCCTAGCGTCCGTATTTCGGGAAAAACCGAAGCACTTTTATAGCTTTGGAGCTAGTTCATCGGTTTAATTCTGATTGTATGCACAGTAATTCTTCGATCCAGTTAGACAACATGATCAACGTCTCCTAGCGCACCTTCCCTCCAAAAATCAGAAGGAACCATCGAGTAATTCTCATGTTATCCCATTTTCCCCTCCGCCATTGGAGGAGCTCGGTTCACCGTCGACCATAGTGTTGCCGGCTATGGCACGAGTTCTAGACCCTCCTAACCTCTTTCCAGTGCTCCCAAGGTGCTTCCTGAGCTTTTGTATGAGAGTTTTCGCTAGGGAATTAAGGGTCCCGACATGACCGGAACCCTAGTACCCGCCGCCGCCGTCGGGAGTGGATTTCCAGTCAACCATCGCCGTCAGGAGGTACTCCAACGTGTTTCCCGTGCGAAGCTAGGGTGGGGCGGCGAGTTTCGAGGCTCCCCGTGGGCCGGAAACCATCGCCGGCGAGAGCGCCGCCGCGCGCCAGCGTGGGCGCCGCCACCCAAGCCCGTGGCCAGAGGAAGAAGAAAGATGGGGCGTGGGTCCCACCTTCCAGTCAGTGCAACGCTACCTGGATCATCCTGTGGCCAGGGGATCTAGTGTGGCCACGTGGAAATGTTTATGACCTCCGGTGTGGCTGACTCCTGGTTGGCTGATTTAAATCCAGTGGGCCCAGGCGCCAAAATTTAAAAGCTGAAAATTCCAAATTGATGCAGAACCATTTCCAAACTTGAAAATCAATATCTCTCTGTAGACTGCTCCAAAAATCTTCAAACAAATTTTGTTTGAAAGCCCTTGAGAATTAGGTTCTGTGATACTTACTTTTAAATTATGTAGAAAACAATATTTCCAAATGCACATACAATTTTTCCAGGTGAACTTTCCACTGGAAAAATCCCCAAAATTCACATAAAATACATTGTCCTATTCTTGACTACCAGAGAAAGTTTGGGAGCCATTGCACCTGTATAACCCTCTGTATAGTTCAATTACTATTTTTAGTCATTGAATTTTTACAGATGTTCAGTTGCTTTATTATGTCCCAAATTTGGACTGAACCTTCCTTTAGTCATACGCTAGTTCCTGTAAAGATCTGGGATTTAATTGACTTAGTCTCCTAGTCCTAATTCAGTTGCCAACTGAATGTTAATTGAAAAGCTAAAATTCAATTATAAAATAATTCCAGAAATTCTTGCCAACTTTGAAATTCAATAACTCCTTCACCAAGGCTTAGACATTTATGAAACCAATTTTGCTAGGACCAGGACAACCTCCTCTATCATGATTATCAACTGGCAGCTATGTTCAAGCTAAAGTTTCTTCTCTAAAATTTTTGGGAGTTTATTGCTTACCATAATTTTGGAGACAACAAACTACTTTATTCATCTTCTGTTCTTTGCCAGAGCTTCTATCATATTCCTTAGTATCTACCATCAAAGTCCCAAAGCCAATTAAGATCATTATCATATAATAATCACCATAGATTAGATTATGGTCTTAGTAGTAATTATTTTTCAAATTCATTCATATACATATTATATGCATATCGTGTAGTGACCGAAGTCGAGGAGGAACCCGAGGCCTTGGAGGTACACCTGCCGGATACTAACACAGACTCGGACCTGCATCCAGGCAAGCTCCGGTTTGCATTTAAGTCGTTTATAAAATTTTGCTTTATCACTATGTTGATTAGCATATGAATTGTGCATTACGTTCAGGATGCTTGAATACTCCAGATGCATGACCCACAATCCCACTGGTTAATTGGGTAGGTTGATAGCTCGGCGTGTAGAACTGCTATGCTAATGTTGTAGGTGAACCGGTAGAAGTCGAGTAGTTGGAATCTACTCGCGAGATAGAAAATTGACACTTATCTACACTGGGTTAACATTTATAGAGAATGACTATTAAATCTAAACTTGAGACCGGTCAGAGATGGATAGGAAGCGGCAAGGCGTGGTCTTGGTCGCATAGCTCTGACTGGTCAGTTAAGGCCCGTCTGTATGCAGCCCCTTCGAACAAGCTTGACTTGTACTGGCGACATACTGGATATATGGGCTCTAGTAAACTGACGTAACTCGATAACTGGGATTTCGAGGCCATTAACTCACCATCGATAGGGGTGGCTTGAGGACAGTAAGGTGTAAATCGGTCGGCGGACACAAGAGGTGTTCCGTGCGGAGACCTTCTGTTCACCGAGGTGAGACGGGTTCGGCGTTCGGGTTTCTTGTGAAAGATGGCCATATACCACTAGTACTAAAGTGTTACATAGGTACTGATGTATTCGCTGACACTTCCGAACGTGCATATGTGTCGTGTTGTCCGGGTGTGTCCTGATTGCAATCACCATCCCTCGCGGTAATAGAGTACCACTTGTTCACTGAGTCGTGACGTAGTAAATACTAAAGAAGCCAGAAGAATATGTTGTATTGAATTATAATTGCCTTCCAACCTTGTGTGACTTAGAGATAGCAAAAATTAAAGTTTACAGTTTCCCCATACTTTAGCTGTAATAGCATTATGTGCTCTGGGCATGTCATATCATCGGCAAAGCATTTATTGTTTGATTGTGGCGTCTATTATGTGTCGTGCTTGGAGAATGTCATTTGCTACTTAAAACATGATTATAAGGATCCACTTGTAGGCAAGTCGTTTATGCTTCACCTTACCTATGCTTAGTGTCCACCCTTGCATATGTCTAGTGAGACGGGTCAGTCTTGCTGAGCCTTATGCTCATGTTTGCAGTTAACGAGTTTTTGCAAGTTATACGATTGATGACGGGTTTGATGACGAGGCTGCACCCCCTCTAGGGTGTACAGCCGAGTGGGAACCCTGCACGCCGCCGTGAATTGGGTGTTGCTAGTGCGAAGTATCCAGGGCATGGATGACTTTGCTTTTGCATAGCTAGTGCTAAGAGCGTAGCTATGATATATATAAGTTTCTTTCTTTCCGCTAGTATTGTAAAACTTCTGCTATATGTGTAGGATCGAAGAGCACGTGAAAAGCTACCAGAGGGGGGGTGAATGGTAGATTTAAAAATCTTACGCAGCGGAAACAATAAAACCCCAAACCCTTTCGGCAGAAAAACGATCTACTAAAGAAATCGTGTGTGAGACTAATCTAAACGTGTTTCACCATGACAAAAGTGATAGATATCAGAAAGAATCAAGTCACGAAGACAACACAAAAATAATCACTCAAATCCGTCGAGAAAAACTCAAGTTATGATCGAGAGATCAAACAATGGTCAATCTGACCTACCCGAGAAAAACAGTTTCTGGAATGCTGCAAAGAAACTCGTGTAGATCAAAAACCACAAATCCAATGACCGTGAAATTTTGACAGATGATAGAAAATCAAGTTGTGAAGACAACCCAGAAAGAATCACGTCAATTGGATCAGTAAAACTCGAGTTATGATAAAACCACCGATGAAAGGTAGTGCTGTTCAGAAACTCGACGAGTAAAACTTGTCTGGAACAAGTCGGACGAACAAGGCACAAAAGTTCCTTCAAACTATGAATTTTAATCAATAGATCACAAGAGGAACAGCCCCAAAGTCGTCTCTCCCGAGATTTGGCCTTCCCTTGCTTAAATAACCAGCCCTTAGGCCATCCCAATCTCAACTAGGACTCCAATCCTAATCCGATCACAATCGGAACTTTCCATAACTGCTTAGGACTCTTCTATACGCAGATAGAAGCAATCTTAAGACTTCCAAACACCTTAGGAACGTATCCCACATTCCTAAACAACTCAAATTCGTGACCCACACGAAATCCTAACATAACCAACTCGATATTTCCATACCGAGCCATAACCGACTCAGCTAGCAGCCTAAGTCTTCAACCGATACGATCCGATCCTTCCGATCAGATCTTCCTTCCATAATCCGTCTCTAGAAGCATATTGCCACATCATGCACCTCATGCATACGTGCGAACACCTTCCTTCGACCTTCATATGCACTGCCCTTGATTCAATCATCCTGCGGGACCTCCTGACCCGCTCAACCACAGTTCCTCCCGAACTTGGTTGTTGGAACCTCATCTCCTCCTGAGACTAGTCCAATGGATCCTGTCACCAGCCATGACTTGAACTCAAGCAACACCTGCACATGAACAAACAAATAATCCATACGAGCCCAAGTCCTCGACTTGACTCAAGTTAGTTCTGAACACAACACCTTACGTGAGAACCTCACATAAGCATGTTGCAAAACCACAGTAGAAACGATATCAACCATATCATCCAAAACGCACCAAAAACTTAGCAAATGAATACTAAGCAATCTTTCCAACAATGTAAAGCAAGTACAAAACATTGCAAATGAACAGCAGAAGCACTTAGGTCAAGTTCCGGACCTTGCCAGAGCAACCCGGAGCTTGAGCCGGAGCTAACAAAAGCTAGTAGAACCTAGCGCTAGAGCTTACCAAAACTAGTAGAAACTAGTCAACACAAAACCAGAGCTAGACAAAGTACGTCGGAGCTTAGCAAAAGCATGCATGCCGGAGCTATCAAATATATGCCGGAACTATCAAAGACATGTCGGAGCTAACAAAGATAAAGCTCACCGGAGCTAACCAAAGCTAGTCGGACCTTACCAAGAAGCCGGACCTAGCATCTAACGTAACTGGAGCTACCCAAAACAAGTCAGACCTATGGTCGGACCTTGCTATAGCTCGGAGCTAGAGTCGGACCTTGATAAAAAGGTGTTTTGGTGATATTTAAAACTTTTATCATCAAAGCCAAGTGTATTCACTACAAGCCAATGTATTCAGCACACATAGGTCTTACAATCTCCCCCTTGATGAATGCATTGGCAACACCATTTAAAATCCGAACATTGGCTTATTCACATAGAAGTTTTGATAGCAATTTTTTTCCCTTTGTAAATCAAAAGTAAAATGAGAAATGAGAAAATTCCCATATTATCTCTCCCCCTTTATTATCTCTCCTTATGCCCATATTCTCTTTCTTTTCATGCTTATCTCTCCCCCTTTGACAATGTATTCAGCAAGTCATGAGCATATAAACAAATTTTCTCTCCAACTTTGGTTGTTATGAGCATATTATAACATTTACATATAAACAAAGCTCATCCAAGTTATACTATCAAGTACCTTACATTATCACATCAATGAAATACATAAGGTAGTGTAAGCCATGCTAGAGATCAAATGTAATTTTTCAATTTAAGCAAGTCATGATCTCACAAACTTAACTATTTCAAAACCTGAAAGCATGACACTAGTTGCTGCATTTTATCATTTTTCAAAGCATAAATTTAGACCATATGATATTTGCAAGAGATTATATGCGCATGTGCCTTATTCTAACCAACCAAGCCAAGCCTATGTCATATGACAATCAGAAGCTTAAGGACATGGTTTTAGTCATACACAACTTCTTCCAAGTTCATATCTAAGTGCAATGACAAGCCAACTCAAAAGAAGAAGTGTGATGCATGCATATTCTCTTGATCTTTTCTCAATTTATATTTGTTCATAAAAATTCAACATGTGAGTTGATTACTTGATGAATTCTTAATGATTAAAAGCATTTGTGAGCATGCAACAAGTTCAAAACAGCAAGAAAGTTCGACCATGACCAGATTTAGTGTAAGTAATTATTCCAATTACTAGACATGGCAAAAACTACAAAATGTATAACACGAGTAATGTAGTAAGAACTTTCAGCATGTAAAAGGAATCACAAAGTCATATATGTATGAAATACTATGCTCATATTATTTTAATTTCAGATTCACACATAGACTTCCCAAGTTTCAAAAAACTCCCCCTCAATTTAAGCCATGAGGATGCATAACCCCTATTTCACTACGAATGAAACAAAAACGAGTGAAATCCAAAGGTTTTGTAAAAATGTCAGCCAATTGTTGTTCGGTATCTACATGGTGAAGCACAATGTTTCCCTTTTCAACGTTATCTCAGAGAAGTGATACCTAATATCAATGTTCTTAGTTCTAGAATGTTGTGCGGGGTTTTTGGCAATGCAAATATCACTAGTGTTATCACAAAACAGTGGAACACTATTTAGATCAACCCCATAGTCCTTAAGTGTTTGAACAATCCAAAGAATTTGTGAGCAAGCACTAGCAGCAGCTACATATTCAGATTCAGCTGTGGATTGTGCAACTGAATTTTGTTTTCTAGAGGACCAAGCAACAAGAGAATTGCCAACAAAATGACAAGCACCGGAAGTACTTTTCCTATCAATCCTACAACCCCCAAAATCAGCATCCGAAAAAGCTTTCAAAGTAACGGTTGAGGAAGAAGGAAGAAAAATGCCAAATTCTTGGGTTCCATGTAAGTACCTGAGAATCTTTTTGATGGATTGACGATGTGAAACACGTGGGGAAGCTTGAAACCGTGCACAAAGACATACGCTGAATTGTATGTCCGGTCTTGATGCCGTGAGGTACAAAAGTGATCCGATCATGCTTCTATATTCTTTTTGATCCACGGATTCACCATCTTCATCAAGTTCAAGTGTTGTTGCTGTTCCCATTGGTGTCCGAAGAGGCTTGCTTTTGTCCATGTTGAAGCGCCTTAGGAGGTCTTTGGTATACTTTGTTTGATGCACAAAGGTACCCTCCTTGGTTTGCTTGATTTGCAGCCCCAAAAAGTAAGTGAGTTCACCCATCATACTCATTTCAAATTTGGAACTCATCATTGCTGAAAACTTGGACACAAGATCATGAGAAGCACAACCAAAGATAATATCATCCACATACACTTGAACGAATAATGAGTCATTGCCATGTTTAAGCACAAAAAGAGTTTTATCAACCTTGCCCATGGTAAACCCTTTTTCAGGTAAGAATGTTTTTAACCTATCATACCATGCTCTAGGGTCTTGTTTGAGACCGTATAAGGCTTTGGACAGTTTGTAAACATGATTCGGAAAATCTGGATTTTCAAAACCCGGTGGTTGTTTGACATAAACCTCCTCATCTATGTAGCCATTAAGAAAAGCACTTTTAACATCCATTTGAAATAGCTTAAAACTTTTAGATGCTGCAAAAGCTAACAAAATTCTTATGGCTTCTAATCTAGCGACAGGAGCAAAAGTTTCATCAAAATCTGACCTTCAACTTGAGTGAAACCTTGAGCAACCAACCTAGCCTTATTCCTAACCACAACCCCATCCTCACTTTGTTTATTTTTATATACCCATTTAGTTCCAATTAAAGTGTGACCTTGAGGTGGAGGTACAAGTTTCCAAACATTATTTCTTTCAAAATTTTCTAACTCTTCTTGCATGGCAATAATCCAAGATTCATCAGTGAGTGCGTGTGATATATCTTTGGGTTCAAAAGAAGCAACAAAAGCAGAATGAGCATGAGAGTTTGGATCGCAAAACCTGGACCGTGTGACTCGTTCGTGCAAGCTTCCAATAATCTGTTGTGGGGGATGATCTTTGTAAAGCCGTAGAGGAACAGATGTCTCACAAGCTTCTTCTTCATTAGGTTCATTGTAGATTGATGAGCTTGTGACTTGTGGACGATCAGGACCAGCAGAGGTGATAGCCGGAGCTTGTTCAATGTCCGGAGCTGGACACGTGTCAACTTCGGAACTATCAGGCAGTATCACCGGCTCTTCTTCATCTTCGAAAATACCCTCCCCCTGAGGATACGAATCTGGTCCTGCAACATCGGAGCTAGTACCTGGGCTAGCTTCATCAAAAGACACTTCACAAGTCTCCACAATTTTGTTAGTGTCAAGTAAAAGCACACGGTAGCCTCTAGTATGAGATGGATAACCAAGAAACATGCCGTCAATGGATCTAGGTTCAAATTTATCAAGATTACCATGTTTCTTAACAAAGCATTTGCAACCAAAGACCCGAAAGTGTGTAACACTAGGCCTATGTCCAAACCGAAGCTCATATGGTGTTTTACCTAGCTTAGCACGCAAGAAAACACAATTTGAGACATAACAAGCGGTTGCTAACGCATCAGCCCAAAATTTCTTAGGAGTTTGATATTCATCAAGCATAGTCCTAGCCATCTCAACTAAGGTTCTATTCTTTCTTTCTACAACACCGTTTTGTTGAGGTACATATGGTGAAGAGAATTGATGATCTATTCTATTTTCAGCACAAAAGTGATCAAAAGATTGATTTTTAAATTCGGTTCCATTATCACTTCTAATTGCTTTTAATGATCCTAGGTGATCAATTGATAATCTAAGAAATAAAGTTCTAAAGTGACTAAAAACTTCATTCTTAGATGCCATAAAGTAAACCCAAGAGTATCTAGAATAATCATCAACAATAACAAGAGCATACCATTTACCTCCGAAGGATTGAACACGTGAAGGTCCTACGGTGTCAAGATGCAAAAGTTGACATGGTTCAGTTTTCATGATCATTGTGAGAGGAGTATGTGAACCTGCAACCATCTTAGCATGTCTACAAGAAGATCACACAATTTCTTTGTCCCCTTTAAGCTTAGGCAGCCCACGTATGCGATCAAGAGCACTAACACGCGTTAGGTGATCAAAGCCTACGTGACCAAGTCTACGATGCCAAAAATATAAGTCCTTTGAATAATTAGCAACTAGACACCTATGCTTAGAGGAAGACATATCAAAATCAGCTTTAAAAACTCTTCCAAACCGAGACATGTTAAAAATAAGCTCACTATTTGAACCTACAACTTTGCAGCAGTTTTTATTGAAAATAATTTCTAGATTTTCATCTAGCAATTGTGAAACAGAAAGCAAGTTGTATTTCAAATTTTTCACAAGTGCCACATCCTTCAAAGTGTAGTGATCATTTACTCTAACCGAACCCTTAGCAATTATAGGAGTTGAAGAATTATCGGCAAAAGTAACATTCTCTACACGTGACACAAAAGAGAGGGAGGAGAACCAATCTTTGTTACCGGTCATGTGGCGTGAGCAACCTGAATCCACAATCCAAATGTTCTCCTTCCTCAAACGTGTAACCTACATAAAAGCACAATACGTCGATGACTCAATACTGGGGTTAGTCAAAAGGCATTTAGGTATCCAGTACTAAGTCACACGACGTGCAGTAGGAAAAACACGCGAAAGCTGAGATAAAACAGCAGGTTTATGAGTCGAAGTTTGAGGTTTTCTATTCTTAACTCTTTTAGCACAAGAACCAGTAGCTCCGGAGGTAAAAGCAGCAGTTCCAAAAGACAAGGCTGAAGCTCCGGAAACAAAAGCTGAAGTTCCGAAGAAACCAACAGAAGGTCCGGGAGCTCTCGGAGCTATCGGAACTATCGGAGCTGCTTTTGCGGATTTCTTACCAGAAGGTCCGGAAGCTACCTTTTCAAATTTCTTACTCACTAAAGCAGGTTGTGTTTTTCTAATTGCATGAAATTTGTAAGATCTAGCAACCATTTTTTCCCTTTTCTGTTGTTTAGCTAGTCTATAACAAAAATCTATGACATGACCATCTCTACCACAGAAAGTACAATGAAATTTAACTTTGTGTTCATGTCTAGATGAGCAAGCAATATTTTTATTTGAAACTGAATGAGGTAACACTCCTGCAGATTTGAAAACCACTCCTTTTTGTTTAGGAACTGTTTGAATCAAACCACTTCCTAATGACTTTACAATTTTAGGTGGATGTGCCTTAGCATGAGCATGAGAATCAAAACCTAAACCAGTTTTATTATTGCAAGACTTGGAAGAATTCAGCAGCAAGTTTAGGTTCTTATTCCCATTACAAAACCGATCTAATGTCCTATGCATGTCATCAAGTTTATTGGACAGATCAAGACAATTTTCACATGAAGTTTTTCCTTTTAATTTGCAATTGGAACAAAATTTAACTTCATGAGAACGTCAAGCATTGTTCAATATAGAAATTTCATTCATAGCATCCTGTAGTTTCTTATCAAGATCATCACAAGTAGAACAATGCAAGTCAATTGTAGAACAACTAGCATCTTTCAAGTTGTTATCATTAAGTGCAGCAAGCTCTTTGTTCTTTTTAATTTCTTCATCAAGTCTATCTAGAGTGGAGGAGTGTGCACTTCTTAATGTGGACAATTGTTCATAGATTAAGTCACATGAGGGACATGCATCATCACTATGAATCAAAGTTTTTAAACGATTAATTTCACATTCTAGTGATTCAATTTTAGCAGCATTATCCCTAAGCTTTTTGTCCTTTTTCTTGACAATAATAGTTGCACGAGAAATAGCATCACACATTTCATTGCAGGTTGAACATACCTCATCGTCTTCACTGCTGTGTTCTGCATCCTCCTGACTTGATCTTGATCTTGATTTGCCCGCCATGAAGCATAAGTTGGCCAGGTCATCATCATCTTCATCACTTTCAAAGTCTACATCACTTGAACTAAGTTCTTGAAGTGCGGTGATGAAGCTGTTAATCATCTTGCGTCCTATGGTACCTTTCTTCTTCTTGTTGGAATTTCCAGAGGGGGTCCGGACCCTGCTTTTTTTTCTTCCCGGGTGGTCAGACCTGAAAGGTTAGGGCATTCTGTATGAAAGTGTCCTGTTTTACCACATTCAAAACAGCGTTGGGGTCCGGAGCTTCCTCTCCTTCTAGTTCTCACATTTTGCAATGCTTTTGAGAATCTAGTAGAGATGAGTGCCAATTCCTCTTCTGGAAATTCTTCGATCTGCTCCAGGGTTAGTGAGGACAATAAAGCAAGAGTATTGCAAGATGATGATTGGCTGGAGCTAGACATATCATGTTGTGAGACAAATGCAATAGACTTGTTTGGGTTCTTACGTGCTAGAATGTCAATTTCATGAGTTTTTAGTTTAGAATAAAGTACATCTAATGTAAGAGAACTCATGACAGTTGATTCACGAATGGATGTTACTTTCATCTCCCAAACTGACATGTCTAATGCACTAAGGAGTTGTCTAGCATTTTCAGCATCTGAAAAATTAACATTCACGCTACGCAAGTTGCTGAGAATTTTATTGAAACGAGCAAAGAGGTCATCGATAGACTCACCGGGTTGCATCTCAAAACGCATATATTCCTTTTTGAACATATCTTGTTTTATCTCTTTGATTGTGTTGGAGCCTTCATGGTAATCACAGAGAGCGCTCCAAACATCGTATGCTGATCGGAGGTGTGCGACACGATCAAAGTCGCTTTGAGTGAGTCCTTGGATGATCAAGTTTCGTGCTTTGTTGTTGTTGTCGACGTCCCGGAGGTTCGTAGCCGTAACTTGATCGTTAGGCGGGACTTCATAAGGTTTGTACACCTTTTCCCATATTGCGAAGCCTTGAGCCTGGATGAAGGCCTCCATGCGTGCCTTCCAAACCTGGAAATCAATACCAGAAAACACACAAGGTTTGGCGGAGTACTTCTCCATGATGATTAGTCAAAAACACGTGCAAATCACAAGGATTAGAGCATCGTGGCTCTGATACCAATTGTAGGATCGAAGAGCACGTGAAAAGCCACCAGAGGGGGGGGGTTAATGGTAGATTTAAAAATCTTACGCAGCGGAAACAATAAAACCCCAAACCCTTTCGGCAGAAAAACGATCTACTAAAGAAATCGTGTGTGAGACTAATCTAAACGTGTTTCACCGTGACAAAAGTGATAGATATCAGAAAGAATGAAGTCACGAAGACAACACAAAAATAATCACTCAAATCCGTCGAGAAAAACTCAAGTTATGATCGAGAGATCAAACAATGGTCAATCTGACCTACCCGAGAAAAACAGTTTCTGGAATGCTGCAAAGAAACTCGTGTAGATCAAAAACCACAAATCCAATGACCGTGAAATTTTGACAGATGATAGACAATCAAGTTGTGAAGACAACCCAGAAAGAATCACGTCAATTGGATCAGTAAAACTCGAGTTATGATAAAACCACCGACGAAAGGTAGTGCTGTTCAGAAACTCGACGAGTAAAACTTGTCTGGAACAAGTCGTACGAACAAGGCACAAAAGTTCCTTCAAACTATGAATTTTATTCAATAGAACACAAGAGGAACATCCCCAAAGTCGTCTCTTCTGAGCTTTGGCCTTCCCTTGCTTATATAACCAGCCCTTAGGCCATCCCAATCTCAACTAGGACTCCAATCCTAATCCGATCACAATCGGAACTTTCCATAACTGCTTAGGACTCTTCTATACGCAGATAGAAGCAATCTTAAGACTTCCAAACACCTTAGGAACATATCCCACATTCCTAAACAACTCAAATTCGTGACCCACATGAAATCCTAACATAACCAACTCGATATTTCCATACCGAGCCATAACCGACTCAGCTAGCAGCCTAAGTCTTCAACCGATACGATCCGATCCTTACGATCAGATCTTCCTTCCATAATCCGTCTCAAGAAGCATATTGCCACGTCATGCACCTCATGCATACGTGCGAACACCTTCCTTCGACCTTCATATGCACTTCCCTTGATTCAATCATCCTGCGCGACCTCCTGACCCGCTCAACCACAGTTCCTCCTAAACTTGGTTGTTGGAACCTCATCTCCTCCTGAGACTAGTCCAATGGATCCTGTCACCAGCCATGACTTGAACTCAAGCAACACCTGCACATGAACAAACAAACAATCCATACGAGCCCAAGTCCTCGACTTGACTCAAGTTAGTTCCGAACACAACACCTTACGTGAGAACCTCACATAAGCATGTTGCAAAACCACAGTAGAAACGATATCAACCATATCATCCAAAACGCACCAAAAACTTAGCAAATGAATACTAAGCAATCTTTCCAACAATGTAAAGCAAGTACGAAACATTGCAAATGAAAAGAAGAAGCACTTAGGTCAAGTTCCGGACCTTGCCAGAGCAACCCGGAGCTTGAGCCGGAGCTAACAAAAGCTAGTAGAACCTAGCACCGGAGCTTACCAAAACTAGTAGAAACTAGTCAACCCAAAACCGGAGCTAGACAAAGTACGTTGGAGCTTAGCAAAAGCATGCATGCCGGAGCTATCAAATATATGCCGGAACTATCAAAGACATGCCGGAGCTAACAAAGATAAAGCTCACCGGAGCTAACCAAAGCTAGTCAGACCTTACCAAGAAGCCGGATCTAGCATCTAACGTAACCAGAGCTACCCAAAACAAGTCGGACCTATGGTCGGACCTTGCTATAGCTCGGAGCTAGAGTCGGACCTTGATAAAAAGGTGTTTTGGTGATATTTAAAACTTTTATCATCAAAGCCAAGTGTATTCACTACAAGCCAATGTATTCAGCACACATAGGTCTTACAATATGATAAATAAAAGACTTCGTCTTGTATTTTATTCTCGTTCTGTTCTTGTATACTGTTGGGTGTCGCATCGCACGACACCACCCAATGAGATCCTCGGATGTCGGGATTCCGGTCCCTACACCATATACAGTTCATCCAGTTTCTCTCCATTGAAGGTGGTCTTGACAGGAATAATGTGAGTTTGCATGGTTAACCGATCCACAATTACCCAAATCAAGTCATAACTGGACTGATTATGCGGTAAACCCACTATAAAGTCCATGCCAATCTCTTCCCACTTCCATTCCGGGATCTTTAATGGCTGCAGTAATACGGTGGCCTTTGATGTTCTGCCTTGACTCGTTGGCACACATCACATAGGGCTACGTATTCAGCTATGTCCTTTTTCATGCTAGCTAACCAATAGCACATCTTCAAGTCCTTGTACATCTTTGTACATCCAGGATGAATTAGTATGGCGAGTCAAGTTCCTCCCTTAATATTCTCTCCCGAATATGCTTCACATTAGGCATGACTATCCTTTTTCCCAGCCATAAGGTACCATGTTCATCCTCATCGAATCTGAATTCCCTTCCTTCCTGGGTCCTCTCTTTGATCTCCTGAATTTCCTCATCCTTTGTTTGACCCTCTAGAATTTCTTGCTCCAAAGTCGGGCTTAAATCCATCATCCCCATCTCGTTGACGAATCCGAGATTCAACCGTTCAAACTCCTTACATAACTCGGATGGCGATTCTCGAACTGTGAGTTGGTGACTTACTCCTTTCTGGTTCAAGGCATCGGCCACTAAATTAGCCTTTCCTGGATGATAATTGATTCCCAAATCTTAATCCTTGATGAGCTCCAACTATCTTCATTGCCTCAAATTCAGGTCCGTTTGTGTGAATATGTACTTAAGACTCTTGTGATCCGTATAAATTTCACACATATGACCAAGGATGTAGTGTCTCCAAATCTTCAAAGCATGTACTACGGCTGCAAGTTCCAAATCATGCCTTGGGTAATTTTGCTCATGTTTCTTCAATTGTCTCGATGCATATGCAACCACTTGACCTTCCTGCATGAGCACACACGCAAGTCCTTGTCTCGATGCATCACAATAAATATCAAAGATTTTGCTTACATCCGGCAAAACCAAAACCGGGGATGTAGTTATCCTCTTCTTTAGCTACTCAAAACTGTTTTGACAAGCTTCAGTCCATCGGAAAGACTTTCCCTTCATTAGCAATTACGTCATTGGCTTGCCTATCTTGGAAAAGTCCTTGATGAACGGACGGTAATATCCAGCCATTCCAAGGAAACTCCTTATTTCCTTTACGTTTTCTGGTGGTTCCCATTTTAACACATCCCTCACTTTTCCGGGGTCGACCGATACTCCTCCTCCAGAGATGATATGACCCAAAAACGACACCTCCCTTAACGAAAATTGACACTTGTGGAACTTGGCATACAATTGATGCTCCCTCAATTTCTGCAATGTAAGCCTCAAGTGTTCCTCATGTTCCTTCTCATCCTTCGAGTAGATCTAATGTCATCAATGAACACCACAACAAACTTATCCAAGTACTCCATGAAGACCTTATTCATGAGGTACATAAAGTAGGCAGGTGCATTGGTCAATCCAAAGGACATCACGGTGTGCTCATAAAATCCATATCGTGTCCTAAAAGCTGTCTTGGGTATGTCCGATGGTATAATCTTCATTTGGTAGTATCCCGACCTCAAATCAATCTTAGAGAAAACACAAGCATCCTTCATCTGGTCGAACAAATCTTATATGTGTTGCAAGGTGTACTTGTTCTTGATTGTTACCTCGTTGAGATCTCGGTAATCCACACACATCCTTTGCGACCCATCCTTCTTATCTACAAAAAGAATGGGCGCTCCCCAAGGTGAAGAATTGGGGCGAATGAAATATTTCTCTAGTTGCTCTTGAATTTGCTTCTTGAGCTCTGCTAATTCCTTAGGAGGCATCCTATGCGGCCTCTTAGCTATAGGTGCAGTTCCAGGTATTAAATCAATAACAAACTCAATATCTCAGTCAGGTGGCATACCTGGCAACTCATTCGGAAACACAGCCAAAAATTTACACACCACCGGAAATTCCTCAAATGCGGCACCGTCCATATGGTTCAGCTCCAATTGCTTCAGCGCGTGTTGAGATGCTTCAAATTCTACGGTGATCCCTTCCTCATTGGTCAACTTCGCCGTCTTTGTGGCACATTCAATGACTCCATTGTGCTTCCTCAACCAGTCCATACCAAGTATAATGTCCAATTCTTGAGAATCAAAGACAATGAGGTTGGCAAAGAAGTCTACCCTCCTTATTCTAAGGCTTACTTTCGGACATACTATATTTGTCCTCATCTCTCCTCCAGGAGACTTAACCAATAGAGTAAACTTCATATGAGAGATAGGAAACTATACTTGGCAACATATTTCGATGCAACGAATGAATGCGATGCTCCAGAATCAAATAACATAGTCGTCGGGTTGGAGTTTGCGAGAAACATACCAATCACCATGTCATCTGCTTGTTGAGCATCCTCTGTAGAGACATGTTTCACGTTGCCACGAGCAAAATTCTGTTGTCCATGATTCCCTTGCGGTTGTCCTCCATTGGGTCTTGGGTTTTGCTTCAATGCATTGCTTCTTTGACCAAGGCCTGACTTAGGACATTGATGTGCAAAGTGTCCAGCTTCTCCAAAAGTATAGCACTTCTTTACTCCACCAGAATTATTGGGACTAGTTTGGTTCTGAACATTTGCAGCAGGAAAATTGGCTCGAGGCGCAAAAGGCATTAGAGGCCTGGGTGCTTGCATAACAGGGCGTTGCTGCACAAACTGAGTTGGACCCGGGGCGTATCCAGGGCGATGAGCAGGCGTAGAAGAGCTGAAGTAAGGCGCATTGGGTGGTGCAAAGCGAGGGCTCACATTAATTCCTTGTTGCTGTCCTTGATATGGCGACTTCCTCTTGTGGTCTTGCTCCATCTCACGGACCTTGTTCTCCATAATAATTGCTTTTTCCACAAGCTTCTAGAAGTTTGCATAATCGTAGTTGAGCAATTGTACTTGGATTTCATTGTTCAAGCCCCTCATGAACAAGTATTGCTTCCAGCTGTCTCGGATCACATCCTCGGGCGCATACCTTGAGAGTTGAGTGAACTCGTTGAGGTATTCACCACACTCGACATTCCTTGCCTCAAGTTCTCAAATTCTTGCCTCTTCAAGATCATGACACCTCCGGGCACATAATGAGAACGGAAACTCTACTTGAATTCCGCCCAAGTGATCCTCTCCTGATTCTCATGAGCATTGCAATAAGCATCCCACCAATCCGCAGCTGCTCCAGCTAGTTGATGAGAAGCAAATAGAACCTTCTCCCGATCACTACATTGGACAATAGCTAGCTTCTTCTCCACAGACTTGAGCCAATCATCGGCATCCATAGGGTCAGCAGCTTGAGCAAAGGTTGGTGGCCTAGTCCTCATAAACTCTCCCAACCGGTTATGAGGAGGCGGGGGTGGCGGTGGAGGCATGTGGGGCTGATTGTTGATGTTACCAGCCTGCAGTTGTCCCAAAGTTTGTATCATGGTCTGCATGAGCTGGTTTTGCATAGCAAAAAGCTTCTCAATGTTGATAGCTCCATTAGCAGGTCCTTGTCCATGGTTATTCTGAGGTGCTCCATTGTTCTCCTCCTCATCATTGCCATCCCTCTAGTGGCAAGCCCTCACCATCTGAAGAAAAGCAAGAGATAAGAATTTAGAAATGTCTCCAACTATATGCATCAAGGGATATGAAACTAAGCAACTAACTACACTAGCCTATGTGGATATGGCAATGCTAAAGCATCCCAAAATCCTCTATTAAGAACACAAGCAAACAATATATAGCAAACAGCACACCAAGCAAAAATGCATCGATTCCTGAGTGTTCCTATGTGCTCTAAGGTGTCCATTCTATCTAGGTTGCGTCCAACGGTCAACCTGTGGCTCTAATACTAATTTGTGACACTTGGTTCATTTTCGGAACCCGGTGTCACGATAAGGTAAAAGAGGGAGAGCAATCCTATAGAATATCATCCCAGCCAATCAAGCGCTGACATGTGGCACCATATGGATCAAATGGCCCACAAATAGAAGTATCCGAGACCATCCAATGATGTATCACCCATATCAGTCAATGGGACCCAGCTTGAAGTCACCCCAAGGAAGCACACTGCAATTGGTCCAACTTTCTATTCGGTGGACGTGGTGGTTCGGCCGACGCCTTCCTGGCGCCAAACTCAGTCAGCTTCCACAGGTCCACTCCCTATGGTGCCTTGATCATGATGAAGACTAATTCGCGCGCTTTTGGTGGCGGGAACCGACCCTTCTCCAGCTATAAACAGGACCCCCTACCTTCACTTCACACTCACCACTTGAGTATTCATTCTATTGTATCCACTATTCTCTGTAGGTTTAGAGGAGTTTAGGTTATAGAGAGGAGAGTCTCTAGTCCATAGTCCAAGTTAGGAAGGAGTGGAAGGAGTCTCTCTCTTCCCAATTCCAAATTGGGAAAGATATGGCTCATATATTCCTATTTGTGTTTGTGACTTTGTTCTTAATAAATATGTTATCTTTAGTCTTCTTCTATTCATATACTTGGATGAAGCATTTCTTGTTTCATTATGGACTCCATGACGTGGTAGGAGTAGTATTTGTGATTATGCCACATCATTCTCATTATATCATCATAAACACTACAAACCCCCACTATAGTCTTGTTAGTTATGACATGACCATGTTAATATGAATAACTTATGCTATGTTCAAACATTGGTTTAATGATTTTTAGGTTAGTCATTGCCTTATGATGGATTGTGCTTAGGCTCCTAAGGTATTTATTTAATATGCTAGCATGGTACTAGGACAGTTTAGTAGCGTTGGATGTCTTGTAGACCTCAGATTGAAGAGGTAGACAATAGGTGGTGACAATCCTATCTGTCCTTGTAGTCCTCCACATTCGGCTATGCCACAGGCTCTTTGTCGAAGTCATCCTAGTATTGCTAGTGGTAAACCCGTGCCCGATGTGTTGAACAACTTAGCTTAAGAATTCACCATTGGCGTATTCATTAGTATCTAACCTAGGCTATGTATATGTATACTAGAAGCATTGTAGGAGTAACTCCCTAACTTTTAGCCTAATCTCTCTTTGACCCATTTATCCTCCTTAGAATAGGATGCTCTTGTGTGTGTCACACTCCTGTACATATCTATTACCCATCTTCACTAGAACCTTACCTAGACTAATCTACCCTTTTCATTCGATGATTGCTATGCTTCCACTTAGCCTTCCTTTGGGAAAATATAAATGGCACCCTTGGGAATACTCTTAAAGGGGAAATCCTACTTCGATAGTTTCCGTGTGCTTGCAGATTTTTATCTGTGATGTAAGAAACGTCAACACTCTATAGGGTAAGAATGTCCAGTGGAGGTCAAGTTAGGGATTGAGCTACTCCTACTGTGCTTTAAGTATTCTTATACATAGCCTATCAGTGTACATATGGGTATGCTAACGATGAGTAATAGGGCTTAGTGGTCCAACATATTGGGCACGGGTTTACCCCTGACAATATCAGGACGATTCCCGCCTCGAGCCTGATGTGTAGTTGAACGTGGAGATTACGAAGGACAGACAGGTTTATCACCACCTAACGCCTACCCCTACAACCTATGGATTTACGAGACATCCAAGGCTACTTAATTATCTAAGCACCATGCTTACATAATAAGTAAATAGCATAAGAGCTGCAGTATAAGTACCCTCCTAAGGCAATGACTAACCTAAACATTGTTGAAACCAAACATAATCATATTAACTTAATTAATGAATATGCATCTATGCATTCCCTTGTGGGTTTTGGACGATTGTTGACAAACAAACGAGATCTTAATGAGTATTGTTGAGATGACAGAGGGTATACGAAGAATAGAACTAATGGTGCACAAAAAGGTGAAAAATGAGGAATGAGAAGGGAAAAGCTCAAGTGAAGGATCGAAGCGCAAAGTAGTTGTTAATGTATATGATGTGTGTGAGAGACACATCCCAAGAGCTCATGACTTTGTTTAGAGAGTAAGGGCTAAAGTTAACAATTTAAGCAACTCACTGAAGCACTGAATAAGTCCATTCACGAGCAGACTAGTTCGACACACTTTCCGTTCTCACACGGTCAAGTCCGAAGCAGGACCGGACTAGTCCGATCAACTCTCTATTTCTACAAGGACTAGTCCGGATATGAGAAAGACAATTCCGATCAACTTTCTGATGTTTTGCGCGGACAAGACCTAAGATTTGGACTAGTCCATCAACACAACTCACATCTCACATTACACCGGACAAGTCCATCTAATTGTGGACTAGTCTGAATTATACTAGATTCACCACGGACTAGTCCGGTTAATGTCGTGTTTCCATGCGGAAGTCCGGTTCACTCAGAGCAATTAGGGTTTCAGGTGTGCTGCACAATTCACGCACATATTACACAGTACACCGGACTAGTCTGGTCCCCTGAGCGGACTAGTCCAGCGGTCAGGATCCCTAACGGTAACTTTTTTAGATTATCTATAAATAGGTGATCCATGACTCCATAACCAACTAAGAATCCTAGTGCTGTCACAAATCCCAAGAGCACAAAAACACTTCTCCCCACACATCTAAGGCCCTAAAATATTAAATCTTTTGGGAATCAAGATTTGGGAAAGGGAGATCGTCTCCTACACATTGTTGAGCTCTTGGGGTTTATCTCTCATACACTTTCGCATATATTGTACATCTTTTGAATGTATCTGATTCTCTTTCTCACTGTAATTTTGTGGGAGCCCTCACGTGTGAGGTTGCCCTATTGACTCGGTGATTACCATGTGATAGTGGAACTCAAATTGGCCTTTGTAGTGACTTGAAGAGGTAAAGGGTTGATTGAGACCTGGTTTTGTGTGAGCTCCTCAATGAAGACACATATATCTTTTGTGAGATCGAACCTCGGTAAAAATACTTTGTCTCGTGTGTTCTAGTTCTCTACTTTTGCAATCATCACTTTCTAGGGCATAGGCTTGATCAAATTTGCAACTTGTATTAATTTTGTATTCCACGCGCAAATTACTCTTCCTAAACACTTGCTAAATTTGTTAGGATAGTTTACTACATTCTGCTGCTGTAATGTTTGAGAAAATCACATAAAATAGTCAATCCTTTCATAGGTATAACAAGCACACTGAACTAGTCCGGCCCTCCTGTATTTGACATTTTTGTTAAGTGTTGCAGGAATAAGTTTCAATGCCTATTCACCCCCCTCTAGGACACATTCATTTGGTATCAGATCAAGGTTCTCCATTTACAAGACTCACCGATTGAAGAGACAAGTGGCCACTGACAAGTCCAACGAGAATCTGGAAATACCCATCATTGGAGACGAACAAGATGCCAAGGTGTTTGATATGCTCAAGGAGCTCGAACACGATGATGAAGTGCATCAACTCAAGACGCTTCTAAGGAAGAAGTTTCTAATCCAAAAGGGCAAGAAGGAAGATGAAAAGCCAAAGGGTGTAGTCATCAAGACTACTCCCAGTATCCTTTTAATTATGAGATGCTTAACAACAACAATCACTATCTTTCTATTCGATTGGGAAAGCCTCCACATTTGGACGGCAATGTTTATACAATGTAGAAATGTAATATGAAGATGCATCTTATTTCACTAAACCCATGTCTTTGCCATATAGTCTATACAAGTTTGTACATCCCCGACAACGACGAAGAACTCACTTCGAAGCAAGAACAAGTAATTCATCGCAATGCACAAGCCATTGTGATGATTACCTCATCTTTGAGTCAAGAAGAGTTCACCAAAGTGGATGGACTTGAAGTTGCCAAAGACATATGGGATACACTCAAAATTGCTCATGAAGGGAACGCTCCATTCGCAAAGTGAAGATTGAAATGCCTAAGGGAGAATTGGGGAGATTTGCCATAGAGGATGGGAAACTCCTCGAGAGATGTACAATCGCATGAAGACACTCATTACAAGATGTGTGCCTATGGAAGCAAAAAGTGGACTGATCATGAGGTTGTAAAGAGGATGATAAGAGCCTTTATGCCTCAGAATGTCTCCTTATGTTCAATGATAAGAGAAAGCCCGAGGTTCCACAAAATGACCCCCGATGAAGTTCTAGGAAAAATTATCAATCATGAGATGCTGGAGAATGAAGCTCAATATGTCAAAGACCTAGCAGAGCTTACCTCATCCAAGAAGAAGGAAGTTGCGCTCAAGGCAACTTGCAAGCCCAAAGGGAAGGAGACTCATGAGATACATGAAGAAGAAGAAGACACTGATGATGTAAGCACATATATGGATGATGAAGAGATGGTGCTCTTCATCAAAAGATTCAAGCGCATGATGAGAAGAAGAAAAGACAGCAACTCAAGTGAAGGAAAGAATAAGGAAAAAAGAAAATCCAAAGCTAGACGTACTTGCTAGAACTGCAGCGAATACGGACACTTCATGGTTGATTGTCAGTATGAGGAAAACAAAAGGAAGAAAGAAGTGAAGCCAACGGAAAATTAAATATTCAAGAATAAGAAGCAAGCAAATCAAGCGCATACGGGTAAGGAGTGAGACTTAAACGATGAGTCCTCCTCGGATGATGAAGAGGTGATGGCAACAATTGCCATCAAGAAACCGAGCAAGAAGTATACACTCTTCCTAAACATGGGAGGACGGGAGAACAACAACCACACATGCCTCATGGCTAAAGAGGGCAAGGAAAAGGTTAGACTTACACCCTCTTCTTTACATTCTTCTAATGATGATTTTGATAGAACTAGCAAAACTGAGGAAATGTTAAAAAGAATAAGTAAAAATGCCTTAAGAAAAATGAAGGTGTTGTCAGAGGAAACCTTCGAGAAGGAAGAGCTTGCCAACCGTCAAGAAGATATGCTTATTTGTGAAACAAAAAGACATCATGAGGTTGAATAGCTTCTTGAGCTTGAAAAGGAGAAAAGTAAGGCACTTGAGCTTTAACTAGCCTTGAGTAAGGAAACTTACTCAAAACTTGAAGACTCACATGCTGCAATCAAGGATGAACTTGCTAACTTGACAAGACTTAACAAAATCCTTGAAGTACAAGTTGAGTCCCTCAATCAAAGTGGCAAAGAGCTCACCTTCTCGAGATATCAAGTTGACAACAAGTAAAACTTGCACATGCTCTTATGGGAAGGATAATGTAACAGATGAATCCAAAGTTTCACAAGTCAAGCATCCATCCCAAAGCAGCATCTTGACAAGGAAAAGATTGAATATTCACGTAGTGCATATATGGTCACAAAACCTCCTAATGTCAAAGATGGTTTGGGTATCCAAGAGGTAGGAAGTAATTCACTAATGCTCAAGATAAGGATCACATGGCTTTTGTTAAGGAAAATTCAGATGAACATGAACAATACTTTTGATGCAGGAAAAAGTGTTTGACATTTTTGTTAAGTGTTGCAGGAAAAAGTGTATGAACATGAACATTACTAGTCCGACCCTCTTGTATTTGACATTTTTGTTAATTGTTGCAGGAAAAAGTTTCAACTCCTATTCACCCCCCTCTAGGCCACATTCACTTTCTCATATTAACATAATCATATTAATATCTAATTAGACTATAGTGGTGGTGTATGATGTTTATGATAACATAATATTATCATTATGAGTAGATCATAACAACATCTACACCTGCACATACATGGACTCCACAACCAAACAAGGAACGCTTTATCCAAGTATATGAATAAGTAAAGACTAATGATATTAATATAAAGCATAATGTCACAAATAAAAAAGATATATGAGTCATACCTTTCCCAATTTGGACTTGAGACTAGAGGCTCCTCTCTATAGCCTAACCTACACTAAGGACTAATAGAGCACTAGTGTAATACAAGAGAGAATGTTTGAGTGGTGTATGGGAGAAATGAGGCACCCCCGCTATTTATACACAAAGTAGAGGCAGTTCCTACCACAATTAGCGTGCGTATTAGTCTTCACCGCCTTCATGGAGCCATGAGGAGCCAACGTGTTGAAGCTGGCCAAGTTTGGCACTAGGGCTAGGTCCGCGAAGCAGGGGGTTTGGCTGACCAGGTCTTCGCCCCCTCTCGGTTGTGCTTCCTTCGAGTGACTAATATGTGGTCCCATGTTCCATCCTCGCGTGAATCCATGTTGGATTCTCTCGAATACGCCTGGGAATGGGTCCATGGATCCTTATGATGCCACATGTCATCGCGTGATTGGCTGAGGTGGCAGTTTTCAGGATTGATCCTCTCATTCTCCATCATTTCTGCATAAAAACTCCTGCATGCACTATTTCTCCAAGTACAAGTGGAATTATGTTAAATCTAACTGTCATGTGTGTAAGAAATATTTATTCCCTCACATAAATGAGTTATATTGACAGTCAAAATTGGTATATAATGACCATCAACACATAGTAGGCAGCTGGAGGTGGCGGATTGGTGTTGCGGCGCATACTTTCTCGTGAAGGTGCAAACAAGCTCTCCTCCAGCTGGCAGGGCCCCTTCCGAGTAACAGATGTTTGCCATCCTGAGTGCGTCCGCCTAGCTATGGTGGATGGAGAGCCACTACCAATCCTTGGAACATAGAGCACCTCTGTAAGTTTTGCCCTTAGTAGAGCAGTAGGAAAATTTTCTTTTCTTTGTAAAGGGTGTCATAGTGCCTTGGAGCAGCGCTTGAAGGAACCAGGATCTAGTGGATCTGATCAAGAGTGTATATCCTGCTTAGTCTGGTCCTGCACACTAAGCATGTACACTTTGCCTCCCCTGTCATCTGGAGCGGGTCGTTGCCTTCTTATAAAGCCCGTCTCCTCCTATGAAATACCATGTTTGGAAAGATTTGTCTTACCCTGTGCACGTTTATGTTCATTAAATTTTGCCTTAATTTTATGATCATCAAAATAAGCTCGCCTTCGCATATTGCTTGTCATGTGCTCGATCACCTTTTTCCCTGACTCGCCCCTAGGTGGAGTCATGCTATCCTGCTGCAGACAGGCTCGCTTGAGGTACCTGCAATGTGTCTGGGGTTCCTTTGTCACTTTCTTGCCTAGGGTCTTGTGGCGTCGAATGGTCATCTCCCCAGAAAGGTTTATGCCAAGCGGGAGGTTCAGATTGTGTAGCTTTCTTAGCCTTGTTCTACACCCTAAGCGTGTACACTTTGCTTCCCTAGTGCTACGGCTGAGTACTAGGGGCTGGACGGCACACGCCCTGAGCAAGGTAGTAACCGGGGCCCAGATGCTATCGCATCGAATTATACAAGCCCCGTACCCCAGCTTAGGAACATAAGACATAACAAAACTACAAAGCAGGGGAACTGTGACTGACAAGTGATATTACTTTTTCATGTCAAGCCACTTCAGATTCGAGCGTGCATTGCCCAGGGGCCCGCCGTCAATGTTCTACTCGTTGACGATGGGCGCTGTTGAACCTGAAGCTTTGACACCTCCCTGGGGGCCCGCCATCGATGTTCTACGTGTTGACGATGGGCGCCGCCAATCCTGAAGCTCTGGCACCTCCAAGGAGGCATGTCATCGTTGTTTTACATGTTGACGATAGGCACCGCGGATCCCAAGCTCTGATACCTCCCAGGGAGCCTACCGTTGACGTTCCACTGTTGATGATGGGCGCCGCCTGACCTCAAGATCAGGCACCTCCCTATGGGGCCACCTTCGACATTCTATGTGTTGACAATGGACACCGCCAGATCTGAAGCTCTCACACCGTCCAAGGGGCTCAGCGTCGATGTTCTACGTGTTGACGATGGGTGTTGCTGGACCTCAAGCTCCGACACCTCCCAGGGGCCTGCCGTCGATGTTCTACATGTTGACGATTGGCATTGTCGGACCTCATGCTCTAGCACCTCTAAGGGAGCCCATCGACGTTCTAATTGTTGACGATGGGGGCCGTCAGACCTCAAGCTTTGGCACCTCCCCGAGGGGGCTTGTCATCGATGTTCTATGTGTTGATGATGGGTGCCACCGAACCTCAAGCTCCAGCACCTAGGGGGCCCACATCGATATTCTACGTGTTGACGATGGGTGCCGCCGGACCTCAAGCTCCAGCATCTCGATGGGGTCCACCGTCGATGCTTTTGTGTTGAAGGAGGGCGCTCCGAGACCCCAGGACGAGCTCTGGTGCCCTCCAAGGGGCTCGCTGGCATCGCTCCTCAAGCTCTGGTGCCCCCCAGGGGGCCCGTCGAAGTGGTTCCTCAAGCTCCCATGCCTAGTAGGGGACCCACCGTCGACGTTCTGCGGCTACATGGTAGGTGTGCCCAAACTATTTGCCACACCTACCAGGGGCCACTACGGGGGTCTACACGCAAGACTTTGGAGAATTCGGCAACAACAAGTGTCATGATAGGCAAGGTTTTCTTTTGGGTCCTTGTGCTACTAAGTGTAAAAGCTCAAATTTGAGAAGAGCAAAAATGGAAAAATGCGAACTTAAAAATTATAATATGAATTAACTCGCATGAATTATGTTAGTTAACAAATGATGTTAAAAATATGAACTTTCTAAAACTTTTAACATTCTTTGGAGTATTAGTGTTGTTTCAAGAAAATCCTAGTTTGCAAAAGAATGATTCCAAATTAATCCGAAAAGGTACTGTAAGTTTTAATTTAAACTTAATTCAAAAGTCAAATTTAATAATTCTGAACAAAATGTTATAAATTATAATTTTCACTTCACCAAAATGTTATAGATAATTGATAAGGTGTACATGCCAACTTCCATAAATTTTGGTGCTGATATGAGGTAATTACATAGAGGTGTAATTCAAATGTAAATTTGAATTCAAACTAAATTTGCTCAAACTCCAAAATTGAGTTCACATTGTGTTCCTCATGTGTTAAATAGTAAACCTATAAAGTTCTTCCGTTTCAAGAGTTGGTGTGATATGAGAATTTAAGAAACACATAAAAAAGAATTTGAATTTTAAATTTAATTTCAAACTTAAATTATTCAAATGCAAGTTTCGAAATCATCAATATAGTCCTCATCATTTTAGGGTCCATCTACCAATTTTAAATGAATATTGAAATCAGCAGCTGAAGATAAGAATGAGGATGGGACCAACCTGACAGTAGGCCCCACATTCCAGTCCAGCACATGAGTAGTATTTTCTTCCTTCTCTGTTCTATGCGCCATGCACGGCAGGCCACCGCGCCACCTCCTGCTCGAGCTGGAGCGCACCCACCCGGCCTTATCTCTGCTCCTGGTGTCCATATCCTTCTCCCTTTCTATTCACACCCTGCCACAAGCCACAGCACCGCCACGTGGTGCTGCATCTCTGCTGTCAGCGAAGTCCCAACACGGTCGGGGTGCAACTATTAAGAAACCTTTAATCACTCTGGCATGGCCATGCACTTTCAAATCCAACTATCTCAAGGGACCTAGAGATATCTCTCCTGTTATTAAGGAGGGGAAATCCTATCTTGATCTGCGCACATCCCATTCTATGTTTCATTATGTACCTAAAGACTACTTTTATGGATACTCAATTACGGAGTAGCGTTTGGTAGTCTCAAAGCACACAACTACACATAGTAAGAAAAAATGGCGATCTCAGATCTAAGGATCTAGCAAGTGTATCACTCAAGACCAACTGATGGCACATATAGAAATAACAATCCCAACAGTGTCTTGGAGTGGGTCAATCCAACACCATGTTCACTAACATGTGTTCATATTATTAATTCGATATCTTCATATCTATGATCCGTGAAAAGTGATCATCAATTAATGCATGTGCTAGTCTGTGTGACATCATTATCTCATATAATGATATAGACTAGGGAACATTTAGAGTAACATTACTATTAACAAAGAGTTCCACGAACAAGTCACATACTTGATGATCAATGTAAATAATGATTACTCATATAACAATTTATTTAATAGTACATAAACATAGATGTGACACAAGTCTCCCACTACACACTATGATCACTGATGTAAGTATCTAATACCCATAGATCTCGTGTGCGCCTCATGCTTTGATTGTGGAAGAGGCTTTGTCAACATATCTGCAACATTCAAATCCGTGTGCACCTTGCATATCTTCACATCACCTCGGTCGATGATCTCCCGAATGAGGTGATAGCGTAGTAATATGTGTTTGGATAATTTGTGTGATCTAGGCCCCTTTGCCTGTGCGATAGCTCCACTATTGTCACAATAGAGATCCACAGGACTGGGTGCGCTGGGAACAACACCCAATTCAGAAACAAATTTTTTGATCCAAACAGCTTCCTTTGCAGCTTCAGAAGTTGTAGTATACTCCGCCTCTGTGGTTGAATCTACTACTGTATCTTTCTTGGAATTTTTCCAGCTCACTGCCCCTCCATTGAGGCAGAATACAAAACCGGATTGTGATCTAGAATCATCCTTATCAGGTTGGAAGCTGGCATCGGTGTAACCTTTTACAACGAGCTCTTCTTCACCTCCACACACTAAGAATGCATCATTATTTCTTCCCAAGTACTTAAGGATGTTTTGGACAACGGTCCAATGAGCATCACCATAATCTGATTGATACCTGCTCGTGATGCTTAGAGCATAAGATACATCTGGGCATGTACATAGCATGGCATATATGATGGATCCGAATGCCGAAGCATAAGGAATCGCTCTAATCCTCTTTTGCTCAATAGGTGTCGAAGGACACTGACTTTTTCTTAGAGTAATACCATGTGACATTGGCAAGAAACCTTTCTTGTAATCTTGCATATTGAACATATTCAATATCTTGTCAATATATGTATATTGGTTTAGTCCAATTAGCCTTTTAGATCTATCTCTATAGATCTTTATGCCCAAAATGTATGCTGCCTCTCCTAAATCCTTCATTGAGAAACTTTTTCTTAATGAGGATTTAACATCATCAAGCATTGGAATGTCATTTCCGATCAATAATACGTCATCTACATATAGGACCAGAAATACATGTGCGCTCCCACTAAACTTCTTGTAAATACAAGGTTCTTCTACATTCTTGATGAAACCAAACTCTTTGATCACTTCATCAAAATGTAGATTCCAACTCCGAGATGCTTGCTTCAACCCATAGATGGACTTTTGAAGCTTGCATATTTTACTAGCATTTTTAGGATCGACAAAACCCTCAGGTTGTGTCATGTACACATCCTCAGTCAGACTTCCACTAAGAAAGGTTGTTTTGACATCCATCTGTCATATTTCATAATCAAAATATGCAGCAATTGCTAGGAGAATCCGAACAGACTTAAGCATTGCGACGGGTGAGAAAGTTTCATCATAATCAACACCTTGAATTTTTTTGAAACCTTTCGCCACCATTCACACTTTATAGATGTGAAAATTTCATCCATATCGGTTTTTTGATTGAAAATCCATTTACAATCGATAGGTCTCACACCTTCGATTGGATCAACCAAGTTCCAAACTTAATTTTCATGCATGGATTCAATTTTGGATTCCATGGCTCCAAGCCACTTCTCAGAGTCGGGTCTCGTCATTGCTTCAGTATAGATCGTGGGCTCATTATTGTCCAACAATACCATGTCATGTTGCTCCGTGGTTTGAAGCGTTAACTTTTCAGTCGCACGACGTACCCTCGTAGACCTTCGTGGGGCTGGTGTTCCATCAACAGGTTGCACAACATCTTGTACATCATGTATAGGTTCAGTGGATGCCGAAATATTTTCAGGTATTTCTTGAATTTCTTCATGATGCACCTTGCTCCCACTAACTCCTTTTGAGAGAAACTCTTTCTCCAAGAAGACACCAATGCGAGCGATAAACACTTTACCCTCTGTTTATTATAAAATAATATCCTTTGTTTTCCCTAGGATATCCCACAAAGAAGCATTTGTCTTATTTGGGAGTGAGTTTGTCTGACGTCAAACATTTGACATAAGCATCACACCCCCAAACTTTGAGGAAAGACAATTCGAGATGTTTCCTGGTCCACATCTCATATGGTGTCTTCTCAACAGACTTAGTTGGGACCCAGTTTAGTGTAAACGCAGCAGTTTCAAGAGCATAACCCCAAAAGGATAGTGGAAGATCTGCTTGGCTCATCATCGACCTAACCATGTCTAACAAGGTTTGGTTCCTCCATTCAGACACCCCATTCCATTGAGGCGTTCCAGGTGGAGTCAACTGTGGAATAATTCCACATTGTTTTAAAAGATCATAAAATTCATGGCTCAAATACTCACCCCCATGATCAGATTGGAGAAGTTTAATTGTCTTGCCCAATTAATTTTGTACTTCATTATGAAATTCTTTGAACTTTTCAAAGGATCAGACTTGTGCCTCATTAGGTAGACATAACCATATCTACTAAAATCATCGGTAAATCTGATGAAGTACTGAAAACCACCTCTAGCAATTGAACTCATTGGTCCACATACATCTGTATGTATAAGTTCCAACAAGTCAGTCGCCCTCTCATTTTGACCAATGAAGGGTGCTTTGGTCATCTTTCCAAGCAAACAAGATTCGCATGTCTCAAGTGATTCAAAATCAAATGAGCTTAGTAAACCATCTTTATGGAGTTTTTCAATGCGTTTCCCATTTATTTGACCTAAGTGACAATGCCAAATAAAATTGGGATTTAGATCATTTCGTCGAACCCTTTTGGTATTAATGTTACAGACAGTTTTATCCTCAAGATCAAGAACATATAATCCATTCACCAATGGACATTGAGCATAGAAAATATTATTGTAATAAATAGAACAACATTTGTTCTTTATTACAATCTCATAACCATCAACTTCTTCTAAACATGAAGAAGAGATTATGTTCTTGCTCAAAGTAGGAATGCAATAACAATTATTCAATTCCAAAACTAATCCTGTGGGTAATGACAAGTGGTAGGTTACGACAGCTATGACCGCAACCTTTGCTCCATTACCGACACGAACATCCAACTCGCCTTTTGCAAATCTTCTAGTCTCACTTAGACCCTGCAACGATTTGCAATTGTGAATCATCGATCCGGTACCAAATACCCATGATTCACTAGGAGATAATACAATGTTAATTTCTATAACATTTATACCTGGAGTGAAAGTCTCACTTCCCTTCTTCTTCTTCATATCCTCCAAGTACTTCTTGTAGTTCCTAGATTAGTGCCCCTTACCATGAGAGTGAAAGCATTCATCATCAGGAGAAGAGCCATATTTGCCCTTTGGCTTAGACTATGAGCTTGAAGGCTCATCGGGAACCTTTCCCTTGCTTTTACCTTTAGGATGTGTCACACGCTTCCTCTTTTTATTCTCCTTTTGCACCACCATCACATGAGTGGCGCTTTTCTTAATGCTTTCTTCGGCTGTTTTAAGCATCCCATGCAATTCATCCAAAGTTTTCTCCATGCCATTCATTTGAAAATTCAATATGAATGGCTCGTAGCTCGGTGGGAGCGACTGGAGAACAACGTAAATAGCAAGATCATCCTTGAGTTCAGAACTAAGTTTGCCCAAAGTTTCAATGTAACCAATCATCTTGTTACATGAGGGTTGACCGGGCTACCCTCCGCCAGCTTGCATGAGAACAAGGACTTTGAGATGTTGTATCTTTCATCCCTTGCTTGATTCTCAAACATTCCACGCAGTCCCTCAATCATAGAATAAGCATTTGTATGCTCATACTGTTTTTGCATATCAAGGGACATAGTGGCGAGCATGAGGCAGCTTACATTAAGCGCATCATCGCAGTGCTTCATATAAGCTCTACGTGCTGCATTAGTTGCATCAGCTGGGAGGTCATCAGGGTAAGGCTGCAGAAGAATGTACTCGGTTTTCTCTTGCCTAAGAACGATTCTTAGGTTGCGGTACCAATCGATAAAGTTAGCTCCATTGAGCTTTTCCTTTTCAAGCACATATCGCAAATTGAAACCGGAATTGTTACTAGCAGATATTATCTACAATAGAAAATAAATATGCAAGATTTAGCACTATGTTATGTACCAATCTTCTATTAACTATTTAATAAAAGATATCACCAATATATGATCATTGTCTTTCCTCTAACGACATATAGTGGTTCAAGATCCATATTCACTAATTCATAGTGAGCTTTGGCTTCACTGCTAGGAAATTAATGACATAGGTAAACAACCATTGTTAATCATATCCCTATATGACTCTTATTTGTTTGGTGACATCCAATGCCCCGGCTCCCAACTCTATGCCATAAAGCCCAAAACCGTTTTGATAGCTTTGTTGAGTAAACCAACACTATGCATGTGAATGTCCAACATTCACCCTATGCATTATGATAGATGATGGTACTTTGCTTTGGAAAACCTACCACACAACGATCAAAATAACATAGGTGCACCTATTGGTAAATGGCATCAAATGCTCAACTTTTGTGAAGGAAGCTATTCTATCATGAAAAAAATATCCACCATATGAAAAGCATGAAAATAATAGTAATAAGCATCACAGACATATGATCATATCACATTGTGAATAGTATGGCCTTTAGAATCATAATGGTCTCCATTGCCATGGTTCCATCAAGATCTGAGCTGCCATGCCTCCCTTCTTGTGGTGATCTCTCCACCATGCTTGAAGACATCTCCATGATAATAAAAAAAGCTAATACAACTAATAGCTACCAAATAAATTACATGAAAGATCAAACATCATAGGTCGACACGCAGGTCATTATACAATTATATGACAACCTCAACTCGGCTGTGTTAAATTTGCAACACACACGCTGCACGAATTTACACACAGATTATCACATCACATTAAGTCCAGACCATTCACATCCTTCCTTGCAAAAACGAGTTAAGCGTAGAACGATTTCTAGCGCGAAACTATATTATGTAATCGCTATAGTAGACAGCAAAACAACGGTCCTGCTAGCCGGTTAGCGGGCGGTCCCGCTAGCCGGTTAGCAGACACCAAACGGAATTACATAGATCGCATCTATGAAATCACTATGAAAATCTCATCGGATTGATCAAATGAACCAGAATCCGAGCCATTCAAAATGCCTTAATTTTCAATGTGATCGATTATTCATGAGTAGATCGCAACTCATGACCATGGTCCGTTGGCTCAATATGTTAGCTATGTACGCGATTAGTCCCGATGGTGATTCCAGCCGGTAGGGACAAGTTGCGCCCACAGCCGAGAAGGAGCATGAACTGACCTTTTAGTCATATCCGGTCACAATCTACTCTAACCAATTCCAAACCCCAAAAATTGTGCGATAAAATTCATCGTATGAACATGTCTGCAGTAGATCCTATCTATTAACAAGATTCAGACCAAAGACTATGCAAGTCGGCTCTGATGCCGCTGTTGAGAAATCGGCGGTACGCTACTATAGCAACTCTACCGTATCACCCAGGAAACATGCGAGTACAAAGGTCATAGATCATTACCACTAGACGCGTAGCGCAGCGGAACGTCGACGCGCGTTGGTGTAGGGGAAGTAGACGTTCTCGTTTGTCTCCTCCTCGTCAAAGCAGCAGGTAGACAAACACGTTCGTCGTAGCCGATCAGCGCAGCAGTAGCAGTAACGCCTCCACGGAGTCCACACGTACGGGGAGGAAAGTAGTGCGCCGGTGTGCTAGCACCCCGTGCGCGGCAAGGGTCTCGGCGTGAGGCATGCGAGGGGTTGAGGCTAGGGCTATCACATGGTGGAGTAATTAGCCCTTAACCCTACCCCTCGTATTTATAGGCGTACTAATATGCTTTTAGGTCACAAGCTCATTAGTACTCTAATTGCTTATGGATAACAACAGGCTTTACCCGAATAGTTATGATTGCATCTTGGACATATCACCAACAGCAACGGCGATTGTTCTATGGAGGCCATGGAGTCCCACGTGCAACTTCCTCCTCCTCGACACACTGGAGTCCCTCACTGCTCAAAGTAGCTGAAGCGGAGTTTCCTTCCCAGAGCGGAACGTGGAGCACTCATCGTCTCACCAAACAAAATCGCCACTAATGGTAAGATTTTTGTCGATTTGATTCCTTCCTCAGCTTGTGAAACCGTGCACACAACTCCCTGACCGTTTCCAAATAGTTTGCAAGACCGAAGTAAGAGATATCACGGTTGCCCTCGCCGCCAAGTCGATGAACACCTTAGTTCCGACGGTCGCACCCTTGTTCCCATCGAACCAGCAATCGTCTCATGCAATCATAATGCACATAAGGTTCACACAAACATCATCCACGTTCACCTAATTGTCTCTTGGCATGTGACTGTTAGTAGCCGCTGGATTTCATAAAACTGTGCTGATGCTTCCATTAGAACCGCAAGTCTTGTCCTTCAAAATTCGTCATGTATTGTTGATCTTGAGCCATTCCCGTTTAACCAGATTATCTCCATGCTCTTGCGCATCCCCACGAGCAACCAGTTTTGAAAACTAAGGAGAACACTCGCCGGAAACCTAGATCTTGTGGCCGCCGCCATGGAAATGCGCCCCTGCTCACAGCGTGTTTTTCCTTCGACCCTATTGCACGCAAATCAGATGCAGGCCGGTGTCCGCCTCCTCACCTCGAATATGTACGCAAAAACGGTGACCAAATTTGTGCCTTGTTCCCTGGGAATTTCCTCGTCGAAGTTGGGCACACCGCACCAGCGGCGGCTGTGTCGCCTCAGGCCAGCTAGGCTCGTCGCCGATCACTGTGTGGAGTTCACCGTCCTTTCCAAACCCCCGTGTGGGCCCTCTCGACCAGGCTCCAACCTTCGGAGGGCTGGGCTCCGCCGCGCCAACAATGGTCCGACCAACCCTCCGCCCCTGCCCGAGGTAGGGGATGACTGATGCTTGGGGCACGCCAGTCAGCCTAATTAGTCCTCTGTTCCCCACTCGGATTTTCTATGCATTTTAGATCTGGTGTGGTCATACGCGCCGGTCCGTGTGGTCCCCGTGGGGCCCATAGGTCAGCCACATATGACATTTTTCCCTTAGAAAAGAAATTGCAGAATTTAGCCGAATTTTGTAAATCCATTACTCTCTGTAGAAAGCTCCGAAAATCCTCAAACCAATTTTGCTGTACTCCAATTTATTTGTACTTTACATTGGTGCAAATTATCTGGTATGGAAATGTACAATATTTTCTGTGTAATTTAAATTTTTTCCTTTCAAGAATTATTTCAGGAAAATGCTTCCTGAGAAAATTCCCAAACTTTGCCAGAAAATCCTCCATGTAGCATGCGATCTCCAGTAAAAATTTCAAGTTTATTAACTGTCTTTAAGTTACCATAACAAATGCAGTTGTCCATAGGTTAATTGAGTATAAAAATACTAGAAACTATTTCTAGAAAATATCTTGGACTTCAAAAATCTATTGTGGTCACTAGGAAGCTGAGAAAATTTTGAAACAAATTTTCATGGAACCCTTATGAACAGACCTACCTGGTACCAATATTTTGATACATGCTATTATGTCTCTGTAAATTCATTATAAGGAAGAATTTTAGGGAATTATTATGAGCAACATATGACACCACAACCTTTGATATTTTTCCAACACCTTAAATAAATTTCCTAATATCTTCATGTAAATTGTCACCTTTTATTGATTAATGGATCATCAGGAATTAATTTAAAATGTTTATTCACATCATAATATCCACATGATGCTTATTAAATTGATTCTAGTAAAACTATCAAATAGGAAAATCTAATAAATTAGCAGCACTCCAGTCACATGATCCAAGAGCCACAGTAAAATTTCCAAGTATGTTAAACATGTAAATCTTGACCAAATAATTAGTGAGTGATTTCTGCTACTTAAATGACAGATAATTAACTATAGCTTTATCAATCCTAAAAATTGATGTAAATATTCTTCAATATGTCCTCCATTCCTAATAAATCACTCATGACCACTGTGTGACCAGAACATTGGGAAGTTAATTAATCAAGTGTACTTGGTAATTTATCAACATTTGTGTCACATGAATATAATACCCGAAATCTTAATCATTCTATCTAGCAACATTAGGACTTCTAATCCTAAATATTCATCTTTTATATGCAGAATTATTTCTTGCATATTCACCATTCGGCTAATAGAGTATTAGCAAATCAATTCCTCATCTTTATGCTTTTATGAAACATATGGATGAATTCATTCCTAACCAAGTTGAGTAAAAATGAGTTTCTTAATGTTGTTTAAGAGTAGCAGCAGCAACTTTATTTAGTTTCCAAACTATTATTTGAATGTTCTCTTAATTCATAAGACACTTCAATTTCTAAATCATTAAAATAAATTATATTGCATCTTCATATCGATAGAATGTGACGACGAAGATGGACGAGGAGCACAACTCGGAGGAGAGGAGACAGGCATGAAGCCACTGCCAGCAAGATGGATCTGGAGAAGCGGGAATATCAAGTGATGAAAGGAATCAACTAGAAGCTACAATGCAAAAATCAATACATTGACTATTGACATTTATCTAGCCGCAACGCAAGCCTCGATTTGCATTTAAGAAAATACAATTTTTTCTTTTATATAATCAATATATTGCTTGTAATGGACTTATGCATTACGTCTAGGAATTGTATGTTACTCCACATGCATGACCAAATAAATCTTTGGAGTATTGGGTAGAATAGGACTTCTTGATAAATGTTGTTGTTCTAGAGTTGAGAAAATGAATGGAGGGGTATGTGTCGTTACCCTAAAAACCGTACACCCCTTGAGGTTACAAAGATCTCAAGAGAAAGCCATCTACTTGGTTTGAAGACCCTCGGAGGCCCACTTGTCAGACATGACCGGATCCGCTTCTCCAACATGGTTAATCCCTGGGTCGCCACGTGTACAACCAAACCGGAGCTACCGTCCCCAAGGGGGAAGCTCCGGGCCACGTACCGAAACGGCACCTCCGGACTTAACCCCTAACCGAGAGAAGCTCCGGACCTGACACGTGTCTGATGGCCCTGGAGCTACCTGCTTCCCACAGCAAGCTCCGGAGCTGCCACGTGTCAAATCGTCGGATCTTTCAGCTTCTAACCTTCGGAAGACCTTGTAACGGCTCCGGATCTTCAAAGGAGAGCCAAGGACTTCAAGACCCGATTAAGTGTCATTAATGCCATATTAATGACACTTAAACGGATGATCTTAACACTAGTAACGGTGCTGTCAAAGCCCGTTACAGGGTTATTAAGAGCAATTAAGCGTGTATCAATACTAGTAACCGCCGGGGCCACATGTCGGGCCAGGCTGAATTGTAACGGCTTGCCCTTGTACCATAAAAGGACGGGCCGACGATACACTAAGGGACGTTCACGGGCGATCATACGCACCCCATACACTCGTGATAAGCTCTTACTGCTAATACAACACCAACACACCCGTGGAGTAGGGTATTACGCTCAGGCGGCCCGAACCACGTAAATTCTTGTGTCTCCTGTGTCAAACTCCTATTCACCTTCTTGAATCTCCACGCGCCCACACCGAACTTCAAACTCCCCAATCACTTTAGCAGTGTAGGGAGATCTGCCGGCTCCAACCGCCGACAGTTAGCGCGCCAGGTAGGGGCGCCTGAGATTTCGAGAATGGTGAACTCTGCTGCTGGATCATCCAATGGCCAACCTGCCGCTCAGGTTGTTGGGGGCAATCCCTCCAACAGGCAACCACTTGCAGGAGCCTCAGCACCAGCAGGAGCCACACTCCCAACACTACCGTCTTCTCCAGCAAATCGTGCTGGGCAGCGTGATGGTGCGCCGGCGTCAAACACTGCGTCGGTGAGTCATGACAACCCGGAACATGCGCTCCATGCAGCGCGTGCTCTTCTGCAGCATCCGCCACCTCCGGATGCATCTCGGGATGCACTGGAGCAATGGAGGGCTGATGTGGAGCATTTGGTCGCAGCAGCGGCCGAACGCCTCAACAACCAGGGACCTCCTCCTTCGGGACGAGCCCTGTCTCAGCGACGGACTTTGTCTGGAAGACTTGGTCCACACGCCTCCAATAGTAGGAGACGTGCTGCATCTCAGCAAGTGACGTCATTGCCCTCCGGGGCTCGATGCACTCACACGGTATCCAGGCTTTCGACTCATGACCTCCGGGCGGAGCTTGATCGCCGATATCGCCAGCAGGATGGCCGTGTCCATATTGAGCGTGCCCGTGAAAGAGGGGAAGCTCAGGACCTTTCTACTCTTGAAGGAGTAGGAGGAGGCTGTTCAGCCCTAGCCATGCACCTGTGCATGGTTAGATGGCCACAGAAGTTCCGGCCTCACCTGCCGGAAAAATTCGACGGGACTGTCAACCCTGCCGAATTCCTTCAAATATACTCCACTGCAATCTTGGCAGCTGGAGGAAACGAGGCCGTGATGGCCAATTACTTTCCAGTGGCCTTAACTGGGACCGCCAGGTCCTGGTTTATGAGCCTTCCACCCAAATCTATCAACAGTTGGGAGGAGTTGTGCCGTCAGTTCACTGCCAACTTCGGGAGTTCATACACCCGACCAGGCACTGAACTAGACCTTTTTGCGGTCGTGCAAAAAGGGGGAGAATCTTTGCGGTCCTTCATCCAGAGGTTCTCTCAGGTACGAAACACTATCCCTTCTATCTCAAGCGCTTCTGTCATTGTGGCATTCAGACAGGGCGTACGGGACAAGAAGATGTTGGAGAAGCTGGCGATCAAGGAGATCACCAGCGTCACGGAACTCTTCAGCCTGGCAGACAAATGTGCCAGAGCCGCGGAGGGCTGTGAGATGCACTCCAAACCAGCCTCGGAGGATCACAAGAAATCCTCCAAGGAAGAAGCCGCTACCTCCGGGGGTGGCAAGAAGAAAAAGAAGACCAACGACAAGAAAAAGCCGTCGGCCGGCACATCCAACGTTGCAGCTGCTGCAACTCCGGGTGGCCGGGGGCCACGCCCCGAGAAGCGACCTCGACCGTCTTCTGAAGACGGTGGCAAACCCAAAGTGTGGTGTCCCATTCACAAAACGGGTAGCCACGGTTTGGAAGACTGCCGGGAGGTCCATAACCTTACCGAGCGCTACAGCAAGCGCTGGGAAGAATCTCCTTTCCTACAGAGGGAACGAAAACAGAAGGTCGACGAAGCTCTGGCTGAAGAGGAGTTAGGGTTTCAGGATCCCAAAAAGGTCCTGAAGGCCGTTTACACCTCCGTCGATGATGATTCTGACGTCTCTGACAACGAGCGTCGGAAGACCATGAACACCATTTTTGGTGGATCATGGGATATCACCTCTCGTCGCATCATCAAGACTATGCGGCGGGATATGGCCGTTGTAGCCCCTACAGTCAGGCCGGAACCTCATCGAAAGTGGATGGACACCTCCATCACTTTTGATGCTTCAGATTGCCCGAAGATCATGGTTGGAGCAGGACAGTTACCTTTGACGGTATCTCCTACCATCAACAACATCCAGCTCCACCATGTCATGGTAGACGGAGGTTCGGGGCTTAACCTCATCAGCTTCGAAGCTTTCACTAAGCTTCAGCTCCGACCTTCGGATCTTCAGCCCTCTCGACCTTTCTCCGGAGTAGGTCCGGGGGCCATTACCCCACTCGGAGCTATTACTCTCCCCGTTACCTTCGGGACACGGGAGAAGTATCGCACCGAGAAGTTGGTCTTCGACGTTGCTCAGATCAACTTACCATTCAACGCCATCTTGGGTAGACCTGCCCTGTACAAATTCATGGCAGCTGCTCATTATGGATACCTGGTGTTGAAGATGCCAACACCAGTAGGTGTTCTCCGGATCCGCGGAGATCGCACTGCCAGAGTAACTGCTCTAGAGGAACTCCACGCACTCACCATGGCGCAAGAGGAGGACTCCAGACAGGAGCAAGCTCCGAAACCCCCGAGCATTCGTCAACGAGGCTCGACCTCTGCACCCCGTGTGCAGCCAAGCAGCGACACCGACATTCCCGTCAAAGTCATCCAAATTGGTTCCGATGTCGCTCAAACCACCCGTATATCGGGAGGATTGAACGACAAATAGGAACTCGCGCTCATCACTTTCCTCCGGGCTAATGTTGACGTGTTTGCTTGGCAACCGTCACAAATGCCTGGGATCCCCAGGGAAGTGATTGAGCATAATCTGAAGATTTACCCCGATGCCCGGCCTGTGCATCAGAAGCCTCGGAAGCAATCCGTAGAGCGACAGAACTTCATCCGACAAGAAGTGAAGAAGTTGCACGAAGCCGGATTCATCCGAGAAGTCTTCCATCCAAAATGGCTGGCGAACCCAGTCGTTGTGCCCAAGGCCGGCGGGAAACTTCGGATGTGCATCGACTACACCACACTGAATAAGGCATGTCCAAAAGATCCATTCCCACTACCTAGAATAGATCAGATAGTGGATTCCACCTCCGGGTGTGAATTACTGTGTTTCCTAGACGCATATTCTGGGTATCATCAAATCAGGATGTCTAGGGAGGATGAAGAGCATACTTCATTCATCAGAGTAGATGGATTGTACTGCTACACAACCATGCCATTTGGTCTCAAGAATGCAGCTTCAACTTTTGTACGAGCTATGTACAAAACTTTTGAAGAACTCATCAGAGACATAGTGGAAGTGTACGTCGATGACATCGTGGTCAAGGTCAGAAACAAGGAGTCACTCCTAGACACCTTGCAGGCTGTCTTCGACAAGCTGCGGGCCACCCGCACAAAGCTAAACCCGGACAAGTGCGTGTTTGGGGTTAGCTCTGGAAAACTTCTTGGTTTCCTGGTTAGTCACCGGGGCATAGAAGCTAATCCGGCGAAGATAAAAGCCATTGAAGACATGCGGCCACCAACCCGCATCAAAGACGTCCAAAAGTTAACTGGATGTCTAGCAGCCCTCAGCCGGTTCATATCAAGACTAGCGGAGCGGGCACTCCCCTTCTTCAAGTTATTGAGGAAGTCCGGACCATTCCAATGGTCCGAAGAAGCAGAGAAGGCATTCCAGGAGCTGAAACAGTTCCTCACCACCCTACCAATTCTGGTAGCTCCGACCCCTGGTGAGCCTTTGTTGCTTTACATTTCTGCTACTGACGAAGTCGTCGGTATGGTTCTGGTTGCGGAGAGATCGGAACTACCCCACACTCAGGAATCCAGACCCCTTCGGGAGGGTCCGGAGGTTCCTGAAAGCGAGTCTGGGTCCCACCTCCCAGATTCAAACTCACAAGAAGTCACTTCAGGAGACCTAGACCCCTCTGGGAGGGTCAAGGTCCCTTCTGAAGAAGCTCCGGGTTCCTCCAGCCAGAACCCGGAGGTCCCCGAAGAAAATCCGGACCCTTCCGAGAGGGTCCAGGTCAGTGAAGAGGAAGCTCCGGACCCCTCCGGGAGGGTCCGGACCATTCAACGCTTGGTATACTTCATCAATGAAGTATTACATGATGCCAAGACTCGATACCTAGAGGTGCATAAGCTGCTCTATGCAGTTCTTATTGCCTCCAGGAAGCTTCGACATTACTTCCAAGCTCACAAAGTCTCGGTGGTGACCTCCTATCCACTTCGAGCAATCCTGCATAATCCCAATTCAACTGGGAATATTGCAAAGTGGGCAGCGGAATTGGCTGAATTTGATCTTGAATTTATTCAAGGCAAGCAGTCAAAAGTCAAGCTTTGGCAGATTTTGTGGCAGAATGGACTCCCTCTCCATCAAATCAAGGGGGCCCCAGCGAGCAGAAGACGGAGCATCAAGCTCCAACCTTCACCGAGCCTCACTGGACCCTCTACTTCGACGGCTCCATGCAGAAGCAGGGGGCCGGAGCTGGAATCCTTCTCCTTGCACCGACTGGGGAGAAGGTGAAATACATGGTACACCTTGCCTTCAAGACAACCAACAACATGGCGGAGTATGAAGTACTCATCTAAGGACTAAAGGTGGCACTGTCATACGGTGTCAGACAACTGCTGGTCAAAGGAGATTCACAGCTCATCATCAAGCAGGTGAAGGGTGAATGCTCCTGCAACAATCTCCAGCTAGCTGCTTACCTCCTAGAAGTCCAGAGGCTTCAGAAGGACTTTGATGTCCTAGACCTCCACCATGTTCAGCGTGCCCACAACGCTGAAGCCGACGAACTCTCGATGAAAGCGTCAACCGGAGCTCCGGCTCCTGACGGAACTTTTGTCCGGAGATTGTCGAAACCCACAGCTCAGCCTGCCGAACTGAGTGAAGGGGGCGAGATCAGCATCCCGAAGCTGACGGTCCCGATGGCCCTGTTACCATGGCAGCCATCAAGGGTCGTAGGTGCTGCCGGAAGCTCCGAGCAACCCAGCACGCAAGACTCAAATGCTCAAGTCAGTTTCGATGCATGGATCTCGGAGATCCGGAACTACTTCAAAGACAACATCCTTCCTGACGATGATGTATCCGCTGACCGGGTAGTCAGATTGGCTAAAAGATACACGCTGGTAGAAGGGGATCTCTACCGGCGCGGTGCCAACGGCATCCTAATGCGGTGCATCACAAGGGAAGAAGGCTGCGAGCTTCTCACAAAAATCCATGGAGGCGAGTGTGGGAACCACGCATCTTCCCGCACGCTGGTCGGAAAAGCCTTTCGGCATGGCTTCTACTGGCCTACAGCGCTCCAGGATGCCACTGAGCTGGTGAAGAAATGCGAAGCATGCCAATTTCATGCAAAGCAAATTCATACACCGGCTCAACCCTTACAAATGATACCTCCTACATGGCCCTTCGCTGTGTGGGGGATGGACATCTTGGGACCCTTCCCAAGAGCCGTCGGAGGTTACAAGTTCCTGTACGTCGCCATTGACAAGTTCACCAAGTGGCCGGAAGCGACTCCAGTTGTGACGATCAACAAGCAATCTGCTATCAACTTTCTGCAATCCATTGTAAGCAGATTTGGAGTCCCAAACAAAATCATCACTGATAATGGGACTCAATTCACAAGCTCCGCATTCCAAGGATATTGCGAAGACCTCGACATACAAGTTTGCTACGCCTCCGTAGCTCACCCAGCCAGCAATGGACAAGCCGAGAGAGCAAATGCTGAAATCCTTAAAGGACTCAAAACGCGCACCTATGAGCGCTTGAAAAAACACGGAGCCAACTGGATCGAAGAGCTTCCGCCCACTCTATGGGCCAACAGGACTTCTCCAAACCGGTCAACCGGAGAAACACCCTTCTTTCTGGTGTACAGAGCTGAAGCAATCCTTCCTCCGGAAATCACCTTGGGTTCGCTCCGGGTCCGGACCTTCGACGAAGCCGCGCAGGACCAGCTCCGGCGTGAAGACCTAGACCTCCTTGAGGAGGGAAGGTGCCAAGCAGCTGTTCGGAATGCCCGATATCGCCAAGCTCTACGGCGTTATCACCAGCGGCATGTACACAACCGACAGCTCGAGGAAGGCGATCTGGTGCTACGGAGAATACTATCCAGAGAAGGGTTAAACAAACTCTCCCCCGGCTGGGAGGGGCCCTTCCGAGTGATCAAAGTATCCCGTCCCGGAAGCTTTCGCTTGGCTACTGAGGATGGGACACCTCTCCCAAATCCTTGGAACATCGAGCGCCTCCGTAAGTTCTACACTTAATACCACGGAGGTGAGTCTTAAGTAACTTGGAGTGTATGTTATAGAGTCATTGTACAGAGTCGGGTAGTTCCTCCGGGAGAACAGCCGGACCTTTCCCGAAAGGTCCGCAAAGTTCTTGCAACACTTGTCACAGTCTCCGGACTAAAAGTGTGGCTAACTACCCTGGGTCAAACGAGAAACCAAACACACTTAGCCTGGTTCCGTACCCTAAGAGTGTACTTGTTTCCCCTGTACCCCGGACCTATAATGAAAGACATCTTCATGTGAAATAGACTCCACGTGCATTTATTTTGTACAGGCTCAACATTTTTATTTTTCTTTTTCTTGTCTATAACAAAGATGTGCAATTCTTAAGAAATTTTAGTTTGACCGGTTTATATACGATTCGAGTTGTATTGTCAGTTCTTTTGGATTCAAATATCGCTCATGGCCAACTCGCCCGAAAGCCGCCAAGCCAATCTAGGGCCGGAGTGTGCTATCGACTTAGCCTGGTCAAGCACCCTAAGTACGCCACTCTACCTACACCCCGGCAGGCCGAAGTAAGGCGGGTCCATGAACAGTTGAATCTAAGAGAAAAGGCAACGCATCCAGTTGTATTTAAAATCGCGTTCAACTTAAAGTTTTCTTGAGAATCGTAAGCCGCGACGAAATTATAGACAAGGAACGAATTTTACTATTTTTCTTGACTTAAGTGTGCAGGAAAAATAAAGTCTACGTTGATGGAGAAAAGCCGGAGCTAACTAAGCTCCGACTCCCCGAAGGGGGCCAACCGTCGACGCGGAATAAAAGATGGTGAGAAGACCCCGTAAATGGAGTATGCTGCCAACAAGCCAAGTGTTGGTAAAGGTCACTGCCGGAGCTACTCAGTTCCGACACCCCGGAGGGCTAACTATCGACGCTCTACGTGTTGATAAAGGCTATTGCCGGAGCTAACAAGCTCCAGCGATGGACAATGCCGGAGCTTATAAGCTCCGACAACCTCAGGGGACCTTCACTATCGAAGACTTCGGACCTAAAATTCTACAAGTTCGGAGCAAATGAGTCTTCAACAAAGCACAATATCCTTTTGGTACATGTTCACAATCAAATTGTGTACATCTACCAGGGGGCCAAGTGAAGATAAAGATGTTGAAGACAAAAAGTGAAATTCTCAAAAATCTGGGGATTTCATTCATCTGGAGACAGGAGATTACATCTGGAGACAAGGGATTACAAAATTGAGGAAGAAGAAGAGAAAATACAAGTGAGAGCTAAAGAGATGGTCCTAGACCCTATGTAAGAACTCGGCGACCTTCTGGGCGACCTCCAATACGCTGGCTCGGGTAGCTTCGCCTTCTCCTTCGACGGGGCCTTCAAGCACCGGGTCTAGAGGAAATTGGGAGTTCCGACTGGTGTAACACGTCAGCACATACTCTATGACGTTCCTTGCCAGGGATTGGCCCTCAACCTCCAGTTGGTCCGCGATGACATCGCCCACCTTGGAGAGCTTGCTACCAGCTGCGCCCAACGCCTGCAGCGCAAGGTCCGACTCCGGCTCCGGATCATCCGGGCGCACGCGGCTGAAACCCATCGGCGTCAGCGTCGTTGGCCTTGCCCAGGAACTCCCAAATCTGTAGGGAGTCCGCCATCCTTAAGCTCTTCATCTCTTCCAGGGATCTCCTGGCCGCCGTCAGTTTGGAATTCTCACGGGCGAGGCGCTCAACTTCTTTGGCGTTTTGCTGAATCTTTGCAGCAACCCGCTTCTCGAGTCTTCCGAGCTCCTCCTCCCGGAGGTGGATCTTGTTCCGACGGTCGACCAGGTCCTTCTCCCTAGCCTCCACTTTTTTCTCCCGGGCAACAAGGGCACACTCGTATTCGTAGAGTTCCTGCCCTCGTACCCAGGTCTTCTCCTCCTCCTCTTGGCAGCGCTCTTCCAACTTCTTAGTGCGCTCCTCGAGGCCCTTGTCCGCTAGAGCTATCTTCTCGGCAAGCTCCTCTTCCCTCCTCAGGACATCATCCCGCAGCTCAAGGAGTTTCTGCTCTTCATTCTCGAGCCGTCTCTCCCTATCTTCAAGTGCCTCTCGGCGCTTGATGAGTGCGGTGTTAATGGCCTCAAGCTGTTCGTGCTGAGCATCAGCCGCGTTATTGGCAGCTTTGGCCTAATCATAGATCTCCCGAGATTGAGCGTCGAGGGCATGAGTCATGCTCTCCCTGTCATCCAGCAGCTTGCCCCAGTACTCCAGGCGGATCTTTTCCCGCTTGATCCACTCCTTGTCATCCGCTAGCCTCGACTGCGCCAGCTTGGTCTCGAAGTAGAGCCGGTTACGCCACCACCTAAGGGTTTGGCGCTCCTCTTCAAGAGCCTTGCTGTCGTGGAAGAAGGCCAGTTGGACTTGATGCAGACTGGAGCAGGCGTTGTCGATAGACATCGACAGCGGGATGGGCTCCGGACCTGCTGGGTCCTCCTCTGCTGGTTCCAGCGGGTCTTCACATACAAAAATTGGGTCCCACTCTACGAGAGTGGACCCCTGAGCTTCCAAGGCACTAGGGCCGTCCTCCGGGATGGCCTCAGTCGCCATCGAAGAAGGCCCCGCCGCCAAGTCTTCGTTCACCTCCTCGGGCAGGGGGCCAGCGACTTCGTTTGGGCACTCCGGCTCTGTCGCAGGTACTTCTGATGTCGTCGCTTCCGGAGCAGGAGCTGCTACTGGCTCCGGCCGGGACACCTCTTCTGAAGGAGGCTCGAGCTCCATCGCCTCCTCTACAACCGCCTCAAGAGCCGGAGGATCTTCAACTCCGACCGGCCCTGAGGCCGGAGCTCCAACAATAACCGGCTCAGCGGCCGGTGCTTCAGAAGTAACCGGCTCAACTGCCGGAACTACCTCGACTACCGGCTCACATGCCGGGGCTTCAGTCGCCTCCGGCTCAACCGCCGGGGCTTCAACAATTTCCGGCTCCGAGGCCGGGACTACTACTTCCTCCGGCTCAACAGCCGGAGCTTCCATCACTGCAGCACCTGGACCCAGAGCTTGAACCTCCGAGACGGGTGCCGCTGGCGTGTCTTCACTCCCGTGGTCCGGCACTACCACGGGAACTTCTGGGGACGAGTCGAGGTCCATGACCACGACAGCCGGCGCCAGAGCTGTCGCAGCCTCAGCCACCACCTGGGGCGGCACCGGGACAGGAGCAGAAGCTCCCATGGCCTCAGACATCGTGGCCGAGGGTGGAGCTTCACTCCCCTTCTTGGGGACGTTGTAGATGATGGACGAAGAAAATTAACAAGCAATCGCTACAATTAAAAAGTTAATCAAGGTAAAGATTAAAAATTACCTTGGAAGGCTTCCGCACCAGCTTGCGCGGAACCTTTTTCCTGGATGTTCCGGGCTGGCCACGGTCGGCGTAGAAGCTCCAGAAGGCCCCCCGGAACTTGTCGCAGCTACGGGCGTTTCCCGGGTCGAGGCTCTCCTCGATCGGGAGGAACTCCTGGACCTGGAGGCTCCCACCGTCCCAGGAGCCGGAGTCGTGCGCCCGGAGCTAGCACCCCAGGAGGGTTCCACCACGGGGACAGACGCGCTCCGGGAGGATCCCACTGCAGGAACGGTATCGTTCCGGAAGGACCCCACTACGGGGACAGCCGCCACGGTGGTAGAAGATTTACCCCCCTGGGGAGAAGGGACCGAGGCGGAAGTAGCGGGCCTGACGGACCTTCCGTCGGCATGTCGCAGCTTCCTCTTCCGGCTCTCTGGCTCATCCGCCAGCTCCTTGCCCTTGCCGACGACCTCGACCCTCGGCTGTGGGGCAGGGGTGGAGCCGTCTTCGGGCATCCCGGGGATCGCCACCCGGGTGGTTGATCTTCTCTCGACGACACCAAGGTCGTCAAGTGCGGGCATCTTCCGCCGGAGCTCCCTGCTAAACTCCACTTCCACGTTCAGAGGGAGAAAGGCCGACAGTGGAGTCAAGTCATCACCGTCGACGTCGATGCCGTGCTGGAATTTCTTGAGGTGGAACTCCAAAGTCTTCCCCACCATGTTGGACTTCAACCCGGTCTCAACCTGGTCCTCGTCCATCACGCTGTTGAGGGCCCAAGCGAGCTTCTCCCTCCTCTTCAGCGGCGCCCACCTGTTGGCCAGGAAATTGCAGAATACCGCCTGAGGAGTCAATCCTCCCTCCACGCATTAGCGAATCCTGGTCAAGGCGGGGTTGAAAGCTTCCGCCAGCACCGGAACCGCACTCCAGATCGTCGTGTCGATGTCGGGCAGGCCATCGGGCAGCTCCAACCGCTCATGCTCCTCCACCCTGACGACTATCCAATCTTTCTTCTAGTCATCCCACTTCTCGGAAGGGAACGGCCGGAGGTACTTGAATGGGCACTTCTTGCGCTTCACAAAGTAGTAGAAGCCAAGGTACTCATTGCTCCGGCCGGTGGTGTGGACGGTGAAGAAGGTCCGGAAGAGTTCGATGCAGGGGGGATGCCCACCCACATCTCACAGAAGTGGACAAAGATGGACACGAGGAGAATGGAGTGAGGGCCAAGGTGGTATAGCTGCAGACCATAGAAGTCTAGCAGCATCAAGAAGAAGGAAGAAAAAGGTGGGATCAACCCCACCATGGCGTACGAAGAAAAGTACACCATTTCGCTGGCGTGCTCCTTCTCGAAGGGGAGCTCTCCGCCGGCACGGACCAAGTGGTTGAAGAAATCCGAGGACCACCCCATGAGGGTCCGGACCTTCTTCAAATCGCTGTCGGTCTTCAAGCGACTCTCGTGCAGACCCAACTCCATCGCGGCACAGCTAGGCAAGAGAAGAAGAGCTAAGCACGAGTTGGGAGTTTGAGCGCAAGATCAGATGAGAGGCGTAAAGAACTCCCGACGGTGCGCGCTTTCCTTCTTAAGTAAGCCCTCGCAACGCTTGGATGGAAACCACAGGGAAGTCGAAGATACCATTCAAGAATTCAACCAAGCCGATGACAAGAGGGCCCGGGACCACCCTGACGATCAAGTCGAGGCTCTTACCCGGGCGTACGGTTGTCATCACTCGGCGGGAAACCCAAAGGCAGCGGCCTGATAGGGCACGCGGAACCGATATGGTTTTCGTATCGGGAACCGACGACCTTCAATTGTGTGAGATCCGCACGTCAAAGATCTCATCTGCCGCCTGAGGTGCGCCACGCGGCGGGATCTAACTGTAAATCCCTGCCAACGGCACCTCCGAAGACCCTTGAAGACTTAGTTCAAGAGTCGCAAGGATGGACCCACCTCCGACGGAATGACTTCACCCCAGTGATCTTCCTCGGAGGTAGGTCCAGGGGGCCACTGTCGGTACCCTAAAAACCGTACACCCCTTGAGGTTACAAAGATCTCAAGAGAAAGCCATCTACTTGGTTTGAAGACCCTAAGAGGCCCACTTGTCAGACATGACCGGACCCGCTTCTCCAACATGGTTAATCCCTGGGTCGCCACGTGTACAACCAAACCAGAGCTACCGTCCACAAGGGGGAAGCTCCGGGCCACGTACCGAAACGGCACCTCCGGACTTAACCCCAGACCGAGAGAAGCTCCGGACCTGACACGTGTCTGATGGCCCTGGAGCTACCTGCTTCCCACAGCAAGCTCCGGAGCTGCCACGTGTCAAATTGTCGGACCTTTCAGCTTCTAACCTCTGGAAGACCTTGTAACGGCTCCGGATCTTCAAAGGAGAGCCAAGGACTTCAAGACCCGATTAAGTGTCATTAATTCCATATTAATGACACTTAAACGGACGATCTTAACACCAGTAACGGTGCTGTCAAAGCCCGTTACAGGGTTATTAAGAGCAATTAAGCGTGTATCAATACTAGTAACCGCCGGGGCCACATGTCGGGCCAGGCTGAATTGTAACGGCCTGCCCTTGTACTATAAAAGGACGGGCCGACGATACACTAAGGGACGTTCACGGGCGATCATACGCACCCCATACACTCGTGATAAGCTCTTACTGCTAATACAACACCAACACACCCGTGGAGTAGGGTATTACGCTCAGGCGGCCCGAACCACGTAAATTCTTGTGTCTCCTGTGTCAAACTCCTATTCACCTTCTTGAATCTCCGCGCGCCCACACCGAACTTCAAACTCCCCAATCACTTTAGCAGTGTAGGGAGATCTGCCGGCTCCAACCGTCGACAGTATGACATGGATAGAATTAATGATATGGATGGAATAGTATAACTTGAGTAGGCAATTTCCTACTCATGATCATGGTTAAGTGGAGTCGATTGGGATGGGTTTGGAATTGATTCACTTAAATGAAACTTGAGACTGGACAGGAGGGTAGGAAGCAACAGACCGGAGATCTGTGTGCATAGTCTTATCTGTGATGATTAAGGATCGTACCGTATGCGGGCCTGCTAGATATGTTTGAATATGTATTGGATGCATACTGGCTCTAATGGACCCAATAAACTAATTTAACATGTTAACCTTGGTGTTGAGGCATACCCCACAGTCCTAGACACCACGAACATCATGAGGAGAGTAGAGACCACTGCGGCATATCCGTATGTGGGGCTTGCTTCCAGGACGGTAGGACCGGTTCAACGCTTGGGTGTCTTGTGAAAGGTGGCCATATACGACGTCAACATAATTGGTAGATCCTCTGTTTCAGATGGGCGTGTATGTCGTGCAAGTCGGGTGTATCTTGATTCGTATCACTCCCGCTCGCGGAAAAAAACATACTTGTTCATTTCACCATTATGTAGTAATTAATCTGGAACATTGATTAAATTTGCCTTATGATTAATGAATTTGTATGAAGTACAAATGTGCTTAATCCATTTATGTTTAGAATAATTAACTTCCTGCTATAAAATGTGTGTAACCTTTGGCTAGTAACATCGTGCAAGAATCACATGTTAATATAAAAAGGAATAAAATATACACTTGTTGTATAAGTTGCATTATGTAATTTAAATTACAGTCTTAGAGTTTCCATCATGTAGAGTTCCATGTTTTAGGTGAGATGGTTAAGCCTTGCTGAGCCTTGTGCTCACGGTTGCATTTATACAAATTTTCCATGTAATTATCTATGACGGGTTTCTAGTGAAGCTTTACCCTTTTAGGGGTAAGTAGCCGAATGGAAACCCTAGACGCTGTTGCTTTCTTCTGTGTAGCTAGAGTGGAGTATCCGCGGGCTAGATACAACCACTACTGTTGTAGTGTAGGTTCGAGAGAGTATTTGAAGTCTTCCTCTGTTGTATCTACTTTTGATGAAAAAAAATTGTGAATAATGTAACATGAACTTTTATATTATGTGTTTCGAGTTCTTTTCTGTGTTGTGCTATTTGGTGTCGCATCGTACGACACCACCCAATGTGATTTATTATTTGTCGGGACCCCGAGTCTTTACAGCATGGTATTAGAGCCGCATTGGGAATAGAGCACCTTAAAAGAAACATATTTTTTAAAACTTTGAGTCTACGAGTGAGGATTCTGTACTAGGCCCACATGAGGACTTATATTAGTATAGTTATTTGAGGTGGCAAGCTAACATATTTATTATTATGTTCTATAACGATGCTTCGATGTTAGGTAAGAGGTAAGGTACGCCACCACAAGCGGATCAATTGCGTTAATCTCCCTCGTACGAGAGGTAATACGATGATTGTCCCTCGTGGCTTGGCACAGGAGTTAATATGAGTCTCTGAACCTCTTCATAGTTCTGAGAGCATATGCAAACGCTGGTCCCCCAGCGTGCTTCAGGCAAAAGGTGTGGAGGTCCCATTGTGTGGTTGGAAACGCGATAGTATGTAACTCTTGAACGTTCAATGTTCAAAGGGCCATACGCAGCGCTCGCCATCGGCGTGCCTCAGCTTTTATGGGGCAATAGGTGGTATTCGTTGGGTGATAAAATACTCGATCGTGTTGCTCGTACGTGGCTTATTCAAGTACCCCATAGTGTGGTGAAAAACATGACCGCGTTTCCTGGAGACGTGATTTCCTCGAGGACAGCCCATATAGCAATGATAAGGGGCATTTGTATTTGCTTACAACAATTATATTGTGACTATCTGAAATGATCACCCGTGCGGGCTGTGCCGTACGGCACCATAATGGTTGTTTTGTAAATTGAGTATCTTATTCAGGTACACTAACCGCGTTAGACGTACTACGAGTAGAACACACATGCGAGTGACCAAATCTAGCGCCACCTATAAGACATATATGCCGGGTGTAATCTGTTTAGGATTTTCTATTTTTATGAGGAATGTAGTACCGGCATTATCAAAAAGGATGCATCCATACCTATTTTCTCAGAAAATATGAATCTTCTGTAAAACTTACAAGAATTCATTTCAATAACCTGGTTGAAACTTGCTTGGGAACTAAGGGGAGTGATAGTGAGTATAGTAGCACCAAAAATGAGTTCTCTGTTTTTGGTCAGTTTCATTTCTGAGGTGGCACTAAGTGTATATCAATGAATTTTTGTCCAATGGGAGTGTGTCAAGAAGTTATGGAAAGTTTGAAGAGTTTTCTAAAACTTTTCTCTTGAACTCCAAGACAGAAACACACTTAAAGTTGGTGAAATGTTCAAATCTCATAAACTGCTAAAATTTCCTGGGGTAGTGAACCAGTCTCTGTATTTTTGCAATACATTCTTGTAGGAACATCTTGTGGAGTATTGTCATATAGTTATGGAAAGGGGAGGCGATGTGCTACAATTTTTAATTTCAAAGTTTTTCCGAATTTGGAACAGAAGTTTTTGAAAAAATTGAGTTTAAACTGGTACATCAGTGAAGGTCTTGTCAGAACTCTGTCAAACTTATGTGAACTTTGAACAGTCATATCACCTAATCTTGAAATGTAACATGTGCATGTATATACATTTCTGGAAACTTTAGAAAGTCCTCTATCAAAATTCTATTGTACTCCAAAGTTAAATGCCCCTGTAACTGGGTGAAATTTTGAGTATTGTCGAAACTGTCTTGGGATTCCAGATTCTGGACATAATGTACACATTTGGTAACTTTGTGAGTGACCACTTGTTGGAAAGTTTAAGGGTCGAAGGGATGCATTTCTGGAAAGTTAACTTTATGCATTACAACTTCGTATTTGGAGTCTTGTGGATGATTTGAATATTTCCCTGTTTAAACTATGGACATAATAACCACTTTTAGGGGAGGTGCTGTCAAAACAAATTTTTCCAAAAAATCTGTTGACTTTCAAATCCCATACCTTTTTATCCAGAACAGCTATGGGGGCAAGTAAATAACCCCTGGAAAGGTATTGAAGTTATCTTCAACTTTTGTATAGAACTAGAACCATGAAAATGTTGTTTTATCACTAAATTCTGGTTCGAGTATAAAGTGGTCCTGAATGTAAAGTTCAAAACACTTGCTGGACTGTCTGTAATTCAGGTATAACTCTTGCGGTGCGAATCTTATAAGGTCACTCTAAGTACTTTGGAAAGATTGAGAGTTATGCTGCCACTGTCTATTTTGATACATTATAAGACTTTGACTCGAAGCATTTCAAAAGTTCAAGTATGTGAGGCACCTCCAATGTTGCCTCGTCGGAAGGATTTTCTTGGACTAGCGACGAGTTCAAAAGGAGGTGACAGCTGAATCTGGAATTGATCATGGTATATGTGATTCCTCGGCGACAGATTATGGAAGTTACTAGGCTGACACTTAAGAGAGAAGGAGTGCACTCTAGTAACCAAGGTACTACATTCACCGATATATTATACCCTTGATACGTCAACATCGAATCAATGAGTTGGAAGTTGATCTTCAAGTGAGCAAGAACGAGTATGACACCAACTCACCGGATCAAATAAAAACGGAGATGAAGAACTTCTATTAAAAACAGCCCTAGTGGCTTTGAACCCCACTATGTTGTGATTGCGATCATCGAGTTAAGGTAGTTAGTTGATCCTTCATGCTGAAAAGCTCCAATGCTTCAGCTTCTGTAACGAGGGACTATGGAAAAGTGGTATGATCTTGAGATTCTTCAGTGGTGAATTAGGTAGTAAATCCTAGTCGTCGATCAAACACAGTCCCTTGTCAACCACTTGTTACAACCTACTAAAGTGGATGTAGTTACTTGCTCCTCAAAGGTTACTCCCTTTGTCACTTCTAAGGGCAAGCCAACATCATCTACTAAAAGCTACAAATCATAGGTTAAGAACACCACGAGATGAGAAACCTGACCCTTTGCTAAGAAATCATACTTTCGTCTTTAAATTATGGTTAGAAGTTTCACATAACGACACATCAATGAGTAGTTCAATCATTCCGTTCAATCATATACACTATTTTACTCTGAGATGAATCCCACCTTCCTTGCCAGCATCCTTACTTTGAAATCATTGAACTTGGTCGAGACATGAAAGCGGCATTCCTTGTTCGACATCTTTTGTGACCAAGATTATTCGAACCTTGTGAGGTTTGAGATTGTCGACTGTTGGAGTCGGCAGATCTCCTGACACTGCTAAAGTGTTGAAGGAGTTTGTAGTTCGGTGTGGGCGCGCGGAGACTCAAGAAGGTGAATTGTGGTTTAACACAGGAGACACTAGGGTTTACGTGGTTCGGGCCGCCTGAGCGTAATACCCTACTCCACGAGTGTGTTGGTGTTGTATTAGCTTATCACGTATGATCTCTACGTCTGTGTTCCTCTCTTTGTCTGTATCGATGGCCTGTCCTTTTATAGTACAAAGACAGGCCGTTACAAGCTAGCCTGGCCTGACATGTGGCCCTGGCGGTTACTAATATTGACACACGATTAATTGTTGTTAATGATCCTGTAACGGGCTCTGACGGTGCCGTTACAGGTGTTAAGATCGTCCGTTTAAGTGTCATTAATATAGCATTAATGACATTTAAACGGGTCTTGAAGTTCTTGGCTCTCCTTTGAAGATCCAGAGCCGTTACAAGGTCTTCCGGAGGTTAGAGGCTGCCAGCTCCGATGTTTAGACACGTGGCAGCTCTGGAGCTTGCTGTGGGAAGCAGGAAGCTCCGGGGCTACCTGACACGTGTTAGGTCCGGAGCTTCTCTCAGTCAGAGGTTAAGTCCGGAGGTGCCATTTCGGTACTTGGTCCGGAGCTTCCCCCTTGTGGGCGATAGCTACGGTTCTGCAGTACACGTGGCGACCTAGGGATTAACCATGTTGGAGAAGCAGGTCCGGTCATGTCTGACAAGTGGGCCTCCGAGGGTCTTCAATTTAAGTAGTCGTCCTTCCCTCGAGATCTTTGTAATCTCAGGGGGTGTACGGTTTTTAGGGTACCGACAGTAGCCCCCTGGACCTACCTCCGAGGAAGGTCACTGGGGTGAAGTCGTTCCATCGAAGGTGGGTCCATCCTTGCGACTCTTGAACTGGGTCTTCAAGGGTCTTCGGAGGTGCCGTTGGCAGGATTTTACAGTTAGATCCCGACGCGTGGCGTACCTAAGGTGGCAGATAAGATCTTTGACGTGCGGATCTCACGCAATTGAAGGTCGCCGGTTCCCGATACGAAAACCGTATCGGTTCTGCGCGCCCTGTCAGGCCGCCACCTTTGGGTTTCCCGCCTCGTGATTACAACCGTTCGCCTGGGTGAGAACCACGACTTGATCGTCGGGGTGGTCCTGGGCCCTCTTGTCATCGGCTGGGTTGAACTCTTGAGTAGTATCTTCGACTCCCCTGCAGTTTCCATCCAAGCGTTGCGAGGGCTTACTTAAGAAGGAAAGCGCGCACCGTCGGGAGTTCTTTATGCCTCCCATCTGATCTTGCGCTCGAACTCCCGACTCGTACTTTGCTCCTCTTCTCTTGCCTAGCTGTGCTGCGATGGAGTTGGGTCTGCGCGAGAGTCGCCTGAAGACCGACAACGATTTGAAGAAGGTCCGGGCCCTTATGGGGTGGTCCTCGGACTTCTTCAGCCGCTTGGTCCGTGCCGGCGGAGAGCTCCCCTTTGAGAAGGAGCGCGCTGGCGAGATGGTGTACTTTTCTTCGTACGCCATGGTGGGGCTGATCCCACCATTTTCTTCTTTCTTCTTGATGCTGCTAGACTTCTATGGTCTGCAGCTATACCACCTTGGCCCTCACTCCATTCTCCTTGTGTCCATCTTTGTCCACTTCTGCGAGATGTGGGTGGGCATCCCCCCTGCGTCGAGCTCTTCCGAACCTTCTTCACCGTTCACACCACCGGCCGGAGCAATGAGTACCTTGGCTTCTACTACTTTGTGAAGCGCAAGAAGTGCCCATTCAAGTACCTCCGGTCGTTCCCTTCCGGGAAGTGGGATGACTGGAAGAAAGATTGGATAGTCGTCAGGGTGGAGGAGCATGAGCGGTTGGAACTGCCAGACAGTCTGCCCGGCATTGACACGTCGATATGGAGTGAAGTTCCGGTGCTGGCGGAAGTTTTGGACCCTGTCCTGACCAGGATCCGCCGATGTGTGGAGGGAGGATTGACTCCCCAGGCGGTGTTCTGCAACTTCCTGACCAACAGGTGGGCGCCGCTGAAGAGGAGGGAGAAGCTCGCCTGGGACCTCAATAGCGTGATGGACGAGGACCGGGTTGAGACCGGGTTGAAGTCCAACATGGTGGGGAAGACCTTGGAGTTCCACCTCAAGAAATTCTAGCACGACATCGATGTCGACGGAGATTACTTGACTCCGCCGCCGGCCTTTCTCCCTCTGAATGTGGAAGTGGAGTTCAGCAGAGAGCTCCGGCGGAAGATGCCTGCGCTTGACGACCTTGGTGTCGTCGAGAGAAGACCAACCACCCGGGTGGCAATCCCTGGGGTGCCTGAAGATGGCTCGTTCCCTGCTCCACAGCCGAGGGTTGAAGTCATCGGCAAGGGCAAGGAGCTGGCGGAGGAGCCGGAGAGTCGGAAGAGGAAGCTACGACATGCCGACGGAAGGTCCGTCATGCCCGCTGCTTCCACCTTGGCACCTTCTCCCAAGGGGAGAAGATCTTCTGCTGCCGTGGCGGCTGTCCCCGTGGTGGGGTCCTAACGGAACGAGACTGTTCCTGCAGTGGGATACTCCCGGAGCGCGTCTGTCTCCGTGGTAGAGCCCTCCGGTGGTGCTAGCTCCGGGTGTACGACTCCGGCCCCCGGGGCGGTTGGAGCCTCCAGGTCCAGGGGTTCCTCCCGATCGAGGAGAGCCTCAACCCGGGAATCCCCCGTGGCTGCGGTGATTTCTGGGGGGCCTCCTGGAGCTCCTACGCCAACTATGGCCAGCCCGGAACGTCCAAGAAAAAGGTTCCGCGCAAGCTGGTGCGGGAGCCTTCCAAGGTAATTTCTGATGTTTACCCTGGTTAACTTTTTAGTTGTAGTGATTGTTTGTTAATTCTCTTTATCCATCCTCTGCAGCGTCCCTAAGAAGGGGAGTGAAGCTCCACCCTCGGCCACGATTTCCGAGGCCGTGGGAGCTTCTGCTCCTGTCCCAGTTCCGCCCCAGGTTGTGGCTGAGGCTGCGACAGCTCCGGCGCCGGCTGTCGTGGTCATGAACCTCGACTCGTCCCCAGAACTTCCCGTGGTAGCGCCGGACCACGGGAGTGAAGACACGCCAGCGGCACTTGTCTCGGAGGTTGAAGCTCCGGGTCCTGGTGCTGCAGTAGTGGAAGCTCCGGCTGCAGGGCCAGAAGAAGTAGTAGTCCCGGCCTCAGAGCCGGAATTCGTTGAAGCCCCGGCGATTGAACCGGAGGTGTCTGGAGCTCCGGCATGCGAGCCAGAAGTTGAGGTAGTTCCGGCAGTGGAGCCGGTTACCTCCGAAGCACCGGTCGCTGAGCCGGTTGTTGTTGGAGCGCCGGTCTCAGAGCCGGCGGTTGAAGAGGCGAGGGAGCTCGAGCTTCCCTCGGAAGAGGTGTCCCGGTCGGAGCCGGTAGTAGCTCCTACTCCGGAGGCGGCAACGTCGATGGTACCTGTGGCCGAGCCAGAGTGCCTAAGCGAAGTCGCCGGCCCCCTGCCTGAGGGGGCGAATGAAGACTTGGCGGCGGGGCCTTCTTCGATGGCGACTGAGGCCATCCCGGAGGACGGCCCTAGCGCCTTGGAGGCTCAGGGTTCCGCTCTCGTAGAGTGGGACCCAATTTTTGTATGTGAAGACCCGCTGGAACCAGCGGAGGAGACCCCAGCAGGTCCGGAGCCCATCCCGCTGTCGATGTCTATCGACAACGCCTGCTCCAGTCTACGTCAGGTCCAACTGGCCTTCTTCCACGACAGCAAGGCTCTTGAAGAGCAGTGCCAAACCCTTAGGCGGTGGCATAATCGGCTCCACTTCGAGACTAAGCTGGCGCAGTCGAGGCTAGCGGATGACAAGGAGTGGATCCAGCGGGAGAAGATCCGCCTGGAGTATTGGGAGAAGCTGCTGGATGAGAGGGAGAGCATGACCCATGCCCTCGACGTTCATTCCCGGGAGTTCCACGATCAGGCCAAGGCTGCAACGACGCGGCCAATGCTCGGTTCGAGCAGCTTGAGGCCATCAACGCAGCGCTCATCAAGCGCCGAGAGGCACTTGAAGGGAGGGAGAGACGGCTCGAAGACGAAGAGCAAAAACTCCTGGAGCTGCGGGATGACGTCCTGAGAAGGGAAGATGAGCTCGCCGAGAAAACAGCTCTGGCTGACAAGGGTCTCGAGGAGCGCACTAAGAAGTTGGAAGAGCGCTGCCTCGAGGAAGAGGAGAAGACCTGGGTGCGAGGGCAGGAACTCTACGAATACGAGTGTGCCCTTGTTTCCCGGGAAAAGAAAGTGGAGGCTAGGGAGAAGGACCTGGTCGATCGTCGGAACAAGATCCACCTCCGGGAGGAGGAGCTCGGAAGACTTGAGAGGCGGGTTGCTGCAAAAATTCAGCAAAACGCCAAAGAAGTTGAGCGCCTCGCCCGTGAGAATTCCGAACTGACGGCGGCCAAGAGATCCTTGGAAGAGGTGAAGAGCCTGAGGACGGCGGACTCCCTGCGGATTTGGGAGTTCCTGGGCAAGGCCAACGATGCGCTGACGCCGATGGGTTTCAGCCCGTGCGCCCGGATGATCCGGAGCCGGAGCCGGACCTTGCGCTGCAAGCGTTGAGCGCAGCAGGCAGCAAGCTCTCCAAGGTGGGCGACGTCATCGTGGACCAACTGGAGGTCGAGGGGCAATCCCTGGCGAGGAACGTCACAGAATATGTGCTGACGTGCTACACCAGCCGGAACCCTCAATTTCCTCTGGACCCGGTGCTTGAAGGCCCCGTCGAAGGAGAAGGCGAAGCTACCCGAGCCAGCGTATCGGAGGTCGCCCAGAAGGTCGCCGAGTTCTTCCATAGGGTCTAGGACCATCTCTTTAGCTCTCGCTTGTATTTTCTCTTCTTCAATTTTGTAATCCCTTGTCTCCAAATGTAATCTCCTGTCTCCAGATGAATGAAATCCCCAAATTTTTGCGAATTTCATTTTTTGTCTTCAACATCTTTATCTTCTCTTGGCCCCCTGGTAGATGTACACAATTTGATTGTGAACATGTACCAAAAGGATATTGAGTTTTGTTGAAGACGAATTTGCTTCGAACTTGTAGAATTTAGGTCCGAAGTCTTTGATAGTGAAGGTCCCCTGAAGTTGTCGGAGCTTAGAAGCTCCGGTACTGTCCATCGCTGGAGCTTAGTAGCTCCGGCAATAGCCTCTATCAACACATAGAGCGTCGATAGTTAGTACTCCAAGGTGTCGGAGCTTAGTAGCTCTGGCAATGACCTTTGCCAACACTTGGTTAGTTGGCAACAGACTCCATGTACGGGGTCTTCTCACCATCTTTTACTCAGTGCCGACGGTTGACCCCCTTGGGGGGGTCGGAGCTTGGTTAGCTCCGGCTTTTCTCCATCAACGTAGAGTTTATTTTTCCTGCACACTTAAGCCAAGAAAAACAGTAAAATTTGTTCCTTGTCTATAATTTCGTCGCGGCTTATTGATGAGGACATCACAACAGCAAAGACGCGCATTGAACTGCAAGGACCAATCACAAGAGCACGGGCACGGTTATTAAATCAGCAGGTGAATTCGTTCTTAACTTCTTTTGCATGTGAGTTTGAGAATAGATTGCTATGTGATGATTTAATTGTTATTAGGAATAATGGAAAAGATCAAAAAGTGAAGGAAGGAGGCCTTGGGAGCGTGGAGAACCACCTGGGACGTCCACAAGTAGATGGAAACAGTTTACAACTCGGACTCGAGTTCAACTCAGAGTCCAGGAGCAGTCCACCTTAAAACAGACGCCCAGGAGGCATACGGACTCCGTTTTCGACGTTCTACATATGCACGGAAAGAGGAGAAGATAAAATTTCCAATGGTTCTGGTCCCACCTCAAAATTACTCCGGAGTCATTGGGAATCGTCGAAACAAGTCGAGTCCAGATTTCTGTCCGGTGCTGCGCCACCGAATCGGGCCTTTGGGCCTTGTATCCTGTAAGAGTCCATTAGGGACGCGTCTAATCATGTTTTGGTCGAACCCTAGCCTATAAATACTGCAGCCGCCGGTCATATTCGGTGGGGGTTTTGCTTAGATCAATAAAATCGCCGTTCTACGGTTTGTGAGACCCCAATTTCGCGATTTCCGATCGTGTCTTCTACGTTCTTGCTCGTGTTCTCGATTGCACTTGCAGGGATTAGCCTTCTTGGCGAGGTCAAGCGTGTGCAGCACGGTTGATAACCAACGGAGCCGTGGTGTAGTGATTGCAGGGGTACTCGAACCGCTCGAGTGCCGCGGATCATCAACGTCGAGTTCTCCATCCCAATCGACATACCTTTCGAAAGATCGGGCCTAAACCTACTCATCATTTGGTATCAGATTTCCAGGTTGCCCGTGAGGTATCTTTGTTTTCCTTCCTTCCATTAGATCGATTTTGTTTCGTACCTAGAGTCCACAAAAAAGCCACAAAAAAAATATTAGATCGTTTTTACCGCTTCCCAGACTATAGTGCCTGCAGTTTCGTTTTTCAGTTTGCATTGTTGAGTTTGCATTCGTGTGGTTGAGTTTTGTTGCTGGTTTAGCTTTGTGTTTTTTTGATCCTAGTTATCGTGTTTCGTCCTTGTTTTCTTGCTATTCGACACCTATTCCACAATCCCTAAATAACAAACCGATCCGCCACATTCATCGGTTTGCCCTAGCTAGCCGCCTTGCGTGAACTCCCGCATCGACAGCCCTATATTAGGTGACAAATCTTTGTGCCATTCATCCTTGAATCATCACACACCACCCCATTAGTTGCTGTGCAAATTCCCGATTGTTTTCGTATCCGTTTGCGAGTTCTGTTCTCAAACCGAGTTGGAATCAACATCCAAAAAAACGTAACTCGGACAGCCTACCTTAAAACGGCCATAACTTTCGCATACGAACTCGAAATCGGGCGAATTTTTTTTTCAAATTCATCTACGCGAAATTTCGCATCTGATTTTCCGCAGCGTAGCCGCGTTCGGCGAAATTAGATTGCCCAAATTCCCTCGGAAGATAGGCTATCCGGCCTCCGAAGTTTCATCACGAATTTTAAAGAACCTTCTTGATTTTCTATAGGCCGCATATTACATCCAATTGAGCTGCAAATTTGTGTGCTTCCTATATTTGTGCTACTGAGTAAAGAAAAAATATCAAAAAAATATTACAAAAAGAAAAGAAAAAAATAGTGAAGAGCACGCATATTAAAGCAATTGGCCTATACCACTTGGTGCTGTTTGTTTGGTTATATCATTCTGTCTTTCTTTTGCCTTGATACTTCCTTGTGTTGTGCTAGGCTCTAGGGCACTCAGTTGACCAGCAACAGTTTCCTACATTGAATACTTATTCAACTTTGTTTAGCTGTTAACGATTTTCTGCTTATTAGCCACCATATTGTGCCATCCAAGCTCCACCTTTCTCTTGAGCATAACAGGTACCTTTGCAATCACCCCACGATTCATTGGTTCATCTCACCGTCCACACCACCTGCTGTGTCGGTAAGAACACTTGTAAGAGCGTGGTAAGACGCTTGAGCGAGAGAGATTGTTTTCTTCCACCTTCCACATTGTCACTGTAGTTGATAGGGATAACATTTTTTTTGTTGTCTTTTGTTTCCTACTAACAATGGCAGGAGAAGAAAATAATGACGAATGTGTTCAACATGTTGAGTTACGTGATATGTTCGCCAAATTCAATGCATCAACGGAGGAGTCATTGGCGAACTTGACTCGCAAACTGGATGACCTTGCTCTTCGGATGAATACTTTTGAGGCTCGGTTGCCTCTCGCTGGAAGACAAGAAGACAATGCTTATGATGAACTGGAAGATCACAGTAATCAGCCAAGACTGCCACTTTATCGTCGAGGTATAGGAGGTAATAATCATAACAATTATAACCGCCCTCCTGATGATCCTTTTGCTAAAGTGAAATTTACTATACCCTCTTTTTCTGGTGCTTATGATGCTGAGGCTTATCTTGATTGGGAGATGACAGTAGAGCAAAAATTTAATTCCCATCTTGTTCCTGAACAACATAGAGTTCGTCAAGCCACTAGTGAGTTTAAGGACTTTGCTATCATATGGTGGAATGAACTTGTTAAAACTAGAACTGATCCTCCAACATGGGATAGATTAAAGGAAGCTATGCGTGTTCGATTTGTTCCTCCATCTTTTCAGCGGGACCTTCGCAAAAAATTGCAGCGTTTAGACCAAGGTAACATGTCCGTAGAGGAGTATTATCAAGAGTTACAAAAGGGTATGCTGCGTTGTGGGGTCGTAGAGGACATGGATGATAAAATAGCTCGTTTTTATGGGGGGTTGAGGCGTGAAATTCAGGACATTGTTGATTACAAAGAATATGATACTGTTAACAGATTGTTTCAGCTTGCTATGTTGGCAGAAAGAATTGCAGGGCCGACAACAACAGCAACAACGCATGAGGAGCAACTTCACGCCGCGTGCAGCAACTACACCATCCAAAACAGCACCATCTTCGGCCCCCCGTGCAGCGACTACACCACCCAATGGCGGCCAACGAACTATACCTGCTGCTCCACCTTCTCGCGTGTCGGAAGGCAGCAAGGCGACATCATTCAAGCCTTCATCGTCCACTCCTTCTACAGGTCGTACTTCCGATATTAAGTGTCACCGCTGCCAGGGACTTGGTCATATGATGAGAGATTGCCCGAGCAAACGAGCATACATAGCACGCGACGATGGCGGGTATGATAGTACTTCGGATGTTGAAGATGAATATTCTCTTGCTACTGACTTTACAGATCCAAATGACGAACACACCGAAGAAGAGGTACTTGGTACAGCGGCGACGGAGAACTATAGGAGCATCATTGTGCAGCGTGCCTTGAGCTCCAAAGTGGAGACCGACGACAAGCTACAACGACACAACCTCTTCCACATGTTTCTCGTCATCAAGGACTGCCGTGTACACACTATAATTGATGGAGGTAGCTGCAATAACTTGGTAAACACGGACGTTGTCAAGAAACTCGGTTTGACAACAAGAGCACACCCTCATCCGTACCACATTCAATGGTTCAACAACAGCGGTAAGGTTCGGGTAACACAAACAGCGAGAATCCATTTTTCAATTGGTTCATACCATGATTTTGCTGATTTTGATGTTGTTCCTATGGATGCTTGTTCTCTTTTATTGGGTCGTCCTTGGGAATTTGATACAGATGCTATTCATCATGGTAGAACCAATAAATATACTCTCATGCATAAGGGAAAGAAAATCACTTTGCTCCCCATGACTCCTGCTGAAATTGTGCTTTTTGAGAAGAGTAAAATTCGTGAGGGCAAAGCAACTAAATTAGAATCTGAAAAACAGCAAGTTATTAAGTTAAAATCACCATCATTGCTCGCAACTAAATCTGAACTTGCTGATTTATTCGATGCTAAGGGGATGTGCTATGCTTTAGTTTGCAAAGAAGCCATGTTTTCACTTCATGAATTGTCTATTGCATTGCCCCCTGCTGTTGCTAACCTTTTGCAGGAGTTTGAGGATGTGTTTCCCTCCGAGATACCCCCTGGTTTACCACCGATGAGAGGCATTGAACACAAGATCGATTTGATTCCAGGAGCAAGTTTGCCAAATCGTGCAGCATACAGGGCGAATCCACAAGAAACTAAGGAAATTCAGCGACAAGTCCAAGATCTTTTGGACCGCGGGTACATTCGTGAAAGCCTTAGCCCTTGTTCTGTTCCTGTTCTTTTGGTTCCTAAGAAAGATGGTAGTTGGCGCATGTGTGTTGATTGTCGAGCGATTAATAACATCACCATTCGATATCGTTATCCTATTCCTCGATTAGATGACATGCTTGATGAATTGAGTGGTGCTATCATCTTCACAAAAATTGACTTGCGTAGTGGTTACCACCAAATTAGAATGGCACTAGGAGATGAATGGAAAACTGCATTTAAAACCAAGTTTGGACTTTATGAGTGGTTAGTCATGCCTTTTGGTTTAACTAATGCACCCAGCACCTTTATGCGATTAATGAACGAGGTTTTACGTGCTTTCATTGGACAATTTGTGGTGGTTTACTTCGATGATATCCTCATTTACAGCAAGTCATATGATGAACATCTTGATCATTTACGTGCTGTTTTTACTGTTTTGAGAGATGCACGTTTGTTTGGTAACCTCGAAAAGTGCGTTTTTTGCACCAATCGAGTCCCGTTTCTTGGCTATGTCGTTTCCTCGCAGGGAATTGAGATGGATGAGGCAAAAATTGAAGCAATCACCAGCTGGCCAGCCCCAACTACCGTCACACAGGTTCGTAGTTTTCTTGGTCTTGCAGGATTTTATCGGCGCTTTGTGCGGGATTTCAGCACCATTGCAGCACCTCTACATGAGCTAATGAAGAAGGGAGTTCCATTTCGATGGGGCGAACAGCAGCAACAAGCTTTTGATGCTCTCAAATCGAAGCTTACACAAGCACCATTACTACAACTTCCTGATTTTGACAAGACCTTTGAGCTAGAATGCGATGCAAGCGGCATTGGTATTGGAGGCGTTCTCATACAAGGAGGTAAACCCGTTGCTTTCTTTAGTGAAAAACTTCATGGTCCTTCTCTAAATTATTCCACTTATGATAAGGAATTGTATGCCTTAGTCCGTGTATTACAAACTTGGCAACATTATCTTTGGTCTAAGGAGTTTGTCATACATTCCGATCATGAATCATTGAAGTATCTTAAGTGTCAAACCAATCTGAATAAACGACATGCTAAATGGATTGAGTTCATAGAGTCGTTTCCATACATCATTAAGCATAAGAAAGGGAAGGAAAATATCATTGCCGATGCATTATCTAGGCGTTATACCATGCTGTCCCAACTTGATCATAAAATCTTTGGTTTGGAAACAATTAAAGCATTATATCCTACTGATTTGGACTTCAAAGATGCTTTTGAAAATTGTAGAGAAGGAAGAACTTGGAATAAATATGTGCTGCGAGAGGGTCTCCTCTATCGTGCTAACAAGCTATGCGTTCCAGCTAGCTCCGTTCGTCTATTGCTTTTGCAGGAAGCACATGGAGGAGGTTTGATGGGACATTTTGGAGTGAAGAAAACTGAAGACGTGCTGTCCACACACTTCTTTTGGCCAAAGATGAGGCGTGATGTCGAGCGCTACGTGTCACGATGCACTACTTGCAACAAAGCTAAGTCTCGCCTTAACCCACATGGTCTTTATATGCCTCTTCCTGTTCCTAGTGTACCTTGGGAGGATATTTCTATGGACTTTGTTTTGGGATTGCCTAGGACTAAGAGGGGGAGGGATAGTATTTTTGTAGTTGTTGATCGTTTTTCCAAAATGGCACACTTTATACCTTGTCATAAGAATGATAATGCCTCACACATTGCTGATTTATTTATGACGGAAATTGTTCGTTTACATGGTGTGCCAAATACCATTGTTTCTGATCGTGATGCAAAATTTTTAAGTCATTTTTGGAGAACTTTGTGGTATAAATTGGGAACAAGTTGCTGTTTTCAACTACATGTCACCCACAAACGGATGGACAGACCGAGGTAGTTAATTGTACTTTATCCACTATGTTACGGGCTGTCTTGAAAACAAATTTGAAGTTGTGGGAGGAGTGTTTACCACATATAGAATTTGCTTACAACAGATCCGTTCACTCCACGACAAAGGTAAGTCCATTCCAGGTAGTGTATGGTTTCAATCCCCGTGCTCCTATTGATTTACTACCTTTGCCTCCTTCTGAAACTATAAATTTGGATGCTACACAACGATCTGAATTCATTCTTAAGATGCATGAAACTACAAAGAAAAATATTGAAATGATGAATGAGAAGTATAGGATTGCAGGTAGTAAAGGTAGAAAAGAAGTAAAACTTGAACCGGGCGATTTGGTGTGGTTACATTTGAGAAAAGAGCGATTTCCCGACTTGAGAAAATCTAAACTTATGCCACGAGCTGCTGGTCCTTTTAAGATCGTTGAAAAGATTAATGATAATGCATATAAGCTTGAATTGCCTCCCGATTTTGGGGTTAGTCCTACATTTAACATTTCAGATTTGCGACCGTACATGGGAGAAGAAGATGAACTTGAGTCGAGGACGACTCCAATTCAAGAGGGGGAGGATGATGAGGACATCACAACAGCAAAGACGCGCATTGAACTGCAAGGACCAATCACAAGAGCACGGGCACGGTTATTAAATCAGCAGGTGAATTCGTTCTTAACTTCTTTTGCATGTGAGTTTGAGAATAGATTGCTATGTGATGATTTAATTGTTATTAGGAATAATGGAAAAGATCAACAAGTGAAGGAAGGAGGCCTTGGGAGCGTGGAGAACCACCTGGGACGTCCACAAGTAGATGGAAACAGTTTACAACTCGGACTCGAGTTCAACTCAGAGTCCAGGAGCAGTCCACCTTAAAACAGACGCCCAGGAGGCATACGTACTCCGTTTTCGACGTTCTACATATGCACGGAAAGAGGAGAAGATAAAATTTCCAATGGTTCTGGTCCCACCTCAAAATTCCTCCGGAGTCATTGGGAATCGTCGAAACAAGTCGAGTCCAGATTTCTGTCCGGTGCTGCGCCACCGAATCGGGCCTTTGGGCCTTGTATCCTGTAAGAGTCCATTAGGGACGCGTCTAATCATGTTTTGGTCGAAACCTAGCCTATAAATACTGCAGCCGCCGGTCATATTCGGTGGGGGTTTTGCTTAGATCAATAAAATCGCCGTTCTACGGTTTGTGAGACCCCAATTTCGCGATTTCCGATCGTGTCTTCTACGTTCTTGCTCGTGTTCTCGATTGCACTTGCAGGGATTAGCCTTCTTGGCGAGGTCAAGCGTGTGCAGCACGGTTGATAACCAACGGAGCCGTGGTGTAGTGATTGCAGGGGTACTCGAACCGCTCGAGTGCCGCGGATCATCAACGTCGAGTTCTCCATCCCAATCGACATACCTTTCGGAAGATCGGGCCTAAACCTACTCATCACTTATGATTCTCAAGAAAATTTTAAGTTGAACGCGATTTTAAATATAACTGGATGTGTTGTCTTTTCTCTTAGATCCAATTGTCCATGGATCCGCCTTACTTTGGCCTGCCGGGGTGTAGGTAGAGTGGCGTACTTAGGGTGCTTGACCAGGCTAAGTTGATAGCACACTCCGGCCCTAGATTGGCTTGGCGGCTTTCAGGCGAGTTGGCCATAAACGATATTTAAATCCAAGAGATCTGACAATTCAACTCGAGTCGTATATAAACCGGTCAAACTAAAATTTCTTAAGAATTGCACATTTTTGTTATAGACAAGAAAGAGAAAAATAAAAATGTCGAGCCTGCACAAAATGAATGCACGTGGAGTCTATTTCACATGAAGATGTCTTTCATTATAGGTCCGGGGTACAGGGGAAACAAGTACACTCTTAGGGTACGGGACCAGGCTAAGTGTGCTTGGTTTCTCATTTGACCCAGGGTAGTTAGCCACGCTTTTAGTCCGGAGACTGTGACAAGTGTTGCTTGAGCTTTGCAGACCTTTCGGAAAAGGTCCGGCTGCTCTCCCGGAGGAACTACCCGACTCTGTACAATGACTCTATAACATACATCTCAAGTTACTCAAGACTCACCTCCGTGTAATTAAGTGTAGAACTTACGGAGGTGCTCGATGTTCCAAGGATTTGGGAGAGGTGTCCCATCCTCAGTAGCCAAGCGAACGCTTCCGGGACGGGATACTTTGATCACTCGGAAGGGCCCCCTCCCAGCCGGGGGAAAGTTTGTTTAGCCCTTCTCTGGATAGTATTCTCCGTAGCACCAGATCGCCTTCCTCGAGCTGTCGGTTGTGTACATGCCGCTGGTGATAACGCCATAGAGCTTGGCGATATCGGGCATTCCGAACAGCTGCTTGGCACCTTCCCTCCTCGAGGAGGTCTAGGTCTTCACGCCGGAGCTGGTCCTGCGCGGCTTCGTCGAAGGTCCGGACCCGGAGCGAACCCAAGGTGATTTTCGGAGGAAGGATTGCTTCAGCTCCGTACACCAGAAAGAAGGGTGTTTCTCCGGTTGACCGTTTTGGAGAAGTCCTGTTGGCCCATAGAGTGGGCGGAAGCTCTTCGATCCAATTGGCTCCGTGCTTTTTCAAACGCTCATAGGTGCGCGTTTTGAGCCCTTTAAGGATTTCTGCATTTGCTCTCTCAGCTTGGCCATTGCTGGCGGGATGAGCTACGGAAGCGTAGCAAACCTGTATGCCGAGGTCTTCGCAATACCCTTGGAATGCGGAGCTTGTGAATTGAGTCCCATTATCAGTGATGATCTTGTTTGGGACTCCGAATCTGCTTACAATGGATTGCAGAAAGTTGATAGCAGATTGCTTGTTGATCATCACAACTGGAGTTGCTTCCGGCCACTTGGTGAACTTGTCGATGGCGACGTACAGGAACTTGTAACCTCCGACGGCTCTTGGGAATGGTCCCAAGATGTCCATCCCCCACACAGCGAAGAGCCATGTAGGAGTTATCATTTGTAAGGGCTGAGCAGGTGTATGAATTTGCTTTGCATGAAATTGGCATGCTTTGCATTTCTTCACCAGCTCAGTGGCATCCTGGAGTGCTGTAGGCCAGTAGAAGCCATGCCGAAAGGCTTTTCCGACCAGCGTGCGGGAAGATGCGTGGTTCCCACACTCGCCTCCATGGATTTCTGCGAGAAGCTCGCAGCCTTCTTCCCTTGTGATGCACCGCATTAGGATGCCGTTGGCACCACGCCGATAGAGATCCCCTTCTACCAGTGTGTATCTTGTAGCCAATCTGACTACCCGGTCAGCGGATACATCATCGTCAGGAAGGATGTTGTCTTTCAAGTAGTTCCGGATCTCCGAGATCCATGCATCGGAACTGACTTGAGCATTTGAGTCTTGCGTGCTGGGTTGCTCGGAGCTTCCGGCAGCACCTATGACCCTTGATGGCTGCCATGGTAACAGGGCCATCGGGACCGTCAGCTTCGGGATGCTGATCTCGCCCCCTTCGTTCAGTTCGGCAGGATGAACTGTGGGTTTTGACAACCTCCGGACAAAGATTCCGTCAGGAGCCGGAGCTCCGGTTGACGCTTTGGTCGAGAGTTCGTCAGCTTCAGCGTTGTGGGCACGCTGAACATGGTGGAGGTTTAGGACTTCAAAGTCCTTCTGAAGCCTCTGGACTTCAAGGAGGTAAGCAGCTAGCTGGAGATTATTGCAGGAGCATTCACCCTTCACCTGCTTAATGATGAGCTGTGAATCTCCTTTGACCAGCAGTTGCTTGACACCATACGACAGTGCCACCTTTAGCCCGTAGATGAGTGCTTCATACTCCGCCATGTTGTTGGTTGCCTTGAAGTCAAGGTGTACCATGTATTTTATTTTCTCCCCAGTCGGTGCAAGGAGAAGGATTCCAGCTCCGGCCCCCTGCTTCTGCATGGAGCCATCAAAGTAAAGGGTCTAGTGAGGCTCGGTGAAGGTTGGAACTTGATGTTCCGTCTTCTGCTCGCTGGGGCCCCCAGGGTTTGATGAAGAGGGAGTCCATTCCGCCACGAAATCTGCCAACGCTTGACTCTTGATTGCTTGTCTCGAAATGAATTTGAGATCGAATTCAGCCAATTCCGCTGCCCACTTTGCAATATTCCCAGTTGAATTGGGATTATGCAAGATTGCTCGAAGTGGATAGGAGGTCACCACCGAGACTTTGTGAGCTTGGAAGTAGTGTCGGAGCTTCCTGGAGGCAATAAGAACTGCATAAAGCAGCTTATGTACCTCTAGGTATCGAGTCTTGGCATCATGTAATACTTCACTGATGAAGTATACTGGGCGTTGAATGGTCCGGACCCTCCCGGGGGGTCCGGAGCTTCCTATCTATTGATCTGGACCCTGTCGGAGGAGTCCAGATTCTCTTCGGGGACCGCCGGGTTCTGGCTGGAGGAACCCGGAGCTTCTTCAGAAATGACCTGGACCCTCTCGGAGGGGTCTGAGTCTTCTGAAGTGACTTCTTGTGGATTTGAGTCTGTGAGCTGGGACCCAGACTCACTTTCAGGGACCTCCGGACCCTCCTTAAGGGGTCTGGATTCCTGAGTATGGGGTAGTTCTGGTATCTCCGCAACCAGAACCATACTGACAACTTCGTCAGTAGCTGAAATGTAAAGCAACAAAGGCTCACCAGGGTTTGGAGCTACCAGAATTGGTAGGGTGGTGAGGAACTGTTTCAGCTCCTTGAATGCCTTCTCTGCTTCTTCGGACCATTGGAATGGTCCGGACTTCCTCAACAACTTGAAGAAGGGGAGTGCCCGTTCCGCCAGTCTTGATATGAACCGGCTGAGGGCTGCTAGATACCCAGTTAACTTTTGGACGTCTTTGATGCGGGTTGGTGGCCGCATGTCTTCAATGGCTTTTATCTTCGCCGGATTAGCTTCTATGCCCCGGTGACTTACCAGGAAACCCAGAAGTTTTCCGGAGCTAACCCCGAAGACACACTTGTCTGGGTTTAGCTTCGTGCGGGTGGCCCGCAGCTTGTCGAAGACAGCCTGCAAGGTGTCCAAGAGGGACTCCTTGTTCTTGACCTTGACCACGATGTCATCGACGTACACTTCCACTATGTCTCTGATGAGTTCTTCAAAAGTTTTGTACATAGCTCGTACAAAAGTTGAAGCTGCATTCTTGAGACCAAATGGCATGGCTGTGTAACAATACAATCCATCTACTGTGATGAATGAAGTATGCTCTTCATCCTCCCTAGACATCCTGATTTGATGATACCCAGAATATGCGTCTAGGAAACACAGTAATTCACACCCGGAGGTAGAATCCACTATCTGATCTATTCTAGGTAGTGGGAATGGATCTTTTGGACATGCCTTATTCAATGTGGTGTAGTCGATGCACATCCGAAGCTTCCCGCCGGCCTTGGGCACAACGACTGGGTTCGCCAGCCATTTTGGATGGAAGACTTCTCGGATGAATCTGGCTTCGAGCAACTTCTTCACTTCTTGTCGGATGAAGTTCTGCCGCTCTACGGATTGCTTCCAAGGCTTCTGATGCACAGGCCGAGCATCGGGGTAAATCTTCAGATTGTGCTCAATCACTTCCCTGGGGATCCCAGGCATTTGTGACGGTTGCCAGGCAAACACGTCAACATTAGCCCGGAGGAAAGTGATGAGCGCGAGTTCCTATTTGTCGTTCAACCCTCCCGATATACGGGTGGTTTGAGCGGCATCGGAACCAATTTGGACGACCTTGATGGGAGTGTCGGTGTCGCCGCTTGGCTGCACACGGGGTGCAGAGGTTGAGCCCCGTTGACGAATGCTCGGGGGTTTCGGAGCTTGCTCCTGTCTGGAGTCCTCCTCTTGTGCCGTGGTTAATGCATGGAGCTCCTCCAGAGCAGTTACTCCGACGGTGCGATCTCTGCGGATCCGGAGAACGCCTACTGGTGTTGGCATCTTCAACACCAGGTATCCATAATGAGCAGCTACCATAAATTTGTATAGGGCAGGTCTACCCAAGATGGCGTTGAATGGTAAGTTGATCTGAGCGACGTCGAAGACCAACTTCTCGGTGCGATACTTCTCCCGTGTCCCGAAGGTAACGGGGAGAGTTATAGCTCCGAGTGGAGTAATGGCCCCCGGACCTACTCCGGAGAAAGGTCGAGAGGGCTGGAGATCCGAAGGCCGGAGCTGAAGCTTGGTAAAAGCTTCAAAGCTTATGAGGTTCAGCCCCGTACCTCCGTCCACCATAACATGATGGAGCTGGATGTTATTGATGGTGGGAGATACCATCAAAGGTAACTGTCCAGCTCCGACCATGCTTCGTGGACAGTACGAAGCATCAAAAGTGATGGATGTGTCCATCCACTTTCGATGTGGCTCCGGTCTAGCTGTAGGAGCTACAGCGGCCATATCCCGCCGCATAGTCTTGATGACGCGACGGGAGGTGATGTCCCATGATCCACCAAAAATGGTGTTCATGGTTTTCCGATGCTCGTTGTCAGAGACGTCATAGTCGTTGTCGACGGAGGTGTAGACGGCCTTCAGGACCTTTTTGGGATCCTGAAACCCTAACTCCTCTTCAGCTGGAGCTTCGTCGACCTTCTGTTTTCCTTCCCTCTGTCGGAAAGGAGACCCTTCCCGGCGCTTGTTGTAGCGCTCGGCAAGGTTTTGGACCTCTCGGCAGTCTTCCAAACCGTGGCTGCCCGTTTTGTGAATGGGACACCACACTTTGGGTTTGCCACCGTCTTCGGAAGACGGTCGAGGTCGCTTCTCGGGGCGTGGCCCCCGGCCACCAGGAGTTGCAGCAGTTGCAACGTTGGATGTACTGGCCGACGGCTTCTTCTTGCCGTGGGTCTTCTTTTTCTTCTTGCCACCCTCGGAGGTAGCGGCTTCTTCTTTGGAGGATTTCTTGTGATCCTCCGAGGCTGGTTTGGAGTGCATTTCACGGCCCTCCGCAGCTCTGGCACATTTGTCTGCCAGGCTGAAGAGTTCCGTGACGCTGGTGATCTCTTTGATCGCCAGCTTCTCCAACATCTTCTTGTCCCGTACGCCCTGTCTGAATGCCACAATGATAGAAGCGCTTGAGATAGAAGGGATTGTGTTGCGTACCTGAGAGAACCTCTGGATGAAGGACCGCAAAGATTCTCCCCCTTTTTGCACGACCGCAAAAAGATCCAGTTCAGTGCCTGGTCGGGTGTATGAACTCCCGAAGTTGGCAGTGAACTGACGGCACAGCTCTTCCCAACTGTGGATAGAGTTGGGTGGAAGGCTCATAAACCAGGACCTGGCGGTCCCGGTTAAGGCCACTGGAAAGTAATTGGCCATTACAGCCTCGTTTCCTCCATCTGCCAAGATTGCAGTGGAGTATATCTGAAGGAATTCAGCGGGGTTGACAGTCCCGTCGAATTTTTCCGGCAGGTGTGGCCGGAACTTCTGTGGCCATCTAACCATGCACAGGTGCATGGCTAGGGCTGAACAGCCTCCTCCTACTCCTTCCAGAGTAGAAAGATCCTGAGCTTCCCGTCTTTCACGAGCACGCTCGATATGGACACGACCATCCTGTTGGCGGTATCGGCGATCAAGCTCCGCCCGGAGGTCATGAGTCGAAAGCCTGGATACCGTATGGGTACGTCGTGCCCCAGAGGGCAACGATGTCACCTGCTGTGACGCAGACCGTCTCCTGTTGTTGGAGACGTGCGAACCAAGTCTCCCAGACAAAGTCCGTCGCTGCGACGGGGCTCGTCCCGAAGGAGGAGGACCCTGGTTGTTGAGGCGTTCGGCCGCTGCTGCGACCAAATGCTCCACATCGGCCCTCCACTGCTCCATTGCATCTCGAGATGCGTCCGGAGGTGGTGGTCGTTGGAGAAGAGCACGCGCTGCATGGAGCGCGTGTTCTGGGTTGTCATGACTTGCCGACGCAGTCAGTGACGCCGGCGCACCATCACGTTGTCCAGCACGATTTGCCGGAGAAGATGGTGGTGGTGGGAGAGTGGCTCCTGCTGGTGGCTGCCTGTTGGAGGGATTGCCCTCAACAGCTTGAGCAGTAGGTTGGCCATTGGATGATCCAGCCGCGGAGTTCACCATTCTCGAAAATCTGAGGCGCTCCTCTTCCTGGCGCGCCAACTGTTGACTGTTGGAGTCGGCAGATCTCCTGACACTGCTAAAGTGTTGAAGGAGTTTGTAGTTCGGTGTGGGCGCGGGGAGACTCAAGAAGGTGAATTGCGGTTTAACACGGGAGACACTAGGGTTTACGTGGTTCGGGCCGCCTGAGCGTAATACCCTACTCCACGAGTGTGTTGGTGTTGTATTAGCTTATCACGTATGATCTCTACGTCTGTGTTCCTCTCTTTGTCTGTATCGACGACCTGTCCTTTTATAGTACAAAGACAGGCCGTTACAAGCTGGCCTGGCCCGACATGTGGCCCTGGCGGTTACTAATATTGACACACGATTAATTGTTGTTAATGATCCTGTAACGGGCTCCGACAGTGCCGTTACAGGTGTTAAGATCGTCCGTTTAAGTGTCATTAATATGTCATTAATGACATTTAAACGGGTCTTGAAGTCCTTGGCTCTCCTTTGAAGATCCGGAGCCGTTACAAGGTCTTCCGGAGGTTAGAGGCTGCCAGCTCCGACGTTTAGACACGTGGCAGCTCCGGAGCTTGCTGTGGGAAGCAGGAAGCTCCGGGGCTACCTAACACGTGTCAGGTCCGGAGCTTCTCTCGGTCAGGGGTTAAGTCCGGAGGTGCCATTTCGGTACTTGGTCTGGAGCTTCCCCCTTGTGGGCGATAGCTACGGTTCTGCAGTACACGTGGCGACCTAGGGATTAACCATGTTGGAGAAGCAGGTCCGGTCATGTCTGACAAGTGGGCCTCCGAGGGTCTTCAATTTAAGTAGTCGTCCTTCCCTCGAGATCTTTGTAATCTCAGGGGGTGTACGGTTTTTAGGGTACCGACAGAGATATTTCTTATCGTGTTTGAATGGTCATACCTATTTTTGCTCAAGTTATTAAAGTGAATGCACCATACCTCATGCATCTTTTACAGAAAGTGCATTGCATATGCATAACATTATCCAACTTGTGATGCATCATGAAACATGACTAATATTGAATTCTGAGCAAGAATATATATCTTTATTCAAATACTCAAGTAATGTCTAAAACTCTTGAGCTATGGACAACTCTGCCGTTCTTAACGCCATTTATTCAATTCTTTATCTTTGATTCTACGAGGAGCACCGATTCTTGAACTCCTTGTAACAAAGCCATATTCGAGTAGTTTGAACCTCACAATTTAGAACTGTATAAAGAAACAACATACAACTATGAGGTTATCATCGATCCTTTCATTCAAAGTCGTTAAGATCTTACTCGTCAACGACTCTATTTACCAAACATTCCCTATCGACTCTCTTCTTTGTTCACTTGAATCTCGTGACAAGATTCTTTTAAGGGAGAGAGATTGTAAAAGCTCATATTTGAGAAGAGCAATAATGCAAAAATGCGAACTTAAAAATTTTAAGTTGATTTAACTCGCATGAATCATGTGAGTCAATAAATGATGTTAAAAATATGAACTTTCTAAAACTTTTAACATTCTTTGGATTGTTAGTGTTGTTTCAAGAAAATCCTAGTTTGCAAAAGAATGATTCCAAATTAATCCCAAAAGGTACTGCTAGTTTTAATTTAAACTTTATTCAAAAGTCAAATTTAATAATTCTGAACCAAATGTTATAAATTTTAATTTTCACTTCACCAAAATGTTATGGATAATTGATAAGGTGTACATGCCAGCTTTCATAAACTTTGGTGGTGATATGAGGTTATTACATAGAGGTGTAATTCAAATGTAAATTTGAATTCAAACTAAATTTGCTCGCACTCCAAAATTGAGTTCACCACTGTGTTCCTCATGCGTTAAATAGTAAACGTACAAAGTTCTACATTTTTAAAAGTTGGTGTGATATGAGAACTTAAGCAACACATAAAAAGGAATTTGAATTTCAAATTTAATTTCAAACTCAAATGATTTAAATGCAAGTTTTGAAATCATCAATATAGTCCTCATCATTTTAGGGGCCCATCTGCCATTTTTAAATGAATATTGAAAGCAGCAGCTGAAGATAAGAATGAGGATGGGACCAACCAGCAAGTGGGCCCCACATTCCTGCACATGAGCAGTCTTTTCTTCCTTCTCTGTTCCGTGCGCCATGCACAGCAGGCCACCGCGCCACCTCCTGCCCAAGCTGGAGCGCACCCACCCGGCCTCATCTCTGCTTCTAGCGCCCTTATCCTTCTCCCTATCTGTTCACAACCTGCCACAAGCCACATCATCGCCGCGCGGCACTGCATCTCTGCTGCCGGCGAAGTCCCAACACGGCCGGGGTGCAACGGCGATTGTTCACTGCTCCGACCAAGGCCAAGGAGTCCCATGTGTAAATTCCTCCTCCTCGACGCACAGGAATCCCTCCCTGCTCGAAGTAGCTGGAGCGGAGTTTCCTTCCCAGAGTGGGCTGTCGAGCACTCATCGTCTCACCAAACAAATTTGCCACCCACGGTGAGATTTCCGTCGATTTGATTCCTTCCCCAGCTTGTGAAACCGTGCGCGCAACTCCCTAACCATTTGCACGTAGTTTGCAAGACCGAAGTGAGAGATATCACGGTTACCCTCGCCGCCAAATCGACGGCCACCTTAGTTTCGACGGTCACGCCCTTGTTTCCATCAAACAAGCCATCGTCTCGCACCACCAGAATGCTCATAAGGTTCACACAAATATCCTCCACGTTCACCTAATCGTTGCTTGGCATGTTACTGTTAGTCGCCGCTGGATTTCGTAAAATTGTGCCAAAGCTTCCATTAGAACTGCAAGTCTTATCCTTTAAAATTTCGTCATGTATCGTTGATCTCGAGCCACTCCCATTAAACCAGAATATCTCCATGTTCTTGTGCTTCCTCACGAGCAATCAGTTTTGAAAAACTAAGGAGAATACTCGCCGGAAACCTAGATCTTGTGGCCGCCGCCATGGAAATGCGCTCCTGCTCACAGTGTGTTTTTCCTTCGGCCCTATTGCGCACAAATCAAATGCAGGCCGGTGTCCGCGTCCTCACCTGGAATCTGTATGCAGAAACGGTGACCAAATTCATGCCTTGTTCACCGGGAATTTCCTCGCCGAAATTGGGCATACCGCACCAGCCGCCGCTGTGTCGCCTCTGGCCAGCTAGGCTTGTCGTCGATCACTCTGTGGAGTTCACCATCCTTCCAAACCCCCGCGTGGGCCCTCTGGACCAGGCTCCAACCACCGATAGGCGGGGCTCCGCCGCACCGGCGATGGTCTGACGAACCCTCTGCCCCTGCCCGAGGTAGGGGATGACTAACGCCTGGGGCCCGCCAGACAGCCTCATTAGTCCTGTGTTCTCCACTCGGATTTTCTATGCATTTTGGATCCGGTGTGGCCAGGTGCGCTGGTCTGTGTGTTCCCCCGTATGGCTCGCACGCCTCTGGTCAATACCAGTAGTGGGGCCCAGAGGTCAGCCACATATGACATTTTTCCCTTAGAAAAGAAATTGCAGAACTTAGCCAAACTTTGAGTATCCATTACTCTCTATAGGAAGCTCCAAAAATCCTCAAACCAATTTTGGTGTACTCTAATATATTTGTACTTTACATTGGTGCAAAATCAGGTATGAAAATGCACAATATTTTCTGCGTAATTCAAATGTCTTTTTCCTTTGAAGAATTATTCCAGGAAAAATGCTTCCAGGGATAATTCCCTTACATTGCCAGAAAATCCTCCATGTAGCATATGACCTCCAATAAAAAATTTCAAATTTATTAACTGTGGTTAAGTTCCATAACAAATGCAGTTGTCCATAGGTTCATTGTTTTAGTATAAAAACACCAGAAACTATTTCCAGAAAATATCTTGGATTCAAAAATCTATTGTGGCCACTAGGAAGCTAAGAAAATTATGCAACAAATTTTCATTGAACCCTTATGAACAGGCCTAAATGAAACCAATATTTACTTATATAATACAGGTTGTTTGTGTCTCTGTAACATTTAGGAAATTATTATGAGCAATATATGACACTACAACCCTTGATATTTTTCCAACACCTTAAAAACATTCCCTAGTATCTTCATGTAAATTTTCACCTTTTATTGATTAATGGATCATCAGTAATTAATTTAAAATCTTTATTCACATCATAATATCCACATGATGCTTATTAAATTGATTGTAGTAAAATGATCCAATAGAAAAATCTAATAAATTAGCAGCACTCCAGTCACATGATTCAGGCGCCACAGTAAAATTTCCAATGTTAAATATGTAAATCTTGAACAAATAATTAGTGAGTTATTTCTGCTATTTAAATTACATATAATTAACTATAGCTTTATCAATCCTACAAATTGGTGTAAATATTCTTCAATATGTCCTCCATATCTAATAAATCACTCATGACCATTATGTGACCAGAACATTCAGAAGTTAATTAATCAAGTGTACTTGGTAATTTATCAACATTTGTGTCACGTGAATATAATACCCAAAATCTTAATCATTCTACCTAGCACCATTAGGACTTCTAATCCTAAATATTCATCTGTTATATGCAGAATTCTATCCTGCATATTCACCATTTGGCTAATGGAGTATTAGCGAATCAATTCCTCATCTTTACGCTTTTATGAAACAAATGGATTAATTCATTCCTAACTAAGTTGAATAAATATGAGTTTCTTAATATTATTTAGGAGCAGCAGCAACAACATTGTTTAGTTTCCAAACTATTATATGAATCTTCTATTAATTCATAAGACACTTCAATTTCTAAGTCATTAAATTAAATGTATGTTGCATCTTCATATCAATAGAATGTGATGACAAAGATGGATGAGGAGCACAACTCGGAGGAGAGGAGACAAGCATGAAGCCACTGCCAGCAAGATGGATCCGGAGAAGCGGGAAGATCAAATGATGAAAGGAATCAACTAGACGCTACAATGCAAAAATGAAGACATTGACTATTGACATTTATCTAGCCGCAACCAAAGGCAAGCATCGGTTTGCATTTAAGAAAATATAATTTTTTTCTTTTATATAATCAATATATTGCTTATAATGGACTTATGCATTACGTCTGGGAATTGTATGTTACTCCACATGCATGACCAAATAAATCCATGGAGTATTAGGTGGAATAGGACTTCACTTGATAAATGTTGTTCTTCTAAAGTTGAGAAAATGAATGAAAGGGTATGACATGGATGGAATTGAATGATATGGATGGAATGGTATAACTCGAGTAGGCAATTTCCTACTCGTGAACATGGTTAAGTGGAGTCAATTGGGATGGTGTTGACGACTCTTATATCCCAATTTCACTCGTCAATATAACTCGATTACGTGAAGGAAAGTCAGTTCTTGCACACATCATCTTTCTACCTAACCTATTTGCACTTGTCCTTGGAAGAATAGTGCATGCAGGCTATTTATGCAGGAATTGAGGTGAAAGAGGGAGAGCAATCCTAAAAAGTACCATCCCAACGCGACAACATGTAGCATCACATGGATCAAATGGCTGACAAATAGACGTATCCGAGGATATCCAACGGTGTATCAACCATATCGGTCAATAGGACCCACCTGGAAGAGACTTGAAGAAAGCACATGGGGATTGGCGCAATGGCCATGTCGGTCGAACCCCCTGGTTGGTCGACTTGTTCTTCGCGCCAAACATGATCAACTTCCACGTGTCATTCACTTGTGGTGCCCTGATAACTATTACGACCTATTCACATGCTTTTGGTGGCGGAAACCAAGCCTTATCCGGCTTTAAATAGACCCCCTACCCCTCACTTGAACACACACCTCTTAAGCTTCATTCTACTGTATACACTACTTTTCTTAGTCCTTAGAAGAGTTAGGCTGTAGAGAGGAGAGTCTCTAGTCCCAAGTCCAAATTGGAAAAGGAGTAGAGGGAGTCTCCCTTCCCAATTCCAAATTTGGATGTATGACTCATGTATTCCTTCTTGTATTTGTGACTTTATGCATAATAAAGATATTATCTTTAGTCTTCCTTTATACATATGCTTGGATGAAGCGTTTCTAGTTTGATTGTGGAGTCCATTTATGTGGTAGGAGTAGTCTTTATGATTATTCCATAATGATCTTATTCTATCATCATAAACACTACAAACCCCGACTATAGTCTAATTAGTTATGATATGAACATGTTAATATGAATAACTATGCTATGTATCAACATTGGTTTCAATGATGATTAAGTTCATTGCTTTAGGATGGCTTGTGCTGCAGCTCCTAAAGTATTTGCTTAGTATGCTAGCATGGTGCTAGGTTAGTTAAGTAGCATTGAATGTCTCGTAGACCCACGGATTGAAGAGGTAGCAGTAGGTGGAGATAGCCCTATTTGTCATTTGTAATCCTCCATGTTCGGCTATGCCACAGGCTCTTGGTGAGAGTCATACTAGTATTGCTAGGGATAAACTTAGCATAAGTATTCACCATTGACATGCTCATTAGTATCTGACCTAGGCTATGTATATGTATATAAGATGCATTGTAGGAGCAACTCACCAACTCTTAGTCTAAACTCCATTAGGACCCATTTTTCCCCTTAGAATAGAGTGCTCTTGTGTGTGTCACACTACCTCCAATTATCTATTGTCCATCCTCAATGGAACCCTACCTAGACCATTCTACCCTTTCCATTTGAGGATTGCTACACTTCCACCTAGCCTTTCATTGGGATAAAATAAATGATACCCTTGGCATACTCTTTTAAGGCGAAATGCTACATCGATAGTTTTGGTGCGCTTGCGGAATTTATTCTGTGATCCTAAGGAACCATCAACAAGCATTTTTGGTGCACTAGCCAGAGACGAATTGTTAGTGGTGCGTAAGAAATATCAACAAGCATTTCTAGCACTGTTGCCTGGGAAGGCAGTTGAAGTATTGCATGATTGAGTGAATATGATAGGACCCTGGGTAGGTTTTTATTAGGATAAACCTTCTTTGCTTTCACATTTATTTTAATGTGAAAACAGTGTAGTGTATGTCTGGTTTCTGCTTGACAGAAAACATTATTGAAGATCCAAAATCTATTCTGAAAGATTGACCTCGTGTCGTTACTCCTCAAAAGCTTCGTGCGGCAAAGCAAACCAGCGATCCTACAGCAACAATCGAACTCGGTCAAGGACCTTGCCAATTTCATATCCATGCCAAATCCTATGTAATGCATGCAGTTATTGATAGACAGAAAAATCATCCAAAAGTGAGGCTAACAATAGCTATTAAGTCTACTCTTATGGAGATGATTGACTGGAAGTTGGATAAGGATTGGAGTTGGACTGTTAGACCAAGTAAAGGTATTTATCCCTACCCCTTACGAGTCTGTGGGTCAGTTCGTGTGTTTTACGTGCAGTGGCGGACCCAGGATTTTACTACTGGGTATGCCAAAAAAAATTACAAGTGATTTTATAAAACTATTTTTCAATTTAATAAATAACTATAAATTTTGTAACACAATTCAGTATAAAAATAAATAACAAGACGAATACTATAGTGAATAAATCACAATATAAATTTAGTCGGGAGTTAAACTTACAATATTACTTGTCCAATTTGTTTAGTCGTCGCTTTCTAAATGACATGAATGTATTGATTATATCATCTTCATCTACTTGGAAGAAAATATCTCACTCAATGAATGTATCATAAACTGGTGCTGATGACGCTGGCGGGGCAGAGGATGAAGGTATAGGATCCATAATTTCTTCGATTACTCTCTCTTGCTCTTGAGTCTGTTCTTTCACAACTAATCCGTCCATACATGAAATAATATTTGAAGCAGCAGCCGCCTTCTTAGACGCTTGTTTCTGAAAAAGAGATGCAATATCCTCACTCAACTGTTTAAAAAATAATTTTACGTAAATACGATAATCATATAAAATTTGATAAGATTGTGCGAAATAAATAAATACCAAAAAATTATCTGATCATATAAAAGCGTACGTCAAATCCACGATTAGACGATCAGACGAAGTTGAGAACCGCATGGTCGACGCCTGACCGAGTTGCCGTCGGTCCAGTGTCCACGTCGAGACGCGTGACGGTGTCAGTTCGTGCCTCTAGCGCCAGCGCTCCCGCAGCAGCACGGCAACACGCTCGCCGGGCGCCGAGATTGAGGGCTTAAGGCAAAGTCTGCGATCTGCCCACTGCCTTATGCCGTCTGGTGCTGCCGTACTGGGCCTATGGGAGCAAGGTTGTGTTTTATATTCTTCCGTCTGGTACTGAGCCTACGGGAAACAAATTATTAATTTGTTCTGGAAACTCACGATCTCTCCCGATCTTCTTCCCGGTAATCGGTAGCCAATATACGTACACCAACATGTTCCTGGGCCCAGGGTATGTTGGGGCCCACCCGGCATACCCTGTAGGTCCGCCCCTATTTATGTGAGCGCCAATGGCTCAAGACCCTTCGTGAGTTTTCAACTCCCTCTGCCAACATGGGAGACGCAAACTTTGAAATAAAGACTGGCCTAATCACTATGGTGCAAGCCAACCCATTATGGGGAAAGGCTAACGAGGTTGCAAGTGCTAACCTGCAACAGTTATTGGAGATCTATAGCACTTTCAAGATCAAGGACATCTCTCCTAATGCCGCCCATCTTAGACTATTTATGTTCTCCCTTCTTGGGAGAGCGAAGCTGCGGTTCTATGTGAACCAAAGTGTTGTGGACACTTGAGAGAAATGTTCTACGACATTCCTTGCCAAGTCCTTTCCATTGGGAAAAACCAATATCCTACGTGGTAGCATTTCCAACTTCCAGCAAGATCCTAAGGAGTCTATTCCTGAGGCATGGGAAAGGTTGCAGGAATACATCCTGGACTGTCCCCCCCCCATGGGATTGAAGACTGACTCATTATTCAGAATTTCTACAACGGGCTGATCGCTACAACCGGTGACCATGTGGATGATGCTGTTGGAGGAGCCTTCTTCTCATTAACGGTGCCCAAAGCAAAGGATTTGAGTGAGAAGATGGTGTCCAATATGGGCTAGAGTGATGAGCGTCTCCATCCCCATCAGCGAGCAATGCACACCTTGAAAGAGGTGGACATGATAGTTGCCAAAATAGACCTCCTTATGATGAAGATTGATGGACAAGCCAGTGGTGAAGTATGTGGCATTGCATGGGCCTTAGACACTCAAATCACATGTGAAGTTTGTGGCAACACGGGTCACATGGGCAAAGACTACCCAGAGACTCGTGAGGATGCCTTATACATAGCCAACAATGAGAACTTCAACAATAATGGCTATCGTCCAGGAGGTCAAGGGTGGGGCCAACCACGCCCTTTCTTTCAAGGAGGGTACAACAACAACAATGGAAATAATGGCAATCAACTCAACTTGAGAGAGCTTACCATTAGACAGCTGAAGATCAGTGATGCCTTATCCAAGAAGCTATCTGCTAATGACAAGACCCTAGAAAGCATCAACACAAAGATTGTTGGACTATCCTAAGCTTTCAAGAATCAGCTGAGTTTCGACAAGATGTTAGAAACTCAGTTGGCTCAGCTTGCTGCAGTTGTTCCTCCGTTTGAAAGTAACAAGATTCTAGGGGCAGCCAGAAGCCCTAGTGGAAAATGTGAATGTGGTGGTTACGAGAAGTGGCAAGACCACTCGTGACCCACCGTATCCCGCAAAAGATAAGAGGACAACTGAGAAGGAAAAAGAGAAAGAGGATGTCCCAGTTAGCATAAGTGAACTACTCAGTGAAAGAATTGTCAAGCAATTTGAAGACACCAACTTGATGCCATTCCCTCACAGCAAAGGAAGCCAACAGTGGATGAGCAATTCAACCGGTTTGTTGAAGTAATTCAGAAGATCCACATCAATGTGCCCCTGATTGATATGATGCAAGTACCCACTTATGCTCGCTATCTCAAGGACATATTAAATAACAAGCGGCCATTGCCCCCACTGAGGTTGTTAATCTTACGGATGACTGCAGTGCAGCCAACCTCAATAGGGTCTGGAGAATAAGAAGGACCTTGGATGTCCTACTATATCTTGTTCATTTGGGGCTCACTACTTTGACAAGGCACTTTGTGACCTTGGGGCAAGTGTGAGTGTTATGTTCAAGGTGGTCTTCAACTAGCTGAACTTCACAAAGCTGACTCCAACACCAATGCAGCTCTAACTGACTGACTCTTTTGTCCGTTATTCAGTGGGTATTGCTGAAAATGTCCCGATGAAAATTTGGAACTGCTTCATACCCATGGATTCCATGGTCCTCGACATGGATGTCGAGAAGGATATGCCACTCATTCTTGGGCATCCATTCGTTAGCACTACGGAAGCTCGCATAGATGTGGGAGCTGGAGAAATCCACTTCCATATCAATGGCAAGAAGGAAAGTTTAACTTTCGCACAAAGTCGGAGCAATGTTCCATGATTCGAATCAAGTATGGAAAAAATGTTAAACACATTCAAGAGGTCGAAGTCACACCTCCAAAGGTGGATCCGCTCATTGCATTCATGAGAAAATTAATCTATGCAGAGAACCCATCTTTTTGTCCACGCCGACATCCCAAGAAGACGGAGAAGCCCGGACCTTGCCAAGGGCCCAAGTCCACCAAACCGCCAAAGAAGGAGTGGTGGAGGAAGCAAGACAAGCCATCCGAGCACATTCCTCCGGGCCCGGATGCCATGAAATGAAGACGGAGGGAAAGTCCATCTCATCATACTTTGGTGAGACCTAGCCAATAGTAAAATTGGTAGTTATCTTTTATTTGATTTTTCTTTTCACCCCATTTTATTTTTCCCACTTAGTTTGATTTCTCCCACTGCATATTTGATTTTTCCTAGCAAGTTGAGAATTTTATATTCTCAACCATCATTTTTATTTCTCATAGAAAGAAATTTTTTGGATTTGAAAAAAGGTCTATTCAAAAAATAATTTTTCTGAGCTGCAAATGTGGTAATTCACCAAAGGGCTAATTTTATAGCCGTTCGGAAGCCACCTACCAAAAGAGGGACTAGGGGGGCTCACCTTTCATGTCGGTCGACCACCCCTGGTTGGCCGAAGTGGGGAAAGGGCCAATGAGGCCCTCTCTCCTCCAACGGCTACATTTTGTGCCTCTTATGACCGTTGGGGGTGTACACTATAAATGGTGGTCATGAGGAGGGCCTCTCTTCACACTTCACCTCATTTTACACCTCCCCAAGTCATTCTCTTGCTCACTTTTTTTTCTTGCTCTTCATTGAAGCACTCTTGCTCAAATCCAATTCAAGAAGATTTGCTTTCATTTGCATTTGCATGTTACTCCCAAGAATTCAAGAATAATTCGTTGAGGGTTTTGTTTTCACTAACATCACCTCTTTTCGAGTTTTTGCCTTGTTGTGTTCTCACTTGTTGTAGCCATGAAAGGAATGAAGACGTTGTTCGGGAAAATGAATGGGGCTGCAAGCTCAAGCCATGATGGAGACTCAGAGTGTGTATGAAGACACCCCCATGGAGGAGAGAAGCATCCCGCATCAACTTCTCAACGACAACGACCTCAACATACAAAGTGAAGTTGGAGATCAAGCATGCAAGCTCCACCAATATCGTGAGTTTAATGACACTAAAGCTTATGATCTGGTTTGATCTCAAAACTAGGTATGAATTCCGAATTGTTTACCATTTTGCGTGTATTAGGATGGGAAAATTTTGCTCACATAGAGGAGAAAGGTTGACGCCTTCTTGTAAGGATCGAATGCCCAAGAGGGGGGGTGAATTGGGCTTCTTTTCAAAAATTAAAGCAATAAAAACTTAACTACTAAAAGCCCAATTCCCTATGCAAATAACCTATGCATTCAAGTGAATAGTAATTTTGCGATATATGAAATGCATAAGTGTAATGGGAAGAAAGAGTGTGCAAACTCCCGAGGACACAAGAAGACACGGAGATTTATCCCGTGGTTCGGCAAGATCGTCAAGACCTTCTTACATCCACGTTGTGGAACCCACCAAAGAGTATAGCCACTCCCAAGTCACCTAGACTAGGGATCTTCACTAAACTTCTCTGTTCGCTAACCCCGGCAAGGTGGAGCTCAAGCCTTGTACAAGTTGGATCCTCCGGGCTTCCACAACTGACTTGGCAAGCTCCGAAAAGCTCTCTCCAATCACCGACTGTTGCACGGTGAATACATTCACCAAGAGACATTCCCGTACAGCTCTCACTACACTAGACTCCAATCACCAAGAATGGAAGCACACAAGCACTATCTCTAGCAAGTTCTAGCCTATCTCTTGTGTACAAGTGGTGTAAATGATGTAGAAGTGGTAGCTCAATGTCTTGAATGCTTGGTAATGTGTATAGTAGCTCTGGTTGTCAAGACTTGTCGAAATGACTGGTTGAAGGGGTATAAATAGCCAGCTTCCACGAAATAGCCATTGGAAAAGTAGGCTGACATCACTGTTCTGCAAACATCGGATGATCCGATGTTCTCCCTTCAGTTGTCATCGGTCGAATCCAAATTAGCTGATGTCACTGTGTCAGATATGACCGTTGATCGACCGATGTAACACTTGTCTCATCATCGGATGATCTGGTGACACTTCATCCAGAATGGTCCAGAAATAATGCTTACTGGAGTGATTGACCGATGTGTTACAGTTGTACATCGGATGGTCCGGTGTTACACTTGGTCCAAGGTAATTGCTTACTGGAATGATCGATCGACGTAACACTTTCTTCATGATCGGATGATCCGGTGAGTACTCAGTTCTGAGATCTTTTTCTTCTGTTAAACCAACTCGACTGATGTATTATTTTTTGGAAGCATTGGTTGATCCGGTGAGTTGATTTTGTCTGCTTCGAGTTGTTCTAAGTGATTCTTTTGGAATTTGCTCGAGTGACCTCTTATACATTGGTTCGAAATATTCTTCTGATGATTACCAAGTCTTGGGTGTTGTCAATTTCGATGGAATAACTTTGACATATGAGATTTTTCTTTTAGTCTTCATAAAAATCGATTGACCTCGTAAAGTAATTTGTTTAGGGGTCTCCAATTGTATCCAATGAGCAGTAGATGATATACATATAGATTTCATTAAGTGTGATTGAGTGATATGAGAAACCATGCATCCACAAACTCATTAGTAATATCCAACGGTTGTCATTAATCACCAAAACCATACCTCATGGGGGCCTAGATGCTTTCAATCTCCCCTTTTTTGGTGATTGATGACAACACAACGAGTAAAGCACAATAGTAATGAAATTAAGAATACAATACTCAAAAAGATATGCAATAAGTTCAAGATTTTGCACATTAAACTTGAAGGCTCAAAAATGATCACTAAAGCACAAGAGAATTAAGAGGCACACGAATAACTCAAGAATAGCAAAAGAGTAGCAAATCACCAAATTACAAAAAAACTCCTAAAAAGATAAACTCCCCCTACAACTAGGACTCCCCCTAGGACTAAGCTATCCCTCCCCTGACTCTTCTCCACCTTTGGCATCAAGACACCAAAAAGGGAAGCCGAGTGCCCAAGGATCCTGAGTGCTCGGGGCGATGACGAACTGGTTGCCATCGGGGGTGCTGTCGTCGGAGCTGCTGCCTGCTGCTGCTGAGGCTGGAGTGGAGGAGACCGGTGTTGTGGGAGCTGTTGTCGGTGCCTGCTGAGTCTAGACTGCTGGCAGCGGGGCACTGACAACGGATGCCGGAGTCTGCTGGAAGAGTGTTGTAGCCGGCAGGGGAGAGTGGATAGGTGTGCCTGGAGCAAGCAGTGGGGACATGTTGATCGTCGGAATCGGCATGGTCGGCACTGGTGCTGAGACTGGAGCCAGGGCAGGCGGACCTGGAGCTAGACCCGAAAGCTGTGACGGCAGGGCAATCCCGGTCTGAGTGTAGAGGTTGGTGATCAACCCCAGGATGCCCATCATAGCCTGCTGCGTCTGCTGCTGCTGGTCAAGAGAACGATGATGCATCTGATCAATTAGTCCAGTGAGCCTGTCAGTGTCCTCTTGCCTCTCACGGGCTATCTGGCACTGCATCTCCTGCTGCTGTTGCTGGAGCTCCAAAAGACGCGTAGCCTGCTCAGCTCTAGCCTGCTCAGCTGCAAGCCGATCCAGTCGCTGCTGCTCAACCATCTGCTGAAGTAGAGAAGTGAGCTCAGATGGCTGAGAGACCTGTGCCTTGGACACTGGAGGTGGAATAGGTGGTGGTGCAGTCGAGCCTCCAGCCTCTGCGTCGTGCTGCCTAGGTGAGGGAGGAGGTGGGAAGTACTCCTCGACACTGTCACTGGTGTCACTCTCTGACCAGATGTGTTGTAGATCCCCACCCTGAGCCTCAGCATGTGCTAGGATCTCATCTTCCTTCTCCAGGTCTGACCAATCTTCCTCAGATAGACGAGCACGGACCTGACGCTCAACTGGACGGCCAAGGCGGCGGTCTCCAGGAGCTGGAGCACGATAGTGTCCGAACCGTGTGACGCTCTCGTCGGTGAGACTGTCACGTACGGCGAACCCCTCTGGAGCTAACAGGTAGAGCAAGTGATTGATCCAGTGGCCAAACACAAACTGCCTCATCATCCCAACTCCATCGGTGATAACATCCTCCATCTCACAAATAAGGATATCCACAATGTCAAACTCCATCCCATTCATGACATAGAACAGGAGGGTCTGCTGCAAGCTGGTGAACCCCTCAAGGTATCCGGACCTCGGCAGAAGTTTGCGGTGCAAGGCAAGGTGCACAGTGCGCACAACTGGAGTGAGTAGAGCCGGTACCCTCGGCTGGTTAGGAGAGAAGGGCTGAGCGAACAGTGATCGAATCTCCTCAAAGGGTGGTGCCACACCTCCTGTGAGCGGCCTCCTCGGTGGGTCAGCCTGTCCATATACTCTCTCGTGTAGGCATGTGTCATGAAGATCCACGCCTAGCAGCTGTCCCAAGGTCTGATGAGTCACATGGTGATGCTGGCCATGAACATGAAATCAATGGATCTGCGACCCTCAGAGACGTAGAGTGTGGTATAGAACACCCGGACCCAGTCCTCCATGTAGGCACCCCGCTGGTAAGACATCAACTCCACTAGCCCTCTGTACCTCTCAAAGTAAGGGCGTATCTCAGTCCCGACTGCAAGTGCGAGCTGATCCCAGTCAAGAAAGTTGTGCTCAAAGAGCTTATGACCCCGACATCTGTAAGTCTCGTACAATGACGCCTGTGTCAGGGTCCAGAAGCGATTGTCCACAAGTGACTCTCTGGGCTGCGGGAACCACTCCTCAAGTAGAATGCTCCATCTGAGCTTCCTGAGCTACTTGGCCTTCAACTTCCTGTAGCCGGTCAGGCGGACACCCTCACCAACTCGGACATTGGTGTCCATCTCATAGACGACTCTCTGGGCTGCCCTGCCTCCCGAAGGTCAGCTGTAGAGGGTCTCGGTCTTGGGGCTGCAGCTGGATGACCCCCACGGGTCCTGACTGAGCGCTGGCGAACAAGCGGCACCTCAGGATCCTCAGTCTCCTCTGGCTCCTTAGGCACCTGTGACTGCCTCTGTCGGGCCTCCCAGATCCTCAGCGATCCTACTCGGCCGCACTCTCGCTCCTCAGCGGTGCGAGCGGCCATCAAAGCTTTCTTCTCCTCCTTCGACAACTTCTGCTTCTTAGCTGCCGGCTCCTCAATAGCCTTGCCCTTTCCTTTCTTGTCACGACCCATCTCGAGGAGACGAGTGACAACGACAATAATGAGATTGCGGGACAACGAGGCCGGGCGCACGAGATGGCGACTCAATGATCGTCACGACCGGGCGAACCCTAGCGGTGAAGAGGAGGCGGCGGTGCGACGGAGAGCACAGCGATCGAAGGGGGGGGGCAGCTCGGCGGTGCAGAGGGCGGCAGTGCGGCGCCTAGGACGGCAAGGCAGGGCGGCGGAGGCGCTGCGTGGGGCGGCGGCGGCGGCGCTGCATGGAGCAGCGGTGGCGGCACTGCGTGGGGCGGCAGCGGCGGCGCTGCGTGGGGCGGCGGCGGCGGCGCTGCGACGGCGGCCGGAGGGCGGCGGTGGCCGGAGGGCACGGAGCGGCAGTGGCGGAGAGGAGGTGTCGGGTCGGGGAGAGAGACAATGAAATGAAGCGGCGCGCTAAATAGGTGGAGCCCGAACCCTAGCTTAAATTTTAACATCGGATGAACCAACGCCAGTTGAGAGGTGCATCGGTCGAATGGTACAGTAAGGGTGTTCTAGAGACACCTTCGGCATCGGATGATCCGACGTGGAAAAGATAAGCATCGGCTGATTTTGGCACAACTCCAGAAATATGAACATCGGATGCTTCGATGTTTCTCAGAATGAACTCATCGGTGGATTTGACTTTCTGATTGAGTTGACCCTTGGCACTTGAGCACAAACTGATCCGATGATGCTTCTGCCCTAAGCATCGGATAATCCGATGACTACAAAATAGCAACATCCCATTTATGTCCTTTGACTCAAACAAACAAACAATGAGAAACACATGTCTTAGGACTTTTTTGGGCAACCCATTACCCCTCAAAAAGACTAGTTGCCAATAACTTGGCTAAGCCCTAAATCAAATAGAACAATGAAAAGATCAAGGAAAGAACCCAAATAAAATGTAAGGCCCATGCTTTGTGAGCTAGAGGATGAAAACTTCTATCTCTTTAAAGCATGTTCCTTTAGGCATTAACGCACCTAACACTTTGTTCTTTCCACATCATATGAGTTGAGATATTGCATTTCAAACAAGTCTCTTTCTCATGAAGTGGGTTCCCCTTTGTGACAATCTACCGTATGCAATGCCAAACAATTTTTAATGGAAGAAATTAACGTGAGTGCAAGTCTATATGGCAGGCATCATGCAAGACACAAATTAAATCTATCTTGCCAAATTTGAATCTTTCAAAGGCTTCTTCAGGGAAAGCCACTCTCCAAGCCTTGGGGAAACCCAAAAGAACCTCCATCCCAAGCTAACTCTTGCTCGCCCCTATCCTTTGAAAGTTAGGCAAGACCTATATGTGATGCATTCTTACATGACCATGGCAACTTATATGACGTTTGATGCATCTAACACATTTAATTCACTTCTTAGTCTAGAAAAAGTTTTCTCATCAAGTGGTTTAGTGAAGATATCCGCCAATTGTTCTTCGGACCTAATGCCTCGCAAGGAGATGTCTCCATTAGCTTCATGGTCCCGCAAGAAATGATGGCGAATATCAATGTGCTTAGTGCGGGAGTGTTGAATGGGGTTTTTAGCAATCTTAACCGCACTTTCATTGTCACAAAGGAGAGGCACACAACCAAGTTTAATACCAAAGTCCAAAAGGGTTTGCTTCATATAAAGGATTTGGACACAACATGCACCGGCCGCTATATATTCCACTTCCGCAGTGGACAAAGCAACATAATTTTGCTTCTTGCTAGACCAAGATACTAGGGAACGCCCAAGCAAGTGGCACCCACCGGAGGTACTCTTGCGATCCACACGACATCCAGCAAAGTCCGAATCTGAGTAACCCAAGAGATGGAATTTAGCACCTTTAGGGTACCACAGGCCTACACTTGGGGTATGCTTGAGGTACTGAAGTATCCTAAAGACCGCCTTCCGATGCGTTTCTTTAGGTGCCTCTTGAAAGCGAGCACACAAGCATACACTAAACATGATATCGGGCTTAGATGCGGTAAGATAAATCAATGAACCAATCATAGAACGGTAATTAGATTGGTCAACAGGTTTACCGTCCTTATCCGCGTCGAGATGACAATTTGTTGCCATTGGAGTACTTCTTGAGCTACAATCTCCCATCTCAAATTTCTTCAAGAGGTCCTTGGTATACTTTTCTTGATAGATGAAGGTCCCCTCTCAAAGTTGCTTGATTTGAAATCCAAGGAAGAAGTTGAGCTCTCCAATCATCGACATCTCGAATTCCCTAGACATCATTTTGCCAAACTCATGGCTAAGAGCTTTGTTAGTTGAAACAAAAATAATATCATCGACATAAATTTGACAAATAAATAGTTCTCCGTCGATGTCTTTGGTGAAGAGTGTAGTGTCCACCTTCCCGATCTTGAATCCTTGCATGATCAAGAAATCCCGTAGTCGTTCATACCATGCCCTAGGTGCTTGCTTGAGCCCGTAGAGCGCCTTGTGCAACCTATACACATGATTAGGATTCCTCGGATCTTCGAACCCGGGAGGTTGTTCAACATAAACAAGCTCGTTAATATAACCATTAAGAAAGGCACTTTTCACATCCATTTGATAAAGATTTATATTATGATGTGATGCAAAAGCAAGAAGTATACGGATAGCTTCTAGTCGAGCGACCGGAGCAAATGTCTCTCCAAAGTCTAGTCCCTCAACTTGCGAGAAACCCTTGGCCACAAGTCTTGCCTTGTTGCGTATCACAATATCGTTCTCATCTTGTTTGTTGCGGTACACCCACTTTGTTCCGATGACGTTCTTGTCCTTGGGTCACTCCTCCAACACCCAAACTTCATTTCGGATGAAGTTGTTGAGTTCTTCTTGCATGGCCATTACCCAATTTGGATCTTGGAGTGCTTCCTCAATGTGAGTGGGTTCTACACATGAACAAACGAGTAGTGCTCAAAAAACATAGCGAAGTGGCGAGAACGTGTACTTACTCCCCTTGACAGACTTTCAATGATTTGATCAATCGGATGCGCCTTGGAGATGCGTCCATGCCTCATAATTGGTTGTGAAGCACTTGGCGGTGGTGATGCGTGTTGCTCTTCTTGTGGTTGGACTTGATCATGTACTTGTTCTTCTTCTTGATGTTGTGTGGCTTGTGAATCTTGTGTCGGCAATGGATCACCTTTCTCTTCTTCGTCAACTTGAGGTGCCATAGATGTGTTGATGTTGGAACTTGAAGCTCCCCCTTGATCATGACTCTCCTCAACTTTAGGCTTGATGTCTCCAATGGTCGTGTTCTTCATAGCTTCTCGTAGAGGCTCATCATATATTTCATCATGACCAAAACTCTCCTCTTGGGAGCCATTAGTTTTATCAAACTCAACATCACAACTTTCCTCAACTAAACCGCAGGTTTGGTTGAATACTCGATATGCTTTTGAGTTTGATGCATAACCAAGAAAAATACCAACATCACATCTTCTTTCAAACTTACCGAGCCTTTTCTTGCGGTAGATATAGCACTTGCACCCGAGGACTCGGAAATAGGAGATGTTGGGCTTTCTCCCAATGAGAAGTTCGTACGGGGTCTTTTGAAGTAGTCGATGTAGGTAGACCCGATTTGCGGCATGGCACGCCGTGTTGATTGCTTCGACCCAAAACATCTCGGACATGCCGTAGTCATCAAGCATTGCTCGTTTCACTAGTCACAACAACATCATTCTTGCTAAAAGTGCACGTTAGTCCAAGATCACAAAATTGTGCAATAGAAAGCAAATTGAAACTAAGTGACTTAACATACAACACATTTGAAATAAATAAACCATGTGAGATTGCAGTCTTACCCATCCCAATTACCTTCCCCTTAGAGTTATCAACAAAGGTGACTTGTTCATGATTGTCGGGGTCCTCTATGGAGGTGAACATGCCATCGTTGCCGGCCATGTGTTGAGTGCACCCGCTATCGAGTACCCAATGCTTTCCTCCGGCTTTGTAGTTCACCTACACTCATGAATTCAATTTTTTATTTTGGGCACCCAAGCCAACTTAGGTCCTTGTATGTGTGATACAAGTGTTTTTGGGACCCAAAGTTGCTTGGGGAGCTTCCCCTTCATGCCCTTCATGTCTTTTCCAATGAAGCTTGCATTCACCTTGCCATCTACTTTACTTAAGAGATAATAGTGATCATTAAAGGTAGACTTGTAGTTAGTAGGCAATTTTGGAGAAGGCCGGTTAGGAAGAGGACACTCCCTTGTGTGGTGACAGGTGACCTCATAATGTTGGCAATAAGAACCAACTTCCTTGATGAAGCTTGTTTTAAGCTCTGGTGAGGGCACCTTTCCTTTGTTAGGCACTGGGAAGGATCCACGTCCTCTCTTGTTGAAAGACTTTGCTTGTTGGAAGAGGATTTCTTTGTGCTTGACTTCCCCCTTAGATAGTCTTGCCACACTAGTGCGGAGACTTTCAATTTCTTCCAACAAGTCCTTCTCCCTAGCATTCTCTTTCAAAGGCAAAGACTTATGCAAGACATTAGTGGCATGAGAAGTAATAGATACCTTATCATTAAGGGTTCTTTCTTTATGTTTTCAATTCTTGATCAAGAACTTCATAAGCAAGGTTAAGTACTTGATGCTCTTGGATTAACTCATTGTGCTTTCCCAAGAGTGCTTGGTGTGCTAAGTCAAGCTCATGATGATCTAGCTTGATTTGAGCCTTATCCTCCTCAACTTGCTTGACATGAGACTTGAGCGTGTCATGCTCCTTAAGTATGCTTTCATACTTGTCAAGCAAATTGAGGTTAGCACTCTCAAGCTTAGCACGAGCTTCTTCAAGAGCCTTGGCCTTACTCTTTTCCCTCTTAATGATAGTGTGGTATTCATTTATAAATGAAGCTAAGTCATCAGGGGAAAGCTCATCATCGCTAGAATCATCACATACCTTGGTGTTACCTTTTTCCATGAGGCACATGGGAGGTGGACGAAGAGATGAATCATCATTGTTGGCAATGGCAAGGCCGCCCAAGTTTTCTTCCTCAACTTCACTCTCTTCGTCACTAGATTCTTCATCGGTGATCCATTCATTTGCCTCACACATGAACACCTTTTGTGGACCTTTTCTCTTCTTTGGGAAGAGTTTTGCCTTTTTGCCTTTGTCATGCTTCTCATTCCCAAAGAATCTTGGTTTGGGCTTGTCCTCTTCATCATCCTTACTATCCTCAAGCTTGCGATGCTTGCCCTTGTGGTTCTCTCTTCTTTTGTCTGGTTTTGGACAATCATAGGAGATGTGGCCTTGATCACCACAATTATAGCAAGTCTTGTTGTCATCTCTCCTTGGTAGAAAAGCTTTCTTCTTGGGATCAAAGGTGTATCCCTTCTTGGCAATCTTGGAGTTCAAGCGAGAGAATTTTCTCATCATCAAGGCAAGCTCATCATCGTCATCTTCACTTGATGCTTGCTCTTCTTCACTTGAGCTAGGCTCGACCACTTTCTTTTTCTTGAGACTTGTTTTCTTGGTGGAAGCCTTTAGAGCAATTGTCTTTGAAGATGATTCCTCCATCATCCCAAGTACACCCATCTCATGAGCATGAATCTCTCCAATAAGTTCCGAAACTTCAGTATGATCAAGATATTCTTTTTGAAGCATGGAGTTGATGATGTTGTACTTTGGATTAGGAAGAAGCATAAGAATCTTGCGGTTGATGAGTCCCTTGCCAAGAGAAGCAATATCAAGAGCATTAATTTCCTCAATAAGCACATTCAAGCGAGAAAACATTTCATTGACATTTTCATGAGGTAGCATTTTGAATTCATCATATTTGGCCTTAAGCATATGCTACTTTAGTTCTTTGACACGAGAAGAACCCTCATGAATTTCAATCAAGCAAGCCCAAATTTCACAAGCTTTTTCTTTGCTAGAAATCCTAGCAAACACATCTTGACTAATGCATTCATAAATAGCATTTCTAGCTTTTACATCCCACTTAACTTGATCACCTATATAGTTGTGCTCACCAAACCCCGCATGGGTCGCTTCCCATACCTCGGGAGCAATAGCCTCTAGATAAGCACGCATGCGTGCTTTCCAATAGGCAAAGTTATTGCCCTCGAAGATGGGAACTGAACCCCCAATCTTGGCCATTTTTGCTCTCTAGCAGTGAAGCTAGAATGATCCAATGAGCAACCTTGCTCTTATACCAATTGTAAGGATCGAATGCCCAAGAGGGGGGGTGAATTGGGCTTCTTTTCAAAAATTAAAGCAATAAAAACTTAACTACTAAAAGCCCAATTCCCTATGCAAACAACCTATGCATTCAAGTGAATAGTAATTTTGCGATATATGAAATCATAAGTGTAATGGGAGGAAAGAGTGTGCAATCTCCCGAGGAGACAAGAAGACACGGAGATTTATCCCGTGGTTCGGCAAGATCGTCAAGACCTTCCTACATCCACGTTGTGGCACCCACCAAAGGGTATAGCCACTCCCAAGTAACCGAGACTAGGGATCTTCACTAAACTTCTCCATTCGCCAACCCCGACAAGGTGGAGCTCAAGCCTTGTACAAGTTGGATCCTCCGGGCTTCCACAACTGACTTGACAAGCTCCAGAAGGCTCTCTCCAATCACTGACTGTTGCATGGTGAATACAATCACCAAGAGACACCCCTTTACAGCTCTCACTACACTAGAGACTCCAATCACTAAGAATGGAAGCACACAAGCACTAGCTCTAGCAAGTTCTAGCCTATCTCTTGGTGTACAAGTGGTGTAAGTGATGTAGAAGTGGTAGCTCAATGTCTTGAATGCTTGGTAATGTGTATAGTGGCTCTGGTTGTCAAGACTTGTCGAAATGACTGGTTGAAGGGGTATAAATAGCCAGCCTCCACGAAATAACCGTTGGAAAAGTAGGCTGACATCACTGTTCTGCAAACATCGGATGATCCGATGTTCTCCCTTTAGTTGTCATTGGTCGAATCCAAATTAGCTGATATCACTGTGTCAGATATGACCGTTGATCGATCGATGTAACACTTGTCTCATCATCGGATGATCCGGTGACACTTCATCAAGAATGGTCCAAAAATAATGCTTACTGGAGTGATTGACCGATGTGTTATAGTTGCACATCGGATGGTCCGGTGTTACACTTGGTCCAGGGTAATTGCTTACTGTAATGATAGACCGACGTAACACTTTCTTCATCATCGGATGATCCGGTGAGTACTCAGTTCTGAGGTCTTTTTCTTCTGTTAAACCAACTCGACCGATGTATTGTTTTCTGGAAACATCGGTTGATCCGGTGAGTTGATTTTGTCTTCTTCGAGTTGTTCTAAGTGATTCTTTTGGAATTTGCTCGAGTGATCTTTTATACATTGGTTCAAAATATTCTTCTGATGATTACCAAGTCTTGAGTGTTGTCAATTTCGATAGAATAACTTTGACATATGAGCTTTTTCTTTTAGTCTTCATAAAAATCGATTGACCTCGTAAAGTAATTTGTTTAGGGGTCTCCAATTCTATCCAATGAGCAGTAGATGATATACATATAGATTTCATTAAGTGTGATTGAGTGATATGAGAAACCTTGCATCCACAAACTCATTAGTAATATCCAACAATTGTCATTAATCACCGAAACCATACCTCATGGGGGCCTAGATGCTTTCACTTCTCACTATACAATTCTTGTGCACCCTCAAAATAGGATTTGATGGTATTACTTTTAGATTACTTCAATAAGAATACAACATCCTATGCAAAGAATTAAGCGAAATCCTAGGCTTCCATAAATGTTGTTTGCTAGATTTACACACTTTGCCTAGATTTAACAATCAAAGTTTTTGGCATGAATTGGGTAGTGAGGTCACATGTAGTGCTCCTAGAAATAGTCACTTGCAAAATCCTACTGTATGCCTCATGCATAGATGGATGACTATGACTATGTTCCTTAGAGATGTTAGTGTAATTCGGGATGATGAACTGAGAATTTTCTTTGCCATGATTAAGAAGTTAAAAATTTCTCCAATTAAAGCCATGATGACACAATGGTTAGATTATATTTCAAGAACAGGGCCAATTGAATGCACTTCATTGATTACCTGCATTTCTACTAGGGTAGGAGCATTATAATATACTTCATTTGAGTATATTGAAACTGAACGAGAATTGATTAATGAAGATTATCTAGTGCAATAAGCATGATTGTCGAAGTGTTTCCGTGACACTTTCCCCGGACATGCTTTCAAAGCAACCCGCGGAGTATCTTGATCGGATGGGGCTTAGACCTCAAGAGAGGTTACGCGTATGAGAGATGGGTGAGATAGTGGTTTTACATGGTTCAGGCCGCCAGAGCGTAATACCCTACTCCATGATGTGAGTTTTATTGTTGGAGAGTGTGCTCTCCTAGGTGTGAATGGTCTAAGTGTTTGGATTCGGGATGAGCTTGCCCCCCCCCCCCCAAGTAACGGGTGCTGCCCGATCCTCTTACTGTCAAGGCCGGACAACTTACGAGTGGGGTTTGGGGCTCGACAGATGGCCCCAGAGTGATCTTACCCTGTACAAGATATAAGTCTTCTTGCGTACACTGCCTCTGACCGCGGCTTGATGACCCGCCATCCTGCAGCGTCTGACGCTAGTGGCTATGCATAGTCATTGATGATGACAGGGAATGTCCCATCCATTTTATCACCGTAAGCTACCCATTTGGCAGGGTTGGGTAGCCCTACAGTGCCTTCTTTACGATGTGACTGGATGCAGTGGTACTTGATAGGGGCGTACCACTTTTGTCACACCTGGTCCCAACAAGCTAACCAAATGCATTCTACATGTTTGCCAGGATCAGTTCATTCATACATGTGTAGACGAAAAGTAAATAGTATCATATTACAAGCCATGTTCGAAATACAAATAGGTCTTACAGCAACAACCCGTAGGTCTCGAATAAACAACAGTAAAGCAAATACATAGGTAAGTAAGAAGACGGCAACAGCGTGACGCTTTCTCCAATCCACAGGCAGTTGCGCGAGGGTACGCCCGCCTAGAACATCTCCTCCAGATCGTCGTAGAACTCTTCATTTACTACTTCTTCTTCTTCATAGTCTGGAGGGGGAGAGAGGGAATAGCTTTGAGTACATGGAGTACTCAGCAAGTGTGGGAAGAGAGATGAAATGAAGGCTACAACAAGGAAGGCTCATGATGGCTGCTAGCACTATGCATTACCTATACCTTAGCTTTCATTAAGCAACCTATAACTAGGTGATTCCACCCAATCAAGATTATAGTAAAAATAATGAGTAAATAAGTAATTGAACATAAGCATTCCAAGTCCATAAATCCCACCATCATCTCGTGCGTACTGCATCATACCATTCAAACCAACCCGCTAGATTTCTATTTACTACAATCCATTTCCATCATCATAATCATAATCATAATAATAAGTCATGAATAAATAAGTGTGGTAAATGTCCCCCCCCAACTAGTATGCATGGCTAAGCGTAAAGTAAATCCCATAATCACCCTTCCATAACCCAAGCGACAAGGTAAAAGGTAGAACAACAGGGCATAGCATAGGATTCATATTAATTAACATGCAACTAACTAAACCCTTAAAAGGTGCAAGATGGTCAAGGACACTTGCCTCTTTCGAAGTGGTTGTCGAACTGAGGTTCTTGGAAGTTGGTCTCCGACTCGGGAACCGGGTCTACTCGAAGAGAAATAAAATGCAATAAGTACTACATACAATGCTAAACATACACATGCACACAATCACAAAAGTCTACGCAATTACGTACCTACGAGGGATTTAATGTGTATGTGCATTATTTCAATTAATGATATTCATTAAAGGTGAAGTTTATGTGTTGGAAATGTGATTTACAATCACAAAAGTTGTCTAAATATTTATTCTGAATTTTATAAATTTTTATCTATTTTTCTACATCTGTTTCTATTTTTATTGTGATTTTTAGTAAATCTGAAAATATTATAATTGTTGAAAATAGTTTTAAAACTGTCTAGGGGCTAGACTGTAAATTTCCCTAACTGGACAGGGGCTAGAAACAATATTAAACAAGTCTTCAGGGGCTAGACTTAAAATGTGCAGTTAAATCCTAATTTAATAAAAGTCCAGAGGCTAGATTGTGAATTTCCTAGGTTTTAGTATAATTACCAAATTCTACAGGGGCTAGCCCGCAAAACTGCAGGGGCCTCGGTTTAAATTGGCAGGCACGCGCGGGGTCATTTAAATGCAGACCGTTGGATTCAATCCGGATGGTCCCGATTTTATGAAAGCGAACCAGTACGCTACTTCTAATCGTGGCCGTTGGCCGCGAATGGACGGCCCTGGGCGAGCCACGTCGGCCCAGTGCCGGCGCCAGCGAGCTGCGCGGCGGCGCACGGCGGCTACCTCACAGGAGAAAGCCTAATCTCACGCAATCAAGCCTAAAACTCGGATTTAATTGAGGGAAACCGCATGGGGTGGCCTCGTGAACTCACCAGAGACGTCGACGGGGATTGGGAAGGTGAAGAGGGCGTCGACGTCATGGGAGGGCGGCATAGCTCGTTGGTGAGCGGCGAAATTGGCGACGCGCTTGCGATCTCCTCGGGCCAGTGTGTCCGACGTGCTCCTGGCGGTGCGGTGAACATGTTAGGCCAAGCAAAAATGAGGGGGGAGGGTTGATTCAGCGGGAACACGAGGAATGTCGGTGGCTTACTGAGAGCAATGGCGCTAGGGTTTTGGGGAGCTCAGGGAAGGGGAAAATTGGGGGCGCCGGCTCCTTTAAAGCGCGGAGGGGGTGCGGTTGGGGCGCGCATGCGAAATTCGACGGGGGGAGTGGATCTGAGGTGAGGGGGGACATGGGCGTGGGGTAGAACGTGGGTGCGGGGGCTCAGTCGCTCGCAGAGAAGAAGGAGAGGGGCTGCGTGGCGATTGAAGGAGATGGCGCCGTCATGAGGGCCCGGGCGGCCAGAGAGAGAGAGAGGAGAGGGGGAGAGGTGCGGGCGGGCCGGCACAAGGGATTGGGCCATGGGCAGATTTGGCCCAGGCGCGGGTTTCTCAATTTTAATTCCTTTTTCTTTTCTGTTTCCTTTGATTTGATTTAAATTTCAAATTCTAACGAAATCTACTCGTTTTGAATTCAAATTTTCACACCAAAATGCAAACTTAAATGCACCCTAATATATTTGAAAGGTTGATTACAAGGTTTGAAATTTTGGGTGTTACAACTCTACCCCCCTTAAAAGGAATCTCGCCCTCGAGATTCGGACGTCCTAAGAGAAGAGATAGGGGAATTTGGCCTTTAGGTCTTCTTCTTTCTCCCAAGTTGCTTATGCCTCTGAGTGATGTTTCCACTGCACTTTGCACATTCGGGTGACTTTGATTCTTGTAACTCATTCTGATGTCTCGAGAACCCGTATCGGTTGTTCTGCATACGAGAGATCCTCTTGCACATCTATAGCTTCCATGGGTAACTGTTCCTCAGGCGCTCTTAAGCACTTCTTCAGTTGCGACACATGAAACACGTCATGTACATCCGAAAGTTGATACGGTAGCTCGAGATGATAAGCTACCTCTCCTCTTCTTTCTAGTATCTTGTACGGACCAATGTAACGAGGTGCCAGTTTTCCCTTCACCTTGAACCGTCTTAGGCCTCTTACTGGTGATACCTTGAGATACACAAAATCTCCTACCTCAAAAGTTAGATCACGACGTCGAGCATCCGCATAGCTCTTCTATCTTGATTGTGCTGTCTTCAAATTGTTCCGGATCTCTTGCACTTGTCTTTTGGCTTCTCTTAGTATCTCCGAACCAAACACTTGACCTTCTCCTATCTGATTCCAGAACAAGGGTGTTCTACACTTTCGCCCATACAATGCCTTGAACGGGGACATCTTGAGACTAGCTTGATAACTGTTGTTGTAAGAGAATTCCGCATAAGGCGAATTCTTATCCCAACTCTTGCTATTCTTCAAGGCACAGGCACACAACATATCCTCCAAGATTTGATTGGTCTGTTCTGTCTGATCATCCGTCTGCGGGTGATAAGCTGAGCTGAAATTGAGTCGAGTGTCCATTGATTCATGTAACTTCTGCCAGAATCTTGAAGTGAACTGGGTACCTCGATCAGACACTATCTTCTTCGGGACACCATGCAAGCATACAATCCTTGCCATGTACAGTTCTGCCAACTTTGAGCCATTGTAGTTTTCCTTGACCGGTATGAAATGAGCGACTTTAGTTAAACGGTCCACGATTACCCATATGGAGTCATAGCCTGACTGGGTCCTTGGTAACCCCACAACAAAGTCCATGCTTATCTCTTCCCATTTCCATTCGGGTATCTTGAGTGGTTGAAGTAGTCCCGCAGGTCTTTGATGTTCCACCTTGACCAACTGACACGTGTCACACAGAGCCACATACTCGGCCACATCACGTTTCATGCCAAGCCACCAATATCGATCCTTAAGGTCTTGATACATCTTGGTACTTCCAGGATGAAAAGAATAGGACGAATCATGTGCTTCTATCAATATCAGTTCTCGGATCTCCTTGATATTCGGCACACATATCCTCTTCCCTAACCATAAGGTTCCGTGTTCATCTTCCCTAAAATCTGGGGCTTTACCAATCTTCATCAACTTCTTGAGTTTCTAGATTTTCTTATCTCCTTTTTGGCCTTCTCTAATGTCTCGTTCCAATGTGGAATCAACTTCCATAGCTACCACATCCGTATTAGATACTATGCATAGGTTTAGTCTTGCAAACTCCTCACATAACTGCGATTGATGAGCTTGTATAGTTAGACTGTTGCATTGTGGATTCCTACTCAAAGCATCCGCGACCACATTCGCCTTTCCAGGGTGATAGTTGATCCCAACATCAAAATCATCAATTAGCTCGAGCCATCTTCGTTGTCGGAGATTAAGGTCGGGTTGAGTGAATATGTACTTCAAGCTCTTGTGGTCGGTGTAGATTTCTGTTCTCTTCCCCATCAAGTAGTATCTCCATAGCTTCAATGCATGAACAACAACTGCTAACTCCAGGTCATGGGTCGGGTAATTCTTTTCATGCTTTTGCACTTGTGCATTTGGGGAAGGCGCGTGCCTTCAATGCACGACTGGACAAGATGTGCTACCCTTTACTCTTCGGGCCCCATGGCCCATTGCATGCCGTGGTACACATGCCAGCTCCAGAGCTCTCCTCAGTGGGGGCAAAGTGTGACACCCGGTTCTGAAAAATGAACCAAGTGCAGTGTATGTGTGCCCAAGATGTTCACCACACATACACAAATGCATCACAAACGGAAATCAGAATTTAACCATGTCACGAATAGTAAATATACCTTGATTCTATTGCAGCGGAAAATAAACTAGCATAGGCGACTCCAACTCCACAGGCAGTCCACGACGGTACGCAACCTAGTGCTCCATGTTGATCTCGAAAATATATCTAGCAGCTGTTGGGGGGGGGATTGCAAGGGTGAGTACATGTCGTACTCAGCAAGTGTGGGAAAATATGACATGTAGCTGATACAAATGACGAATATAATGATGGCTAAGTGCTGAAAAAGTACATTAAAACATTTGAAAAGCATTATACTATGTCTATGTGAAACAATCCCATCATAACCATCATATTAACATAATATAAACCATATCCAATTATTGCCAACATCATCATTATCCATGTCCATTTACCATAACTCAAATTCATATCCATAACCATAAGCCATAAACCATCCTTAACCATTACCAACTCATAACCATAATCCAACCATCCCAATACCAAAATCCTCTAATCATGGAAGTTGTCCAGGTGCTCTTAACCGGGAGCACGGCTATCATGATAGTTTTACACTCTGCAGAGGTTGTACCACTTTACCCACATGTTCGTGATTTCATCACCTTTCGGTGACTAAGAACCTCTATTATGCCGTCTCACACTTTCGTAGGTGTGTGGCCAAGAGATCACAAAATAGCCTTTCATAAGGGACTACTAGTATGTACGGGCCCACTAAGGTTTCACCGGTAGGCTTGAATCTCCATTCTCCCACCCACAGACCCACCATTTTCTTCTTTCTTCTTGATGCTGCTAGACTTCTATGGTCTGCAGCTATACCACCTTGGCCCTCACTCCATTCTCCTTGTGTCCATCTTTGTCCACTTCTGCGAGATGTGGGTGGGCATCCCCCCCTGCGTCGAGCTCTTCCGAACCTTCTTCACCGTTCACACCACCGGCCGTAGCAATGAGTACCTTGGCTTCTACTACTTTGTGAAGCGCAAGAAGTGCCCATTCAAGTACCTCCGGTCGTTCCCTTCCGGGAAGTGGGATGACTGGAAGAAAGATTGGATAGTCGTCAGGGTGGAGGAGCATGAGCGGTTGGAACTGCCAGACTGTCTGCCCGACATTGACACGTCGATATGGAGTGAAGTTCCGGTGCTGGCGAAAGTTTTGGACCCTGTCCTGACCAGGATCCGCCGATGTGTGGAGGGAGGATTGACTCCCCAGGCGGTGTTCTGCAACTTCCTGACCAACAGGTGGGCGCCGCTGAAGAGGAGGGAGAAGCTCGCCTGGGCCCTCAATAACGTGATGGACGAGGACCGGGTTGAGACCGGGTTGAAGTCCAACATGGTGGGGAAGACCTTGGAGTTCCACCTCAAGAAATTCCAGCACGGCATCGATGTCGACGGAGATTACTTGACTCCGCCGCCGGCCTTTCTCCCTTTGAACGTGGAAGTGGAGTTCAGCAGAGAGCTCCGGCGGAAGATGCCTGCGCTTGACGACCTTGGTGTCGTCGAGAGAAGACCAACCACCCGGGTGGCAAGCCCTGGGGTGCCTGAAGATGGCTCGTTCCCTGCTCCACAGCCGAGGGTTGAAGTCATCGGCAAGGGCAAGGAGCTGGCGGAGGAGCCGGAGAGTCGGAAGAGGAAGCTACGACATGCCGACGGAAGGTCCGTCATGCCCGCTGCTTCCACCTTGGCTCCTTCTCCCCAGGGGAGAAGATCTTCTGCTGCCGTGGCGGCTGTCCCCGTGGTGGGGTCCTAACGGAACGAGAATGTTCCTGCAGTGGGATCCTCCCGGAGCGCGTCTGTTTCCGTGGTAGAGCCCTCCGGTGGTGCTAGCTCCGGGTGTACGACTCCTGCCCCCGGGGCGGTTGGAGCCTCCAGGTCCAGGGGTTCCTCCCGATCGAGGAGAGCCTCGACCCGGGAATCCCCCGTGGCTGCGGCGATTTCTGGGGGGCCTCCTGGAGCTCCTACGCCAACTATGGCCAGCCCGGAACATCCGAGAAAAAGGTTCCGCGCAAGCTGGTGCGGGAGCCTTCCAAGGTAATTTCTGATGTTTACCCTGGTTAACTTTTTAGTTGTAGCGATTGTTTGTTAATTCTCTTTATCCATCCTCTGCAGCGTCCCTAAGAAGGGGAGTGAAGCTCCACCCTCGGCCACGATTTCTGAGGCCGTGGGAGCTTCTGCTCCTGTCCCAGTTCCGCCCCAGGTGGTGGCTGAGGCTGCGACAGCTCCGGCGCCGGCTGTCGTGGTCATGAACCTCGACTCGTCCCCAGAACTTCCCGTGGTAGCGCCGGACCACGGGAGTGAAGACACGCCAGCGGCACTTGTCTTGGAGGTTGAAGCTCCGGGTCCTGGTGCTGCAGTAGTGGAAGCTCCGGCTGCAGGGCCAGAAGAAGTAGTAGTCCCGGCCTCGGAGCCGGAATTCGTTGAAGCCCCGGCGATTGAACCGGAGGTGTCTGGAGCTCCGGCATGCGAGCCGGAAGTTGAGGTAGTTCCGGCAGTGGAGCCGGTTACCTCCGAAGCACCGGTCGCTGAGCCGGTTGTTGTTGGAGCGCCGGTCTCAGAGCCGGCGGTTGAAGAGGCGAGGGAGCTCAAGCTTCCCTCGGAAGAGGTGTCCCGGTCGGAGCCGGTAGTAGCTCCTACTCTGGAGGCGGCAACGTCGATGGTACCTGTGGCCGAGCCAGAGTGCCTAAGCGAAGTCGCCGGCCCCCTGCCTGAGGGGGCGAATGAAGACTTGGCGGCTGGGCCTTCTTCAATGGCGACTGAGGCCATCCCGGAGGACGGCCCTATCGCCTTGGAGGCTCAGGGTTCCGCTCTCGTAGAGTGGGACCCAATTTTTGTATGTGAAGACCCGCTGGAACCAGCAGAGGAGACCCCAGCAGGTCCGGAGCCCATCCCGCTGTCGATGTCTATCGACAACGCCTGCTCCAGTCTACGTCAGGTCCAACTGGCCTTCTTCCACGACAGCAAGGCTCTTGAAGAGGAGCGCCAAACCCTTAGGCGGTGGCGTAATCGGCTCCACTTCGAGACTAAGCTGGCGCAGTCGAGGCTAGCGGATGACAAGGAGTGGATCCAACGGGAGAAGATCCGCCTGGAGTATTGGGAGAAGCTGCTGGATGAGAGGGAGAGCATGACCCATGCCCTCGACGCTCATTCCCGGGAGTTCCACGATCAGGCCAAGGCTGCCAACGACGCGGCCAATGCTCGGTTCGAGCAGCTTGAGGCCATCAACGCAGCGCTCATCAAGCGCCGAGAGGCACTTGAAGGGAGGGAGAGACGGCTCGAAGACGAAGAGCAAAAACTCCTGGAGCTGCGGGATGATGTCCTGAGAAGGGAAGATGAGCTCGCCGAGAAAACAGCTCTGGCTGACAAGGGTCTCGAGGAGCGCACTAAGAAGTTGGAAGAGCGCTGCCTCGAGGAAGAGGAGAAGACCTGGGTGCGAGGGCAGGAACTCTACGAATACGAGTGTGCCCTTGTTGCCCGGGAAAAGAAAGTGGAGGCTAGGGAGAAGGACCTGGTCGATCGTCGGAACAAGATCCACCTCCGGGAGGAGGAGCTCGGAAGACTTGAGAGGCGGGTTGCTGCAAAAATTCAGCAAAACGCCAAAGAAGTTGAGCGCCTCGCCCGTGAGAATTCCGAACTGACGGCGGCCAAGAGATCCTTGGAAGAGGTGAAGAGCCTGAGGACGGCGGACTCCCTGCGGATTTGGGAGTTCCTGGGCAAGGCCAACGATGCGCTGACGCCGATGGGTTTCAGCCCCGTGCGCCCGGATGATCCAGAGCCGGAGCCGGACCTTGCGCTGCAAGCGTTGAGCGTAACAGGCAGCAAGCTCTCCAAGGTGGGCGACGTCATCGTGGACCAACTGGAGGTCGAGGGGCAATCCCTGGCGAGGAACGTCACAGAATATGTGCTGACGTGCTACACCAGCCGGAACCCTCAATTTCCTCTGGACCCGGTGCTTGAAGGCCCCGTCGAAGGACAAGGCGAAGCTACCCGAGCCAGCGTATCGGAGGTCGCCCAGAAGGTCGTCGAGTTCTTCCATAGGGTCTAGGACCATCTCTTTAGCTCTCGCTTGTATTTTCTCTTCTTCAATTTTGTAATCCCTTGTCTCCAAATGTAATCTCCTGTCTCCAGATGAATGAAATCCCCAAATTTTTGCGAATTTCATTTTTTGTCTTCAACATCTTTATCTTCTCTTGGCCCCCTGGTAGATGTACACAATTTGATTGTGAACATGTACCAAAAGGATACTGAGTTTTGTTGAAGACGAATTTGCTTCGAACTTGTAGAATTTAGGTCTGAAGTCTTTGATAGTGAAGGTCCCCTGAAGTTGTCGGAGCTTAGAAGCTCCGGTACTGTCCATCGCTGGAGCTTAGTAGCTCCGGCAATAGCCTCTATCAACACGTAGAGCGTCGATAGTTAGTACTCCAAGGTGTCGGAGCTTAGTAGCTCTGGCAATGACCTTTGCCAACACTTGGTTAGTTGGCAACAGACTCCATGTACGGGGTCTTCTCACCATCTTTTACTCAGTGCCGACGGTTGACCCCCTTGGGGGGGTCGGAGCTTGGTTAGCTCCGGCTTTTCTCCATCAACGTAGAGTTTATTTTTCCTGCACACTTAAGCCAAGAAAAACAGTAAAATTTGTTCCTTGTCTATAATTTCATCGCGGCTTATGATTCTCAAGAAAATTTTAAGTTGAACGCGATTTTAAATATAACTGGATGTGTTGTCTTTTCTCTTAGATCCAATTGTCCATGGACCCGCCTTACTTTGGCCTGCCAGGGTGTAGGTAGAGTGGCGTACTTAGGGTGCTTGACCAGGCTAAGTTGATAGCACACTCCGGCCCTAGATTGGCTTGGCGGCTTTCAGGCGAGTTGGCCATAAACGATATTTAAATCCAAGAGATCTGACAATTCAACTCGAGTCGTATATAAACCGGTCAAACTAAAATTTCTTAAGAATTGCACGTTTTTGTTATAGACAAGAAAGAGAAAAATAAAAATGTCGAGCCTGCACAAAATGAATGCACGTTTCACATGAAGATGTCTTTCATTATAGGTCCGGGGTACAGGGGAAACAAGTACACTCTTAGGGTACGGGACCAGGCTAAGTGTGCTTGGTTTCTCATTTGACCCAGGGTAGTTAGCCACGCTTTTAGTCCGGAGACTGTGACAAGTGTTGCTTGAGCTTTGCAGACCTTTCGGAAAAGGTCCGGCTGCTCTCCCGGAGGAACTACCCGACTCTGTACAATGACTCTATAACATACATCTCAAGTTACTCAAGACTCACCTCCGTGTAATTAAGTGTAGAACTTACGGAGGTGCTCGATGTTCCAAGGATTTGGGAGAGGTGTCCCATCCTCAGTAGCCAAGCGAACGCTTCCGGGACGGGATACTTTGATCACTCGGAAGGGCCCCTCCCAGCCGGGGGAAAGTTTGTTTAGGCCTTCTCTGGATAGTATTCTCCGTAGCACCAGATCGCCTTCCTCGAGCTGTCGGTTGTGTACATGCCGCTGGTGATAACGCCGTAGAGCTTGGCGATATCGGGCATTCCGAACAGCTGCTTGGCACCTTCCCTCCTCGAGGAGGTCTAGGTCTTCACGCCGGAGCTGGTCCTGCGTGGCTTCGTCGAAGGTCCGGACCCGGAGCGAACCCAAGGTGATTTCCGGAGGAAGGATTGCTTCAGCTCCGTACACCAGAAAGAAGGGTGTTTCTCCGGTTGACCGGTTTGGAGAAGTCCTGTTGGCCCATAGAGTGGGCGGAAGCTCTTCGATCCAATTGGCTCCGTGCTTTTTCAAACGCTCATAGGTGCGCGTTTTGAGCCCTTTAAGGATTTCTGCATTTGCTCTCTCAGCTTGGCCATTGCTGGCGGGATGAGCTACGGAAGCGTAGCAAACCTGTATGCCGAGGTCTTTGCAATACCCTTGGAATGCGGAGCTTGTGAATTGAGTCCCATTATCAGTGATGATCTTGTTTGGGACTCCGAATCTGCTTACAATGGATTGCAGAAAGTTGATAGCAGATTGCTTGTTGATCGTCACAACTGGAGTTGCTTCCGGCCACTTGGTGAACTTGTCGATGGCGACGTACAGGAACTTGTAACCTCCGACGGCTCTTGGGAAGGGTCCCAAGATGTCCATCCCCCACACAGCGAAGGGCCATGTAGGAGGTATCATTTGTAAGGGCTGAGCAGGTGTATGAATTTGCTTTGCATGAAATTGGCATGCTTTGCATTTCTTCACCAGCTCAGTGGCATCCTGGAGTGCTGTAGGCCAGTAGAAGCCATGCCGAAAGGCTTTTCCGACCAGCGTGCGGGAAGATGCGTGGTTCCCACACTCGCCTCCATGGATTTCTGCGAGAAGCTCGCAGCCTTCTTCCCTTGTGATGCACCGCATTAGGATGCCGTTGGCACCGCGCCGATAGAGATCCCCTTCTACCAGTGTGTATCTTTTAGCCAATCTGACTACCCGGTCAGCGGATACATCATCGTCAGGAAGGATGTTGTCTTTCAAGTAGTTCCGGATCTATGAGATCCATGCATCGGAACTGACTTGAGCATTTGAGTCTTGCGTGCTGGGTTGCTCGGAGCTTCCGGCAGCACCTATGACCCTTGATGCCTGCCATGGTAACAGGGCCATCGGGACCGTCAGCTTCGGGATGCTGATCTCGCCCCCTTCGTTCAGTTCGGCAGGCTGAACTGTGGGTTTTGACAACCTCCGGACAAAGATTCCGTCAGGAGCCGGAGCTCCGGTTGACGCTTTGGTCGAGAGTTCGTTAGCTTCAGCGTTGTGGGCACGCTGAACATGGTGGAGGTTTAGGACTTCAAAGTCCTTCTGAAGCCTCTGGACTTCAAGGAGGTAAGCAGCTAGCTGGAGATTATTGCAGGAGCATTCACCCTTCACCTGCTTAATGATGAGCTGTGAATCTCCTTTGACCAGCAGTTGCTTGACACCGTACGACAGTGCCACCTTTAGCCCGTAGATGAGTGCTTCATACTCCGCCATGTTGTTGGTTGCCTTGAAGTCAAGGTGTACCATGTATTTTATTTTCTCCCCAGTCGGTGCAAGGAGAAGGATTCCAGCTCCGGCCCCCTGCTTCTGCATGGAGCCATCAAAGTAAAGGGTCCAGTGAGGCTCGGTGAAGGTTGGAACTTGATGTTCCGTCTTCTGCTCGCTGGGGCCCCCAAAGTTTGATGAAGAGGGAGTCCATTCCGCCACGAAATCTGCCAACGCTTGACTCTTGATTGCTTGTCTCGAAATGAATTTGAGATCGAATTCAGCCAATTCCGCTGCCCACTTTGCAATATTCCCAGTTGAATTGGGATTATGCAAGATTGCTCGAAGTGGATAGGAGGTCACCACCGAGACTTTGTGAGCTTGGAAGTAGTGTCGGAGCTTCCTGGAGGCAATAAGAACTGCATAAAGCAGCTTATGTACCTCTAGGTATCGAGTCTTGGCATCATGTAATACTTCACTGATGAAGTATACTGGGCGTTGAATGGTCCGGACCCTCCCGGGGGGGTCCGGAGCTTCCTCTCTATTGATCCGGACCCTGTCGGAGGAGTCCAGATTCTCTTCGGGGACCGCCGGGTTCTGGCTGGAGGAACCCGGAGCTCCTTCAGAAATGACCTGGACCCTCTCGGAGGGGTCTGAGTCTTCTGAAGTGACTTCTTGTGGATTTGAGTCTGGGAGCTGGGACCCAGACTCACTTTCAGGGACCTCCGGACCCTCCTGAAGGGGTCTGGATTCCTGAGTATGGGGTAGTTCTGGTATCTCCGCAACCAGAACCATACTGACAACTTCGTCAGTAGCTGAAATGTAAAGCAACAAAGGCTCACCAGGGTTTGGAGCTACCAGAATTGGTAGGGTGGTGAGGAACTGTTTCAGCTCCTTGAATGCCTTCTCTGCTTCTTCAGACCATTGGAATGGTCCGGACTTCCTCAAAAACTTGAAGAAGGGGAGTGCCCGTTCCGCCAGTCTTGATATGAACCGGCTAAGGGCTGCTAGACACCCAGTTAACTTTTGGACGTCTTTGATGCGGGTTGGTGGCCGCATGTCTTCAATGGCTTTTATCTTCGCCGGATTAGCTTCTATGCCCCGGTGACTTACCAGGAAACCCAGAAGTTTTCCGGAGCTAACCCCGAAGACACACTTGTCTGGCTTTAGCTTCGTGCGGGTGGCCCACAGCTTGTCGAAGACAGCCTGCAAGGTGTCCAAGAGGGACTCCTTGTTCTTGACCTTGACCACGATGTCATCGACGTACACTTCCACTATGTCTCTGATGAGTTCTTCAAAAGTTTTGTACATAGCTCGTACAAAAGTTGAAGCTGCATTCTTGAGACCAAATGGCATGGCTGTGTAACAATACAATCCATCTACTGTGATGAATGAAGTATGCTCTTCATCCTCCCTAGGCATCCTGATTTGATGATACCCAGAATATGCGTCTAGGAAACACAGTAATTCACACCCGGAGGTAGAATCCACTATCTGATCTACTCTAGGTAGTGGGAATGGATCTTTTGGACATGCCTTATTCAATGTGGTGTAGTCGATGCACATCCGAAGCTTCCCGCCGGCCTTGGGCACAACGACTGTGTTCGCCAGCCATTTTGGATGGAAGACTTCTCGGATGAATCCGGCTTCGAGCAACTTCTTCACTTCTTGTCGGATGAAGTTCTGCCGCTCTACGGATTGCTTCCAAGGCTTCTGATGCACAGGCCGAGCATCGGGGTAAATCTTCAGATTGTGCTCAATCACTTCCCTGGGGATCCCAGGCATTTGTGACGGTTGCCAGGCAAACACGTCAACATTAGCCCGGAGGAAAGTGATGAGCGCGAGTTCCTATTTGTCGTTCAACCCTCCCGATATACGGGTGGTTTGAGCGGCATCGGAACCAATTTGGACGACCTTGACGGGAGTGTCGGTGTCGCCGCTTGGCTGCACACGGGGTGCAGAGGTTGAGCCCCGTTGACGAATGCTCGGGGGTTTCAGAGCTTGCTCCTGTCTGGAGTCCTCCTCTTGTGCCATGGTTAATGCATGGAGCTCCTCCAGAGCAGTTACTCCGGCGGTGCGATCTCCGCGGATCCGGAGAACGCCTACTGGTGTTGGCATCTTCAACACCAGGTATCCATAATGAGCAGCTGCCATAAATTTGTATAGGGCAGGTCTACCCAAGATGGCGTTGAATGGTAAGTTGATCTGAGCGACGTCGAAGACCAACTTCTCGGTGCGATACTTCTCCCGTGTCCCGAAGGTAACGGGGAGAGTTATAGCTCCGAGTGGAGTAATGGCCCCCGGACCTACTCCGGAGAAAGGTCGAGAGGGCTGGAGATCCGAAGGCCGGAGCTGAAGCTTGGTAAAACCTTCAAAGCTTATGAGGTTCAGCCCCGAACCTCCGTCCACCATAACATGATGGAGCTGGATGTTATTGATGGTGGGAGATACCATCAAAGGTAACTGTCCAACTCCGACCATGCTTCGTGGACAGTCCGAAGCATCAAAAGTGATGGATGTGTCCATCCACTTTCGACGTGGCTCCGGTCTAGCTGTAGGAGCTACAGCGGCCATATCCCGCCGCATAGTCTTGATGACGCGACGGGAGGTGATGTCCCATGATCCACCAAAAATGGTGTTCATGGTTTTCTGATGCTCGTTGTCAGAGACGTCATAGTCGTTGTCGACGGAGGTGTAGACGGCCTTCAGGACCTTTTTGGGACCCTGAAACCCTAACTCCTCTTCAGCTGGAGCTTCATCGACCTTCTGTTTTCCTTACCTCTGTCGGAAAGGAGACCCTTCCCGGCGCTTGTTGTAGCGCTCGGCAAGGTTTTGGACCTCTCGGCAGTCTTCCAAATCGTGGCTGCCCGTTTTGTGAATGGGACACCACACTTTGGGTTTGCCACCGTCTTCGGAAGACGGTCGAGGTCGCTTCTCGGGGCGTGGCCCCCGGCTTTGCAGCAGCTGCAACGTTGGATGTACCGGCCGACGACTTCTTCTTGCCGTGGGTCTTCTTTTTCTTCTTGCCACCCTCGGAGGTAGCGGCTTCTTCTTCGGAGGATTTCTTGTGATCCTCCGAGGCTGGTTTGGAGTGCATTTCACGGCCCTCCGCAGCTCTGGCACATTTGTCTGCCAGGCTGAAGAGTTCCGTGACGCTGGTGATCTCTTTGATCGCCAGCTTCTCCAACATCTTCTTGTCCCGTACGCCCTGTCTGAATGCCACAATGACAGAAGCGCTTGAGATAGAAGGGATTGTGTTGCGTACCTAAGAGAACCTCTGGATGAAGGACCGCAAAGATTCTCCCCCTTTTTGCACGACCGCAAAAAGATCCAGTTCAGTGCCTGGTCAGGTGTATGAACCCCCGAAGTTGGCAGTGAACTGACGGCACATCTCTTCCCAACTGTGGATAGAGTTGGGTGGAAGGCTCATAAACCAGGACCTGACGGTCCCGGTTAAGGCCACTGGAAAGTAATTGGCCATTATAGCCTCGTTTCCTCCAGCTGCCAAGATTGCAGTGGAGTATATCTGAAGGAATTCAGCGGGGTTGACAGTCCCGTCGAATTTTTCCGGCAGGTGTGGCCGGAACTTCTGTGGCCATCTAACCATGCACAGGTGCATGGCTAGGGCTGAACAGCCTCCTCCTACTCCTTCCAGAGTAGAAAGATCCTGAGCTTCCCATCTTTCACGAGCACGCTCGATATGGACACGGCCATCCTGTTGGCGGTATCGGCGATCAAGCTCCGCCCGGAGGTCATGAGTCGAAAGCCTGGATACCGTATTGGTACGTCGTGCCCCAGAGGGCAACGATGTCACCTGCTGTGACGCAGACCGTCTCCTGTTGTTGGAGACGTGCGGACCAAGTCTCCCAGACAAAGTCCGTCACTGCGACGGGGCTCGTCCCGAAGGAGGAGGACCCTGGTTGTTGAGGCGTTCGGCCGCTGCTGCGACCAAATACTCCACATCGGCCCTCCACTGCTCCATTGCATCTCGAGATGCGTCCGGAGGTGGTGGTCGTTGGAGAAGAGCACGCGCTGCATGGAGCGCATGTTCTGGGTTGTCATGACTTGCCGACGCAGTCAGTGACGCCGGCGCACCATCACGTTGTCCAGCACGATTTGCCGGAGAAGATGGTGGTGGTGAGAGAGTGGCTCCTGCTGGTGGCTGCCTGTTGGAGGGATTGCCCTCAACAGCTTGAGCAGTAGGTTGGCCATTGGATGATCCAGCCGCGGAGTTCACCATTCTCGAAAATCTGAGGCGCTCCCCTTCCTGGCGCGCCAACTGTCGACTGTTGGAGTCGGCAGATCTCCTGACACTGCTAAAGTGTTGAAGGAGTTTGTAGTTCGGTGTGGGCGCGCGGAGACTCAAGAAGGTGAATTGCGGTTTAACACAGGAGACACTAGGGTTTACGTGGTTCGGGCCGCCTGAGCGTAATACCCTACTCCACGAGTGTGTTGGTGTTGTATTAGCTTATCACGTATGATCTCTACGTCTGTGTTCCTCTCTTTGTCTGTATCGACGGACTGTCCTTTTATAGTACAAAGACAGACCGTTACAAGCTGGCCTGGCCCGACATGTGGCCCTGGCGGTTACTAATATTGACACACGATTAATTGTTGTTAATGATCCTGTAACGGGCTCCGACAGTGCCATTACAGGTGTTAAGATCGCCCGTTTAAGTGTCATTAATATGGCATTAATGACATTTAAACGGGTCTTGAAGTCCTTGGCTCTCCTTTGAAGATCCGGAGCCGTTACAAGGTCTTCCGGAGGTTAGAGGCTGCCAGCTCCGACGTTTAGACACGTGGCAGCTCCGGAGCTTGCTGTGGGAAGCAGGAAGCTCCGGGGCTACCTGACACGTGTCAGGTCCGGAGCTTCTCTCGGTCAGGGGTTAAGTCCGGAGGTGCCATTTCGGTACTTGGTCCGGAGCTTCCCCCTTGTGGGCGATAGCTACGGTTCTGCAGTACACGTGGCGACCTAGGGATTAACCATGTTGGAGAAGCAGGTCCGGTCATGTCTGACAAGTGGGCCTCCGAGGGTCTTCAATTTAAGTAGTCGTCCTTCCCTCGAGATCTTTGTAATCTCAGGGGGTGTACGGTTTTTAGGGTACCGACAGAGATATTTCTTATCGTGTTTGAATGGTCATACCTATTTTTGCTCAAGTTATTAAAGTGAATGCACCATACCTCATGCATCTTTTACAGAAAGTGCATTGCATATGCATAACATTATCCAACTTGTGATGCATCATGAAACATGACTAATATTGAATTCTGAGCAAGAATATATATCTTTATTCAAATACTCAAGTAATGTCTAAAACTCTTGAGCTATGGACAACTCTGCCGTTCTTAACGCCATTTATTCAATTCTTTATCTTTGATTCTACGAGGAGCACCGATTCTTGAACTCCTTGTAACAAAGCCATATTCGAGTAGTTTGAACCTCACAATTTAGAACTGTATAAAGAAACAACATACAACTATGAGGTTATCATCGATCCTTTCATTCAAAGTCATTAAGATCTTACTCGTCAACGACTCTATTTACCAAACATTCCCAATCGACTCTCTTCTTTGTTCACTTGAATCTCGTGAAAAGATTCTTTTAAGGGAGAGAGATTGTAAAAGCTCATATTTGAGAAGAGCAAGAATGCAAAAATGCGAACTTAAAAATTTTAAGTTGATTTAACTCGCATGAATCATGTGAGTCAATAAATGATGTTAAAAATATGAACTTTCTAAAACTTTTAACATTCTTTGGATTGTTAGTGTTGTTTCAAGAAAATCCTAGTTTGCAAAAGAATGATTCCAAATTAATCCCAAAAGGTACTGCTAGTTTTAATTTAAACTTTATTCAAAAGTCAAATTTAATAATTCTGAACCAAATGTTATAAATTATAATTTTCACTTCACCAAAATGTTATGGATAATTGATAAGGTGTACATGCCAGCTTTCATAAACTTTGGTGGTGATATGAGGTTATTACATAGAGGTGTAATTCAAATGTAAATTTGAATTCAAACTAAATTTGCTCGCACTCCAAAATTGAGTTCACCACTGTGTTCCTCATGCGTTAAATAGTAAACGTACAAAGTTCTACATTTTTAAAAGTTGGTGTGATATGAGAACTTAAGCAACACATAAAAAGGAATTTGAATTTCAAATTTAATTTCAAACTCAAATGATTTAAATGCAAGTTTTGAAATCATCAATATAGTCCTCATCATTTAGGGGCCCATCTGCCATTTTTAAATGAATATTGAAAGCAACAGCTGAAGATAAGAATGAGGATGGGACCAACCAGCAAGTGGGCCCCACATTCCAGTCTTGCACATGAGCAGTCTTTTCTTCCTTCTCTGTTCCGTGCGCCATGCACAGCAGGCCACCGCGCCACCTCCTGCCCAAGCTGGAGCGCACCCACCCGGCCTCATCTCTGCTTCTAGCGCCCTTATCCTTCTCCCTATCTGTTCACAACCTGCCACAAGCCACACCGTCGCCGCGCGGCACTGCATCTCTGCTGCCGGCGAAGTCCCAACACGGCCGGGGTGCAACGGCGATTGTTCACTGCTCCGACCAAGGCCAAGGAGTCCCATGTGTAAATTCCTCCTCCTCGACGCACAGGAATCCCTCCCTGCTCGAAGTAGCTGGAGCGGAGTTTCCTTCCCAGAGTGGGCTGTCGAGCACTCATCGTCTCACCAAACAAATTTGCCACCCACGGTGAGATTTCCGTCGATTTGATTCCTTCCCCAGCTTGTGAAACCGTGCGCGCAACTCCCTGACCATTTGCACGTAGTTTGCAAGACCGAAGTGAGAGATATCACGGTTGCCCTCGCCGCCAAATCGACGGCCACCTTAGTTTCGACGGTCACGCCCTTGTTTCCATCAAACAAGCCATCGTCTCGCACCACCAGAATGCTCATAAGGTTCACACAAATATCCTCCACGTTCACCTAATCGTTGCTTGGCATGTTACTGTTAGTCGCCGCTGGATTTCGTAAAATTGTGCCAAAGCTTCCATTAGAACTGCAAGTCTTATCCTTTAAAATTTCGTCATGTATCGTTGATCTCGAGCCACTCCCATTAAACCAGAATATCTCCATGTTCTTGTGCTTCCTCACGAGCAATCAGTTTTGAAAACTAAGGAGAATACTCGCCGGAAACCTAGATCTTGTGGCCGCCGCCATGGAAATGCGCTCCTGCTCACAGTGTGTTTTTCCTTCGGCCCTATTGCGCACAAATCAAATGCAGGCCGGTGTCCGCGTCCTCACCTGGAATCTGTATGCAGAAACGGTGACCAAATTCATGCCTTGTTCACCGGGAATTTCCTCGCCGAAATTGGGCATACCGCACCAGCCGCCGCTGTGTCGCCTCTGGCCAGCTAGGCTTGTCGTCGATCACTCTGTGGAGTTCACCATCCTTCCAAACCCCCGCGTGGGCCCTCTGGACCAGGCTCCAACCACCGATAGGCGGGGCTCCGCCGCACCGGCGATGGTCTGACGAACCCTCTGCCCCTGCCCGAGGTAGGGGATGACTAACGCCTGGGGCCGCCAGACAGCCTCATTAGTCCTGTGTTCTCCACTCGGATTTTCTATGCATTTTGGATCCGGTGTGGCCAGGTGCGCTGGTCTGTGTGTTCCCCCGTATGGCTCGCACGCCTCTGGTCAATACCAGTAGTGGGGCCCAGAGGTCAGCCACATATGACATTTTTCCCTTAGAAAAGAAATTGCAGAACTTAGCCAAACTTTGAGTATCCATTACTCTCTATAGGAAGCTCCAAAAATCCTCAAACCAATTTTGGTGTACTCTAATATATTTGTACTTTACATTGGTGCAAAATCAGGTATGAAAATGCACAATATTTTCTGCGTAATTCAAATGTCTTTTTCCTTTGAAGAATTATTCCAGGAAAAATGCTTCCAGGGAAAATTCCCTTACATTGCCAGAAAATCCTCCATGTAGCATATGACCTCCAATAAAAAATTTCAAATTTATTAACTGTGGTTAAGTTCCATAACAAATGCAGTTGTCCATAGGTTCATTGTTTTAGTATAAAAACACCAGAAACTATTTCCAGAAAATATCTTGGATTCAAAAATCTATTGTGGCCACTAGGAAGCTGAGAAAATTATGCAACAAATTTTCATTGAACCCTTATGAACAGGCCTAAATGAAACCAATATTTACTTATATAATACAGGTTGTTTGTGTCTCTGTAACATTTAGGAAATTATTATGAGCAATATATGACACTACAACCCTTGATATTTTTCCAACACCTTAAAAACATTCCCTAGTATCTTCATGTAAATTTTCACCTTTTATTGATTAATGGATCATCAGTAATTAAGTTAAAATCTTTATTCACATCATAATATCCACATGATGCTTATTAAATTGATTGTAGTAAAATGATCCAATAGAAAAATCTAATAAATTAGCAGCACTCCAGTCACATGATTCAGGCGCCACAGTAAAATTTCCAATGTTAAATATGTAAATCTTGAACAAATAATTAGTGAGTTATTTCTGCTATTTAAATTACATATAATTAACTATAGCTTTATCAATCCTACAAATTGGTGTAAATATTCTTCAATATGTCCTCCATATCTAATAAATCACTCATGACCATTATGTGACCAGAACATTCAGAAGTTAATTAATCAAGTGTACTTGGTAATTTATCAACATTTGTGTCACGTGAATATAATACCCAAAATCTTAATCATTCTACCTAGCACTATTAGGACTTCTAATCCTAAATATTCATCTGTTATATGCAGAATTCTATCCTGCATATTCACCATTTGGCTAATGGAGTATTAGCAAATCAATTCCTCATCTTTACGCTTTTATGAAACAAATGGATTAATTCATTCCTAACTAAGTTGAATAAATATGAGTTTCTTAATATTATTTAGGAGCAGCAGCAACAACATTGTTTAGTTTCCAAACTATTATATGAATCTTCTATTAATTCATAAGACACTTCAATTTCTAAGTCATTAAATTAAATGTATGTTGCATCTTCATATCAATAGAATGTGATGACAAAGATGGATGAGGAGCACAACTCGGAGGAGAGGAGACAAGCATGAAGCCACTGCCAGCAAGATGGATCCGGAGAAGCGGGAAGATCAAATGATGAAAGGAATCAACTAGACGCTACAATGCAAAAATGAAGACATTGACTATTGACATTTATCTAGCCGCAACCAAAGGCAAGCATCGGTTTGCATTTAAGAAAATATAATTTTTTTCTTTTATATAATCAATATATTGCTTATAATGGACTTATGCATTACGTCTGGGAATTGTATGTTACTCCACATGCATGACCAAATAAATCCATGGAGTATTAGGTGGAATAGGACTTCACTTGATAAATGTTGTTCTTCTAAAGTTGAGAAAATGAATGAAAGGGTATGACATGGATGGAATTGAATGATATGGATGGAATGGTATAACTCGAGTAGGCAATTTCCTACTCGTGAACATGGTTAAGTGGAGTCAATTGGGATGGTGTTGACGACTCTTATATCCCAATTTCACTCGTCAATATAACTCGATTACGTGAAGGAAAGTCAGTTCTTGCACACATCATCTTTCTACCTAACCTATTTGCACTTGTCCTTGGAAGAATAGTGCATGCAGGCTATTTATGCATGAATTGAGGTGAAAGAGGGAGAGCAATCCTAAAAAGTACCATCCCAACGCGACAACATGTAGCATCACATGGATCAAATGGCTGACAAATAGACGTATCCGAGGATATCCAACGGTGTATCACCCATATCAGTCAATAGGACCCACCTGGAAGAGACTTGAAGAAAGCACATGGGGATTGGCGCAATGGCCATGTCGGTCGAACCCCCTGGTTGGTCGACTTGTTCTTCGCGCCAAACATGATCAACTTCCATGTGTCATTCACTTGTGGTGCCCTGATAACTATTACGACCTATTCACATGCTTTTGGTGGCGGAAACCAAGCCTTATCCGGCTTTAAATAGACCCCCTACCCCTCACTTGAACACACACCTCTTAAGCTTCATTCTACTGTATACACTACTTTTCTTAGTCCTTAGAAGAGTTAGGCTGTAGAGAGGAGAGTCTCTAGTCCCAAGTCCAAATTGGAAAAGGAGTAGAGGGAGTCTCCCTCCCCAATTCCAAATTTGGATGTATGACTCATGTATTCCTTCTTGTATTTGTGACTTTATGCATAATAAAGATATTATCTTTAGTCTTCCTTTATACATATGCTTGGATGAAGCGTTTCTAGTTTGATTGTGGAGTCCATTTATGTGGTAGGAGTAGTCTTTATGATTATGCCATAATGATCTTATTCTATCATCATAAACACTACAAACCCCGACTATAGTCTAATTAGTTATGATATGAACATGTTAATATGAATAACTATGCTATGTATCAACATTGGTTTCAATGATGATTAAGTTCATTGCTTTAGGATGGCTTGTGCTGCAGCTCCTAAGGTATTTGCTTAGTATGCTAGCATGGTGCTAGGTTAGTTAAGTAGCATTGAATGTCTCGTAGACCCACGGATTGAAGAGGTAGCAGTAGGTGGAGATAACCCTATTTGTCATTTGTAATCCTCCATGTTCGGCTATGCCACAGGCTCTTGGTGAGAGTCATACTAGTATTGCTAGGGATAAACTTAGCATAAGTATTCACCATTGACATGCTCATTAGTATCTGACCTAGGCTATGTATATGTATATAAGATGCATTGTAAGAGCAACTCACCAACTCTTAGTCTAAACTCCATTAGGACCCATTTTTCCCCTTAGAATAGAGTGCTCTTGTGTGTGTCACACTACCTCCAATTATCTATTGTCCATCCTCAATGGAACCCTACCTAGACCATTCTACCCTTTCCATTTGAGGATTGCTACACTTCCACCTAGCCTTTCATTGGGATAAAATAAATGACACCCTTGGCATACTCTTTTAAGGCGAAATGCTACATCAATAGTTTTGGTGCGCTTGCGGAATTTATTCTGTGATCCTAAGGAACCATCAACAAGCATTTTTGGTGCACTAGCCAGAGACGAATTGTTAGTGGTGCGTAAGAAATATCAACAAGCATTTCTAGCACCGTTGCCTGGGAAGGCAGTTGAAGTATTGCATGATTGAGTGAATATGATAGGACCCTGGGTAGGTTTTTAGTAGGATAAACCTTCTTTGCTTTCACATTTATTTTAATGTGAAAACAGTGTAGTGTATGTCTGGTTTCTGCTTGACAGAAAACATTATTGAAGATCCAAAATCTATTCTGAAAGATTGACCTCGTGTCGTTACTCCTCAAAAGCTTCGTGCGGCAAAGCAAACCAGCGATCCTACAGCAACAATCGAACTCGGTCAAGGACCTTGCCAATTTCATATCCATGCCAAATCCTATGTAATGCATGCAGTTATTGATAGACAGAAAAATCATCCAAAAGTGAGGCTAACAATAGCTATTAAGTCTACTCTTATGGAGATGATTGACTGGAAGTTGGATAAGGATTGGAGTTGGACTGTTAGACCAAGTAAAGGTATTTATCCCTACCCCTTACGAGTCTGTGGGTCAGTTCGTGTGTTTTACGTGCAGTGGCGGACCCAGGATTTTACTACTGGGTATGCCAAAAAAATTACAAGTGATTTTATAAAACTATTTTTCAATTTAATAAATAACTATAAATTTTGTAACACAATTCAGTATAAAAATAAATAACAAGACGAATACTATAGTGAAAAAATCACAATATAAATTTAGTCGGGAGTTAAACTTACAATATTACTTGTCCAATTTGTTTAGTCGTCGCTTTCTAAATGACATGAATGTATTGATTATATCATCTTCATCTACTTGGAAGAAAATATCTCACTCAATGAATGTATCATAAACTGGTGCTGATGACGCTGGCGGGGCAGAGGATGAAGGTATAGGATCCATAATTTCTTCGATTACTCTCTCTTGCTCTTGAGTCTGTTCTTTCACAACTAATCCGTCCATACATGAAATAATATTTGAAGCAGCAGCCGCCTTCTTAGACGCTTGTTTCTGAAAAAGAGATGCAATATCCTCACTCAACTGTTTAAAAAATAATTTTACGTAAATACGATAATCATATAAAATTTGATAAGATTGTGCGAAATAAATAAATACCAAAAAATTATCTGATCATATAAAAGCGTACGTCAAATCCACGATTAGACGATCAGACGAAGTTGAGAACCGCATGGTCGACGCCTGACCGAGTTGCCGTCGGTCCAGTGTCCACGTCGACACGCGTGACGGTGTCAGTTCGTGCCTCTAGCGCCAGCGCTCACGCAGCAGCACGGCAACACGCTCGCCGGGCGCCGAGATTGAGGGCTTAAGGCAAAGTCTGCGATCTGCCCACTGCCTTATGCCGTCTGGTGCTACCGTACTGGGCCTATGGGAGCAAGGTTGTGTTTTATATTCTTCCGTCTGGTACTGAGCCTACGGGAAACAAATTATTAATTTGTTCTGGAAACTCACGATCTCTCCCGATCTTCTTCCCGGTAATCGGTAGCCAATATACGTACACCAACATGTTCCTGGGCCCAGGGTATGTTGGGGCCCACCCGGCATACCCTGTAGGTCCGCCCCTATTTACGTGAGCGCCAATGGCTCAAGACCCTTCGTGAGTTTTCAGCTCCCTCTGCCAACATGGGAGACGCAAACTTTGAAATAAAGACTGGCCTAATCACTATGGTGCAAGCCAACCCATTCTGGGGAAAGGCTAACGAGGTTGCAAGTGCTAACCTGCAACAGTTATTGGAGATCTATAGCACTTTCAAGATCAAGGACATCTCTCCTAATGCCGCCCATCTTAGACTATTTATGTTCTCCCTTCTTGGGAGAGCGAAGCAGTGGTTCTATGTGAACCAAAGTGTTGTGGACACTTGAGAGAAATGTTCTACGACATTCCTTGCCAAGTCCTTTCCATTGGGAAAAACCAATATCCTACGTGGTAGCATTTCCAACTTCCAGCAAGATCCTAAGGAGTCTATTCCTGAGGCATGGGAAAGGCTGCAGGAATACATCCTGGACTGTCCCCCCCATGGGATTGAAGACTGACTCATTATTCAGAATTTCTACAACGGGCTGATCGCTACAACCCGTGACCATGTGGATGATGCTGTTGGAGGAGCCTTCTTCTCATTAACGGTGCCCAAAGCAAAGGATTTGAGTGAGAAGGTGTCCAATATGGGCTAGAGTGATGAGCGTCTCCATCCCCATCAGCGAGCAATGCACACCTTGAAAGAGGTGGACATGATAGCTGCCAAAATAGACCTCCTTATGATGAAGATTGATGGACAAGCCAGTGGTGAAGTATGTGGCATTGCATGGGCCTTAGACACTCAAATCACATGTGAAGTTTGTGGCAACACGGGTCACATGGGCAAAGACTACCCAGAGACTCGTGAGGATGCCTTATACATAGCCAACAATGAGAACTTCAACAATAATGGCTATCGTCCAGGAGGTCAAGGGTGGGGCCAACCACGCCCTTTCTTTCAAGGAGGGTACAACAACAACAATGGAAATAATGGCAATCAACTCAACTTGAGAGAGCTTACCATTAGACAGCTGAAGATCAGTGATGCCTTATCCAAGAAGCTATCTGCTAATGACAAGACCCTAGAAAGCATCAACACAAAGATTGATGGACTATCCTAAGCTTTCAAGAATCAGCTGAGTTTCGACAAGATGTTAGAAACTCAGTTGGCTCAGCTTGCTGCAGTTGTTCCTCCGTTTGAAAGTAACAAGATTCTAGGGGCAGCCAGAAGCCCTAGTGGAAAATGTGAATGTGGTGGTTACGAGAAGTGGCAAGACCACTCGTGACCCACCGTATCCCGCAAAAGATAAGAGGACAATTGAGAAGGAAAAAGAGAAAGAGGATGTCCCAGTTAGCATAAGTGAACTACCCAGTGAAAGAATTGTCAAGCAATTTGAAGACACCAACTTGATGCCATTCCCTCACAGCAAAGGAAGCCAACAGTGGATGAGCAATTCAACCGGTTTGTTGAAGTAATTCAGAAGATCCACATCAATGTGCCCCTGATTGATATGATGCAAGTACCCACTTATGCTCGCTATCTCAAGGACATATTAAATAACAAGCAGCCATTGCCCCCACTGAGGTTGTTAATCTTACGGATGACTGCAGTGCAGCCAACCTCAATAGGGTCTGGAGAATAAGAAGGACCTTGGATGTCCTACTATATCTTGTTCATTTGGGGCTCACTACTTTGACAAGGCACTTTGTGACCTTGGGGCAAGTGTGAGTGTTATGTTCAAGGTGGTCTTCAACCAGCTGAACTTCACAAAGCTGACTCCAACACCAATGCAGCTCTAACTGACTGACTCTTTTGTCCGTTATTCAGTGGGTATTGCTGAAAATGTCCCGATGAAAATTCGAAACTGCTTCATACCCGTGGATTCCATGGTCCTCGACATGGATGTCGAGAAGGATATGCCACTCATTCTTGGGCATCCATTCGTTAGCACTACGGAAGCTCGCATAGATGTGGGAGCTGGAGAAATCCACTTCCATATCAATGGCAAGAAGGAAAGTTTAACTTTCGCACAAAGTCGGAGCAATGTTCCATGATTCGAATCAAGTATGGGACAAATGTTAAACACATTCAAGAGGTCGAAGTCACACCTCCAAAGGTGGATCCGCTCATTGCATTCATGAGAAAATTAATCTATGCAGAGAACCCATCTTTTTGTCCACGCCGACATCCCAAGAAGACGGAGAAGCCCGGACCTTGCCAAGGGCCCAAGTCCACCAAACCGCCAAAGAAGGAGTGGTGGAGGAAGCAAGACAAGCCATCCGAGCACATTCCTCCGGGCCCGGATGCCATGAAATGAAGACGGAGGGAAAGTTCATCTCATCATACTTTGGTGAGACCTAGCCAATAGGAAAATTGGTAGTTATCTTTTATTTGATTTTTCTTTTCACCCCATTTTATTTTTCCCACTTAGTTTGATTTCTCCCACTGCATATTTGATTTTTCCTAGCAAGTTGAGAATTTTATATTCTCAACCATCATTTTTATTTCTTTATTTCTCATAGAAAGAAATTTTTTGGATTTGAAAAAAGGTCTATTCAAAAAATAATTTTTCTGAGCTGCAAATGTGGTAATTCACCAAAGGGCTAATTTTATAGCCGTTCGGAAGCCACCTACCAAAAGAGGGACTAGGGGGGCTCACCTTTCATGTCGGTCGACCACCCCTGGTTGGCCGAAGTGGGGAAAGGGCCAATGAGGCTCTCTCTCTCCTCCAACGGCTACATTTTGTGCCTCTTATGACCGTTGGGGGTGTACACTATAAATGGTGGTCATGAGGAGGGCCTCTCTTCACACTTCACCTCATTTTACACCTCCCCAAGTCATTCTCTTGCTCACTTTTTTTTCTTGCTCTTCATTGAAGCACTCTTGCTCAAATCCAATTCAAGAAGATTTGCTTTCATTTGCATTTGCATGTTACTCCCAAGAATTCAAGAATAATTCGTTGAGGGTTTTGTTTTCACTAACATCACCTCTTTTCGAGTTTTTGCCTTGTTGTGTTCTCACTTGTTGTAGCCATGAAAGGAATGAAGACGTTGTTCGGGAAAATGAATGGGGCTGCAAGCTCAAGCCATGATGGAGACTCAGAGTGTGTATGAAGACACCCCCATGGAGGAGAGAAGCAACCCGCATCAACTTCTCAACGACAACGACCTCAACATACAAAGTGAAGTTGGAGATCAAGCATGCAAGCTCCACCAATATCGTGAGTTTAATTACACTAAAGCTTATGATCTGGTTTGTTCTCAAAACTAGGTATGAATTCCGAATTGTTTACCATTTTGCGTGTATTAGGATGGGAAAATTTTGCTCACATAGAGGAGAAAGGTTCACGCCTTCTTGTAAGGATCGAATGCCCAAGAGGGGGGGTGAATTGGGCTTCTTTTCAAAAATTAAAGCAATAAAAACTTAACTACTAAAAGCCCAATTCCCTATGCAAATAACCTATGCATTCAAGTGAATAGTAATTTTGCGATATATGAAATGCATAAGTGTAATGGGAAGAAAGAGTGTGCAAACTCCCGAGGACACAAGAAGACACGGAGATTTATCCCGTGGTTCGGCAAGATCGTCAAGACCTTCCTACATCCACGTTGTGGCACCCACCAAAGAGTATAGCCACTCCCAAGTCACCGAGACTAGGGATCTTCACTAAACTTCTCTGTTCGCTAACCCCGGCAAGGTGGAGCTCAAGCCTTGTACAAGTTGGATCCTCTGGGCTTCCACAACTGACTTGGCAAGCTCCGAAAAGCTCTCTCCAATCACCGACTGTTGCACGGTGAATACATTCACCAAGAGACATTCCCGTACAGCTCTCACTACACTAGACTCCAATCACCAAGAATGGAAGCACACAAGCACTATCTCTAGCAAGTTCTAGCCTATCTCTTGTGTACAAGTGGTGTAAATGATGTAGAAGTGGTAGCTCAATGTCTTGAATGCTTGGTAATGTGTATAGTGGCTCTGGTTGTCAAGACTTGTCGAAATGACTGGTTGAAGGGGTATAAATAGCCAGCTTCCACGAAATAGCCATTGGAAAAGTAGGCTGACATCACTGTTCTGCAAACATCGGATGATCCGATGTTCTCCCTTCAGTTGTCATCGGTCGAATCTAAATTAGATGATGTCACTGTGTCAGATATGACCGTTGATCGACCGATGTAACACTTGTCTCATCATCGGATGATCTGGTGACACTTCATCCAGAATGGTCCAGAAATAATGCTTACTGGAGTGATTGACCGATGTGTTACAGTTGTACATCGGATGGTCCGGTGTTACACTTGGTCCAAGGTAATTGCTTACTGGAATGATCGATCGACGTAACACTTTCTTCATGATCGGATGATCCGGTGAGTACTCAGTTCTGAGATCTTTTTCTTCTGTTAAACCAACTCGACCGATGTATTTTTTTTGGAAGCATTGGTTGATCCGGTGAGTTGATTTTGTCTGCTTCGAGTTGTTCTAAGTGATTCTTTTGGAATTTGCTCGAGTGACCTCTTATACATTGGTTTGAAATATTCTTCTGATGATTACCAAGTCTTGGGTGTTGTCAATTTCGATGGAATAACTTTGACATATGAGCTTTTTCTTTTAGTCTTCATAAAAATCGATTGACCTCGTAAAGTAATTTGTTTAGGGGTCTCCAATTGTATCCAATGAGCAGTAGATGATATACATATAGATTTCATTAAGTGTGATTGAGTGATATGAGAAACCATGCATCCACAAACTTATTAGTAATATCCAACGGTTGTCATTAATCACCAAAACCATACCTCATGGGGGCCTAGATGCTTTCAATCTCCCCTTTTTGGTGATTGATGACAACACAACGAGTAAAGCACAATAGTAATGAAATTAAGAATACAATACTCAAAAAGATATGCAATAAGTACAAGATTTTGCACATTAAACTTGAAGGCTCAAAAATGATCACTAAAGCACAAGAGAATTAAGAGGCACACGAATAACTCAAGAATAGCAAAAGAGTAGCAAATCACCAAATTACAAAAAAACTCCTAAAAAGATAAACTCCCCCTACAACTAGGACTCCCCCTAGGACTAAGCTATCCCTCCCCTGACTCTTCTCCACCTTTGGCATCAAGACACCAAAAAGGGAAGCCGAGTGCCCAAGGATCCTGAGCGCTCGGGGCGATGACGAACTGGTTGCCATCGGGGGTGCTGTCGTCGGAGCTGCTGCCTGCTGCTGCTGAGGCTGGAGTGGAGGAGACCGGTGTTGTGGGAGCTGTTGTCGGTGCCTGCTGAGTCTAGACTGCTGGTAGCGGGGCACTGACAACGGATGCCGGAGTCTGCTAGAAGAGTGTTGTAGCCGGCAGGGGAGAGTGGATAGGTGTGCCTGGAGCAAGCAGTGGGGACATGTTGATCGTCGGAATCGGCATGGTCGGCACTGGTGCTGAGACTGGAGCCAGGGCAGGCGGACCTGGAGCTAGACCCGAAAGCTGTGACGGCAGGGCAATCCCAGTCTGAGTGTAGAGGTTGGTGATCAACCCCAGGATGCCCATCATAGCCTGCTGCGTCTGCTGCTGCTGGTCAAGAGAACGATGATGCATCTGATCAATTAGTCCAGTGAGCCTGTCAGTGTCCTCTTGCCTCTCACGGGCTATCTGGCACTGCATCTCCTGCTGCTGCTGCTGGAGCTCCAAAAGACGCGTAGCCTGCTCAGCTCTGGCCTGCTCAGCTGCAAGCCGATCCAGTCGCTGCTGCTCAACCATCTGCTGAAGTAGAGAAGTGAGCTCAGATGGCTGAGAGACCTGTGCCTTGGACACTGGAGGTGGAATAGGTGGTGGTGCAGTCGAGCCTCCAGCCTCCGCGTCGTGCTGCCTAGGTGAGGGAGGAGGTGGGCAGTACTCCTCGACACTGTCACTGGTGTCACTCTCCGACCAGATGTGTTGTAGATCCCCACCCTGAGCCTCAGCATGTGCTAGGATCTCATCTTCCTTCTCCAGGTCTGACCAATCATCCTCAGATAGACGAGCACGGACCTGACGCTCAACTGGACGGCCAAGGCGGCGGTCTCCAGGAGCTGGAGCACGATAGTGTCCGAACCGTGTGACGCTCTCGTCGGTGAGACTGTCACGTACGGCGAATCCCTCTGGAGCTAACAGGTAGAGCAAGTGATTGATCCAGTGGCCAAACACAAACTGCCTCATCATCCCAACTCCATCGGTGATAACATCCTCCATCTCACAAATAAGGATATCCACAATGTCAAACTCCATCCCATTCATGACATAGAACAGGAGGGTCTGCTGCAAGCTGGTGAACCCCTCAAGGTATCCGGACCTCAGCAGAAGTGTGCGGTGCAAGGCAAGGTGCACAGTGCGCACAACTGGAGTGAGTAGAGCCGGTACCCTCGGCTGGTTAGGAGAGAAGGGCTGAGCGAACAGTGATCGAATCTCCTCAAAGGGTGGTGCCACACCTCCAGTGAGTGGCCTCCTCGGTGGGTCAGCCTGTCCATATACTCTCTCGTGTAGGCATGTGTCATGAAGATCCACGCCTAGCAGTTGTCCCAAGGTCTGATGAGTCACATGGTGATGCTGGCCATGAACATGAAATCAATGGATCTGCGGCCCTCAGAGACGTAGAGTGTGGCATAGAACACCCGGACCCAGTCCTCCATGTAGGCACCCCGCTGGTAAGACATCAGCTCCACTAGCCCTCTGTACCTCTCAAAGTAAGGGCGTATCTCAGTCCCGACTGCAAGTGCGAGCTGATCCCAGTCAAGAAAGTTGTGCTCAAAGAGCTTATGACCCCGACATCTGTAAGTCTCGTACAATGACGCCTGTGTCAGGGTCCAGAAGCGATTGTCCACAAGTGACTCTCTGGGCTGCGGGAACCACTCCTCAAGTAGAATGCTCCATCTGAGCTTCCTGAGCTACTTGGCCTTCAACTTCCTGTAGCCGGTCAGGCGGACACCCTCACCAACTCGGACATTGGTGTCCATCTCATAGATGACTCTCTGGGCTGCCCTGTCCTCCCGAAGGTCAGCTGTAGAGGGTCTCGGTCTTGGGGCTGCAGCTGGATGACCCCCACGGGTCCTGAATGAGCGCCGGCGAACAAGCGGCACCTCAGGATCCTCAGTCTCCTCTGGCTCCTCAGGCACCTGTGACTGCCTCTGTCGGGCCTCCCAGATCCTCAACAATCCTACTCGGCCGCACTCTCGCTCCTCAGCGGTGCGAGCGGCCATCAAATCTTTCTTCTCCTCCTTCGACAACTTCTGCTTCTTAGCTGCCGGCTCCTCAATAGCCTTGCCCTTTCCTTTCTTGTCACGACCCATCTCGAGGAGACGAGTGACGACGACAATAATGAGATTGCGGGACAACGAGGCCGGGCGCACGAGATGGCGACTCAATGATCGTCACGACCGGGTGAACCCTAGCGGTGAAGAGGAGGCGACGGTGCGATAGAGAGCACAGCGACCGAAGGGGGGGGGCAGCTCGGCGGTGCAGAGGGCGGCGGTGCGGCGCCTAGGACGGCGACGCAGGGCGGCAGAGGCGCTGCATGGGGCGGCGGCGGCGGTGCTGCATGGAGCAGCGGTGGCGGCACTGCGTGGGGCGGCAGCGGCGATGCTGCGTGGGGCGGCGGCGGCGGCGCTGCGACGGCGGCCGGAGGGCGGCGGTGGCCGGAGGGCACGGAGCGGCAGTGGCGGAGAGGAGGTGTCGGGTCGGGGAGAGAGACAATGAAATGAAGCGGCGCGCTAAATAGGTGGGGCCCGAACCCTAGCTTAAATTTTAACATCGGATGAACCAACGCCGGTTGAGAGGTGCATCGGTCGAATGGTACAGTAAGGGTGTTCTAGAGACACCTTCGGCATCGGATGATCCGACGTGGAAAAGATAAGCATCGGCTGATTTTGGCACAACTCCAGAAATATGAACATCGGATGCTTCGATGTTTCTCAGAATGAACTCGTCGGTGGATTTGACTTTCTGATTGAGTTGACCCTTGGCACTTGAGCACAAACTGATCCGATGATGCTTCTGCCCTAAGCATTGGATAATCCGATGACTACAAAATAGCAACATCCCATTTATGTCCTTTGACTCAAACAAACAAACAATGAGAAACACATGTCTTAGGACTTTTTTGGGCAACCCATTACCCCTCAAAAAGACTAGTTGCCAATAACTTGGCTAAGCCCTAAATCAAATAGAACAACGAAAAGATCAAGGAAAGAACCCAAATAAAATGTAAGGCCCATGCTTTGTGAGCTAGAGGATGAAAACTTCTATCTCTTTAAAGCATGTTCCTTTAGGCATTAACGCACCTAACACTTTGTTCTTTCCACATCATATGAGTTGAGATATTGCATTTCAAACAAGTCTCTTTCTCATGAAGTGGGTTCCCCTTTGTGACAATCTACCGTATGCAATGCCAAACAATTTTTAATGGAAGAAATTAACATGAGTGCAAGTCTATATGGCAGGCATCATGCAAGACACAAATTAAATCTATCTTGCCAAATTTGAATCTTTCAAAGGCTTCTTCAGGGAAAACCACTCTCCAAGCCTTGGGGAAACCCAAAAGAACCTCCATCCCAAGCTAACCCTTGCTCGGCCCTATCCTTTGAAAGTTAGGCAAGACCTATATGTGATGCATTCTTACATGACCATGGCAACTTATATGACGTTTGATGCATCTAGCACATTTAATTCACTTCTTAGTCTAGAAAAAGTTTTCTCATCAAGTGGTTTAGTGAAGATATCCGCCAATTGTTCTTCGGACCTAATGCTTCGCAAGGAGATGTCTCCCTTAGCTTCATGGTCCCGCAAGAAATGATGGCGAATATCAATGTGCTTAGTGTGGGAGTGTTGAATGGGGTTTTTAGCAATCTTAACCGCACTTTCATTGTCACAAAGGAGAGGCACACAACCAAGTTTAATACCAAAGTCCAAAAGGGTTTGCTTCATATAAAGGATTTGGACACAACATGCACCGACCGCTATATATTCCGCTTCCGCAGTGGACAAAGCAACATAATTTTGCTTCTTGCTAGACCAAGATACTAGGGAACGCCCAAGCAAGTGGCACCCACCGGAGGTACTCTTGCGATCCACACGACATCCAGCAAAGTCCGAACCTGAGTAACCCAAGAGATGGAATTTAGCACCTTTAGGGTACCACAGGCCAACACTTGGGGTATGCTTGAGGTACTGAAGTATCCTAAAGACCGCCTTCTGATGCGTTTCTTTAGGTGCCTCTTGAAAGCGAGCACACAAGCATACACTAAACATGATATCGGGCCTAGATGCGGTAAGATAAATTAATGAACCAATCATAGAACGGTAATTAGATTGGTCAACAGGTTTACCGTCCTTATCCGCGTCGAGATGATAATTTGTTGCCATTGGAGTACTTCTTGAGCTACAATCTCCCATCTCAAATTTCTTCAAGAGGTCCTTGGTATACTTTTCTTGATAGATGAAGGTCCCCTCTCAAAGTTGCTTGATTTGAAATCCAAGGAAGAAGTTGAGCTCTCCAATCATCGACATCTCGAATTCCCTAGACATCATTTTGCCAAACTCATGGCTAAGAGCTTTGTTAGTTGAAACAAAAATAATATCATTGACATAAATTTGACAAATAAATAGTTCTCCGTCGATGTCTTTGGTGAAGAGTGTAGTGTCCACCTTCCCGATCTTGAATCCTTGCATGATCAAGAAATCCCGTAGTCGTTCATACCATGCCCTAGGTGCTTGCTTGAGCCCGTAGAGCGCCTTGTGCAACCTATACACATGATTAGGATTCCTCGGATCTTCGAACCCGTGAGGTTGTTCAACATAAACAAGCTCGTTAATATAACCATTAAGAAAGGCACTTTTCACATCCATTTGATAAAGATTTATATTATGATGTGATGCAAAAGCAAGAAGTATACGGATAGCTTCTAGTCGAGCGACCGGAGCAAATGTCTCTCCAAAGTCTAGTCCCTCAACTTGCGAGAAACCCTTGGCCACAAGTCTTGCCTTGTTGCGTATCACAACATCGTTCTCGTCTTGTTTGTTGCGGTACACCCACTTTGTTCCGATGACGTTCTTGTCCTTGGGTCACTCCTCCGACACCCAAACTTCATTTCGGATGAAGTTGTTGAGTTCTTCTTGCATGGCCATTACCCAATTTGGATCTTGGAGTGCTTCCTCAATGTGAGTGGGTTCTACACATGAACAAACGAGTAGTGCTCAAAAAACATAGCGAAGTGGCGAGAACGTGTACTTACTCCCCTTGACAGACTTTCGATGATTTGATCAATCGGATGCGCCTTGGAGATGCGTCCATGCCTCATAATTGGTTGTGAAGCACTTGGCGGTGGTGATGCGTGTTGCTCTTCTTGTGGTTGGACTTGATCATGTACTTGTTCTTCTTCTTGATGTTGTGTGGCTTGTGAATCTTGTGTCGGCAATGGATCATCTTTCTCTTCTTCGTCAACTTGAGGTGCCATAGATGTGTTGATGTTGGAACTTGAAGCTCCCCCTTGATCATGACTCTCCTCAACTTTAGGCTTGATGTCTCCAATGGTCGTGTTCTTCATAGCTTCTCGTAGAGGCTCATCATATATTTCATCATGACCAAAACTCTCCTCTTGGGAGCCATTAGTTTTATCAAACTCAACATCACAACTTTCCTCAACTAAACCGGAGGTTTGGTTGAATACTCGATATGCTTTTGAGTTTGATGCATAACCAAGAAAAATACCAACATCACATCTTCTTTCAAACTTACCGAGCCTTTTCTTGCGGTAGATATAGCACTTGCACCCGAGGACTCGGAAATAGGAGATGTTGGGCTTTCTCCCAATGAGAATTTCGTACGGGGTCTTTTGAAGTAGTCAATGTAGGTAGACCCGATTTGCGGCATGGCACGCCGTGTTGATTGCTTCGACCCAAAACTTCTCGGACATGCCGTAGTCATCAAGCATTGCTCATTTCACTAGTCACAACAACATCATTCTTGCTAAAAGTGCACGTTAGTCCAAGATCACAAAATTGTGCAATAGAAAGCAAATTGAAACTAAGTGACTTAACATACAACACATTTGAAATAAATAAACCATGTGAGATTGCAATCTTACCCATCCCAATTACCTTCCCCTTAGAGTTATCAACAAAGGTGACTTGTTCATGATTGTCAGGGTCCTCTATGGAGGTGAACATGCCATCGTTGCCGGCCATGTGTTGAGTGCACCCGCTATCGAGTACCCAATGCTTTCCTCCGGCTTTGTAGTTCACCTACACTCATGAATTCAATTTTTGATTTTGGGCACCCAAGCCAACTTAGGTCCTTGTATGTGTGATACAAGTGTTTTTGGGACCCAAAGTTGCTTGGGGAGCTTCCCCTTCATGCCCTTCATGTCTTTTCCAATGAAGCTTGCCTTCACCTTGCCATCTACTTTACTTAAGAGATAATAGTGATCATTAAAGGTAGACTTGTAGTTAGTAGGCAATTTTGGAGAAGGCCGGTTAGGAAGAGGACACTCCCTTGTGTGGTGACAGGTGACCTCATAATGTTGGCAATAAGAACCAACTTCCTTGATGAAGCTTGTTTTAAGCTCTGGTGAGGGCACCTTTCCTTTGTTAGGCACTGGGAAGGATCCACGTCCTCTCTTGTTGAAAGACTTTGCTTGTTGGAAGAGGATTTCTTTGTGCTTGACTTCTCCCTTAGATAGTCTTGCCACACTAGTGCGGAGACTTTCAATTTCTTCCAACAAGTCCTTCTCCCTAGCATTCTCTTTCAAAGGCAAAGACTTATGCAAGACATTAGTGGCATGAGAAGTAATAGATACCTTATCATTAAGGGTTCTTTCTTTATGTTTTCAATTCTTGATCAAGAACTTCATAAGCAAGGTTAAGTACTTGATGCTCTTGGATTAACTCATTGTGCTTTCCCAAGAGTGCTTGGTGTGCTAAGTCAAGCTCATGATGATCTAGCTTGATTTGAGCCTTATCCTCCTCAACTTGCTTGACATGAGACTTGAGCGTGTCATGCTCCTTAAGTATGCTTTCATACTTGTCAAGCAAATCGAGGTTAGCACTCTCAAGCTTAGCACGAGCTTCTTCAAGAGCCTTGACCTTACTCTTTTCCCTCTTAATGATAGTGTGGTATTCATTTATAAATGAAGCTAAGTCATTAGGGGAAAGCTCATCATCGCTAGAATCATCACATACCTTGGTGTTACCTTTTGCCATGAGGCACATGGGAGGTGGACGAAGAGATGAATCATCATTGTTGGCAATGGCAAGGCCGGCCAAGTTTTCTTCCTCAACTTCACTCTCTTCGTCACTAGATTCTTCATCGGTGATCCATTCATTTGCCTCACACATGAACACCTTTTGTGGACCTTTTCTCTTCTTTGGGAAGAGTTTTGCCTTTTTGCCTTTGTCATGCTTCTCATTCCCAAAGAATCTTGGTTTGGGCTTGTCCTCTTCATCATCCTTACTATCCTCAAGCTTGCGATGCTTGCCCTTGTGGTTCTCTCTTCTTTTGTCTGGTTTTGGACAATCATAGGAGATGTGGCCTTGATCACCACAATTATAGCAAGTCTTGTTGTCATCTCTCCTTGGTAGAAAAGCTTTCTTCTTGGGATCAAAGGTGTATCCCTTCTTGGCAATCTTGGAGTTCAAGCGAGAGAATTTTCTCATCATCAAGGCAAGCTCATCATCGTCATCTTCACTTGATGCTTGCTCTTCTTCACTTGAGCTAGGCTCGACCACTTTCTTTTTCTTGAGACTTGTTTTCTTGGTGGAAGCCTTTAGAGCAATTGTCTTTGAAGATGATTCCTCCATCATCCCAAGTACACCCATCTCATGAGCATGAATCTCTCCAATAAGTTCCGAAACTTCAATATGATCAAGATATTCTTTTTGAAGCATGGAGTTGATGATGTTGTACTTTGGATTAGGAAGAAGCATAAGAATCTTGCGGTTGATGAGTCCCTTGCCAAGAGAAGCAATATCAAGAGCATTAATTTCCTCAATAAGCACATTCAAGCGAGAAAACATTTCATTGACATTTTCATGAGGTAGCATTTTGAATTCATCATATTTGGCCTTAAGCATATGCTACTTTAGTTCTTTGACACGAGAAGAACCCTCATGAATTTCAATCAAGCAAGCCCAAATTTCACAAGCTTTTTCTTTGCTAGCAATCCTAGCAAACACATCTTGACTAATGCATTCATAAATAGCATTTCTAGCTTTTACATCCCACTTAACTTGATCACCTATATAGTTGTGCTCACCAAACCCCGCATGGGTCGCTTCCCATACCTCGGGAGCAATAGCCTCTAGATAAGCACGCATGCGTGCTTTCCAATAGGCAAAGTTATTGCCCTCGAAGATGGGAACTGAACCCCCAATCTTGGCCATTTTTGCTCTCTAGCAGTGAAGCTAGAATGATCCAATGAGCAACCTTGCTCTTATACCAATTGTAAGGATCGAATGCCCAAGAGGGGGGTGAATTGGGCTTCTTTTCAAAAATTAAAGCAATAAAAACTTAACTACTAAAAGCCCAATTCCCTATGCAAACAACCTATGCATTCAAGTGAATAGTAATTTTGCGATATATGAAATCATAAGTGTAATGGGAGGAAAAAGTGTGCAAACTCCCGAGGAGACAAGAAGACACAGAGATTTATCCCGTGGTTCGGCAAGATCGTCAAGACCTTCCTACATCCACGTTGTGGCACCCACCAAAGGGTATAGCCACTCCCAAGTAACCGAGACTAGGGATCTTCACTAAACTTCTCCATTCGCCAACCTCGACAAGGTGGAGCTCAAGCCTTGTACAAGTTGGATCCTCCGGGCTTCCACAACTGACTTGGCAAGCTCCAGAAGGCTCTCTCCAATCACTGACTGTTGCATGGTGAATACAATCACCAAGAGACACCCCCTTACAGCTCTCACTACACTAGAGACTCCAATCACTAAGAATGGAAGCACACAAGCACTAGCTCTAGCAAGTTCTAGCCTATCTCTTGGTGTACAAGTGGTGTAAGTGATGTAGAAGTGGTAGCTCAATGTCTTGAATGCTTGGTAATATGTATAGTGGCTCTGGTTGTCAAGACTTGTCGAAATGACTGGTTGAAGGGGTATAAATAGCCAGCCTCCACGAAATAACCGTTGCAAAAGTAGGCTGACATCACTGTTCTGCAAACATCGGATGATCCGATGTTCTTCCTTTAGTTGTCATTGGTCGAATCCAAATTAGCTGATATCACTGTGTCAGATATGACCGTTGATCGATCGATGTAACACTTGTCTCATCATCGGATGATCCGGTGACACTTCATCAAGAATGGTCCAAAAATAATGCTTACTGGAGTGATTGACCGATGTGTTATAGTTGCACATTGGATGGTCCGGTGTTACACTTGGTCCAGGGTAATTGCTTACTGTAATGATTGACCGACGTAACACTTTCTTCATCATCGGATGATCCGGTGAGTACTCAGTTCTGAGGTCTTTTTCTTCTGTTAAACCAACTCGACCGATGTATTGTTTTCTGGAAACATCGGTTGATCCGGTGAGTTGATTTTGTCTTCTTCGAGTTGTTCTAAGTGATTCTTTTGGAATTTGCTCGAGTGATCTTTTATACATTGGTTCAAAATATTCTTCTGATGATTACCAAGTCTTGGGTGTTGTCAATTTCGATAGAATAACTTTGACATATGAGCTTTTTCTTTTAGTCTTCATAAAAATCGATTGACCTCGTAAAGTAATTTGTTTAGGGGTCTCCAATTCTATCCAATGAGCAGTAGATGATATACATATAGATTTCATTAAGTGTGATTGAGTGATATGAGAAACCTTGCATCCACAAACTCATTAGTAATATCCAACAGTTGTCATTAATCACCGAAACCATACCTCATGGGGGCCTAGATGCTTTCACTTCTCACTATACAATTCTTGTGCACCCTCAAAATAGGATTTGATGGTATTACTTTTAGATTACTTCAATAAGAATACAACATCCTATGCAAAGAATTAAGCGAAATCCTAGGCTTCCATAAATGTTGTTTGCTAGATTTACACACTTTGCCTAGATTTAACAATCAAAGTTTTTGGCATGAATTGGGTAGTGAGGTCACATGTAGTGCTCCTAGAAATAGTCACTTGCAAAATCCTACTGTATGCCTCATGCATAGATGGATGACTATGACTATGTTCCTTAGAGATGTTAGTGTAATTCGCGATGATGAATTGAGAATTTTCTTTGCCATGATTAAGAAGTTAAAAATTTCTCCAATTAAAGCCATGATGACACAATGGTTAGATTATATTTCAAGAACAGGGCCAATTGAATGCACTTCATTGATTACCCGCATTTCTACTAGGGTAGGAGCATTATAATATACTTCATTTGAGTATATTGAAACTGAACGAGAATTGATTAATGAAGATTATCTAGTGCAATAAGCATGATTGTCGAAGTGTTTCCGTGACACTTTCCCCGGACATGCTTTCAAAGCAACCCGCGGAGTATCTTGATCGGATGGGGCTTAGACCTCAAGAGAGGTTACGCGTATGAGAGATGGGTGAGATAGTGGTTTTACATGGTTCAGGCCGCCAGAGCGTAATACCCTACTCCATGATGTGAGTTTTATTGTTGGAGAGTGTGCTCTCATAGGTGTGAATGGTCTAAGTGTTTGGATTCGGGATGAGCTTGCCCCCCCCCCCCCCCAAGTAACGGGTGCTGCCCGATCCTCTTACTGTCAAGGCCGGACAACTTACGAGTGGGGTTTGGGGCTCGACAGATGGCCCCAGAGTGATCTTACCCTGTACAAGATATAAGTCTTCTTGCGTACACTGCCTCTGACCGCGGCTTGATGACCCGCCATCCTGCAGCGTCTGACGCTAGTGGCTATGCATAGTCATTGATGATGATAGGGAATGTCCCATCCATTTTATCACCGTAAGCTACCCATTTGGCAGGGTTGGGTAGCCCTATAGTGCCTTCTTTACGATGTGACTGGATGCAGCGGTACTTGACAGGGGCGTACCACTTTTGTCACACCTGGTCCCAACAAGCTAACCAAATGCATTCCACATGCTTGCCAGGATCAGTTCATTCATACATGTGTAGACGAAAAGTAAATAGTATCATATTACAAGCCATGTTCGAAATACAAATAGGTCTTACAGCAACGACCCGTAGGTCTCGAATAAACAACAGTAAAGCAAATACATAGGTAAGTAAGAAGACGGCAACAGCGTGACGCTTTCTCCAATCCACAGGCAGTTGCGCGAGGGTACGCCCGCCTAGAACATCTCCTCCAGATCGTCGTAGAACTCTTCATTTACTACTTCTTCTTCTTCATAGTCTGGAGGGGGAGAGAGGGAATAGCTTTGAGTACATGGAGTACTCAGCAAGTGTGGGAAGAGAGATGAAATGAAGGCTACAACAAGGAAGGCTCATGATGGCTGCTAGCACTATGCATTACCTATACCTTAGCTTTCATTAAGCAACCTATAACTAGGTGATTCCACCCAATCAAGATTATAGTAAAAATAATGAGTAAATAAGTAATTGAACATAAGCATTCCAAGTCCATAAATCCCACCATCATCTCGTGCGTACTGCATCATACCATTCAAACCAACCCGCCAGATTTCTATTTACTACAATCCATTTCCATCATCATAATCATAATCATAATAATAAGTCATGAATAAATAAGTGTGGTAAATGTCCCCCCCCCAACTAGTATGCATGGCTAAGCGTAAAGTAAATCCCATAATCACCCTTCCATAACCCAAGCGACAAGGTAAAAGGTAGAACAACAGGGCATAGCATAGGATTCATATTAATTAACATGCAACTAACTAAACCCTTAAAAGGTGCAAGATGGTCAAGGACACTTGCCTCTTTCGAAGTGGTTGTCGAACTGAGGTTCTTGGAAGTTGGTCTCCGACTCGGGAACCGGGTCTACTCGAAGAGAAATAACATGCAATAAGTACTACATACAATGCTAAACATACACATGCACACAATCACAAAAGTCTACGCAATTACGTACCTACGAGAGATTTAATGTGTATGTGCATTAGTTCAATTAATGATATTCATTAAAGGTGAATTTTATGTGTTGGAAATGTGATTTACCATTTTATAACTCTTTTATAATTATTTTTATGCTTCATACACATTTTTGGGGATTTTCCTACATGCAAATATAATTATTTATGATTATTATATTATTTCAGATTATAATAATGCATTAAATAATTTTTAATGGTGTGTGATATTTATTTCTAGGCTTAAAATCATTTTATATAATTAATCCTAAATTAAATATAATTTCTACATGATTTTTAGTGGCTAAAATGAATTATTTAAATTTATACAGTAATAAAATATATTTATAAGTTGTCTAAATATTTATTCTGAATTTTATAAATTTTTATCTATTTTTCTACATCTGTTTCTATTTTTATTGTGATTTTTAGTAAATCTGAAAATATTATAATTGTTGAAAATAGTTTTAAAACTGTCTAGGGGCTAGACTGTAAATTTCCCTAACTGGACAGGGGCTAGAAACAATATTAAACAAGTCTTCAGGGGCTAGACTTAAAATGTGCAGTTAAATCCTAATTTAATAAAAGTCCAGAGGCTAGATTGTGAATTTCCTAGGTTTTAGTATAATTACCAAATTCTACAGGGGCTAGCCCGCAAAACTGCAGGGGCCTCGGTTTAAATTGGCAGGCACGCGCGGGGTCATTTAAATGCAGACCGTTGGATTCAATCCGGATGGTCCCGATTTTATGAAAGCGAACCAGTACGCTACTTCTAATCGTGGCCGTTGGCCGCGAATGGACGGCCCTGGGCGAGCCACGTCGGCCCAGTGCCGGCGCCAGCGAGCTGCGCGGCGGCGCACGGCGGCTACCTCACAGGAGAAAGCCTAATCTCACGCAATCAAGCCTAAAACTCGGATTTAATTGAGGGAAACCGCATGGGGTGGCCTCGTGAACTCACCAGAGACGTCGACGGGGATTGGGAAGGTGAAGAGGGCGTCGACGTCAAGGGAGGGCGGCATAGCTCGTTGGTGAGCGGCGAAATTGGCGACGCACTTGCGATCTCCTCGGGCCAGTGTGTCCGACGTGCTCCTGGCGGTGCGGTGAACATGTTAGGCCAAGCAAAAATGAGGGGGGAGGGTTGATTCAGCGGGAACACGAGGAATGTCGGTGGCTTACTGAGAGCAATGTCGCTAGGGTTTTGGGGAGCTCAGGGAAGGGGAAAATTGGGGGCGCCGGCTCCTTTAAAGCGCGGAGGGGGTGCGGTTGGGGCGCGCATGCGAAATTCGACGGGGGGAGTGGATCTGAGGTGAGGGGGGACATGGGCGTGGGGTAGAACGTGGGTGCGGGGGCCCAGTCGCTCGCAGAGAAGAAGGAGAGGGGCTGCGTGGCGATTGAAGGAGATGGCGCCGTCATGAGGGCCCGGGCGGCCAGAGAGAGAGAGAGGAGAGGGGGAGAGGTGCGGGCGGGCCGGCACAAGGGATTGGGCCATGGGCAGATTTGGCCCAGGCGCGGGTTTCTCAATTTTAATTCCTTTTTCTTTTCTGTTTCCTTTGATTTGATTTAAATTTCAAATTCTAACGAAATCTACTCGTTTTGAATTCAAATTTTCACACCAAAATGCAAACTTAAATGCACCCTAATATATTTGAAATGTTGATTACAAGGTTTGAAATTTTGGGTGTTACAACTCTACCCCCCTTAAAAGGAATCTCGCCCTCGAGATTCGGACGTCCTAAGAGAAGAGATAGGGGAATTTGGCCTTTAGGTCTTCTTCTTTCTCCCAAGTTGCTTATGCCTCTGAGTGATGTTTCCACTGCACTTTGCACATTCGGGTGACTTTGTTTCTTGTAACTCATTCTGATGTCTCGAGAATCCGTATCGGTTGTTCTGCATACGAGAGATCCTCTTGCACATCTATAGCTTCCATGGGTAACTGTTCCTCAGGCGCTCTTAAGCACTTCTTCAGTTGCGACACATGAAACACGTCATGTACATCCGAAAGTTGATACGGTAGCTCGAGACGATAAGCTACCTCTCCTCTTCTTTCTAGTATCTTGTACGGACCAATGTAACGAGGTGTCAGTTTTCCCTTCACCTTGAATCGTCTTAGGCCTCTTACTGGTGATACCTTGATATACACAAAATCTCCTACCTCAAAAGTTAGATCACGACGTCGAGCATCCGCATAGCTCTTCTATCTTGATTGTGCTGTCTTCAGATTGTTCCGGATCTCTTGCACTTGTCTTTCGGCTTCTCTTAGTATCTCCGAACCAAACACTTGACCTTCTCCTATCTGATTCCAGAACAAGGGTGTTCTACACTTTCGCCCATACAATGCCTCGAACGGGGACATCTTGAGACTAGCTTGATAACTGTTGTTGTAAGAGAATTCCGCATAAGGCAAATTCTTATCCCAACTCTTGCTATTCTTCAAGGCACAGGCACACAACATATCATCCAAGATTTGATTGGTCCGTTCTGTCTGATCATCCGTCTGCGGGTGATAAGATGAGCTGAAATTGAGTCGAGTGTCCATTGATTCATGTAACTTCTGCCAGAATCTTGAAGTGAACTGGGTACCTCGATCAGACACTATCTTCTTCGGGACACCATGCAAGCATACAATCCTTGCCATGTACAGTTCTGCCAACTTTGAGCCATTGTAGTTTTCCTTGACCGGTATGAAATATGCGACTTTAGTTAAACGGTCCACGATTACCCATATGGAGGCATAGCCTGACTGGGTCCTTGGTAACCCCACAACAAAGTCCATGCTTATCTCTTCCCATTTCCATTCGGGTATCTTGAGTGGTTGAAGTAGTCCCGCAGGTCTTTGATATTCCACCTTGACCAACTGACACGTGTCACACAGAGCCACATACTCGGCCACATCACGTTTCATGCCAAGCCACCAATATCGATCCTTAAGGTCTTGATACATCTTGGTACTTCCAGGATGAAAAGAATAGGATGAATCATGTGCTTCTCTCAATATCAGTTCTCGGATCTCCTTGATATTCGGCACACATATCCTCTTCCCTAACCATAAGGTTCCGTGTTCATCTTCCCTAAAATCTGGGGCTTTACTAATCTTCATCAACTTCTTGAGTTTCTAGATCTTCTTATCCTCCTTTTTGGCCTTCTCTAATGTCTCGTTCCAATGTGGAATCAACTTCCATAGCTACCACATCCGTATTAGATACTATGCATAGGTTTAGTCTTGCAAACTCCTCACATAACTGCGGTTGATGAGCTTGTATAGTCAGACTGTTGCATTGTGGATTCCTACTCAAAGCATCCGCGACCACATTCGCCTTTCCAGGGTGATAGTTGATCCCAACATCAAAATCATCAATTAGCTCGAGCCATCTTCGTTGTCGGAGATTAAGGTCGGGTTGAGTGAATATGTACTTCAAGCTCTTGTGGTCGGTGTAGATTTCTGTTCTCTTCCCCATCAAGTAGTATCTCCATAGCTTCAATGCATGAACAACAGCTGCTAACTCTAGGTCATGGGTCGGGTAATTCTTTTCATGCTTTTGCAATTGTGCATTTGGGGAAGGCGCGTGCCTTCAATGCACGACTGGACAGGATGTGCTACCCTTTACTCTTCGGGCCCCATGGCCCATTGCATGCCGTGGTACACATGCCAGCTCCGGAGCTCTCCTCAGTGGGGGCAAAGTGTGACACCCGATTCTGAAAAATGAACCAAGTGCAGTGTATGTGTGCCCAAGATGTTCACCACACATACACAAATGCATCACAAACGGAAATCAGAATTTAACCATGTCACGAATAGTAAATATACCTTGATTCTATTGCAGCGGAAAATAAACTAGCATAGGCGACTCCAACTCCACAGGCAGTCCACGGCGGTACGCAACCTAGTGCTCCATGTTGATCTCGAAAATATATCTAGCAGCTGTTGGGGGGGGATTGCAAGGGTGAGTACATGTCGTACTCAGCAAGTGTGGGAAAATATGACATGTATCTGATACAAATGACGAATATAATGATGGCTAAGTGCTGAAAAAGTACATTAAAACATTTGAAAAGCATTATACTATGTCTATGTGAAACAATCCCATCATAACCATCATATTAACATAATATAAACCATATCCAATTATTGCCAACATCATCATTATCCATGTCCATTTACCATAACTCAAATTCATATCCATAACCATAAGCCATAAACCATCCTTAACCATTACCAACTCATAACCATAATCCAACCATCCCAATACCAAAATCCTCTAATCATGGAAGTTGTCCAGGTGCTCTTAACCGGGAGCACGGCTATCATGATAGTTTTACACTCTGCAGAGGTTGTACCACTTTACCCACATGTTCGTGATTTCATCACCTTTCGGTGACTAAGAACCTCTATTATGCCGTCTCACACTTTCGTAGGTGTGTGGCCAAGAGATCACAAAATAGCCTTTCATAAGGGACTACTATGTACGGGCCCACTAAGGTTTCACCGGTAGGCTTGAATCTCCATTCTCCCACCCACAGGCCCCCTCGTGTGTCATGCGGATCCCAAGGTAGCCCTCCTCGACTCCCATTCCCCGCGCCATCCAATGGTCCATACAATACTAGCAGCGTTCCTAATTATGCAGCTACGCCGCACCCATACTTGGCCTTGTGGTGGCACGATAGTCCTAGCATATTCTCGCATGAACCGGTCCTTAGATCTAAAGCAAGCAAACCACCAGAACATCCAACCCATCCACATACCATGCTTGCTTAGATCACCCATTATCATATCATTTTAACCAGTTCATATTAACCATAGTCTCATCAATGCACAATTAATTGTGTATTTGCCTCCCATTCCAATTAATTAAGCGAAGCAAAAAGGTAAAAACCATTCCCGACTCACTACCATGTATTCCAGGTGACAAGGGTGGTTTAACAAAGCTAGTAAACTTCTATCATAGGCTTTCCCATCAATTTGACACAAGCATGCAGTTTGCAAATAAAACATTTATTTTAAAAATAGGATCAATATGGTCAAGGACACTTTCCTTAATATTCTGCAATACGATAGTCAATCAACTCAAAGTCTTACATTCGATGATCCACGCATACTCGCTTCTCGATCATAACCACTTGAGCAAACTGTCTACTCGCAATCAACCACATACACAAGCAGACATACATAATAAATGCATTGCAACCACTAATCAATATGCAAAAGATGGATGCATTGCAGAAAATATGTTCGTATTAATGTTATATAAATTTCCATGGCTTTTTAATAATTTTCGATAATGATTTCCTATTTATTTGATCAAGTTTGGAATTAATTATAATTAATTCAGAGGCAAAATAGTTATTTCAGAACATTAAATATGCTGAAATATTATTAATAACTTACTAGAATTTATTTTAAATTTTTAGAAATTTTTCTTGATTTATTTTGACACTTTATGAATTAACTAGGCTTTAATCTTATTCATTAAATCTAAAAACAGATTAAATATTACTGAAAATATAAATTTTGCTAAATCTAAAATATCATATTAATCTTGTATGATTTAATCTAACTTATGCGTTCCAAGTGATTTTTAAGATAATCAGACAATGATTAACGATCGCTCAAATAAAATACATTCTACACGTGATCTAATTCATATACTAGAACCAAAATAATTGTGTAGATCTAGATTGTAATACCTACCGTGTGCACATCAAGTCCGGACGGTGGTGGAGCGGCGGCGACGTGGCGTGTCTCCGGGATCTAAGGTTTCATTGATGAAGATGACGGCGGCCTAACGTAGACGAATTAGATGGCGATGCGATCCTCCGGCGGCACAATGACGACAGCGCAATGATCTCCTGCGGACGGCGGCTCCTTCCTTCCCTTCCTCTTTTCTTCCCTCTTCTCTCCCTGTTTTTTTTCTTCCTTCCCTGCCGTGGCTCCTCCTGGCGGCACAACTCCAGTGCTAGGGTTTTTTCTTCTAGGGCGACGAAACAACGAAGCCTTCGGCTCCTTTTATAGACGCGTACAGGGCGTCGCTGGCCTACTCGGCCACGGGACGGGCGCGAGCGCTGCAGACTGGGCCGGCTCACCTTGGTGCTGGGCGTTTCCCCCTTTTTTATTTTTTATATCGGCTGTTGACTCGGTCGCTGGGCTGCTGAAGTCCGTAGGACTAGGCTAGCAGCGTGCGGCCAGTTTCTCTGGCCGTTGACTTTTTTTTTCTTTCTTGTTTCTTTTTTCTTTTTGATTATTTGTTTATTATTTATTTATTATTATTATTTATTTATTTTCTTTATTTTTTTATACTTTCTCTTTTTCTTATTAAGTATTGTTTATTCCTTTTATATTAAAATTTTCTTTTCTTTATTATTTTAATATACTTATTATTTTTTTACGAGTTATTATTTATTTCCTTGCTTATTTTTTTATTTCCGTTTATAATTTCTTATATTTCTTTTGTTTCATATTCGTTGTGGCAATTAAATATTTTTAGTATATTTATTTTGGTAATAAATTATTTTTTTTATTATTTATTTTGGTAATAAATTTTTGATACATGAGGAAGAATGCAAAATGCAATATGAGATGTATATATTTTATATTTTTATTTATAAAAACAATTTACTCCCATGATTAACTCTAAATTCCCATTTAAATTTTTAATTTGCCGAAAGTCGAAAATCAGGGTGTTACACAAAGGCCCGAAGCCGAAGGACTCGTTGCAGCTCTATGCCCTCCTTGGTGGGAGCAAGGTCCCAGAGCCGAAGAACGCGAGGCAGTCCCTGATTCCGTCTCGGCATGGAGGTCGGGTCCAGAGCTTCTTGTGGCTTGTATGCGAGGGTATCCGGTCTATAAGGTACCGACAGTGGCCCCCGGGCTCCCCTCAAGAGAAGTGACGATCCCACATGTGGGGACTTCATCTTGTCTTGTAAAAGTGAGGCCAGCGGGCACCTTGGGGGGCGCCAGGGCTCAAAGAAGTGACGCCGACATCCCCCTTGTGGGGTGCCAGAACTCGGAGAAGCATCGATGATGCCGATGACCCCCTTGAGGGGCACCAGAGCTCCGAGAAGTGATATCGGTGGTCCCCTTGGCTGGGGCCAGAGCTCGGAGAAGCGTCGACGACGCCTACCATAGACGTGTAGAACGTCAATGGCGGCTCCTTGTATGTCCTGCACACACGATAGATAAAAAGTAATTTTGCTCGTCGATCACCATGTCCCTTCTCTTTATTTTTGTTATGGCTTATGGTCATTAGCTAAGATACGAGGTATGGGTAATTTGGTGCGAGAGCATTCACGGTATGGTCGCTTTCTTGCTCAGGGCATGAGCCATCTGGCCCCCTGCACTCAGCTGTTTGCACTGGGAGACAAGGTAAATAGGCTTAGGGTATGGAACTAGGCTAAGCAGGCTGCACACCCTGGACTCCAGCTTGGCGTTATCCTTTCAGGAGTGAGAACCATTCAGCGTCATGGACCCCGAACAAGAAAACAATCATCGAACCCCGAACACATTGTAAGTACAGCGCCACAGCTTGATCTTTGAGGGAGGCAAAGGCCTTGGACTTTATAGAACACGCGGCACCTTCGGACACGCCCCACCATCTTCATCCTGTGTGCTAGGGTACCCCATCTGCAGGGTACCGATAGTGGCCCCTGGGTCCACCTTGGGTAGTGGTGAAGAGCCCAAAGGTGGAGCCCTTTCCATGTCTTGCTGCACTCTGCTTTAAATTCTGTCTTGGACAGCAGAAGCGGTGGGTGCTTCTGCCAATCTGTGAGACCTATGTGTGCTGAATACATTGGCTTGTAGTGAATACATTGGCTTTGATGATAAAAGTTCTGAAATACTGCCAAAACACCTTTTTATCTAGATCCGACTCTAGCTCCAAGCTACAACAAGGTCCGACGGTAGGTCCAGCTTGTTTCGAGTAGCTCCGGGTACGTTCGATGCTAGGTCCGATTTGTTGGCAAACTCCGACTGGTTGACTAAGCTTCGACTAGTTTAGGTTAGCTCCGGTCAGCTTTGTCTTTATCTGACATGTCTTTGATAGCTCTGACATGTCTTTGCTAAGCTCCGACTTACTTTGTCTAGCTCTGGGTTTTGGGTCAACTAATTCTGTCTAGTTTTGGTAAGCTCCGGCGCTAGGTTCTGCTAGTTTTGTAAGCTCCGGCGGAAGCTTGGTTATACTAGTTTTGGTAAGCTCCGGCTCAAGCTCCGGTTTGCTCTGGCAAGGTCTGGAACTTGACTGCCGTGTCTCTACTTTTCATATGCAATGTTTCGTACTTGCTTTACATCTCTGGAAAGATTGCTTAGTATTCATTTGCTAAGTTTTTGGCGCGTTTTGGTTGAATATGGATGATATCATTTTTATTGTAGTTTTGCAACATGCTTATGTGGGGTGCTCACATAAGGTGTTGTGTTCGGAACTAACAAGAGTCAAGTCGCGGACTTGGGCTCGTATGGATTGTTAGTTTATTCATGTGCAGGTGTTGCTTGAGTTCATGTCATGGCTGGTGACAGGATCCCTTGGACTAGTCTCAGGGAGGAGATGAGGTTCCAACAACCAAGTTCAGGAGGAATTGTGGTTGAGCGGGTCAGGAGGTCACGTAGGGTGATTGAATCAAGGGCAATGCATATGAAGGTCGAAGGAAGGTGTTCGCACGTATGCATGCAGTGCATGACGTGGCAACATGGTTTTGGAGACAGATTATGGAAGGAAGATCTGATTGGAAGGATCGGATCATACTGGATGAAGACTTCGGCTGCTGGCTGAGTCGGTTATGGCTCGGTATGGAAATATCGAATTGGTTATGGTAGATTTCATGTGCTGCACGAAAGTTGAGTTGTGTTTTGGAATACGGGATGTGTTCCGAGTTTGTTAGGAAGTCTCGAGATTGTTTCTATCTGCGTATAGGAAAATCTTGAGCAGTTGTGGTTATATGGGATTCGTGATCAGGGTAGGATCAGAATCCGGATCTGAGTTGAGTTGGCATGCGGGCTGGTTATAAAAGCAAGGGAAGGCCAAGACTCGTGTAAGCAACAGAGGGGGTTGCACGAAGAATTTTGGGCTGTTCCTATTGTTCTCTATCGAATAAAGTTCGTGGTTGAAAGGAACTTTTGTGCCTTGTTCGTCCGACTTGTTCCAGACAAGTTTTTCTCGTCGAGTTGTCTGTTCAGTACTACCTTTCATCGGTGGTTTTATCATAACTCGAGTTTTACATATCCAATCGACGTGATTATTTTTCTGTTGTCTTCACAACTTGTTATTCTATCATATGTGAAAATTTCACAGTCGTTGGATTTGTGTTTTAGTATCTACATGAGTTTCTTTGCAGAATTACAGAACTGTTTTCTACTCGGTAGAACAGATTGATTATTGTTCGATCTATCGATCATAACTTAAGTTTCTCTCTACGGATTCGAGTGATTTTTCTTGTGTTTTCTTCGTGACTTGATTCTCTCTTATATCTATCACTCTTGCCACGGTGAAACACGTTTAGATTAGTTTCACACACAATTTCTTTAACATATCGTTTTCTGCCGAAGGGGTTGGGATTTAAATTGTTTCCACTGCGTAAGATTTTTGAATCTACCATTCACCCCCCTCTGGTAGATTCTCACGTTCTATTCGATCATACAATTGGTATCGGAGCCACGGTGCTCTAATCATTGTGATTTGCACGTGTTTTTGACTAATCATTATGGAGAAATACTCCGCCAAACCTTTTGTGTTTGCTGGTATTGATTTTCAGGTATGGAAGGCATGCATGGAGGCTTTCATCCAGACACCAGGCTTTGCAATATGGGAGAAGGTATATAAGCCTTATGAAGTGCCACCAAACGATCAAGTTACGGCTACAAACCTACAGGACGTCGACAACAACAACGAAGCCCAAAACTTGATCATACAGGGACTCACTCAAAGCGACTTTGATCGTGTTGCACACCTCCGATCAGCATATGATGTTTTGAGAGCTCTATGTGATTATCATGAAGGCTCCAACACAATCAAGGAGCTAAAACAAGATATGTTCAAAAAGGAATATATGCGTTTCGAGATGCAACCCGGTGAGTCCATCGATGACCTCTTTGCTCGCTTCAACAAAATTCTCAGCAACTTACGTAGCGTCAATGTTAACTTTTCTGATGCTGAGAATGCTAGGCAACTTCTTAGTGCATTAGACATGTCAATCTGGGAGATGAAAGTAACATCTATTCGTGAATCAACTGTCATGAGTTCTCTAACTTTAGATGTGCTGTATTCTAAACTAAAAACTCATGGAATTGACATCTTGTCACGAAAGAACCCAAACAAGTCTATTGCATTTGTCTCACAATGTGATACGTCTAGCTCCGGCCAATCATCATCTTGCAATACTCTTGCTTTGTTGTCTTCACTAACCCTGGAGCAGATCGAAGAATTACCAGAAGAGGAGTTGGCACTCATCTCTACTAGATTCTCAAAAGCATTGCAAAATGTGAGAACTAGAAGGAGAGGATGCTCTGGACCTCAATGCTGTTTTGAATGTGGTAAGACAAGACATTTTCGTACAAAACGCCCTAACCTTTCAGGTCCGACTACCCATGAAGAAAAATAGAGCAAGGTCCGGACCACCTCTGGAAATCCCAACAAGAAGAAGGGTACCATAGGACGCAAGATGATTAAAAACTTCATCACCGCGCTTCAAGAGCTCAGTTCAAGTGACATAGACTTTGAAAGTGATGAAGATGATGATGACCTGTCCAACATATGTTTCATGGCGGGCAAAACAAGATCAAGATCAAGTCAGGAGGATGCAGAACACAACAGTGACGATGATGAGGTATGTTCTACCTGTAATGAAATGTGTGATGCTATTTCTCGTGCAACTGTTATTGTCAAGAAAAAGGACAAAAAGCATAGGGATAATGCTGTTAAAATTGAATCACTAGAATCAGAAATCAACCGGTTAAAATCTTTGATTCCTAGTGATGATGCATGCCCCTCATGTGACTTAATCTATGAACAATTGCCCACATTAAGAAGTGCACACTCCTCCACTCTAGATAGACTTGACGAAGAAATTGAAAAGAACAAAAATCTTGCTGCACTTATGATAAAAACTTAAAAGATGCTTCTTGTTCTACATATGATTTGCATTGTTCTGCATGTGAAAATCTTGATAAGAAACTACAAGATGCTTTGAATGAAATTTCTATATTGAACAATGCTTTACGTTCCCATGAAGTTAAATATTGTTCCAATTGCAAATTAAAAAGAAAAACTTCATGTGAAAATTGCCTTGATCTGTCCAATAAACTTGATAACATGCATAGGACATTAGATCAATTTTGTAATGGGAATAAGAACCTAAACTTGCTGCTGAATTCTTCCAAGTCTTATAATGATAAAACTGGTTTAGGTTTTGATTCTCATGCTCATGCTAAAACACATCCACCTCAAATTGTAAAATCATTTGGAGGAGGTTTAATCAAAACTATCCCTAAACAAAAGGATGTGATTTTTAAATTTGTAGGAGTGCTTTCTAACTCTGTTTCTAATGCTGGGTGCTCATCTAGACATGAACACATAGTGAAATTTCATTGTACCTACTGTGGTAGAGATGGTCATGTCATAGATTTTTGTTATAGACTAGCTAAACAAATTAAAAAGGATAAAATGTCTGCTAGATCTCATAACTTTCATGCTAAACCTAAAATTAGAAACTTGCAACCTGCTTTAATGAGTCAGAAATTTGAAAAGGTAGTTTCCGGACCTTCTGATAAGAAATCAGCAAAAGCAGCTCCGGTAATTACGATAGCTCCGAGAGCTCCCAAACCTTCTGTTGTTCCCTCCGGAGCTTCAGTTTTTGTCTCTGGACCTTCTGCTTTTACCTCCAGAGCAACTGGTTTTCGCTCTAAACGAGTAACAACTTCGAAATCAATTGTTAAGAACAGAAAACCTCAAATTTTGACTCATAAACCTGCTGTTGTATCACAGCTTTCGCATGTTGTTCCTATTGGACGTTGCATGGCTCAGTACTGGATTCCAAAATGCTTATTGACTAACCCCAGTATTGAGTCATCGATGTATTGTGCTTCTGTGTAGGTTTCACGCTTGAGGAAGGAGAACATATGGATTGTGGATTCAGGATGCTCACGCCACATAACCGGTAACAGAGATTGGTTCTCCTCCCTCTGTTTTGTGTCACGTGTAGAGAATGTTACTTTTGCCGATAATTCTTCAACTCCTATTATCGCTAAAGGTTCAGTTAGAGTAAATGATCACTAAACTTTAAAAGATGTGCACTTGTCAAAAACTTGAAGTACAACCCGCTTTCTGTTTCTCAATTGCTTAATGAGAATTTGGAAATAACTTTCACTAAAAATTGCTGCAAGATTGTAAATTAAAATAGTGAGCTTTTGTTTAACATGTCTCGATTTGGAAGAGTTTTTAAAGCTGATTTTGATACATCAACTTCTGAGCATAAGTGTCTCGTTGCAAATGATTCAAAAGAGTTATTTTTCTGGCATCGTAGACTTGGTCACGTAGGCTTTGATCACCTCACTCGTATTAGTGCTCTTGATCGCATACGTGGTTTGCCTAAACTCAAAGGAGACAAAGATATTGTATGCTCTTCGTGTAGACATGCTAAGATGGTTGCAAGTTCACATGCTCCTCTCACGATTACTATGACAACTGGACCTAGTCAACTTTTGCATGTTGACACCGTTGGTCCGACACGAGTTCAATCCTTTGGAGGAAAATGGTACGTGCTTGTAATTGTTGATGACTATTCCAGATATTCTTGGGTTTACTTCATGGCATATAAGAATGAAGCTTTTACTCATCTTAGGGCTTTAATTCTTAAACTATTAGTTGATCACCCAGGATCCTTAAGAGCAATTAGAAGTGATAATGGAACTGAATTTAAAAACCAATTCTTTGATCACTTTTGTACTGAACATGGAATAGAACATCAATTTTCTTCACCATATGTTCCTCAACAAAACGGTGTTGTAGAAAGGAAAAACAGAACCTTAGTGGAGATGGCTAGGACTATGCTTGATGAATACCAAACTCCTAGAAAATTTTGGACAGATGCAATCGCAACAGCCTGTTATGTTTCAAACCGTATTTTCTTGCGTACGAAGCTAGGAAAAACACTATATGAGCTTCGGTTTGGACATAGGCCTAGTGTCTCACATCTTTGGGTCTTCGGTTGCAAATGCTTTGTTAAGAAACATGGTAATCTTGATAAATTTGAAGCTAGATCCGAAGATGGTATGTTTCTTGGTTACCCATCTCACACTAGAGGATACCGTGTGTTTTTGCTTGGAACTAACAAAATTGTGGAGACTTGTGAAGTTTCTTTTGATGAAGCTAGCCCAGGTACTAGCTCCGGTATTGTAGGACCTGATCCATACCCTCAGGGGGAGGATATTTTCGAAGAAGAAGAACCGGTGATACTTCCTAATAGTTCCGAAGCTGACACATGTCCAGCTCCAAACATTGAACAAGCTCCGGCTATCACCGATGCTAGTCCTGATCATCCACAAGCCACAAGCACATCAATCTGCGATGAATCTAAGGAAGAAGAAGCTTGTGATACATCCGTTCCCCCATGGATTAACAAAGATCATCCCCCACAACAGATTATTGGAAGCTTGCATGAACGAGTCACACGGTCCAGGTTTTTCGATCCAAACTCTCATGCTCATTCTGCTTTTGTTGCTTCTTTTGAACCCAAAGATATATCACACGCAATCAATAATGAATCTTGGATTATTTCCATGCAAGAAGAGTTAGAAAATTTTGAAAGAAATAATGTTTGGAAACTTGTACCTCCACCTAAAGGTCACACTTCAATTGGAACTAAATGGGTGTTTAAAAATAAACAAAGTGAGTATGGGGTTGTGATTAGGAATAAGGCTAGATTGGTTGCTCAAGGTTTCACTCAAGTTGAAGGTTTAGATTTTGATGAAACTTTTGCTCCTGTTGCTAGATTAGAAGCCATAAGAATTTTGTTAGCCTTCGCTGCATCTAAAGGTTTTAAGTTATATCAAATGGATGTTAAAAGTGCTTTTCTTAATGGCTACATAGATGAGGAGGTTTATATCAAGCACCCACCAGGTTTTGAAATTCAGATTTTCCTAATCATGTTTACAAACTGTCCAAAGCCTTGTACGATCTCAAACAAGCCCCTAGAGCATGGTATGATAGGTTAAAAACATTCTTACTTGAAAAGGGGTTTACCATGGGCAAGGTTGATAAAACTCTTTTTGTGCTTAAGCATGGCAATGACTCATTATTCGTTCAACTGTATGTGGATGATATTATCTTTGGTTGTGCTTCTCATGATCTTGTGTCCAAGTTTTCAGCTTTGATGAGTTCAGAATTTGAGATGAGTATGATGGGAGAACTCACATACTTTTTGGGGCTGCAAATCAAGCAAACCAAGGAGGGTACCTTTGTGCATCAAACGAAGTACACAAAATACCTCCTAAGGTGCTTCAACATGGACAAAAGCAAGCCTCTTCGGACACCAATGGGAACAGCAACAACACTTGAACTTGATGAAGATGGTGAACTCGTGGATCAAAAAGAATATAGAAGCATGATCGGATCACTTTTGTACCTCACGGCATCAAGACCGGACATACAATTCAGCGTATGTCTTTGTGCACGTTTTCAAGCCTCCTCACGTGCTTTGCACCGTCAAGCCGTCAAAAGGATTCTCAGGTACTTACATGGAACTCAAGAATTTGGCATTTTTCTTCCTTCTTCCTCAACCTTTACTTTGAAAGATTTTTTCGATGCTGATTTTGGAGGTTGTAGGATTGATAGGAAAAGTACTTTCAGCGCTTGTCATTTTCTTGGTAATTCACTTGTTGCTTGGTCCTCTAGAAAATAAAATTCAGCTGCACAATCCACAACCAAATCTGAATATGTAGCTGCTGCTAGTGCTTGCTCACAAATTTTTTGGATTGTTCAAACACTTAAGGACTATGGGAAAAATCTAGATAGTGTTCCACTGTTTTGTGATAACACTAGTGCCATTTGCATTGCTAAAACCCTGTGCAACATTCTAGAACTAAGTACATTGATATTAGGTATCACTTTCTCCATGATAATGTTGAAAAAGGAAACATTGTGCTTCACCATGTATATACTGAACAACAATTGGCTGACATTTGTAAGACCTATGTGTGCTGAATACATTGGCTTGTAGTGAATACACTTGCTTTGACGATAAAAGTTTTGAATATCACCAAAACACCTTTTTATTAAGGTCCTGCTAGTTTTGTAAGCTCCGGCGGGAGCTTGGTTATACTAGTTTTAGTAAGTTCCGGCGCTAGGTTCTACTAGCTTTTGTTAGCTCCGACTCAAGGTCCGGGTTGCTCTGGCAAGGTCCGGAACTTGACCGCAATGCTTCTGTTTTTTCATTTGCAATGTTTCGTACTTGCTTTACATCTCTGGAAAGATTGTTTACTATTCATTTGCTAAGTCTTTGGTGTGTTTTTGGTTGACATGTATGATATCGTGTTACTGTGGTTTTGCAACATGCTTATGTGAGGTTCTCACGTAAGGTGTTGTGTTCGGAACTAACTTGAGTCAAGTTGCGGACTTGGACTCGTACAGATTGGCTGTTTGTTCATGTGCAAGTGTTGCTTGAGTTCAAGTCATGGTTGGTGACAGGATCCATTGGACTAGTCTCAGGGAGGAGATGAGGTTCCAACAACCAAATTCAGGAGGAATTGTGGTTGAGCTGATCAGGAGGTTGCGCAACATGATTGAATCAAGAACAATGCATGTGAAGGTATCGTGAACGTCATTGGAAGATGTTTGCACGTGTGCAAGGAGTGCATGGACGTGGCTACATGGTTCCGAGACGTGATGAAGAGATGTGGACGTAAAGAGTTGGTTGGAAAGGTCAAACCGACTAGGTTATGGACTCAGGCTGCGACTGAGTCGGGTTTGATTCAAATATGGAAAGATTTGAGTTGGTTATGATAGTATTTCGTGTGAGTCACGAATTTGAGTGGTTTAGGAATATGAGATAGGTTCCTAAGGTGTTTGGAAGTCTTAAGATTGCTTCTATCTGCGTATAGAAGAATCCTAAGCAGTTATGGAAAGTTACAATTAGTGAACGGAGTAGGATTAGGTTCCTGATCTGAGTTGAGTTGGCTTTCGAGCTGGTTATATAAGCAAGGGAGCCCAGAGCTCGTAGTGCACGACTTTGGGGCTGTTCCTCTTGTGTTCTATTGAATAAAATTCGTAGTTTGAAGGAACTTTTGTGCCTTGTTCGTCCGACTTGTTCCAGACAAGTTTTACTCGTCGAGTTTCTGGACAGCACTACCTTTCCTTGGTGGTTTTATCATAACTCGAGTTTTACAGATCCAATTGACGTGATTCTTTTTGGGTTGTCTTCACAACTTGATTATATATCATATATCAAAATTTCACGGTCATTGGATTTGTGGTCTATGATCTACACGAGTTTCTTTGCAGCGTTCCAGAACTGTTTTTTTCTCGGGTAGGACAGATTGACCTTTGTTTGATTTTCGATCATAACTTGAGTTTTTCTCAACGGATTTAGGTGATTCTTTTTGTGTTGTCTTCGTGACTTGATTCTATATGATATATATAACTTTTTTCATGGTGAAACACGTTTATATTAGTCTCACACACGATTTCTTTAACAAATCGTTTTTCTGCCGAAGGGGTTGGGGTTTAATTGTTTCCGCTGTGTAAGATTTTTAAATCTACCATTCACCCCCTCTGGTAGCTTTTCACTTGATCTTCGATCCTACAATTGGTATCAGAGCCACGGTGTTCTAATCTTTGTGATTGCACGTGTTTTTGACTAATCATCATGGAGAAGTACTCCGCCAAACCTTGTGTGTTTGTTGGTATTGATTTTCAGGTTTGGAAGGCACGCATGAAGGCTTTCATCCAGGCGCAAGGCTTTGCAATATGGGAGAAGGTGTACAAGCCATATGAAGTGCCGTCAAATGATCAAGTTACAGCTACAAATCTGAGAGATGTCGACAACAACAACAAGGCTCGAAACTTGATCATACAAGGATTAACTCAAAGCGACTTCGACCGTGTTGCACACCTCCGATCTGCATACGATGTGTGGAAAGCACTTTGTGACTACCACGAAGGATACAAATCGATCAAGGAGGTAAGGCAAGACATGTTCAAGAAATAATACATGCGCTTCGAGATGCAACCCGGTGAGTCAATTGATGATCTCTTTGCTCGCTTTAATAAAATTCTCAGCAACTTGCGTAGCGTCAATGTTAATTTTTCAGATGCTGAAAATGCTAGGCAATTGTTAAGTGCATTAGACATGTCAATTTCGGAGATGAAAGTTACATCTATTCGTGAATCTACTGTCATGAGTACACTTACTTTAGATGTGCTATATTCCAAGCTAAAAACTCATGAAATTGACATAATATCACGTAAGAACCCCAACAAGTCTATTGCTTTTGTTTCTCAACGTGATATGCCTAGATCCGGACAATCTTCATCTTGTAGTACACTTACTTTGTTGTCCTCTCTAACCCTTGAACAGATTGAGGAATTTCCAGAGGAGGAGCTAGCACTTCTCTCTACGAGGTTCTCAAAAGCATTGCAAAATGTGAGAGCTAGAAGGAGAGGAAGCTCCGGACCTCAACGATGCTTCGAATGTGGTACGACAGGACACTTTTGTACAAATTGTCCTAACCTTTTAGGTCCTACCTCCCGGGAAGAAAAACAGTCAAGGATAAAGCACTCCTCAACAAACGATAAGAAGAAAAAGAAGGGTTTTACAGGACGTCAATTGGTGAGCAGTTTTATCTCAGCACTCCAGGAACTTGGCTCAAGCGACATGGACATTGGAAGTGATGAAGATGAAGATGATTTGGCAAACTTGTCTTCATGGCGGGCAAGTCAAGATCAAGTATGGAGGAGGCAGAACACAACAACGATATTGAAGAGGTATGTCCTACTTGCGAAGAAATGTGTGATGCTATTTCTCGTGCCACTATTATTGTTAAGAAAAAGGACAAAAAGCTTAGGGATAGTGCTGCTAAAATTGAATCACTAGAATCTGAAATCAACCGTTTAAAAACTTTGATTCCTAGTGATGATGCATGTCCCTCATGTGATTTAATATATGAACAATTGTCCTCATTAAGAAGTGCGCACACCTCCACACTTGATAAACTTTGAGTTAGAAATTGAAAAGAACAAAGATCTTGCTGCACTTAATGATAAAAACTTGAAAGATGCTAGCTGTTCTACAATTGATTTGGATTGTTCTACTTGTGATGATCTTGATAAGAAACTACAGGATGCTATGAATGAAATTTCTATATTGAACAATGCTTTACGTTCTCATGAAGTTAAATTTTGTTCCAATTGCAAACTAAAAGGAAAACTTCATGTGAAAATTGCCTTGATCTGTCCAATAAACTTGATGACATGCATAGGACATTAGATCGGTTTTGTAATGGGAATAAGAACCTAAACTTGCTGCTGAATTCTTCCAAGTCTTGCAATGATAAAACTGGTTTAGGTTTTGATTCTCATGCTCATGCTAAGGCACATCCACCTAAAATTGTAAAGTCATTAGGAAGTGGTTTGATTCAAACAGTTCCTAAACAAAAAGAAGTGGTTTTCAAATCTGCAGGAGTATTGTCTCATTCAGTTTCAAATAAAAATGTTGTTTGCTCATCTAGACATGAACACAAAGTTAAATTTCATCTACTGTGGTAGAGATGGTCATGTCATAGATTTTTGTTATAGACTAGCTAAACAACAGAAAAGGGAAAGAATGGTTGCTAGATCTCATAACTTTCATGCAAAATTTGCTGCACATATTGAACCGCATGTACAACCTGCTGTTTTGAGTCAAAAACATTCAAAGTTTACCTCCGGACCTTCTGTTTTTACCTCCGGAGCTACTGATTTTTGTGCTACACAAGTAACACCTTGTAGGTTAGTAGTTAAGAATAAAAAATCTCAAACTTTGACTCATAAACCTGCTGTTTTGTCTCAGCTTTTGCGTGTTTTTCCTGCTGCATGTCGCGTGACTCAGTACTGGATTCCTAAATGCCTTTTGACTAACCCCAGTATTGAGTCATCGACGTATTGTGCTTCTATGTAGGTTACACGTTTGAGGAAGGAGAACATTTGGATTGTGGATTCAGGTTGCTCATGCCACATGATCGGTAACAAAGATTGGTTCTCCCCCCTCTCTTTTGTGTCACGTGTAGAGAATGTTACTTTTGCCGATAATTCTACAACTCCTATAATTGCTAAGGGTTCAGTTAGAGTAAATGATCACTACACTTTGAAGGATGTGGCACTTGTCAAAAATTTGAAATACAACTTGCTTTCTGTTTCACAATTGCTAGATGAAAATCTAGAAATTATTTTCAATAAAATTGCTGCAAAGTTGTAAGTTCAAATAGTGAGCTTATTTTTAACATGTCTCGGTTTGGAAGAGTTTTTAAAGCTGATTTTGATATGTCTTCCTCTAAGCATAGGTGTCTAGTTGCTAATGATTCAAAGGACTTATTTTTTTGGCATCGTAGACTTGGTCACGTAGGTTTTGATCACCTAACACGTGTTAGTGCTCTTGATCGCATACGTGGGATACCTAAGCTTAAAGGGGACAAAGAAATTGTGTGCTCTTCTTGTAGACATGCTAAGATAGTTGCAGGTTCACATACTCCTCTCACAATGATCATGACAACTGAACCGTGTCAACGTTTGCATCTTGACACCGTAGGACCTTCACGTGTTCAATCCTTCGGAGGTAAATGGTATGCACTTGTGATTGTTGATGATTATTCTAGATACTCTTGGGTTTACTTTATGGCGTCTAAGAATGAATCTTTTAGTCACTTTAGAACTTTATTTCTTAGATTATCAATTGATCGCCCAAGATCTTTAAAAGCAATTAGAAGTGATAAAGGAACTGAATTTAAAAATCAATCTTTTGATCACTTTTGTGCTGAAAATAGAATAGATCATCAATTCTCTTCACCATATGTACCTCAACAAAATGGTGTTGTAGAAAGAAAGAACAGAACCTTAGTTGAGATGGCTAGGACTATGCTTGATGAATATCAAACTCCGAGGAAATTTTTGGCTGATGCGTTAGCAACCGCTTGTTATGTCTCAAATCGTGTTTTCTTGCGTGCTAAGCTAGGTAAAACACCATATGAGCTCCGGTTTGGACATAGGCCTAGTGTTACACACTTTCGGGTCTTTGGTTGCAAATGCTTTGTTAAGAAACATGGTAATCTTGATAAATTTGAACCTAGATCCATTGATGACATGTTTCTTGGTTATCCATCTCATACTAGAGGCTACCGTGTGCTTTTACTTGACACTAACAAAATTGTGGAGACTTGTGAAGTGTCTTTTGATGAAGCTAGCCCAAGAACTAGTTCAAACATTGCAGGTCCAGATCCATATCCGTAGGGGGAGAGCATTTTCATTGAAGATGAGGAAGAGGTGGAACTGCTGCCCGAAAATTCAGCAGCTAATGACATTGTTCGAGCTCCTGATATTGATCCACAGCCAGCACCGACGACCATCATTGCTGGTCCAGATCCTCCTAAAGTCACAAGCTCATCGATTTGTGATGAACATGAAGAAGAAGAAGCTTGTGAGACATCTGTTCCCCTACGGTTTTACAAAGATCATCCCCCACAACAGATGATTGGAAGCTTGCACGAACGAGTCACACGGTCCAGGTTTTGCATCCAAACTCTTATGCTCATTCTGCTTTTGTTGCTTCTTTTGAACCCAAAGATATATCACACGCACTCACTAATGAATCTTGGATTATTGCCATGCAAGAAAAGTTAGAAAAGTTTGAAAGAAATAATGTTTGGAAACTTGTACCTCCACCTCAAGGTCACACTTTAATTGGAACTAAATGGGTATTTAAAAATAAACAAAGTGAGGATGGGGTTGTGGTTAGGAATAAGGCTAGGTTGGTTGCTCAAGGTTTCACTCAAGTTGAAGGTCTAGATTTTGATGAAACCTTTGCTCCCGTTGCTAGATTAGAAGCCATAAGAATTTTGTTAGCTTTTGCAGCATCTAAAGGTTTAAGCTATATCAAATGGATGTTAAAAGTGCTTTTCTTAATGGCTACATAGATGAGGAGGTTTATGTCAAACAACCACCGGGTTTTGAAAATCCAGATTTTCCTAATCATGTTTACAAACTGTCCAAAGCCTTATACGGTCTCAAACAAGCCCCTAGAGCATGGTATGATAGGTTAAAAACATTCTTACTTGAAAAGAGGTTTACCATGGGCAAGGTTGATAAAACTCTTTTTGTGCTTAAGCATGGCAATGACTCATTATTCATTCAAGTGTATGTGGATGATATTATCTTTGGTTGTGCTTCTCATGATCTTGTGTCCAAGTTTTCAGCTATGATGAGTTCAGAATTTGAGATGAGTATGATGGGAGAACTCACATACTTTTTGGGGCTGCAAATCAAGCAAACCAAGGAGGGTACCTTTGTACATCAAACGAAGTATACAAAAGACCTCCTAAGGCGCTTCAACATGGACAAAAGCAAGCCTCTTCAGACACCAATGGGAACATCAACAATACTTGAACTTGATGAAGATGGTGAACCCGTGGATCAAAAAGAATATAGAAGCATGATCGGATCACTTTTGTACCTCACGACATCAAGACCAAACATACAATTCAGCGTATGTCTTTGTGCACGGTTTCAAGCCTCCCTGATAATGTTGAAAAAGGAACATTGTGCTTCACCATGTATATACTGAACAACAATTGGCTGACATTTGTAAGACCTATGTGTGCTGAATACATTGGCTTGTCGTGAATACACTTGCTTTGACGATAAAAGTTTTGAATATCACCAAAACACCTTTTTATTAAGGTCCTGCTAGTTTTGTAAGCTCCGGCGGGAGCTTGGTTATACTAGTTTTAGTAAGTTCCGGCGCTAGGTTCTACTAGCTTTTGTTAGCTCCAACTCAAGGTCCGGGTTGCTCTGGCAAGGTCCGGAACTTGACCGCAATGCTTCTGTTTTTTCATTTGCAATGTTTCGTACTTGCTTTACATCTCTGGAAAGATTGTTTACTATTCATTTGCTAAGTCTTTGGTGTGTTTTTGGTTGACATGGATGATATCGTGTTACTGTGGTTTTGCAACATGCTTATGTGAGGTTCTCACGTAAGGTGTTGTGTTCGGAACTAACTTGAGTCAAGTTGCGGACTTGGACTCGTACAGATTGGCTGTTTGTTCATGTGCAAGTGTTGCTTGAGTTCAAGTCATGGTTGGTGACAGGATCCATTGGACTAGTCTCAGGGAGGAGATGAGGTTCCAACAACAAAATTCAGGAGGAATTGTGGTTGAGCTGATCAGGAGGTTGCGCAACATGATTGAATCAAGAACAATGCATGTGAAGGTATCGTGAACGTCATTGGAAGATGTTTGCACGTGTGCAAGGAGTGCATGGACGTGGCTACATGGTTCCGAGACGTGATGAAGAGATGTGTACGTAAAGAGTTGGTTGGAAAGGTCAAACCGACTAGGTTATGGACTCAGGCTACGACTGAGTCGGGTTTGATTCAAATATGGAAAGATTTGAGTTGGTTATGATAGTATTTCGTGTGAGTCACGAATTTGAGTGGTTTAGGAATATGAGATAGGTTCCTAAGGTGTTTTGAAGTCTTAAGATTGCTTCTATCTGCGTATAGAAGAATCCTAAGCAGTTATGGAAAGTTACAATTAGTGAATGGAGTAGGATTAGGTTCCTGATCTGAGTTGAGTTGGCTTTCGAGCTGGTTATATAAGCAAGGGAGCCCAGAGCTCGTAGTGCACGACTTTGGGGCTGTTCCTCTTGTGTTCTATTCAATAAAATTCGTAGTTTTAAGGAACTTTTGTGCCTTGTTCGTTCGACTTGTTCCAGACAAGTTTTACTCATCGAGTTTCTGGACAGCACTACCTTTCATTGGTGGTTTTATCATAACTCGAGTTTTACGGATCCAATTGACGTGATTCTTTTTGGGTTGTCTTCACAACTTGATTATATATCATCTTTCAAAATTTCACGGTCATTGGATTGTTTTTATATGATCTACACGAGTTTCTTTACAGCGTTCCAGAACTGTTTTTTTCTCGGGTAGGCTAGATTGACCTTTGTTTGATCTTTCGATCATAACTTGAGTTTTTCTCTACGGATTTGAGTGATTCTTTTTGTGTTGTCTTCGTGACTTGGTTCTCTATGATATCTATCACTTTTGTCATGGTGAAACACGTTTAGATTAGTCTCACACACGATTTCTTTAACAAATCGTTTTTCTGCCGAAGGGGTTGGGGTTTAATTGTTTCCGCTGCGTAAGATTTTTAAATCTACCATTCACCCCCCTCTGGTAGCTTTTCACGTGCTCTTCGATCCTACAATATTTTTACAAAACCTTTGGATTTCACTCGTTTTTGTTACATTCATAGTGAAATAGGGGTTATGCACCCTCACGGCTTAAATTGAGGGGGAGCTTTGAAACTTGGAAAGTCTATGTATGAATCTGATCTAAAACAATATGAGCATAGTATTTCATACATATATGACTTTGTGATTCCTTTTATATGCTGAAAGTTCTTACTACATTACTCATGTTATACATTTTGTAGTTTTTGCCATGACTAGTAACTGGAATAATTACTTACACTAAATCTGGTCATGATCGAACTTTCTTGCTGTTTTGAATTTGTTGCATGCTCACAAGTGCTTTTAATCATAAAGAATTAATCAAGTTATCAACTCACATGTTGAGTTTTTTGATCAAATAAAAAATTGAGAAAAAATCAAGAGAATATGCATGCATCACACTTCTTCTTTTGAGATGGCTTATCATTGCACTTAGATATGAACTTGGAAGAAGTTGTGTATAACTAAAACCATGTCCTTGAGCTTCTGATTGTCTAATGACATAGGCTTGGCTTGGTTGGTTAGAATAAGGCAGATGCACATATAATCTCTTGCAAATATCATAATGATCTAAATTTATGCCTCGAAAAATAATAAATGCAGCAACTAGTGTCATGCTTTCATGTTTTGAAATAGTAAGTTTGGGAGATCATGGCTTGCTTAAATTGAAAATTACATTTGATCTCTAGCATGGCTTATACTACTTTATGTATCTCATTGATGTGATAGTGTAAGTTACTTGATACTATGACTTGGATGAGCTTTGTTTATATATATATATGTTATAATATGCTCATAACAATTAAAGGGGAGAGATAATTTGATATATGATCACGACTTGCTGAATACATTGTCAAAAGGGGAGAAATTAATCACACATTGACTGACTTTTCTCAGAGGGAGAAGTATAAATGAAAGGGAGAGAGATAATATGTGCATGGGGAGAGATCATTGACAAAGGGGGAGAAATTGATTTCATTGACAAAAGGGGGATATTTTTTTTTACCTTTTTCATGTGCATAAGCCAATGTTCGGATTTTAATTGGTGTTGCCAATGCATTCATCAAGGGGAGATTGTGAGACCTATGTGTGTTGAATACATTGGCTTGTAGTGAATACATTGGCTTTGATGATAAAAGTTCTGAAATACTGCCAAAACACCTTTTTATCTAGATCCGACTCTAGCTCCGAGCTACAGCAAGGTCCGATGGTAGGTCCGACTTGTTTTGGGTAGCTCCGGGTACATTCGATGCTAGGTCCGATTTGTTGGCAAGGCCCGACTGGTTGACTAAGCTTCTACTAGTTTAGGTTAGCTCCGGTCAGCTTTGTCTTTAGCTCCGACATGTCTTTTATAGCTCTGACATGTCTTTGCTAAGCTCCGAGTTACTTTGTCTAGCTCTGGGTTTTGGGTCAACTAATTCTGTCTAGTTTTGGTAAGCTCCGGCGCTAGGTTCTGCTAGTTTTGTAAGCTCCGACGGAAGCTTGGTTATACTAGTTTTGGTAAGCTCCGGCTCAAGCTCCGGTTTGCTCTGGTAAGGTCCGGAACTTGACTGCAGTGTCTCTGCTTTTCATATGCAATGTTTCGTACTTGCTTTACATCTCTGGAAAGATTGCTTAGTATTTATTTGCTAAGTTTTTGGCTCGTTTTGGTTGAATATGGATGATATCATTTTTTACTGTGGTTTTGCAACATGCTTATGTGGGGTGCTCACATAAGGTGTTGTGTTCGGAACTGACAAGAGTCAAGTCGCGGACTTGGGCTCGTATGGATTGTTTGTTTATTCATGTGCAGGTGTTGCTTGAGTTCAAGTCATGGCTGGTGAAACGATCCCTTGGACTAGTCTCAAGGAGGAGATGAGGTTCCAACAACCAAGTTCAGGAGGAATTGTGGTTGAGCGGGTCAGGAGGTCGCGCAGGGTGATTGAATCAAGGGCAATGCATATGAAGGTCGAAGGAAGGTGTTCGCATGTATGCATGCGGTGCATGATGTGGCAACATGGTTCTGGAGACGGATTATGGAAGGAAGATCTAATTGGAAGGATCGGATCGTACTAGATGAAGACTTCGACTGCTGGCTGAGTCGGTTATGGCTCGGTATGGAAATATCGAGTTGATTATGGTAGATTTCGTGTGCTGCACGAAATTTGAGTTGTGTTTTGGAATACGGGATGTGTTCTGAGTTTGTTAAGAAGTCTCGAGATAGTTTCTATCTGCATATAGGAAAATCTTGAGCAGTTGTGGTTAGATGGGGTTCATGATCAGAGTAGGATCAGAATCCGGATCTGAGTTGAGTTGGCCTGCAGGCTGGTTATAAAAGCAAGGGAAGGCCAAGACTCGTGTAAGCAACAGAGGGGGTTGCACATCGACTTTTGGGCTGTTCCTATTGTTCTCTATCGAATAAAGTTCGTGGTTGAAAGGAACTTTTGTGCCTTGTTCGTCCGACTTGTTCTAGACAAGTTTTACTCGTTGAGTTGTCTGTTCAGTACTACCTTTCATCGGTGGTTTTATCATAACTCGAGTTTTACGTATCCAATCGACATGATTCTTTTTGTATTGTCTTCACACCTTGTTATTATATCATCTATGAAAATTTCACAGTCGTTGGATTTGTTTTTTAGTATCTACACAAGTTTATTTGCAGAATTACAGAGCTGTTTTCTACTCGGTAGAACAGATTGATCGTTGTTCGATCTATCGATCATAACTTAAGTTTCTCTCGACGGATTCGAGTGATTTTTTCTTGTGTTTTCTTCGTGACTTGATTCTATCTGATATCTATCACTCTTGTCACGGTGAAACACGTTTAGATTAGTTTCACACACAATTTATTTAACAGATCGTTTTCTGCCGAAGGGGTTGGGATTTAAATTGTTTCTGCTGCGTAAGATTTTTGAATCTACCACCCCCCTCTGGTAGCTTCTCACGTGCTCTTCGATCCTAAACAATCTTTGCCACGTGTCCTCTTCCAGTTGAGAGACTACGACGACGAGATCTTTGCTTCCTGTAATATCTTTGTCTTCTACTGCGCCTTTAACTGAGACGGTTCCCGATGCAGCTATAGCACTTTTGTTCGCTTCACCATTATGGGAGTCGCCTCAGCGGCTTCCTCGAATAGCTGACCGAATGGTTTCCCTGTTGCCTCCTTCGCGCTTTTGAACGGCTAGAGATCTGGTGCTGATGACGCGGCTCCTTGGCTGGGCAGCTTCGGAGTGTGGATGGATGATCCGCTGCGGATCCCCCGATCTTCAGGATCTGCGTGAGGACGAGACTGTTCTCTTCTTCGCCTACGCCACTGCTGGGATCGCACTCCCGTTGTCAAGGTTCATCCTTGCATTGCTGGGGGAGTATGGGCTACAACTTCACCTCCTGTCGCCGAACTCCATTGCTCTATTGGCTGTGTTCGACCACCTATGCGAGGCGTTCGTGGGCTGCCCGCCCACGGTGGAGCTATTCTGCCATTTCTTCATGATGAAGACAAATGGAAGGAGCGTGACGACTCAAGTGGGGGCCTACTACTTCCACCATCGGACAATACCTCTCGGGTCTACATTGCCTCATTAAAAGGGCAAATGGAGCAACTAGAGGGAAGACTGGGGGATTGGGAGGATAGACCCGCATCCCTCGCTGAAGATGCCATCCAGCGGTCCAGGCTCCGACCCTACCACCTGGGAGGCATCCCATGGTTTGCCAGTGGAGTACAGGCTCGCCCTGGGGAGGATTCGGTTCTTGGCTAGCAAGGGCTTGACCTCCATGGTGGTGTTGGCAGACTTCTTGCTCCACTATACCGCCCCTCTTCAGTAGCGTCTGTACAGGGCTTGGGTCTTCAACGGCGAATATGATGAATGTCGGCCAAGTTCGGACACGCCGACTCCCAAGATGCTGAAAACAGTGACCTCTGACATTGTTGATGACGAGCACGTCTCCATTCCAGATGACTGCCAGCCGCTCTATATGACCATCGACGTGAGGACTGAACTACGGAGCTCAATGTCGGAGGTCAACGTGTTCGGCCTCGCTCACCTGCATCCCGAAGATACGGATGGGCCTCAGCTATCCTGAAGCGGTGTCGTGAAGCTGTGCATCCAGGGTTAGGGTCTTCCCTGCGTCCTTCAGCAAGGGTGGATGTAGAGCCCTCAACTACTTCTGAAAGGGCAGTATTCAGCCAGTCGGCAACAGCTCCGGAGCCGAGAAAGTGCTCCCGCACGTTGGTCGCGGGATCTACTACTTCTATGCTGAAGAAGCAGAAGTTATTTTGGGGGTACAGAACCCCCATCTCCTGTCACCAGGGAGCCGGCGGGGCTGAAGCTTCTGTCGTAGACTTTGCCTCCGATTCTAGCAATGGCCCTGATTTCGGGGGAGGAGACGAGGGGCCTGTGGAGACTACCACGCTGGCTCGGGTTGACTGGGAGTCAGTACCAGAGACGGAGGCGCTGACCTTATCGTTAGATTCTGGCGACCTTGATCTATCGTGCGGGGTGGGAGGCTAGGGTCATTGGAGTGACCCGACTCGCTGGTAAGTTGCAGCTTCTCCCCTCTGCTATTTCTCTTCTTTCCTTTTCCGTTCTTGACAAAACTTTATCTCGGTTTCTCAAGGCTTCGTCAGCCAATTTTGTGCCCTTGGTCCTTCCAGGGGTGAGCTTGATAACTCCTATCCTTCCCAAAGCTAGGACGGGATCCGCCGCGCTACATCCTACGCCCGAAGGTGCGTCGGCCTTATGTGTCGTTGATGACTTTGCACCCCAATCCAACGAGGCAGGTGTGGTAGAAGTGGCTCCAAGCGTGGGAGTGCCGGGTGAGGGGGTGCTTGGCGAGAAGGTGCCACGCAAGGAGGTGACTGACAAGGAGGGGGCTACCTTGGTCGAGGCTGCCTCCCTTGGTGGGGATGACCCGCAGGATGTTGAAGCAGCACCAGTGCCCGACGTTATTGGAGCACAACATGGCGACTCGCCACCAATGGGAAGTGCTGCATTTGTAGCAGACGAGGGGGCTTCAGTGCCGCACGGTGGCGCAGCAGTTCTTGGGGCTCCGGCCGGGGAACCATCTGGTCCCTGGGAGCTGGTGTCTGCCATGGCGTCGGTAGGAGGGGCGGAAGGGTAGCCGTCGGTGGTGACGACTGATCCAATCCCTCTTGCTGACGTTGTTGCCATGACCCAATCCATCTTGCACCAGACGCAGGCTACTTTCGCCCAAGAGTGGGATCAACTTGCGGAGGAGCGGCACTTGGTGAAGCTGGTCGACGCCAAGAACAAAGGGCTTGAGGTGAAGGCTTTGAAGGCCAATGCTGCCACCGACGCCCGCCTGAAGTTGTGCGAGGATCAGCGGTTGGAGTTGGTCTGCCGCGAAGTTGTCATAGCTGACGCGGAATTGGAGTTGGCGAAGAAGGAGGAGGAGGTATCCCGGGGCCTGGAGGAGAAGCGCCAGGATTTGCAGGACCTAGAGCTCGTCATCAAGCGCTGGGAGGACGATCTAGAGCGTCGTGCTCGGGAGCTTGCCGACCAGGAGGAGACTGCGCGGAGAGAGACAGAGAGCCTCTAGGACTCCCGTACGACCGAGGTCCAAGGGGTACGGGACTTCCTGGCCCGTGATGGTGCGGTGATGGAACCCCTCGGCCTTGGTCCCGTGCCGAATGGGGAGCCATCTCTGGGGGTGGCCCAGCTACTTCCTGCCTTGGACATCCTCTGCGCATCATTGGGGTCGATGAACATCGTCCTCGCAAGGCGGCTGGAGGCCGAAGGAAAGGAGTTGGCTGAGTTGGTGGCCTGCCACGTCTTGGTATGCTTTCGAAGCTGGTACCCGAAGATTCCGGTGGAGGCGGTGGAGAAAGGTCCTCTTGATGAGCGAGAAGATGAGGCTAGTGCCGAAGTCCAAGACCTTGTCAGGGAGGTCGCTTCTTTGTTCCAATGTAGTTGAGGCCGGCGGCACCTGGGCGCAAGGCTTTTGTATCCGCGGATGACCCCCTTGTGTAAATAAATGTTTATGAATTTGGATTCATGTTGTTTTGCTTGTTGGCTTGTCGCGTTCTTTCAGATTGTAGCCCCAATTCCTTCTCTTGAGTAAGGTCTTGAAGAGCCTTTGTTCATGTCGTTAGACTTTTAGGGACCAAGGCTTGCACAATTGACGCGGCCGGTTTGTCGCTAGATGACGTCCTGCCTATGGAATCCCCCTTAGAGGCCCCCTAGTAGGCATGACCAAATTGTTGCGTACGCCTGCCACTTGAACGCAGGATGTCTTTGATTGCCCCTATCGGAGTGAAGGAGCATGAGTGTTGTCATTGCCAACAGCCGGAGCTGACTGCTCCCGCTCCGCCCTCCATCGCTGTGAAGTCGTCGACAGCGGGCCCCCTGGGAGGTGCCGGAGCTGGGTGCTCCGGCGTTGCCTACCACCGTCGTGTAGTCGTGGAATGCAGGCGCCTGGCGGACAGGATACCACAAGCAAACTTTGTTAGCAGCAGAAGCAGGGCAAGAGAGTGCACTCACTTGTCCGCGCTTGTTGCTGTCACTGACGTGCCGGGACATCGACGGCAGGCCCCCTGGGGGGTGCCAGAGCTGTATGCTCTGGCGTCGCCCACCATCTTCATAGGTACGTCAGCGACATGCCCCTTGGGAGGTGTCGAAGTTGGATGCTCCGACATCGCCCACCATCTTCGTAGAAACGTCGACGGCAGGCCCCTTGGGATGTGCCAGAGCTGGATGCTCCGGTGCCATCCACCATAATCGTTGAGCCGTCGACGACAGGCCCCATGTGTACAGGTTATTCGTTCTTGGTGCTGACGTCGACATTCTGGGACGTCGACAGCAGCCCCCTTGCGAGGTGATGGAGCTGGATGCTCCGGCTTCGCCCACCATCTTCATGGAAACGTTGACAGCAGGCCCCTTGAGAGGTGTCGGAGCTGGATGCTCTGGCGTCGCCCACCATCTTCATGGAAGCATCGACGATAGGCCCTTGGGAGGTGCCGGAGCTGGATGCTGCGGTGTCGCCCACCATCATCGTGGAAACGTCGACAGCAGGCCCCTTGGAAGGTGCCAGAGCTGGATGCTCTTGCGTCGTCCACCATCGTCGTAGAGTCGTCAATGGCAAGCCCTTGGTGTACAGTCTATCGCGAGAGAACCCTGTTATCAACAAGTGCAAGGTAGGAGAGTTTACTAACTTATCCGCGCATGGTGCTAACGTTGACGGTCTGGGACATCGACGGCAGGCCCCTTGTGAGGTGTTGGAGATGGATGCTCCGACGTTGCCCACCATCATCATGGAAACGTCGACGGCAGGCCCCTTGGGAGGTCCCAGAGCTGGATGCTCTGGCATCGCCCACCATCTTCGTGGAAACATTGATGGCAGGCCCCTTGGGAGGTGCCAAAGCTGGATGCTCCAGCGTCGTCCACCATCGTCGTAGAGTCGTCAACGGCAGGCACCTTGTGTACAGGCTATCATGAGAGAACCCTTTTAGCAACAAGTGCGGGGTAGGAGAGTTTACTCACTTATTTGTGCTTGGTGCTGACGTTGACGGTTTGGGACGTCAACAGCAGGCCCCTCGCGAGGTGCTGGAGCTGGATGCTCCAGCGTCGCCCACCATCTTCATGGAAACGTCGATGGCATGCCTCTTGGGAAGTGCCAGAGCTGGATGCTCCGGTGTCACCCACCATCTTCGTGGAAACATCGACCGCAGGCCCGTGGTGCATAGGCTATCGCGAGAGAACCCTGTTAGCAACAAGTGTGGGGCATGAGAGTTTACTCACTTATCCGTGCTTGGTGCTGACGTTGTTGTTCTGGGACGTCAACGGCAGGCCCCTTGCGAGGTGCTAGAGCTGGATGCTCTGGTGTTGCCCACCATCTTCGTGGAGACGTTGACAGCAGGCCCCTTGCAAGGTGCCAGAGCTTGATGCTTCAGCATAATGGGCTTTGTATGTCCTGCACACATAAAAGAGGTGCATATTGTTTTGCTCACTGGTGATCTTTTCCTATCCTTAAGTATTGTCATGTCTTATATTCCTGGGCTCGTACACGGGATTTGGGTAATTCTATGCATTGGCGGTCAATGTCTGGCTTCCTTCTTATTCGGTGGTGTGAGTGTCATGGCCCCCGGTACTTAGTTGTAGCTCTGGGAGGCAAAGCGCACACGCTTAGGGTACATGACCAAGCTAAGCATGTCGCGCGCTCTGGACCCCCAGCTCAGCGTTGGCCTTTCACGGGGAACCATTTGGCACCACAAGACCCCATGTAAGAGGGCAGCCGTGAGGTTCCAAGACACCTTGCAGGTACCTCAAATACATCCGCCTGCAGCAGGGTTGCATGATAAGACAATGAATTCTTCTCATTGGTGGTCTCAGGAGTGGATTGGCTTTACAATAAGGCAATGACCCACTCTAGTTGGCTAGGGAGGCCGAGTGTTCATGCTTAGGGTATAGAACCAAGCTAAATGGCTATACACTTTGGACCTCCCCCCCACCCCAGAGCTTGGTTGTTCTAAGTGCTGCTCCTTGGCACCATGACACCCTACACTGTCCTACAATTTATGCTTAAGGGTAGAACTTATGAAGGTGCTCTATGTTCCAAGGGTTGGGGAGGGGCTCTCCTTCCTCCATGGCGAGGCGGACACACCCGGGGCGGGATACTTGTATCACTCGAAAGCGGCCTTCCCATCTGAGGGAAAGTTTGTGCAACCTTTCTCGAGAGTGTATGCGTCACAACACCAGGTCACCTGTCTTGAGCTCTCTACTCGCACGAACCGCTCTTGGTAGCGCCTCAACGCCCATCGGTAATGTGAGTTTCAGATGGTGGCGTGCCACCTTGCTTTGTCGATGAGGTCAACATCTTCTCGTCGGAGCTGGTCCTGTGAGGCTTCATCGAACGCTCGGACTCTGAGCAAGCCCACAATGATCTTTGGGGGGAGGACGGCCTCGGCCCCATACACCAGAAAGAAAGGTGTTTCTCCCATAGCGCGACTGGGTGACGTCCAGCTTGCCCATAGTTCACAAGGGAGTTCGTCGACCAACTTGGCACCATGCTTATCCAAGCCATCATATGTGCGTTTCTTGAGGCCCCTGAGGATCTCAGTGTTGGCCCGTTCGACTTGTCCATTGCTCTTTGGATGAGCTTCAGATGCATAACAAACTTGGACGCCGAGGTCTTTGCAGTAGTCCTGGAAAGCTGCACTAGTGAACTGGGTCCCATTGTCGGTGATGATCCTTTTCGGGACCCCGAACCTGCAGACATATGATTTGGTGAACTTGACTGCGGACTCATTTTTGATGTTGATCACTAGGGCTGCCTCCGGCCACTTGGTGCACTTATCTATGGCGACATAGAGGAACCGGTACCCACCAACTGCCCTGGGGAAGGGTCCTAGGATATCCAGCTCCCAGACCGCGAAAGGCCAGGAGGGTGGGATCATCTGCAGTGACTACGCTGGAGTGTGAATTTGCTTGGCATGGAACTGGCATGCCTTGCACTTCTTGACCAGTTTGACGGCGTCTTGTTGTGTTGTTAGCCAGTAGAAGCCATGCTGGAAGGCTTTGCCAACCAGCGTGCGGGAAGCTGCGTGATTCCCACACCCTCCTTCGTGGATTTCTGCGTGTAAGTTACAGCCTTCCTGCCGAGTTATGCACTGTAGCAGTACGTCGTTGGCACCACGTCGGCAGAGATCACCTTCTACCAACATGTAGAGTTTAGCCATCGTCACAATCCTCTCAGCGGATGCTGGGTCCTCCGGGAGGAGGTTGTTTTCCAGGTAGTCCCGGACCTCTGTGATCCACACGTCGGGACACTCCTGAGCTTCTGGATCTTGGGCGCAAGGTGATTTGGGACCCCTGGTGACGCTGAAGAACCTTGGCAGCCCCCATGGTTGCAGGGGTCCGTGGTTGCCAGTTTTGTGGATCTAGGCTCACCTTCTTCATTAGGCCCTGTCGGCCTAGTGGTCGGCCGCACCAACCTCCTGCCAAAGACCCCTTCTGGAACGGGGGCTCCTGTGGACGCTATGGTTGACAAGGCATCGACGATGGAGTTGTCGGCGCGTGGCACATGGCAGAGATCCAAGGCCTCAAATCCAGCTTCTAGCTTCTTGACATGTATTAGATATGTCGCAAGTTGTGGGTCGTTGCAACAGCATTCACCCCAGACTTGCTTGATGATCATCTGGGAGTCTCCTTTGACCAGCACCTGCTGGACACCGAGACTCTGCGCAGCTGTGAGTCCGAAGATGAGGGCTTCGTACTCTGCCATGTTGTTGGTAGCCTTGAAGTCGAGGTGCACTACGTACTTAGACTGCTCCCCCATTAGCAAGGTGAGCAGTATGCTGGCTCCGGCCCCTTGCTTCCTTGAGAATCCGTCGAAGAAGAGTGTCTAGTGAGGTCTGGTAAGTACCAGAGCCCTCGCCTCCGACTCACTGATCTCCTGGCCCCCTGGGTTGCTCGGACAGTGGGTCCACTCGGCAACGAAGTCCGCCAGGGATTGACTCTTGATTGCATGCCGTGGCAAGAAATCAAGCTCGAACTCCACTAATTAAGCTACCCACTTGGCAATATTGCCAGTTGCATTCGGACTGCACAACACTGCTCCTAGTGGGAACGAAGTCACCACTAATACTCGGTGTGCCTAAAAATAATGGCGGAGCTTCCTCGACGCGACTACCATAGCATAAAGCAGCTTGTGGACTTCGAGGTACCTGGTCTTTGCCTCATGCAGGACTTTTCGCTAATGAAGTAGATCAGGCGTTGGATGGTCCACGACCTTTTTGGGGAATCCGGCACATCTTCTTCCCTCCGCTCCAGGTCCAGCGACTCCGTGTCTCCTGGGCCTGGCGCTTCCCTTGGGGGGGCCTTGGACGTCCTCTCGGGGCTGGGACTGTAAGTGCATCTAGGATATACCTTGTGGGTTTTGGCTAATTGATGAAAAACATATGAGATCCTAATGAAACTATTGAGATGATTGCAGGACAAACAAAGTGAAACAACTCGGTGCACACAAAAAGGTGAAAAATGGAGTGGTGTCCAAAGAGGGATACTTTGATGGAGCTTGGAAGAACAAATTAGATTTTAAATGTATAGGGAGTGTATGAAAGACACACACCAAGAGCTCACAACTTTGCGCAGGGGTAAGGGCTTTAAAATCAACCTAACTTTCACAATGCACCGGACTAGTCTGATCATGTACCGGACTAGTCCGTTACACTTTCTGGAGTCTCCCCTCTCAGGAGACCAGACTAGTTCGTGTGTCCACTGGACTAGTCTGTTGAACTTTCTGGAGTCTCTCATATTGGGAGACCGGACTAGTCCGTGTGTCCACCGGACTAGTTCGTTGAACTTTCTAGAGTCTTTCATATCGGGAGACCGGACTAGTCCGTGTCCACCGGACTAGTCCGTTGAATTTTCTGGAGTCTCCCATCTGTGGAGACCGGGCTAGTCCACAGACTAGTCCGTTGAACTTTCTGAAGTCCATCTTCACACAACACCGGACTAGTCCGAGCTTGGACCGGACTAGTCCGCCAGACTTTCTGGACTTCGAGTTACACTATGACCGGAAAAGTCCACACTTGCACCGGACTAGTCTGGTGTTAGGGTTTTCAACGGTAACTTTTTGGAAACCATAAAAATAGAGAATCCAAGGCCTTCCAAAGTATACACACGTCAAATACTGCTGAAAACACAAACCCTAGTGCCGCCACTTTGTCCCAAGAGCCAAAAACACATCTCCCCACACATCTAAGGTGCAAAAAGGAGTCAAATCATTTGAACACTTGGATTTGGGATTGGGAGATCGTTGTTCCTTCGTTGCGAGCTCTTGGGGTTTGATCTTTCTACACTTATACTCTGCATTGTAATACTTTCAAGTGTATTTGATCACCTCTTTCGTTGTAACTCTTGTGGGAGCCCTCAACGTGTGAGGTTGCCCCACAAATTCGGTGATTACCCGTGATAGTGGAATCAAGTCGGCCTTCGTGGTGACTTGAAGAGGGAAAGGGTTGGACCCGGCTCTGTGTGAGCTTCCTCAACAAGGACATATATCTCGTGGTGAGATAGAACCTCGGTAAAAATCCGCTTGTCTCTTGTGCCTCATTTACTTTACGTTTTGTTCACTAGATCACTTAATTGCTAAACAACCATTTAAGTTGCTCATAAGTCTTCACGTGCATTCATACACTAATTTTAAATCAAAGAATCTGTTGTTCTCATTTCCGCTGCTAGAAGAACCTAGTTTCCCAAATACCACTTAATCAACTCACAAATTTCAGCACACCGGACTAGTCCGCCCACATAACTGGACTAGTCTGGTCAATCAAGTTTTTGACAACTCTAATAAGTGTGCAGGAAATTCAAAAGGCCTATTCACCCCCCCTCTGGGCCACGTTCAATTGGTATCAGAGCAAGGTTCTCCACCAATGAGACTCACATCTCGGAGAGATCAATGGCCTCTGAGAAGAACAACGATATTCCGAAGATGAACATCAATGAGGAGGAACAAGAAGCGAAAGCTGTAAAACCCCACTTTTATGGCATGTTAAGTTCATATGGGTTTTGTGATCAACTATTTTAGATATCCAATATAATGGTGCACATGAACTATGCCATCCAAAACTTTTCTTGCACTCTTTGTTAAATTCTTTTAACATGGGTATTAGACTTCACCATGAATCCAAATTATATTCTATTCACCTTTTTAAGAATAAGAATTTTTGGATAAGATTTAGTAAGCAATGCACAATGAAGCCCTAATAAGCTCTAAACCAAATATTCAAATTAAGGGCTCTAAATTTTTTTCATGAGCTCCTAAATTCCTCAATAGCATTCTTACAAAGTTTCAAGATTTTAGGAACTCCTTTGCTATTTTATTTGAGACGCTCAACGAATTTGAATCAAGTTTAAATTCGAATTCAAAGTCTGGTAAATATAGACTTGAACATAAAGATCTAAACCCACCATTGTGTTCATCACAATTTTCCTGACTTATCCCTAAAGTTTCATGATTTTTGGAGATCATTTACTATTTTTAAGTGATTTACTAAAGGTGCAGTGGCTGTGGGGCTGACTGGCGGGACCCACCAGTCAGCAGCCCACGTTCAGCCGCATTTCAGCGCGCGCTGCGCCCGCCACAGCGACGGCGTGCATGCACAGCGCGACACCAGCCCGCCACCGCCGTTGAACCCTATAAATAGCGCCCTGGACTCTCCCTTATCAACTCCCAGTCGCCCTTATCACCTCCCACCTCGCCGAGTCGACGAATTTCGCCATTTCCATCCCGCGCGCGAGCTTCCCACCGCCGGCGCCGCGCGCCCGTTGCTGGCCAACCGGAGCACTCTCGCGCCAAGCTTCCAACAGCTAGGTGATTCCTCTCTCCCTCCTCTATCTTCCGGGTCGATCTTTTCGTTGCATAGTTGACGGTTTGGCCGATGATTTTGAGGCTATACCAACGGTCGCCGTCGTTTTCACCCCGCGCTGTCCCTGCTCCACGTTGCTAGGCCACTGCATGCCGTCTCGTGCTTCGCCTCCCATAGCAAACTGGTGCGCCGGGACACGCTCTACGTAACGGTAGAAGCCATTCCTGGTTTGCGCGTATATCGAGCAAGTTAGCTAGGTTTTACTCTCGGCCGAAGCTTATGGACACGCTCGGTATTTTATGCAATTAGAGTTCCATGCTTAATCACCCTTCCTGATTGCTAGCAAATGGTTTCTACGCTCTCTTGCGCATCCTCACGAACTGGAATCACCGGAAATGATCGAGTGTAGCTCAAGAATCGCGAGTTCTCCCCTCCGCCGGTGAAAAGTTGCCTCTGTCGCCGTCGACGACTACTTTGCCGACCGTTTCATGACGATAGCGCATGTCTCGCGCGTTCCTCATGATTCCAGGAAACTTTCCCAGCCTTTTTAGACGGGTTTTAGCCACAGGGCGGCCGTTCCGACATGGCCGGGGCCCTAGCATCCGCCGCCGCCGGTGCACCGTGGTTTCCGACCGTCGGCAGACCTCCCCGACCCCACCATCGTGCTCAGCGCATGATTTTACGGTCGGGTGCCCAAGGATGGGAGCTGCGGTGGCCAGAAACTCCAATCCGGCGAGGCTCGCCGGAGAGCACCGCCGCGGGAGCCCTCGCGCCGCCCGCGTCGGAAGGTAGAAGACGACGCGGCGGGTCCCGCGTGTCAGCGGCTGTAAATCCCGTCGGATCAGGTGTGGCCACGGGATCTGCTGTGGCTACGCGGTGGAATTCTGTGGCCCCGTGTGGTTTAAATACTATTGGTTCATTTTAAAACAGTGGGACCCACGAGTTAAATCAAATTAGGAATTTATTCCAGATTAGGCTCCAACTTAGAAAATCCATAACTTTCTGTAGGATACTCCAAAAATCTTCAAACAAATTTTGTTTGAAAGCCCTTGAGCTCTAGTTTCTGTCAATACCAATTAGGTTCTGTGAAACTCAAAGTTAAATTCTGTAGAAAATAATCTTTCCTAATGCAAATGCAATTCTTCCAGACAAGATATCCACGGGAAAAATCCCCAAAATTCACATAAAATTTATTGTCCTATTCTTGATTGTCAGGAAAAGTTTGGGAGCCATAGCACCTGTTTAACTCTCTGTATAATTCATTTTCCTTTTTCAGTTATTGAATTTTCACAGCATTTAGGTTGCTTTATTAGGTCCCAAAAATTTGACTGAGTCTTCCTTTAGTCATACCCTAGCTCCTGTTAAAATCTTGGATTTAATTAACCTACTATACTAGTCCTAAATCAGTTACAAACTAAATATTGATTTAATGTCTAGAAACTCAATTATAAAGTAAATCCAAAATTTCCTGCCGAATTAGAAATACAATAACTCCTTCCCCACAGCTTAGAAAATTACGAAACAAATTTTGCTAAGACCAGAACCACTCCCTCTATCTTGATTGTCAACTGTTAGCTAGGTTCAAGCTACAGTTTCCTCTCGGAAATTTTCGGAAGTTGATTGCTTGCCATACTTTCGGGGACCACAATCTGCTATGATCATCTCCTGTTCTTTGCAAGAGCCTTGATCATATTCCCTAGTATCTACCATCGAAGTTCCAAAACCAATTAAGGTCCCTGTCATATAGTGATCACCATGAATTAATTTGTGGTCTTAAAAATAATTAAATTTCAAAGTCATTTATATATCCATGTTATCTGCATATCGTATAGTGACCGAAGTCGAGGAGGAGCCAGAAGCCTTGGAAGAGAACCTTCCAATTTTTAACTCAGACTGTGACCTGCAGCAAGGCAAGCCCCGATTTGCATTTAAGTCGTTTATAAACTTTTGCTTTATCACTATGATGAGTAGTATATGAATTGTGCATTACGTTTAGGGTGAATGATACTCCACATGCATGACCAAAAATCCCAGGGTTTATTTGGCATGAGTTACAGTTTGACCTGTAGTAACTGCTTTGCTAATGCATAGGAAATCCGGTAGAAGTCGAGTAGTTGGAATCTACTCGCGAGAGATGTAGGACATATCTCACAAGATTGGTTAGATAGAAAATGGCTTAATGAAATTGAGACCGGGCAGGGAATGGCTAGGAAGCGGCGAGAAGTGAGTCTCGGTCGCATAGCCCTGCCTGTGTCGATTAAGGCCCGTCCGTATGCGGCCCCTTCGGACAAGCTTGAATTGTACCGGCAACATAATGGACATATGGAATCCAATAAACTGACGTAGCTTGGTCACTTGGGTGTCGAGGCATACCGTTCCGTTTTATAGGTGTGGGTTGAGGGTAGCAAGGTGTAAATCCGCTGGTGGGCACGTCAGAGTACGCCCCACGCAGGGACCTCCTGCCCGTGACGTAGTAAATACTAAAGAAGTCAGAAATTCATATTGTATTGATTTATAAGTATTTTGCAACCTTGTATGATTTAGAGATAGTATAATTAAAAGTTTACAATTTCCCCATACTTTAGCTGTAATAGCATTATGTGCTCTGAGCATGTCATATCATCGGTAAAGCGTTTCTTGTTTGATTGTGGAACTCATGATGTGCCGTGCTTGGAGAATGTCATTTTGCTACATAAAACCTGATTATAAGGACCCACTTGTAGGCGAGTCCATTTATGCTATTCCTTACCTATGTTTAGTGTCCCCTTGCATATGTCTAGTGAGACGGTTAAGACTTGCTGAGCCTTATGCTCATGTTTGCAGTTAACGAGTTTTTGCAGGTTTTTCTGTTGATGAAGGGTTTGACGATGAGGCTGCACCCCCTCCAGGGTGTACAGCCGAGTGGGAACCCTGCACGCCGCCCTAAATGAATGTTGCTAGTGCAAAGTATCCCCGGCATGGATAACTTTGCTTTTTGCATAGCTAGTGCTGAGAGCGTAGCTATGATATGTATATATTTCTTTACATCCGTTAGTATTGTGAAAACTTCCGCTGTATGAAAAATAAAAGACTCTGTCTTGTACTTATTCAGGTTCTATTCTTGTATAACTGTTGGGTGTCGCATCGCACGACACCACCCAATGAGATCCTCGGATGTGTGTATTCCGGTCCCCACAAAAGCCTTCGATGTGCTGAAAGAAAGCCCACATGATGATGAAGAAGTGCGACAACTAAAAGCAATCCTGAGAAAGAAACTGCTAGGACAAAAAGGAAAAGAAGAAGAGAAGACGACGGGGAGTGGTCATCACGACTACTCCCGACATCCCTACAACTACAACCGTCTCAATTCAAACAGTCACTATCTCTCCATTCCTATGGGAAAGCCTCCACAGTTTGACGGAAGTGACTACACCATGTGGAAGTACAACATGAAGATGCATCTAATATCCCTAAATCCTAGTCTGTGGCACATTGTTTGCACTGGCATAGATATCCCGGACACGGATGAGGAACTCACCCCAGAACAAGAACAAGAGATTCACAGAAATGCACAAGCCGTCGCCGTGATTACATCATCACTAAGCAGAGAGGAATTCACCAAGATCAATGGCTTAGAAAGTGCAAAAGAAATCTGGGATACACTTAAGATAGCTCACGAAGGAAATAGGTCGGTTCGTGAAGCTAAAATCGAGATGCTTGAAGGAGAGTTGGGGAGATTTGCTATTGAAGAAGGCGAATCACCTCAAGACATGTACAACCGGATGAAGGCACTCATCAACAAAATTCGTGCCTATGGAAGTAAGAAATGGACAGATCACGAGGTGGTCAAAAGAATGATTAGAGCCTTCATGCCAAGAAATGTCACACTTTGCTCAATGATTAGAGAAATCCCCGAATTTCACAAAATGACTCCGGATGAATTATTGGGGAAGATCATAAATCATGAAATGATGGAGAAAGAGGCTCAATACGTCAAAGACTTAGCCGAACTCACCTCTTCCAAGAATAAAGAAGTTGTTCTCAAAGCAACGTGCAGACCCAAACTCAAAGAAACTCGTGAAGACCAAGACGATGGGCATACAAGCGACGAGAGAACTGATCTTGATGATGAAGAAATGGTACTATTTATCAAGAAGTTCAAACGCATGATGAAAAGAAGACACGGCAACAATTCAAATGATGGCAAAAGCAAGGATAAAGGAAAATCCAAGGCTCAACGCACTTGCTACAACTGCGGAGAGTATGGTCACTTCATGGTGGACTGCCACTATGAAGAAAATAAAAAGAGGAAGGAAACAAGACCTCAAGAAAAGAAAAATTTCAGAAAAAGAAGACAAGCCCATCAAGCTCATATTGGCTATGAGTGGGACTCTAACGACGAGTCCTCCTGCGATGAAGAAGAAGAGATAGCCACTATCGCAGTCAAGAAACCTACTATGAAAGCCACACTCTTCCCAAACATGGGAGGATGAGATATGAACAACCACACTTGCCTTATGGCTAAGGAAGGCAAGAAAAAGGTACGACTCACTCCTCCTACGCTAAACTCCTCTATCGATGACTTTGATAGCTCTAGTGATAATGAAGAAATGTTTAGAGGACTAAGCAAAACTGCTTTAAAGAAAATGGAAATGTTGTCGAACGAAATCTTTGAAAAGGAGGAACTTCTTAACCGACAAGAAGATATGATCATCCGTGAAAGGAAGAGATATCAAGAAGTTGAAAAGCTTCTCGAGCTTGAAAGAGAGAAGAGCGAGTCACTTGAAGTTGAGCTAGCCTTGAGTAAGGAAACTTACTCAAAGCTAGAGGGCTCACATATTGCAATCAAGGAAGAACTTGCTAACTTGTCGAAAGTTAACAAGATCCTTGAGGTGCAAGTTGAGTCACTCAAGCAAAGTGACTCCTCTTCCTCCAAGAGCTCTTCCTCCAAAGATATGAGTTTGACAACAATCAAAACTTGCACTTGCTCTAGTAAGAAGAATGTTATTTCTAATACTTAAACTTTTCACAATATGCATGCCTCTCCAAGCGGCATCTTTGATAAGGAGAAGATCAAATATGCACGCAGTGCATATATGGCCACTAGACCTCCTAATGTCAAAGATGTCCTTGGTTTTGACAGGAACAAACACATGTCTACTCCTAATCATGCTAAGAATAGAATTGTCTTTGTTAAGGAAAAATCCCATGAATCTGATTCACAAATATTGTTTCGTACATTTGATGCTTCCTATGTCCTTATGAATGCCAAACATGGAAAAGTCATTGCTAAATACACAGGTCCACGCCACAAGAACTTGAAAACTTGTGTGTGGGTGCCCAAGACTCTTGTGACTAACCTAAGAGGACCCAAGCAAGCTTGGGTACCTAAAACCAAAGAATAATTCTTTTTTGCAGGCCTACTCCTCCGGTGGATCTAAATGGGTGCTAGATAGCGGATGCACAAATCACATGACCGGAGAGAGAGGTATGTTTGTGGAGTACGAGTATAACAAGGATCCAAGTGAAGGCATATACTTCGAAGACAACAGCCAAGGAAAGGTCCTTGGTAGCGGTAACATTGAAATATCCTCTCAACACACCTTATCTAATGTTTTACATGTAGATTCTCTAGATTATAACCTTTAGTCAATATCTCAACTATGCAACAAAGGTTACAACTGTTTATTCACTAATAAGGGTGTGACCGTTTTTAGAAGAAGCGATGGCTCGATTGCATTCAAGGGAATGTTGAAGGGCAAGCTTTATCTTGTTGACTTCAACAAAGATAAAGCTAAACTCAACACTTGCTTGGTTGCTAAGACCAACATGGGATGGTTGCGTCATAGACGGCTAGCTCATGTTGGGATGAGAAATCTGCAGAAACTTCTAAAAGGTGGTCACATCCGTGGTCTTAAGGATGTGGTTTTTGAAAAAGACAGGTCGTGCAGTGCTTGTCAAGCAGGAAAACAAGTCGGAGCACCACACCTCGCCAAGAATGTGATGACTACCACAAGACCGCTGGAACTCCTCCACATGGATCTCTTTGGTCCAATTTCGTACATTAGCATCGGCGGTAACAAATACGATTTAGTAATTGTTGATGATTTTTCAAGATTTACCTGGGTATTTTTCTTGTATGATAAATCAGAAACTTAGGGAATCCTCAAGAAGTTTCTGAAAAGGGCTCAGAACGAATTCTCATCAACCATAAAGAACATCAGAAGTGACAACGGGACAAAATTCAAGAACCTCCAAGTTGAAGAGTATCTCGATGAAGAAGGAATAAAGCATGAGTTCTCGGCACCCTACTCCCCTCAACAAAACGGAGTGGCCAAAAGGAAGAACAGAACATTGATCAAAATGGCAAGAACTATGTTGGATGAATACAAGACATCAGATTGATTTTGGGCAGAAGCGGTGAACACCAGTTGTCATGCCACGAATCGGCTGTACCTCCACCGACTACTGAAGAAAACTCCATATGATCTCCTTACCGATAAAGAGGAAGCTCCATATGAAGCACTGGAGAAAATGGGACTTGGTGATACTTTACCACAAGAGCGAACTTTCGACTCAAATGCACAAGATGAAGTGCAACACGGAGGCAATGATCAAGGGGGAGCACTTTCACAAGATCAAGATGAGGAAAATCAAGAATATTAAGATAATCATGGGAGCAATGATCTAGGGGGAGACAATGAACATGAAGATAATGAAGAACAAGCAACTACACAAGTTCCACACCCAAGAGTACACCAGAGCTCGCAAAGAGACCATCCTGTCAATAATATCATTGGAGATATTGCTAAGGGAGTAACTACTAGATCTCGAGTTGCAAATTTCTGTGAATACTATTCTTTTGTGTCCTTTATGGAACCATACAGGGTAGAAGAAGTCTTAAGTGATCCAGACTGGGTGATGGCAATGCAAGAGGAGTTGAACAACTTCAAAAGAAATGAAGTGTGGGAGCTAGTGGAGAGACCAAAGGCGAACATTGTTGGAACCAAATGGGTCTTTTGGAACAAGCAAGATGAACATTGAGTAGTAACGAGAAATAAAGCGAGATTGGTGGCCAAAGGTTATTCTCAGTTCGAAGGAGGAAGTTTATGTGGAGCAGCCACCAGGATTCGAAGACCAAGAGTATCCCGATCATGTCTACAAACAGCATAAGGCTCTCTATGGCCTCAAACAAGCTCCTCGAGCTTGGTATGAGTGCTTTAGAGATTTTCTGACTCAAAACGGGTTCAAAATTGGTGAAGCTGACTATACACTTTTCACTAAACATCTTGATGATCATCTATTCGTATGTCAAATTTATGTTGATGACATTATCTTTGGATCCACTAACAAATCTTTCTGTGAAGAATTTAGCAAAATTATGACAGATAGGTTCGAGATGTCAATGATGGGCGAATTGAAGTTCTTCTTGGGATTCCAAGTGAAGCAACTAAGAGAAGGTACATTTATAAGCCAAACAAAATATACACAGGAAATTCTCAAGAAATTCAATATGGACAAAGCCAAGCCCATCAAGACACCCATGGACATTAATGGACATCTCGACCTCAATGAAGATGGTCCAAATGTGGACCATAAGGTATATCGGTCCATGATCGGCTCCTTACTTTATTTATGTGCATCTAGGCCAGATATTATGCTTATTGTTTGCTTGTGTGCAAGGTTTCAAGCCGCACCTAAAGAGTGTCACTTAATTGCTGTAAAAAGAATCCTAAGGTATCTTGTGCACACACCCAACTTGGGCCTTTGGTATCCCAAAGGATCCAAGTTTAACCTGATAGGGTATTCCGATGCTGACTATGCAGGATGCAAAGTCGATAGAAAGAGCACGTCAGGGACTTGTCAGTTTCTTGGTAGGTCCCTAGTTTCTTGGTCATCTAAAAAGCAAAACTCCATTGCTCTATCCACAGCGGAAGTGAAGTATGTTGCAGCCGGTAGTTGTTGCGCACAACTACTTTGGATGCGACAGACTCTTAGGGACTACAACTACAATCTTAGCCATATCCCGCTTCTATGTGATAATGAAAGTGCTATAAAGATTGCACACAACCCTGTAGAGCACTCAAGAACTAAGAACATAGATATCTGTCATCATTTTCTTAGAGATCATTCGTTAAAAGGTGACATTGCTATTTCACATGTTAGGACTTAAAAACAACTTGCAGATATTTTCACCAAACCATTAGATGAGAAAAGGTTTTGTGAGCTTAGAAATGAACTTAATATTCTTGACTCTCGAAATGTGGCTTGAAATGTTGCATACCTGATTGAAACTTCAAACATCGCATTTTATTGTTAAAAACTGCTCCTCACCTCTTTTTCTTCTAAGAAAACTATTTTTAATGAAGAAATCTTGGAGTTTATGACCACTTTTCATTGTTGATTGCCTTATGCTCATAAGTACCAAGATTATTTGCAAAACTTGTCCTTGGATCACTATTAATTATTTCAATATACTTAGGTTTTCCAGGGGCACTGGACTAGTCAGGTTTGCCACCGGACTAGTCCGGACAGTCTCTCTCTCCTAGGTTTTCCAATGGCACCGGACTAGTCCGGTCGGCCGCGTATATAAGCAGCTGGCCGACCCAAATCAAATTTTCAAACCTCCCTCCACTTGCTCTCCCTCACCTCTCCTCTTCCCTCCTAAACCCTAGCCCCCCCCCCCCCCCCCCCCCCAAAAAAAAAGAGACCTTCGAGTTGAGCCCTCAAAAATCAAGTTTTCTCCATGGGGAATCCTATCCTCGACGAGTTGATCCTCCCCTCCAGACAGATTCAAGCTTCTTCAACTCGAATATTCAAATCTCGGTAAAATTCACCCAAAAACAAAAATATCAACTTTTGTCATTCTAGCTCGTTTCCTTTGATTCCAAGGTTGTACATTGGCTTCATAGATGTATTCCTACCACCTTCATGTCATTTTGTATCCTTAGATAGAAGTTTTGGAATTCAAGGAAATTATTAGGGTTCTTGCCAGGCCGGACTAGTCCGGCGCTCAGATACGGACAAGTCCAATACACCGGACAAGTCCGCACTCTGAACCCAGACAAGTCCGGTCTCTGACATCTGAATCCCTAATTTGACCTTGATCCTTGGTTCATTCTTTTCTAATCCATGAACTCCTTATTAGGCACGATGTCTTCAAGCTCAGATGGCAGTTCTTTCCACGTTGATGAAGAAGTTGAACGTGAAAAAGCGAGGAGAGCCAAGGAGAGGTACATGAAGAAAAGACATGATGTCAATGTGCACTCTCCACCCTTCGACGACAATTTGCCTAAGAAGAGGAAGGTGGTTGTCAAGAAGGCCCAAGGAAAGGCTGCCGAGAGCTCCTCAGGGCCGAAGAGGGCTCTAAATAAAGGGAAGGGGCTTGCTAGTGGTCCCATTGGGCCCTGAAGATGAAAAACCCAAGTCACCACAACAGGTAGTGTTCGAGTGAGGACTTCACCAGAAAAGGGGGTGAGCTTGCCGATAGCTTCAGGAATATTAATGTGTATAATCAACCTCGGCAATGCTTAGACCCAAGATTTTGGAGCAACTTCCATGCTGACTACTATGAGCATGTGTACATGAAGATGAAGAATCCTGTTGTGAAGAGTCAATGGGTGAACATTGGATACATGCAGTCGAAGAAGTATCCTTCCTTTCGTGAGGTGGTTGAGGCCCTGGAGAGGCACAGACTGAAGGAACAGTTTTCTTTTGAGAATGACTGGAACAATGATATCATCACCCAATTCTACTCTACACTCTACTTTGCTCGTGGTGATGGAGACCATCTTACGACTCATGGTTCCAAGTATAGTGTTACTTATGATGAGTTTGCAAGGATTCTTCACCTTGAACACACTCTGGATCATAATCTTGTCATCCACAATTTGCAGCCCTTGGAAAAGGATGATCTCAAGTTCCACTATGACACAAGGATGCCCTATACTCCTACCAACATCAAATATTTGAAGCCCTTCTTTGTGGTCCTCAACAGAATCTTGAGGAAGACAATAGCCCCAAAAGATGGAGATGCGAGGACTATCCAAGGAACCTTGAGGACCCTAATGAATGTCTTTAGTGGAAGGAGACCATTCAATGTCTTTGAGTATATCTACAATGACATTGTGAACATCTCAATCACGCCAAATAGGTCTTGCGGGTATGCCCCGTACATCATGTTCATGATTGAGAAAGTGACGGGACTTGAGTTTGTCAGGGATGTCTCTCATATGGGGTTGAAGCCGCAAAAACCCACCGAGTACACTCTTCCCTCATCTCCTACTGCCCCTTCCTCCACTGAAGCTGAGAGGAGGTCTAAACAATCACGGGATGTGAATGCCACAAGATCTGCAGCTGCTCCTCCTGGATCTGCACCTGTCCATGAACCCTCCGGTGGTGTCCTCAAAATGCTCACCTCTATCTTTGCCTATTGCCATAAGATTGAAGTCAGGCAGAAGAAACATCAACAATATGTCAATGACAACATCAAAGCTATCTGTGACAAGCTGGAGATTGAGCCGGTTGGATCCCCGCCCGCCTTCAAGGACTCCGAGGAAGATCCTGCTCTGGCGAATGATGATGGTGGTGAAGATGAAGACCGGACCGAAACTGAAGAAGGGAGCGGCGATGAGTGATTCCCCTCAATTTTTCCCTTTTTGGCACCTTGATGCCAAAGGGGGAGAGATTGAGACTAGTAGTTTGAGACTATCTCTAGTTGTAGTCTTTATGCTTTTGTGATCGAGGACATGTATCTATTTTAAAACTTTGTAATGCACTATTTATTATCTTATGTGTGATGTTATTGTTGCTTGAATGATTATCTCTATGCTCATTATTGATTATCTTTATTTCATCACACTTTGTTGATCACACACCTGTTAGGCACCCCACCATAAGTTGTGTGCATATGTGAGAAGTTTTTTGTGGATTTATCGTTATTCTCATATGTGCACACCTTATGAAAATCAAAATTTTACTCTCATTTGTGATATCTCAAATGGTTGTCATCAATCACAAAAGGGGGAGATTGTAAGTGCATCTAGGATATCCCTTGTGGGTTTTGGCTAATTGATGACAAACATATGAGATCCTAATGAAACTATTGAGATGATTGTAGGACAAACAAAATGAAACAGCTCGGTGCACACAATGTGAAAATGGAGTGGTGTCCAAAGAGGGATGATGGAGCTTGGAAGAACAAATTAGATTTTAAATGTATAGGGAGTTTATGAAAGACACACACCAAGAGCTCACAACTTTGCGCAGGGGTAAGGGCTTTGAAATCAACCTAACTTTCACAATGCACCGGACTAGTCCGATCATGGACCGGACTAGTCCGTTACACTTTCTGGAGTCTCCCCTCTCAGGAGACCGGACTAGTCCGTGTGTCCACTGGACTAGTCCGTTGAACTTTCTGGAGTCTCTCATATTGGGAGACCAGACTAGTCCGTGTGTCCACCGGACTAGTCCGTTGAACTTTCTGGAGTCTTTCATATCGGGAGACCGGACTAGTCCGTGTGTCCACCGGACTAGTCCATTGAACTTTATGGAGTCTTCCATCTGTGGAGATCGGACTAGTCCACAGACTAGTCCGTTGAACTTTCTGAAGTCCATCTTCACACAGCACCAGACTAGTCCGAGCTTGGACCGGACTAGTCCGCCAGACTTTTTGGACTTCGAGTTACACTGTGACCGGACAAGTCCGTACTTGCACTGGACTAGTCCGGTGTTAGGGTTTTTCAACGGTAACTTTTTGGAAACCATATAAATAGAGAATCCACGGCCTTCCAAAGTATACTCACGTCGAATACTGCTGAAAACACAAACCCTAGTGCCTCCACTTTGTCCCAAGAGCCAAAAACACATCTCCCCACACATGTAAGGTGCAAAAAGGAGTCAAATCATTTGAACACTTGGATTCGGGATTGGGAGATCGTCGTTCCTTCATTGCAAGCTCTTGGGGTTTGATCTTTCTACAATTATACTCTGCATTGTAATACTTTCAAGTGTATTTGATCGCCTCTTTCGTTGTAACTCTCGTGGGAGCCCTCAACGTGTGAGGTTGCCCCACAAATTCGGTGATTACCCGTGATAGTGGAATCAAGTCGGCCTTCGTGGTGACTTGAAGAGGGAAAGGGTTGGGGACCCGGCTCTCTGTGAGCTTCCTCAACGAGGACGTAGATCTCATGGTGAGATCGAACCTCGGTAAAAATTCGCTTGTCTCTTGTGCCTCATTTACTTTACGTTTTGTTCACTAGATCACTTAATTGCTAAACAACCATTTAAGTTGCTCATAAGTGTTCACGTGCATTCATACACTAATTTTAAATCAAATAATCTATTGTTCTCATTTCCGCTGCTAGAAGAACCTAGTTTCTCAAATAACACTTAATCAACTCACAAATTTCAGCACACCGGACTAGTCCGCCCACATAATCGGACTAGTCCGGTAAATCAAGTTTTTGACAACTCTATTAAGTGTACAGGAAATTCAAAAGGCCTATTCACCCCCCCTCTAGGCCACGTTCAGGGACCCACAGGCTTTATGGTTTCCAGGGCCCCCTTGGGGTCCCGGACATCCTCTGGGGGTTGGGACCCAAAGGCTCCTTGTTTTCGGGGGCCCCTTGGGGGACCCGGACATCCTCTAGGGGCTGGGACCCAAAGGCTCCTTGCTCTCCGGGGCCTCCTCGGGAAACCCAGACATCCTCTAGGGGCTGGGACCTAGAGGCTCCTTACTCTTTGGGGCCCCCTTGGGGGATGCGGACATCCTATGGGGGCTAGGACCCAGAGGCTTCTTGCTCTCCGGGGCCCCCTTGGGGGACCGAAACATCCTCTAGGGGTTGGGACCCAGAGGCTTCTCTGTCATTGGGGCCCCCTACAAGCTCCAAGCCCTGGGGCTTAAAGTCAATGGCAAGGGTCCCTTCCTTTCGTTGGGGCTATTGGGGGCCAGCCCGTTCTGTAACAAAAACAATACTTACACCCTCGGTTGTGGCGGCGATGTAGAGGTACAGCGGCTCCCCAGGCTCCGGTGCCACCATTATTAGTAGCGACGTCAACTTCTGCTTCAGCTCGCGGAATGCCTTCTTCGCATCTTCGGTCCAAACGACCGGTCCTGGCTGGCGTAGGAGCTTGAAGAACGGGAGAGCCCACTCAGCCAGCCTAGAGATAAATCGGCTGAGCGCTGCCAAGGACCCTGCAAGCTTCTGCATGTCCTTGATGCGGACTGGGGGCCACATCAGCTCTACCACTTTGATTTTTTCTGGGTTGGCCTCGATTCCTCTGTGTGAGACCAAGAACCCGAGGAGCTTCCCAACTTTGACTCCAAATACACACTTATCTGGGTTGAGCTTTGTGTGTGTGGTTCGCAGCCTGTCAAAGACTAGGGCGAGGTTTTCTAGTAATGATGTATGTGACTGGATTTTTACTACAATATCATCAACATAAACCTCTACTAGGTCCCGAATGAGGTCCCCAAATGTTTTATGCATCACACGTACAAAGGTGGGAGGGCATTCTTAAGACCATAAGGCATGGAGACATAGCAGTAGAGACCATCTACGGTTATGAAAGTGGTATGTTCCTCATCTTCCCTAGACATCGAGATTTGGTGAAACCCTGAATATGCATCTAGAAAGCATAGCATATCGCACCTTGAAGTTGAATCTATGATTTGATCAATTCTAGGAAGAGGGAAAGGATATGTAGGACATGCCTTATTGAGGTTGGTGTAGTCAATGCACATCCGAAGCTTACCACCAGCCTTGGGGACAACAACCGGATTGGCCAGCCATCTGGGATGGTGGACCTCTCGTATAAAGCCAACATCGAGGAGCTTTTTGATCTCCTCGCGGATGAAGTTCTGCCGCTCAATGGACTGCTTTCGGGGCCTTTGTTGTTGTGGCCGTGCATCGGGGTAGATCTTCAGACGGTGCTCGGTCACTTCCCTGGGGATGCCTGGCATCTGCGATGGTTGCCAGGCGAAGACGTCGACATTAGCTCTCAGGAAAGTAGTGAGCGCTGATTCCTGCTCGCTGTCCAGACTCCCCGTGATATGGGTGGTCTGAGCCGCATCAGAGCCAATCTGGATTGTCTTTATGGGTACGTCGTCGTCATCGGAGGGCTGCACTCGTGGTGCAGCGACGCAGCTGCGCGCGCGTAGGTCTGTCAAATGCTTACTCGACCCAACATTGCTTAGGACAGGTGTTGGGGCCGTTGCTAGCGCTCGGAGCTTCTCCAAAACTGTCACTGTAGCAGCACGATCTCCGCAGATCTTGAGGACGCTGGAGGATGTCGGCATCTTGAGGACGAGGTAGCTGTAATGGGCTACAACCATAAACCGGTACAGGGCTGGCCTGCCGATAATGGCGTGGTAGGGGAGGCTAACCTCCGCGACGTTGAATAGGATATTCTCTATCCTAAAGTTCTCTGGTGTCCCTAAGGTCACCTGGAGGTGGATGCAGCCGTACGGGATAACACTCTTCGGTCCTACCCCCAACAATGATCTTGACGGGGCGAGCTCAGACATTCAGCTTGTCGAAGGGTGCACGGCTGATGAGGTTGAGGCTGGCTCCACCATCTACCAGAACGTGGTAAAACTTTACATTGGCGATGGTGGGGGCGACAAGGAGGGGCAGCTGCTCGGCTCCCGCCATGAACGCCATGGTGGTGATGGTGCTACCACTTTTTTGAGGGAAAAAGCCCCTACCCGGCGCGCCAAATGTCAAAGTGCTAATGCAACACTTCCCCCAGATCTGCTAAGGAGCAGCCCGCAGGGGTTCTTGTTCGGCGGGGCTTAGGACACAAACTAGGGTTCTAGTCGAAGAGTACGAGACAATGGATTTTACGTGGTTCGGGCCGTAAGGAGCATAACACCCTACTCCACGGTGGATTATATTGTTGGTGAGTGTGTATGCGTGTGTATGTGTATCAGGGATTCCGAGTCTGGTCCTCGTAGCGATGGCGGTCCAGGCCTTTTATAACCAAGACCAGATGCCTTATAAGTGGGGTCCCGGGGCCCGACACGTCGTCCTGGGGTGATCTTATGCTACAGATCTAAGGCTTCTTCCATAAGATTCCTCTCAAGATGGCAGTGGAGACTCGCCGTCTTGCCGCCTCCGTTGTTAGTAGCCCACGCGCCATTGCTGACGGTGGCAGAAGGTGTCCCGTCAGCTTGTCTTGTTGTCGCGAGCTACCCACTTGGCTGAGTGGGATAGGCCTGTAGCGCCTTCACAGTGATGTGATTGTTCATAGCGGTCTCTGGGGGTGGTTGCAGGTCTTCAATGCTTGACTGGAGTGGAGCGCTCCACCTTTTAACTCTCACACCTTACCGTCTCAGGCGAGCTGCGGGACATGTGTCAGCGTCGGGGCAGGTCCTCGGTGGGAAGGCTATCCCCGGTCCTTCATAATGCGTGGCGGCTCCAGGGCTCCCCAGGGTACGTGGCAGCTCCGTGATCTTCCCCTTTGGGGGTGCTGGCCCTTGCGCTCCGTGCCACGTGGCTATTCCGGGGGTGCTCCCCCAAGGATGGGTGAGGTCCCGTCCCTACACGCGGCATCTCGGGAGCCCGTCACACCGGAGGGGCCAAGTCCCATCTTCAAGGCTTACGTGGCAGCACTGCAACTTGATCTTTGAGGGAGGCAAAGGCCTTGGCACCTACAGAACAATGCGGCGCCTCCGAACGCGCCTCGCTGTCTTCATCCTGTGTGCGAGGGTACCCTATCTACAGGGTACCGACAACTGCGCTATGACATAGTAACTAATTTGGAACCTTGATTAAATGTGCTTCATGTTAATGAACTTGTATGAAGTATAAATGTGCTTAATCCATTTATGTTCATAAGAATTAACTTGCTGCTACAAAATGTGTGTAACCTTGGGCTAGTAACATCGTGGAAGAAGCGCTTTTTGTTTGATTGTGGACTTCATGATGTTGCCATGCCCAAGGACTTCAAATGTTAATCTAAATAGGAATGAAAGATACACTGTTAGTTTAAGTTTCATTATGTAATTTAAATTACAGTCTTCGAGTTTCCAGCATGTAGAGCTCCATGTTTTGGATGAGTGGTTTAAGCCTTGCTGAGCCTTGTGCTCACGGTTGCATTTATATGAGTTTTACAGGTAATTATATATGACGGGTTTCTAGTGAATCTTTACCCTTTTAGGGGTAAGTAGCTGAATGGAAACCCTGGATGTTGTTGCTTTCTTCTGTGTGGCTAGAGTGGAGTATCCGCGACCGGATACCACCACTACTGCTCTAGTGTAGGTTTGAGAGAGTATTTGAAGTCTTCCACTGTTGTATCTACTTTTGATAAAAAAATTGTGAACAATGTAACATGAACTTTTATGTTTTGTGTTCCGAGTTCTTTTCTGTGTTGTGCTATTCGGTGTCGCATCATACTACACCACCCAATGCGATTACTGGTTTGTCAGGACCCTGGGTCCTCACACTACGACCCGAGGGAATAGATTGTATCAAACTATAAGATCGTTGATGATGTTTCTTCTCACATCAATGCGTGGCTAAGGACCAGAGAGGAGCGTCTAGAGCACCTTCCCCTGTACCTGCTTCTAGAACAGCCCGCAGAGGTTTGATGTACTGGGGGCTAGTCCCTGGAGCTCGCGGGAGTAGTTGGCAATGGTGAACACCGAGGTTTACGTGGTACAAGCCGCTGGAGCATAACACCCTACGTCCACCGGCGTGTGAGTGTTGTAGTGATCTGTTGAGACAGTTTCAGTATGGATTGTGTGAATTTGTGTGTGTTGATGGCTGCTCAGTCCGTTTATAGTCCAAGGCCGAGCAGTTACAAGAAGGACTAAAGTCCTGACAGGTGGCCCTGAGGAGATCTTAACCCTATACAAAATATAGTGCATTATGGCTACTTGCTACTTCCTCAGACCGTGGCTTGAAGATGTGTCGTCCTGTCGCATCGAACGCTAGAGGCTAAGCATAGATGTTGATGATGGTAGGGAATGCCCCATTCGTCATTTCCCTACAAGCTACTATGTCAGCAACGTGGTGTAGCTTTGTTGCACCTTTACTGTGATTTGATTGGGCCAAGTTTCACCTAACAAGGGGCGTGCGTTGTGCCCGTGCACCTTGGGAAACACGAGTCTTGAATGCACAATTGGACTGGGCATGACGCCCTTTACTCCAGCGACCTACTTCCTAGAGCGGGCTGCAAGGCACGTGGCAGCACCAGAGCCCGCCTCTGCGGGGAGGCAAGGTTCGAAGCTGCATGCCACATGGTGGTGCCAGAGCCCACCTCTGTGGATAGAGGGGGTCCAAACACGCTGGGCACGTGGTAGCACTAGAGCCCACCCCTGAGGAGAGGTCGGGTGAAAGCTGCAAGCCACGTGGCGGTGCCAGAGCCCACCTTTGTGGAGAGACAGGGTCCGGACCCGCAGGCCACATGGCAGCATCAGAGCCCGCCCGTGGGGGGAGGCCAGGTCTGAAGTCGGGAACCACATGGTGGCGCATAGCCCGCCTCTGTGGAGAGGTAGGGTATGAACTTGCTAGACACGTCACTGCATAGGAGTTTGCCTCAGCATGGAGGCAGGGTCCTATGCCACTTCTAGCTTATGTGCGAGGGTGCCCGATATGCAGTGTACCGACACATCTGCTCCCACATGTCGATGTCTGATTGGTTGGGAAGGTAATCTTTAGGATTCCTCCCTTGGTTTCACTTCAATTCCTTATAAAATACGTACATGCACAATTTTCTCCAAGTACATGTGGGATGAGGTTATTTATAAAAGCAATGCGTGTGAGAAATGTCTACTCTGTCACATAATTGAGATATATTGACAGTCGGAATTGGTACTTAATGATCGTCAACAATGTGTTGTTAGACAACACCGTGCTCTATGACATAGCCATGTTGCATTTCGTTGTCGCTTCACTTGAACGCACGGCCTCTGACCCACATCCGTAATGAATGCTGCTACCTGTTCCCTGCTTTCGAGCTCGGGCTTGAGAGGGTCCGATGCCTGATTTTGGTGGTCAAAGATTGGATAGATTCGCTTCCTTTACCTAGCTGGTCAGGGCTCGGGTGGTAGGTACCTCGCCCCACCGGAGGTCAGATGTTGTCCGGGTCTGTTATATCCATACGCATTCATTGTTTTGATGTTCTTCAGTATCGAGGTACGGAACCCCATCAGTAGCTTCCGAGCCTTCGGTCGAGTTTGTTTCAGTTGGTCGGAGGTTGATTCTAGCGATGTGTAAGTGACCCTAAAAAACAAGAGTTCTATGAATACATTAGTATGAGTTCATGAATTTGTTAGGGTTGTCGCAGAACTCGAGGTTGGAATAACACACTATCAACCGAGGTCATTGTTCCCGAGTTACGCGGCAGGACCTTGAGTCTCTTTCGTGGCCAGGTTGGTAGTTTCTCGAATATGCACTCGCCCCGTCCGCGAGCCGTTTGTTGCTCGTAGGTGGAGAACCAAGTGGAATTTTTCCTTGATGGTCGAGTTCTCGAGCATTATAAGCTGCCTATTAGGTTCATATAAGTGAAAACTTGTCATTTTATTTCATACGGATGAGAGGAACCAGCCATCTCGTTTCATGGGTGCGACCGGGTTGAAGCTTGGTGACCTCGTTCCATTAAATCTCGCTCATGACACTCGCGTAGTTCCAAGGCAATTTAGAGGCCCGAACGGCTCGATGTCGACCCTTCAAGGGGCAACTATGGAGTCACTGTCCTGAGATCTGGATATGCAGCGTCGGAGATGTTGAGGGCATTAAATACCCCAAAATTTTCTATTCATGGGCTATTTCACACTTTCCATCCCTCACTCTAGTTCCTTCTGAATGAACGTTGGATCGTTTAACAGGACGACCTTCGAACTAGGAATTGGATCGGGACCTAAATGTGGGCTAGAAACTTACCCCATTACTCAGCATAATGGGCCAGCATCGGGGCACTATATATCCCTGTCGTGGAGATCACGGGTGTTGCATGATTCAATGGCAGTGGCAGTCACAAGGAAATGTGGGTGGTTGTGTGGATTTAGGCGGACACCAATTGCAAGGAGGTATGGGCAACAATGCATCCTTTTGAGTGCCCCTGTTCTTGTGTTACCGAAGCAATGTGGTTGTGCTATATAGGCTTGATGCACTGTCAGCTTGGTTGTTCCTTCACCTATCCATTGCCTTCATCTCTTTCCTATGAAAGACAAAGAGCATTGGGAGAGTAGTGAGCCGAGGCTGAAAAAATACCAGCACTGCCGTCTTTCACATAGTCCCCTTGCCCCTTGCATGATGTCTTGTGGGGGAGGTCCCGCATCTGCTCAACCTGCACCATAGAACTCCACTGCATGGGGTTCTTGTTGGCCCGTGATGCCCAGGCCATTAAACTCACCATCTCGGAGCCCATCCCCAAACCGGGTGTCGATGAGGTTGGGTTATTCGCCGCCTTTCACACGTAGGGGCTCGGGCTACAGGCGCATGCCTTGTTCCGAGGCCCCCTGCACAAGTACGGGTTGGAGCTTCACCACCTGACACTGCATGAGGTTCTTCACATAGCTGTGTTTATCAACCTATTGAAGCTGTAAGACCTATGTGCTGAATACATTGGCATTTATATTAAAATTATGAGTTTACATGCAAAGTTTTGAATATATCTGAGAAACCCACTTCGAATTGTCCAAACTTTTCCTTTTATGTATAGCTGGTGCTTTGGATTGTCCGAACTTTTTATGTGCTGAAATATTCGTACAGCTGTTATGCTTTTAAGTTGCAATGTTACAAACTTGCATTACACTTAAGGGAAGTTTGCTTAGTATCCATTTACTACGTTTTTAATGCATTTTAGCTGATTATTATGGATATTATCTTGCTATTTTTGCAACATGCTTATGTGAGGTGCTCACATAAAGTGTTGTGGTTTTTGGACTAACGTGAGTCAACTCGAGGACTTGTGCTCGGAAGAACTGGTTTTTTGTTCATGTGTAGGTGTTTCTTGAGGTCAAGACATGGCTGGTGGCAGGATCTATTGAACTATTCATAGGGAGAAGATGTGGTTCAACAACGAAGTTTGGGAGGAAACGGGGATGAGTTGATCGGGAGGTCACGCAACATGTTTGTATCAAGAGCAATGCATATAAAGGTATCGTGAACGTTGTTGGAAAGTGTTTGCACATATGCAAGGGATACATGGACGTGGAGAAGAGTTATGGACGCGAAGATGTGGTCTAAAAGATCTAACCGGCTGGTTTATGCCTCAGCCTGCGACTAAGGCGGTTATGGTTTGTTTATGGAAAGTTTAGAGTTTGTTTTGGTTAGATTTCATGTGGGTTACGAAGTTGAGTTGTATTAGGAATGTTTCGGACGTTCTTAAGGTGTTTGTAAGTCTTAAGATTACTTCTATATGGGTATGGAAGAGTCTTGAGCAGTTATAGAAAGTTTCTGTTGAAACTAAGTAGGAGTATGAGTCCTTGTTAGGATTGAAATGGCCAAGGGCTGGTTATATAGGCGAGGGAGGCCAGAGATCGTGGTTCAAGACTTTGGGATGTTCCTCTTGTGTATTTAGTGAATAAAATTTGTAGTTTATAGGAGCTTTTGTGCCTTGTGCGCCCGACATGTTTTTGTCAAGTCTTTCTCGTCGAGTTTCTACACTGCAAGACCTTTCTTAATTGTTTTGATCATAACTCGAGTTTTACCGATCCAATTGATGCAATTCTTTTTGTGTTGTTTTTACAAATTCATGCTCTACCATATGTGAAAATCATGTTCATTGGCGTTGTCGTTTTTGAGTTACAAGAGTTTCTTTGCAGCGTAGCAGATCTGTTTGCTCTCTGTTAAGTACAAATTGACCTTTGCTCAAGGTTTCGCTCATAACTTGAGTTTTACTCAATGTTTTCTCATGATTCTTGTTGCCATGTCTTCGTGACTTGATTATCTACAATACACACTGATTTTGTACGTTTTTAACACGTTGAAAACACTCGCACACACAGTTCCTTTATCGGTTGATTTTCTGCTGAGGGGATTTTTGTTGCTTCGGCTAAAAATGTTTTAATCTATCATTCACCCCCCTCTCATAGTTTATCAAGTGTTCATTGATCCTACAGTTGTTATCATAGCCTTAGCGCTCTAATCTTTGTGATTTGCATGTGTGTTTGACTAATCATCATGGAGAAACACTCTGTAAAACCCTATGTGTTCGATGGCGTTGATTTTCAAGTTTGAAAGACTCGCGTGGAGGCTTACATATAGTCGCAAGGCTTCGCTATATGGGAAAACATCTTCAAGCACTTTGTCACGTCTTCAAACAATGAAGTTACGACTGCGAACATGAGAGATGTCGATAACAATAACAAGGCGCAAAACTTGATCATACAAGGATTGACTCAAAGCGACTTCGATCATGCTGCACACCTCCGACCTGCATACGACGTGTAGAAAGCGCTACACGACTATCATGAATGCTCCAAGACAATCAAAGAGGTACGCCAAGATATATTCAAGAAAGGGTACATGCGTTTTGAGATGCAACTTGATGAGTCGATCAATGATCTCTTTGCTCGCTTTAATAAAATTCTTAGCAACTTACGTAGCGTCGATGTTAATTTTTTAGATGCTGAAAATGCTAGACAATTTTTAGGTGCATGAGACATGTCAATTCGGGAGATGAAAGGTACATCTATTCATGAATTCACTGTCATGAGTACACTTACATTATATGTGCTATTTTCCAAGTTAAAAACTCATGAACTTGACATTATATCACAGAAAAATCCAACAAGTCTCTTGCATTTGTTTCACAGCATGACATGCCTAGTTCTAGTCCATCTTCATCATGTGGTGCACTTGCTTTGTTGTCTTTTCACTACTAGAAAAGGCATTTTCACAGGCACCTCAATATTTTTACACAAGCGGGCCGTTAAAAAATACGCCTGTGTTGACGGATAAGTTAATAGTTGTCTGTGATAATTGAACTTCACAGGTGGCTCACTACATAATCTACCTGCGTAAATTAACCTATTTCTACATGTGGCTTTTGAAAAATGAGCCACCTGCATAGTATCCATTAATACAGGTGGCTAACGCGACTGAGCGCACCAGGCGTGCGCGCCAGTTATCGAGGTGCCTTAAATGCGCGCATCGCATGTTTGTCCTTTGAATTCAATTCGAACCGCTTCGCATCCCATCACTAAAGTGCGCGTTGAGAGACGAACCACCAGGCTGCTGCTATAAGATCACCCGCGCACGCCATCGTCTTCTCCGCACAACCACTCTTCCCCTAATGGCAAAACCACACCAAGAACATCAAGGCTAACAAGAACACGCCTCCGCCAAGCATGCCGAAGGACCCCAAGGGGAAGCAACCGCATCAGAACTCCCCCCGAACATGGAGTGGGCTCTTTGGAAAATGAGGCATGACGTATTTGACAATACATCGAGCTACATGTGCCGCCTTGGGCTTGGTCCCCTTTCCAGAGTATACTGAAATGGGAACCACGGACCACTACGTCTTCAACATGATGCACTTGGCTGGTCGCCTCAACGCTCTCTAGGAGAAGCTGGCGGTCGAGCTCGGCGTCGGCGGCCGCGATGACCTGGTGGCGACAATGTCTAGAAAACTGGGCTTCGAGTCTCCGCCACGGTAGAAGCCCCAGGTGCCCCCAGCCTACATCCAGGAGCTCAAGGCGGATCCCAAGGAGGAGGAGGAGAAGTAGTTTTCTTTTCTTTTCTTGTTTTTAGTTATATTGTTTTTCTTTTTTCTTGTTTTTGTAATATATTATTTTTATGGTAATGAACTTTATGTTGCGATCATGCAGTTCAGTGTGAAAAATAGTTCTAATCATGTTGTCCTAGCGATAAACTACCTAAAATGACCTAATAACGTGTTGCCCTAACGATAAATAAAATCTTAATAGATATGCATTATAAAAACATAAACTAATGAACCATTTATCACTTTCATGGATGTGTTACACATTGTTGATGTAGAAAATAATTATAGATATGCATTGCAGAAGTTGATCAAAAAGTGTCAGTTTTCACAGGCGGTCCTTAACCAAAAGACGCTTTTGAAAACAGTATCCTTAGGAGCGAATGCTCAGCTTCCCAGACCGTCATTAAGATTATGCCGTCTGAGAAAATGAGTTTTTTATTTATTGAAAATGTTTTCCCATGTGGTGGTTAAGAAAATGTTGCCTGCGGAAAATATTTTCTCTATAAATGGAGTGTCGGTCGCGCCCCGCAACCGTGACATTTTCATTTTGCCGCCATGTCCTCCCCCATGCCGCTACCAAACCCTCACCCTCGCCGCCCTCACCCTCATCGTCGTGGTCAACGCCGAGCGCCGTCCTCACCCTCACCATCACCGTCGAGCATCGTCCTCACCATCGACGTCAACACCAAGCGCCGTCCTCACCCTCGGCGTCGCCATTGAGCAAGTAGATTCCAACTACTTGACTTTTACCGGTATATCTACAACATTGGCATGGCAGTTACTACAGGTCGAACTATAAACTGTTCCAACCAACATCTAGGATTTGTTGTCATGCAAGTGGACATTAAATGCCTTACACGTAATGCACATATTATATACAACTTATAGACGTAAGTGAATAAAACTGGAAAACTTTGAAAAGCTCGTAAATGCAAACCGGGGTTTGCCTTAGTTTTTGACTCAATTAAATGTCAATCGTCAGTCATCTTCCTTCGGAGACTCCGCCAAGGACTCCGAGTGGACACTCTGGCCTTCTCCTCCAAGGAATGCTCCTAGTCGAGTTTCGACGTCACGTGAACTATCGAAATGCAAGTGCATATATAGGCATGAGATAGCATAACATTTAATTCTATTGTACCAAGTTTAGTACAGCAACTAAGTGATCAAGAATGGAGTTCCTGTTGTTGTGATCTACAGGAATAAAGGAATATTGATGTGAAATGGAAAAAGATTAACTCCACATTTGATGTAGAGTTTATATGCACAGACATATCTAAAAGATTGCTGATGCTACAGAGGTCCAATGAAGCTGAAAATTTAACAGTACTTCAATCAATGATGTGTTTGTGCAAAATTTGAGTTCTAGCAACGGTTGTATATGGTCACAACAGTTCCATACATTTTTCCACTTCTATGAATTTTCATTCAAATCCTGGAGTGGTATCCTGGCTACCAGTAATTGTACCATACAGAGGGGGTTGTCCTAGTTCTGGTTCTAACAGAATTTATTTAACATTTTTCTAAGCTTTCTAGAGTGAGATATAGAATTTAGAACTTTGATTCCAATTCTGATAATATTTTCTGTTTATTAATGAACAGCATATATAAATTTGAATTCTGAGGAAGTTATACAGGTCAAATGGTCATAAAACGTTTCCTAAAGTCAAGAACATGATAAAGGAGTTTCTGGTAATTTTGGGGGTATTTTCAGAAGAAGGATTTGCTGTGAAAATTCCAGGAATGTTTGGAGAAAAAATAATAATCCATAAATGAAAAATAATTTTAATGGACATTAATTGGTACTAACAGAAACTAGAGCTCAAGGGCTTTCAAACAAAATTTGTTTGAAGATTTTTGGATAAATCTACAGAGGGTTATGGATTTTCTAAATTTGAACTAAATTTGGAATTTTTTGAATTAATTTTAATTCAAAACCCTGGCGCCTGGGCCCCACGGTTGACGTGGCACGCCCTGGTCGAGGCAACACCGAGGTTCACATGGTTTTTCCCACGTAGCCACACGGGATCTCGCAGCCACTCCAGATCCACGAATAACGAAGACAGTCGCTGACATGCGGGCCCCGCCTGGCCTTCGTCTTCTTTGGGCCGGCGGCGCGCGGGCGGCGCCCGTGGTTCCCGCAGCGGCGCGCTCAAGCAAGCCTTGTCGGAACCGAGTTCCCGGCCACCGTAGTGCCTAGTTTTAGCCACCTAACCTTAAAATCATGTGCTGAACGCGATGGTGGGGTCGGCGAAGAGCACGGAGGACCGAAACTCTATGTGCGGCGGCGGCGGCGGAGCTCGGGTTCCGGGGATGTCGGAAACCCAACTTTCTTAGCTCAAACTCATCGTCAAATGATCGGGAATGCTCCTGGGGGTTTGAGAAAGCTGCTATGAAGGTGCAAATGGCATGACCCGGCCGGCCACCACGGTTTTGACGGTGAACCGCGGCATTTTTATTGGCGGCGACGAAAACTCATCATTCATCACCCCTACTCGATAAATTTTGGTACTAAATGGTCGAGAGGGTGCACTAGGATGTGAGGAAACTATCTTCTAGCAATCGTGAAGATTAGATACTTGTAGAAACTGAATTTAAATGACAATCTAGCGAGTTCATTTGTTTCGGCTGAGAAGGAAACTTGAATAACTCACTAGGTACTTAACGAAAAGGGGAACGGTTTTCACTGTTAGTTAGAGGGAGCCTGGGCGCGCCTTCTTGCTGTCGGAGTCGAAGGCTGAAACTGCTGATAGCAGCTTGGCACCATGAAACAGAGACGGCGCACGGCGACCTCGACGGCGAGCTCCGGTTTGGCTTCAAAATACCGACCAAAACATTAATGAAATGGAGAACGGATTTAACCAGAAGATAGAGGAAGGAGTGGGGAGCAACTTCTCTGTTGAGACCACGGCAAGAGGGTCCTCCGGTTGGCCGGCAATGGCCGCGCCGTACCGGCGGTCGGAAAACGCGCGCGGAACGAAAACGAGCAGAGCTTCAGCGGGAGAGAGAGAGAGAGAGAGAGAGAATTACTCGGTTGTGGCAGGGACACTAGAGACGAGATGATGAGCTCGAATTGAAGACCAACCACTTGTGGTGAGCTGTGATCACGGAGGAAATTGGTAAGCAGTCGGCGTCGTATACGTCAAAGAACAGAGACGGCAAGCTCCAGAGCTCCTGACTGGTGGGCCCCACAATGCAGCCACACACTTGCAGCATGCTTTGAAAGTCGATTTAAAATAGCAAACAAAGTCCATAAATCTTGAAACTTTGTGGTGATGCCAAGTTGCACATGAAGTACAATCTGGTTCTCTCAGATTTCAAATTGGAGAAAGTTTGAACCAGATTTAAATTTAAATTTGAATGCAAGTGCATAAGGCTTCCCCTGTTTATTTAAATAACCAAATGATCTCATAAAATGGTAAAATTTTAGAGGGAAGCTTTTTGAATTATTATTGAATTTATGGTGTACTCAGATCTTCATGTCAATACACTTTGGACATGAGCTTTGGTTTAACACTAATCACCCTCACGTAGGTTAAGTTTAATATTGCATGTGATTTGGCCATCTCTATTTCTTTCCAAGAGCAAATGCATACAAAGGTATTTTAGGGCTTTTACATTCCTCCCCCCTTAAAAGAATCTCGTCCCAAGGTTACAAAAGAAGATACAAAGGAAGGACAACTACTGAACATATACCACCAACAAATCCGGATAGTTCGATCTAAGGAAGTCCTCGCTTTCCCACGTTGCTTCATCAGCAGTGTGGTTACTCCACAAGACTTTGTAAAAGTGCAAGGTGCAGATTCTTGTGGTGCGAGTCTTCTCATCGATAATTCTGATCGGATGCTCAGAATAAGTGAGATCCGGCTATAGAGCTTCTAGATCATCTATGCGGACATCAGTTGGGGACTTGAGACACTTCCGCAGCTAAGAAATGTGGAATACATTATGAACTCCTAAGAGATGCTGGTAACTCCAATCGATAGGCCACATGTTCGCATTTTTCAATCATTGTGAACGGCCCAAAGAAACGTGGAGCCAACTTACCTTTTACTCCGAAGTGATGAATCCCTTTCATCGGAGATACCCGAAGGTAAATGTGATCCCCGATGTCGAAGTGAAGAGGTCGACGTTGTTTATCCGCATAACTCTTCTGTCGAGATTGAGCAGCCTTGAGATTGGCTTGGATCACTCGCACTCGTTCTTCAGCTTCGTTGACAAGATCAATGCCATATATCACTCTTTCACCCGACTCACACCAATTCAATGGTGTGCGACACTTCCTGCCATAGAGAGCTTCATATGGCACCATCTGGATACTAGCTTGATAGCCATTGTTGTATGAGAACTCCGCCAATGGTAAGTGATCATCCCAGTTCTTACCATGATGGATGGCACAAGCTCGTAGCATGTCCTCAAGGACTTTATTTACCCACTCAGTCTAACCATCAGTCCGCGGATGATAAGCAGGGCTTCAAATCAACTTGGTACCCAATGATTCATTGAGTTTCTCCCAAAATCGAGCAACAAACAAGGCTCCACGATCTGAAATGATAGTGCGGGGCACTCCATGTAAGCACATGATCCTTGTGATATACAACTCTGCATACTTGGGAGCACGATATGTTGTGTGAACCCAGATGAAATGTGCTGACTTGGTTAGTCGATCAACTATCACCCAAAAGTTGTTATGCTTGTGGAAAGTGAGAGGAAACCCAACATGAAATCCATGTTGATGTCTTCCCACTTCTATGCTGGATTGTTCAAGGGTCGCAACAGTCCAGCTTGCCTCAAATGGTCGGCTTTCACTCGCTGACATGTATCACATTCAGATACATACTTCGCTACCTCCCTCTTCATTTGGGACAACTAGAATCTCTTCTTTAGGTCTTGGTACATCTTGTTGCTACCCGGATGAATAGAATACTTGGACAAATTAGCTTCATCCAAGATCTTCTTCCGAAGTTCCATGTCATGGGGTACGACTATACGGTCTTTAAACCAAATAGTACCATGATCATCACATCAAAAGCATTTCATCTCACCCTCCTTCATTCTCCTTTGGATGTGCGACATCCCTATGTCTTTCTTCTGAGCCTCTACAATCTCTTCCCGGATGGTGGGAATGAGAGCAAGATTATAGAGTGCTACATATGGAACCAAGTATAGACTTGTCTCGTCCTCTTCCATCGGAGAGATGAACAGATGGTTGACACGGGACTTGCGGCTCAGCGCATCTGCAACCACATTCGCCTTGTCAAGATGGTAGAGGATTTCAATCTCATAGTCTTTGATCAACTCTAACCATCTCTGTTGTCGCATATTCAAGTCTTTCTGGGTGAAGATGTACTTCAATCTCTTGTGATCAGTGTAGAGATGCACTAGATTGCCCAATAGATAGTGCCTCCACATCTTCAATGCGAGCACCGCGGCAGCGAGCTCAAGATCATGAGTCGGATAATGTTGTTCATGATCCTGAAGCGGTCGGGACCCATACGCGATCACTCTTCTATCTTGCATGAGAACACGACCAAGACCAATGCCAGATGCATCACAATAGATATCAAATGGTTTGGTTGTGTCTGGTTGAGCCAACACCGGTGCTCTTGTGGGGTGTTTCACCAAGGCTTGAAATGCTTCTTCACATTGTTTAGTCCATACATACTTCGTTCCCTTGTTCAGCAATTCCGTCATTGGTTTAGCTATCTTTGAGAAACTCGGAATGAACCTCTGATAATAGCCAGCCAATCCAAGGAAATTGCGAACTTCATGTACGGACTTGGGCGATTTCCACTTCAGAACTTGTAATATTTTGCTTGGATCAACTGCAACACCATCAGGCGAGATGATGTGCACTAGAAATGGCACTTGACTGATCCAAAATTCACACTTGCGGAACTTTGCATACAGTTTGTGATCCCTTAACTGTTGCAGCACAATATGCAAGTGTTTAGCATGATCTTCTTCGGATTTAGAATAAACCAAGATGTCGTCAATGAATACCATGACAAACTTGTCCAACTCTGGCATGAACACCTAATTCATGAGATACATGAAGTGAGGCGGTGCATTGGTCAACCCAAAGGACATGACGAGATACTCATACACCCCATACCTCGTCGAGAATGCGGTTTTAGGAATGTACTCAGGTCGAATCTTAATCTGATGATAACCAAAACGGAGGTTCATCTTTGAGAATACCTTAGCACCCACTAGTTGATCGAATAAGATATCAATGCGTGATAGTGGATACTTGTTCTTGATGGTGACAACATTCAGTGGACGACAGTCCACACACAACCTCAAAGTCTCATCCTTCTTCTTCACAAACAAAGCGGAACAACCCCAAGGTTACGAACTTGGGCGAATAAAACCCTTGCTCAATAAGTCATTCAGCTGTGCCTTCAATTCCACAAGTTCCTTAGGTGCCATCCTATACGGCTTCCTCGGGATTGGACCGATACCTGGCACAAGTTCAATCTTGAACTCAACGTCACGTTCTGGTGGCATGCCAGGAAGATCGTCAGGAAATACGTCTGGATATTCACACACCACAGGGACATCCTCAAGCTTTGTGGCCCTTTTGAGATGCACCGCTGAGACTCTTGGTGCGGTATCCAAAAGATTCAAAGTGTTGCAACCATGGAATTGAGAATTCAGTTGGACGGTCCTTGAGCTGACATCAAAGATAGCTCCATGATGTGTCAACCATGACATCCCCAAGATGAGGTCAATCTTCTGACATACTAAGATGATGAGGTTCACCAGATAGATACTTCCACCCATGCACAGAGGTGCTCGAGAAACAACCTCATTAGCTGAAATATTGCCTCTAGGTGAACTAATATGGAATGGATGTGAGATAGTCACAATTGGCACTTGATGTTTCAGCACAAAGGACTTGCTCACAAAGTTATGAGTAGCTCCAGAGTCAAACGGAATGACTGATGGTTGATCATGTAGAGTAAACATGCCTGCTAAAACAGGCTCCCCTTCTGGAATGTCCTCAATCGCAGCATAACTAACACTGGCAGACTTTGATGAAGCTTTCTTTTTAAGTTCATGGTGCTGATTAGAATTCTTGGAAGAGGACAAATGGACACGATCATGTTCTGTCTTGCGACATTTCCGTGCTAAATGCATCCACTGCTTTCCACTGAATCGGGGTGGACTGACAACCTGCACATCTTGCAGAGATGGGGCTGCAAGAGTGAGATCATACTACTGCGATGGAGGACCAGGACACACTTACACGGTTTGCTGAGGTGCAGGTAAAGCATCCACTGGATAGGAGTGATACTGAATCTGAGGTGGTTGCTCACTCGACCGAAGCTCTCGACCGGACGGTAAGCAATACACCGCTTGATCCTCCTGAGGAACATCACTAATAACCTCCTGTGATGTCTTCCTCTTGTCCGCCTGATAGCGAAGAGTTGCTTCCTCCTGAACAATAGTGGCATCAACCAAGTAAATGTAGTTGCAGTTATTGAATAACACCAGTCGAGCTCGAAGCTTGACGTTCAGCCCCCGAAAGAAGCAACCACACTTCAACGCCTCAGTATTCACATACTCAGGTGCATATTGAGCCAAAAGATTGAATGCCTTGGAGTATTTATAAGCACTCATATCTCCTTGCCTCAACTCCACAAACTCCTCCAACATGGTTTTAATCTTCCCATAAGATATGAGATGTGCACGGAAAGCATCACGGAACTCCGGCCAGGTCACACGATGACCATCAGGAAGAGTGTATATTGAGACCACCAAGCTCCTGCAGATCCGTGAAGTTGTTGAGCGGAAAATAAAGTCTTCTGATATTCGTCACACTGGAGTAACTCAAACTTGGCTTCAATCACCCGGAGCCAATGACCCGACTCCCATGGTTCCAAGGCTTATGTGAAAACCGGTGGTTGAGTCGCCAAGAAAACCAGATATGTGACTTGAGGTTGATCAAGTGGTCGAGACTCAGGTTGTACACTCCGCTGTACCAACATATGCAGAGACTCGGCCATCCTCGATAAGACTTCTGCCAATCCGGACGATGATGGCACTTGTGGTAGAGTTGAGTCATCTCCACCATGAGAAGAAATACCCGGTTCACGCTCAGAATGAGTGGGATCCATGCTGCAAGAGTGACCTTTACAGTTAAGATCCAAAGTTGCAATATCAACTGGAATCATGATAAAGACTGTAATACGCATCACTTAACAATGCAGTAGGCAAGGTGTAATTAAAGATTAGAACATTGAACTAGACTCAAATAAGCGATACTGCTCACCAATTACTTAACATGGTGTTTCAACTTTATTTTAATATATCATGTCGAGTAGTCACCTCTAGAAATGATGGGTGACACAATAAGGTGAAACTAAAACGATTTGAGTCGATAACATCGCACACTGGTTTGCTGTCCAGTTTCTGGTCCATCAGACCAGTCTGTAGAAATGTAATTATTTTTCATAGTTAAATGCAAAATTTGGTCTGGAGATCAACTACAAAGTTGTAGTACACTAAAAAAACTTTCAATAATGTATTCTTTTAACCCCATAGCATTTCTGGAGTTGAGGATATGGAAGTTTTATTAAAGGTTACAAGACAGTTCAAATCTGGAATATGAACTTCAGTTCTGTTCCAGCTGACCATCCTGTATAAACTCGAAATTTGCTCCCAGTAAGTTGCAGTAATAGGATTTGAGTTGAATATAAAAGTTTTATATAATTTATAACTCTTTCCAGATTGTACTCGCACACTACCAGCTGGATGAAAAGTTATAGAGTTTTGAAGTTGACTAAAATTTCCTGGAAATTTTGACAGAACCTCCCTTGTATATGTTGTTATGACCCACAGTTTATACAGGTATATCAAAACAATATCTTGAGGTAATGACAAAATAAACATGGTACCCCATCATATTAACATTCCAGAAATAAATTGGTTCAGACTTACGAAGTTGTTATACAGGTCAAAGCGCGCAAATTCCAAACTATGCACAAAGGGCTTCTGGTTCTAGACTGCCAGAGCAGTGTTTGTGACAAATATAATTAGGCACTGCTAATGAACGATTCAGTTCAGGAGTTGAATAGAAAGTTGATAGAGGACTTCCTAATATTTCCAGAAATGTATATATATGACCATTTCACCTTTCTGGATTAAGAGTTATATCTATCTAAACCTTACAGATTGAGTAAAAAGGTTTTTGCCAGCAGTCCTGCAGATCACTATATGGGACCCAGAATTTGATCTGGTTCGAGGTAGAATCAGTGAACGCTTTGAATAAAAAAGTTGTATCGCTGCTTCTCACCTTTCCGAATATGTATCATAATGGGCCAGGAGATTTTTTGATAGGAAGTTATGGCAAAAATACAGAGACTTGTGTAATGGTATATGCATCTGGAGTAGTTTGGTAGAATTCAAATTTTGCCAGGTTATCAAGTCTTGCAGTCTTAATGGTCGACAGAAAGTTTATAGAGGTCTTCAGGAGCTTTCCAAACATATAGCATAAGCCTATGTTTTCTGTAAACTAAGCAAGGTTTCAATCTGGCAAAGTTGAGTGAAATTCTGCCAGACATAAAGAACCTTGATTTTTCACTAGTTATGATTGAAATTAATTTTGCGATGTCCAAAACCTACCAGCAACTGGTAGTCGGACTTTATAACACAATGCATCCATTCAGTCATGGGGGATGGTCAGTGTATCAAATGTGATACGGCGGTACTACGTGCCTCACCAATGAAAATCTAACTGGTATATCCGGATACGTCTATAGGTGGCCCTAGTATCGTTCACTCACAAACGTGTTCTACACGGGTTGCTATCGTGGTTAGTAAACTTGCAGAAGACAATCAATCCCATTTCACACCTTCCCACCACAAGGGCAGCTCTGGGAAACACAACAAACAATCATATATACATATATATATATATATATATATATATATATATATATATATATATATATATATATATATGAAAGTAAATGCATACGACTCATGCGCGACTCGCCCCCGAGCGAAGTCATGTCTCGAGGTACATGGCCGTACTAACACCTGCACGGCAAAGGCTCCAGTACGAACCGGCTTATACATGCTCGGGCATACGTGTTCGCATGCTTCCATACATCCTGGAAAGCGCACTATCGGGTTATACACCACCCGACGGGGGCTCCCACTAATTTTGAAACACGCTGGGGTACCGCGTGTCATATGTCCTCAGAAACATGAAGAGTTTCAGAGACTCATATTGACTTTCCGTGCCAGACCACGGAAACAATCACATACCACATCTTGTATAGAAGAGCTTACCGAGATTGATCCGCTCTCGATGGCGTACCTTACCTCTTACCCGATGTCGGAGCATCGTTACAGAATATAATAACAAGTAGGTTAGTATTGCCACCTTTATATCTTATACTAGTAATACTCCTTAGTGGGCATATAACTATTTCCTCACTCATATACTCCTAAGTTTTTTGTTTGAAAATATGCTTATTTCAGGCACAATATTCCAAATGATGCTCTGATACCAATCTGTGGGGACTAGGGTCCCGACATCCAAGGATCTCATCGGGTGCTGTTGTGCGTTGTGACACCCAACAGCATACATGAAAAGATCGATAATAAAACACAACACAATTCTTTTATTTATAAACACAGTGGAAGTTTTACAATATATAATGTAGGAAAGAAGTCTATACATCATACTACGCTCTCAGCACTAGCTATGCATGAGTAAAGCTGTCCATGCCCTCGGACGCTTTACACTATTAACACTCACAGAAATTGGTGGCGTGGAGGGCTTCCTCTCAACTGTGAACCCTAATGGGGTAAGGAATCGTCGTCAAGCCCATCATCAATCGTATATCTTGCAAAAATTCGTTAACTGCAAACATAAGCATAAAGCTCAGCAAGACTGACCAATCTCACCTAAACATGCAACTCTATATGCAAGATAACCAACTAAGCATAGGTAGGATATTGCGTAAGCAAACTCGCCTACAAGTGGATCCTTAGCTTTCAAGTTTTAGCAACAAGTTAACGGTTCAAAAAGATAACTTTAATAAGCATATACTACAACATATAAGTTTGCCAAACAATTAATCACCAACATCATATAACATATTCTCATGGCATTCCCGTTATTTACTACGTCACGACAGCGACGGACAAGTGGTACTCAAATAACTGCGAGGGACGATGAATGCAATTAGTAGACACCCGGTTACACGACACGCACACCCGTGAGGGAGACACATACGTGCTCTCCTCCCACGTCATACGTGGCCACCTTTCACCCAAAACCCCCATGCCGAAAAACCACTTCATCCTGAGCAAAAGGTCCCCTACACGGACACGTCGAAGTTGCCCGCTAGAAGATTTACACCTTTGTGCCTTCGCATCTCCGTTCAACGACAGCAGAGGATTTTCCACACTACAGTCTGGAGTTACATCAATTTATTGGGCCCATATCCCATTATGCAACCGGTACAGTTCAAACATGCCCAACGGTTCCGCATATGGCGCAGTCCTTAATCAACACAGGGAGGGCTACGCACCCGAGACCACGTCTCGCCGCTTCCTATCCACCCCTGCCTGGTCTCAAATTCAGGTTCATATCTCAAGTGCTTGCTATGTCTACCCTATGTGAAAAGTCCTACATCACTCACGAGTAGATTCCATCTACTCGACTTCTACCGGTATATCTACAACATTGGCATGGCAGTTACTACAGGTCGAACTGTAAACCGTTCCAACCAACCCCTGGGATTTAGGGTCATGCAAGTGGATATCAACCACCTTACACGTAATGCACATATCATATACAACTTCTAGACGTAAGTGAATAAAACTGAAAAGCTTTGAAAAGCTCTTAAATGCAAACCGGGGTTTGCCTTAGTTTACGACTCGATTAAATGTCAATGGTCGTGGTCTTCCTTTGGAGAATCCGCCAAGGACTTCGAGTGGACACCTTGGCTTTCTCCTCCAAGGAATGCTCCTAGTCGAGTTTCGAAATGCAAGTGGATATATAGGCATGAGATAGCATAACATTTAATTCTGTTGTACCAAGTTTAGTACAACAACTAAGTGATTGAGAATAGAGTTCCTGTTGTTGTGATCTACAGGAATAAAGGAATAATGATGTGAAATGAAAAAAGATTAACTCCACATTTGATGTAGAGTTTATATGAACATAGACATATCTAAAAGATTGCTTATGCTACAGAGGTCCAATGAAGCTGAAAATTTAACAGTATCTTCAATGGATGATGTGTAGACAGTGTGCAAAATTTTAGTTCTAGCAACGGTCGTATATGGTCACAACAATTCCATACATGATTCTATTTCTATGAATTTTCATTCAAATTATGGAGTGGTATCCTGGCTACCAGTGGTTGTACCATACATAGGGGGTTGTCCTGGTTCTAACAAAATTTATTTAACATTTTTCTAAGCTTTCTAGAGTGAGATATACAATTTAGAAGTTTGATTCCAATTCTGATAATAGTTTCTGTTTATTAATGAACGGAAGATATAAATTTGAATTCCGAGGAAGTTATACAGGTCAAATGGTCATAAAACTTTTCCTGGAAGTCGAGAACCAGATAAGGAGTTTTTGGTAATTTAGGGATCTTCCCTGTGGAAGGATTTGCTGTGAAAATTCCAGGAATGTTTGGAGAAAAATAATAATCCATAAATAAAAAATGATTTTCATGGACATTAATTGGTTCTAACAGATACTAGAGCTCAAGGGCTTTCAAAAAAATTTGTTTGAAGATTTTTGGATAAAATTACAGAGAGTTATGGATTTTATAAATTTGAACTAAATTTGAAATTGTTTGAATTAATTGTAATTCAAAACAATGGCGCCTGGGCCCACGGTTAATGTGGCACGCCCTGGTCGAGGCAACACCGAGGTTCACACGGTTTTTCCCACATAGCCACATGGGATCTCGCAGCCACTCCAGATCCGCGAATAATGAAGACAGTCGCTGACATGCGTGCCCCGTCTGGCCTTCATCTTCCTCGGGTCGGCGGCGCGCGGACAGCGCCCGTGGTTCCCGCAGCGGCGCGCTCTGGCAAGCCTCATCAGAACCGACTTCCCAACCACCACAGTTCCTAGTTTTGGCCACCTAACCTTAAAATCATGCGCTGAACACGATGGTGGAGTCGGCAAAGACCACGGAGGACCGGAACTCTGTGTGCAACGGCGTCGACGGAGCTAGGATTCCGGTGATGTAGGAAACCCGACTTTCTTAGCTCAAACTCATCATCAAAGGATTGGGAACGCTCCTGGGTGTTTGAGAAAACTGCTAGGAGGGTGCAAATGGCATGACACGGCCGGCCACCACGGTTTCGACGGTGAAGCGCGGCATATTTATTGGTGGCGACGAAAACTCAACATTCATCACCCCTACTCGATAACTTTTGGTACTAAATGGTCGAGAGGGTGCGCTAGGATGTGCGAAAATATCTTCTAGCAATTGTGAAGAGTAGATACTTGTAGAAACCGAATTTAAATGACAATCTAGCGAGTTCATTTGTTTTGGCTGAGAACGAAACTTGAATAACTCACTAGGTACTTAACAAAAAGGGGAACAGTTTTCACTGTTAGTTAGAGGGTGCCTGGATGCACCTTCTTGCTGTTGGAGTTGATGGCTGAAACTGTTGGTAGCAGCTTGGCACCGTGGAACAGAGACGACGCATGGCAACCTCGACGGCGAGCTCCGGTTTGGCTTCAAAATACCAGCCAAAACGTTAACGAAATGGAGAACGGATTTAACCAGAAGATAGAGGGGGGAGTGGGGAGCAATTTCACTGTTGAGACCACGGCAAGAGGGTCCTCCGGTTAGCCGGCAACGGCCGCGCAGTACCGGCAGTCGGAAAACGCGCGCGGCAATGAAAACAAGAAGAGCTTTGGCGGCAGAGAGAGGGAATTACTCGGTTGTGGCAGGGACACTAGAGAGGAGAGGATGAGCTCGAATTGAAGACCAACCATTTGCGGTGAGCTGTGATCACGGAGGAAATCGGTAAGCGGTGGGCACCGTATACATCAAAGAACAGAGACGACTAGCTCCAGAGCTGCTGACTGGTAGGCCCCACAATGCAGCCTCGCACTTGCAGCAAGCTTTGGAAGTCGATTTAAAAGAGCAAACAAAGTCCTTAAATCTTGAAACTTTGTGGTGATGCCAAGTTGCACATGAGGAACAATCTGGTGCTCTCAGACTTCAAATTGGAGAAAGTTCGAACCAGATTTAAATTTAAATTTGAATGCAAGTGCATAAGCTTTCCCCTGTTTATTTAAATTACAAAATGATCTCATAAAATGATTAAACTTTGCAGGGAAGCTTTTTGAATTATTACTGAATTTATGGTGTACTCAGATCTTCATGTCAATTCACTTTGGACATGAGCTTTGGTTTAACCCTAATCACCCTCATGTAGGTTAAGTTTAATATTGCATGTGATTTGGCTATCTTTCTTTCTTTCTTTCTTTCCAAGAGAAAATGCATACAAAGGATTTTTAGGGCTTTTACATCCCCCCCCCCCTTAAAAGAATCTCATCCCGAGATTACAAAAGAAGATACAAAGGAAGGACAACTACTGAACATATGCCGACAACAAATCTGGATAGTTTGATCTAAGGAAGTCCTCGCTTTCCCACGTTGCTTCATCAGCAGTGTGATTACTCCACAAGACTTTATAAAAGTGCAAGGTGCGGTTTCTCGTGGTGCGAGTCTTCTCATCGATAATCCTAATCGGATGCTCAGAATCAGTGAGATCTGGCTGTAGAGCTTCTAGGTCATCTATTCGGACATCAGTTGGGGACTTGAGACATTTCCGCAGCTGAGAGATGTGGAATACATTATGAATTCCTGAGAGAGATGCCGGTAACTGCAGGTGGCAAACGGTGGCCGGTATGAAGAAACCAATGAAGCGTGGGATGATTGCAAAGGTGTATCAATTCTGCTCAAGAGTAAAGTGTAGCTTGGATGGCACTTTATAAGTAGAAAGGATTAGCAACAATGCAATCAGGTAGTAAAGTTGAATAAGTGTCCAAAGTACTTGTTAAAGTTGCTGGCCTAAATGTGTTCCTAGTAATTCAAGCTAGCAAGACATGTTTTTTTTTGTTTTTTTTTCCTTTTTTGTGCGGGTTTTGTATCTTGTTTTGCACTTGCCTTTTTCTTTTTCCTTCCTTTTTTTTTCAGAATGTGCTGCAAAAGATGAACACAATAAAAAGCAATGAAAGATAACTCATGGGTCTGTCACAGATTTTCTGCTCAATCGTCCAAGGACAAATAGGCACACTTAGAGGCTTCAAATATAAAAACTTTCAACAGCAAGATTATATATCTATCTCTCCTCTTTAATTTTAGTATATGTAAGATCTATTTGGGATCATAATAGTAGGAGATATTGCCCCCGAAATACAGACTGTTCAGAAATTCTAGGTCGAGAATAGATTCAGATCTAATGCACTTTTGACCATGATAACTCCATTTTCTGGAAAACATATGAATACGAGAGTCATGGAGAACTTCTTAAGCTTCCCAGAAAGTACAAGAACATCAAATTCCGAGTTTGTATGAGCGAGATATGATGAAAATACCTAACTGGATAGAGATGAATCTAATCTGGACGTGATGACGTGGTTCACAAGGATGAATCACACAATGCAAAACTCAAACTAAGACTAAAAACACTTTCTAACCCAGCAATATGACTCAATAATGGACACAAACTTTACAAAACTAAACTGAAAACAAAAGTTGCAAAGGCTCAATGGTGGTTTGGACAAAGTAATGAACAGATCTACTAAACTGCATGTTTTTTTGTGACTTTTTTGGACTCTAGGTATGAAAAACAAAACTAATGTAATGGATAGATGAATTACCTAACGGGCAACCTGGAAATCTGATACCAATTGATAAGAAAAAGATGATAGGAAAAGAGTGATAGGAAAAGATTTGACCCAATCTTTCCGAAAGGTAATGGGTAAGTCGATTGATGGAGATCTCGACGTTGATGATCCGAGGCTCTCGAGTAGAACACGAACAGCCCCTGCAATCACTACACCACCGCTCCGTGGGTTATCAACCGTGGTGCACACGATTGACCTCTCCAAGAAGGTTGATCCCTGCAAGTGCAACCGAGAACACAAGCAAGAACATAGAAGACACGATCTGAAATCGCGAAGTTGGGGTTTCACAAACCGTAGAACGGCGATATTATTGATCTAAGCAAAACCCAATTGTTCATGGCGGCTACTATGGAGTATATATAGGTGGAAGGACGTCCAAGGGGGTGTTGGGGTCGTGACCTAACCCTAACACACGAAAATAATGGACTTAGACTTGATACAAGGCCCAATGGCCCAATACGGTGGCGCATCACCCTGACAGATTCTGAACTAAATTTTTTTCGACTATTCCCTTCGACTTCGAAGGAATTTTGACATGGGACCAGTGCCATTGGAAATTTATCCTCTCCCCTTTCCATGCATATGTAGAACGTCCAAAACAGAGTTCGTATGCGTCTTGGGCGTCCGTTTTAGTGCATATTGCTCCTGGAATCCGAGTTGGACATGATTTTGAGTTTGGCTCGGTTTCCATCTTCTTTGAACGAATTCTTTGGTCCTCCACATCCCTAATACTTCCTCCAAGTACTCCATGAACCTCTCCATGGATCCTAATCACAATTAAATCATTAGGTAGCAATCTATGCTCAAAACCATATAAGGAAACATATAACAACAAGCTCATCTCTGAAATTAATTGTTGTGTATGAACTCTATTGATTGCATCTTGTATGTTCAATGGAGTGTTGTTTGTATCCATAGAAGTGATGCCCTCATCAATTTGGATACTAGCTTGATAGACACTATTGTATGAGAACTTTATCAATGGTAAGTGATCATCTAAGTTCTTACCATGGTGGATGGCACAAGCTCGTAGCATGTCCTCAAGGACTTGATTTACCCACTCAGTCTGACCATCAGTCTGCGGATGATAAGCAGGGCTTCAAATCAACTTGGCACCCAATGATGCATGGAGCTACTCCCAAAATCGAGCAACAAACGAATGTCCACGATCTGAAATGATAGTGTGGGGAACTCTATGTAAGCACATGATCCCTATGATATACAACTCTGCATACTTGGGAGCATGATATGTTGTGCAGACAGGGATGAAATGTGCTGACTTGGTCAGTCGATCAACTATCACCCAAATGGAGTTATTCTTGTGGAAAGTGAGAGGTAACCCAACAATGAAATCCATGCTAATGTCTTCCCACTTCTATGCTGTATTGTTCAAGGGTTGCAACAGTCCGGCTTGCCTCAAATGGTCGGCTTTGACCCGCCGACATGTATCACATTCGAATACATACTTTGCTACCTCCCTCTTCATTCGGGGCCATTAGAATGTATTCTTTAGGTCTTGGTACCTTCTTTTCCTACCTGGATGAATAGAATACTTGGACAAATGATCTTCATCCAAGATCTTCTTCCAAAGTTCCATGTCACAGGGTACAACTATACGTTCTTTAAACCAAATGGCACTGTGATCATCCATCGAATGCATTTCATCTCGCCCTCCTTCATTCTCCTTTGGATGTGCAACATCCCTATGTCTTTCTTTTGAGCCTCTACAATCTCTTCCCGAATGGTGGGAATGAGAGCAAGATTATAGAGTGCTCCATATGGAACCAAGTATAGACTTGGCTCGTCCTCTTCCATCGAAGTGATGAACAGATGGTTGACATGGGACTTGCGGCTCAGCACATCTTCAACAACATTCGCCTTGTCAGGATGGTAGTGGATTTCAATCTAATAGTCTTTGATCAACTCTAACAATCTCCGTTGTCGCATATTCAAGTCTTTCTGGGTGAAGATGTACTTCAAACTCTTGTGATCAGTGTAGAGATGCACTAGATTGCCAAATAGATAGTGCATCCACATATTTAATGCAAGCACCACGGCAGCGAGCTCAAGATCATGAGTCAGATAATGTTGTTCATGATCCCAAAGCTGTCGGGACCCATACGCGATCACTCTTCGATCTTGCATGAGTACACAACCAAGACCAATGCCGGATGCATCACAATAGACATCAAATGGTTTGGTTGTGTCCGGTTGAGCCAACACCAGTGCTGTTGTTAGGTGTTTCACCAAGGCTTGAAATGCTTCTTCACATTCTTTAGTCCATACATACTTCATTCCCTTGTTCAACAATTCCATCATTGGTTTAGCTATCTTTGAGAAACATGGAATGAACCTCTGATAATAGCCAGCCAATCCAAGGAAACTGCAAACTTCATGTACAGACTTGGGAGATTTCCACTTCAGGACTTGTAAAATTTTGCTTGGATCAACTGCAATACCATCAGCCAAGATGATGTGCTCTAGAATTGGCACTTGGTTGATCCAAAACTCACACTTGCTGAACTTCGTATACGGTTTGTGATCACTTAACTGTTGTAGCACAATATGCTAGTGTTTAGCATGATCTTCTTCAAATTTAGAATAAACCAAGATGTCGACAATGAATACCATGACAAACTTGTCCAACTCCGGCATGAACACCAAATTCATGAGATACATGAAGTGAGCTGGTGCATTGGTCAACCCAAAGGACATGACGAGATACTCATACACCCCATACCTCATTGAGAAAGCGGTGTTAGGAATGTCCTCAGGTCGAATCTTAATCTGATGATAACCAGAACGAATGTCCATCTTCGAGAATACCTTATCACCCACTAGTTGATTGAATAAGATATCAATGCATGGTAATGGATACTTGTTCTTGATGGCGACAGCATTCTGTGGACGATAGTCCACACACAACCTCGAAGTCTCATCCTTTTTCTTCACAAACAACGTGGAACAGCCCCAAGGTGACGAACTTGGGCAAATAAAACCCTTGCTCAATAAGTCATTCAGCTGATCCTTCAATTCCGCAAGTTCCTTCGGTGCCACCCTATACGGCTTCCTCGGGATTGGCATGGTTCCTGGTGCAAGTTCAATCTTGAACTCGAAATGTCACGTTCTGGTGGCATGCCATGAAGATCGTCAGGAAACACGTCTGGATATTCACACACCACTAGGATATCCTCAAGCTTTGTGGCCCTTGTGTGATGCACTGCTGAGACTCTTGGTGTAGTATCCAAAAAATTCAAAGTGTTGCAACCATGGAATTGAGAATTCAGTTGGACAGTCAGTGAGATGATATCAAAGATAGCTCCATGATGTGTCAAACATGACATCCCCAAGATGAGGTCAATCTTATGACATCCTAAGATGCTGAGGTTCACTGGATAGATACTTCCACCCATGCACAGAGGTGCTCGAGAAACAACCTCATTTGCTGAAATATTGCCTCCAGGTGAACTGATATGGAATGGATGTGAGACAGTCACAATCGGCACTTGATGTTTCAGCACAACGGACTTGCTCAAAAAGTTATGAGTAGCTCCAAAGTCAAACGGAATGACTGATGGTTGATCATGTAGAGTAAACATGCCTGCTAAAACATGTTCTCCTTCTGGAATGTCCTCAATCGCAGCATAACTAACACTAGCAGACTTTAATGAAGCTTTCTTTTTAAGTTCATGGTGCTGATTAGAATTCTTGGAAGAGGACACATGGACACGATCATGTTCCGTCTTGCGACGTTCCTGTGCTAAATGCATCCACTGCTTTCCACTAAATTGGGTTGGACTGACAACCTGCACATCTTGCAGAGATGGGGCTGCAAGAGTGAGATCATACTGCTACGGTGGAGCACCAGGACACACTTGCACACTTTGCTGAGGTGTAGGTAAAGCCTCCACTGGATAGGAGTGATACTGAATCTGCGGTGGTTGCTCACTCGACGGAAGCTCTCGACCAGACGGTAAGCAATACACCGCCCGATCCTCCTGAGGAACATCACTAATAACGTCTTGTGATGTCTTTCTCTTCCTCTTCTCTGCCAGATAGCAAAGAGTTGCATCCTCCTGAACAATAGTGGCATCAACCAAGTCATTGTAGTTGCCATTATTGAATAACACCAGTCAATCTCAAAACTTGACATTCAGCCCTCGAAAGAAGCAACCACACTTCAACGCCTCGTATTCACATACTCAGGCGCATATTGAGCCAAACAATTGAATGCCTTGGAGTATTTATAAGCACTCATATCTCCTTGCCTCAACTCCACAAACTCCTCCAACTTGGTTTTAATCATCCCATAAGATATGTGACGTGCGCGGAAAGCATCACGGAACTCCGGCCAGGTCACACGACGACCATCAGGGAGAGTGGTGAGATTCAGACCACCAAGCTCCTGCAGATCCGTGAAGTTGTTGAGCGGCAAATAAATCTTTCTGATATTCGTCACACTGGAGTAACTGAAACTTGGCTTCAATCACCCGGAGCCAATGACCCAACTCCAATGGTTCCAAGGCTTCTGTGAAAACCGGTGGTTGAGTCGCCAAGAAATCCAGATATGTGACTTGAGGTTGATCAAGTGGCCGAGCCTCAGGTTTTACACTCCGCTGTACCAACGTATGCAGAGACTCGGCCGTCCTCGATAAGACTTCTGCGAATTCGGTTGATGACGGCACTTGTGGTAGAGTTGAGTCATCTCCACTATGAGCAGAAATACCCGGTTCACCCTCAGAATGAGTGGGATCCATGCTGCAAGAGTGAGCATTACGGTTAAGATCCAAAGTTGCAATATCAACTAGAATCATGATAAAGACTGTAATACACATCACTTAACAATGCAGTAGGCAAGGTGTAAATAAAGATTAGAACATTAAACTAGACTCAAATAAGTGATACTGCTCACCAATTACTTAACATGGTGTTTCAACTTTATGTTAATCTATCATATCGAGTAATCACCTCTAGACATGATGAGTGACACAAGAAGTGAAACTAAAACGATTTGATTCGATAACATCGCACACTGGTTTGCTTTCCAGATTCTGGTCCATCCGACCAGTCTGTAGAAATGTAATTATTTTTCACAGTTAAATGCAAAATTTGGTCTGGAGTTCAACTACAAAGTTGTACTACACTCAAAATCCTTTCCATAATGTATTCTTTTACCCCTATATCATTCTGGAGTGGAAGACATGTAAGTTTTATTAACGGTTACAAGACAGTTCAAAACTGGAATATGAACTTCAGTTCTTTTCCAGCTGACCATCCTGTATAAACTGGAAATTTGCTCCGAGTAAATGGCAATAATAGGATTTGAGTTGAATACAAAAGTTTTATAGAATTTCCAACTCTTTTTAGATTGTACTCGCACACTACCAGGTGAGCTCTGGGTTAAAAGTTATACAGGTATGAAGTTGACTAAAATTTCCTGGAAATTTTGACAGAACCTCTCCTGTATATGTGGTTATGACCCGCAGTTTATACAGGTATATCAAAACAACATCTTGAGGTACTGACAAAATAAACATGGTACCCCATCATATTAACATTCCAGAAATAAATTGTTTCAGACATACGAAGTTGTTATACAGGTCAAAGCATGCAAATTCCAAACTATGCACAAAGGGTTTCTGGTTCTGGACTCCCAGAGCAGTGTTTGCGACAAATGGAATTAGGCTCTGCTAATGAACAATTCAGTCCAGGAGTTGAATAGAAAGTTGATAGAGGACTTCCTAATCTTTCCAGAAATGTGTATATATATATATATATATATATATATATATATATATATATATATATATATATATATATATATATATGACTATTTCACCTTTCTGGATTAAGAGTTATATCTATGTAAACCTTACAGATTGAGTAAAAAGGTTTTTGCCAGCAGTCCTGCAGATCACAATCTGGGACCCAGAATTTGATTTGGTTCGAGGTAGAATCAGTGAACGATTTGAATAAAAAAGTTGTATAGATGCTTCTCAACTTTCGAAATATGTATCATAATGGGCCAGCAGATTTTTCGACAGGAAGATATGGCAAAAATACAGAGACTTGTGCAATGGTATAGGCATCTGGAGTAGTTTTGGTAGAATTCAAAATTTTCCAGGTTATCAAGTCTTGCAGTCTTAGTGGTCGACATAAAGTTTATAGAGGTCTTCAGTAGCTTTCCATCCATATAGCATAAGCCTATGTTTTCTGTAAACTAAGCATGGTTTCAATCTGGCAAAGTTGAGCAAAATTCTGCCAGACATAAAGAACCTTGATTTTTCACTAGTTATGATTGAAATTAATTTTGCGATGTCCAAAACCTACCAGCAACTGGTAGTCGGACTTTATAACACAATGCATCCATTCAGTCATGGGGGATGGTCAGTGTATCAAATGTGATACGGCGGTACTACGTGCCTCACCAATGAAAATCTAACTGGTATATCCGGATACGTCTATAGGTGGCCCTAGTATCGTTCACTCACAAACGTGTTCTACACGGGTCGCTATTGTGGTTAGTATACTTGCAGAAGACAATCAATCCCATTTCACACCTTCCCACCACAAGGACAGCTCTGGGAAACACGACAAACAATCATATATACAGATATATATATATATATATATATATATATATATATATATATATATATATATATATATATATATATATATGAAAGTAAATGCATACGACTCATGCGCGACTCGCCCCCGAGTGAAGTCATGTCTCGAGGTACATGGCCGTACTAACACGTGCACGGCAAAGGCTCCAGTACGAACCGGCTTATACATGCTCGGGCATACGTGTTCGCATGCTTCCATACGTCCTGGAAAGCACACTATCGGGTTATACACCACCCGACGAGGGCTCCCACTAATTTTGAAGCATGCTGGAGTACCGCGTGTCATATGTTCTCAGAAATATGAAGAGTTTTACAGACTAATATTGACTTTCCGTGCCAATCCACGGAAACAATCACATACCACTCCTCGTATGGAAGAGCTTACCGAGATTGATCCGCTCTCGATGTGTACCTTACCTCTTACCCGATGTCGGAGCATCGTTACACAATATAATAACAAGTAGATTAGTATTGCCACCTTTATATCTTATACTAGTAATACTCCTTAGTGGGCATATAACTATTTCCTCACTCATATAATCCTAAGCTTTTTTATTGAAAATATGTTCTTTTCAGGCACACTATTCCCAATGATGCTCTGATACGAGTCTGTGGGGACCGGGGTCCCGACATCCAAGGATCTCATCGGATGGTGTTGTGCGATGCGACACCCAATAGCATACATGAAAAGAACGATAATAAAACACAACACAAGTCTTTTTTTATAAACATAGTGGAAGTTTTACAATATATAATGTAGGAAAGAAGTCTATACATCATACTACGCTCTCAGCACTAGCTATGCATGAGTAAAGTTGTCCATGCCCTCCGATGCTTTACACTAGCAACACTCACAGATATCGGTGGCGTGCAGGGCTTCCACTCAGTCGTGAAATCTAATGGGGTAAGGCGTCATCGTCAAGCCCATCATCAGTCGTATATCCTGCAAAAATTTGTTAACTACAAACATGAGCATAAAGCTCAACAAGACTGACCCGTCTCACCTAAACACGCAACTCTATATGCAAGATAACCAACTAAGCATAGGTAGGATATTGCATAAACAAACTCGCCTACAAGTGGATCCTTAGCTTTCAAGTTATTAGCAACAAGTTAACGGTTCAAAAAGATAACTTTGATGAGCATATACTACAGCATATAAGGTTGTCAGGCAATTAATCACCAAGATCATATAACATATTCTCATGGCATTCTAGTTATTTACTACGTCACGACAACGATGGACAAGTGGTACTCAAATAACCGCGAGGGACGGTGATTGCAATCAGTAGACACCCGGTTACACAACACGCACACCTGCGTGGGAGACACATATGTGCTCTCCTCCCTGCATCATATGTGGCCACCTTTCACCCAAAACCCTAATGCCGAAAAACCTCTTCATCCCGAGCAAAAGGTCCCCTACACGGACACGTCGAAGTTGCCCGCTAGAAGATTTACACCTTTGTGCCTTTGCATATCCATCCAAGGATAGCAGAGGAGTTTCCACACTACAGTCTGGAGTTACATCCGTTTATTGGCCCCATAAACCATTATGAAACCGGTATAGTTCAAACTTCCCCAACGGTACCGCATACGACGCAGTCCTTAATCAACACAGGCGGGACTACGCACCCAAGACCACGTCTTACCGCTTCCTATTCATCCCTGACCGGTCTCAACTTCAGGTTGATACATCAAGAGCTTGCTTTGTCTACCCTATGTGAAAAGTCCTACATCACTCGCGAGTAGATTCCAACTACTCGACTTCTACCGGTATACCTACAATTTTAGCATGGCAATTACTACAGGTCGAACTATAAACCGTTCCAACCAACCACTAGGATTTGTGGTCATGCCAGTGGATATCAAATGCCTTACACGTAATGCACATATCATATACAACTTATAGACGTAGTGAATAAAACTGGAAAACTTTGAAAAGCTCTAAATGCAAACCGGGGCTTGTCTTAGTTTGCGACTCGATTAAATGTCAATGGTCAGTGGTCTTCCTCTGGAGACTCTTCCAAGGACTTCGAGTGGACACCCTTGCCTTCTCCTCCAAGGAATGCTCCTGGTCGAGTTTCGACGTCACGTGAACTATCGAAATGCATGTGCATATATAGGCATGAGATAGCATAACATTTAATTTTGTTGTACCAAGTTAAGTACAACAACTAAGTGATTGAGATTGGAGTTCCTGTTGTTGTGATCTACAGGAATAAAGGAATATTGATGTGAAATGGAAAAAGATTAACTCCACATTTGATGTAGAGTTTATATGCACATAGACATATCTAAAAGATTGCTGATGCTACAGAGGTCCAATCAAGCTTAAAATTTAACATTAGCTTAAATGGATGATGTGTAGACAGTGTGCAAAATTTGAGTTCTAGCAAAGGTTTTATATGGGCATAACAATTCTATATGTGTTTCCAATTCTATGAATTTTCATTGAAATTCTGTAATGGTATCCTGGCTACCAGTGGTTGTACCATAGAGAGGGGGTTGTCCTGGTTCTAACAAAATTTTTTTAACATTTTTCTAAGCTTTCTTGAGTGAGATATAGAATTTAGAAGTTTGATTCCAATTCTGATAATAGTTTCTGTTTGTTTATGAACAGCAGATATAAATTTGAATTCTGAGGAAGTTAGACAGGTCAAATGGTCATAATACTTTTCCTGGTAGTCAAAATAATGATAAAGGAGTTTCTGGTAATTTTGGGGATTTTTCCAGTGGACGGATTTGCTGTGAAAATTCCAGGAATGTTTGGGGAAACATAATTATCCATAAATAAAAAATGATTTTCATGGACTTTAATTGGTACTGACAGAAACTCGAGCTCAAGGGCTTTCAAACCAAATATGTTTGAAGATTTTTGCAAAAATACACAGAGAGTTATTGATTTTCTAAGTTTGAACTGAACCTAGAATTGTTTGAATTAAATTGAATTCAAAACAATAGCGCCTGGGCCCCACGGTTGACGTGGCACACCATGGTCGAGGCAGCACCGAGGTTCACACGATTCTTCCCATGTAGCCAAACGGGATCTCGCAGCCACTCCAGATCCACAAATAATGAAGACAGTCACTGACATGCGGGCCCTGCCCAGCCTTCATCTTCCTCGGGTCGGCGGCGCGCGGGCGGCGCCCGTGGTTCCCGCGGTGGCGCGCTCGGGTGAGCCTCGTCGGAACTGAGTTACCGGCCACCGCAGTGCCTAGCTTTAGCCGCCTAACCTTAAAATCATGCGCTGAACACGATGGTGGGGTCGGCGTAGACCACAGAGGACAGAAACTATGTGTGCGACGGCGGCGGCGGAGCTAGGGTTCCAGTGATGTCAGAAACCCAACTTTCTTAGCTCAAACTCATTGTCAAATGATCGGGAATGCTCCTGGGGTTTGAGAAAGCTGCTAGGAGGTTGTAGATGGCATGACATGGCCGGCCACCACGGTTTCGACGGTGAACCGCAGCATTTTTATTGGCGGCGACGAAAACTGAACATTCATCACCTTTTTGGTACTAAATGGTCGAGAGGGTGCGCTAGGATGTGAGGAAACTATCCTCTAGCAATCGTGAAGAGTAGATACTTGTAGAAACCGAATTTAAATGACAATCTAGCGAGTTCATTTGTTTTGGCCGAGAACGAAACTTGAATAACTCACTAGGTACTTAACGAAAAGGGGAACGGTTTCCACTCTTAGTTAGAGGGTGCCGGGGCACACCTTCTTGCTGTTGTAGTCGAAGGATGAAACTGCTGGTAGCAGCTTGGCACCATGGAACAGAGACGGCGCACGACGACCTCGACGGCGAGCTCCGGTTTGGATTCAAAATACCGGCCAAAACAGTAACAAAATGGAGAACGGATTTAACCAGAAGATAGAGGAGGGAGTGGGGAGCAACTTCACTGTTGAGACCACAGCAGGAGGGTCCTCCGGTTGGCCGGCAATGGGCGCGCAGTGCCGGCGGTTGGAAAACGCGCGCGGCAACCAAAACGAGCAGAGCTTCGGCGGGGGAGAGAGAGAATTACTCGGTTGTGGCAGGGACACTAGAGAGGAGAGGATGAGCTCGAATTGAAGACCAACCACTTGCGGTTAGCTGTGATCACGGAGGACATCGGTCAGGTGTCAGCGCCGTATACGTCAAAGAACAAAGACGGCAAGCTCCAGAGCTGCTGGCTGGTAGGCCCCACAATGCAGCCTCACACTTGCAGCAAGCTTTGAAAGTCGATTTAAAAGAGCAAACAAAGTCCTTAAATCTTGAAACTTTGTGGTGATGCCAAGCTGCACATGAGGAACAATCTTGTGCTCTCAGATTTCAAATTGGAGAAAGTTTGTACCATATTTAAATTTAAATTTGAATGCAAGTGCATAAGCTTTCCCCTGTTTATTTAAATTACCTAATGATATCATAAAATGGTAAAACTTTGCAGGGAAACTTTTTGAATTATTATTTAATTTATGGTGTACTCGGATATTCATGTCAATTCACTTTGGACATGAGCTTTGGTTTAACCCTAATCACCCTCATGTAGGTTAAGTTTAATATTGCATGTGATTTGGCCATCTTTCTTTCTTTCCAAGAGCTAATGCATACAAAGGATTTTTAGGGCTTTTACAAGATTTCATGTTGGTTATGAAGTTGAGTTGTTTTAGAAATTTTTGGGACGTAGGGTGTTTGGAAGTATTAAGATTGCTTCTATCTGCTTATGGAAGAGTCTTGAGCAGTTATGGAAAGTTTCAGTTGAATCCAAGTAGGTGTAGAGAGTCCTCTCATAGTGAGACGAATTGTGGTTGTTCCTCTTGTGTTACTTTGAATAATGTTCATAGTTTTAGAGGCATTTTTGTGCCTTGTTTGTCCGACTTATCTTTGTTAAGTTTTTCTTGTCGAGTTTCTGGACAACTAGACGTTGCTTCGGTGTTTCATTCATAACTCGCATTTAAAGAGCCAATTGCCGTGATTCTTTTTGTGTTGTATTCAAAGCTTGCTTCTCTATAATCTGTGAAAATTTTCATGGTCATTGGTTTGGTGGTTATTGAGTTACATGAGTTTCTTTGCAACATAACATATCTAATTTTTCTCTGTTAGAACAGATTGATCTTTGCTCAAAGTTTTGGTCATAACTTGAGTTTACTCAATGTTTTCTCCTGATTCTGGTCGTGGCATCTTCGTGACTTGATTCTGTACAATCTCTACTACTTTTATCATGGTCGAACACAATTATATTAGTCACAAACACGCTTTGTTTGTTGGGTTAATTTTCTGCCAAGGGGTTTTTGTGGCTTTTTCTGAAAAGCCTTAATCTATTATTCATCCCCCCTCTGGTTATTTTTCAAGTGCTATCCAATCCTACACTCCGCACCTTTCTCGAGCGAAGGGTGCAGCCGATCCGGGCCCAGGAGCGTGCCCTGTGGCTCTTAAACGGGCTTAGCGATCCAATGAGGGAGTCACTGCTAGAGATCACTGAGTTCGAGATTTCCCAAGGCCTCCCTAAGCATCGTGTGAGGGCCGCTCTCGATTTGGACCCAACAATGGTCAGCTTGGGCCCCTCCCGATCCGGTGCTGGCTGCACAGGCCACGAGGGAATACACTCCAAAGATGCTGACAGAGGATGATGGGGAGGCTGACTCCAGCTTGAGGGGGTAAGAGAATGATGCCTTGGTTACACCGGATGCATCGGTTACGCCAGCTGCATCGTTTGTCACAGTAGCTCCACCTAAGGATACATCAAGCTCAGCTCCAGTTACACAAAAAGACATAAGTGCGCCACCCGTTACGCAACACCAAGCATCAGTTACACCTTCACATATGTATGAAGGCCCGGTTACGCACAGTTGCGCTAGGAAGCTACAACAAGAGATGCATGCTTTCCTCTCTGAGTTAAACTTTAATATTGATGAGATGTTATACTACCTAAGTCGTGTGCTCTACTCCTACTTAGGTTTACACAAGAGGGATTCTCACTGGGTTACGCAAATGAGACAGAAGGTTACACAGAGGACATCAAGATAGCTCAAGATACTGCAACTTCTCGTCAATGTCTGCACCATCTCGGGAAGAGACAGGATTCATGCTATACATGGTTGGAAACATCATCAAGTCAAGATTCCAAGGCAACAAATGGCACATCATTTCGACTTCCCAATAAGGAGTAATGGTCATTTGATTGAAGGCTACGCAGGAACCCAAAAGACGCGTGTGAGCTGAAGAAGACTTCATCAATGACTCCATCAGTTGGCCTTTCACCTTTCCAATGTGGTGACTTCAATTCACACTTATCCCATACCCATCTAGGAGGGTTGTTCCTAGTATAAATACCCCCTATGTACTCTAAAGAACCAGTTGAATATTGATGAATTGATAGCCTATATGGTCTTGCAGCCACACTGCTGAGTGCCTTGAACACATCCATGTTTTTCCTTGTTCTCTTGGACTTGTGAAGAGATCTCTCTGAGGTCCTCTACTCCGTGCTCTATGGTTGCCAGTTCAGCTGCACCGTTTTGTGTGGTTTAGTCCCATAATTTGTGCTCTACGGTTGCCAGTTCAGCTGCGTTGTTTTGTGTGGTATTACATCCGATTGTTATTTTGCGGTCATTCAGAGATCAAGTCGAAGTCCTCAAGATTTTGGTGTCTCTCTCCCATTCACTTAGTCGCCACCACACCTTTGTTAGGTATAAAGCTACTTATCCGCTACTTGCAGCAAATTATCTTGGCTACAAAGCCTATTGTCGTGAAGATCAGACCATCCCAGGACCTTTCTTTGAAGCGGTCCCTATCATGTGGTATCAGAGCTATTGTTGTCACAGTAGGTTTTGTTATCATCCACAAAATTACCCTTTACTCTACCATTTGTTATTGATTGTTCATGTCCTAAAGTCCATTGAAAAAAAAACATATAGCCCTTTTGTGGTACTGTCACTTTTTATGTTGCGTTCATCTGGTTGTTTGTTGCTATCGTTGTTCTTCCGCCGTGCTTCATTGGTTTTAGTTGTATCCGCACCCTCATATATATTATTGTTGTTTCGTAAAAAAATGTGAAATAAAAATTCAAAAAAATCAGAGAAGTTGAAAGGGTTGTCTTGCAGATTGTGTAACTTCAAGTTTCAGATTTGTAACCCAAGTTGGTGGTGTTCTGGACAGCAATTTTTACACCTTGTTGAACATTACACACTTGGTTACAGTATCATACCTTTTCCCTCGAACAACCACCTCTCATCTTGTATCCTTTCAACCGCTTATTCACAGCTGAATTACACACTAGCACACTCACAATCCCTTGAGAACGAGCAAGAGCCTGGGTAAGCAAGAGGTGAGATGTGTGATTCCACAAATTTTTCCTATTCCACTATATACATTGGATTGAACTAACATGGCAGGATCTGATTCAAGTGTTCATGGTGGTCGTTATGAGGATGAAGAGCCCCCTGTTGCACGAGCTGAGCTACATCAACTACAAAACTCGCTCTTGCAAGCTATGGAAAGGATGTTTAATGAACGTCCCACTGCAGCGGGTGGACGGATACCTAGAAATCAATATGAAGAGTCGGTTGGTGAAAATTCTGGTTATGGTGATGGCCATTTCAGAGATGGCCGTGATCATCGTGGAGGAGGTAAACATGGTGGTCATAATGACCAGCGTGCAGGAGGTGATCATGAACGAGGTCGCCGTGTGCACTTTGATAATGAAGATGAATTTCAGGAGAACCCTGACGAGGGATCTGATTTTAATCCTTTTGCAAACTGAGGGGGGTTTGGACGTGATTGTGATCGCCGTCGTGATGGTGGTAATGATGGGGAACATCGTCGTGGTTGCAACCAGAATGAATCAAATAATATTGTTCGTGTGAAGTTAAGTATTCCAAAATTTTCAGGAAAGGAAGATGCAGATGCTTATCTTGGATGGAAGGAGCAGTGTGATCAGATTTTTAGAGTGCATAATCTCTCCGATCAGAAGTGTGCGAACCATGCTTCAGTTGAATTCTCTGGTTACGCTCTCACCTGCTGGAATCAACTACAAGGAAATCAGCTTGATTTGGGACATAATCATATTGATACATGGGCTGAAATGAAAAGAGTGATGATAAGACGCTTTGTTCCATCAAGCCATCAACATGACCTTCTCAATAGGTTGCAAATATTGAAAAAAAGGCTCTAAATCAGTTGATGATTAGTTCAAGGAAATGGAGTTGCTCTTGATCCACGCAGGAATTAGAGAAGATGAATAAAAAATGGCAAGATTTTTGCATGGTCTTTATACTGAAATTCTAGATTTGGTTGAGATGTTTCCATATCATAATTGGCAAGATCTTGTTGACCAAGATAAGCGCACCGAGAGGAAGATTCAGCAAGAAGAATGTGGTCGGTTCTATGGGAATTGATATGTTTCAGCTCCATGACGCCGGCAGCAGCCCGATATCTTTGTTGGTGGTGGTCGATCTCAAGGTGCTGCCACTAGGCCTTCTCCATCCATTGGTGCTGCAAAGACAGTGGCCTCTACTGCTTCTTCACCAGCAATTCAGCGAGAGAATCAACGTCCTGCTACAAGTGCAGCAGTTCCTTCGATTGCATCCGCCACTGCATCATCTTTGCAAAGCCGAAGAATTGTGTGTCACAAGTGCCAAGGTCGAGGACACGTTGCTGCTGGATGTCCTAGTAGGAGGACCATGATTGTGAAAGAGAAAGCTGAATGGGAATCTGAAAGTGAACCTAAAGATGAAGGTCCAAAATATGATGAAGAAATTTTAGAGAATGAGAATGAGATCCAACCCGATGAAGGTGAAAATAATTGCTTTATCTCTTGCCACGTGCTTAGTATTTCCGCTGCAAAAGAAGAGAATGAACAATGGCGTAATCTTTTCACACCCGTGGCATGATCAAGGATAAGGTGTGTCGAATTACTATTGACAATTGCAGCTGCGACAATATGGCAAGCCAAGAGTTGGTTGAGAGAATGAATCTGAAGCAATGTCGTCATCCTGATCCATACAAGATGCAATGGCTTAATGATAGTGGTGCACTGCGTTTAAGCAATATGGTAACAGTTCCCTTCTCTATTGGAAGGTATACTGATCAAGTGGAGTGTGATGTGGTGCTGATGCAAGCATGCCAGCTACTGTTGGGAAGACCTTGGTTATATGAGCGTGATGTTCAGATTTGCGGTCGGGCCAACAAGCTTATGCTCATGTACAAGGGAGAACGAATGACTTTGCTTCCTTTGACACCGGAGGCGATATTACAAGATGACATCAAGAGAAGACAGTGAGAGAGTGAGACACACTTGCGAGTGACCCACAAACATAGTGAGGGAGTGTTTCCAAAGTCAAATAAAACTCCACAGCAAAAACCGAGCCTAAGGGAAAAAAGGGTTTAGTGATGATGGCTAGGAGAGGAGATTTGAAAGAATTGAGTGAACCCAATGTCGTGTTCTATTTACTCCTATACAAGGATAAAATTCTTGTCATTAAAAACTTACCCCCTACTTTTCCTGGTGTTGTTTTTGATTTACTACAGGATTATGAAGATGTGTTTTTGGAAGAAGTGCCACCAGGGCTGCCCCCAAAGAGAGGGATAGAACACCAAATTGACCTTGTTCCTGGTGCATCGCTTCCAAACCGTGCACCATACCGCACCAACCCGGAGGAAACAAAAGAAATTCCGCACCAAGTACAAGAGCTCATCAACAAAGGGTACGTAAGTGCCTCCTATGGGCAAGCCGACGCTCCCGCTCCCCACCTCCTCGCCCCACACACAAAGCCCCCCCCCCGCCGCCGCCGAGGCCGCTCCCGCTTCGTCGGCAGCATGTCTACTCGCGTGACCTCCACCCATTCCAGACAACCTGACGCCTCCGCGGCGCCATGGACGGCGACCGGTAGGCGGTTGACATCAGCACCTGGAACTTTGCAACGGGAAAAAACTTCCAAAAAAGTTGCTCCACCTGCTATCCTCCTCGGTCCACCACCCCTCCTCTTCCACGAAAGGAGCTTTCTTCCTCCTAGCGGTCTTCTGCCGCTTCACCTTCCGGCTAACGGTGGACTCAGTTTGCTGGGCCCCTAACGCCGCCCTTCGCAGCACCCCGAGGGGCTTCCATGTCTCCATGGCCCAGGACCGCCACTTTCTTTTTGCGGTAGCCTCGCGCCACGTAGGAAGGTTGGTACGCTCTCTCACTAGGTTTACCACACCACACTTCGACGTTTACTTCTTCCCCTGGCAAGACGGCGGCCCAAACTGGATAAGAGATCTGCGCACCTGGCGTCAAGGAGAAGAAGACTCCTGGTTGATGGTTCCCCATAAAAATCGTCGCCATTGGAAACACGTCTCGTTTGCCAACCCTATCAAACAAACACGTCCCTCCCTGACCAAGTCCCCGTCCTCAAAGAACCCCCCCCCCCCCATTCTCAAACCCCCACCACAACAACAATCCATCAAGGTCGGCCTGATAGATTGCCCAATCATGCCTGGTGCCACTCACACTGATATACCAGTCCACAGGGCCTTCCAAAACCTCAGTCGAGCGTTCCGCTCAGTTCATCTTTCGACGGTAACCACGCCGGCGTCGGCCGCCCAGGGCACGGCGGCTAACCGCTCCGCGCCGTCCATTCTTGGAAAGCGACTGGAATTTCAAATCCTCGGTTCAAACAGGGCCCACCCGCCAGTCACTCGGTCGGTCGCCGATTTCAAACGCGCCTGGGGCCCACCGTCAGGCAGGAATGCTAATACTGGTTCAAAGCAGGCCACACTTCTCGATAGAGGCCCTAGCTATTATCGCCCACAAAAGATCAGGCTAAACCACTCGGCTTCCTTGCAAACGCATCCCCCTGCATTACCTACCAAAGTGGACTTTCGACATCCGGGCCACATTCAAACCACACCACAGAGCAGAATAAATTCAGCACTTGATTGCCTGCCCACTAACAAAGACCAGACATGCTACACCTCCGCGGCGCACAAAATGTCCCTTCCCAATGCAAAACCGGCCCGACCCCTACGTATCTAAGACGCCTACAACCTACAAAAGTTAATCCCTCATGGGTGCTGCAAACGTTGCTTCAGTCAGAAACACCGCACCCCTAACTATCGAGCGACAGCCCGCTGCCTTCGATGCATGCAAGCTGGACACAGAGCCGACATGTGCTCTTCTACCATCAGACATTTCCTTGTTTGGGTTCCGAAAATTGCACAAAATTCGAGGAGGACCACTGCAACCACCGGGGTATACCGCCCCGTGGAAGCCCAACAGGCTAGTTGTCCCGCACGAACTGAAAGTACTAATACTCCGCAGCTGAACTATGACACCCAACCCGTAGCTCCACACGTGTACAAGGGAAAACCAACACAACAAGCCCAAACCCCACACCAAGCCCCCTATATAACCCCACCTCGGAGCATCTCGACTGCACACAGCACTACCCACCAGAACAATCTACAACTCACTACCTCCCAAGCGCCCTTGCATCCCATGGCCAACTTCCCAGTAAACTCCGAGAGATTCATCCCCCAAGGCCACCACTTCATCAATGAGGGAGGTGAGGCAAGAATCCCACGCACCAACGTACATTTCAGCATCGCTGTTATCCGAAGCCATGAAGGCTTCCTTATTGCGGAAGACCGTGAAGGTCTCATCCCCCACGACCAGTATAACTGGTTTTGTGGCCGCATAGCTCACGTCCTTCAAGAAGACTTCGGCCTCCGGGTCATCTCCTCCTGCATCACCCTGCTGGGCATTGGCCTGTACAGGCTAGAGTCCGGCTACCACCGCTACATAGTGCTTCGCGATGAACCCATCTGGGTGGAAAACTACATCATCGACTTCTCCCGCCACGACCACAGCATCAGCAGGCGTCAGGCGAGCTACACACACAACGGCTGGATCATGATCCTGGGGTTTCCCCTGAATTACCAAGACGTCCAGCATATTGACGTAGCTGTGGTGACCTTTGGCTACCTCGTCTTTTGGTACAACATGCCAGATACGTATGGGTACGTGCTATGCAGGTGCCTCTACAATGGCGCCAACAGTGTCGCCCGCAACATCGTCATCTGACAGTGTGACGCGAGCGGCCAAGGCTACTCTTGGTCCTGCCCAGTCGTCATCCTCAACGGGGCCTTCATCCTCCCCAACAACCCTCCAGGCGAAGACGATGTCCCTCCGAGAGGAAACCCCCACCCATTGCCCCCTCTGCCACCAAACGACGACAACGTCGGCGACCTCCACCTCCCCATCCTACCCGCAGACCCAAATCCTGATCCGGTGTGGGATGCTGCGGTAGCGGCAATGCAGGACAACCAGGAGAACCACATTGGCTGGGGAGCCTGGCCAGCTCCGCCACAGGACAAAGTAGTGCTCTGTCCAGACTCCAACCAAGAAGAAGATGCAAGTTCCATCTCCTCCAACGCCAACACCCAGCAACGCGCCCACAACCATAACAACAACAATGATCAACCACTGCTGTTCATCGGGGGTGACCCCTTAGTGCAACCTGAATGGCTGAGGCCCTTCGACTCTGCCTCCTTCCGCCGACTCCTAGCAGCGGCCTTCCCAACAGAACAAAACCCCTGGTGGATGACCTCCAACCAGGGACCAACCCTAGGCCTGCCTACCTAGGACCACGCGGAATCCTCCGCCATGGGAGCTCGCTGCGGCCAAACGCCAACAGCGAGGTTCAGAGCCCTCGCTCCAACCCAGGTGCCGGCTGTCCCTCCCTCCCCGAGGTGCCCGGCAAACTGCTTTGGGAGAGTCTACCCGCGCCAGACTCGCTCCGAACCAATCGGGCCACCAGTCGAGGACTCCGTCGTCAACAACATCCCGCGGCTGGCCACTCAGCCCACCCAGGTACCTCCTGCCATCAACAGTTCATACCACAAAACAGCCTGCATTCCCTCCAAAAAAGCATTTCGCAGACAAACACCGGTTTCACAGGACCAAGTTAGACGGAGCCCACGCATTTCCGCGGCGCTGGAAGGGCGGCGTATGCCAACAAGACTCACCAGGGGGGACGGCGCATCGCATTCTGCACCCGCAGCTACGCCAACTCCATCCTGCAGCGGTAAAACCAAATGAAAACTCTTCCAAGGCCCGACTAAATTCCCAATCGACCATGACATTAGCACTGCTACAGAACCCATTCCTCACATTCCCCTACTAGAACTGCAAGCACAAGCAGAGCGCTGCGCGTCCACGCGACGACGGTGATCGCCACATTTAGGACGTCCAAGGCACCAGTGGGCTGGACTACGACCATAGACCAATAAGTCCCCGCATCTTTTGTTTTCTGTGGCATATGAAAAACAATGCCACAACCCAAACGGCCCATAGGCCCTGTAGCCCCAGTAATACAAGGACTACTACAGTGCGTCTGCCTTTTGTACTTTCGATGTTTATAAACATAACTATGTCTTCTATTTTGCACCTGGGCGTGCTTTATCTCCCCTCAGATTATGTCTGCGACCACGTCTCAATTCTTCAAAAACCCCCCATGCATAATACAACACAAGAGACATGGTCGTTCCTAAACTGGAACATCCAGGGCCTAAACGACCCCACCAAACATCAAGCAGTTCGAGCCAAAATAGAGGAAACCAACTACATCATTTACTGCCTCCAAGAGACAAAACTAGAATCAATAAACCACACTCTAATCAAACAAATCGCACAAAAGCGCTTTGACCAATACGCTTTCATCCCTTCACATGGAGCCTCAGGAGGAATCCTCGTTGGCTGGAACGTCAACCTTCTACAAAGAACAGTGGAACAAACACAACAATTCACAATCACTATCAAATTCACATCAAATATAGATGGCAGACAATGGACGCTTTCCACGGTTTACGGCCCATGCACGGGCCAACCAAGATTAGACTTCATGGACTGGTTTTCCTCACTACATATCAACAATGATCAGGACTGGATCATTATCGGTGATTTCAACCGCTATAGATCACTGGATAACAGAAATAGACTAGGAGGAAACCAAACAAACATGCAAACATTTAACGCAGCAATTAATTAGCTAGGGCTTGTAGAAATTCCCCTAAAAGACAGAAAATACATCTGGAGCAACATGCAAACCTCCCCACTGCTACAACAACTAGATTGGTGCTTCACCTCACCTCATTGGACACTATCATTCACTGCCACACTTTTGATACCTCTAGCCAAAACAACATCAGACCACATTCCATGTATGGTAAAACTGGGGACAACTATCCCAAAGTCCCAACAATTTAGAATTGAGAACTATTGGTTCGATATGCCGGGGTTTAGAGAATTAGTATCCCACATATGGAATGGGGCACCAACACATGGAGTAGATGGTGCTAGAACCATCACAACGAAATTCAAAATACTCAAAGCAGCTATCAGAAGATGGAGTAAATCAGTGGCCTCACTCTCCAAAAAACTGAAAATATCCAACAAATCCATCCTCATTATAGATCACCTGGAAGAACAAAGGCCACTCAGCCAACTAGAAGAAACATTCAGAAAACTCATCAAGAGACACACCGAAATCCTGCTACAACACCAATAAGAATATTGGAAACAGAGATACACAGAAAGGTGGACAAAAGTGGGGGAAGAACCAACAAAATTCTTCATCTCAGCAGCCACAAACAGATATAGACGAAACTTGATCACAAGCTTAAGAGACGACTCGGGAAGGACAGTAATGGATCACGGCGCAAAGTCAGCACTACTATGGAATGATTTCAAAGAAAGAATAGGTTGCACCAATGCAATCGCGATATGGGAAGGTCTGCACAATATAATAACACCATACCCAAACCTCCACTCCCTCGTAGATCCCATATCGACTGAGGAGATTGACCGTACGATAAAGAATATGCCAGCAGACAAAGCTCCGGGCCCAGACGGGTTCAACAACAGATTCTACAAAAAAATCTGGGACATCATCAAAGCCGACATCTACAACCTCTGCAATGCATTCTTCAACAACGGATGCATCCTACAACCAATCAACGGCTCCATCATCACATTAATTCCAAGGAAACCGACACCGGAAACCTTAGCAGACTACAGACCCATTTCCTTACTTAACTCAAGCATCAAAATTATAAGAAAACTAATGGGAGAAAGAATACATACATGCCTCAAAGATATCATACATGCCAATCAGTACGGCTTCATCAGAACCAGAACAATACAAGACTGCATTGCATGGAATCTGGAATTCATCCATCAATGCAAAAAATCACGGAGGCCTATAATCATGCTGAAACTGGACTTTGAAAAAGCCTTCGACATAATGGAACATGACGCCATCCTCAAATCACTAATCCACAAAGGGTTCCCACAGCAATGGGTCGACTGGACAAGCAACATACTATCTACAAACACCTCGACAATCCTACTTAACAGAGTACCAGGTAAATTCTTCCACTGCCGAAGAGGGGTCCATCAAGGTTGCCCACTTTCGCCGGCCGTCTTCATACTCGCTGCAGACCTACTTCAACATCTGACTAACCATGCCAAACAAAGAGGACTACTAATATACCACATCTTTCGAATCACGACTTCCCGATAATCCAATATGCCGATGACATAATCATCACAATGCAAGCATCCCAGCAACAAATCTTCTTGCTAAAACCCTTGCTCTCAGCATTCACTGCCGCAACAGGCCTCAAGATCAATCTAGAAAAAACTTCCCTAATCCAAATCAACCTTACTCCAGACCAAGCAAACAGTAGATTCACTACTATCATCAATGCCTATCTACACAATGTGCACCATCAAACTCAAAGCCACAACAATCCAACAAATAGACAAATCCAGGAAAACCTGCATCTGGAGAGGTTCGGACATCATGGCCAAAGGGAAACCTCTGGTCAAATGGGAAGACACAACAACACTAAAGAAAAAAGGCGGAATCGGGCTAAAAAATCTACAACTCATGAACCAGGCCTTCATACAGAAATTCCTCTACAAACTTTACAACAAAAAAGACACACCTTGGGTGCACCTCATTCTCGACTCATACTGCGCGGATGGCACGCCACCCCACCAAGTAACAAACCGGGGCTCGTTCTGGTTCAAGGACATCATGAGCCAGTGGGATAGCTTCAAACAACACACTAAGGTAAACATTGGCAAAGGGGACACTGTAAGCATGTGGCACGACCAGTGGCATACATCAATATTATTTACAACTTTCCCCAACCTCTACACACATGCAAGACACCCAAATGCGTCAATAGCCCAATACAATACAACAACAGACATACACACCAACTTCCATACACCAATATCGACACAGGCCCTACCGGAACACAACCTACTGGCCAACATCATCCAAGGTTTACAAGACAACAACGACACATGGACATACATGAATACTCCAAAGGGTTTCTCATCCAGCCACATATACAATGACAACTTCCGATTGAACACAACACCGCCTCAGCCACTGATTTGGATCTGGAATACAAAGCTAACAAAGAAGCTGAAAATATTCTGCTGGCTAATGTTCCTGGACCTCCTTAACTCTAGAAATCTACTCAAAAGGAAGAACTTCAAGATCAAAAATGATGACTATTCGTGTGTGCTCTGCGCCGCAGCACCGGAGGAACTGACATACCACCTGTTCTTCCAATGTGAATTCAGCAACGCCTGCTGGACAACCATATATATCAACTGGAACCACAAAATACCTTTCTTCACAATGATTCAAGAGGCAAAAAGAAGCTGGACCGGTCCTCCGTTTATGGAAATATTTATCACGGCGTGCTGGGAAATTTGGAAGCAAAGAAACGAGCTAATCTTCAGAAGCATCGCACCCTCATTGGCAACTTGGAAGCACAAGTTCCATACTACTCTTTCACTACAATGTATTAGATTCTCACCCCTTATCAAAACTTGTACTCAGTTGTGGTTATCCGGCATAAACTTCGACATTCCTACTTTAGGAATATGATTTGCTATGCCGATAACAACAACTGCCTATAATGCAATCCCCGTATTGCCACCTATACATATCAATATAACACAGTCGGGGCTTCCCCCACTGTTCTCCTTCAAAAAAAAAACAAAGGGTACGTAAAAGAAAGTGTTTCACCTTGTGCAGTCCCTGTTCTTTTGGTTCCTAAGGAAGATGGTTCATGGAGGACGGGTGTTGATTGTCGAGCCATTAACAATGTCACCAGTAGGCATAGACATCCCATACCTAGACTTGATGATATGCTTGATGAGCTTAGTGGTGCAATTATTTTTACAAAAATTGATTTGCGTAGTGGCTGTCACCAAATTCGAATGAGAGAGGGAGATGAATGGAAAACAGCCTTCAAAACCATGTTTGGGCTATATGAGTGGTTGGTTATGCCTTTTGGTTTGACTAATGCACGAAGTACTTTCATGAGATTGATGAATCATGTGCTTAGAGCTTTCATTGGCTAATTTGTTGTGGTTTATTTTCATGATATCTTGATTTACAGCAAGTCTCTTGAAGAACATGTAGAACATATAATAAATATGCTTGCTGTTTTTAGGAAAGAATGCCTGTATGCTAACCTTGCTAAGTGCACCTTTTGAACCGACAAGGCAATCTTTCTTGGCTTCATTGTTTCAGCTCAAGGTATGGAGGTGGATGAGAAAAAGATTAAAGTTGTACAAAAGTGGTTGCCTCCACAAAACGTAAGTCAAGTGCGAAGCTTCCCTGGACTTGTCGGCTTCTACCGTCAGTTTGTGAAAGATTTTAGTACCATTACTGCCCCAATCAACGAGTTGACAAAGAAGGAAGTACCATCCCAATGAGGTGCAGCACAAGAGAAGGCATTCGAAGAACTGAAAATGAAGTTGACAACAACCCCACTTCTTGCACTTCCAGATTTTGGTAAGACCTTTGAAATTGAATGTGATGCAAGTGGAATGGGGATTGGGAGGCGTGCTCATGCAAGAAGGAAGGCCCATTGCATACTTCAGTGAAAAGCTAAGTGGTCCAACTCTCAATTATTCGGTTTATGATAAAGAACTTTATGCTCTTGTGTGGAGTTTGGAAACTTTGCAGCACTACATTTTGCCTAAAGAATTTGCGATACATTCAGACCATGAATCTATGAAACATCTTAAGAGTCAATTAAAACTAAACAAAAGACAAGCTAAATGGTGTGAATTCATTGATTGTTTTCCTTACATTGTCAAGTACAATAAAGGGAATGATAACGTTGTTGCTGATGCTTTGTCCTGACGTCATGTCTTGTTATCTCAATTTGATGCTAAAATTCTTGGATTAGAAAGTATTAAAGATTTATATTCTATTGATTCGTACTTTGTTGAACCCTTTATTAAATGTAGAGATGGCAAAGGTTGGAAAGCATTCCATCAGCATGATGGGTTTTTGTTTCGAGCTAACAAACTTTGCATTCCAGATTGTTTTATTCGTCTATTGCTCTTGCAGGAAACTCATGCCTGTGAACTGATGGGCCACTTCTTTTGTCCCAAGATGAGAAGGGAGATACGTGCTACGCTGTGTAACCTGCCACAAAGCTAAGTCCCGCCTGAACCCTCATGGTTTATACACTCCTCTGCCTATTCCTAAAGTCCCGTGGGAAGACATTTCCATGGACTTTGTTCTTGGTTTATCTCGAACCAAGAGGGGTAGGCATTCAATTTTTGTTGTGGTTGACCGTTTCAGCAAAATGGCTCATTTTATTCCCTGCCACAAGAGCGACGATGATTCACATATTGTGAATTATTTTTCAGAGAAATTGTGCGCTTACATGGTGTATCACAAACCATTGTGTCTGATCGTGACACCAGTTTTTGAACTACTTTTGGAAGACATTGTGGGGAAAACTTAGGACAATATTGCTGTTCTCCACAACATATTAACAACAAACTGAGGTCAAACTGAAGTTGTGAACCGTACCTTGTCAACATTGTTGCGGGCTGTTTTGAAGAACTTGAAGCTTTGGGAAGAGAGTTTGCCTCATGTGGAGTTTGCATATAACATGACAGTACACTCAACCACAAATTTTGTCCATTTAGATTGTATATGGCTTCAAACCTACTGCTCCCATCGATATTTTGCCTTTGCCTATGCAGGAGCATGAGAACTTTGATGCAAGCAAGCGTGCTGGATTTGTCCAGAAACTTCATGATCGAGCTCGAGCCAACATTGAGAAGATGAACAAGTTATATGAGAAGCGCACCAACAAAGGATGCAAAAAGATGTTGTTTGAAGAGGGAGACTTGGTTTGGGTGCATTTGCACAATGATCGTTTTCCCGATCAACGCAAGAGCAAGTTGCAGCCATGGGCAAACGGTCCATTCAAGGTGCTTCGAAAGATCAATGACAATGCATATGTTGTTGATCTTCATAGTGCATATTGTATTAGCATCAGCTTCAACATTGCCGATTTGTCTCCATTCTTTGGTTTGGAAGAGTCGAGGACGACTCATTTTCAAGAGGGGAAGAATGATGAATATCCCAGCCTTACATAACCCAGATGCCTTGGTTACAACGGATGCATCGGTTACGCCAGTTGCATCGTCTGTCGCTCAGCTCCAGTTTCACAACAAGACATAAGTGTGCCACCCATTACGCAACGCCAAGCATCAGTTACACCATCACATATGTATGAAGGCCCCATTATGCGCAGTGATGCTAAGAAGCTACAACAAGAGGTGCATGCTTTCCTCTATGAGTTAAACTTTATTATTGATGAGAATGTTATGCTACCTAAGTGTACTCTACTCCTACTTAGGTTTACACAAGAGGGATTTCCACTGGGTTACACAAAGGAGACAAAAGGTTACACAGAGGGCGTCAAGACAGCTGCAGATACTTCAACTTCTCGTCCAAGTCTGCACCATCTCGGGAAGAGACATGATTCATGCTATACATGGTTGGAACATCATCAAGTCAAGATTCCAACGTAAAAAATTGCACTTCATTTTGACTTTCCAATAAGGAGTAATTGTCATTTGATTGAAGGCTGCGCAGGAACCCAAAAGACGAGTGTGAACTGAAGAAGACTTCATGAATAACTCCACCAGTTGGCCTTCCACCTTTCTAACATGGTGACTTCAGTTCACACTTATCCCATAACCATCTAGGAGGGTTGTTCTTAGTATAAATACCCCCTACATACTCTAAAAGAACCAGTTGAATATTGATGATTGATAGCTTCTATGGTTTTGCGGCCACAATGCTGAGTGCCTTGCACACATCTTTGTTCTTCCCTGTTCTCTTGAACTTGTGAAGAGGTCTCTCTGAGGTCCCCTACTCCGTGCTCTACGACTGCCAGTTCGGCTGCTCCATTTTGTGTGGTTTAGTCCCGTAATCTGTGCTCTACGGTTGCCAGTTCGGCTGCACCGTTTTGTGTGGTTTTACACCCGGTTGTGATTCTGCGGTCGTTCAGAGATTGAGTCGAAGTCCTCAAGATTTTGGTGTCTCTCTTCTTGTCACTTAGTCACCACCACACCTTTGTCAGGTATAAAGCTACTTACCCGCTGCTTGCTGGAACTTATCTTGGCTACAAAGCCTACCGTCATGAAGGCCATCCCAGGACCTTTCTTTGAAGCGGTCCCTATCAGAGAACCTTGTTCCCCCGGGCCGCGAGGAAACACATGGTGGGGACACAACAAACCTTTCCCAAAAAAGGGCTAGGCTGAGAACCGCTGCTTCATCATCCTCCATAGAGCGTATCACCAACCCCGCAAGAGCTCTAGACTAGGAGGCTCAACGTACTCCACAGCCGACCGTCGTCGATTCGGAGACTCAAAAGTCTGCTTCACCCATCACGTGATAGGATTTGAGGGTTCATCCTACTCCCAGCTGACCATTACAACTAGAGGCTCAGACGCCTGCCAAGACTGTCTTGGGTCGGGATTTTAGGGCTTGACCTGCCCCCGATACGACTGTTTCGGTGAGGTGGAGGCTCAATTGGTTCCTCAACCATCCGGTGCTCCACTAGCACCCCGAAGAGGGTCGTGCAACATCCATGACCACTCGGTAGTGTAGGTTTGCTCAACCTATCATCTTATTTGCAAAATAGTGTTGTGTGTGTTCCTTACAAGTAGTTCAGTCTAGGAAGTACATGCCCTGTGTCTCTGCTATGGCTAAGGGTTCGGTGGAGATGGTCTACCTACCTCTATAGACATCCTCGATGGCTCTGCCTGTGATGATGCAGCGAGAAGGGATGGTGTAGCCGTCGGGGGCTACCCCGTCGTGCTCAAAATGCCCAGTGGCATCCAAGGTGCTGCCACTACCTTTGCTCACTTCAGTCGGTGTGGTGTCGCAGCGTGTCACCTCACCCGCAGTCCTCAAGGCAGTGGCTGCCTCCACAGTGATGTTGTTCTCCATAGAGCCGATGGTAGCTTAGTCAGTCGTCGTGGGATCACTGGCCCTCCTCGACCCGAAAGTATGGTTATCCTAGTGGCCCCATCATCGGAGGTCGTACCTACTCCAGCCCTGGGGTGGACTCCTTGATCTTGCCCCTACCACCACCCCAAGCACTACCGGTCGAAGCCCCCATGATAGAAGTCACTGAGGGCTCGGGTTTAGGTGCCTCACCTGAGCCTTCGATGTTTGGAGTCTAAGTGCTGGGCAAGGTAGTGCTCGCAGGGTTGACATGCTCAAAGTTGGGGTGGACCAACCTGTTTTTGGGGCCTCAGGCCACGCTTCACGGCGTTGCCAAGCAAAACGAGTGGGTTCACATCAACAAGAGTGTATACTACTCTTGCTCCCAGCTTGCCAGTGCGAAGGTGTGCCTCTTGGCTAACTCCAAGCATGTCCTAGACGCGTTCGAGCGTTTGAGCAAAGGCACAATCCCTTAAGGCAAAGTTGGTGCCGTCCTATCCTTTTTGTGATTCCCTTTGTTGCTGCTTTTCAAGGTCTTGAATATGTCTCTTCCACGGAGACTTATGCAATGGGCTTCTGACAGGTTGCATCTCCTTCACAATGCCTCTGACCATCGACGCCTTCTGGAGTTCGAGCCGGAGAAGGCACCGAGGTGATCATGCAGGTTGGCACTGGCAAGTCCAAGTTGACGGGGATGCGTGAGGAGCTAGAACGCACCCATGTTGAATTTGTCATGGAGCTCGTGCGGGACCTTGCTGAGGTCGGGGCCGCTTGTTAAGACACGAAGTGAGCACAAGAGGATTGTTGACGGTCCTTAATTTCCAAATTCGACTGTCAATTTCCTAAATAAAAGCTATGGATTGGACAACCAACATAGTGGTAGGAGTTATTTACTAACTATATCCACAAGTGTTGTTGCAATTTTGTATGCATGTGAATTATGCCCATAATTAGAGGTATTTCCAGGGGCCAATCCAAGAAACACACCTTCTGACCAATCAGGCGCAAGCACAAGGATTCATGTGCCTACTTGGAGTAGAAAACCAACTAAAAATCAAGGGAGTCACCGATACCCATGATGGGGGCCCAAATAATAGTGTCGCCGAGAAGTTTTGGCGCGATTGGAGCCATTGGCACATTTAGAGGCCCTAGTCTTTGCTAGAGAGGTTAGCAAAGTAATCGATAGCATAGGCGTGGTCTAGGCTTGATGTTACCTTTGATTATCTTGTTGTCCATGGGTTGTTGAGGTAGGCAGTAGGTGGTGACATCCCTATTCGTCCATTTGTAGTCCTCTACGTTCGACTATGGCATACAATCTTGGCAGGAGTTGCCTGGCAGACCAGGGTAAGCCTGTGTCCAATACAAACTGCTATTGATCGACTTGCTTTGAATTAGAACCCCTTCTCTTAGGAAATCCACTCTATCCCTTTCCTACCACCAAGCTTTGTGTTGTTGGGTGAACTAGTTAGAAGATTAGCACACACGTTCCTTGGATTTGATACCCTTGGGAATACTCTTTAAGGGGAATTGCTACAGCGGTTTCTCCGTGCGCTTGCGGATTTTCATCTGTGATATACCAACCGCCAACAAGCATTTCTAGCGCCATTGTCGGAGAACGGTTGTTATTGATCTTCGAACCTTGTTCACCCTCGTATCAATTTTTTTATCCTTATACCTTATTTTGTACCATCAAAACTATGGAGCAACCCACCATTCTTTCTCTATCTGCTCCTAAGGGTTAGTTATGTGAGCCTTCGCCATCATTAGATCTCATTTGCTCAACTAACTATGAGCTCCACCTAGCTTTATAGCCATGGTTTGGGAGCAATCCTTCTCACGGACAGATTGTGAGAATCCCTACCATCACCTGCGAGAGATTGAGCAATTGTGTTCATGCCTTCTAATCAAGGGCATGACACAAGAAACCCTTAAGTGGAAATTCTTTCCACTCTCCCAAGTTGCCTCTCCGCGAAAGGAAATTCTCAACTTTCAGCAAGTCAAGAAGGAATCTATAGGTTCTGCCTGGGCTAGATTCTCATTGCTAACCAAATCAGGCTCGGAAATGTCCATTACCGAACATGTGTTATTACAATACTTTTGTTTCGGGCTTGACAAGGATTCTTCCCTATACCTCGACATAACGGCTGGATGTTCTTTCCTTCGTAAGACACCAATTGAAGGAAGGGAAATTCTAGACTGCATTCTAGAAAATAGTTCCTTCATCGCGGTCTTGATGAACCTTCTCTAAAGGAAGCTGAGTCGAGACATGAGGATCCCCCCATAGTCACCTCGGAACCCATACCATGTCCATCTCAAGTCATGACTATGAAATCCTCACCCGAACTAAAGACACAGAAGGAAGAAGAAATCCAACCTTCAGAGTTTCCATTGTGCTCTGAGGAATATCTTTTTGAAGATTTTGGGAATACCTTGAAGTATTGTTATCGAACGAAACCATCATTATATCCCTCACTCCGTGATCCGCCCAAAGGAAAGTTCCTTCAGGAAACAATCAAGGAGTTAACCTCAATCATGAGTAGGGAATGGACGGTGAAGGTTGAGCTTGCACCTGAAATAATTCGTGTAAACTCACCCTCAACAACCATTCGATGTCTTATTCTAGGGGTAATGGTGAACGTCCTTTATAATCCCACTGTTGGAGCCAATATTCTTTTTGAGAATTGTGCTTTAGCCATTTTTGGTGATCTACCCTGGGCCCCAGCAAGAAAATCCTTCAGAGACACCTATGGAAACATCAAGGAAGGATATGGGATTTTACAAAGATTTGAGAACATTGAGTTATGCCTTGATTTTCATGTCTACAAAGTCCAAGACTTCAATGTAATGATAGGGTTACCCATTGAGAAATTACTCACGGATACACCTTCAAAAGGCAGTCTAGTTGTTAAATTTGGAGGGAGGAAGTTTTCCATTCCAATTCCGCGATCCAAGAACACATTAACAGAACCTCCCCCCGAGAGTGATCCAATCGAAGAAGCCGAGGGCCTTCAATTCTTAGACTCTCCTGAAATTGAAGAAGAACAATTCATCCATGAATAGGATGAATTGCAGGAGAAATTTGATTTGCCCAAAGAAGAGCCATCACAAAAGCCCCAGATTAAGTTGAAAACCCTACCTCCAGGCCTACACTATGCTTTCCTACATGGTGATGTGGAAGCTCCTATAATCATAAGTGACAAGCCTTCACAGAACGAAACTGCCAAATTCTTGACCATCTTAGAAAAGCACAGATCCGTCATAGGCTACTCACTCCAAGACCTTAAGGCAATGAACCCTGCTCTTTGCACCCATCGCATTCCCACCGACCCATTAAACACAACATCTAAGGAACCTCAAAGGAGGTTGAACAATGCTATGCGAGAGGTTGTCAAGAAGGAGGTTTTAAACTCTTGCACACTGGGATAATTTATCTTGTTACTCATAGTTAGTGGGTCAGCCCTGTCCAAGTAGTGCCCAAGAAAGGAGGAATGATGGTCATTCGAAATGAGAGGAATGAATTCATTCCTCATTGAACCGTCACAGGGTGGAGTGTGAGGACCAGGTCTGCACATTCCAGGAGTCGCAGAGGGTGGTGCCTTGAGATGCAGCACCCAACAGGACACATGAGAAGAATACGATAAAATGTGAAGTTTTATTTATAGAAATAGAAGAAGTCTTTTACAATACTTAATGTACAACGGAAGTAATACTCATAGCTAAACTTTCAACCTAGCTATGCAAAAGTGCAGCCGCCCAGCCCGGGGACACTACACACTACCAACACACAACAATTCACGGCGACGTGTAGGGATCGACTCAGCGGTATACCCCGATGGGGGCATCGCCTCATCTTCGGGCCCTTCCTTATACGTCTCACCTGCAAACAACTTAACATAGCAACAGTGAGCACGAAGGCTCAGCAAGACTTAACCGTCTCACCTAAGCATGGAACTCTAAATGCAGGGATACATATAAACATAGGCAGTAATATTGCATAAACGACTCGCCTATAAGTGGATCCTTACTTCCAAGTTAATAGCAGCAATGTAAATGTTCAGAATGTAACTTTAGTGAGCATATACTATATCAGGCATGGTTGCAAAACAATTATAATTCAATACATCATATTCTTCTGGCTTCTTCAATATTTACTACGTCACAACGCAGTGAACAAGCGGTGCTCAAATAACCGTGAGGGACGGTGATTGCAATCAGTGGACACCTGGATAACATGTCACATAAACCCATTTCAGAAGTGGAGCGAATCACACTTCAATACTATGTTGTATGCAACAACCTTTAAAAGGAAACCCAAATGCCGAACCGGTCCTTTCGTAATGGGCAGGAGGTCCCCGCGCAGAGCGTGTTTGTGCCCGCCAGCAGATTTACACCTTGTTGCCCTCAACCCACTCCAATAAAATGGTAGGGTAAGCCTTGACACCTAGGTTAACCAATTACATCTGTTTCCTGGTTTTCACATAGCCAGTATGCAATTGGTACAGTTCAAACTTTTCCAGCAGGACCGCACACGGATCTGTCCTCAATCGACACAAGCAAGGCTATTCACATAAGACCACATCTCGCTGCATCCCATCTGCTGTTCGGTCTCAATTTTGATATTCTTAAACCATTCTTTAATCTATCCATCTCGTGTGATAAAATCCTAGCTCGCGAGTAGATTCCAACTACTCGACTTCTACCGGATTCCTCAAAACATTAGCATTGCATTTTCTACTCGTCAAACTGTAGACCTACCCAATACTTCATGGTATTTGTGGGTCATGCAAGTGGAGTAACAAGCACCTTAGCCCTAATGCACAATATTCACCCTAGACATAAGTGATACAAACCAAAATTTTGCAAAAGCACTTAAATGCAAACCGAGGATTGCTTGGCTGCATGTCAGAGGGGAAGTAAGCTTCTGGTGGTATACTCTCCAAGGGCTCCGGCTCCTCCTCGATCTCAGTCACTATATGATATACATAATATGAAAGTATATAAGTGACATAGAACTATATATATCAACTTCGAAATACAGTTTCTGTTTCTAATGGATTTTAATTGGCTTTGGGATTTTTAAAGTGGACACTAGGTTCTATGAGGAAGATCTGGACCAAAAATTGGAGATGTTCAAGGAAGCTTGTTGTCTCTAAAATTCCAACAAGTAATTGCATTCTCTGAAATTTAGTATTAAATCTTGATCTTTGTCATGGCTAATAGTGGATGCATGATAGAGGAGGTCTCACTGGTTATAGGAAAATTTATTTTATAATTTTCTGAGCTTCCTACAGGGAGTTGATTTTACAAGTTTGGGAAAATTCTGGAAATGTTTCTGTACATTTCTCAATTTTCAAACTACATAGACATTTGCAACACTGATTCACCCAGTAAATGAAGTCCAATGAACTTGAAATATTTACTGGAGATCCAAGGTACTTTTAAGAGAGTTTTCAAAAATTTGGGAACTTTCCAATTAGCAGAACAAGGGTAATTAATTTCCCAAGCAGTTAGCTCAAAGGAATTAATTAAGAAAATTCAGGGACTTTCATGTCCAAAAAATTGCACCACTGTAAAATTGGGATCAAGATGAGTCTACCAGAATTTAGGAACTATTTGAGCAAGTATACTAGGAGTAAATGAATTTATAAGTTTGCTCAAAATCTGGAATTATTTGGAAAGGAAAGTTTGAATTAATCTGGCTGGGTCCCACTCATTTAAAATGGGCCAACCAGATTGGGGCCACACCGAGGGCCACGGGTTTAAACCGCGTAGCCGCACCTGATCTCGTGGCCACACCAGATCCCCAACCCTCGCGCCGAGAGATTGACAGGCAGGCCCTGCTAGTGTTGTCTTCCTCCTCTCGACCCGGGCGGCGCTCTCGCTGGAGCCGCGGCGGTGCGTGCCGAATTTGCTATGCCAAACTCCTCTCGGATCAGCCTTGATAATCTAGCCCTAAAATCGGACGCACAACACGATGGTGAGATCTTAACGAGTCGGCGACGGCCAGAGACGAGCGCACGACGGCAGTGGCGGAACTAGGGTTCTGACGATGGTCAGTACTGCTCAGCAATTGTGCAAACACTTCGGGGAAAAGCTGGGGAGGTTCCTGGGAGCATGAGGAAGGTGAACAAGAGGTGCAAACACCGCATAACAACCAGCCATTGCAAGCTCGACGGCGAGCAGCGGTGCTTTTCAAAGGCGATGAGGGAAACTCGAAATACTCCATCCGTGGTCAATTATTTTCATCGGTTCTTGATCTAGGTTATGCAGCCAGACATGTAGAATATATCTCCTAACTGGATTAGACAATATTTGTGCATATAAACAGAATTGCATCAATGACCTTGCTTGAAGTGTAAACTTGTGCCGAGACAAAAATGAGGAATACTCGCTCGCTAAAGGATGAAAAGGTTTGCGGTTTTCACCATGAGAAAGGTTATGTGCCCCACCACACTTTTCTTCTGTTGAAGTTGAAGCTTGAAACAACCTAGTTCGCCAGCTTCATGGTGGACAGAGGACTATGTCCACGGTGGCTCAATAGCGACGTCCGCGAAACTTCAAAATATCGGGGTATCAGCCAAGTAAACCATGAGGGAATTGTATGAGAAGCTAGACAATGTTGTTGCGCTACTTTTTGGTTCATGGAGCTCAATCAACCGATGGCCAGAACCATGGGACGAAGCAAGAAACTGGGAGGCGGCAACAATGGCGACGACACTCTGTTTTCACGGGAGGGAGACCAAACGCGTTGGGGAGAAGCAACAGGGGGTTAAGTAAAGTAAGGATGAGCTTGAGGCCACACACCTGCTTCCTTGCATGCAAGAAAATCGCGGTGGCGAGCCCTCCCAGCGTTGAAGCGCGGGACAACAGAGAAACAGAGTTCAGTCGGTTCAATCGTGTTAGGGAGGCTGACCAGTGGGTCCCACCTTGATTCACCCTCATCCATTCTCTGTTCCTTCAATTCTCCCACCAATAATTGTCCAAAAATTCTAGATTTTTTTGGAGAGGCTAAATAAATTATGTAGAATATGATTCTAAAATTAGATCATGAACCTGACCAAGTTTAATTGGAATTCAAAATTTGAATTTCAATTCGAGTGGTATTCAATGGAGCCACTGAATTAAATAGCAAATGTACATCAAAATTTCTGAAATTTGGCAAAGACTTTATTGGGAATATTTGGAAGCTAATGGTGATCTCAAATTTTTGTTTTGTCAAAGTTTGAACCGGAGCTAATTTGATTTTTTGAATTCCCTCTTATAGGGTTTAACTCACTTAATTTTCCCATTCCCTGTTTATTTCTTTTTCCCCTTCAAATTTTTAATTTTCCTATCCTAACTTTGAACTATGAAATTTTAGGACTTTTACATGGAGGATGTGTAATGACTATAGAAAACACAACAAGGCAACGGTGAAGGATCATTTCCCGTCGCCTTTCATTGATGAAATGTTGGAGCGGCTAGTGTAACATTCCTTCTTTTGTTTCCTTGATGGATATTCTGGTTACCATCAAATTCCCATCCACCCTTATGATCAAAGTAAGAACACCTTCACATGCCCTTACAAAACATACGCCTATCGGGGAATGTCGTTTGGATTGTGTAATACACCCGCTTTGTTCCAAAGGTGCATGATGTCTATTTTCTCAGACATGATCAAGGAAATCATGGAAGTTTTCATGGATAACTTTTCTGTCGATGGAAAAACTTTTGATTGTTGTCTTGAGAACCTACATAGGGTCTTATAAATATGCCAAGAGAAGGACCTGGTACTAAATTGGTAAAAGTGTATTTTTATGGTCCGTGAAGGCATCGTCTTAGGACACTTGGTGTCTGAAAGGGGGATTGAGGTGGACAAAGCAAAAATTGAACTTATTGAAAAGCTTCCACCTCCCACAAACATTAAGGGTATCCATAGCTTTTTAGTCCATGCGGGCTTCTACCGACGATTTATCAAGGATTTTTCCAAAATCGCTAGACCCCTCACTAGCCTATTAGCTAAGGATGTGCCTTTTGATTTCAATGATGATTGTCAACGATCTTTTGACATCTTCAAGAAGGCACTCATCAGAGCTCCAATCATTCAACCCTCTGATTGGATGCTGCCATTCAAAATCATGTGTGATGCTAGTGATTATGCTGTTGGAGCGGTCTTTGGCCAAACCAAGGATAAGAAACATCATGCAATATCCTACGCTAGCAAGACTCTAACAGGAGTTCAGCTTAACTATGCCACATCTAAAAAGGAGCTCCTAGCATTTGTCTTTGCTATCGATAAGTTTAGATCATACTTGGTTGGAGCAAAAGTCATAGTCTACATAGACCATGCTGCTTTGAAATATTTTCCCACCAAGAAAGATGCTAAATCTAGGCTAATCCGATGGATTCTCCTACTCCAAAATTTTGACCTAGAAATAAGGGATAAAAAGGGAATAGAGAATTCTGTCGCTGATCACCTCTCACATATGTTAATCCTGATCAGTAATTTCCTACATTATGATATGTAGCTCAAGGTAACCGACTCTAACCCTTGGTATGCAGACATCGTAAACTTCATGGTTACAGGGTACGTACCACCAGGGCAGGATAAGAAAAGGCTCATTTTGGAGAGTTGACATCACCTGTGGGATGATCCATACTTCTATAGGTATGTTTAGATGGGCTTCTTAGAAGGTGTGTCTCAATAGTCGAAGGCACCAAAATCATCAAATGATGCCATGCGGCCTCCTTTGGCGGGCACTACAGTGTTTACCGTACTCAAGCAAAGATCTGGCAAAGCGGATTCTTTTGGCCCTCAATGTATGAGGATACATAAGAATTCGTTCGAAGATGTCTGGAATGCCAAAAGCATGGAGGAATCACTACTCGCAATGTGATGCCCCTCACATACAATATCCAAGTAGAATTATTTGCTCTGTGGGGGATCGACTTCATGGGACCTTTTCCAAAGTCCTATGATTGAGAGTATATTTTGGTGGCCATAGATTATGTGTCCAAATGGGTAGAAGTATTACCATGCAAACATGTCGATGCCGGGACCGCTCGGAAAATATTTCATGAAATCATTTTCCCATGGTTTGGAACTCCCCGAATGGTCATAAGTGATGGAGGGTCTCATTTCATCGATAAGACCTTCCAGAGCTTTCTGAGGGTGCTTGGGGTTAGGCATAACATTGCTACTCTGTACCATCCCCAAACAAGCGGTCAAGCAAAAACTTCAAACAAACAAATCCAGAATATTTTGCAAAGGACCATATTTGAGATGGGGAATGGATGGAAGAACAAACTACTCGATGCACTTTGGGCATACCGTTCTGCCTATAAGACACCCATTGGAATGTCATCTTTCCAAATTATCTACAAGAAAACTTGTCATTTACCCATAGAATTGGAACATAGAGCATATTGGGCTATCGAGAAGAGGAACTTGAATCTCCACGAAGCTGGAAAGTTGTGCAAGATGCAAGTTTCTGAACTGGAAGAATGGAGGTATAAGGCATACCATAGTGCCAAGATCTATAAAGAGAAAACCAAGAGGTGACACGATAAAAGAATTAGGACTAAGGAGTTCAATCCTGGAGATAATGTCCTACTTTTCAACTCTAGAGTCATACTTTCTAGACATGGGAAACTAAAAAGCAAAGGGGAAGGTCCCTATACTGTGGTAGATACTTCATCTCATGGAGCTATTACCCTCCAAAATCATGAAGGTAATCTATTCAAAGTAAATGGGCACCCTCTCAAGATCTTTTTAGAACCCAAAGAAAATTTGGACAAAAAGGAAGATGTAGTCAATTTGATTGACTTTAACGAGTATCCTTGATGTTTGGTTAAATTTTCCGTGTCCAATAAAGCAAACTCCAACCCTCACCACTCCTTTCCAATCATCCCATTATCCCCATTAGGCTAAGTAGGAGAGAAGTAAAATGTAGAATATCATAAATACTTTCCTACTTAGGACTTAGGAGCTTATTTTGATTCCATCATACAAAGTGCCTTTGTCAGATAAATGAGACTCACCGGTGTAGGTAAGGCCGGTAGAGTCTTTCATTTTTCCATGTTTTCGTGTAAAATAAAGACACATACAAGAACAAGTGTGGGGGAGGTCCCACAGGCCTCCCAAAGTGCAACATGTCTGGACCATCATGAAAGAACAACTCAGGGCATCGCATGAAGGACCACGAGAAGATTTGACCAAACCATGATGGCTGGGCCCACCCTTCTTCATTAAGGCGATGGTTTGTGCTCTCTCACCTCTTATCCTTCTATACTTGATTTTCAGTTGAATTTGGTTATGCATGATAACATCAATAAAATCAGCTCATTGGAAACTAAAATTTTCCAATTTCCTATATCATATTTTGCTAGAGAATGGAATATGTCTACACCTCATTTTAATTTCACTACCATGTTCTTGAACCGCATATTAATTTAGGAAAAATATGTCATCTAACTATTTGATTAGTGTGACATGGTAAATGCGTGAAACTTGGAAACTCTCCATGCTGGAATTGAATTTTATTATTGCAATTTTAAAGTCATCAAATTTTTGCCATCTTCTCTCATTAGAATTGAAATGCCCACCAACTCCATATGACAGAAATATTGAAAACCACATGCATATGCCACTTTGCATTTTCATTGTGTGAGACCTATGTGTGCTAAATACATTGGCTATGGCGATAAAAGTTTTGAATACTACCAAAACACCTTTTTCATGAAGGTCTAACTCTAGGTCCGAGCTCCAGCAAGGTCCGACTTGTCCGATTTAGGAAGATATCGGACTAGTTCGGTGTGTGATCGGACTTGTCCGATTTTGTGCAACTTGTGAAGTGTTTGGGGGACTAGTCTGCACTAGGGAGGACTAGTCCGATTCTAGTCAGAGAGATATCGGACTAGTCCGTGGTTATATCAGACTAGTCCGGTCAGTGAAAAACTGGACTGTGAGGACAAGTCCGCATTGTGAGGACTTGTCCGATCTTGTGCAGAAAGATATCAGACTAGTCCGGGGTGAGTCGGACTAGTCCAGACCTATATAGTTTTGCGCAATGTGTGAGATTATTTGTGCTTGAGCTCTTGTGGTGTGTTTCCTTAACACACTCCATACACAATGATCTACTACACTTGTTTCTTGAGCTCTTTTCTGCATTACTCCTCATTCTCCTTTCTTTTTGGCACTTTGCTCATTTTCTCATTAGAACCTGTGCTCATCTCAACAAAGTGGTTAGGATCTCATTTGCTTGTCATAAATCATCCAAAACCCACAAGGGATCCCTAGATGCACTTTCAATCTCCCCCTTTTCGGTGATTGATGACAACCAATTGAGATTTCACAAAAATATGATAAAAAGTTGAGATTTTCATAAAGTGCGCACATATGAGTTTAAAACACATTAAGCAATGAAAACATGATCCATATGTGCACTCTTTATGGTGGGATGTAGAACTAAGTGTATAGAAACAATAGTCATGATGAGAATAACATAACTGACATCAACATGTTAACAACAATCATATATACCATTCTTAGAGCAAAATCACAGATTTTATCAATATCTTCACGAACAGTTCAAAACATTGCATCACAGGACCAATAGTACTAAAAGAGCATATTATAAGTTTTACAACCCACAAATAGACAAAAGACACAAAAAGAGAGCTCTCCTCGCATCCTACAGCTAAAGCCTAAAACTCCTAAGACTCCCCCTCAATCTCTCCCCCTTTGGCATCAAGACACCAAAAAGAAGGAGAAGAGGGACCTAAGGTCTTCAAGCCTCGCTGTCGGTCCTCTCATCGTCTTCATCTTCATTTTCTGGCTGATGGGGAGGAGGAGGAGGAATGGAGCCACTCAAGTCCCCAATGCCGAAATAGGCAAGATCGGATGGAGTCAAGGGCCCTAGCTCGGTGAAGTCAAAATCTAAGTCATCAGAAATGACTGGAGATCCAATGGGCTCGATCTCCAGCTTTTGGCAAATTTGCTTCACGTTCTCTTTGACATATCTCATGTCGGCCTTTCTCCTCATGTTCAGCTTGTGGGCTTTTACTTCAGCCTTTTTGCAAGAGGCGAAGATGGCGGACAGGTACTTCAAGATGCCACTCGGGGAACCCTTTTGAGGAGGGGCCCTAGGGTCGGGAGCAGCCCTAGCATCTCCACTGGCTCTCACTAGAGCCTTAGGGCTGGAAGCTAGAGATGGATCAGCTTGAATGCTTGGCTGTTGAGGCTTCTGGGGCCTCAAGGGGAGGTGCTCCACATCCTTGACGAACTTTATGCCTGTGACCTTCTCAGTCATGAACATGAGGTAAGGTGCATAGCCACATGACCTGTTTGGGGTACAGGATATGTTCACCATGTCGTTCCAAATATAGTCAAAGACATCAAACTTCCTGTCTTTGCTAATGACCTTCATCATGGTCCTGAGGTGTCCGTGCACACTTCGTGCATCCCCATCTTTGGGGGCAATGGTCTTCCTTAGAACGCTGTTCAACACCACAAAGAAGGGCTTCATGTTCTTCGTGGAAGGAGGATTGAACTTTGAGTTGGGTTCATAGAGAAACTTCATCCTGTCCTTCTCCATGACACTAATGCTGTGGATGATCAAATTGTCATTGCTCGAGGTGTCAAGATGCAACAATCTTGCAAACTCTTCATAAGTGATGGTGTACTTGGATCTGTGGGTCATCCAAGTCACCCTTTCTTCCTCATCACTGGCAAAGTGACAAGTGGCATAAAACTGGGCAATCACCTCATCATTCCAATTGTTCCGGAAGGCGAATATATCCTTCAATCCATGCCTCTCAATAGCCTCGATCACCTCCAAAAAGGGTGAGCAACCCTTCTTCTCAAAATGCGCCCAATCGATCCATTGGCTGCGCACTACGGGGGCCTTCATTGGAAGACAGACAAACTTGTAGAAGTCTGCATGAAAGTTACTCCAAAATCTCTCATCAGCAGCTTGCTTGGGACAGCTGTAGCAATCCACATTTCAGAACTTTGCAGCTGTTTCTCTGCCCTTGCCATTGAATATTTCCTCTACGGGATCCCGACCCCCTTCCCTTGGAGCTGACAACTTTAGGGGGCCAATCGGGCCCGTTCCAATCCCTTTGCCCTTGCCCTTTGCTTGGCGAGGGCCACCTCCAGCAATGGCCTTGGAGGAAGGCTTCTTCGCGAGCACTTTCCTTCGAGCCTAGGGAGGAGAAGGAGCCGGCTCGGATGGGCGCTCTTGGCGCTTCTTGCTTAGGATCGTCGAGGACCGAAGCACGGCTTTGTGGTCCATCTCGGCCTCGAAATCAAAGATTTCGTCGTTGGTGCTCGACATTGTCTTGAGAATGGATTTCACAAGGTATTGATGAGAATAGATAACAAGGAATTGCATTGAGGAATTAAGAAGTTAGGGTTGAGTTCAGAAAAATCGGACTAGTCTGGTGTATAGGCACGGACTAGTCCGGTGTTCAACCTCTAGAACCCTAACTATGAGACAAATGGTGATTCCTAATGCACAACTAGCTTAGCATCAATGTAATACATCAAGGAAGCATGTATATGGTGATAGGAACCAAGCTAGTTGATCAACATTGAAGGAAATAGCAATTTCTAGGGTTTGGGATGAGATTTTACCGAAATTGCTTGATTCTCGGAGATGTAGGGGTTGAAGGGTCGGACAAGTCTGTGGTCTTCAATCCCTATGCGAAGAAGGTCAATTTCCACCCAAACTTGCGAAGTTTTGATGAAAAATCAAAGAATCGCCTTGGGGAGCTCGAGCGTGGAGAGAGAAAGCTTGAGGCAAGTGTGGGGTGAGGAATATTAGGGTTTGGCGGCGGCTAGGGTTATGGACACGAAAAATCAGACAAGTCCGAAAATGATCAAACTAGTTCGAATTTTTCCAAACACTATATCGGACAAGTCCATGGTGTGCCGGACTAGTCCGACCTAACCGTCACACTGCGGACTAGTCTGCATGGGCGGACTAGTCCGGGCAACCACAGACTAGTCCGTGGTCACCAGGGAAGAAATTCTTAGCTCATTCTTATATATTCGAATGTACTTATTAAGAAAATAGGGAGGCAAAGCAAATCAAATAATCTTGATGAATATGATCAGTAAGCATACACAATCAAGCAATGATCATAATTCACCAAGATCTAGTAATTGACATAGTTTTTTGGAAAAAATGAGAGAGATAATTTTCACAACACAATCAATGAATTTTGAAGATAGCATTCAGGTATACAAGATTTCAAGCCACACTCCGAGCATCGAGGATATTTAGTTCATTTTGGAGCTCGCAAAAGCGTTTTTCATCAAGTGGCTTGGTGAAAATATCAGCTAGTTGCTTTTCGGTGTTGACATGTGAAATGGATATATCTCCCTTCATTGAATGGTCTCTCAAAAAGTGATGTCGAATGTCTATGTGTTTGGTCCTAGAGTGCTCAATGGGATTATGGGCAATTTTAATGGCACTCTCATTATCACAAAGGAGTGAAACACGGTTCATATTGTAACCGTAATCCCTTAGAGTCTGTTGCATCCAAAGGAGTTGTGCACAACAACTCCCGGCTGCAACATACTCCGCTTCGACCGTGGATAAGGCAATGGAGTTTTGTTTCTTGGAGGACCAAGAAACTAGGGATCTCCCTAGGAATTGGCATGTACTGGAGGTACTTTTTCTATCTACTTTGCATCCGACATAATCTGCATCGGAGTAACTGATGAGATTGAATTTGGAACCTTTGGGGTACCAAAGGCCTAGGTTGGGTGTATGAACTAAATACCGCAAGATTCTCTTAATGGTTGTCAAATGACACTCATTTGGATTGGCTTGAAACCTTGTACACAAGCATACACTCAACATAATGTCTGGTCTAGATGCAAGCAAGTAGAGTATAGATCCAATCATGGAGCAATATACCTTTTGATCGACATTTGGTCCATCTTTATTGAGATCCAAGTGTCCATTCGTTGCCATGGGAGTCTTTATAGGCTTCGCCTTTTCCATTCCAAACTTCTTGAGTATGTCTTGAGTGTATTGGTTTGGCTTATGAATGTCCCTTCCTTTTGTTGCCTCACTTGGAATCCCAAGAAGTACTTTAGCTCTGACATTGTAGACATCTCAAACCTATCTGTCATAATTTTACTAAATTCTTCACAAAAAGAATTATTAGTTGAACCAAAGATTACATCGTCAACAAAATTTGACAAATAAAGAGATCATTGTCAAAGTTCTTTGTAAACAATGTATAATCTACTTTACCGATTTTAAAACCATTTTCAATTAAGAAATCTCTAAGACACTCATACCAAGCTCTAGGAGCTTGTTTGAGGCCGTAGAGAGCCTTAAGCAATTTAAAGACGTGGTCGGGGAACTCTTCATCTTCAAACCCGAGGGGTTGCTCCACATACACCTCCTCCTTGATTGGTCCGTTGAGGATGGCGCTTTTCACACCCATTTGATAGAGCTTGAAATAATGCTGAGTAGCATATTAAAGTAATATTCTAATAGACTCAAGTCTAGCTATGGGAGCAAAGGTCTCATCGAAATCCAAACCTTCGACTTGTGAATACCATTTGGCCACAAGTCGTGCCTTGTTCCTTATCACCACCCCGTGTTCATCTTGTTTGTTGAGGAAGACCCATTCGGTGCCGACGATGTTGGACTTGGGTCTTTCGACTAGTTCCCACACCTTGTTCTGTTTGAAATTGTTGAGATCTTCTTGCATGGCCACTACCCAATCTGGATCCTTCAACGCATCCTCAACCCTGCGCGGTTCCAAAGAGGATACAAACGAATAATGCTCACAAAAACTAGCTATGCGAGATCTAGTAGTTACTCCGTTTTGGAGGTCACCGATGATATTGTCGATTGGGTGATCCCTTTGGACGCATTGGTGTACTCTTGGGTGTGGCACTTGCTGTCTTGAATCTTCATGATCATCTTCTTCCCCCCCCCCCCCCCCCCCCTAAATGGTTTCCCTTATTGACTCGTTGGTCATTTTCGTATTCTTGAGGTTGATCTTGTATGGAAGTTCCCCCTTGATCTTTGGCCTCCTCTTGTGGTTCATCTTCCTCATGCATATGTAGAGGTGATTCTTGTGGTCGAACTTCGCCTAACGCCATTCTTCTCAATGCTTCACAAGGAGCTTCTTCTCTATCTAGCACACATGGATCAACATGCTCCTCTTGGGAGCCATTAGTTTCATCAAACACTACGTTAGGTGCTACTTTAACAAGTCCGATGGTCTTGTTGAAGACACGATAGGCGTAAGTGTTCGAATCATAACCAAGCAAGAAACCTTCATCGGACTTTGAAGCCAACTTTGAAGTCCTAGGCTTCTTGTTCAAAATATAGCATTTGGAACCAAAAACTCGAAAGTATGAAATATTAGGCTTGTTACCGGTGAGTAGCTCATAGGATGTCTTCTTTAGTAGTCAATGGAGATAAAGTTGATTTATGGCGTGGCAAGCGGTGTTAACCGCTTCTGCCCAAAATCGATCTGAGGTCTTGTACTCATCGAGCATTGTTCTCGCCATCTCTATGCAGGTTCGGTTCTTCCTTTTGGCAACTCCATTTTGTTGAGAGGAGTAAGGAGCTGAAAACTCATGCTTTATGCCTTCTTCATATAGGTACTCCTCAACTTGTGTGTTCTTGAACTCTGTGCTGTTGTCGCTTTGAATGTTCTTGATCGTCAATGAAAACTAATTTTGAGCACACTTGAAAATTTTCATCAAGATTCCTTGTGTTTCTGCCTTATCATGTAAAAAGAAAACCCAAGTGAAGCGAGAAAAATCATCAACAACTACTAAGCCATATTTGTTACCGCCGATACTTATGTAAGCAATTGGACTGAATAGGTCCATGTGGAGTAGCTCGAGCGGTCTTGTTGCAGTCATGACGTTCTTGGCGGGATGAGGTGCTCCAACTTGCTTCCCGGCTTGGCATGCGCTACAAGGCATGTCTTTCTCAAAAACAACACCCTTCAAACCTCGGATGTGATCGCCCTTGAGGAGTTTTTTTGAAGATTCCTCATACCAACATGTGCTAGCTGTCTATGCCACAGCCAACCCATGTTGGTCTTTGCAATCAAGCATGTGTCATGTTCGGCTTTATCCTTGTTGAAGTCAACAAGGTAAAGCTTTCCCTTCAACATACCCTTGAATGCAATGGAACCATCACTCCTTCTAGAGACGGTCACACCCTCATTAGTGAACAAGCAATTATAACCTTTGTCGCATAATTGAGATATGGACAGCAGGATATAATCTAAGGAATCAACATGTAAAACATGAGAAAGAATATGTTTAGATGATATGGCAATTTTACCGGTACCGAGCACCTTTCATTGACTATTGTCTCCAAAATATATGCCCTCGCTTGGATCCTCATTTTCTTCATACTCAACGAACATCCTTCTTTATCCGGTCATATGGTTGGTGCAGCCACTGTCTAGCACCCATTTAGATCCACTAGAGGAATAGGCCTACAAAAACAAATTATGCCTTGGTTTTAGGTACCCAAGCTTGCTTGGGTCCTTGGAGGTTAGTTACAAGAGATTTAGGCACCCACACATGAGATTTGATGTTCCCATGGCGTGGCCCAACATAATGAGCATAAACCAAAATTACTTCTCATTAAAACATAAGATGCATCAAAGGTTCTAAAAAGCAACTGTTGTTTTTATATACAGGACTAGTCCGGGAGATCGGAGTTGTCCGGAGGACCGGACTTGTCTGTGTCCCGAATGGACTAGTCCGGTGATCATGTGTGTTAACTTTGGACTTTCCAATTTGAGATGGTCTTCCCTTTACAAAGGCAATGCTCTCCTTGTTATTCTTATGGCTTCTAGCATGTTGCTTTTCACCATAAGAGTAACCAATGCCATATTTGACATTTGGAGATCTTGTGACCAAGTATGCACTACGTGCATATTTGATTTTCTCCTTGTCAAATATGCCATTTTGTGAAGGATGCTTGTCCTTGGTAGAGGTTGACTTGTCTTTCAAGCTGGTGTCAACTTTACCACATGTACAAGTAGAAGCAGTTTCAGTTTTAAGGGGTTGAGAAGGTGAGCTTGAAGAGGATGAAGGGTCACCTTGATTGAGTGACTCAACTTGTAGTTCAAGGATCTTGTTAACCTTGATTAGGTTAGCAAGTTTGTCCTTGATTGTAGCATTTGAGTCGCTTAACTCCAAGCAAGCTTCCTTGCTTGAAGCTAACTCAAGCTCTAGTGACTTGCTTCGCTCCTTTTCAAGTTTTAGAAGCTTGTCAAGTTCAACATATTCCTCCTTTTGGGAGATGATCATGTCTTCTTGACGATGTATCTACTTCTCCTTCTCAACAAGTTGATCAAGTAAAAATTTCATTTTTGCAGCTGTTTTCTTATCTAATCCAATGAGCATATCTTCATTATCGCTAGCAATTTCACTATCATTAGAATAGGAATGCAAGGAAGAGGGTTTGGTTGTTACCTTGCGTTTACCTTCCTTTGCCGTGAGGCAAGTGTTGTTCCCCTTCCACGCGCCGAGAGTAGGAAAGAGAGTGGACTTTTTCTTCAGAAGAGGACTCATCATTTGAGTCCCACTCTTTCCCTAGATGTGCTTGTTCGGCTTGTTTCTTCTTCTTGAAGAATTTCTTGGGTTGAGGCTTCATTTCCTTGGTCTTCTTCTTGTTTTCTTCACATGGGAAATCAAATATAAAGTGGCTATACTCACCATAGTTATAGCATGCCTGCCTCAACTTTGTTTTGGATCTTTCCTTTTACTTTCCTTCACTTGATTTACCCCCTTGTCTTTTCTTCATCATTCTTTTGAATTTCTTCATGAATAGTATCATGTCATCTTCATCCAAGTCTCTGCTCTCATCGTCACCGTCTTCTTCTAATTGAGCTTCTCGAGCATCTTTAGATAAGGTCTTGAGAGTGGACTTCAAGGCAACCCCTTTCTTCTTTGCCGAGGTGAGATCGGCAATCTCCTTAACGTGCTTGGCTTGCTTTTCCATCATCTCAAAGTTGATGATTTTCCCAAGTAACTCATCTGGGGTCATCTTCTTGTACCCGGGGCTCTCTCGTATCATCGAGCACAAGGTGACATTGCAAGGCATGAAAGCTCTAAGGACGAGCTTCACCACCTCGTGGTAGTTCCACTTCTTGCTACCGTATGCTCGCACCTTATTGATGAGCGTCATTAGTCGATTGTACATGTCTTGTGGTGACTCATATTCTTCGATGGCGAATCTTCCCAACTCGCCTTCAATCATCTCGATCGTTGCTTCTCGTGCATGACGATCGCCTTCATGTGCAGTTTGCAACGTATCCCATATCTCCTTTGCGATCTCGAGTCCATCCACCTTTGTGAACTCGTCCTGACTAAGTGATGAGGTGATGACTGCAGCAGCTTGGGCATTTCGATGGATTGCTTGCTCTTGGCTAGGTGTGAGCTCATCATCATCATCCGGGATATCTATTCCTGTGCATACTATCTGCCACAAACTTGGATCAAGAGAAATCAGATGCATTTTCATGTTTTGCCTCCACATTAAGTAGTCATTGCCATCAAAGTGTGGGGCTTTTCCAAGTGGAATAGATAGATAATGATTGTTATTAGAATTTAGGCGATCATAATTAAAAGGATATCGGGAGTAGTCGGTGTGACTCCTCCACGTCTTCTTCTTTTCGTCTTAAATCTTCACTTTTCCCTTGGAGAGGGTTTTCTTTCTTAGGAGCGCCTTGAGTTCATTCCAGCGTCACCTCATCGTCATCCTCAAAGTCTTGAATGGACTCAAGGAGCCTCTCCAATTTTTGGTTCTTTTCTTCTTCAACCTTCTCTTGGTTGACGCTCTTGTGTACATCCTTCATGTCCAACATGATCTATTCGAGCGATTAGTCTCCTTTTGAAGAGTCCTGCTCTGATACCAATTGATGTGGCCTAGAGGGGTATGAATAGGCCTTATTGATTTTCTGTCGGAACCTGCAACACTTAACAACCAAATCAAATCTCGAGATATCGAACTAGTCCGGTCGAGTGCGGACTAGTCCGGTGTGTACCGACTAGGTTTATCAAATTTGATCGGTTATCTTGATCCTAGGGTGTATGTAGCGGAAATATACTTGTAATTGAAGTGTTACACAATTATGAACTAGGATGTACTGCAAGTTAATTTTATATTCAATGTTTCAACGTAAAGTGAACAAGATTGATTGAAACCCTAGATTGATATGAAGAGTAAGAACGATTTGCGCAAAGTAAGAACACAAGCACTTTATCCTGTGGTTTGGTTCCCACAGAGGCAACCTACATCCACGTTGAGGAGTCCACAAAAGGACTGGGTCTTCTCCAACCCTACCCTCGTCGGATCCCCACGGAGGACAATCCTCTTCACTAATCACAAAGGGCAAATAACCAAATTCAAGGAGCCTTCTCCCACGTTTAGGGCTCCCCAAGATTACAATATGAACACCACCAAGAACACACTCTTAAGATCACAATGAAAACCACAGGAGTGTGTTAGGGAATCAAACCAAGAGCTCAATGAGTGATGAACTGTGTCTCTCCAATGATTCAAAGTGTATCCTCAAGGGATTGATCTTTCTTGCGCTGGAATTCGTGGAGAGAGGTGTTTTCTAGGCTCTTGGGAGGTGTGACGGCACAGGGGGTCGAGAGATATGAAAGATGAGCCGTGTACACCTATTTATATGGGGTTTCCAAAAGTTACTGTTAGGGTTTAGAAAGATCGGACTAGTCCGTGGTTTACACCAGACTGCGTGTAGCAAACCCTAGGTGTCCCGAAATATCGGACTTGTCCGGCTGAGAGCGGACATGTCCGATTTTGGTTCTAGAAAACTTCGGACTAGTCCGATAAATATGAGACTTGTCCGGATATGTGAAACCCTAAGTGATTTTGAGAGACAATTCCGCACTTGGAGGACTTGTCCGATTTAGGTCAGAGGGTTTTTGGACTAGTCAGTGATAGTATCGGACTTGTCCGATTTAGGATAGAAAGATATCGGACTATTCCGGTGTGTGATTGGACTTGTCCGATTTTGTGCAACTTGTGAAGTGTTTGGGGGACTAGTCCGCATTGGAGAGGACTAGTCCGATTCTAGTAAGAGAGATATCGGACTAGTCTGTGGTTATATCGGACTAGTCCGGTCAGTGAAAAACTGGACTGTGAGGACAAGTCCCCATTGTGAGGACTTGTCTGATCTTGTACAGAAAGATATCAGACTAGTCCGGGGTGAGTCGGACAGTCCGGTCCTTTATAGTTTTGCGCAATGTGTGAGATTATTTGTGCTTGAGCTCTTGGGGTGTGTTTCCTTAACACACTCCATACACAATGATCTACTACACTTGTTTCTTGAGATCTTTTCTGCATTACTCCTCATTCTCCTTTTTTTTGGCACTTTGCTCATTTTCTCATTAGAACCTGTGCTCATCTCAACAAAGTGGTTAGAATCTCATTTGCTTGTCATAAGTCATACAAAACCCACAAAGGATTCCTAGATGCACTTTCAATTCTTAGCAACTTGCGTAGTGTCAATGTTAATTTTTCAGATTCTGAAAATGCTAGGCAATTGTTAAGTGCATTAGACATGTCAATTTGGGAGATGAAGGTCACATCTATTCGTGAATCTACTGTCATGAGTACACTTACATTAGATGTGCTCTATTCTAAATTGAAAACTCATGAAATTGACATAATCTCACGTAAGAACCCCAACAAGTCTCTTGCATTTGTTTCTCAACGTGATATGCCTAACTCCGGCCAATCTTCATCTAGCAATACACTTGCTTTGCTGTCTTTACTAACCCTGGAATAGTTTGAAGAATTTCCAGAAGAAGAGCTAGACCTCATCTTGACTCGGTTCTCAAAAGCATTGCATGAGAACGAGAAGGAGAGGAAGCTCCGGACCTCAATGATGCTTTGAATGTAGTAAGACAGGACACTTTTGTAAGGATTGCCCTAACCTTTCAGGTCCTTCTACCCGTGATGAAAAGCAAAAAAAAGTCAAGTCCTCTTCTGGCAACATCAACAAGAAAAAGAAGAGTTTCACAGGACGCAAACTGATAAACAGTTTCATCACCGCACTTCAAGAGCTTGGCTCGAGTGATGTAGACATTGGAAGTGACGAAGATGAAGATGATCTGGCAAACTTTTGGTTCATGGCGGGCAAATCAAGATCAAGTATGGAGGATGCAGAACACAACTGTGACAACGAAGAGGTATGTCCTACTTGTGATGAAATGTGTGATGCTATTCCCTGTGCAACTGTTACTGTTAAGAAAAAGGACAAAAAGCTTAGGGACAGTACTATTAAAATTGAGTCACTAGAATCTGAAATTAATTGATTCAAAACCTTGATTCCTAGTGATGATTCTTGTTCCTCATGCGATTTAATATATGAACAATTGTCCTCCTTAAGAAGTGCACAATCTCCACTCTTGATAAACTTGAGTTAGATATTGAAAAGAACAAAAATCTTGCTACACTTAATGGCAGAAACTTAAAAGATGCTTCTTGTTCTACAATTCATTTGCATTGTTCTGCCTGTAATGATTTTGAAATGAAACTAAAAGATGCTATGAATGAAATTTCAATACTGAACAATGCTTTACGTGCTCATGAAGTTAAATATTGTTCTAATTGCAAATTAAAAGGAAAAACTTCATGTGAAAACTGCCTAAAATCATCTAAGAAACTTGATGATATGAATAGGACACTAGAGCAATTTTGTATTGGAAACAAAAATCTAGACTTGCTACTGAATTCATCCAAATCTTACAATGATAAAACTGGTTTAGGTTTTTATTCTCATGCTCATGCTAAAGCACATCCACCTAAAATTGTAAAGTCATTAGGAAGTGGTTTGATTAAAATAGTTCCTAAACCAAAAGAGGTGATTTTTAAATCTACAGGAGTATTGTCACGTTCGTGTTCAAATAAACATACTGCATGCTTATCTAGACATGAACACAAAGTTAAATTTCATTGTACCTATTGTGGTAGAGATGGTCATGTCATAGATTTTTGTTATAGACTAGCTAAACAATATAAAAGGGAAAGAATGCAAGCTAGATCTTATAACTCTCATGCAAAATTTGCTGCACATACTAAATTGAATGTCAGGAACATGCAACCTGCCGTTATGAGTCCAAAACATTCAATGTTTACCTTCGGAGCTTCAGTTTTTGCCTCCAGACCTTCTGTTGTTACCTCTGGACCTTCTGTTTTTGCCTGCGTTGCTACTGATTTTCGTGCGACACAAGTAACACCTTATAGGTCTGTAGTTAAGAATAAAAAATCTCAAATTTTGACTCATAAACCTGCTGTTTTATCTCAGCTTTCGCGTGTTTTTCCTGCTGCACATCGTGTGACTCAGTACTGGATTCCTAAATGTCATCGACGTATTGTTCTTCTATGTAGGTTACACACTTGAGGAAGGAGAACATTTGGATTGTGGATTCAGGTTGCTCACGCCACATGACCGGTAACAAAGAATGGTTCTCCTCCCTCTCTTTTGTGTCACGTGTAGACAATGTTACTTTTACCGATAATTCTTCAACTCCTATAATTGCTAAGGGTTTTTTTAGAGTAAATGATCACTACACTTTGAAGGATGTGGCACTTGTTAATAATTTAAAATACTACTTGCTTTCTGTTTCACAACTGCTAGATGAAAATCTGGAAATTATTTTCACTAAAAATTGTTGCAATGTTGTAAATTCAAATAGTGAGCTTATTTTTAACATGTCTCGGTTTGGAAGAGTTTTGAAGCTGATTTTGATATGTCTTCCTCTAAACATAGGTGTCTAGTTGCTAATGATTCAAAGGACTTATATTTTTGGCATCGTAGACTTGGTCACGTTGGCTTTGGTCATCTAATGTGTATGAGTGCTATTGATCGCATACGTTGGCTGCCCAAGCTTAAAGGGGGCAAAGAAATTGTGTGCTCTTCTTGTAGACATGCTAAGATGGTTGCAGGTTCACATACTCCTCTCACAATGATCATGACAACTGAACCGGGTCAACTTTTGCACCTTGACACCGTAGGACCTTCACGTGTTCAATCCTTTGGAGGTAAATGGTATGTTCTTGTGATTGTTGATGATTATTCTAGATACTCTTGGGTTTACTTTATGGCATCTAAGAATGAAGCTTTTAGTCACTTTAGAACTTTATTTCTTAGATTATCAATTGATCACCCAGGATCTTTAAAAGCAATTAGAAGTGATAACGGAATCGAATTTAAATATCAATTTTTGATAACTTTTGTGCTGAAAATGGAATAGATCATCAATTTTCTTCACCATATGTACTTCAACAAAACAGTGTTGTAGAAAGAAAGAACAGAACCTTAGTTGAGATGGCTAGGACTATGCTTGATGAATATCAAACTCCTAGGAAATTTTGGGCTGATGTGATTGCAACCGCTAGTTATGTCTTAAATCGTGTTTTCTTGCACGCTAAGATAGGTAAAACACCATATCAACTCTAGTTTGGACATAGGCCTAATATTACACACTTTTGGGTCTTTGGTTGCAAATGCTTTGTTAAGAAACATGGTAATCTTGATAAATTTTAACCTAGATCCATCGATGGCATGTTTCTTGGTTATCCAACTCATACTAGAGGCTACCGTGTGCTTTTACTTGACACTAACAAAATTGTGGAGACTTGTGAGGTGTCTTTAGATGAAGATAGCCCAGGTACTAGCTTAAACATTGCAGGTCTGGATCCATATCCTCAGGGCGAGGGTATTTTTGAAGAAGAAGAAGACTCGGTGATATTTCCTAATAATTCCGAAGCTGACACGTGTCCATCTCCAAACTTTGAACAAGCTCCGACTACCATCTCTACTGGTCTTGATCATCCACATGCCACAAGCTCATCAATCTGCGATGAACTTGATGAAGAAGAAGCTCATGAGACATCTGTTCCCCTACGGATTTACAAGAATCATTCCCCGCAACAGATAATTGGAAGCTTGCATGAACGAGTTACATGATCCAGCTATGATGAGTTCAGAATTTGAGATGAGTATGATAGGAGAACTCACGTACTTTTTGGGGCTGCAAATCAAGCAACTAAGGAGGGAACCTTTGTGCATCAAATGAAGTATACAAGGGGCCTTCTCAAGCGCATCAACATGGACAAAAGCAAGCATCTTCAAACACCAATGGGAACAACATCAACACTTGAACTTGATGAAGATGGTGAACCCGTGGATCAAAAAGAATATAGAAGCATGATCGGATCACTTTTGTACCTTACGGTATCAAACTGGACATACAATTTAGTGTATGTCTTTGTGCACGGTTTCAAGCTTCCCCACCTGCTTCACATCGTCAAGCAGTCAAAAGGATTCTCAGGTACTTACATGGAACTCAAGAATTTGGCATTTTTCTTCCTTCTTCCTCAATTACTTTGAAAGCTTTTTTGGATGCTGATTTTGGGGGTTGTAGGATTGGTAGGAAAAGTACTTCTGGTGCTTGTCATTTTTTTGGTAATTCACTTGTTGCTTAGTGTAGGATCAAAGAGCACGTGAAAAGCTACCAGGGGGGGGGGGTGAATGGTAGATTTAAAAATTTAACGCAGCGGAAACAATTAAACCCCAAACCCTTTTGGCAGAAAAACGATATGTTAAAGAAATCGTGTGTGAGAATAATCTAAACGTGTTTCACCATGACAAAAGTGATAGATATCAGAGAGAATCAAGTCACGAAGAAAATACAAAAAGAATCACTCAAATCCGTCGAGAAAAACTCAAGCTATGATCGAAAGATCAAACAATGGTCAATCTGCCCTACCCGAAAAAAACAGTTCTGGAACGCTGGAAAGAAACTCATGTAAATCATAGACCACAAATCCAATGACCGTGAAATTTTGAAAGATGATAGATAATCAAGTTGTGAAGACAACCCAAAAAGAATCACGTCAATTGGATCTGTAAAACTCGAGTTATGATAAAACCACCGACGAAAGGTAGTGCTGTCCAGAAACTCGACGAGTAAAACTTGTCTGGAACAAGTCGGACGAACAAGACACAAAAATTCCTTCAAACTACGAATTTTATTCAATATAACACAAGAGGAACAGCCCCAAAAGTCGTCCACCACGAGCTCTAGGCTCCCTTGCTTATATAACCAGCCCTTAGGCCAACCCAATATCAACTAGGACTCCAATCCTACTCAGATCACGAATCGTAACTTTCCATAACTGCTCAAGATTCTTCTATACGCAGATAGAAGCAATCTTAAGATTTCCAATCACCTTAGGAACGTATCCCACATTCCTAAACAATCCAAATTCGTGACTCACACGAAATCCTAACATAACCAACTCAAATCTTTCCATATTTGAGTCAAATCCGAATCAGCCGCAGCCTGAGTCCATAACCTAGTTAGTTGGACCTTTCCGACCAATTCTTTACATCCACATCTCTTCATCACGTCTCGGAATTATGTAGCCACGTCCATGCACTCCTTGCACACGTGCAAACATCTTCCGACGACATCCACGATACCTTCATATGCATTGTTCTTGATTCAATCATGCTGCGCAACCTCCTGATCAGCTCAACCACAATTCCTCCTGAATTTGGTTGTTGGAACCTCATCTCCTCCCTGAGACTAGTCCAATGGATCCCGTCACCAGCCATGTCTTGAACTCAAGCAACACTTGCACATGAATAAACAACCAATCCATACGAGCCCAAGTCCTTGACTTGACTCAAGTCAGTTCCGAACACAACACCTTACGTGAGAACCTCACATTAGCATGTTGCAAAGCATAGCAAAACGATATCAGCCATATCATCCAAAACGCACCAAAAACTTAGCAAATGAATACTAAGCAATCTTTCCAATCATGTAAAGCAAGTTCAAAACTTTGCAAATGAAAAGTAGAAGTATTGCGGTCAAGTTCCGGACCATCCCACAGCAAGCCGGAGCTTGACCCGGAGCTTACCAAAACTAGTACAATGAAGCACCTGCCGGAGCTTGCCAAAACTAGTAGATCCTAGCATCGGAGCTTACCAGAACTAGTATAACCAAGCTCCCACCGGAGCTTACAAACTAGCAGGACCTAGCGCTGGAGCTAACCAGAACTAGTCGGAAATAGCAAACCCAAAAGCCGGAGCTAGAAAAATCAACTCGAAGCTTAGCAAAAACATGCCGGAGCTATCAAGTATATGCCGGAGCTATCAAAGACATGCTGGAGCTAAAGATAAAGCTCACCGGAGCTGACCAAAGCTAGTCGGACCTTACCAAGAAATTGGACCTAGCTTCGAACATAGCCGGCGCTACTTAAAACAAGCCGGACCTACCGTTGGACCTTGCTGTAGCTCGGAGCTAGAGTCGGACCTTGATAAAAAGGTGTTTTGGTGATATTTAAAACTTTTATCATCAAAGCCAAGTGTATTCACTACAAGCCAATGTATTCAGCACACATAGGTCTTACAATCTCCCCCTTGATGAATGCATTGGTAACACCATTTAAAATCCGAACATTGGCTTATTCTCATTAAAAGTTTTGAAGACAATTTCTCCCCTTTTTGTAAATCGGAAATAAAATGAGAAGAAAATCCAAAAATTATCCCATATTATCTCTCCCCCTTTATTATCTCTCCTTATGCACATATTCTCTTTCTCTTCATGCTTATCTCTCCCCCTGTGACAATGTATTCAGCAAGTCATGAGCATATAAACAAATTGTCTCTCCCTCTTTTGTTGTTATGAGCATATTATAACATATACATATAAACAAAGCTCATCCAAGTCATACTATCAAGTACCTTACATTATCACATCAATGAAATACATAAAGTAGTGTAAGCCATGCTAGAGATCAAATGTAATTTTCAATTTAAGCAAGTCATGATCTCACAAACTTAACTATTTCAAAACCTGACAGCATGACACTAGTTGCTGCATTTTATTATTTTTCAAAGCATAAATTTATATCATATGATATTTGCAAGAGATTATATGCGCATCTTCCTTATTCTAACCAACCAAACCAAGCCTATGTCATTTGACAATCAGAAGCTTAAGGACATGGTTTTTGTCATACACAACTTCTTCCAAGTTCATATCTAAGTTCAATGACAAGCCATCTCAAAAGAAGAAGTGCGATGCATGCATATTCTCTTGATCTTTTATTTGTTCATAAAAACTCAACATGTGAGTTGATTACTTGATTAATTCTTTATGATTAAAAGCATTTGCGAGCATGCAACAAGTTCAAAACAGCAAGAAAGTTCAACCATGACCAGTTTTAGTGTAAGTAATTATTCCAATTACTAGACATGGCAAAAACTACAAAATGTATAACACGAGTAATGTAGTAAGAACTTTCAGCATGTAAAAAGAACACAAAGTCATATATGTATGAAATACTATGCTCATATTATTTTAATTTCAGATTCACACATAGACTTCCCAAGTTTCAAAACTCCCCCTCAATTTAAGCCATGAGGATGCATAACCCCTATTTCACTACGAATGTAACAAAAACGAGTGAAATCCAAAGGTTTTGTAAAAATGTCAGCCAATTGTTTTTCGGTATCTACATGGTGAAGCACAATGTTTTTTTTCAACATTATCTCAGAGAAAGTGATACCTAATGTCAATGTGCTTAGTTCTAGAATGTTGCACGGGGTTTTTAGCAATGCAAATGGCACTAGTGTTATCACAGAACAGTGGAACACTATCTAGATCAACCCCATAGTCCTTAAGTGTTTAAACAATCCAAAGAATTTGTGAGCAAGCACTAGCAGCAGCTACATATTCAAATTCGGCTGTGGATTGTGCAACTGAATTTTGTTTTCTAGAGGACCAAGCAACAAGAGAATTACCAAGAAAATGACAAGCACCAGAAGTACTTTTCCTATCAATCCTACAACCCCCAAAATCAGTATCCGAAAAAGCTTTCAAAGTATTGGTTGAGGAAGAAGGAAGAAAAATGCCAAATTCTTGGGTTCCATGTAAGTACCTGAGAAACCTTTTGACGGCTTGACGATGTGAAGCACGTGGGGAAGCTTGAAACCGTGCACAAAGACATACGCTGAATTGTATGTCCGGTCTTGATGCCGTGAGGTACAAAAGTGATCCGATCATGCTTCTATATTCTTTTTGATTCACAGGTTCGCCATCTTCATCAAGTTCAAGTGTTGTTGCTGTTCCCATTGGTGTCCGAAGAGGCTTGCTTTTGTCCATGTTGAAGCGCCTTAGGAGATCTTTGGTATACTTCGTTTGATGCACAAAGGTACCCTCCTTGGTTTGCTTGATTTGCAGCCCCAAAAAGTAAGTGAGTTCACCCATCATACTCATTTCAAATTCGGAACTCATCATTGCTGAAAACTTGGACACAAGATCATGAGAAGCACAACCAAAGATAATATCATCCACATACACTTGAACGAACAATGAGTCATTGCCATGCTTAAGCACAAAAAGAGTTTTATCAACCCTGCCCATGGTAAACCCTTTTTCAAGTAAGAATGTTTTTAACCTATCATACCATGTTCTAGGGGCTTGTTTGAGACCGTATAAGGCTTTGGAAAGTTTGTAAACATGATTAGGAAAATCTGGATTTTCAAAACCCGGTGGTTGTTTGACATAAACCTCCTCATCTATGTAGCCATTAAGAAAAGCACGTTTAACATCCATTTGATATAGCTTAAAACCTTTAGATGCTGCAAAAGCTAACAAAATTCTTATGGCTTCTAATCTAGCAACGGGAGCAAAAGTTTCATCAAAATCTAGACCTTCAACTTGAGTGAAACCTTGAGCAACCAACCTAGCCTTATTACTAACCACAACCCCATCCTCACTTTGTTTATTTTTAAATACCCATTTAGTTCCAATTAAAGTGTGACCTTAAGGTGGAGATACAAGTTTCCAAACATTATTTCTTTCAAAATTTTCTAACTCTTCTTGCATGGCAATAATCCAAGATTCATTAGTGAGTGTGTGTGATATATCTTTGGGTTCAAAAGAAGCAACAAAAGTAGAATGAGCATAAGAGTTTGGATCGCAAAACCTGGGCCGTGTGACTCGTTCGTGCAAGCTTCCAATCATCTGTTGTGGGGGATGATCTTTATAAAAATGTAGGGGAACAGATGTCTCACAAGCTTCTTCTTTATTAGGTTCATCGTAGATTGATGAGCTTGTGACTTGTGGACGATCAGGACCAGCATAGGTGATAGCCGGAGCTTGTTCAATGTCCGGAGCTGGACACGTGTCAACTTCGGAACTACCAGGCAGTATCACCGGCTCTTCTTCATCTTCAAAAATACCCTCCCCCTGAGGATACGGATCTGGTCTTGCAACACCGGAGCTAGTACCTGGGCTAGCTTCATCAAAAGACACTTCACAAGTCTCCACAATTTTTTTAATGTCAAGTAAAAGCACACGGTAGCCTCTGGTATGAGATGGATAAGCAAGAAACATGCCATCAATGGATCTAGGTTCAAATTTATCAAGGTTACCATGTTTCTTGACAAAGCATTTGCAACCAAAGACCCGAAAGTGTGTAACACTAGGCCTATGTCCAAACCGGAGCTCATATGGTGTTTTGCCTAGCTTAGCACGCAAGAAAACACAATTTGAGACATAACAAGCGGTTGCTAACGCATCAGCCCAAAATTTCCTAGGAGTTTGATATTCATCAAGCATAGTCCTTGCCATCTGAACTAAGGTTCTGTTCTTTCTTTCTACAACACCATTTTGTTGAGGTACATATGGTGAAGAAAGTTGATGATCTATTCCATTTTCAGCACAAAAGTGATCAAAAGATTGATTTTTAAATTCAGTTCCATTGTCACTTCTAATTGCTTTTAATGATCCTGGGTGATCAATTGATAATCTAAGAAATAAAGTTCTAAAGTGACTAAAAACTTCATTCTTAGACGCCATAAAGTAAACCCAAGAGTATTTAGAATAATCATCAACAATAACAAGAACATACCATTTACCTCCGAAGGATTGAACACGTGAAGGTCCTACGGTGTCAAGATGTAAAAGTTGACATGGTTCAGTTGTCATGATCATTGTGAGAGGAGTATGTGAACCTGCAACCATCTTAGCATGTCTACAAGAAGAGCACACAATTTCTTTGTCCCCTTTAAGCTTAGGCAGCCCACGTATGCGATCAAGAGCACTAACACGCGTTAGGTGATCAAAGCCTATGTGACCAAGTCTACGATGCCAAAAATATAAGTCCTTTGAATCATTAGCAACTAGACACCTATGCTTAGAGGAAGACATATCAAAATCAGCTTTAAAAACTCTTCCAAACCGAGGCATGTTAAAAATAAGCTCACTATTTGAACCTACAACTTTGCAGCAGTTTTTATTGAAAATAATTTCTAGATTTTCATCTAGCAATTGTGAAACAGAAAGCAAGTTGTATTTCAAATTTTTGACAAGTGCCACATCCTTCAAGGTGTAGTGATCATTTACTCTAACCGAACCCTTAGCAATCATAGGAGTTGAAAAATTATCGGCAAAAGTAACATCCTCTACATGTGTCACAAAAGAGAGGGAGGAGAACCAATCTTTGTTACCGGTCATGTGGCGTGAGCAACCTGAATCCACAATCCAAATGTTCTCCTTTCTCAAACGTGTAACCTCTTCATTGTCGCTGTTGTGTTCTGCCTCCTCCATACTTGATCTTGACTTGCCCGCCATAAAGCACAAGTTTGCCAAATCATCTTCATCTTCATCACTTCCAATGTCCACGTCACTTGAACTGAACTCTTGAAGCGCGGTGATGAAACTGTTGATCATCTTGCGTCCTATGGTACCTTTCTTCTTCTTGTTGGAATTTCCAGAGGAGGTCCGGACCTTTCTTTGTTTTTCTTCCCGGGTGGTCGGACCTGAAAGTTTAGGGCATTCTGTACGAAAGTGTCCTGTTTTACCACATTCAAAACAGCGTTGAGGTCCGGAGCTTCCTCTCCTTCTAGTTCTCACATTTTGCAATGCTTTTGAGAATCTAGTAGAGATGAGTGCCAACTCCTCTTCTGGAAATTCTTCGATCTGCTCCAGGGTTAGTGAGGACAACAAAGCAAGTGTATTGCAGGATGATGATTGGCCGGAGCTAGACATATCATGTTGTGAGACAAATGCAATAGACTTGTTTCGGTTCTTACGTGCTAGGATGTCAATTTCATGAGTTTTTAGTTTAGAATAAAGTACATCTAATGTAAGAGAACTCATGACAGTTGATTCACGAATAGATGTTACTTTCATCTCCCAAATTCACATGTCTAATGCACTAAGAAGTTGCCTAGCATTCTCAACACCAGAAAAATTAACATTGACACTACGTAAGTTGCTGAGAATTTTATTGAAACGAGCAAAGAGGTCATCGATAGACTCACCTGGTTGCATCTCAAAGCGCATATATTCCTTTTTGAACATATCTTGTTTTACCTCCTTGATTGTGTTGGAGCCTTCATGATAATCACAGAGAGCTCTCCAAACATCGTATGCTGATCAGAGGTGCGCGACACGATCAAAGTCGCTTTGAGTGAGTCCTTGGATGATCAAGTTTCGGGCTTTGTTGTTGTTGTCGACGTCCCGTAGGTTTGTGGCCGTGACTTGATCATTAGGTGGCACTTCATAAGGCTTATACACCTTCTCCCATATTGCAAAGCCTTGTGCCTGAATAAAAGCCTCCATGCATGCCTTCCAAACCTGAAAATCAATACCAGCAAACACACAAGGTTTGGCGGAGTACTTCTCCATGATGATTAGTCAAAAACACGTGCAAATCACAAAGATTAGAGCACCGTGGCTCTGATACCAATTTTAGGATCAAAGAGCACGTGAAAAGCTACCAGAGGGGGGGGGGTGAATGGTAGATTTAAAAATCTAACACAGCGGAAACAATTAAACCCCAAACCCTTTTGGTAGAAAAACGATCTGTTAAAGAAATAGTGTGTGAGACTAATTTAAACGTGTTTCACCATGACAAAAGTGATAGATATCAAAGAGAATCAAGTCACGAAGACAATACAAAAAGATCACTCAAATCCGTCGAGAAAAACTCAAGCTATGATCAAAAGATCAAACAATGGTCAATCTGCCCTACCCGAAAAAAACAGTTCTGGAACGCTGCAAAGAAACTCGTGTAGATCATAGACCACAAATCCATGACCGTGAAATTTTGAAATATGATAGATAATCAAGTTGTGAGGACAACCCAAAAAGAATCACGTCAATTGGATCTATAAAACTCGAGTTATGATAAAACCACCGACAAAAGGTAGTGCTGTCCAGAAACTCGACGAGTAAAACTTGTCTGGAACAAGTCGGACGAACAAGGCACAAAAATTCCTTCAAACTACGAATTTTGTTCAATAGAACACAAAAGGAACAGCTCCAAAAGTCGTCCACCACGAGCTCTGGGCTCCCTTGCTTATATAACCAGCCCTTAGGCCAACCCAATATCAACTAGGACTCCAATCCTACTCAGATCACGAATCGTAACTTTCCATAACTGCTCAAGATTCTTCTATATGCAGATAGAAGCAATATTAAGACTTACAAACACCTTAGGAACGTATCCCACATTCCTAAACAATCCAAATTCGTGACCCACACGAAATCCTAACATAACCAACTCAAATCTTTCCATATTTGAGTCAAACCCGACTCAGCCGCAGCCTGAGTCCATAACCTAGTCGGTTGGACCTTTCCGACCAATTCTTTACATCCACATCTCTTCATCACGTCTCGGAATCATGTAGCCACGTCCATGCACTCCTTGCACACGTGCAAACATCTCCCGACGACGTCCACGATACCTTCATATGCATTGTTCTTGATTCAATCATGCTGCGCAACCTCCTGATCAGCTCAACCACAATTCCTCGTGAATTTGGTTGTTGGAACCTCATCTCCTCCCTGAGACTAGTCCAATGGATCCCGTCACCAGCCATGTCTTGAACTCAAGCAGCACCTGCACATGAATAAACAACCAATCCATATGAGCCCAAGTCCTTGACTTGACTCAAGTCAGTTCCGAACACAACACCTTACGTGAGAACCTCACATAAGCATGTTGCAAAGCATAGCAAAACGATATCAGCCATATCATCCAAAACGCACCAGAAACTTAGAAAATGAATACTAAGCAATCTTTCCAATCATGTAAAGCAAGTTCAAAACTTTGCAAATGAAAAACAGAAGTATTGCGGTCAAGTTCCGGACCATCCCACAGCAAGCCAGAGCTTGACCCGGAGCTTACCAAAACTAGTACAATGAAGCACCTGCCGAAGCTTACCAAAACTAGTAGATCCTAGCACCGGAGCTTAGCAGAACTAGTATACTCAAGCTCCCGCCGGAGCTTACAAAACTAGCAGGACCTAGCGCTGGAGCTAACCAGAACTAGTCGGAACTAGCAAACCCAAAAGCCGGAGCTAGAAAAATCAACTCGAAGCTTAGCAAAAACATGTCGGAGCTATCAAGTATATGCCGGAGCTATCAAAGACATGCCGGAGCTAAAGATAAAGCTCCCGAAGCTGACCAAAGCTAGTCGGACCTTACCGAGAAATCGGACCTAGCTTCGAACATAGCCGGAGCTACCCAAAACAAGACGGATCTACCGTCGGACCTTGCTGTAGCTCGGAGCTAGAGTCGGACCTTGATAAAAAGGTGTTTTGGTGATATTTAAAACTTTTATCATCAAAGCCAAGTGTATTCACTACAAGCCAATGTATTCAGCACACATAAGTCTTACACTTAGTCCTCTAAAAAACAAATTTTAGTTGCACAATCCACAACCGAATCTGAATATGTAGCTGCTGCTAGTTGCTCACAAATTATATGGATTGTTCATGTAAAAGCCCTAAAAGAAAAGGGGAAAAGTTCATATAGGATAATTTAAAATTTGAATGGGAAAAAGAAATCAAAATAGAAACTGAGAAATCAAACAAATTTAAATTCCAATGAAGGGAATTCAAAAATTCAAACCACGCTCCTATTTAAACTTAGCAAAATAAAAATTTGAGTTCACCATTAGCTTCCAAATATTCCAAATAGCACCCCTATAAATTTTCATAAAATTTGGGGCACAATTTCTATTTAATTCAATGGGTACATTGAATTTCATTCAAATTCAAATTCAAATTTGAATTTCATTTGAAACTTGTCCAAATTTGAAATCCAATTCCAGAATATGAATATACACATTTGAATTGGCTTCTCCACAAAAATCTAGCACTTTTGGACAAACTTAGGTGAAAGAATTGAAGTACCAGAGATGATAGACTTAAGGGGAGATGTGGGACCCACTAGTCAGTGACACCTTACCGTGAGTGCTCTGTTTCCCTACCTCCCTGCCGTTCCATGCTCGGTGTGGCCAACAGCTCACCATCGGAAAGCAGCCGTGTGGCAACACATTTGCGTGCACCACCTCCACTCAATTCGTCCATATCATCACCTCTCTGGCCGAAGGGGAAGAACCCTGTTCATTCTTCGCTCCCGAGCGCAACTCACCTGTGTCTCCCTGCTCACCTGACAAGCTCAAAATCCCGGCCTAATATCTTCATCCTCCAAACAGCAAAGTGTGCATAAGACTTCCTTCTACCTTCTAGAGCTTTTGGTTCTTTGTTTCGTCGGCTACAAGGCGGTATTTTTGCAATTTTGCCGGCGCTGCTGTTCGGCCGCCATGAGGACGCTGCTGCCTCCCCGTCGTGCCGATGCCACAGACCATCTCTTGAGCTGCTCCCAGAAGCAAATAGGATCGCCAAGACACCACCCTTCTCACGGTAAAAACCTTTCTTCGTTTCATACCCTATCGAGCATGTGATTCAAGTTTTGCTTTCGGCTATTGCCCATGAACTAGCTAGCTTCTCCGTTTAATTCTCTTCCTACGTGCAACCATTCTTTAATTTGTTCATGGATATTGATCCATACCTCGTAGTGCACCCTTCTACCAAAAATCAATGGAGATAATCAACTGAAGTCCGAGCTATTCGAGTTTTCCCGCCGCCATGGAAAATCCCGTCAGTGCACCATCGAAGTTGACCTTGCCAACCATTTCACTCCTTTTCCACCTTCAAATTGTCTTCCTCATGCTCCCAGGAACCATCCCAACCTTTTCTCGAGTTGATTGTGCTATTTCCAAGCGATTTCGACATAGCCGAAACCCTAGCCGCCGCCGCCGTCGCACACGAGTTTCCAGCCATCGCCGGTGTTCGGCGACCTCTCCATCGTGCTCGGCACCCTGGTTAATGATTAGGCGGCGAGTTTTGGAGTAAAGGAGGGCCGGGAAAGGGGAACCAACGAGCTCGCTGGCTCAGCGCCGCCGCGGCCGAGCGGCGCGTCGCGAGGTTGAACAAGCCGTGTGGTTCCCACCGATCAGCTGCTGTTTTTCCCTTGTTGGATCTCCTATGGCCACGGGATCAGATGCGGCTGCGCGGGGTAAACCCTGTGGCCCATATGTGGCCCAGCCATGATTGGGTCATTTTAAACAGTGGGACCCCGTTGATTAATTCAAACATTTCCATTTCTATTTAATTACAGATTTTCTTCAAATTCTAAAATCAATTACTCCTAGTAGAATTGCTCAAATAATTCCCAATAAATTCTGGTAGACTCATCTTGATCTCAACTTTGCAGTGGTGCAATTTGTTGGACATGAAAGTCCCAGAATTTTCAAAATTAATTCCTTTGAGCTAACTGCTTGGGAAATTAATTAACCCTGTTCCGTTTATTGGAAAATTACCAATTCTGTTCATTAGACTTCATTTACTGGGTGAATCAGTATTTCAAATCTCTATGCAGTTGAAAATTAAGAAAAGTCCAGAAACATTTTCAAGAATTTCCCAAACTTGTAAAATCAATTTCTCCCTGTAGAAAGCTCAGAAAAATGTGAAACAAAATTTCCTGGAACCAGAAGAACCTCCTCTACCAAAATCATCCACTGTTGTCCATGAAAAAAGCTCAGAATTACAACCAAACTTCAGAAAAGGCTTTCACTTGTTGAAATTTTAGAGACAACAAGATTCCTTGAACATCTCCAATTTTTGGTCCAGATCTTCCTCATAGAACCTAATGTCTACCGTAAAAGTCCTAAAGCCAATTAAAATCATTTACATACCTGATCAGTAATGATAAGATCTTTTCTATAGTTTCTATATCACTCTTGTACTTTATATATTGCATATCATATAGTGGCCGAGATCGAGGAGGAGCCGGAGCCCTTGGAGAGTATACTTTGAGAAGCTAATTATCCCTCTGACTCGCAGCCAGGCAAGCCCCGGTTTGCATTTATGCGTTATTTCAAAGTTTATATTTGTATCACTTATGTCTAGGATGAATTTTGTGCATTAGGGCTAAGGTGCTTGTTACTCCACTTGCATGAACCACAAATCCCATGGAGTATTGAGTAGGTCTACAGCCCGACAAGTAGAAAATGTCATGCTTAAGTTCTAGTAATTCTGTAGAAGTCGAGTAGCTGGAATCTACTCGCGAGATAGGATTTTATCACATGGGAAAGATTTGATCGAAGAATGGTTTATGAATATGAAATTGATACCGAGCAGCGGGTAGGATGCAGCGAGACGTGGTCTCACGTGTGTAGCCCTGCTTGTGTTAATTGAGGACTGATCCGTGTGCAGCCCTGCTGGACATGTTTGAACTGTACCGGATGCATACTAGGCATATGGAACCCAAGAAACCTATGTAACTCGATAACTTGGATGTCGAGGTATAGCCCACTATCGATAGGGGTGGATTGAGGGCAACAAGGTGTAAATTGGCCAGCGGGCAAAGACACACTCCGTGCGGGGACCTTGTCTCCGTGATGGTGGGACCGGTTCAGCGTTTAAGTTTCTAGTGAAAGGTTGTTGTGTATGATGTGGTGAGGAGCACGACACGCTCCTTCGGCACGGGTGTACGTGACATGTTATTCGGGTGTCTCCTGATTGCAATCATCATCCCTCGTGGTTATTTGAGTACCGCTTGTTCACTGCGCTGTGACGTAGTAAATACTGAAGAAGCCAGGAGAATATGATGTATTGAATTATAATTGTTTTGAAACTTTGATTGTTGTCAAATATGATCACTAAAGTTACTTTTATTGAACTTGTAAGTTGCTGTTAATAACTTAAAAATTAAGGATCAACATGTAGGCAAGTCATTTACTGCAATATCTATGCCTATGTTAAGCATCACTGCATGTAGAGTTTCGTGTTTAGGTGTGACGGTTAAGTCTTGCTGAGCCTTCGTGCTCACGGTTGCTATATTAAGTTTTTTGCAGGTGAGACGTATGAGGAAGGGCCCGAAGAAGAGGCGATGCCCCCGTCAGGGTTTTACCGCCGTGTGGGAGCCCTGCACGCTGCCGTGATTGTTGTGTGCTGCTAGTGTGTAGCCTCCCCGAGCTGAACGGCTGCACTTTTGCATAGCTAGGCTGAGAGTTTAGCTATGAATATTACTTCCACTGTATATTAAGTATTGTAAAAGACTTCCTCTATTTATATAAATAAAAATTTGTATTTTGTCGTATTCTTTTCGTGTGTGTTGTTGGGTGCCACATCTCACGGCACCACCCTCTGCGATTCCTGGAATGTGTGGACCCGGTCCCCACAGTTCAAACACTTAAGGATTATGGGGTTGATCTAGATAGTGTTCCACAGTTTTGGATAACACTAGTGCTATTTGCATTGCTAAAAACCCCGTGCAACATTCTATAACTAAGAACATTGATATTAGGTATCACTTTCTTCATGATAATGTTGAAAATGGAAACATTGTGCTTCACCATGTAGATACCGAATAACAATTGACTGACATTTTCACAAAACCTTTGCATTTCACACGTTTTTGTTACATTCATAGTGAAATAGGGGTATCCATATGGCTTAAGCTGAGGGGGAGTTTTGAAACTTGGGAAGTATATGTGTGAATCTGAACTTAAAATTAAATGAGCATAGTATTTCATACAAATATGACTTTGTGATTTCTTTTACATGCTGAAAGTTCTTACTACATTACTCATGTTATACATTTTGTAGTTTTTGCCATGACTTGTAATGGTAAAAATTACTTACACTAGATCTGGTCATGATCAAACTTTCTTGCTGTTTTGAACTTGTTGCATGACCACAGTGCTTTTAATCATAATGAATTAATCAAGTAATGAACTCACATGTTGAGTTTTATGAACAAATATAAATTGAGAAAAGATCAAGAGAATATGCTTGCATTGCACTTTTTCTTTTGAGATGGCTTATCATTGCACTTAGATATGAACTTGGAAGAAGTTGTGTATGACTAAAACCATGTTCTTAAGCTTCTGATTGTCAAATGACATAAGCTTGGCTTGGTTGGTTAGAATAAGGCAGATGCGCATATAATCTCTTGCAAATTTCACATGATCAAAATTTGTGCTTAAAAGAAAATAAAATTTCAGCAACAAGTGTCATGCTTTCAGGTCTTGAAATAGTTAAGTTTGTGAGATCATGACTTGCTAAAATTGCAAATTACACTTGATCTCTAGCATGTCTTACACTACTTTATGTATCTCATTGTTGTGATAGTGTAAGTTACCTGATGGTATGACTTGGATGAGCTTTGTTCTATATGTATATGTTATAATGTGCTCATAACAAATTAAAATTTCTCTTTTGTACCTTGCTGAATACATTGTCAAAGGGGGAGAAGTATGCAAGGAGGAGAAATAAGTATAGGGGGAGAAATTTATTTCTATCTCATTTTATTTTCAAAAAGGGGGAGAATTTTTTTTCAAAACTTTTCATGTGAATAAGCCAATGTTCGGATTTAAGTGGTGTTGCCAATGCATTCATCAAGGGGGGAGATTGTGAGACCTATGTGTGCTGAATACATTGTCTATGGAGATAAAAGTTTTGAATACTACCAAAATACCTTGATCATCAAGGTCCGACTCTAGGTTCGAGGTCCAGCAAGGTCCGACGATAGGTCCGGCCTGTTTTGGGTAGCTCCAGCAAGGTCCGATTCTAGGTCCGACTAGCTTCGGTTAGCTCCGGCGCTACGCCCGACTAGCTTTGGTAAGCTCCAGTGCTAGGTCCGACTACCTTTGGTATGTTCCGGCGCTAGGTCCTGCTAGATTTGGTTAGCTCCGATTCAAGGTCCGGTTAGCTTTGGCAAGGTTCGGAGCTTGATCGCAGTGGTTCTGCTTTTACTTTGAATTTATTCGAACTTTTTTACATCTATGGAAAGTTTGCTTGGTACTCTTTTACTAATTTTTTGGAGTGTTTTGGTGGTAATTTCTGTTATCAATTTGCTATGGTTTGCAACATGCTTATGTGAGGTTCTCATGTAAGGTGTTGTGGTTTCGGAACTAACGAGAGTCAAGTCGAGGACTTGTGCTCGGAAGTATTGGTTGTTTATTCATGTGCAGGTGTTGGTTGAGTTCAAGACATGGCTGGTGATGGGATCCATTGAACTAGTCTTAAGGAGAAGATGTGGTTCAACAACCAAGTTTGGGAGGAATTGTCGTTGAGCTGATCAGGAGGTTGCGCGAAATCTTTGAATCAAGAACAATGCATATGAAGGTATCGTGGACATCGTTGGAAGATGTTTGCACATGTGCAAGAATTGAATGGTCGTGGCTACATGGTTTCGAGGCATGATGAAGGGATGTGGATGTAAAAATTGGTCAGAAAGGTCCAACCGACTAGGTTATGGACTCAGGCTGCGCCTAAAGCGTGTTTGACTCAAATATGGAAAGTTTTGAGTTGGTTATGATAGGATTTCGTGTGGGTCACGAATTTGAGTTGTTTTAGGAATGTGGGATACGTTCCTAAGGTGATTGAAAGTCTTTAGATTGCTTCTATCCGCATATAGAGGAGTCTTGAGCAGTTATGGAAAGTTTCAATTTGTGAATTGAGTAGGATTAGAGTCCTAGTTTGGTTTGTGTTGTCCTAAGGGCTGGTTATATAAGCAAGGGAGGCCATATCTCGTGGTAGACGACTTTGGGGCTGTTCCTCTTGTGGTTTGAGAAATAAAATTCACAGTTTGAAGGAACTTTTGTGCCTTGTTCGTCCGACTTGTTTCAGACAAGTTTTTCTCGTTGAGTTTCTGCACAGCACTACCTTTCTTAGTGGTTTTATCATACCTCTAGTTTTACAGATCTGATTGACATGATTCTCCAGGGTTGTCTTCACAACTTAATTTTCTATCATATGTTAAAATTTCACGGTCCTTGGATTTGTGGTTTCTGATCTACACGAGTTTCTTTGCAGTGTTGCGGAAAACAGTTCCCTGAAGTAGAACACGTTTAGTTTCTTGTTGTGACATCTTTGTAGTTTTGTCTCAGTTGAACACGTTTAGATTAGTCTCACACACGGTTTCTTTAACAGATAGGTTTTCTGTCAAGGGGTGTTTCGTTGCTTCTGCTAAAAAGTTTTAATCTACCATTCATCCTCCCCTCTGGTAGCTTTACACGTTCTCTTCGATCCTAAAAATTGAACTTTGTCAAACTCTTGACCCTTCTGAGTGACTTGCATGAAATTTTTGATTAGGAATTTATTATGCACTCCACCATATTCCATGATTTTCACAAATCGACCATCAAAAGATACTCCATACAATTTATGCAAAATCCTCTCTCAATAAAAATATTGACAAAAGGAGTAGAAGGCATGGCTATAAGAGCTATAAAAAAAGAAAAAGAAGAGAGAATTCAAAAAAACGAAAGAAAAGAAAGAAAAGAGAGAGAACCAATAAGTAGCCATGCTTCATCCTTGCAAAAGAAAAGAGAGAGTGATAAATTGGGAGTCTTCATCACCATTCATCATCCACCATCCATAATAAGTGCTCAAGAATTTCTTTAGTAATTGGTTTTTGTTGCATGTTCTTCTCATGAGGATCTCGATTTTGACTTAGTAACATATGAATTGCAAGTGAGCCACTTTCTATCCTTATCAAGCTCCACAAAAGCCATATTTAGTTGTAGGAAAAGAAGTGGCAACTCATGCCAAGGTGAGGACTAAACACATTGACAGACGAGAGTATTATTTTGAGGAGCATGGCAATATTTTTTTACATGTGAAAATATAGCAATTTCAAAGTTTATTTCAGTAGAAGGAGTCCAGACGAACTACATTCAAGCCGTTCCATCTTCATTTAATAGTTCTAATGTCGTTATTTATTTGTATTTTCAGGCAAATTACGGGGAGGAGGTGCAGAGGATTCAAGGTGAAGAGTTCGATTGACAGAGCGCGCCAATCGTCCCCGAAGCCACGTATGCAAGTGGTGGTGGGAAACCTCACGGACGATGAGCTTTGTTATTTTTAATTTACTGTTACTAACTTTGAGATACAAAAAAATAGTCATCTTACTTCATTGTGCAGATTAACCATCTTCAATAGAGTGGTCGACTCAAGGCAGGCGCGGGCTTCCCCGAGGGCCTCTTCATTGCATCAGGGCGGGTCCAGCAGCTGTTGTGTGAGCCTGGAGCTCCAGAGTCTTCAAGAGGAGTTCCAGAGAACTCAAGAAGCGCTCAGGGCTGCGGACGAGGCGCGGGCAGCGGAGATCAGGGCTAGGGATGAGGCGTAGAGGGCTAGGGACGAGTATCAACACTCGTTCATGATACAGATGTAAGCTACCGTGCAGATACATTCTAGATGTTGTACTTAACATTTTTAATATATAAATGACATGTATACTGATTTGCTTTGTGTTTGGAGGCTATGTTTCCAGGACAACCGCCTGTCTTTCTGCAATGGGTGCCGCCAGTGATACATACCGCTGCCGCTGTTGATGATGACAGCAGCCCAGGTATAAAATTATTCAAAATAGCTTAAACTAGTTAAACTTGTTCAAATTTAGTAAAATATGCATTTTTTTACTTGTAACATGCCTAACCACACTTGCACATCACAAAGATCGAGAACGAAGGCTCAAACCCTGTCACCTCAGATTCCGTCGCTTGGACGACTGTGGGAGGAGGACTTTCCAAACTTTGGTGGCAGCAGGCGGGGTAGCGTGGGATAGTTTTCGCAATGATCCACAAGCCAAAGCTCCTTAATCAGGTCAATCCTTTTTTCTAAACTATCTACAAGTTATAATATTTTTTAATACAAACAGTTCACAAAAATTACACATCGTAAAGTACATAGGAGTATGCTACCTGTATGCAAATATGTTTCAGTAAGAGATAATTTCTATATTGATGCATACTTTAATAGCCTCAACATTAAAAAACTGTGGACATGCTGGAAAATTATTATGCTTTTGATATTTTCTTTGTGCTTGTGCAAGACATCATTTAGCAAATAGAAGCTACCTGAATGGCTCAATCTTGTCCTTCCCACCTGATTGATGCACTCTGTATTGAATTACATCAGGGTACCCAGAGCCACTGAATCATGCTGGATTATGTACCCTTCATGTTATCATGTTCGTTTTACTGAGTTCTACTATATCCCAAGTCTCTTTCCTTTCCTGGTACCATTTTGTTTTATTGTTGAGGGAATTCCTGGTACCATTTGTTGGGATATTTTCAATTTCTTATGACCTGGTGAAAACTTAGTCTTTGCCTTGCCTTTTGAAAACAGTGTTAACACTTGGTGATAGGTAGAACAAGAAACCACCCAATCTGACATTCAGGAAAAAGGACAGGCTTAATATACTTTACAAATCATATTAATGTACTTTATATTATGTTCTAAATAGAAATTGTTGTTTCAGATTTCAGCCCTTGGACGAATGGAGGACGATTGGTGGCAGCGGATGGATAGTGTGCAGTGTGGCGTGTGTATAGTGTTTTTGAATTAGTGTTTTGCAATGCTTGTTGCAATATATATGCCTGTGATGAATCTGTTTTCTTATGTCTGTGTTATCTAGCCATTGAGCCAGGGCTGGCCTCGAAGCCAGGGCAACATTTTCTGTTCTTAAAATAAAATGCAAAGCTTATAGACGACGGTACTGTAAAGACCATTGTCAATAAGGTCGTTATAAACGACGGTTCATCCTGACCGTCGTCAATAAAGGCTCTGATAGACGACGGTCTGGAAAATGCTGTCGTCTCTAAGGCTCCTCCGCTGCACGAGGATAGAGTTACCTTATTGACGACATCTAAATCCGGCCGTTGTCAATTAGCTTATGGACGACGGTAATCGTCGTCTATAAGCTTATAGATGACAAATAAACGTAGACGGCCAGAAACCGTCGTTGATAAGCTTATACTGTCGTCTATAAGCTATAGACGACAGTATTGTCCTTATAGACGATGGTTTCCGGCCGTCGTGTATTTTCGCGATTCTTGTAGTGTTTGTTTGACATCCGAATAAAATTTTTAAAACATGGGACCTGGTAAGTCTACTTACACATTCTTTGCAACAGATGAAATGAGTCAAATATAAAACCGATCGATGGAGTACTACGAAAATGGCCTATGTTGGAAAATGCTTGTTTGGACTTTGGGGCTTGTTAGAGTGCAAAAAGAGATCAGAGCTGAACACCCAACAATCAGTTAAATCATTCAGTTACTCCTGGTAAGCTAGACCTTTTTTTGGGAAAACAATAAGCTAGATCTGTGTGGTAACTGCAGTACTGCACACAACAATTGACAAGGTGACACAACTTGTTTTGCAGTTGCAGTTGAATCTGTCCCATAAACTTTTCGGTTAAAAAGGTTAGGGAAAGTTGGTTGATAGCTTAATATCATCACACTTCTTTGTTAAAGTTTTTATAGGTATGGTAAATAAACAATTTCTTTAGCAATGGTTTTTTTTTGGGAGATATTTTTAGCAAAGTTTGGTAGATATATGGATCTAACATCTATGACATGCAAAGTTTCAGTATAACAAATCAGGATTATGGCAGACAATTTCGTTAAGTTCAACTATGGTAGCCAAGAAGACGCGCACACGTGAGTGAGAAGCGAGGAGCATGTGTGTGAGTTCCTTGCAATGGCGACCACCATCTGACGACAACGGTGCAGGCAACGCACAAGCTACGTGAGTTCCTTGCAACGGCTCGATATTCTTGCCTGCCTCAAGGAGGAGCGGCTCAAGATCGACGCCTTCAAGCATGAGCTCCCTCTCTTTCAATGGCGCCTATTGGGCTGCCACAGGACCCCACACCATAGAGTCTAGACTCCAGACCCTCTCTCGCGTCCAAGCCAACCCTCTGCCACACTCTCTCTCTCTCTCTTGCCGTCTGCCACAGCAAAGGCAAGACACCTCCTCCCCACACTCGATCTCCTCTCCCCTCCCACCTCCGATCGCTACGTAAACCCCACGACCTGTGATTGAACCAGCACTGGGCGTGGTTACGCCACGTGTGACTTTTAATAATTCTATCTTTTTAGTTCATTTGTTGCTCAATTCAGTTATCTTGTTTATTATGTTGTTCATTAACTGATACATATTGTTTATTGATATTTAATGTTTTTGAGAAATTACATAATGTATGTAAATAAATGGGTTTCTGGCCGGTCCGGCCCGGCATGGCCCGACCTGACACGGCCCGACATACAATAAATGTGCTCGCGCCCTATAGATAGTTGTATTCATAATGTATGTGTCGAGATGGAACGGAAGTGAACGGCAATGGTGCGGACGTCAATCACCCACGATTGCGTGGACGATGGATCCGTACGTGGAAGTTTCATCTGACTCTCTCTCTCTCTCTCTCGTTCTTTCCTATCTCGTAAATTACTTAAAAATAAAAATGAGTAATGTAACCTATAAAAAGCATCTCCCATTTCGGATGAGCACGTCTCACATGAGATACACATGTAAGACGCGAAGATTCAGAACGGGTGACACATTTATATAGTGTGAGACGTGAAGATTCAGAATTGTCTGTTTTTGAACAGCCTTGGAGTGACCAAGGGGGCGTTGCTTGTGATGAGATGTGGGTCTAGATCTGGACGATATTTCGATGAAATAACCATGATGTTCTCTGCTGCACCATTTTTAGGCATGCAGTGGAGAACTGCGGGGTTATGCTACCGAAATTTCGTCTGGATCCAGACCACGCATCTCGTCATAAGCATGCCCCGCTCGGTCACTCTTGGGTGGGTTTAGGACCTATCTGCCTAGTTGTAGGGTCATGAGATAACATAATAATGACACTAATAATGATTTGTTTGCTTTAAATATATATCCTCAAACATGGCTGAAGACCGCACTTGGATCTATACTAGTTGGAAAAGGATGGGAGTCACTCGGAGGAGTGGTTCACGAAGACGGATGCTTTCATACAACAAGATTTCTCCCTGTCCAACAACAGTAAGGTCCGGTGCCCATGTACCAGATGTCAGAATGTTAAGTGTTTCGATAAAGTGACATTGATGTCCCACATGTGTTGAAATGGTTTCATGCAACATTATGAGGTGTGGACTTTTTACAGTGAGACACCTGCTCATGCCGTACAATATCGAGATGAGGCTGAGAGCATGGGGGTCGATAGAATGGAGGAGATGCTTGAAGCCGTAAATCCTTAAGTGATGGTGGATCCTCGTACAACAGAGGTTGAAGCGTTTTTCATGCTTCTCGAAGCTTTAGAAGAGCCGTTGCATGAACACAATGAAGAGACACTCCTCACTTTCATGACTAGATTTATGGCAATTAAGTCTAAGTATTTCTTCTCCAATAACTGATACAACGATCTCATCAAATTGATCAGCAATATCCTTCCACAGTCCCATAAAGTGCCTTATGATATGTATCAGTCTAAGAAATTGATTTTTGATATTGGTATGAAATATGAAAAGACAGGTTTATGCTCAGACAACTACATGTTTTTCTGGAAAGAGCATGCCAATGAGAACAAGTGCTTAAAATTAGATAATGCAAGATTTGTCGATGTTGTTAATGACGATGATGCAAAAGTAATGACTCAAGTTGCACAGAAGCAGATTTGCTACTTGCATGTCATACGTAGGTTGAAGCACTTGTTTCTCTAAAAAACAGCTAGGCACATGAGGTGGCACAAAGAAGGTGTACCTGAGAACAACGGAATGATGGTGCACCCGTCCGACGGTGAGTCATGTAAGGCGCTTGACCGCTTTGATCCAAATTTTACCATTGACGCGAGAAATATTCGCATCGGGTTGGCGACAGATGGCTTCTCACCATTCAATACAAACACCCCACCATACTATTGTTGGCCCCTGTTCGCTATCCTATACAACTTACCACCATCTCTTCGTATAAAGTATGAGTTCATGTTCCTTTGCCTTATTGTACCTAGACCGGATCATCCTGGTTCAAGACAGAACAAGATGTTAAAGCCGTTAATTGAAGAGTTGAAAATGCTATGGACAAGAATTGAAGTGTATGACTGTTACAAAAAACAGAAATTCAACCTTCGAGTTGCGTACTTGTTGTTTGTTCAAGATTTCTCAGCATATGGCATGGTTTCTGGCTGGAGCACTCATGGTCGTTTGACATGCTCGATATGTGCTTCGAACACGAAAGGTTTTCGTTTATGTCATGATGGCAAGATATGCTACTTTGATTGCCACAAACGTTGGTTACCGCCCAATCACATATTTAGGCAACAGAGAAATGCCTTCAGGGCGGATACCATTGTCAAAAAAGGACCACCGCAACATCTCAATGGGTCAGAGATTGCTGAATAGTTGAACAACCTAGTGCCAGATGAAGGTCGTCCTGGATATTTTGTTGGTTCTGGAGAACACCATAATTGGACTCATATATATGCAATATGGGAGCTACCGTATGTGAAGTCCTTAATCCTAATGCATAACATTAATGTCATTGTGAAGACTGAGGTCCTGAGATTCCAACAATCACATTGGGTGATGTCGTGCAATGCGGCACCCAACAGCACACAAGAAAAGACATAATAAAAATACAAAGTTTTGATTTCTCAATATGATATTGTTTACAACATAGTGTACAACAGCAGTACAAAGGGGCGCTGTGGACGCACCTCATTACACCTACCAGTTTGTTTTCTTCTTCCTCCCTAACTTCACAAATCTTCGTCCGCCCAGCGTGCCCTGACGCATTGCCTCTGTCTTCGCCAGGCCACCTCCCTCCTTGCTGGAGTCGTCTCTTCTCGCCAAGCCGCCCTTTCTCCATGCTATGACACGCTACACTCCTTATCTGCTCCTCTGTCCAGCCCCGCCTCGAGAGCCATGCTCCTCTCATCGCCCTGTGCTTGTGCCACCTTTCGCCCAACCCAACATCATCGTCTCGCCCCGCGGTCATGCGCTCCTCTCGCCGCCATGTGCCGCCCTTTGTTAAGCCATGCATCGCCGTGCCGCCCTATGAGCCACGCTCTTCCCTCTGCACGAGGAGCGGAAGCAACAACAGGAGGTGGAGGCAAACGATCACCGGTGGTGTGAGCAAGATCAAGTAGTGCACGACGCGACTGTTCATGAAGCACAGTGCGCGAGTCATGGTGGCCAACATCAGGACAAGCTTGGCTCCCATCTTCTTGCCGAGACACCGCCGTTCCCACCAGCGTCAGCATGTACCTTGCCCTCTCGTTCTTGAACGTCGTCATCTCCCCTGGCATTGTCCGCCACTCCCCCAACGCAAACAGCCCCACTACACCCACCGTCGAGGCCATGAGGTTCGTGTACAGTTGCATCCGCAGCACCCACCGCAGTGCCTACGACCTGATCACCTTCTGGAAGGTGGCCTCAAAGAGGGACAAGACGAGCATCAGCACTACGAAGGTAAATGAAAATGGTGCGAATGATGTATTACTCGCAAGATAAGTATGACAGCTATAACCGTATAGCTGGAACTGCAACGGATAGGGGGGGTGTAGTGTTAAATAGGCAGCGTTGTGCTGTAGAAAATTTAGGACCTATCCTGGACAATAATGATTTGTCTACTTTGAAGGTATACCGTCAAACATGGTTGAAGACCGCACTTGGATGTATACTTGATGGAAAAAGAATGGGAGCCACCTAGAGGATTGGTTCACCAAGATGAATACTTTTATAGAACGATCTTTCTTGTTGTCAAAAAACACCAAGGTGCAGTGCCCGTGTATCAAATGTCAGAATGCGAAGTGTTTCGACAAAGTGATGTTGATGTATCACTTGTGTGGAAACGGCTTCCTGCAACGTTATGAGTTGTGGACATTTCACAATGAAACACATTCTCATGTCATAGAAGGTCAAGATGAGGATGACAGCACTAGGGTCGATAGGATGGACAAGATGAATGAAGCCATAAATCCTGAATTGATGGAGGATCCTCCTACAACAGAGGTTAAAGCGTTCTTCAAGCTTGTCGAAGCTTCTGAACAGCCTTTCATGAACACACCAAAACGACGATCCTTAGTTTCATGACTAGATTTATGGCAATTAAGTCCAAGTATTCCTTCTCCAATAACTGCTACAACGATCTTGTCAAATTTATCAGCGATGTCCTTCCACAGCCCCATAAATTGCCTAAAGATCATTCTAAGAAATTGATTTATGGGCTTGGTATGGACTATGAGAAGATTGCTATGTGCCCAGACAACTTCATGTTTTTCTGAAAAGAGCATGCCAATGAAAACAAGTGTTTAAAATTTGATAAAGCGAGATTTGTCGAAGTTGTAAATGGCGACTGTACAAAAGTAATGACTAAAGTCGCACAGAAGTAGCTTTGCTACTTGCCTGTCACACCTAGGTTGAAGCACTTGTTTCTCTCAAAAAAAAAGCCAGACACATTAGGTGGCACAAAGAAGGCCGACGTGAGAACGACAGAATGATGGTGTACCCATCCGATGGTGAGGCATCGAAAGCGCTAGACAGCTTCGATCTAGATTTTGCCAATGACGTGAGAAATATTCGCATCGGGTTGGTGACAGATGGCTTCTCGCTGTTTAGTACAAATGCAACACCATACTATTGTTGGCCCGTGTTCGCAATTTTGTACAACTTACCACCATCTCTTTGTATGAAGTATGAGTTCATGTTCCTTTGCCTTATTGTACCTGGACTGGATCATAATGGTTCATGACTGAACATGATGTTGAAGCGGTTGATTGAAGAGTTGAAAATGTCATGGATAGGAATCGAAGCGTACGACTGTTACAAAGAAACAAAAATTCAACCTTCAAGTTGCATACTTGTGGTCTGTCCATGATTTTCTAGCTTACGGCATGGTTTCTCGCAGGAGCACTCATGGTCGTTTGACATGTCCGACATGTGCTTCGGACATGGAATATTTTCAATTAAATCATGATGGCAAGATTTGCTACTTCAATTGTCACAGATGTTTGTTACCGCCCAATCACGTGTTTAGGCAATAGAAAGATGCCTTCAGGAAGGACACCATTTTCAAAAAAGGACCACCACACGTCTTAACAGGTTGGAGGTTGCTGAACAGTTGAACAACTTAGTGCCAGATGAAGGTCGTCCTTGATATTTTTTTTGTTATGGAGAGGACCACAATTGGACTCATATATGTGCACTATGGTAGCTACCTAATGCATAACATTGATGTCATGCACCAGGAACGTAACATGGGCGAATGCATCATAAATACATGCTTCGATATGTCGGGCAGAACAAAAGACAATATAAAGGCTCGTAAGGATTTGGCGGAGGTTTGTAAATGTTCAACTCTTGAGCTAACCAAAGATGGTGGCAAAATGCGTGCTTCTTTCTGTCTTCGACCAAAGAAAAGGAAGAATTCTTGGAATGGTTGAAAATGTTGAAATTCCAAGACAGTTATGCTGCTAGCCTGAGACAAGCCATAAATGTTAGGACTAGAAATCTCACAGGGTTGAAAAGTCATGATTATCACATAATCATGAAAAGACTTCTGCCGGTTATGTTTTGGGGCTACATTGATGATGCGGTGTGGAAGGTGTTAGTTAAGCTTAGCTACTTTTATAAACAGCTTTGTGCTAAAGAAATCACATCCGAGATGGAAAAAGTTTTCCCTCCAGGGTTCTTCAATCCAATGCAACATCTCATAATTCATCTTTCATATGAAGCTATAGTGGGCAGCCCTGTGCAATATAGGTGCATGTATCACGTTGAGCAAGCACTTAGGTGTCTTAAAACAATGGTTCGCAATAGGGCAAGGGTTGAAGGATGCATCGCCGAAGCATACGCCATTCAAGAGATAGGATACTTTTCAAGCGTCTATTTTGTAGAAGAACACAATGTTAATGTTTCTATGTTGTGGTACAATATGTATGAAGCACCTCCTTGTAGAAGCCTCTCCATTTTTAAAAAAAAGAGGCACCACTGTTGGTAGCGGCACAAGCTACGATGCTGAACCTGATGAAAAGATGGCTGCTTTTATGTACATGTACGCTAATATAGAGGGGATGAATGAATATTTTCAGTAAGTGTTTGTTCAACATCTATAATAATTAGAGTGTTATGTTATACATCTACGCTAATCATTATGTTTCTCCTTATGCTAATCATTCAGCTTTGCGGGGAATAAGGTCCTTAATGTAGTCTTCTTTGACTGCAATTTGTTTGATCCTAACAATGGAACTCGACAAAACCAATTTGGCATGGTAGAAGTCAAACACAAGGGCCAGCTACGAGGTTGCGACACCTTCATCCTTGCACACCAAGTCGAGCAAGTGTATTATCTACATTATCCATGCGAAAAGCTTAAAGCTTGGTGGGTTGTACACAAGGTGAATCCTTGTGAGCGGCTATATACACCAGACGATGTTGGATACCTTGATGATGAGGTTGATGTTGTTTACCAAGAACAAGAGTTGTCGGACTCTTTTGTCGTCGAGCCTGATTTAGGACTCGATGACTTAGTTGGAGATGCAGAAGACATAGAGACTAGTCAGATGCGAAAACAAAAACTAAAATGGGCAACTACCACGACAGAAGATCAATGGTCTGGTTCACATAGAAGAGTACATCATGATGCTGATGGATTCTAAAATTGAGTACAAGTAACATTTCTTTCATCTCTTCTTTTCTTTTCTATACTTTCCATTAAATTCATTAGCAAATTTTCCTTTAAAAAGGATGTCGTACAGCAGCAACAGACGAGAAGGGCGGGGGCACGGAGCTTTCTGCCACCGACGGTCACGAGAGGAGAGGAGGTCTTCCAGGGCAGTCAGTTTACTGGGGGTAGACGGGCTTAGTTGGTGAGCCATCTACCAGAGTCGTCATGTGAACCTGTACAGCGGTCACAACATGTAAAGAACATTTAATTACATAAATGATATAATTAATTCCTTATTTTAGAATATGAATCTTTAAAATTGTCAGGATGGCTCTACGTCCGAGGACACGGAGGCTAGAGTGCCTCCTTCTTTTGTGCCTTCTGATTCAGAGCCTCCTTCTTTGGAGTCCCCTTCTTTAGAGCCAGTGCAGTCAGGTGACCCCACTGCTAGGTCACTTTCTTTGGAGTCGGTTCCACAGAGGTGGACTATGAGGAGCCACTACGTGGCTCCTCCTCTGGCTGCTGCAAACCTAAACGATCAGATCGTTATTCGTCCGATTGGCGATAGGTAAGTAAATCTCTAATAATTCAATTAAGATACTTTTAGACTTATATATATATATATACTAATTGAGAATCATGTATCAGGACTTGGGAGGATGCTTCGTTAACGGGCCAGGGATGCCACATGATGGTGAACGGTATCCTGGGCCGTCTAGTCCATTTGCACTACCCCAGTGTAGTGAACGGACGCACTGCCACGTCTTGGGATGACTACTATAGGGCCCAAGACGTTCTTCACGGCAACCACCAGGAGGCTATTTGGCAGGGCTTCATGGTAAGTATGAACAATACTTGTGTAATACAAATATAAGTTACATACATTTACTTGTATATTTCTTTTTCCAGGCATTGTATCATTTGGAGAACGAGGCCAAGCAGACGGATCACGCTCGTCTCATCTTCCATAACTGCGCCAGGAAGATCGTGACACAATCACTATTGGCAGGTCACATTCAAGCTACGAATGCGTACTTCAAGTTGCATCCAAATGAGCGTGAGCCAGGGTAGAAATCGACCAACACATACTTGACGGAGGTGCAGTACGCAAAGGTAAATTATTTAGATTACTTGGCTTCATCATCTGAATGTGATCAATATTTTCATTCAATAATAAATTTGTGTAGCTCAGCATAGCGTGGCTTGACAGTCGTCCAGACGTGCACTGTGCCCAGTGTGCTCTTTGGGCGAGCGAGGGCTTCCAGGCACTTTCTAAAACCCGCAGAGAGAGTAGAGGGATGGAGGGAAAATATCGCTTGGGTGGGGACGGCTACATATGCCTCGCTAAATGGATGGTAAGTGCTACTCGCATTCTATTAATTAATTTTATAATATCCATTGTGCTAACATGTATCGATAGGAACATGAGAGTGGTCAGCAGCCGACACTTGTCAAGTTGCGGAAGAGGGGTCACTTGGGAAGTGACCCGTCGCAGCCTGACCAGCTGTCTTCTCAGATTGCAACACAGACTTTCGTAAGTTCTTTTTTCAACTTAATCGAATTCTATTTAATAGTTCTAATGTCGTTATTTATTTGTATTTTCGGGCAAATTACGGGGAGGAGGCGCAGAGGATTCAAGGTGAAGAGTTCGATTGACAGAGCGCGCCAATCGTCCCCGAAGCCACGTATGCAAGCGGTGGTGGGAAACCTCACGGACGATGAGCTTTGTTATTTTTAATTTACTATTACTAACTTTGAGATACAAAAAAATAGTCATCTTACTTCATTGTGCGGATTAACCATCTTCAATAGAGTGGTCGACTCAAGGCAGGCGCGGGCTTCCTCGAGGGCCTCTTCATTGCATCAGGGCGGGTCCAGCAGCTGTTGTGTGAGCCTGGAGCTCCAGAGTCTTCAAGAGGAGTTCCAGAGAACTCAAGAAGCGCTCAGGGCTGCGGACGAGGCGCGGGCAGCGGAGATCAGGGCTAGGGATGAGGCGTAGAGGGCTAGGGACGAGTATCAACACTGGTTCATGGTACAGATGCAAGCTACCGTGCAGATACATTCTAGATGTTGTACTTAACATTTTTAATATATAAATGACATGTATACTGATTTGCTTTGTGTTTGGAGGCTATGTTTCCAGGACAACCGCCTGTCTTTCTGCAATGGGTGCCGCCAGTGATACCGCTGCCACTGTTGACGATGACAGCAGCCCAGGTACAAAATTATTCAAAATAGCTTAAACTAGTTAAACTTGTTCAAATTTAGTAAAATATGCATTTTTTTACTTGTAACATGCCTAACCACACTTGCACATCACAGGGATCGAGAACGAAGGCTCAAACCCTGTCACCTCAGATTCCGTCGCTTGGACGACTGCGGGAGGAGGACTTTCCAAACTTTGGTGGCAGCAGGCGGGGTAGCGTGGGATAGTTTTCGCAATGATCCACAAGCCAAAGCTCCTTAATCAGGTCAATCCTTTTTTCTAAACTATCTACAAGTTATAATATTTTTTAATACAAACAGTTCACAAAAATTACACATCGTGAAGTACATAGGAGTATGCTACCTGTATGCAAATATGTTTCAGTAAGAGATAATTTCTATATTGATGCATACTTTAATAGCCTCAACATTAAAAAACTGTGGACATGCTGGAAAATTATTATGCTTTTGATATTTTCTTTGTGCTTGTGCAAGACATCATTTAGCAAATAGAAGCTACCTGAATGGCTCAATCTTGTCCTTCCCACCTGATTGCTGCACTCTGTATTGAATTACATCATGGTACCCAGAGCCACTGAATCATGCTGGATTATGTACCCTTCATGTTATCATGTTTGTTTTACTTTGTTCTACTATATCCCAAGTCTCTTTCCTTTCCTGGTACCATTTTGTTTTATTGTTGAGGGAATTCCTGGTACCATTTGTTGGGTGATTTTCAATTTTTATGACCTGGTGAAAACTTAGTCTTTGCCTTGCCTTTTGAAAACAGTGTTAACACTTGGTGATAGGTAGAACAAGAAACCACCAAATCTGACATTCAGGAAAAAGGACAGGCTTAATATACTTTACACATCATATTAATGTACTTTATATTATATTCTAAATAGAAATTGTTGTTTCAGATTTCAGCCCTTGGACGAATGGAGGACGATTGGTGGCAGCGGATGGATAGTGTGCAGTGTGGCATGTGTAGTGTTTTTGAATTAGTGTTTTGCAATGCTTGTTGCAATATATATGCCTGTGATGAATCTGTTTTCTTATGTCTGTGTTATCTGGCCATTGAGCCAGGGCTGGCCTCGAAGCCAGGGCAACATTTTCTGTTCTTAAAATAAAATGCAAAGCTTATAGACGACGGTACAGTAAAGACCATTGTCAATAAGGTCATTATAAACGACGGTTCGTCCTGACCGTCGTCAATAAAGGCTCTGATAGACGACGGTCTGGAAAATGCTGTCGTCTATAAGGCTCCTCCGCTGCCACGAGGATAGAGTTACCTTATTGACGACATCTAAATCCGGCCGTTGTCAATTAGCTTATGGACGACGGTAATTGTCGTCTATAAGCTTATAGATGACAAATAAACGTAGACGGTCAGAAACCTTCGTTGATAAGCTTATACTATCGTCTATAAGCTATAGACGACAGTATTGTCCTTATAGACGACAGTTTCTGGCCGTCGTGTATTTTCGCGATTCTTGTAGTGTTTGTTTGACATCCGAATAAAATTTTTAAAACATGGGACTTGGTAAGTCTAGTCACACAAATTCTTTGCAACAGATGAAATGAGTCAAATATAAAACCGATCGATGGAGTACTACGAAAATGGCCTATGTTGGAAAATGCTTGTTTGGACTTTGGGGCTTGTTAGAGTGCAAAAAGAGATCAGAGCTGAACACCCAACAATCAGTTAAATCATTCAGTTACTCTTGGTAAGCTAGACCCTTTTTTGGGAAAACAATAAGCTAGATCTGTGTGGTAACTGCAGTACTGCACACAACAATTGACAAGGTGACACAACTTGTTTTGCAGTTGCAGTTGAATCTGTCCCATAAACTTTTCGGTTAAAATGGTTAGGGCATGTTGGTTCATAGCTTAATATCATCACACTTCTTTGTTAAAGTTTTTATAGGTATGGTAAATAAACAATTTCTTTAGCAATGGTTTTTTTTGGGACATATTTTTAGCAAAGTTTGGTAGATATATGGATCTAACATCTATGACATGCAAAGTTTCAGTATAACAAATCAGGATTATGGCAGACAATTTCGTTAAGTTCAACTATGGTAGCCAAGAAGACGCGCACACGTGAGTGAGAAGCGAGGAGCATGTGTGTGAGTTCCTTGCAATGGCGACCACCATCTGACGACAACGGTGCAGGCAACGCACAAGCTACGTGAGTTCCTTGCAACGGCTCGATATTCTTGCCTGCCTCAAGGAGGAGCGGCTCAAGATCGACGCCTTCAAGCATGAGCTCCCTCTCTTTCAATGGCGCCTATTGGGCTGCCACAGGACCCCACACCATAGAGTCTAGACTCCAGACCCTCTCTCGCGTCCAAGCCAACCCTCTGCCACACTCTCTCTCTCTCTCTTGCCGTCTGCCACAGCAAAGGCAAGACACCTCCTCCCCACACTCGATCTCCTCTCCCCTCCCACCTCCGATCGCTACGTAAACCCCACGACCTGTGATTGAACCAGCACTGGGCGTGGTTACGCCACGTGTGACTTTTAATAATTCTATCTTTTTAGTTCATTTGTTGCTCAATTCAGTTATCTTGTTTATTATGTTGTTCATTAACTGATACATATTGTTTATTGATATTTAATGTTTTTGAGAAATTACATAATGTATGTAAATAAATGGGTTTCTGGCCGGTCCGGCCCGGCATGGCCCGACCTGACACGGCCCGACATACAATAAATGTGCTCGCGCCCTATAGATAGTTGTATTCATAATGTATGTGTCGAGATGGAACGGAAGTGAACGGCAATGGTGCGGACGTCGATCACCCACGATTGCGTGGACGATGGATCCGTACGTGGAAGTTTCATCTGACTCTCTCTCTCTCTCTCGTTCTTTCCTATCTCGTAAATTACTTAAAAATAAAAATGAGTATTGTAACCTATAAAAAGCGTCTCCCATTTCGGATGAGCACGTCTCACATGAGATACACATGTGAGACGCGAAGATTCAGAACGGGTGACACATTTATATAGTGTGAGACGTGAAGATTCAGAATTGTCTGTTTTTGAACAGCCTTGGAGTGACCAAGGGGGTGTTGCTTGTGATGATATTTGGGTCTATATATGGACGAGATTTCGACGAAATAACCATGATGTTCTCTGCTGCACCATTTTTAGGCGTGCAGTGGAGAACAGCGGGGTTATGCTACCGAAATTTCGTCCGGATCCAGACCACACATCTCGTCATAAGCATGCCCCGCTCGGTCACTCTTGGGTGGGTTTAGGACCTATCTTCCTAGTTGTAGGGTCATGACATAACATAATAATGACACTAATAATGATTTGTCTGCTTTAAAGGTATATCCTCAAACATGGCTGAAGACCGCACTTGGATCTATACTGGTTGGAAAAAGGATGGGAGTCACTAAGAGGAGTGGTTCACGAAGACGGATGCTTTCATACAACAAGCTTTCTCCCTGTCCAACAACAGTAAGGTCTGGTGCCCATGTACCAGATGTCAGAATGTTAAGTGTTTCGATAAAGTGACATTGATGTCCCACTTGTGTTGAAATGGTTTCATGCAACATTATGAGGTGTGGACTTTTTACAGTGAGACACCTGCTCATGCCGTACAATATCGAGATGAGGCTGAGAGCATGGGGGTCGATAGAATGGAGGAGATGCTTGAAGCCGTAAATCCTTAAGTGATGGTGGATCCTCGTACAACAGAGGTTGAAGCGTTTTTCATGCTTCTCGAAGCTTTAGAAGAGCTGTTGCATGAACACAATGAAGAGACACTCCTCACTTTCATGACTAGATTTATGGCAATTAAGTCTAAGTATTTCTTCTCCAATAACTGATACAACGATCTCATCAAATTGATCAGCAATATCCTTCCACAGTCCCATAAAGTGCCTTATGATATGTATCAGTCTAAGAAATTGATTTTTGATATTGGTATGAAATATGAAAAGACAGGTTTATGCTCAGACAACTACATGTTTTTCTAGAAAGAGCATGCCAATGAGAACAAGTGCTTAAAATTAGATAATGCGAGATTTGTCGATGTTGTTAATGACGATGATGCAAAAGTAATGACTCAAGTCGCACAGAAGTAGATTTTCTACTTGCATGTCATACGTAGGTTGAAGAACTTGTTTCTCTAAAAAACAGCTAGGCACATGAGGTGGCACAAAGAAGGTGTACCTGAGAACAACGGAATGATGGTGCACCCGTCCGACGGTGAGTCATGTAAGGCTCTTGACCGCTTTGATCCAAATTTTACCATTGACGCGAGAAATATTCGCATCAGGTTGGTGACAGATGGCTTCTCACCATTCAGTACAAACACCCCACCATACTATTGTTGGCCCCTGTTCGCTATCCTATACAACTTACCACCATCTCTTCGTATAAAGTATGAGTTCATGTTCCTTTGCCTTATTGTACCTAGACCGGATCATCCTGGTTCAAGACAGAACAAGATGTTAAAGCCGTTAATTGAAGAGTTGAAAATGCTATGGACAAGAATTGAAGTGTACGACTGTTACAAAAAACAGAAATTCAACCTTCGGGTTGCGTACTTGTTGTTTGTTCAAGATTTCTCAGCATATGGCATGGTTTCTGGCTGGAGCACTCGTGGTCGTTTGACATGCTCGATATGTGCTTCGAACATGAAAGGTTTTTGTTTAAGTCATGATGGCAAGATATGCTACTTTGATTGCCACAAACATTGGTTACCGCCCAATCACATATTTAGGCAACAGAGAAATGCCTTCAGGGCGGATACCATTGTCAAAAAAGGACCACCGCAACATCTCAATGGGTCAAAGATTGCTGAATAGTTGAACAACCTAGTGCCAGATGAAGGTCGTCCTGGATATTTTGTTGGTTCTGGAGAACACCATAATTGGACTCATATATATGCAATATGGGAGCTACCGTATGTGAAGTCCTTAATCCTAATGCATAACATTAATGTCATTGTGAAGACTGAGGTCCTGAGATTCCAACAATCACATTGGGTGATGTCGTGCAATGCGGCACCCAACAGCAAACAAGAAAAGACATAATAAAAATACGAAGTTTTGATTTCTCAATATGATATTGTTTACAACATAGTGTACAACAGCAGTACACACGTAGCCGAAAGTACATACTCACACTCTTAACCTATCTATGCACAAGAGAAGTCGTTACTACTACAATAAGCCTCATCGCAGACGGCTCTAAACCTATTATCACACGCGGTTTTTAAAACCGCCCGAAACGAAGAGCCTGTGATAATTCGCAATTTCACAGGCGGAGAAGTGAAACCGCCTATGAAGACAGATTATCACAGGCGGTTCTTTACTTAGGCTAGCCTCCTGTGAAGATATGTTATCACAGGCGGATCATGTAGCATATATAACCGCCTGTGATGATTGTGTTATAACAGGCGAATCTTGACCTACTTCAAGCCGCCTGTGAAGATAGTTTATCGCAGTCAGTTTCTACCATAAGGGTAACTGCCTGTGATAATTAGGTTATCACAGATGGTCATTTACCTACATCTAGTCGTCTGTGATAATTGTTTTTCGCAGGCAGGTCTAACCGTTGGTAAATAACCGCCTGTGATAAGTTATAACCTATGCAGTACTAGCTGCTTTTATTTCTAATTTCCAGGTCAATTTAATATAATCACAGAAGTCAACAATATAATCACAGAAGTCATCTCACAGAAGTCAATTTCACTAAAACAATATATATATGTATAAGTTATACATACAATTAATCTCATAGTTTACAAGTTTTCACTAAAAACTGTTTCTATTGGCATAGTCGCAATGTTCTGGCACATCAGCTATTGCACCATTCTCATCAAAGAACTCCCCTCTTTTGTGCAAAATTCCGCGATGCACGAATTGACACAGTTCAGCAGCAATCTTGTCGGCTCCTCCACCAGGAATACTTCTACAAACCAGCCATTCTTCGTTCACATTCTTCATGTGCTGCAATGAAACACATAACAAGGTTTAGTATGTGTTGGTTGGAACAATCTCAAAGTATAGATCAAAGTGAGAGTATACAAGAATTTATTAGGTATTTTTGGAGCAGTTGTACTATGAGCAATTGAATTCTGAAGTTGGGATCAAAATATGAAAATAATGTTTCTGGTAATATTGAACAGCAGAATATAAGTATTAAACTATGCTAGTTACAATGAAAATGAAACTCAAAAGTAAGAAAATAAGATATCGACATTAAGGATAACTTACATCCCCACGATTCACTCTATATTCGCTGGCGGTCCGAAGATGCTCGCACACATAATACCCGCATAAGACACTCCCAACAGGCTGCTTCAGACAAGCAATACGTTTTAATGTCCAATGCATTCATATTAGAAGGTCTCTCACCACCAAACTGTTCTGCGTAAAACCGCCAAACGCTGTAATACAAGAAATGTCATATAAAACTTGTCAACACATTCTAAATGTGTGTAAATTAAAATTATTGAATAAACGTACAATTTCAAAATGGAAAGGAAATCTTTGTAATGATCTGGTAAGTAATCGGCCGAGTCAAAGACTGTTGCCAAACCCTGCGTTGGCTTGATGAAGATCATTATATAGTGATCACTACAAACATACAAACACACATGTTAACAATTACCAATAATTGCTATTTCAATGTCATGTGTCGAACTTACTCGAAGTGGTATGGAGCCTTTACGAGGTCCTTCCATCTCTGACGAAGTTTAACATTGCATGTCCTATGTAAGCTGCAACTTCTGTCCTTCTATACTTCTTACGTTTTGCGATTGCTTTTTCAAATTCTTTTTTTTTTCATGTGCCTGAACTTTGCTGAGTCTCGATCCGACTTGATGTTGAATAGTGTCTTTGCAATCCGTGTAGGGTCAAGGATACCTGTCTTGCGTTTCATATTTTCATTATCCATGTATTGCATCCTATTGAAGAAGTCCAGAATTGTTATAATCTCATGAAATGTGTATGCGTGTAGTAAGAAAAGCAAATGCAAAATATTAGAGGCACTTACAAGCACCAGACGAGTAGAAGGTTGATTTCAAGCATGCCCCGATGGAAAAGGGAATGCAGCTCTTCAAATAAAATGACTCATCTATCTGCTCCAATGCTCCAGAATGCACCTTTTGGAATACGAAATGTGACACAAGAAATATCATATTTTTTGCTGGCAAGGATGTACCACTCATGCATCCTTTTGAGCGGGGCAGGTTGTTTGCTAAGTTGTACGGATGTCATGAACGGCTTCCCATTGTTAAATTTAGGAGGAACATCCTCAAGCTTTTATAATGGAACTCCTGGTTTAACTAAACCCATCCGCCAATTATACATGACACCGTCTTCTTCCCACTCCTCGATATCTTCTAATGCTGGCTCATGAGAAGAACAAGATGCACTCAATTTTATAATATTTTCCTTCATAGTTTCCAAATACTTTGACACTTCTGATGATGGTTTCTTAATTTCGTATGATCTAACTTTGATAAGCACTGATGATCGAGGAGTAGTCGTCGGAAGTAGGATACTGGCTTGTTGTTGAACCTGTTGTTCAACTGATTGCTCTTTACTCCCAGCAGCTGGCTCTAGTACTACTTCAAGTTGTTGCTCAACTGGTTGCTCTTTACTAGCAACAACTTGCTCTGGTACTGCTTGAAGATGTTGTCCAACTTGTTGCTCTTGGATATCTTTACTAGCAAGGTTACTATCATCCTTGCTGAGACATAGGGGGAGTGGATCTTCCTAGACTGGGAGTGGATCCTCGTGGACTTTTGCCTTAGAAGATGGGGTTGCAGTATTTCGAGATGCGACAGGGCTAGAAATTGGCTCATCGTCCAACAAGATATCGCGTCGGTGCCAAAGGATTAATTGGTTGACAACCTACCCCAGAGCCGCGATCCCCTCATGTGTGATGTGGTCTATTTCATAATCTTCATAATCATTATCAATGATCTGAAGAACTTGCACCATAGCATAATACAACGGAAGTGGATTCCCATTGAAGTCACAATCAGGCTTTGCCATAGCAGTGGCAACTTGTTTGGTTTTGTTCTCTGCTCTGCCGATCGGGACAAGAAGACGACAAGATTTGTCATTAGCAATATCATCGACAGCAAACTTATGGGTTGACCCTGAGCCTGGCACAGAACCAACGCTGCTAGGGTAGGAAGTTGGAGATACTTGCTCCTTTGGCACGGGAACCATCGTTGTACTCGGTGCCACTAACTGTCCCAATTGTCTGAGTTGTTCCATTATTTCTTGCACATTTTCTTTGACCTTTTGAGCAATCGTTTTATCGAGTGTTTTCTTAAACTTCTCACGTCTTCTATATTTGTCTTTATCTTTAGGGAAACCATCTAGCCAAGACATTTGAGAAGAGATTGCTCAAACATGTCCACTGTGTTCAGGGTTCCCTAGGATAGCGGTCAGTTGGTCATTCTACATCTTCAGCTTGAAGAGACCCTTCTGTTGCTTTTTAATTATTTCTTTCATTTTTTCCTCTACTTCATTCACAGAGTCGGGCTTTTCAAGTTTGCCCTCGTTGGTCAAACCTGACCGAGCAAAGACCAACCATTGAGTTCTCCCATCGCAGCCTTCTAACGGGTGAGGATTGCCCTTACTAGTAATTTCGTCTAATATCTTATTCCATTTCTGGACCTTGGGGGCATATCCGGCAGACCCCAAGCTATGATGGTATTTGTTCTTTTTGGCAGACTCTGACCTAGATGCACTTAGGGCTTTAGCATCAGGTGTGGTCTTTTGATGAACAAATTCTTGCCACTGAGTTTGTGTGATTTTTCCCATCTTCCTCGGGCTACGGACCTTATCGGCCTTAACATATGCATTCATTTCACTATTCCAGCCACGAAACTTCTTGCCGCAAGAGACCAATGTTGCTTTCTTTAGAGCTTCTTCTGTGCCTTTTGGGAACTTGAATTATTTCTTTATCCTTTCCCAAAACTCATTCTTGGTCTCCTCGGGTAATTTCCTCCAATTCTCGAATGTGATTGGCACGAGCTCTCTAACAAGAAAACCGCATGTATTACTGTACTTTGTAACTGAATCTAGTGGTTGTTGGAAAAGCCCACCTAGACCAATCCTTGTTATGTACTTGATGCGGTCCAATGGACCCTTATTGGGACCTCGTTACCCTCGTTTCCGCTTGAGTGAACTTGAGGATTCATCTATTGGAGAACCTTCTGCGGTTTTAAGATCCGAAGTCACCTTGTTGTCTTCACGATTAATCTAGGTAGAAAAGAATTATAAGACATCGTATAATTCACAACCAACATTAACTTGAACTGCTGAAGTTAAGATTCGTGATCCATTCCTCGTCGACAGGATCATATTTTGGGTCTAGATCCTCTGAAGTCTTTTTAATTTATATTTGGAAAAGGATCCGATGGACTCTGAAAGGAGCCTGAACTGCTGGAGTCAATAAACTTCATGTTGTCTTCTTTATTGTTACTACCAGCACCAGTCTTCTTAGGGCTTTCCATGTTAGAACTAATAAGACAAAAAAATATAGTGAATGGCATATTAACTCTACATGAAGTGTTGCCCGAAGAAAAAGATGGAAGAATTCTAGGATTTGATAATGCATTCTACGGTTTAAGGCGACTGACCAAAAGGTTCCTATACATTGCAAGGGTGACAAGCATGTTAAAGTTGCTCACCAGCAATGGCAATTTTATCTTCTTATTCTAAATAGGCAGTTACTTGTATCTGTGTTCTGAGCACAAGCGATGTTTAACAGCCGTATGCGAGCACATTGCTTTGTTTGGCAAAAGGATAGCGACACCGATCTCGAACGAGCACAACCCTGTGAGATGAAGTGCAGGGCGGCTACACTCTATTTTCAGTACAGATGCTATTATCCACTCATGTTACCACCGGTAGTTCAGACATGCCACGCAAGTCAAACACAGATTGGTGTCCAGTTTGGTTGATTCTGGATAGTATCTGCGATTTTCCTAATTTCACCCACATAGAAAAGGATTCAGGTCTTGAGTTGAATAGAAAACTTGTAGAAAACTTCCAAATCTTTCTAAAGATTATTTACTTGCCCCCATAGCATATATAGTTGAGGAGATATGGAATTTTAAAATTCGACCAAGTTTACAGATTTTTATCTGAAATTTGGCAGGGCTTCTTTTGTATGTTGCTGATTTTTTCCACAATTTTCAAATAGAGAACAATGATATTTACAGAAACAATATATTACAAACTTGTTACTCTTCCCCAGGATTCCATAAATGTAAATTATGAAGTCTTTTGATGATCCTACTAGAAATTACGATCCAAACAGCAACTGAATGCATATCTGTCCAGATTCTAGACTGTTATGACACCTTAAACGGTACTTCGTTTTAGACCTGGTTATTGTGTGTTTTAGCCTTAGCGTTGAATAGAAAATTAAGAGAGGGCTCTTTAAGCTTTCCAGACATGTATAGATATGCATATGTTGCTTTTCTAATTTAAGAATTATGGCTGTTCAGAGTTCAGAAATTTTCTGGCTGTTTCAGATAGCACTGTACACAGGTACTAACTTCAACACTAGTTTCTAATTAGTTCTAAACCAAATTTGAGGTAACAATGAATAGAAAAGTTGTATCGTAGCTCTTACCCTTTCAAAAAATGTATCACAATAGACTAGAAGAGCTTTCTACAGATATTTATGGCAAAAACTCAGATGCTTGTTCATACAGTTTCAGAACAGTAGCTGATTTAGTTAGAGACGATTTTCATGACCTTACAACGGTCTATTGGCTTGAAGGTCAATAGAAAACTTACACAATACTTCAGGATCTTTCCAAAAGGTATTCATTTGCCTCCATAGCCCTTCAGGTTGAAGAGATATGGATTTTTAAAGTTGGACACTTCTACCAGATTTCAGAAGTGAATTTGATAAAATTTACTTTATTTGTGGCTGGTTTGATCCTTGATTTTCAAACAGATAACATCACAACTTGATAGCAAGTTACATTACAAACTTGTTATACAGGTCGCAATGTTTCCAGAAATGTATTACATGAAGCTATTCGACCATTCTACAAAGAGTTATGGTTGAAATCGTGACTGTATACAGAACTGCCCGCTAGGTGTTCAGATTTGATAGAGGTTGGAACTTTGAGTGTTTCCTCGAGTTTCATGAGGATTCTGACCTGGAGTTCAATAGAAAAGATGTAGAGGACTCGCCACAGAAGGCCTGGTCGTTAATCAAAAATTTTATCATGTACGAACCCTAGCTAATACTACGACCGCGATTTGGCACCAAAACACGATCGACAAACTGCATCCAGTACATGGAACCAAACAAACGCATCAGAGGTGTTGTGCGTTAATGCAGTGGTCCACCACCACCACCACCAGGATGCCTACCCTTTTCAAATTCCCGAATCCTAACCAAGGAAATCTATGCAAGGCATCATTTGACTCGGCCGGCGGCAAGGGCGAGGAGGGAGGCGGCACGGGGACGGAGGAGGGAAGGTTGAAGGATTTAGGGTTTACTGTGAAGCTTGGCAGCAACGGCAATGGCTTCACTCGGCGTACCTGGAAGTGATGAGGGCGAAGCAAATGGACAACGACGAAGCTCGGCGGCGACGGCAAAGCTCGGCGAAGAGAGCGGTGAAGACTTGGTGGCAAACGAAATTTTGGCAGCCTGACGGCGTCTATGTGATTTCGCCCGGGTTAGGTTTTTCCAACGCAGCCGATGGGTATATATAGATGTTTATTTTCTCATGCGGATTTTAAGTACCGACCGCCTGAGAAGATGGTTATCTTAGGCGGGTTTTAGTTACCAACCGCCTGCGAAGATTCAATTATCTCAGGCGAATGATAAGTAAAACTCGCCTGAGAGAAACTTTTTCTCAGGTGGTTATTCAGTAATAACCGCCTGAGAGGATCTTTACGTAAGCTTAATTAATATTATTTTCATATATTAATTTTTATTTTCTAAGTCGGTTATTAAGTACCAACCGCCTGAGAAGATCTTTACTTCTTTTAAATTAATATTCTTGATTAAATGTGAGGCCTTTAAAAATCCCAAATTCCACTTTCTTGTAATATTATTGATTAGTAATGGTTACCATTAAATTTCACTTCATAAATCCTTTGAAATTGGTCAGAACATAAAAAACATATAGCAATTGCTATTTTTCATTTTTCTATCTTGATGAATATAATGATTTTTTCATTCATTTTTTCAATGGACATTTTTAGTCATCATACCAACCTCTATGAATTTTTCAGATTTTTTTTAAAAATTTTTTGAATCAATGTGTGTTCAAAATTTTATGAATGTCTCATATGTATATGAGCATTTAGTTAGAATGATGGATATTTTGAATTTTGACATGTTGGAATGCTTTAAAAAAATTAACAAAATTCATACATGTATAAATAATACAAATATGTTCATACAAACAAATTTCAGTGAAAGATCCTTTTTTATGAGATACACAAATGTGAAAAATATGTGAGTATAAATTAATTTGATATTTACCAAAACATTACAATGTCAGCTACACAAGTTTTAAAATATTTGGTTCTGGTGGTAGATGTTAATTTTTGAAAATTATAGAAGAAAGAATCATCGAATTTGGACTCAATTTGCAGAATCTATACATGTTTGAGTATTTATATTGGAATCTAAATAAAAAATAAGCAAGGGAAAAATGAAACTGAAGAACAGGCTCAGGCAATTATCTCATGCGATTGGTAAGTAATAACCGCCTGAGATAACATTTTCTCAGACGGTTATTAAGTACCAATCGCCTGAGAAGATCTTTACTTCTTCTTAATTAATATTCTTGATTAATTGTGGGGCCTTTAAAAAGCCCAAATTCCACTTTCTTGTAATATTATTGATTATTAAAGGTTACCATTAAATTTCACTTCATAAATCCTTTGAAATTGGTCAGAACATAAAAAACATATTACAATTGCTATTTTTCATTTTTCTATCTTGATGAATATAATGATTTTTTCATTTATTTTTCAGTGGACATTTTTAGTCATCATACCAACCTCTATGAATTTTTTCAGGTTTTAATTTTTTTTTAATCAATGTGTGTTCAAAATTTGATGAATGTCTCATATGTATATGAGCATTTAGTTAGAATGATGGATAATTTGAATTTTGACATGTTGCAATGCTTTAAAAAATTAACAAAATTCATACATGTATAAATAATACAAATATGCTCATACAAACAAATTTCAGTGAAGGATCGTTTTTGTAGGAGATAAACAAATGTGAATAATACGTGAGTATAAATTAATTTGATATTTACCAAAACATTACAATGTCAGCTATACAAGTTTTAAAATATTTGGTTCAGGTGGTAAATGTTAATTTTTGAAAATTATAGAAGAAAGAATCATAGAATTTGGACTCAATTTGCAGAATCTATACATGTTTGAGTATTTAAATTGGAATCCAAATAAGAAAGAAGCAAGGCAAAAGGAAACTGAAGAACAGGCTAGGACAATTATCTCAGGCCGTTGGTAAGTAATACCTGCCTGAGATAACATTTTCTCAGGTGGTTATTAAGTATCAACCGCCTGACAAGATATTTAGTTCTTCTTAATTAATATTCTTGATGAAATGTGGGGCCTTTAAAAAGCACAAATTCCACTTTCTTATAATATTATTGATTATTAAAGGTTACCATTAAATTTCACTTCATAAATCCTTTGAAATTGGTCAGAACATAAAAAACATATAACAATTGCAATTTATCATTTTTCTATCTTGATGAATACAATTATTTTTTCATTTATTTTTTCAATGGACATTTTTAGTCATCATGCCAACCTCTATGAATTTTTTCAGATTTTTTTAAAAGAAAATTTGAATCAATGTGTGTTCAAAATTTGATGAATGTCTCATATGTATATGAGCATTTAGTTAGAATGATGGATAATTTGAATTTTGACATGTTAAAATGCTTTAAAAAAATTAACAAAATTCATACATGTATAAATAATACAAATATGTTCATACAAACAAATTTCAGTGAAGGATCCTTTTTTTAGGAGATACACAAATGTGAATAATATGTGAGTATAAATTAATTTGATATTTACCAAAACATTACATTGTCAGCTATACAAGTTTTAAAATATTTGGTTCAGGTGGTAGATGTTAATTTTTGAAAATTATAGAATAAAGAATCATCAAATTTGGACTCATTTTGCAGAATCTATACATGTTTGAGTAATTATATTGAATCTAAATAAAAAAGAAGCAAGGGAAAAGGAAACTTATGAGGCTCGGGCAATTATCTTAGGTGGTTGGTAAGTAATAATTGCCTGAGATAATCTTTTTCTCAGGCGGTTATTAAGCACCAACCGCTTGAGAAGCTGTTAAAAACCACCTGTGAAAACGGTCGCCTATATAAAGACCCGTCAGGCACCACAGAAAACGTAACCATGGAGATTTTCCATTGACGCCGCAAGGCTGCCGAAATTTTCCACCGCTGAACCACCACCAAACCCCTACACCGCTGCGCCGCCGCACCCCAGCCCGCACTGCCGCGCCGCCGCCCAGCCTGACACCGCCGCATCTCCACCTAGCCCCACAGAGGCACGCCTCTACCCAGCCCCGCATCGCCGCCCCACCGTGCTGACGCCCCGTGCCACAGAGTACAATGTACCTAGTAAATTCTCATACTATGCAATGCTACCTTTTTTTTCCATATCAGTTCTTAGTGTCCTTACGCATGTAGTTTCCTTACTTTTTCTTTGTATATTTTCATAATTAGCTGATAAGCTGCTAGTTTTGTGTGTTCTGGTATATGGATTGTGTCCTTTGCATGTGTGTCATATGCGTTTGGACTCAATAACTTGGAGGTTTGGTCTTTTAGATATTGATGTATGGACTATATTGTAATAAGCTTATTGTAGTTTGTACCTATTATGTGACATGAATATGATGTTTAATTAACAGATGATATTGTCATATATATAAGGTGCATGAAGTTTACCCGAACTTGTAATTGTAGTTTTATGTGTTTTCCTTTTCAATATGTTACTTGTGTGTGCGTACCTCCTGCTTGACTATATTTCGAAGGAGTGATTAGGATTATCTTTCTAGAGAGATGATTTTATAACTGGCCCATTTAGTTACCATCATTGGATGGGATCCGATGTCAAGATATAACAGACCAGATCCCACCCAAACCTAGCCCATGCGACTGGGCCTGTTTGCCCCACGACATCAATCCTTCGCCCCCGCTTGTTGCGCCCGACGGCTTCGACTCCGTCTGCCTCAAGACGTCGCCTGTCTCCTCCAGACTCCGCTCGATGCCACTGCCTCCTGTCCGCCGCGCTTTCTGTTCGTCACCAACACCTCCTGCCTACCGCCGCTGACGCCTCCTGTCTGTCGCAGCCGCTGCCGATCTCCATTACCTCGCAAGGTACGAGCACCGCCAAACATCCTTGCTTATAACGTCGATCATAGAGTCTTATTTGACGTTGCTGCCGCTCTCCTACGTGCCACCTCTCTCTACAACTCTGTATCGACTTGGTATTACCGTAAAAACCTTGAGGACGACCGGACATCGATTAGCTATCGACTAGGGTTGATTAGTCACCCTAATCAACGACTAATCATCCTAGATGACCTAATTGCCTATTAGGCGACTAGGGTCGACGACTTGTTAACCTTGTGGCCACTAGGAAGCCCAGAAAATTATGAAACAAATTTTCTTGAAACCCTTATGAACTGACCTACATGATACTAGTATTCACTCAAATGATACAGTCTTGTTATGTCTCTGTAAATTCATTTTATAGAAGACTTTAGGAAATATTTGTGGCCGAATTTTGTAAATCTTACAAAAATTCTATTATTGAAGCATGGATCGGCGAGCGTGGACATATAACATGCGAAGACCCGATCCTATGTACATTCATAATGTTGCTAACTTTATTGAAGCATCCAAGAGACATGCAAAGTTGCAAAAGATAAATGACATATTGTGTCCATGTATCGACTGCGAAAATAAAATTGCTTGGACGGATACTATAGTATTCCAATCTCATTTGGTGAAAAGAGGTTTCAAAAAAAAACTACACAATATGGACTGAGCGTGGTGAGTTAGATACACATGATGTGGATAAAGATGATGAGAGAGGTTCAGATGACGATAATGTTCATATCGATGATGGTAGTGACAATCAAGATGGTGATGATGATGATGATGATGAGTTCGATTGTGAGGAGATGTTGCGTCACATTGAACCATATGTATTGACTTTTATGAGAGCAAGTAAAGGTTTAAGTAAAATGGAGACATTGCAGAATGCAGCGATGGAGCTTTTATATGATGAATCAAACGGTTGTGATAAAGAGTTTACTACATTGCGTGCAGTCTTAGAACTACTAAAGTTGAAAGACACACACGGATGGTCCAATTGTAGTTTCTATGATCTTTTCCCGATGGCACTAGGTGTGACAAAAATACACGCTTGTGTGAACCATTGTATTATGTATCGCAAAGAGCATGAGCTCGCAACTAGATGCCCCATCTGTGGTGTTAGTAGATATAAGAAGGACTATAATCATCAGTATGTTACCAACATGAAAAAGTCAGAAGAATAAGAAGTTTATTATTGGTCCTGAAGGTGATGATGACAATACTTCTGGCGATGTAGACGGGAAGAATAAGAGAAAAATTCCTGCCTTGGTGATGTGGTGCCTTTAAGTAATTGATCGCTTGAAGCATTTGTTCTCAAACACTAGGGAGACTGAACTTATGCGTTGGCATTCTGAGCAACACAAGAATAATGAAAAACATATTTGACACCCTGGTGATGCAACACGGTGAAAAAATTTTGATATTTAGTATCCAGAATTTGCAAAGGAAATCAGAAATGTGAGGTTTGCCTTGAGTGCAGACGGAATGAATCCATTTGGTCAAAAAAGGAGCATACACAACACATGGCCCGTGGTCTTAATTATGTACAACCTACCGACGTGGTTGTGTCACAAAAGGAAATATCTCTTGTTATCTGTTCTTATCCAAGGTCAAAAACAACCTGACATCGAAATTTATGTGTTCTTGGAACCTTTAATTGAAGATATGGCGAAATTGTGGAATGAAGGGGTGCGTACATGGGATGAGTACAAGCGGGAGTATTTCACGCTAAGAGCAATGATATCCGTTACCGTGCATGATTACCCCGGACATTTTACATTATTGGGACAAATGAAAGGGAAGAAAGGTTGTGTAAGGTGTGTGGATAGAACTGGATTTTTATACCTCACTTCGTCCAGAAAGATGGTGTACATGAGACACCGACGGTTCTTGACTGATACACACAAGTATAGGAAGATGAAAGAACAATTTCATAACAAAATCAAAAAATATACTGCATCAAAACCTTAAAGTGGAAAACTTGTGTTAGAAATGGTCAAGAACATTCATATTGCTTTCGGTAAGGGCAAAAAATATAAAGGAATCAAGAGAAAGAAAAGTACATCTTCGGATGATACAACTGACATGGCTTTCAAGAAACAATCAATTTTTTCAAGTATCTTCCGTATTGGAAGAATCTGGAATTTTGTCATAGTATTGATTTGATGCACGTTACAAAGAATGTATTTGACAGCATCATTGGGACCTTGCTAGACATGCCAAGGAAAACAAAGGACGGATTAAATTCATGTATGGACCCAGTAAATCTTAATTTGAGACTAGAGCTTCATCCAGTAGAAAAGGCGACCAGGAAGCATTACCTTCCCCCAACCAGCAACAACTTGACGCTAGAAGAGAAAAAAGCAATTTGTGAATGCTTGCGTGGGATCAACGTGCCCACGAGTTTCTCATCCAATATCCGCATACTAGTCTCGATGAAAGACTTACCTTTATTCGGTTATAATTCTCACTACTGTCACATGATGATGATAGTGTTCCTTGCCATTGCAATAAGAGTCATCAAACCTAATCATATAAAAGTTGTCATCACATGTTTGTGTTACTTCTTCAATGCAGTATCGCAAAAGAGGATAGCACATGAAGATTTAGACTATCTGAAAACATACATCGTCGAGACTATGTGAAAGCTTGAGATGTGTTTCCCACCATCCTTTTTTGATATGCAAGTACACATAACCATACATCTTGTTGATCAGATAAAAGCATTGGGGCCACTATATTTACATCTTATGTTTTCGTTGGAGAGATATTTAGGAGTATTAAAAGGTTATGTATGGAACCGTGCTCACCCAGAGGGTTCAATTATGGAAGGATACACCACTGAAGAAGTGATTGAGGGTTGCGCTGATTACATCAAAGATGGAAAATCGATAGGTGTGCCTATACCAGTACATGAGGGTAGACTATGTGGGAGAGGCAAAGTGGGTAAGAAAACTTTTATCATTCAAGATTACAAGAATGTACACCGTGCATATTTTGGTGTACTACAATAGCTCGCAATAGCTGAGTCGTATATCGAGGAACACCAAATTGAGCTTCGTGAAAAAAACCAAGAACGCACATAGGACTGGATCATGAAAGAGCACAGAAGATGTTTCATTGAATGGTTAACAGACAAAAATATACCATACCGAAACACTATAGAAGAGGCAACAATGAAGAAGTTAGCTTCTGGCCCATCTGCTTTGGTGACATCATGGCAAGCATATGACATCAATGGTTACACATTTTACACTAAAGAAAAAGACGGTAAGAGTATTGCACAAAATAGTGGTGTTCGTATTGAGGCTTATGATTCACAAGGGCAAAAGACCACATACTTTGGGTTCATAGAGGAAATATGGGAACTCGATTATGGCAAAGGAATGGTAATGCCCGTATTTAAGTGCCAATGGGTCAAACATCCTGATGGTGTGAAAGTGGATAATTATGGGCTGACACTGGTAGACTTGAATAAAGTGGGTTATAAAGATGACCTGTGGGTTCTTGCCGATAGTGTTGCACAAGTTTTTTATGTTCAAGATCCAGAAACTGAGAAGATGCACGTAGTTGTTTTTGGAAAGAAAAATATTGTTGGGGTTGAGAATGTGGGAGATAATGAAGAGGGATATAATCAGTATGAAGAGATGTACCTTTTCACCGAACCAGAAAACATCAAGTTCGTACAGAGAAACATTAAAAAGGATTTGAAACCCTATATGCGAGAAGATGTCAATGCTGGAAAAAATGTATGATATATATTGTATATATTTGTATCCTCTAAAATCAACTTAGAACAAAGCTCTATTTCAGCTTTAGATAGCATGTTTTGAACATTACTAAATTCAGCTTCTGTTTCAAACATTATTATATTTATCACCTTCACCTGCTCCACAAGTTATCAAATTGTATGTGTATATAAATTTCTTCTGACCTATGATGATGAGGCTTGTCTTCCAACAGTTTGATTCCAAGCAACATCTAGAAGCACAACTCTTGAAGCTCATGTCAAGCTAATCCCTTCACAGCAAGCTCTTGTAGATGCAAGTAACACCCGAGACTCGTCATTTGGATTGTTAAAAGCTTCAATTGAAGTCTAACGATACTTTCCATCCATTTGAGGGCTTGTTTGGATAAGAGTGGATCCACTTCAATATAAGTGGTTTGAGGTGGATTGAGTATAAAATTAGTTCATTCTTCACTTCAGTCCACTTCAATCCGATTAGATTCAGTACACCGAAACAAGCCTAGAAAGATTTCTTTCTATTCTCTCCATTTTAAAAACTTACGAAGATGCTACTTTATCAGTTCTAATGGCTGAATATATTGACTACAAATCAGTACCATCTCTCTGAGTGCTTCACACAAGCGACGAAGCGAACAACTTCAATCACATATCTTGTTTTTACCCTTTTCATAGGAATTTGACCTTAATATTTCAAGCATAGATTTATCAATAACTGAAGCTTTCTCATCAGACATGTTAATGGAAATTACAAGTGAAGAGTGTGTTAAAGCTAACGAAATCTCAACGGGACTGAAGACAAAGAGATGATGCATATGAGTGACAATGTCCAGGTTAGACAACATAAAGCTATGATGGCAGCCTTCAACAACATGAAAAGTGATGCCAAGGTCATGCTTGCATCAACCAAGGCATGTTGTGACGGCATAACACTTGTTGGAGCATAACGGTTATGCTTGCCCCAACAAGTGTTATACCTTCACAACATGTCTTGGTTGATGCAAGCATAACCTTAACATCACTTTTCATGTTGTTGAAGGTTGCCATCATAGCTTCACGCTGTCTAACCTGGACATTGCCACTAATATGAAGATCTCTTTATCTTTAGTCCGATTCAGATTCTGTTAGCTTCAGCATATCCTTCACTTATAACTGCCATTAACATGTGTGATAAGGAAGCTTCACTTATTTGATAAATATATGCTTCAATTAAATATTAAGGTTAAATCCCTTGAAAGTGTAAAAACAAGTTTTGTGATTGAAGTTGTTCGCTTCCTCGCTTGTGTGAAGCACTAAGAAAGTAGGTACTAATTTTTAGTCAATATATTTAGGCATTAAAATTGAGTAAGGAACATCTTCCTAAGTTTTCAAATGGACATGAGGGAAAGAAATCCTTTAAATGGATGGGAAAATCCTTCCAAGGATCGTCAGGCTTCAAATTGATGCTTTCAAAAATCCAAATGATGAGCCACGGGTGTTACCTGCATCTACAAGAGCTTGCTGTGAAGGGATTAGCTTATCAGCATCACAGGCGGTTCTTAATTAACAAGCAGCCTGTGAAAACAATGACTTTCCCCAAGCGGTTCTTCAATAAAAACCTCTTGTGATGATTGAACCAGTACATACGGTTCTTAAAGTATGACCGCCTGTGAAAATCATTTATTTACCCATGAGGTCATTCTTTAAGAACCGCCTGTGATGTTTGATACATCACAAGCGGTTCTTAATTGATAACTCCCTGGGTAAAGAATGTACTTACCCAGGGGTTCTTTCTTAAAAATTCGCCTGTGATGTTCAGTCATCACATGCAGTTATTGTATCATTCGTCATCACTCGCATTTTTTTACAGACCACCTGTGTTAGAAAAATCGAGGCGCCTGTGAAAATGCTTTTTGTAGTAGTGCATCCATGCCCACGGATGCCTCTCACTAGCAACACGACAACACAAGGCAGCTGCGTGGTGTCACGTGAGAGATACATCTCAACAGCTCGAGGTCTCACTGACAACCAATAGCAGCAACAATAAAAATAAACCTGCAAAACCACAAATATAGTAACCGTGAGCATGAAGGCTTAGCAGGACTTAACCGTCTCACCTAAGGTATGAAACTCTACATGCTGGAAACTCTAAATACAAGAAGCTAAAATTTGCAGAAATGAATGCGCCGAATGTAAATCCTTAGTGCTCAGTTTTAGAGTAGCATATGAGATTCTCTAGGCATGCATCATAATGAATTCCACAATCAAATAAGAAAAGCTTCATCCACGATGATACTTGCCCAAAGTTTCATAGGCTTTATTCAAGTTAAATGCTTAGAAATGATAACTTTAATTGTGCTATCTCTAATGCAGTCTATGTTGCAATACAATATAATAACCATTGCAGCAGATTCATAATATCTCACTACTTCTTATTACTACGTCATGACTCAGTGAACAAGTACGCTCAATCCATAACTGCGAGCGACGGTGATTAGAATCAATAACACCCGGGTAGCACAACACATACATCCACACTCGGAGTTGTGAAGGCACACAACATTGATGTTGTATGAAGCCACCTTTCACTCGACACCTACATGCCAAGATGACCCCACCGCTACGAGCAGGAGGCCCTCACACGGAGCGTGATAGTGCCCGCTGGCAGGTTCACACCTTGCTGCTCTCAATCCACACACATAAGGCGGCGGGTCATGCCTCGACGCTAAGGTGGACAAGTTACATCAGTCTCTTGGGTTCCATATATCCAGTATGCCTTTGGTATAGTTCAAACTTGCCCAATAGGGCTGCACACAGCACGGTACTGAATCAACACAGGCAGGGCTACGCAGCCGAGATGACATCCCAGTGCATTCTATCCCGCTGCCCGGTCTCATATTCAGTTCATAAACCATTATCTAAAATATTCAATCTCGGTGACAATGTCGCTATCTCGCGAGTGGATTTTAACCACTCGACCTCTGATGGATTCCCAACAACATTAGCTTGGCATTTCTACACGTGGAGCTATAAGCCTACCTATATACTCCATGGGATTGTGGGCCATGCATTTAGAGTATTCGAACATAATAGACCTAATGCACAATTCGTATACTAGTCAACATAGTGATAAAAGCAAAACTTTTAAAATGACTTAAATGCTAATTGGGGCTTGCCTTAGGTTGTGACTCAATAAATGTCAATTGTTAGTGGCTGGATCTTCCTTTGGAGAATCCGTCATGGCAGCTCCAAGATGGCAATACTCGCCTCCGAATTGGACTCTTCGTAAACCACCTTCGTCGTGTGCACTATCGACATGATTAAACATAAACAAGCAATGCAATTTAGTAATGTAATAAGTGGAGATGCCTTATAGTTTGAGAAGGTCTAACTTGGAAGGAAGTGAAAGGTATGCCTCTGATGTGCCCAGAAACAGAAGAAAATCAAGTAGACAAAAATAGATTATGTAACCAAGTGAAGTATGCCTTGTACAAAAGAATATAGTTTAGAAATGAGTAAACTCTATGAATGAAGAGGAATCCCCATGTTGTACCAACACTACAGTAAAGTGTATGTGTTGACCCTACTGTTAGTGAAAAAGATTTGAACTTAGTAACGTCGACTTTGAAAGAATTGAATTATAAACTTTAATAACAGAATTAGGCAATGAAGTCAAAAATGAAGTAGATGGTACTGTTAGATTAATACTATTGGAGCTGGGATTTCGGTAGTAGTCCACAAATGTCATATGGAAGGTGCTAGCAAAATTTCAGACTCTGCAAAGGAATTATACGGTCTCTAAAATTCCAACAAGGTTTTGGCTTCTCTGAATTTTGGTACTAAATTTGTAGCTTTTTCATGGCTAATTGTGTATGACCTAGGTAGAGGAGGTCTCACTGGTTCTAGGAAAATTGGTTTCATAATTTTTCGAGCTTCCTACATGAAGGAATTGATTTTACAATTTTGTGATAAAATCTAGAAATGTTTATGTACATTTCTCAATTTTCAAAAAAAATTGAAGATTGGAACACTGTTTGGTACAGTATATGTACTCCAATGAACTTGAAATTATTACTGGAGCTCAAGGATATTTGTAAGAGTGTTCTGACCAAAATTGGAAATTTTTGAATTAGCATAACGAGACTACTTAATTTCCCATGAAATTAGCTCAAAGGAATTAATTAAGAAAAATCAAGGACTTTCATGTCCAACAAATTGCATCACTGCGAAATTGGGATCAAGATGAGTCTACCAGAATATATTGGGATGTATTTGAGCAATTCTACTATGAGTAATATTTTTGAAGTTTGAGGCGAATTTGGATTTATTTGCTAATAGGAAAGTTTGAATTAATTAAACTTGGGCCCAATGTTTAAAATGGCCACTCGGAATTAAGCCACACGCGGACCATTGAATCAAATTACATTGCCGCAAAATATCCTGAGCCACATTTGATACGGAGAGAGAGAGCAGCGGCTGACAGATGGGGCCCACACTCTTTCTTCCACCTCTCGCCAGAGGCGGCGCTCAGGCAGCCCGCGGTGGTGCTCGCCAGCGAGTTCAACGGCGCCCCTCTCTGTGGGGATCGGAATCTCGACCTCCAAGGATCTCATTGGGTGGTGTCGTGCGATGCGACACCCAACAGTATACAAGAAAAGGAGGAGAACAAATTACAATACCAAGTCTTTATTCAAAAGCACAGCGGAAGTTTTACAATTCTAGCAAAAGGAAAGAGAACTATACATCATAACTACGCTCTCGGCACTAGCTATGCAAAAGCAAAGTCATCCATGCCCTGGATACTTCACACTAGCAACACACAACTTACGGCGGCGTGCAGGGTTCCCACTCGTCTGTAAACCCTGGAGGGGGTGTAGCCTCGTCATTGAACCCGTCATCAGTCGTATAATCTGCAAAAACTTGTTAACTGCAAACGTGAGCTTAAGGCTCAGCAAGACTAACCCGTCTCACTAGACATATGCAGGGGTGAACACTAATCATAGGTAAGGAATAGCATAAAGGACTCGCCTACAAGTGGATCCTTAAATTCATATTTTAAGTAGCACATGATGTTCTTAAGGTACGACACATCATAGACTCCATAATCGAACAAGAAACGCTTTGCCGATATGACATGCACAAAGCACATAATGCTATTACAGATAAAGTATGGGGAAACTATAAACTTTTAATTGTATTATCTCTAAGCCAAACAATGTTGCAAGCAATTGTAATTCAATACATCATATTCTCCTGACTTCTTGAGTATTTACTACGTCACAACACAATGAACAAGTGGTACTCTATTACCGCGAGGGATGGTGATTGCAATCAGGACATACCCGGAACAACATGACACATACGCACTTTCAGAAATGTTAGCGAGTACTTACAGAAGTACCTACGTAAAACTTCAGTGCTAGTCGTATATGGCCACCTTTCACTAGACACCCGAATATTGAACCGGTCGATTCGTCACGAGCAGGAGGTCACTGCGTGGGGCGTACTCTGACGTGCCCACCAGCTGATTTACACCTTGCTGCCTTCAACCCAGGCCTATAAAATGGAACGAAATGCCTCGACAAACATGTATCAAGCTATGTCAGTTTACTGGTGCCCATTTCTCCAGTATGTCACCGATACAATTCAAGCTTGTCCAGCAGGGCCGCACACGAAACGGTCCTCAATCGACACAAGCAGGGCTACGCATGTCAGACCACGTCTCGCTGCATCCTACCCACTGCTCGGTCTCAATTTCATATTCATAAACCATTTCTTGATTCCAATTCATCCCCTGTGATAAAATTCCTTTCTCGCGAGTAGATTCCAACTACTCGACTTCTACCGAATTCCTATGAGCATAAGCATAGCAGTTTCTACTCAACGGGCTGTAGACCTAGCAAGAGTACATGGGATTTGTGGCCATGCAAGTGGATGTCAAACAACTTAAACGTAATGCACAAACATCTGAAGACGTAAGATGAATGAAAACTGCAAAAACACTGTAATGAACTTAAATGCAAACCGGGGCTTGTCTGAATGCGAGTATGAGTCTACGTTAGTTTCTGGCAGCTGTACTTCCAAAGCTTTTGGCTGCTCCTCGATTTCAGCTACTACACGATATGCATATACTAGGTATGAATGACTTTGAAAATAATTAACATGCTTGAGGTTATTATAATATCTTAGGATGAAAATAAGATAATGGTCTTAAATTGGCTTTGGGACCTTTATGGTAGATACTAGTGACTATAGAGAAGACTCTTGCAAAGAACAGGAGATGCTCAAGGAAGTTTGTTCTTCTTCAAAATTATAGTAAGCAATAACCTTCTCTAAATTTTGGTTGAATTTTTTGGGATACCTATCATGGCTACCAGGGGTTGTATCATGTAGAGGGGGTCTCACTGGTTCTAGTAAAATTTGTTTCACTATTTTCTAAGCTTCGTACAGGCAGAAACTGATTTTGCAAGTTTGGGGAAATTCCTGAAAATTGATTTTCCATTTTTTCTCAATTTATAACTACATAGAGAATTGGAATATTGATCAACCCAGTAATTGAAGTCCAATGAACTTGAAATTTTTACTGGAGATCAACTGTATTAATAACAGTGTTCTGACCAAAATTGGGAATTTTCCAATTAACAGAACTGTAGGAATGGATTCTTTAAGAATTTTGCTTATCTGAATTATGGAGAAATTTCTATGGATTTCATACAAATCCAAGTGCGTCAATGGAAAGTATTCTTCATGCTGGTTTTAACAAAATTTATTTGGAAATTTTTGGACGATTCTACTGGAAGTCATTGATTTTCCATGTTTGGTTAAATCCTGGAATTATTTTCAAAAGGAAAACACTTAAATAATCCAGCTGGGCCCACTGGTTTAAAATCGACCAATCGCAGCAGGGCCACACCGGGGGGCTATGGGGTTAACCCACGTAGTCACACCAGATCCCTGGCCACACACGGATCCCGCAGTGACTGACTCGTGGGGTCCACGGTCGTCTTCAACCTTGGGCTGGCGCTAGCGCGCGGCGGCGCCCGCGGCGATAGCTCACCGGCAATCTCGCCGCCGACCAAACGGTTGCACCAAACTTGCCAAGACTTGCCGCCTGGGTGTTTTCGGGGGCGCTGAGCACGATAGTGAGGTCGGCATTGGCTGAAACGGACTGGAAACAACCGCGCAACAGCGGCGGCGGCGGTGAGGGCTCGGGCCTGCTTGAACTGACTCAACTCAAACCCAAACAACTCAGGAACTTCTCCAAAAGCTTCCTGGGATCTCAAGGATCAAGAATCTGGACTAGGGAAGAGAGGAAATGACCGCGAGATATGAGCTCGATGGTGAAGTGCGGTTTTTCAACCGGCGGCCGCAAAATCTTGAAATCTACGGTGCTCGGTTGATAACTTTTGGGGCCCTTGGGCAGGGAGTTGCACTAGGATATATAGGAGCTATCTGCTAATCAGATTAACGGATGATTTCAAGAATGAAACGAATTTAAGCGCGAAGCCTTGCTGTTCTATTGAAAACTGATTCGATTGTCAAATAAAAACTCGAGCTACACTTCATGTCATAGGCTTAAATTTGGTGAGCATAAACTAGAGAGGATTGCAAACCTTTTTTATTAAAGGGTCGAGACTGGAAACGGCCTAGAACTGGAGCTCGACGGTGAGACAGTGAAGGTTCTCGGCGGCTTCCTCGACGGCGACCGGAAAACTTCAAAATACCCCAAGCAGAAGCTATGTCACGATCAATGACCAAATAGAATACGTAGAGCATGTTGTGACAAGCCTTTTATCTACTTACATCTCGGTGAGAAATGGCTTCAATCATCGGCGAAAACTCGATGAACAGAGGCAGTTGCAATGGCGCGAAACCGAGGTGGAGTCCGACGGCGACGGCCAAGGGGGGTATTTATAGGGACAGAGGGGCGAGGGGAGCTTGCAACTGCGCAAGCAAGTAGGCAGCTCGGTGGATTGCATGCCGCGTCGCGGTGTCGAGCGTTGCCGGCGTCGATCGGCGGGGAGAGCCGGATACAGAGCACCCCATGTTCACTCGAGTATGTCAGGCTGACAGTGGGTCCCACCTCATCTTATCATCTTCCCCTCTCTGCAACGTCAATTCTCCTACCAAACTTTATCCAAAAATGCTAGGTTTTTGTGGGGAGGCCAAAGTAAATATCTGGAATTTGATTATGCAATTGGATTTCGAATTGGAGCAAGTTTCAATTGAATTTCAAATTTGAATTTGAAATTGGATGAAATTCAATGGTGTCACTGAATTAAATAGCAATGAGTTCCAAAAATTGTGAAACTTTGAGGATAAGTCAAGCAAGTTATGCTGACCATGATGGTGGGTTTAAAACTTGATGTTCAAAGAAGTTGAACAGAATTCAAAAATTGAATTTCAGAAATGGTTTGAATTTGCTAAACATCTCAATTAAAATAGCAAATGGATTTCAAAATTCATGAAACTTTGCAAGATCTATTTGGAATATTAGGAGGCTATGGAAAAATTTACAGCCTTGGAATTGAATACTTTTGACAGGGCAAAATGTACAGTAGCATATTCAATTTGTAATTAATATGAATATATAGCTGGTACTGCATATTAATTTGACCTAGCAATTTTCATTCAAATAACTTCAAATTTTGCAGAGGCGTCACTTAAATTATTCTAAGGTTATTGGTGAAGTCCATTCCCTCATGTTAATAAAATTTAAGCATGAGAGGAAAAAAAGATTTGATGAGATCAAGTTCATAAGCATAGCTATAATTGACCTCCATTAGGGTTGATAACCAACTTACATCTGAACCTCAAATAAAGGAAAAAGTGGGATTTTACACTCTCCTGGCCATCTCATCTCCCCCAACTCGCCGCCTGAGGGTACAAAGGGACGCTGAGCATGGTGGTGGGTTGGCGCCCGCCGGAAATGGGTCGAAGCACTGGTGCAACGGCGGCGGTGGCGGCTAGGGTTCCGGCAATGTTGGAATCGCTTCCCCGTAGCGCAAACAGCACGGAATTTGATTGTGAAACTTCTGGGAATCATGAGTAGGATGAAAAAGCGAAGACAAATGGGTGGAACAGCTTGTAAATCTGAGCTCGACGGTGAACAGCGCTCTTTTCCATTGGCGGCTAGGAAAATCGGCATATCTCGGCTGACGCTCAACAATTCACTTTGACTCTTGGTTGAGAGTGTGAGCAAGGGAGTTTGTAAGATAATTTCTAACTGGATTAGGCGATGGATCTGAGTAGAAAGTGAACTGAAATGGAAAACTAACACAGTTCCTATGAACTGGCTTTCTGAAAAAATGGTAATACGAACTTGATACTTGATGAAATGACACGCGGTTTCCACCAGCGTGAAGAGCTAGGATATGCGCACCTTTTTGCAGTTTGCAGTGAGGCGTGAAACGACCTATAACTCCGGCTCCACGGCGACGCAGAGAGGGACCGATGGCGGCACTCCCCGACGTCTGCGAAAAACCTTCATAATATGACAGATTAAGGCAAGGGAATTACCAACGATTAGAAGGAGAAGATGTAGAATCTTGTAGCGCCTCACTTTGCTTCAAGGAGCTCGAGCAATCAGTGGCTTCACTGGTGGCACGAGCAAGAACAGAGTGCAGCGCACGGTGGTGTTCAAGCAGAGCCAGAGTTTGGAGTATTGGAGTAAAGCAAATGAATAGGAAAGAGGGAGAGTGTGACAAGGGAGAGCTGAGCTCTCCCGCTGTGGCCAGGCTGGTGATTGAGGAGGTGGCGCACGCAAAATTCGTGCTGGCGCCAGGAGCAGCAAAACAGAGAGGTGGTTTACTCTTTGTGAAGCTGCCATGTGGGTCCCACAGGCACCTTACAAGCTGATCTTCTCTGTTGAGTAAAATCTCCCATCTACATTCCTCCAAAAATTCTAGAATTTGCTGGGATGCAAATTTAAATATGGAGAAACAGGTTCTGCAGTTTAATTTCCCATTTGATCAAATTGCAGTTGAATTCAAATTCGAATTTAAATTTGAGTGGATTTCAATGCACCTATTGAAAAAAAAATAGTAAATGGCCTCTAAAAATTATGAAATTATACCAGATGACTATTTGAAATATTAGGAGTCCAATGGTCAACTCAAATTGGGATCTTTTCCAAGTTTGAACAGGAGCTGAGTTCAGATTTTTTTTATTTCATCTTCTAGGGTTTGAGCATATTCACATTTCCCTTCTCTATTTCATTTCTTTTTCTCCTCCTCATTATTACTAACTCAAATTTGAAGTGATTGTTTGAAATTTTGGGCTTTTACAGTCATGCACCAGGAACGTAACATGGGCAAATGCATCTGTTGATACTCTGCATACCAAAAGAACACGAGTGGAGTTACACCTTCCAGTGTTGTGGACTTTCGGAGGTAACACGTGTTCCACAGTGCCGGACCTACCTCCCTCCTTAGGGTGGCTCCGGCATGGCCACACGTCCTTAGTGCCAGACCTGCCTCCCCATTGAGGGAAGCTCCGGTGCTGCCACGTGTCCTATAACACCGGACCTGCCTCCCCGCTCATGGAAGCTCTGGTGTTGACATGTGTCAGGTGTCCAGATCAACGTCTACAATGGAAGGGCTCCGAGATCTTCAATGGCGCAGACATTTAAGGGCAATAAAACAGTCGTTGCAAGACCAAGTTAATGTGTCTTTAACTCTGTGTTAATGATGCACGATCAGGAGACTATCAAGACCGGTAACACTGCCATCAGGGCACGTTAACACGCTATTAACCACCATTATGCCTGTAGATCGTGTATAGGGTGATTAATACAGTCAAGGCCACCTGTCGGGCCCTAGCGCACTGTAACAGCCAGTCCTTGGCGTATAAAAGGGTTGCACTACACGATAGAAACACATATAGGCTCAACCATGCTAATAAACAACTATGCTCAAGCTTAAAAATTCTCATACAAACAACACACATCCCGTGGAGTAGGGTATTAAGCTCAGGCGGCCCGAACCACACAAAATTCTTGTGTCACCTTTCTTTTGGATCTTGCTTAGCGCCCTGCCTAAATACGAACCTCCGCGGACTAATTCTAAGTAGTACCAGGGGAACTGTTGTTGCTACACTTTGACATTTAGCGCGCCAGGTAGGGGAGACTTAAGATCACCAAGATGCTGAACTCTACTGCCGCCTCGAACAGACCGACTGGACAAGCAGTTGGTGGATATCCCGCTAATGCTCAGCAGTCAGCCAACGTCTTCCCACAACCACAACCACCTGCTCTAGCAGCGAACACTGCACAACAGAATGGTGTCCTTGCTTCGGTCACAGAATCAACCAACAATAGGTTGGAGAAGCTGGCGACCAAAAACGTCAATAGCGTCACGGAACTCTTCAGCTGGCTGATAAATGTGCCAAGGCTGCTGAGGGCCGAGAGATGCACTCCAAACCAGGTGTGGAGGCCAAGCAGTCCACCTCCAAAGCCAGAGATACTACTGTCCAATGTAGTGGAAAAAAGAAAAACAAGAAGTCAAGTGGCAAGATCAAGTCACTTGCCAGAGCACCTAATGCTGCAGTAGTAGCAGCACCTAGTGACTGGGGGCCATGCCCCGACAAGCGACCTCAACCATCATCTGAAGACACTGACAAGATGTGGTTCCCGATCCACAAATCCACGAGCCATAATCTTGAAGACTGCCGCGAGGTCAAAAAGCTCGCTAAACGCTAGAGCAAGCGTCAAGATGATGCACCTTTTGCCAGCGGGAAGTTAAACAGAAGGTTGCCGAAGCTTCGTCTGATTAGGAGCTTGGCTTCCAAGATGCCAAGAAGGCATTAAATGTGGTCTACAACACTGTTGACGACTCTGACACCAAATCCGACAACGATTGTGGAAATACTCTCCATATGATGTATAGAGGGTCCTGGGACATTAACTCTCGACGCGTAGTTAAGACTTTGTGTTGGGGAATGATGGTTGCTGCTCCTACTTCCAAGACGGAGCCTCATCGGAAGTGGATGAACACTCCTATCACTTTGGATGCTTCTGACTATCCGAAGAACATGGCTGGAGCTAGCCCACTGCCTTTGATAGTTTCTCCGACTATCAACAATGTCCAGCTCTTCCACGTCTTGGTTGATTTTGGGGCGACACTCAACCTCATCAGCTTCGCCGCTTTCATGGAGCTTCATCTTAATCACTCGGACCATAGACCCTCGCGTCTATTCTCCAGAGTGGGTCCAGGAGCTATCATACCACTTGGATCTGTCTCTCAGCCAGTTACCTTCGGAACTCCGGAGGAGCTATCATACCACTTGGGTCGGAGAAGCTGATTTTTGATGTAGCACACATAAATCTTCCCTTCAATGCAATCCTTGGTAGGCTATCCCTGTATAGGTTCATGGCAGCGGCCCACTATGGCTATCTGGTGTTGAAGATGCCAACTCCATTAGGTATTCTTCGGATACGAGGAGACCGCACTGCTAGAGTCATAGTGTTGGAGAAGCTTCATGCGCTCGCAGCAGTGCAAGAAGCTAAAACCAACAAGGAGCATGATGTTGAACAACCTTCGAGCTCGCACCAACGCAGCTCAAAATCTGCACCTCGTATATTGAGAGGTCTAGGTGACAAATAGGAACTTGCGCTCGTCACTTTCCTCCGGGCAAATGTCGACATGTTTGCTTGGCAACCTTCACAAATGTTTGGGATCCCCAGGGAGGTGATCGAGCGTCATCTGAAGATCTACCTCGATGCATGAACTATACAACACAAGCCCCGAAAGCAATCTGTTGAGCGGCAGAAGAAGTCAAGAAGCTGCTTGACGCTATATTTATCTGGGAGGTACATCACCCATGCTGGCTGGCAAACCCAGTTGTTGTACCCAAGGCTGGCGGGAAGCTTTGGATATGCATCGACGATGCAACATTAAATAAGGCTTGCCCAAAAGACCCTTTTCCATTGCCAAGAATACATAAGATAGTGGATTCTACCTCTGGCTGTGAGCTACTTTGTTTCCTAGACGCATATTCTAGTTTCCATCAAATTCCAATTTCTAAGGAAGATGAAGAGCACACTGCTTTTATCACAGTAGATGGTCTATATTGTTACACAACAATGCCTTATAGAATAAAAAATGCTCTCTCCACCTTTGTGCGAGCAATTCACAAAACCTTTGGGGAGCTTATTCGGACCTAGTGGAAGTCTACATCGATGACATCATTGTCAAAGTGAAGAACAAAGACTCACTGTTCGACAACCTTCAATCCGTCTTTGACAAGCAGCACCTGACGCGGACAAAGCTCAACCCTGACAAGTGTGTCTTTACGGTTTCCTCCGGAAAGCTTCTTGGATACTTGGTGACCCACCGAGGAATCGAAGAAAACCTGACCAAGATAAAGCTATAAAAGCGATGAGGTCTCCTGCCTGTGTCAAGGACGCCCAGAAGCTTACTGGTTCTCTAGCCTCCCTCACCCGGTTCATTTCAACATTGGTTGAGCAAGCACTTCCCTTCTTCAAGCTATTGAGAAAATTTGGACCTTTCCTTTGGTCTGAAGAAGCATTGAAAGCCTGTTGGTACCTTGCGTACCGAATACCCCTTGGTACTACAAAAAGAGCAAAGGAACTTCACCTATCTGAGTTGAAGACCTCAAAAGATCCCATGTGTCATACGGAACCGGACCTACCTCCCTTCTATGGCTAGTCCCAGTGCTGCCACGTGTATCCTGCAACCGGAGCTACATCCCACACATGGGATAGCTCCGGGCTAAATACCTGTGCGGCACCCACGGACCTAACCCCCGACAGAGGGAAGCTCCAGTACTGACACGTGTACAACAATACCGGACCTACCCGTCCTAGACGGTAAGCTCCGGAGCTGCCACGCGTCCAATCGTCGGACCTTCAACTTCAACAAGCAGATTGGTGGACCCCCAACGGCTCGGACCTTCAAGGAGCAATCAAAGACTTCAAGACCCAATTAAGTGTCATTAATACCATCTTAATGACACACGATCGGAGGGCCTTTAATACTAGTAACGGCACTATCAAGGCGCATTACCACACTATTAAGGGTAATTAAGCTCATTAATTGTGTATTAAACATCAGTAACCGCCAAGGCCACATGTCGGGCCAGGCTAACGATGTAATAACTAGTCCTTGTACTATAGAAGGACTGGTCGAGCGATACACAGGGGATACTCTTCCAGACTCGACTTTGACACAAACCCATGAGCTCTCAGATGCTCAATACAACAACTACATACCCCGTGGAGTAGGGTATTACGCTTAGGCGGCCCGAACCACGTAAATCCTCGTGTCAACTTGCCATCGTGTTCTGAATCTCTGCGCGCCCATTACCGAACTACAAACTCTGTGGGCTACCAACAGTAGTACCAGGAGAATTGTCGGAACCTAACTACGACGGTTGGCGTGCCAGGTAGTGGCGCCCGAGATTCAAGGATGGTGAACTCTGCTGCTGGATCGTCCAACGACAACCCTGCTGTGCAACCTGCTAGAGGCAATCCCTCCAAAATGCAGCAGCCAGCAGGTGCTGTGGCTCCAGCAAGAGTCATGCCGCCACCGCCACCATCCACACCGGCGAATCAAGCTGGACAGCGAGATGGGGCGTCCACGTCGGTCACTGCATCGGCGAACAACAACCCTGAACACGCGCTCCATGCTGCGCGTGCTCTTCTCCAACGTCCACCGCCTCTAGGAGCATCCCAGGGTGCAATGGAGCAGTGGAGAGCCGATGTGAAACATTTGGTTGCAGCCGCAGCCGATCGCATTAGCAACCAAGGTCCTCCCCCCTCAGGGCGGGCCCCATCGCAGCATCGGACTGTGTCGGGTAGACTTGGTCCGCACACTTCACAACACAGGAGGCATGCTACATCTCAACAGGTGACGTCGCTGCCTTCCAGGGTGATGTACCCATATAGTAACCAGGCTTTCGACTCACGACCTTCGGGCAGAGCTTGATCACCATTACCGTCAATAGGACGACCGCGTCCATATCGAGCGTGCTCGCGAGAGGCGAGAGGCTCGGGATAGTCCTGCTCCCGAGGGAGTAGGAGGAGGTTGTTCTGCCCTGGCCATGCACCTACGTATGGTCAGATGGCCGCAGAAGTTCTGGCCTCACCTGCCGGAGAAATTTTACGGGACTATCAATATCGCTGAGTTTCTCCAAATACTCCACCACAATCCTTGTGGCTGGAGGCAATGTGGCCGTTATGGCCAATTATTTCCCCGTGGCTTTGACTGGGACCGCCAAGTCTTTATTTATGAGCCCCCACCCGACTCCATCAACAGTTGGGCGGAACTGTGCCAACAGTTCACTGCCAACTTCGGGAGTTCATACAACCGATCATGCACTGAACTAGACCTTTTTGCTGTCAAGCAGAAGGGGGGAGAGTCCCTGCGATCCTTCATACAGAGGTTCTCCCAGGTACGAAACACCATACCTTCTATCTCAATCGCTTCTGTTATTGTGGCATTTAGACAAGGCGTACGAGACAAGAAGATGCTGGAGATGCTGGCGACCAAGGATGTCACCAGCGTCACATAACTCTTCAGCTTGGCAGACAAGTGCACCAAAGCTGTGGAGGGCCATGAAATGCACTCCCAACCACCTCCGGGGGACAACAAAAAGTCCTCCAAGGTTGAAGTCATTACCTCTGGGAGTGGTAAGAAGAAGAAAAAGTCCAACGGCAAGAAGAAGCCATCGGCCGGCACACCTACTGCTGCAGCCGCTGCAGCTTCGGGTGGCCGAGGGCCACGCCCCGAGAAACGACCTCGGCCGTCGTCTGAAGACGGTGGCAGCTCCAAAATGTGGTGTCCCATACAAAAGACAAACAGCCACAACTTGGAAGGCTGCCGAGAGGTCCAGAACCTTGCCGAGCGCTACAACAAGCGCTGAGAAGAAGTTCCTTTCCGTCAAAGGGAAGGAAAACAAAAAGTCGACGAAGCTCCGGCTGAAGAGGAGTTAGGCTTTCGGGACCCCAAAAAGGTCCTGAAGGCTGTTTACACCTCCGTTGCCGACAACTCCGAGGTCTCTGACAACAAGCGACAGAAGACCATGAACACCATCTTTGGTGGTTCGTAGGACATCAACTCCCGCCGTGTCCTCAAGACCATGCGGCAGGACATGGCCTCAGTAGCTCCCGCTGCTAGGGTGGAGCCGCACCGGATGTGGACGGACACTGCCATCACTTTCAATGCTTCAGACTGCCCTCGGAACATGATCAGAGCTGCCCAACTCCCATTGATGGTATCTCCGACCATCAACAACATCCAACTCCACCATGTGATGGTGGACGGAGGTTCGGGGCTGAACCTCATAAGCTTTGAAGCCTTCGTCAAGCTTCAGCTCCGACCTTTGGATCTTCGCCCCTCCCGACCTTTCTCTGGAGTAGGTCCGGGGGCCATAACTTCACTCAGTGCCATTACTCTCCTGGTGACCTTCGGGACTCGGGAGAATTACCGCACTAAGAAGTTGGTCTTCGACGTGGCACAGATCAACTTACCATTCAACGCCATCTTGGGTAGGCAAGCCTTGTACAAATTCATGGTTGCTCCTCATTATGGCTATTTGGTGTTGAAGATGCCAACACCAGCAGGTGTTCTCCGGATCCGCAAGGATCGCACCGCCGGAGTTACTGCTCTGGAAGAACTCCATACACTTGCTACAGCGCAGGAGGAAGAATTTGGAAAGAAGCAAGCTCCGAAACCCCCGAGCATTCATCATCTAGGATCAACCTCTGCACCTCGTGTGCAACCAAGCGGCGGCACCGACATTCCCGTCAAAGTCATCCAAATAGGTTCCGACGCTGCTCAGACCACCCGTATATCGGAAGGTCTGAATGACAAATAGGAACTCGCGCTCATCACTTTCCTCCGGGCTAATGTCGACAAAACTTCATACCTCAAGAAGTGAAGAAGTTGCTTGAAGCTGGATTCATCCGAGAAGTCTTCCACCCAAAATGGTTGGCAAACCCAGTCGTTGTACCTAAGGCCGGCAGGAAGCTTCAGATGTGTATCGACTACTCTACACTGAATAAGGCATGTCCAAAAGATCCATTCCCACTACCTAGAATAGATCATATAGTGGATTCCACCTCTGAGTGCGAATTATTGTGTTTCCTAGACGCATATTATGGGTATCATCAAATCAGAATGTCTAGGGAAGATGAAGAGCATACTTCCTTCATCACAGTAGCTGTATTATATTATTACACTGCCATGCCATTCGGTCTCAAAAATGCTGCATCAACGTTTGTACGAGCAATGTACAAAACTTTTGGAGAGCTCATCAGAGATGTAGTGGAAGTGTATGTCGATGACATCGTCGTCAAGATCAAGAACAAGGAGTCATTCCTTGACACCTTGCAAGTTGTCTTTGACAAGTTGCGAATCACACGCACAAAGCTGAACCCGGACAAGTGTGTCTTCGGGGTTAGCTCTGGAAAGCTTCTTGGCTTCTTAGTGAACCACCGAGGAATAGAAGCGAATCCGGTGAAGATTAAAGCTATTGAAGACATGCGGCCACCAGCTCGCATCAAGGACGTCCAGAAGCTGACTAGATGTCTAGCTGCCCTCAGTCGGTTCATCTCAAAACTGGCGGAACGGGCGCTACCCTTCTTCAAGTTATCGAGGAAGTCCGAACCATTTCAATGGTCTGAAGAAGCAGAAAGGGCATTCCAGGAGCTGAAGCAGCTCCTCACCACTCTACCAACCTTGGTAGCTCCGAATCCTGGTGAGCCACTTCTGCTTTACATTTCGGCAACTGACGAAGTTGTCAGCATGGTCCTGGTTGCGGAAAGACCAGAACCATCTCCAGTTTAGGAATCTAGACCCCTCCGGGAGGGTCCGGAGCTATCTGAAGACGAGTCTGGGTCCCAGCTCCCAGACCTGGATCGTCAAGGCGAGATGCCAGAGGATCAACTTCCTTCAAATGAAGAAGTTGCTGTTGCTGAGCAACAAGATCCGGACCCCTCTGGGAAGGTTTGGGTCACTGCAGAAGAAGCTCCGGGTTCTTCAAGCAAGAACCTGGGGGTCCACGAACAAGGTTCAGACCCCTCCAGGAGGGTCCGGGTAGATGAGGAGGAAGCTCCGGGCCTCTTCGGGAGGGTCCAGAAAGTCCAACGCCCATTGTACTTCATCAGCAGAGTACTCCATGATGCCAAGACTCGGTACCTAGAGGTGCATAGGCTGCTCTACGTAGTTCTTATTGCTTCTAGGAAGCTCCAACACTACTTCCAAGCTCACAAGATTTTAGTGGTAACTTCTTATCCACTACGTGCAATCTTTCATAACCCCAACTCTACTGGGAACATTGCAAAGTGGGCAGCAGAATTGGCCGAGTTCGACCTTGAATTTGTCCAAATACAAGCGATCAAGAGTCAAGCGTTGGCAGACTTTCTGGCGGAATGGACCCCCTCTCCATCAAATACTGGGGGTTCCAGTGAGCAGAAGCTGGAACCCAAGGTTCTGGTTTTTATTGAGCCTCATTGGAATCTTTACTTCGACGGTTCCGTGCAGAAGCAGGAGGCCGGAGATGGATTCCTTCTCCTCGCTCCGAACAGGGAGAAGGTCAAATACATGGTTCACCTTGACTTCAAGGCGACCAACAAAGTGGCGGAGTATGAAGCACTAATCTATGGGCTCAAGGTGGCACTATCATATGATGTCAAGCATCTGTTGGTAAAGGGTGATCCGCAGCTCGTCATAAAACAAGTCAAAGGTGAATGCTGCTGCAACAACTCTCAACTAGCTGCATACCTACTTGAAGTCCAGAAGCTTCAAAAGGACTTCGACGTCCTGGATCTTTGCCATGTCCAGCGTCTCAACAACGCTGAAGCCGACGAACTCTCGACGAAAGCTTCAACTGGAGCTCTGGTTCCCGACGGAACCTTCATCCCGAGATTGTCAAGACCAACAGCTCAGCCCACCAAACTGAGCGAAGAGGGCAAGACCAGCACCTCGAAGCTGGCGATCCCGATGGACCTGTTACCATGGCATCCATCAAGGGTCGTATGTGCTGTAGGAAGCTCCGAGCAACCCAGCATGCAAGACCCAAATCCTCAAGTTAGCTCTGATGCATGGATCTCGAAGATCCGGAGCTACTTGAAAGACAATTTCCTTCCTAAAGATAGTGTATCTGCTAACCGGATAGTCAGATTGGCTAAAAGATACACACTGGTAGAAGGGGGTCTCTCCTGGCGTGGTGCCAACGGTGTCCTAATGCGGTGCATTACAAGAGAAGAAGGCTACAAGATCCTCGCAGCCATGGAGGCGAGTGTGGGAACCACGCGTCTTCCCGCACGCTGGTCGGTAAAGCCTTCCGGCATGGTTTTTACAGGCCTACAGCACTCCAGGATGCAACCGAGCTAGTGAAGAAATACGAAGCATGCTAGTTCCATGCAAAGCAAAATCATACACCAGCTCAACCCTTACAAATGATACCTCCTACATGGCCATTCGCTGTGTGGGGGATGGATATCTTGGGACCTTCCCCAAGAGCCGTTGGAGGTTACAAGTTCCTGTATGTTGCCATCGACAAGTTCACCATATGGCCGGAAGTAACTCCAGTTGTGACAATAAACAAGCAATCAGCTATCAATTTCTTGCAGTCCATCGTATGCAGATTTGGAGTCCCAAACAAGATCATAACTGATAATGGGACCCAATTCACAAGCTCTGCATTCCAAGGATATTGCGAAGACCTCAGCATTCAGGTCAGCTATGCTTCTGTAGCTCACCCGAAAAGCAATGGCCAAGCTGAGAGAGCAAATGTAGAAATCCTAAAAGGACTCAAGACGCGCACATATGAGCGCTTGAAAAAACATGGAGCCAACTAGATCGAAGAGCTTTCGCCTACACTGTGGGCCAACAGGACAACTCCAAATCGGTCAACTGGAGAGACACCCTTCTTCCTGGTGTATGGAGCTGAAGCGGTCCTTCCTCCGGAAATCACCTTGGGGTCGCTCCGGGTCCGGACCTTCGATGATGCCATGCAGGACCAACTCCAGCGTGAAGACCTTGACCTTGTTGAAGAGGGAAGGTGCCGAGCAGCTGTTCAGAATGCCCGATACTGCCAAGCTCTTTGGCGCTATCACCAAAGGCATGTTCACAGCTGACGGCTCGAGGAAGGCGATCTTGTGCTATGGAGAATACAAACTCGAGAAGGGTTAAACAAACTCTCCCCCGGCTGGGAAGGACCCTTCCGAGTGATCAAAGTATCCCGTCTTGGATGCGTTCGCTTGGCAACCGAGGATGGGACACCTCCCCCTAATCCTTGGAACATTGAGCACCTCCATAAGTTCTACACTTAATATCACGGAGTCTTTAGTTACATGTGTTGTATGTTAGAGAGTCATTGTACAGAGTCGGGTAGCTCGTTCAGGAGAACAGCCGGACCTTTTTTGGAACGTCCGCCAAGTTCAAGCAACTCTTGTCACAGTCTTAGAACTAAAAGTGTAGCTAGCTACCTTGGGTCAAACGTGAAACGAAACACACTTAGCCTGGTTCCGTACCCTAAGAGTGTACTTGTTTCCCCTGTACCCCGGACCTATAATGAAAGACATCATTGTGTGAAAACAGACTCCACGTGCATTTATTTTGTACAGGCTCAATATTTTTTATTTTTCTCTTTCTTGTCTATAACAAAGTTGTGCAATTCTCAAGAAACTTTAGCTCGACCAATTCATATATAATTCAAGTTGCATTGTCAATTCTTCATGGTCTAAACATTGTTAATGGTCTACTCGTCTGAATGCCGCCAAGCCAATCTAGGTCAGGAGTGTGCTATCGACTTAGCCTGGTCCTGCACCCTAAGTACGTCACTCTACCTACACCCTGGCAGGCCGAAGCAGGGCGAGTCCAGAAATGATCGGACTTGGAGAAAACAAGCCAGTGCACTTGATTGTATGTAGAATTGCGTTCGACCTAAAAATTTCATTCGGGAATAGTAAGCCACAAACGGGTTATAGATAAGAAATGGATTTTACTGTTTTTCTTGACATCAGTGTGCAGGAAAAATAAAGATCTCATGATGATGGTGAATGAAGCCGGAGCTATCAAAGCTTCAACACCCCCTAAGGTGGTCTGCTGTCGATGTTTCAAAAAATGATAGTAGATATCGCTGGAGCTACAAAGTTCTGGCAAATCCAGGGGGCCAGCCATCAACGTAAAGAAAAGATGGTGTGAGGACTCCCCATTGGGGTCTGCTGTCGATGCACCGCATGTTGACAGTGGTCGCTGCCGGAGCTACCAAGCTCCGACAACCCCAGAGGACTAACTGTCGACGCTCTATGTGTTGACAAGGGTCACTGCCGGGGCTACTAAGCTCTGACAACCTCAGGGGGCCCCTACTACCGATGACTTCGGACCTACAAATTTCAAGTCTGGAGCGCGCAAGTCTTCAATAAAATGCTACATCCTCTTGGTACATGTTCACAATCAAATTGTGTACATCTACCAGGGGGCCAAGTGGGGCAATGGTGTTGAAGACAAAAAATGAAATTCATAAAATTCTTGGATTTCATTAATCTGTAGACAAGAGATTACAAAATTGGAAAAAAGAAGAAAAGATACAAGCGGGAGTTACAAAGAGAAAGTCCTAAACCCTATGGAAGAATGAGGCGACCTTCTAGGCAACCTTCGACACGCTGGCCTTGGCGGCATCTCCCTCTCTGTCGACAGGACCTTCAAGCACAGGGTCCAGTGGGAAGTGAGGATACTGGCTTGTGTAGCACGTCAGCATGTACTCTGTGACGTTCTTCGCCAGGGATTGTCCTTCGATTTCCATCTGGTCCGCGATGGCATCACCCATCTTGGTGAGCTTGTTGCCCGTCGAGCTCAATGCCTGCAACGCCTGGTCCAGCTCTGGCTCCGGATCATCCGGACGCACGGGACTAAAACCCATCAGTGTCAGCGCGTAATTGGTTTCACCCAAGAAGTCCCAAACTTGTTGGGACACCGCAGCCTTTGAGCCTCGCATCTCTTCCAAGGATCTCTTGGTCGTCGCAAGCTCCGAATTCTCCCGGGCAAGGCGCTCGACTTCTTTGGCGTTCTGCTAAATCTTTTCAGCAACCTGCCTTTTGAGTTTACCGAGCTCCTCCTCCCGGAGGTGGATCTTGTTCCGGCAATCGACCATGTCCTTCTCCCGGCCCCGCACTTTCTTCTCCTTGGCAGCAATTTCATTCTCCCTCTTGTTGAGGTCCTGTCCTCGCTGCCAGGCCTTCTTCTCCTCTTTCTCGCAACGCTTCTCAAGCTTCTTGGTGTGCTCCACGAGACTCTTGTCACCCAGAGTCAGCCTCTGAGTAAGCTCCTCTTCCCTCTTCACGAGGTCATCCCGCAGCTCCAGGAGTTTTTGCTCTTCATCTTTGAGCTTTTTCTACCGCTCCTCAAGAGCCTACCAGTGCTTGACGAGCTGTCGTGGATGGCGCTGAGCTTCTCTTGGCGGTCATTCGCTGCTTCATTAGCAGCCATGGCCTGTTCGTGGATGGCCCGGGACTGGTTGTCAAGGGATCGCGTCATGCTTTCCCTCTCATCCAGCAACTGACCCCAGTACTCCAACCGGACTTTCTCCCTTTTCACCCACTCCTTGTCGTCGGCCAGCCTCGACTGCGCCAGCTTGGTCTCGAATTAGAGCCGGTTACACCATCTTCTAAGGGTTTGGCACTCCTCCTCGAGGGCCTTGCTTTCGTGGTAAAAGGCCAGCTGGACCTGACGAAGACTGGAGCAGGCATTATCGATAGACAGTGACAAAGGGATTGGCTCCGGACCTGCCAGGGTCTTCTCTGCTGGCTCTAGCGGGTTCTTTGTAACAAAAATCGGGTCCCACTCTACAAGAGCGGTCCCCTGAGCTTCCACAGCACTAGGGCCGCCCTCTGGGATAGCCTCTGCCGCCGTCGAGGAAGGTCCTGCAGCAGAAGTTTCTACCTCTGGAGTCAGCTCCGAAGGTCCCGTCGCAAGGTCATCAAAAACCAGTCCCTCAGGCGGGGGACCGGCAGCTTCATCTTGGCACCCTGGCTGATGCGCGGGTACCTCCGGGACAGGCGTTGAAGGTTTGGCCAGAGCTGAAGCCACTTCCGGCTCCGACGCTGGCGCCTCGTCCACCGCCGGTTCAGGCGCCAGTGCTTTGACCGCCATTGGCTCGGGCGCCAGCACTTCTGCGACAACCGGCTCAGGCGCCAGAACTTCATCAAGACCGGGCTCCGACGACGGAACTTCATCAACACCCGGATCCACCGCTGGGGCTTCATCTACCACTGGCTCCACCACCGGGGCTTCAACAACATCCGGCTCTAGGGCCGGAACTGCAGCTACTTCCAGCTCTGAGGCTGGAGCGTCCATCATCTCAGCATCCAAACCCGGAGCTTCAACCTCCGGGGTTTGTGCCACTGGTACATCTTCATTCCCGTGGTCTGGCGCTACCACGAGAGCTTCAGGGGATGACTCGATGTCAAGGACCACGATAGCTGGCACCGGAGCAGTCGCGGCCTCAGCCACCTCTTGGGGCGGCACTGGAACTGGAGCCGGAGCTTCTGCCTACACAGCATCAGCCGCTGTTGCAGGAACCGGAGCTTCAGCACCTTTCTTGGGTACCCTGTGGATGAAGGACGAAGAAACTCAAAATATGATTACAACAAAAAACAATCAACTGAGGTAAAAAACAAATTTACCTTGCTGCGGCCGTCAGTGTCGTCTTGGTTGAGGCCCCCCCTCGACTGAGAAGGACCCTCAGACCTAGAGCACTCAGCTGGCCCTGGTACCGGAGCCACATGGCCGAAGCTAGCGCCCCGGGGAGATGCTGATGCTGGAGTGGTTGCCGCCGTTGAAGACCTCCCCCTCTGAGGAGAAGGAGCTGCTGCGGAAGGAGCTGGTCTGACGGACCTCCCAATAGAGTGCTTCAACTTCCTCTTACGGCTCGAGGGCTCAGAAAATTCTTTGCCCATGCCCACGACTTCAACTCTCTACCTCGGGCGGAAGGGGGACCACCCTCAGAAGCTCTAGGGATCGCCAACCCGGTGGTCGAATGCCTCTCAACTTCACCGAGGTCATCAAGCACCGGCATCTTCCGCCGGAGCTCCCTGCTGAACTCTGCTTCCATGTTCAGAGGTAGAAAAGCCGTCAGTGGAGTCAAGTCATCGCCCTCGACGTCGATGCCGTGCAGGAACTTCTTGAGGTGAAGCTCCAAAGCTGCGCCTTCCAGGTTGGACTTCAAACCGGTCTCGATCCGATCGTCATCCATCACGCTATCGAGCTTATCCCTCTTCTTCAGCAGAGCCCACCTGTTGACTAGGAAGATGTAGAATACCGCCTGGGGAGTCACCCCTCCTTCCACACATTGGCAGATCCTAGTCAGGGCAGGGTTGAAGGCGTCCGATAGCACTGAAACTTTGATCCAAGCTTCAGTGTCGACATTGGGGAGGCCTTCGGGCAGCTCTAGCTTCTCGTGCTCCTCTGCCGTGATGACAATCCAATCCTTCTTCCAGTCGTCCCACTTGCCAGAAGGGAACGACCTCAAGTACTTGTACGGGCACTTCTTGCGCTTCACAAAATAATAGAAGCCAAGGTACTCGTCACTCTTGCCAGTGGTGTGGATGGTGAAGAAGGTGCGGAAGAGCTCGACACAGGTGGGAATACCCACCCACATCTTGCAAGAGTGGACAAAGGTCGACACCAGAAGAATGGAGTGGGGGCCAAGGTGGTACAGCTGCAGACCATAGAAGTCTAGCAGCATCAAGAGAAAAGTGGAGAAGGGTGGGATCAGTCCCACCATGGCATATGCGGAGAAGTACACCATGTCACCGGTGCGCTCCTTCTTGAATGGAAACTTACCGGCACGGACCAGGTGGTTGAAGGAGTCACTAGACCACCCCATGAGGGCCCGGACCTTCTTCAAATCACCGTCAGTCTTAAGATGGCTCTTGCGGAGACCCAACTCCAACGCAACACTGTGGGGCGAGAGATGAAAAGCAGGCTATAGTTTGGAGGATTCGAGCGCAAGTTCAAATGAAGGTGTAAAGAATCCCCAAACGGTGCCCGCTTTCCTCCTTAAGTAAGCCACCGCAATGCTTGGATGGAAACCATAGAGGAGCCGACAATACAGTTCAAAAACTTCACCCTACCAATGATAAGGGGGCCCAAGCCACCCCGACGATCAAGTCGAGGTCCTTACCCCAGGCGAACAGTTGTCCTCATGAGAAGCGGGAAGCGCGAGGGCAGCGGCCTAACAAGGCACGCAGAACCGATACATTTTTTGTATCGGGAACCTGCGCCCTTCAATTACGTGAGATCCGCATGCTCAGATCTCACCTGCCGCATCTTGGATATGCCATGCGGTGATGGTTTAACTGCGAACTACCGCCAATGGCACATCCAAAGACCCTTGAAGACACGGCTCCAAAACCGAAAGATGGACCCACCTCCGGCAGAACGACTTCATCCAAAAGGTCTCTCCCTGTGGTGGGCCCAAGGGGCCGCTATCGGTACCCTACGTACCCAATACCCCTTGGTACTGCAAAAAGAGCAAAGGATCTTCACCTGTATGAGTTGAAGACCTACGAAGGCCCCACGTGTCATACAGAATCGGACCTGCCTCCCATCTATGGTTAGTCCCAGTGCTGCCACGTGTATCCTACAACCAGAGCTACATCCCACACATGGGATAGCTCTGGGCTAAATACCTGTGCGGCACCCCCAACCCTAACCCCCGACAGAGGGAAGCTCCGGTACTGACACGTGTACAACAGTACCAGACCTACCTGTCCCAGACGGTAAGATGTGGAGCTGCCACGCGTCCAACCGCCGGACCTTCAACTTCAACAAGCAGACTGGTGGACCCCCAACGGCTCGGATCTTCAAGGGGCAATCAAAGACTTCAAGACCTGATTAAGTGTCATTAATACCCTCTTAATGACACATGATCGGAGGGCCCTTAATACCAGTAACGGCACTGTCAAGGCGCGTTACCACACTATTAAGGGTAATTAAGCTCATTAATTGTTTATTAAACATCAGTAACCGCGAGGGCCACATGTCAGGTCAGGCTAACGATGTAACGACCAGTCCTTGTACTATAAAAGGACTGGTTGAGCGATACACAGGGGAGACTCTTCCAGACTCGGCTCTGACACAAACCCACAAGCTCTAAGATGCTCAATACAACAACTACAGACCCCGTGGAGTAGGGTATTACGCTTAGGCGGCCCGAACCACGTAAATCCTCGTGTCAACTTGCCATCGTGTTCTGAATCTCTGCACGCCCATTACCGAACCTCTGCGGGCTACCAACAGTAGTACCGGGAGAACTGCCAGAACCAAACTCCAACAAGGCCTTTCAGGAGCTAAAACAATATCTTACTACGCTGCCGATCATGGTAGCTCCAGAGCTTGGTGAGTCTCTTCTGCTTTATATTGATGCAACGACAAATGTTGTCAGCATGGTTCTGGTTGCGAAAAGGCCATACATGTCTCCAAGCTCCTCTACAGAGAAGCTCAAACCCCTCTAGGAAGGTCCAAAGCTATATGGAGGAGGAGATCATCAATTTGAGCATGGGTCCCAGCTCCCAGACACGGATCCTAAAGTAAAGTTGCCTGTGGATCAACCTCTCCCCTCCGGGAGAGTTATGTCTGCTCAAGAAGAAGAAGGTTCAGGACCCTCCGGGAGGGTTTGAGCTATCCAAAAACTAGTCTACTTCATCAGTGAAGTACCCCACGACGCTAAGTCATGGTACCTAAGGTCCATGTATTCACCGAGCCCCCTGGACTCTCTTCTTCGACGACTCCATAAAGAAGCAGGGGGCCGGAGCTAGAATTCTTCTCCTCGCACCGACTGAGAACAGGTCAAGTACATGGTCCGCCTTGACTTAAAGGCAACCAAAAACATGGTAGAGTAGGAAGCTCTCATCGTTGGACTGAGGACGGTGATATCGTTCGGCGTCTAGCAGCTGCTGGTGAAGGGAGATTCGCAACTCATCATCAAACAAGTCAAAGGTGAATGTAGTTGCAATAACCCTCAGCTAGCAGCGTATCTTTTTGAAGTCTAGAAGTTGCAAAAACACTTTGATCTCTGCACCTCTGCAATGTCCTGCGTCTCAACAATGCTGAAGCTAACGACCTCCCGATGAAGGCTTCTACTAGGGCTCTGTCATCCAAATGAGTTTTTGTCAGGAGATTACCAACACCTGCCGCTCAGCCTCCCAAGCTGGGTGATGGGGGCGAGACCAGCACCCCAAACCTAGTGGTCCCAGTTGCCCTGTTACCGTGTCGTCCACCAAGGATCGTAGGCGCTACAGGAAGCTCCGAGCAACCTAGCGCACAAGACTATAAGCTCAAGTCATCCCAGATGCATGAATCTCGAAGGTGAGGGACTACTTGAAAGACAACATCCTTCCTAAAGATGGTGTTTCTGCTAAACAGATTATCAGATTGGCTAAAAGATACACATTGGTAGAAGGGTATAACTATTGACGTGGCGTCAACGGCATCCTATTGTGGTGCATTTATCGGGAAGAAGGATGCGAGGTCCTTGTAGAAATCCATGGAGGCGAGTGTGGGAATCACGCATCATCTCGCACGCTGGTCGACAAGGCCTTTCGGCATGGTTTTTACTGGCCTGCGGCTCCCCAGGATGTAGTCGAGCTGGTCAAGAGATGTGAAGCGTGCCAGTTTCACGCAAAGCAGATCCATACACCAACACAGTCACTGCAAATGATTCCTCCCTCATGGCCATTCGATGTGTGGGGGATGGATATTTTAGTACCTTTCCCAAAAGCCATTGTTGGTACCCTGCGTACCAAATACCCCTTGGTACAGCAAAAAGAGCAAAGGAACTTCACCTGTCTGAGTTGAAGACCTCCGAAGGCCCCTCGTGTCATACGGAACCGGACCTGCCTCCCTTCAATGGTTAGTCGTAGTGCTGCCACGTGTATCCTGCAACCGGAGCTACATCCAACACATGGGATAGCTCCGAGCTAAATACCTGTGCGGCACCCCCGGACCTAACCCCCGACAGAGGGAAGCTCCGGACCTACCCGTCCCAGATGGTAAGCTCCAGAGGTGCACACGTCCAACTGTCGGACCTTCAACTTCAACAAGCAGACTGGTGGACCCCCAACAGCTCAGACCTTGACCTTCAAGGGGCAATCAAAGACTTTAAGACCTGATTAAGTGTCATTAATACCATCTTAATGACACACGATCGGAGGGCCCTTAATACTAGTAACTGCACTGTCAAGGCACGTTACCACACTATTAAGGGTAATTAAGCTTATTAATTGTGTATTAAACATCAGTAACCGCCAGGGCCACATGTCGGGCCAGGCTAACAATGAAACGACCAGTCTTGGTACTATAAAAGGACTGGTGAAGCGATACACAGGGGAGATTCTTCCAGACTCTGCTCTGACACAAACCCACAAGCTCTCAAACGCTCAATACAACAACTACAGACCCCGTGGAGTAGGGTATTACGCTTAGGAGGCCCGAACCACGTAAATCCTCGTGTCAACTTGCCATCATGTTCTGAATCTCTGCGCGCCCACTACCGAACTACAAACTCTATGGGCTACCAACAGTAGTACCGGGAGAATTGCTTGAACCAGACTCCGACAATTGGCGTGCCGGGTTGGGGTGCCCGAGATTCAAGGATGGTGAACTCTGCTGCTGGATCGTCCAACGGCAACCCTACTGTGCAACTTGCTCGAGGCAATCCCTCCAACATGCAGCAGCCAGTAGGTGTTGTGGCTCCAGCAAGAGTCATGCCGCCACCGCCACCGTCCGCACCGGCGAATCAAGCTGGACAGCGAGATGGGGCGACCGCGTTGGTCACTACATCGGCAAATAATAACCCCGAACACGCGCTCCATGTTGCGCGTGCTCTTCTCCAACGTCCACCGCCTCCAGATGCATCCCAGGGTGCAATGGAGCAGTGGAGAGCCGATGTGGAACATTTGGTTGCAGCAACAGCTGATCGCATGATCAACCAAGGTCCTCCCCCCTCAGGGCGGGTCCCATCGCAGCATTGGACCGTGTCAGGTAGACTTGGTCCGCACGCTTCACAACACAGGAGGCGTTCTGCATCTTAACAGACGATGTTGTTGCCTTCCGCGACGTGACGTACCCATACGGTAACCAGGTTTTCGACTCACGACCTCCAGGCGGAGCTTGATCGCTATTACCGTCATCAGGACATTCACGTCCATATCGAGCGTGCTCGTGAGAGGCGAGAGGCTCAGGACAGTCCTGCACCCGAGGGAGTAGGAGGAGGCTGTTCTGCCCTGGCCATGCACCTACGCATGGTCAGATGGCCACAGAAGTTCCTGCCTCACATGCCGGAGAAATTTGACGGGACTGTCAATCCTGCTGAGTTTCTCCAAATCTACTCCACCACAATCCTTGCGGCTGGAGGCAATGAGGCCGTTATGGCCAATTATTTCCCCGTGGCTTTGACTGGGACCACGAGGTCTTGGTTTATGAGCCTCCCGCCCGACTCCATCAACAGTTGGGCGGAACTGTGCCAACAGTTCACTGCCAACTTCGGGAGTTCATACACCCGACTAGGCACTGAACTAGACCTTTTTGTTGTCAAGCAGAAGGGGGGAGAGTCCCTGCGATCCTTCATCCAGAGATCCTCCCAGGTATGAAACACCATACCTTCTATCTCAATTGCTTCTATTATTGTGGCATTTAGACAGGGCATACGAGACAAGAAGATGCTGAGAAGCTGGCGACCAAGGAAGTCACCAGCGTCACGGAACTCTTTAGCTCGGCAGACAAGTGCACCAAAGCTGTGGAGGGCCGTGAAATGCACTCCCAACCACCTCTGAAGGACAACAAAAAGTCCTCCAAGGGTGAAGCCACTTCCTTTGGAAGTGGTAAGAAGAAGAAAAAGTCCAACAGGAAGAAGAAGCCGTCGGCCGGCACACCTACTGCTGCAGCTGCTGCAGCTCCGGGTGGCCGGGGGCCACGCCCCGAGAAACGACCTCAGTCGTCGTCTGAAGACGGTGGCAGCTCCAAAATGTGGTGTCCCATACACAAGACGAACAACCACAACTTGGAAGGCTGCCGAGAGGTCCAGAACCTTGCCGAGCGCTACAACAAGCGCTGGGAAGAAGTTCCTTTCCGTCAAGGGGAAGGAAAACAAAAAGTCGACGAAGCTCCGGCTGAAGAGGAGTTAGGCTTTCAGGACCCCAAAAAGGTCCTGAAGGCTGTTTACACCTCCATTGATGATGACTCTGACGACGAGCGCGGGAAGACCATGAACACCATCTTTGGTGGTTCGTGGGACATCACCTCCCGCTGTGTCCTCAAGACCATGCGGCAAGACATGGCCTCAGTAGCTCCCACTGCTAGGTCAGAGCCGCACCAGAAGTGGATGGACACTGCCATCACTTTCGATGCTTCAGACTGCCCTCAGAATGTGATCAGAGCTGGCCAACTCCCATTGATGGTATCTCCGACCATCAACAACATCCAAATCTACCATGTAATGGTGGATGGAGGTTCGGGGCTGAACCTCATAAGTTTCGAAGCCTTCGTCAAGCTTCAGCTCTGACCTTTAGATCTTCGCCCCTCCTGACCTTTCTCTGGAGTAGGTCCGGGGGCCATAATTCCACTCGTTGCTATTACTCCCCCGATGACGTTCAGGACCCAGGAGAATTACCGCACTGAGAAGTTGGTCTTTGACGTGGCGCATATCAAATTGCCATTCAACGCCATCTTGGGCAGGCCAGCCTTGTACAAATTCATGGCTGCTGCTCATTATGGCTATTTGGTGTTGAAGATGCCAACACCAGCAGGTGTTCTCCGGATCCGCGGAGATCGTACCGCCGTAGTTACTGCTCTGGAAAAACTCCATGCACTTGCTATAGTGCAGGAGGAAGAATCCAAAAAGGAGCAAGCTCCGAAACCCCCGAGCATTCGTCATCGAGGCTCAACCTCTGCACCTCGTGTGCAACCAAGCGGCGGCACCGACATTCCCGTCAAAGTCGTCCAAATCGGTTCCAACGCTGCTCAGACCACCTGTATATCGGGAGTTCTGAATGACAAATAGGAACTCGCGCTCATCACTTTTCTTTGGGCTAATGTCGATGTGTTTGCCTGGCAACCATCACAAATGCCTGGGATCCCTAGGAAAGTGATCGAGCACAATCTGAAGATTTATCCTGACGCTCGACCTGTACATCAGAAGCCTCGGAAGCAATCAACAGAGCAACAAAACTTCATACGTCAAGAAGTGAAGAAGTTGCTTGAAGCTAGATTCATCCGAGAAGTATTCCACCCAAAATGGCACGCAAACCCAGTCGTTGTACCCAAGGCCGGCGGGAAGCTTCAGATGTGTATCGACTACACTACACTGAATAAGGCATGTCCAAAAGATCCATTCCCACTACCTAGAATAGATCAGATAGTGGATTCCACCTCCGGATGCGAATTATTGTGTTTCCTATCTGCATATTCTAGGTATCATCAAATCAGAATGTTTAGGGAAGATGAAGAGCATCCTTCCTTCATCACAGTAGATCGATTATATTGTTACACTGCCATGCCATTCGGTCTCAAAAACGCCATGTCAACGTTTGTATGATCTATGTACAACACTTTTGGAGAGCTCATCAGAGATGTAGTGGAAGTGTACATCGATGACATCGTCGTCAAGATCAAGAACAAGGAGTCATTCCTTGACACCTTGCAAGCTGTATTCGACAAGTTGCGAATCACACACACGAAGCTGAACCCGGACAAGTGTGTCTTCGGGGTTAGCTCTAGAAAGCTTCTTGGCTTCTTAGTGAACCACCGAGGAATAGAAGCGAATTCGGCGAAGATTAAAGCTATTGAAGACATGCGGCCACCAGCTCGCATCAAGGACGTCCAGAAGCTGACTGGATGTCTAGCTGCCCTCAGTCAGTTCATCTCAAGACTGGCGGAACTGGCGCTACCCTTCTTCAAGTTATTGAGGAAGTCCGGACCATTTCAATGGTCTGAAGAAGCAGAAAGGGCATTCCAAGAGCTGAAGCAGCTCCTCGCCACTCTACCAATCTTGGTAGCTCCGAATCCTGGTGAGCCCCTTCCGCTTTACATTTCGGAAACTGACGAAGTTGTCAGCATGGTCCTGGTTGCGGAAAGACCAGAACCATCTCCAGTTCAGGAATCCAGACCCCTCTGGGAGGGTCCGGAGCTACCTGAAGACGAGTCTGTGTCCCAGCTCCCAGACCCGGATCCTCAAGGCGAGATGCCAGAGGATCAAGTTCCTTCAGATGAAGAAGTTGTTGTTGTTGAGCAACAAGATCCGGGCCCCTTCGGGAAGGTCCGGGTCACTGCAGAAGAAGCTCCAGGTTCTTCAAGCAAGAACCTGGAGGTCCCCGAACAAGGTCCGGACCCCTCCGGGAGAGTCCGGGTAGATGAGGAGGAAGCTCCGGGCCCCTTTGGGGGGGTCCGGACAGCCCAACGCCCAGTGTACATCATCAGCGAAGTACTCCATGATGCCAAGACTCGGTACCTCAAGGTGCATAAGCTGATCTACGCGGTTCTTATTGCTTCTAGGAAGCTCCAACACTACTTCCAAGCTCACAAGATTTCAGTGGTAACTTCTTATCCACTGTGTGCAATCTTTCATAACCCCAACTCTACTGGAACATTGCAAAGTGGGCAGCGGAATTGGCCGAGTTCGACGTTGAAATCATCCCAAGACAAGCGATCAAGAGTCAAGCGTTGGTAGACTTTCTGGCGGAATGGACTCCCTCTCCCTCAAATCCTGGGGGCCCCAGTGAGCAGAAGCTGGAACCCAAAGTTCCAGTTTTCACCGAGCCTCATTGGACTCTTTACTTTGATGGTTCTGTGCAGAAGCAGGGGGCCGGAGCTGGATTCCTTCTCCTCGCTCCGACCGGGGAGAAGGTCAAATACATGGTTCACCTTGACTTCAAGGCGACCAACAACATGGCGGAGTATGAAGCACTAATCTATGGGCTCAAGGTGGCACTACCATATGATGTCAAGCAGCTGTTGGTAAAGGGTGATTTGCAGCTCGTCATAAAACAAGTCAAAGGTGAATGCTGCTGCAACAACCCTAAACTAGCTGCATACCTACTTGAAGTCCAAAAGCTTCAAAAGGACTTCGACGTCCTGGATCTTTGCCATGTCCAGCGTCTCAACAACGCTGAAGCCGATGAACTCTCGAGGAAAGCTTCAACCGGAGCTCCGGCTCCCGACGGAACCTTCGTCCGGAGATTGTCAAGACCAACAGCTCAGCCCGCTGAACTGAGCAAGGGGGCGAGACTAGCACCTCGAAGCTGGCGGTCCCGATGGCCCTATTACCATGGCGTCCATCAAGGGTCGTATGTGTTGTACGAAGCTCCGAGCAACCCAGCACGCAAGACTCAAATCCTCAAGTTAGCTCCGATGCATGGATCTCGGAGATCCGGAGCTACTTGAAAGACAATTTCCTTCCTGAAGTTAGTGTATCTGCTGACCGAATAGTCAGATTGACTAAAAGATACACACGGGTAGAAGGGGATCTCTACCGGCGTGGTGCCACCGACATACTAATGCGGTGCATTACAAGGGAAGAAGGCTACAAGCTCCTCACAGAAATCCATGGAGGCGAGTGTGGGAACCACGCGTCTTACCGCACGCTGGTCGGTAAAGCCTTTCGGCATGGTTTTTACTGGCTTACAGCACTCCAGGATGCAACCGAGCTAGTGAAGAAATGCGAAGCATGCCAGTTCCATACAAAGCAAATTCATACACCAGCTCAACGCTTACAAATGATACCTCCTACATGGCCATTCGCTGTGTGGGGGATGGATATCTTGGGACCTTTCCCAAAAGCCGCCGGAGGTTACAAGTTCCTGTATGTTGTTATCAACAAGTTCACCAAATGGTCGGAAGCAACTCCAGTTGTGACAATAAACAAGCAATCAACTATCAATTTCTTGTAGTCCATCGTATGCAGATTTGGAGTCCTAAACAAGATCATAACTGATAATGGGACCCAATTCACAAGCTCTGCATTCAAAGGATATTGCGAAGACCTCGACATTTAGGTCAGCTACGCTTCTGTAGCTCACCCGGAAAGCAATGGCCAAGCTGAGAGAGCAAATGCAGTAATCCTAAAAGGACTCAAGACGCGCACATATGAAAGCCTGAAAAAACATGGAGCCAACTGGATTGAAGAGCTTCTGCCCACACTGTGGGCCAACAGGACAACTCCGAATCGATCAACTAGAGAGACACCCTTCTTCCTGGTGTATGGAGTTGAAGCAGTCCTTCCTTCGGAAATCACCTTGGGGTCGCTCCGGGTCCGGACCTTCGATGATGCCACGGAGGACTAGCTCCGGCGTGAAGACCTTGACCTTGTTCAAGAGGGAAGGTGCTGAGTAGCTGTTCGAAATGCCCGATACCGCCAAGCTCTTCGGTGCTATCACCAAAGGCATGTTCACAGCTGACAACTCGAGGAAGGCAATCTGGTGCTACGGAGAATACAAACTCGAGAAGGGTTAAACAAACACTCCCCCAGCTAGGAAGGACCCTTCCGAGTGATCAAAGTATCCCGTCTCGGATGCGTTCACTTGGCAACCGAGGATGGGACACCTCTCCCCAATCCTTGGAACATTGAGCACCTCCGTAAGTTCAATACTTAATATCACGAAGGTGAGTCTGTAGTTACATGTGATGTATGTTATAGAGTCATTGTACAGAGTCGGGTAGCTCCTTCGGGAGAATAGTCGGACCTTTCCTGGAAGGTCCGCCAAGTTCAGGCAACACTTGTCACAGTCTCAGAACTAAAAGTGTAGCTAGCTACCTTGGGTCAAACGAGAAATGAAACACACTTAGCCTGGTTCCGTACCCTAAGAGTGCACTTGTTTCCCCTGTACCCCGGACCTATAATGAAAGACATCATTGTGTGAAAACAGACTCCACATGTGTTTATTTTGTACAGGCTCAATATTTTTTATTTTTCTCGTTCTTGTTTATAACAAAGTTGTGCAATTCTTAAGAAACTTTAGCTCGACCAATTCATATATAATTCAAGTTGCATTGTCAATTCTTTCGTGTCTAAACATTGTTAATGGTCTACTTGTCTGAATGCCGCCAAGCCAATCTAGGTCCGGAGTGTGCTATCGACATAGCCTGGTCCTGCACCCTAAGTACGCCACTCTACCTACACCCTGGCAGGCTGATGTAGGGCAAGTCCAAAAACGATCGAACCTGGAGAAAACAAGCCAGTGCACTTGATTGTATGTAGAATTGCATTCGACCTAAAAACTTCTTTCGGGAATAGTAAGCCGCAAACGAGTTATAAATAAGAAATGGATTTTATTGTTTTTCTTGACTTCAGTGTGTAGGAAAAATAAAGATCTCATGATGATGGTAGATGAAGCCGGAGCTATCAAAGCTCCGACACCCCCTAAGGTGGCCTGCTGTCGATGCTTCAAACATTGATAGTAGGCATCACCGGAACTATAAAGTTCTGGCAAATCTAGGGGGCCAGCCGTCAACGTGAAGAAAAGATGGTGGGAAGACACCACAGTGGGGTCAGCTGTCGACGCACCGCGTGTTGACAGTGGTTGCTGCCGGAGCTACCAAGCTCCGACAACCCCAGAGGACTCACTGTCAATGCTCTATGTGTTGACAAGGGTCACTGCCAGAGCTACAAAGCTTCGACAACCTCAGGGGGCCCTACTATCGACGACATCGGACCTACAAACTACAAGTTCAAAGCGTGCAAGTCTTCAACAAAATGCTACATCCTCTTGGTACATGTTCACAATAAAATTGTGTATATCTACCAGGGGGCCAAGTGGGACAAAGGTGTTGAAGACAAAAAAATGAAATTCATAAAATTCTTGGATTTCATTATTCTGGAGACAAAAGATTACAAAATTGGAAAAAAAAAGAAGAGGAGATACAAGCGGGAGCTACAAAGAGAAAGTCCTAAACCCTATGGAAGAATGAGGCAACCTTCTGGGCAACCTCCGACACGCTGGCCTCGGTGGAATCTCCCTCTCCGTCGATGGGACCTTCAAGCACCGGGTCCCGTGGGAAGTGAGGGTCCCGGCTTGTGTAGCACGTCAGCATGTACTCTGCGACGTTCTTCGCCAGGGATTGTACTTCAGTTTCCAACTGGTCCGCAATGACATCGCCCATCTTGGTGAGCTTGTTGCCCGCCAAGCTCAACGCCTACAATGCCTGGTCCAGCTCCAGCTCCAGATCATCCGGATGCACAGGACTAAAACCCATCAGCGTCAGTGCGTCATTGGTTTTGCCCAAGAAGTCCCAAACGTTTTGGGACTCCGCAGCCTTTGAGCCTCGCATCTCTTCCAAGGATCTCATGGTCACCGCAAGCTCCGAATTCTCCCAGGCAAGGCGCTCGACTTCTTTGGCGTTCTGCTGAATCTTTTCAGTAACCTGCCTTTCGAGTTTACCGATCTCCTCCTCCCAAAGGTGGATCTTGTTCCGATGATTGACCAGGTCCTTCTCCCGGCCCTGCATTTTCTTCTCCCTGGCAGCAATTTCATTCTCCCTCTTGTTGAGGTCCTGTCCTTGCTGCCAGGCCTTCTTCTCCTCTTTCTCGCCGCGCTCCTCCAGCTTCTTGGTGTGCTCCGCGAGACTCTTGTCACCCAGAGTCAGCTTCTGAGTAAGCTCCTCCTCCCTCTTCACGAGGTTGTCCTGTAGCTCCAGGAGTTTTTGCTCTTCATCTTCGAGCTTTTTCTCCCGCTCCTCAAGAGCCTCCCGATGCTTGACGAGGCTGTCGTGGATGGCACTGAGCTTCTCTTGGCGGTCATTCACTGCTTCATTAGCAGCCACGGCCTGTTTGTGGATGGCCCGGGACTGGTTGTCAAGGGATCGTGTCATGCTTTCCCTCTCATCCAGCAGCTACCCCAGTACTCCAACCGGACATTCTCTCTTTTCACCCACTCCTTGTCGTCGGCCAGCCTAGACTGCGCCAGCTTGGTCTCGAACTGGAGCCGGTTGCGCCACCTTCTAAGGGTATGGCGCTCCTCCTCGAGGGCCTTGCTGTCGTGGTAAAACGCCAGCTCGACCGCCATTGGCTCGGGCACTGGCACTTTTGCGACAACAGGCTCAGGCTCCGGAACTTCATCAAGACCGGGCTCCGACGCCGGAACTTCATCAACACCCGGCTCCACCGCCGGGGCTTCATCAACCACCGGCTCCACCACTGGGGCTTCAACGACATCCGGCTCTAGGGCCGGAACTGCAGCTACTTTCAGCTCTGAGGCCGGAGCGTCCATCATCTCAGCATCCAAATCCGGAGCTCCAACCTTCAGGGCTGGTGCCGCTGGTACATCTTCATTCCCGTGGTCCGTCGCTACCACGGGAGCTTCAGGGGATGACTCGAGGTCAAGGACCACGACAGCTGGCGCTGGAGCTGCCACGGCCTCAACCACCTCTTGGGGCGGCACTGGAACTAGATCTGGAGCTTCCGCCTACACAGCATCAGCCGCTGTTGCAGGAACTGGAGCTTCAGCCCCTTTCTTGGGTACCATGTGGATGAAGGACGAAGAAACTCAAAATATGATTACAACAAAAAACAATCAACTTAGGTAAAAAATCAAATTTACCTCGGAAGGCTTCCGCTCCAGCTAGCGCGGAACCTCTTCACCGGACGCTCAGGACTGGACCCTACTGCCACTGGCATAGTAGCTCCAGAAGGCTCCCCGAAGCTTGCTGCCGCTGTCGGCGTTGTCTTGGTTGAGGCCCCCCTCGACTGAGAAGGACCCTCTGACCTAGAGCCGTCAGCTGGCCCTGGTACCGGAGCCACATGGCCGGAGCTAGCGCCCCGGGGAGATGTTGATGCTAGAGTGGTTGCCGCCGTTGAAGACCTCCCCCTCCGAGGAGAAGGAGCTGCTGCGGAAGGAGCAGGTCTGACGGACCTCCCATCAGATTGCTTCAACTTCCTCTTACGGCTTGAGGGCTCAACCAATTCTTTGACCTTGCCCACGACTTCAACTCTCTGTCTCGAGGCGGAAGGGGGACCACCCTCAGAAGCTCCGGGGATTGCCAACCCGGTGGTCGAATGCCTCTCAACTTCACTGAGGTCGTCAAGCACAGGCATCTTCCACCGGAGCTCCCTGCTGAGCTCCACCTCCATGTTCAGAGGGAGAAAAGCCGCCGGTGGAGTCAAGTCGTCGCCCTCGATGCCATGCTGGAACTTCTTGAGGTGAAGCTCCAAAGTTGTGCCTTCCCGGTTGGACTTCAAACCGGTCTCGATCCGGTCATCGTCCATCACGTTGTTGAGGGCCCAGGCAAGCTTCTCCCTCTTCTTCAGCGGAGCCCACTTGTTGACTAGGAAGTTGTAGAATACTGCCTAGGGAGTCACCCCTCCTTCCACACATTGGCGGATCCTGGTCAGGGCAGGGTTGAAGGCGTTCGATAGCACCGGAACTTTGCTCCAAGCTTCTGTGTCGACGTCGGGCACTTCCAGCTTCTCGTGCTCCTCTGCCGTGATGACAATCCAATCCTTCTTCTACTCGTCCCACTTTCTAGAAGGGAACGACCTCAAGTACTTGTACGGGCACTTCTTGCGCTTCACAAAATAATAGAAGCCAAGGTACTTGTCACTCTTGCCGGTTGTGTGGATGGTGAAGAAGGTGCGGAAGAGCTCGACGCAGGGGGAAATACCCACCCACATCTCTCAGAAGTGGACAAAGGTTGACACCAGAAGAATGGAGTGGGGGCCAAGGTGGTACAGCTGCAGACCATAGAAGTCTAGCAGCATCAAGAGAAAAGTGGAGAAGGGTGGGATCAGTCCCACCATGGCGTACGCGAAGAAGTACACCATGTCGCCGGCGCGCTCCTTCTTGAATGGAAGTTTGATGGTGCGGACCAGGTGGTTGAAGGAGTCATTGGACCACCCCATGAGGGCTTGGACCTTCTTCAAATCACCGTCGGTCTTAAGACGGCTCTTGTAGAGACCCAACTCCATCGCAGCACGGCAGGGTGAGAGATGAAAAGCAGGCTAAAGTTTGGAGGATTCGAGCGCAAGTTCAAATGAAGGCGTAAAGAATCCACAAACGGAGCGCGCTTTCCTTCTTAAGTAAGCACCCGCAACGCTTGGATGGAAACCGCAGAGGAGCCGACAATACAGTTCAAAAACTTCACCCTGCCAAAGATAAGGGGGCTCAGGACACCCCCGACGATCAAGTCGAGGTCCTTACCCCAGGCGAACAGTTGTCATCATGAGAAGCGGGAAGCCCGAGGGCGGCGGCCTGACAGGGCGCGCGGAACCGATACGGTTTTTGTATCGAGAACCGGCGACCTTCAATTGCGTGAGATCCACATGCTCAGATCTCACCTGCCGTATCCTGGATATGCCACGCGGCGATGGTTTAACTGCGAACTACCACCAATGGCACATCCAAAGACCCTTGAAGACAAGGCTCAACAATCGAAGGATGGACCCACCTCTGGCAGAACGACTTCATCCAAAAGGTCTCTCCCAGAGGTGGGCCGAGGGGGCCACTGTCGGTACCCTGCGTATCGAATACCCCTTGGTACTGCAAAAAGAGCAAAGGAACCTCACCTGTCTGAGTTGAAGACCTCCAAAGGCCCCAGGTGTCATACGGAACCGGACCTGCCTCCCTTCTATGGTTAGTCCCAGTGGTGCCACGTGTATCCTGCAACCGGAGCTACATCCCACACATGGGATAGCTCCGGGCTAAATACCTGTGCGGCACCCCTGGACCTAACCCCCGACAGAGGGAAGCTCCAGTACTGACATGTGTACAACAGCACCGGACCTACCCGTCCCAGACGGTAAGCTCCAGAGCTGCCACGCGTCCAACCGCCGGACCTTCAACTTCAACAAGCAGACTGGTGGACCCCCAACGGCTCGGAACTTCAAGGGGCAATCAAAGACTTCAAGACCCGATTAAGTGTCATTAATACCATCTTAATGACACATGATCGGAGGGCCTTTAATACCAGTAACGACACTGTCAAGGCGTGTTACCACACTATTAAGGGTAATTCAGCTCATTAATTGTGTATTAAACATCAGTAACCGCCAGGGCCACATGTCGGGCCAGGCTCACGATGTAACGACCAGTCCTTGTACTATAAAAGGACTGGTCGAGCGATACACAGGGGAGATTCTTCTAGACTCTACTCTGACACAAACCGATGAGCTCTCAGACGCTCTATACAACAACTACAGACCCTGTGGAGAAGGGTATTACGCTTAGGCGACCCGAACCACGTAAATCCTCGTGTCAACTTGCCATCGTGTTCTGAATCTCTGCGCGCCCATTGCCGAACTACAAACTCTGCGGGCTACCAACAGTAGTACCTGGAGAATTGCCGGAACTAGACTCCTACAGCCGTCGTGTAGGATCGAAGAGCATGTGAAAAACTACCAGGGTTCAATGGTAGATTAAAACTTTTTCAAGCGGAAGCAACAAAAACCCCTTGGCAGAAAATCAATCTGTTAAGAAACTGTGTGTGCAACTGATCTAAACGTGTTCAACCATGACAAAAGTAATGGATATTATAGAGAATCAATTCACAATGACACAACAACAAGAATCATGAAAAAAACATCGAGAGAAACTCAAGTTATTATCGAAAGATCAAACATAGGTCAATCTGTTCCACCTGAGTAAAAAACCAGATCTGCAACACTGCAAAGAAACTCGTGTATATCGGATACCAAAAATCCAATAGATCATGAAATTTTCACATATGATAGACAATCAAGTTGTGAAGACAACCCAAAAGAATCAAGTCAATTGGATCTGTAAAACTCGAGTTATAATAAAAACACCGAGGCAACATAGTGTTGTGCAGAAACTCGACCAGAAAAAACTTGCCTGAAAAAAGTCGGACGAACAAGGCACAAAAGCTCCTTTAAACTACAAATTTTATTGATCAAAACACAAGAGGAACTTTCCATAACTTCTCCAAACTCTTCCATATGCATATAGAAGCAATCTTAAGACTTCCAAACACCTTAGGAACGTCCTAAACATTACTAGAACAACTCAACGTTATGACCCACACAAAATCTAACAAAACTAACTCGAAACTTTCTATAACGAACCATTACCACCTCAGCTGCAGCATGAGGCATAATCCGGCCAGTTGGACCTTTCTGGCTACATCTTTACATCCACTTCTCTACATCACACCTTGGAACCATGTTGCCACGTCCATGCACTCCTTGCACACGTTCAAACACCTTCCAGCAGCGTCCACGATACCTTCATATGCATTGTTCTTGACCCAAACATGCTGTGTGACCTTCCGATAACCTCAACCACAATTCCTCCCGAACTTGGTTGTTGAACCTCATCTTCTCCCTAAGACTAGTTCAAAGGATCCTGCCACCAGCCATATCTTGACCTCAAGAAAGACTGGCACATATGAACAAACAACCAATTCTTTCGAGTACATGTCCTCGACTTGACCCTCGTTAGTTCGAAAACCACAACACCTTACGTGAGCACCTCACATAAGCATGTTGCAAACATAGCAAGATAATGTCCACCATGATCAGCCAAAACACATCAAAAACATAGTAAAAGAGTACTAAGCAAATCTTCCCATAAGTGTAAAGCAAGTATGAAACATTGCAAATGAAAAACATAGCAGCCACACGATTATTTCAGCACATATAAAGATCGGACAGTCCAAAACAGCAGCTATGCATTGTACAATGAAAGTTCGGACATTTCAAAACGCAAAACACATGTAGCTCACATCCAGCAAAAGTTCGGACAATGTGAAGTGTGTTTCTCAAGTATATTCAAAACTTTGCGTGTAAACCTTCACGTTTAACATAATTGCCAATATATTCAGCACACATCGGTCTCACAACCTCCCCTTGATGAATGCATTCGCAACACCACTTAAGATCCGAACATTGGCTTATTCACATAAAAAGTTTTGAAAACAATTTTCTCCCCCTTTTGAAAATCAAATGAGAATGAAATTTCAAAAACAAATATTTCTCCCCCTTTGACAATGTATTCGGCAAGGTTCAAAACAGAAATTTCATTAGTTATGAGCATATTATAACATATACATATAAAACAAAGCTCATCCAAGTCATGCTATCATGTGACATACACTATCACATCAGTGATATATATAGTGTAAGCCATGCTAGAGATCAAGTGTAATTTTTCAATTTAAGCAAGTCATGATCTCACAAACTTAACTACTTCAAAACCTGAAAACATGACACTTGTTGCTGCATTTTTAATATTTTTCAAAGCACAAATTCAGATCATATGACATTTGCAAGAGATTATATGCAGCATCTGCCTTATTCTAACCAACCAAGCCAAGCCTATGTCATTTGACAATCAGAAGCTTAAGGACATGGTTTTAGTCATACACAACTTCTTCCAAGTTCATATCTAAGTTCAGTGATAAGCCATATCAAATGAAGAAGTGTGATGCATGAATATTTCTTGATCTTTTCTCAATTTTCATTTGGACATAAAAACTCAACATGTGATTTGATTACTTGATTAATTCTTCATGATTAAAAGAACTTGTGAGCATGCAACAAGTTCAAAACAGCAAGTAAGTTCGATCATAACCAGATTTAGTGTAAGTAATTATTCCAATTACTAGTCATGACAAAAACTACAAAATATATAACATGAGTAATGTAGTAAGAACTTTCAGCATGTAAAAGGAATCACAAAGTGTTATATGTATGAAATATTATGCTCATATTATTTTAAACTCATTCACATGTAGACTTCCCAAGTTTCAAAACTCCCCCTCAATTTAAGCCATGAGGATGCAGAACCCCTATTTCACTACGAATGAAACAAAAACGAGTGAAATCCAAAGCTTTCGTAAAAATGTCAGCCAATTGTTGTTCGGTATCTACATAGTGAAGCACAATATTTCTTTTTTGAACATTATCACGGAGAAAGTGATACCTAATGTCAAAGTACTTTGTTCTCGAATGTTGCACGGGGTTTTTAGCAATGCAAATGGCACTAGTGCTATCACAAAACGGTGGAACACTATCTAGATCAACTCCATAGTCTTTACGTGTTGAACAATCCAAAGAATTTGTGAGCAAGCGCTAGCAGCAGCTACATATTCAGATTTGGCTATGGATTGTGCAACTGAATTTTGTTTTCTAGAGGACCAAGTAATAAGTGAATTACCAAGAAAATGACAAGAATCCGAAGTACTTTTCCTATCAATCCTACAATCCCCAAAATCAGCATCAAAAAAATCTTTCAAAGTAACGGTTGAGGAAGAAGGAAGAAAAATGCCAAATTCATGAGTTTTGTGTAAGTACCTGAGAATTCTTTTAACGTCTTGACGATGTGAAGCACATGGGGAAGCTTGAAACTGCGCACAAAGACATACTCTGAATAGTATGTCTGTTCTTGATACCATGAGGTACAAAAGTGACCCGGTCATGTTTCTATATCATTTTTGATCCACGAGTTCACCATCTTCATCAAATTCAAGCGTCATTGCTGTTCCCATTGGTGTCCGAAGAGGCTTGCTTTTGTCCATGTTGAAGCGCTAAACAAGGTATCTTGTATACTTCATTTGATGCACAAAAGTATCCTCCTTAGTTTTCTTCATTTGCAGACCCAAAAAGTACATGAGTCTCCCATCATACTCATCTCAAAATGTGAACTCATCATAGCTGAAAACTTGGACACGAGATCATGAGAAGCACAACCAAAGATAATATCATCCACATACACTTGAATGAATAATGAGTCATTGCCATGCTTAAGCACAAAAAGATTTTATCAACCTTGCCCACGGTAAAACCATTTCAAGTAAGAATGCTTTCAACCTATCATACCATGCTCTAGGGGCTTGTTTGAGACTGTATAAGGCTTTGGAAAGTTTGTAAACATGATTAGAAAAATCTGGATTTTTGAAACCTGGTGGTTGCTTGACATAAACCTCCTCATCTATATAGCCATGAAGAAAAGCACTTTTAACATCCATTTAATATAACTTGAAACCTTTATATGCAGCAAAAGCTAACAAAATTCTCATGGCTTCTAATCTAGCAATAGGAGCAAAAGTGTATAAAAATCTAGACCATCAACTTGTGTGAAACCTTGAACAACCAACCTAGCCTTATTCCTAACCACGACCCCATCCTCACTCTGTTTATTTTTAAACTCCCATTTAGTTCCAATTAAAACGTGACCTTGAGGTGAAGGTACATGTTTCCAAACATTATTTCTTTCAAAACTTTCTAACTCTTCTTGCATGGCAATAATCCAAGATTCATTAGTAAGTGCGTGTGATGTATCTTTAGGTTCAAAAGAAGCAACAAAAGCAGAATGAGCATGAGAGTTTGGATTGCAAAACCTGAACCATGTAACTCGTTCGTGCAAGCTTCCAATAATTTGTTGTGGAGGATGACTTTTGAGGACGCGGAGGGGAGTAGACACTTCACAAGCTTCTTGTTCTTCATGTTCATCACAGGTCGAAGAACTTGTGGCTTTAGGATGATTTGTACCAGCTGTCGTAGTTGTTGGTGCTGGATGTGGTGCAAAATCAGTAGTGTGATCAACGTCATTAGCTTTTGAATTTTCGGGCAACAGCACCACTTTTTCGTCTTTTTCGATGAAAATACTCTCCCCTGTGGATATGGATCTGGACCTGCAATATTAGAGCTAGTACCTAGGCTAGCTTCATCAAAACAAACCTCACAAGTCTCCACAATTTTGGTAGTGTCAAGTAAAAGCGCACAGTAGCCTCTAGTATGAGATGGATAACCAACAAAAACAAGCCATCAACAGATCTAGGTAAAAATTTATCAAGATTACTATGTTTCTTAACAAATAATTTACAACCAAAGACCCGAAAGTGTTTGACACTAGGCTATGTCCAAACCGAAGTTCATATGGTGTTTTTCCTAGCTTAGCACGCAACATAACAAGCGGTTGCAATTGCATCAACACAAAATTTCCTAGGAGTTTGATATTCATCAAGCATAGTCCTAGCCATCTCAATTAAGATCCTGTTCTTTCTCTCTACGACACCATTGCGTTGAGATACATAGGATGAAAAAAATTGATGATCTATTCCATTTTCAGCACAAAAGATATCAAACGATTGATTTTTAAATTCGGTTCCGTTATCACTTCTAATTGCTTTTAAAGATCCTGGGTGATCAATTGATAGTCGAAGAAATAAAGTTCTAAAGTGACTAAAAGCTTCAATCGTAGATGCCATAAAGTAAACCCAAGAGTATCTAGAATAATCATCAACAATCATAAGAATATACCATTTACCTCCGAAAGATTGAACATGTGAGGGACCTATGGTGTCAAGGTGCAAAAGTTGTCCCAGTTCAGCTGTCATGGTCATTGTGAGAGGAGCATGTGAATCTGCAACCATCTTAGCATGTCTACAAGAAGAGCACACAATTTCTTTGTCCCCTTTAAACTTAGACAACCCACAAATGCGATCAAGAGCACTAGTACACGTGAAACGATCAAAGACTACGTGACCAAGTCTACAATGCCAAAAATATAAGTCTTTCAATTCATTAGCAACTAGACACCTATGCTTAGAGGATGACATATCAAAATCAGCTTTAAAAACTCTTCCAAATCGAGACATGTTAAAAATCAGCTCACTATTTGAATCTACAACCTTGCAGCAATTTTTAGTAAAGTTAACTTCTAGATTTCATCTAGTAATTGTGAAACAAGAAGCAAGTTATATATCAAATTTTTGACAAGTGCCACATATTTCAAAGTGTAGTGATTATTTACTCTAACCGAACTCTTAGCAATATAGGAGTTGAAGAATTATCGGCAAATTAACATTCTCTACACGTGACACAAAGGAGAGGGAGGAGAACCATTCTTTGTTACCGTTCATGTGGCATGGGTAGCCTAAATCCATAATCCAAATGTTCTCCTTCTTCAAGCGTATAGCCTACATAGAAGCACAATACGTCGATGACTCGATACTGAGGTTAGTCAAAAGGCATTTAGGAATCTAGTACTAAGTCACATGACGTACAATAGTAATAACACGCGAAAGCTAAGATAAAACAGCAGGTTTATGAGCCAAAGTTTGAGGATTTTTGTACCCAACTACTGACCTACGAGGTGTTACATGTGTAGCACTAAAAACAGTAGGTTTGGGAGCAAACTTTGCATGTTTTGACTCATAACAGCAGATTGCATATTCCTGACATTCGGTTTAGCATGTGCGGCAAATTTTGCATGATAGTTATGAGATCTAGCTTGCATTCTTTCATCTTTCTGTTGTTTAGCTAGTCTATAACAAAAATCTATGATATGAACATCTCTACCACAGTAGGTACAATGAAATTTAAGTTTGTGTTCATGTCTAGATGAGCAGCCAACATGTTTATTTGAAATCGAATGGGACAACAATCCTGCAGATTTGAAAATCACTTCTTTTTGTTTAGGAGCTGTTTGAATTAAACCACTTCCTATGACTTTACAATTTAAGGTGGATGTGCCTTAGCATGAGCATGAGAATTAAAACCTAAACCATTTTTATCATTACATGATTTAGAGGAATTCAACAGCAAGTTTAGATTCTTATTCCCATTACAAAATTGTTCTAGTGTCCTATTCATGTCATCAAGTTTCTTCAACAAGTCTAGGCAGTTTTGACATGAAGTTTTTCCTTTAAATTTGCAATTAGAACAATATTTAACTTCATGAGAACGTAAAGCATTGTTCAAAAAAGAAATATCATCCATAGCATCATGTAGTTTCTTATCAAGATCATTACAATTAGAACAATGCAAATCAATTGTAGAACAACTAGCATCTTTTATGTTTTTATCATTAAGTGCAGCAATCATTTTGTTCTTTTCAATTTCAAGTTCAAGTTTATCAAGTGTGGAGGTGTGTTCACTTCTTAAAGAGGACAATTGTTCATATATAAGCCCACATGAGGAACAAGAATCATCACTAGGAATCAATGTTTTTAAACAATTAATTTCAGATTCTAGTGATTCAATTTTAATAGCATTGTTCCTAAGTTTTTTGTCCTTTTTTATGTATAACAGTGGCACCAAAAATAGCATCACACATTTCTTCGCAAGTGGGACATACCTCTTCATCGTCGCTGTTGTGTTCTGCCTCCTCCATACTTGATCTTGAGTTGCCCACCATGAAGCACATATTGGCCAAATTCTCTTCATCTTCATCACTTCCGATATCCACATCGCTCGAGCCAAGTTCTTGAAGTGCGGAGACAAAACTCTTTACTAGTTGTCAACCTGTAAAACCCTTCTTCTTCTTATTGTTTGTAGAGGAGTGCTTCGTCCTTGTTTGCTTTTCATCATGAGAAGTAGGACCTGAAAGATTAGGGCAATCTGTACAAAAATGCCTTGTCTTCCCACATTCAAAGCATCATTGAAAACCAACACTTGCTCTCTGTCTAGTTCTCACATTTTGCAATGCTTTTGAGAACCGAGTAGAGAGAAGTGCTAGCTGCTCCTCTAGAAACTCTTCAATCTGTACAAGGGTTAGAGAGGACAACAAAGCAAGTGTACCACATGATGAAGATTGGATAGAGCCAGGCATGTCACGTTGAGGAACAAATGCAAGAGACTTGTTGGGATTCTTACGTGAGATTATGTCAATCTCATGAGTTTTTAACATGGGATATAACACATCTAATGTAAGTGTACTCATGACAGTGGATTCACAAATAGATGTAACTTATATCTCTCAAGTTGACATTTCTAATGCACTTAGTAACTGCCTAGCATTCTCAACATCTAAAAAATTACCGTGAACACTACGCAAGTTGCTGAGAATTTTATTAAAGCGAGCAAAGAGGTCATCGATTGACTCACCGGGTTGCACCTCGAAGCGCATGTATTCTTTCTTGAACATGTCTTGTCTTGCCTCCTAGATAGTGTTGGATCCTTCATGATAATCACATCGAGCTTTCCAAACATCATATGCAGATCAGAGGTGTGCAACTCTATCGAAGTTTCTTTGAGTCAATCCTTGTATGATCAAGTTCCACGCTTTGTTGTTGTTATCAACATCTCTCATGTTCATATCCGTGACTTGATCTTTTGGCGGCACGTAGTAAGGATTGTACACATTTTCCCTTATTTCAAAGCCTTGCGCCTAGATGAAAGCCTCCATACATGCCTTTCAAACCTGAAAATCAATGCCACTAAACACACAAGGTTTTGCATAGTATTTCTTCATGATGATTAGTCAAAACACGTGCAAATCACAAATATTAGAGCACCATGGCTCTGATACCTAGGATCAAATAGCACGTGAAAAACTACCAGAGTGAAGTGAATGGTAGATTAAAACTTTTTAAGCGGAAGCAACGAAAACCCCTCGGTCGAAAATCAATCTGTTAAGAATTTGTGTGTGCAACTGATCTAAACGTGTTCAACCATGAAAGAAGTAGTAGGTACTATAGAGCATCAATTTTTGAAGACACGGCAACAAGAATCACGAAAAACCATCGAGAAAAACTCAAGTTATGATTGAAAGATCAAGTAAAGGTCAATCTGTTCTACCCGAGTAAAAAACCAGATCTGCAACACTGCAAAGAAACTCGTGTAGATCAGAAACCAAAAATCCAATGATCATTAAAATCCAATGATCATTAAATTTTCATAGATGATAGATAATCATGTTTGAAGAAAACCCATAAAGAATCATGTCAATTGGATCTGTAAAACTCGAGTTATAATAAAAACACCAAAGCAACGTTGTGCTGTGCGGAAACTCGACAAGAGAAAACTTGTTTGAAACAAGTCAAACGAACAAGCCACAAAATCTCCACTAGGATACAAATTTTATTGATAAAAACACAAGAGGAACATCCCAAAGAGCTCTGGCCTCCCTTGCTTTTATAACAAGCTCTTAGGCCAACCCAATCCAAACTAGGACTCTAATCCCACTCAGTTTCAACCAAAACTTTCCATAACTGCTCAAGACTCTTCCATACGCAGATGGAAGCAATCTTAAGACTTCCAAACACCTTACGAACGTCCTAAACATTCTTAAAACAACTCAACTTCGTGACCCACATGAAATCTAACCAAAACATACTCGAAACTTTCCATAAACGAACCATAACCACTTCAACCGCAGCATGAGGCATAATCTAGCCATTTGGACCTTTCCGGCCACACCTTTACATCCACTTCTCTTCATCACGACTTCGAACCATGTTTCCATGTCCACGCACTCCTTGCACACGTGCAAACACCTTCCAACAACGTCCACGAGACCTTCATATGCATTGTTCTTGACCCAAACATGTTGTGTGACCTCCCGATCAACTCAACCACAATTCCTCCCGAACTTGGTTGTTGAACCTCATCTTCTCCCTAATACTAGTTCAATGGATCCCGTAACCAGCCATGTCTTGACCTCAAGAAACACCTTCACACGAACAAACAACCAATTCTTCTGAGCACAAGTCCTCGACTTCACTCTCGATAGTTCGAAAACCACAACACCTTACGAGAGCACCTCACATAAGCATGTTGCAAACATAGCAAGTAATGTACACCATGATTAGCCAAAACACATCAAAACTTAGTAAAAGAATACTAAGAATATCTTCCCATAAGTGTAAAGCAAGTTTGAAACATTGTAAATGAAAAACATAGCAGCCACACGATTATTTCAGCACATAGAGAGATCGGACAGTCCAAAATAGCAATTATGCATTGTACAATAAAAGTTCGGACATTCTGAAATGCAAAACACATGCAACACACGTCCAACAAAAGTTTGGACAGTGCAAAGTGTGTTTCTGATGTATATTCAAAACTTTGCGTGCAAACCATCACGTTTAACATAATTGCCAATGTATTCAGCACAAAGGTCTCACACACCGAAGGGTACCAGATCTTATATGTCGCCATCGACAAGTTCACGAAGGGTCAGAAGCAGCACCAGTTGTGGCTATCAACAAGCAATCAACAATCAAGTTCTTGAAGTCCATTGTTTGTAGATTTGGAGTTCCCACCAGAACTATCACTGATAATGGGACCCAATTCACCAGTGCAGCATTTCAAGAGTGTTGCAAAGACCCCAACATCGATCTCAGCTATGCAACAGTAGCACATCCAGCATGTATTGGCCAAGCCGAGTGTTGACGTTTCTTACGTCACAAATAGAAATCCGCAAGTGCACAGAATCTATCGTGTAGCACTTCCCCTCAAGAGAGTATTCTTGAGGGTATCGAATCCAAGTAACGTGTGTGCTAACCTTACAAACTAATCCACCCAAGGACACAAACTTGTTTTGTAGGCAAGGAAGACAGAGGAATTAAAAGTATTGATTCTAATTCAAAGGAATTTGCAGCAGCTTCTTGCTTCGGGAATGGGTTTACCCTGAGAAATACTAGGACGACTCCTGCCAAGAGCCTATGGCATAGCGGAACGTGGAGGATTACAAAGGACAGATAGGGCTATCACCACTTACTGCCTACCTCTTCAATCTGTGGGTCTACGAGATATTCGCTGGTGAGTACACCTTTGTAGGGATACAAGTGTAGAAGAGGGACTTGACAAGCCCAAGCCTCCTTCTCCTAAACTCTCACCACACTCTCCTTCTACACGGAAGCCTCTAGGACTACTCTAAACATTAGGAGTGGTGTTCTATTCTCAACTTTTAGTGTGTGTGTGAATTGAGATGTGGAGTTCTATTTATAGGTGGGAGAAGGGTCGATTCCCACCACCAAATGCGCGTGAATAAGTCAATCGTGACTTCTTCAATATGGGAGGAGCCAACACGTGTCATTTGACCGGGTTTGGCGCCGCTCCCTAGTCGGCCGACTAAGGAGGTCAGCCGACCTTGTCTCAGCCCCGTTGGGGCTATGCTTCCTCCAAGTCTTCGCCAGGTGGATCATATCCCTCTATATGGGTGCTACACAATTGGATGGCCTCAGATGCTTCTGTTTGTGGGCCATTTGATCCATGTGATGACACGTGGCATCACCTAATCCGTCAAAATCCAATTTTATGGATTAGTCCCTGCATGTGTTGGTATTTTGGGTCTAATTTAACCTGCGTACAAATAAACACCAACACTTGTGGAATTAGTTAGTTTTTAACACTACCACTATGTTGTGTTTCTCTTTTGTGCACATTATGAGTTGAATTGACAGTCTAAATATGGAACTTAAGGACCGTCAACAAACTCCCCCACAATTAGTCCTTTGCTCGTCCTCGAGTGAAGGCAAGAAAAGGAACTAAGATGATGTCATAAATTTGCTATAAGTTAGAAAAAGAGAATACTAGATATTTCAACTAGTACCTCAATTCATGAATTCCCTTTGTGGAATGTGGCTATCACATCAATCTTGGGTGTTTGAAGAGTGGAATGGTTGGAATGTAGTTCTCTTGGATCTTCCCCCGCCAAAATGATCTGACGGTTTGCTATATTCAGAAAGTCAAAGAAACAATTGCCCTCATCTCTGATTTGGAATCTCTCAAGTCTCTCAAGTGCTTTCATCCTCACCTTGGCATTTTGTGCCAATTTCGTCCCTATACTAAATATGACTATATCTGGAGCTTGGCAGCGATAAATGTGGCACAAATTGCAATTCATATATTATTAAGCAAAAAACATGATCCTATGAGAGACTTATGCAATGAACAAATTGACAAAGAAAATTCTTGTGCACATGAATGGAATGGATATTTCGTGGACTCCATGGTTTTCTCTATTTAAGGATGAAACATGGCTACTTTCTTTCTTTGTTTCACTCTCTCTCTCTCTCTCTCTCTCTCTCTCTCTCTTTGGCAAACTTCCTCCTCTGAGGAGTAGATTTTTTTTCGTAGCCATTTCTTCTACTACTTTTAATTTTTCTCGAGAGAATTTGATGACCAAAATGTATAGAGTTTCTTTATTAGATGGATGAATGGTGGATGCAAATTCTCAATGTGAGGAATTTTGCATGCATAGGGTGCACAAGAATTTCTAAGTCAAAAAGTTCATGCATGTCACTCCATTGGGTCACGAGTTTGACAAAGTTCAATGAAAAAACAAAGTGGCATATGCATGTGGTTTTTGAAAAATTTGTATCATATGGCCGTAGTGGGTATTTAAATTTCCAATGAGAGAATCAGGTAAAGTTCAAGACTCCAAATTGTGCAAACATCAAAATTAGTTTCAAGCAAAGAGATATCTCCTCGAATAACTCATTTACCATATCGCACTAGTCAAATACTTAGATGACGTGTTTTTCCTATTTTTGCTTGTGGGAATTATAAACAAGGCAATAAGTCAAAACATAAAGTATTCAAATTTTTAGCTCAACCAAATTTTGACTACTAAGTTTTACATTTTAATTTTAGAGTTGAATTACTTTCAAATATTGAGTATTAAATAATAAATCAACTCAAACAGTAATGTAGCATGCATATTCAGGGGTAGAAGATCCAAAACAAATTTGTGGAGCCAAACGGAGCCGTGCGGGGCCCACACTAGCTCGGCCGACCAGGGGGTTTGGCTGACCCCTTTCTGGCCTCTATGTTGCTCTGCTTCGACGCGTTGAGTTGTATGTTCGGTTGCGACGTGTTTCGAGATGCAACGCTATTTTTGCACGTTAAGATTTCGTGAATTTGGGGTGCCTCCCCGACACTTGTTCCCTGAATTCTTCATGCAACACAAATAAATTAAAGGGGGAACTTTACCAGGTTAGATGAATAGGTAAGTTCACTTTATTGAACTCAAAATATGGAGAGAAGTTAACTCCTTAGAAAGTTGTGCCACTTAGGGGCACGAGGAGATTTCCCGACGCTGTCCTCGAATTGGCCAGGTGGCCCTCTATTGGCAGGCGGCGAGAGGTGACGCCTAATCTTGGAGGGTGACGAGCCCGTCGATTCCTCTATTGCCACATTATCCACTTGATTGGAAAAGCCTTTTGCATAGCCTCCTTCAGGCTTGCGCACCCCGTGGATAATGAGGTGGTCTCCCACATGCTCAGGCGAGGTACGCATAGGTGACTTGTAGTGGTGGCTCACTACGTCACCATCCTTGGTCTTTAGAGTGTACATGAACTCCTCGCCAGGCTATAGCTTTGGGGGAGACTCGTCTTTTTTAGGAAAAAGATGATTCATGACTGACTTAAGGCCAGTCGAACGACGTGCAGGTGTCGTCGACTTCATGGGTGTCCTCCGAGGGGAGAGCGGCTGTGCAACACCACAAGGGGTGGTGCTATGCCCACACAGAGTCGTCGTTGGCAGCGGGATCACGGTGAGATGTATGGCATCCAATGCCATGACGGACTCCAAAGCGAGGGTGGACATGTCATTGGTCGGCACGACATCTCCGCTCAGGTCGAAGGTTGAGCCAGAGGAGGCAAGAGGCACAACTTTCTTGTCGGCCATGACTTGGATGGGAGGAACAGGAGATGGGTTTTTGGATGGTGCAAGGTTCTCATCTCTGTTCCTGTCAATAAGTAAGCAGAGAAAGTATGATAGCACCGAGAGTCTTGTTGAGATACATCGGGTGAGTCCGCACGAGAAAATAGAAAGCTGGTTGCGCAAAGGAGAGGTCGGCCGACCCTATGGTTCTGTCGAACCCTTCATAGATCTGTTCAGGCTAAGTTTTCGTGGGTTGGCTTATTGGTCCCCATGGATGAATAATTGGATGGGCCCATTAATTGGACGAGGAGAATTTAGATAGAATTTAATGACACAACATGAAAATCTTTAAGATTTATCACGTCAATTTCCTTTTCGCCTCCTCCTCCAGGGATTCAATAAATAATTTGAGTCGGTGCCCATTTACTTTAAATAGCTGATCATCATCACCTTAGAGTGTGATTACTCCATGGGATGAGGTTTCTACCACAGTGAAGGGTCCTTCCCATTTACTTCTAAGCTTCCCATGTCCAAAGAGTTTAACCCTAGAGTTGAAGAGTAGAACTTTATCTCTAGGTTTGAACTCTTTAGGTGTAATACTCTTATCGTGCCATCTATTGGTTCTTTCCTTGTAGATTTTGGCACTATGGTATGCCTTATCTCTCCACTCTTCCAACTCGGAAAGTTGCTTCAGTTGGTGCTTTCCTGCTTCATGAAGGTCCATGTTCCACCGCTTAATGGCCCAATAGGCTCTATGTTCCAACTCTACAAGAAGATGACAAGTCTTCCCATAGACAAGTTGGAAAGGAGAGATGCTGATGGGAGTTTTATAGGCAGCACGATATGCCCACAATGCATTGGGTAACATATGCTTCCATCTCGTTCCCATTTCCAAGATGGTCTTTTGCAGAATATTCTTAATTTGCTTATTAGATGTTTGTGCTTGACCACTTGTTTGTGGGTGGTATGGAGTAGCAATGTTATGCTGGACACCAAGCTCCCTCAAAAAGTTTTGGAAGGTATTATCTATGAAATGACACCCTCCATCACTTATGACCATACGGGGAGTGCCAAAGCGTGGGAAAATGATCTCATGGAACATTTTCCTAGCTTGCTTGGAATCAGCATTTTTGCATGGCCAAGCTTTTACCCATTTTGACACATAATCAACAGCCACTAGGATATACTCGCAATCATAGGACCTAGGGAAAGGTCCCATGAAATCAATACCCCGCACATCAAATAATTCCACCTGGAGATTATAGGTTAGGGCCATCGTATTACGAGCTGATATTCCACTATGCTTTTGGCATTTCCAACATCTGCTAATGAATTCTTTTGTATCTTCATACATAGAAGACCAATTGAATTCACTTTTCCTAGGTACGGTAAACACCATAATGGCCACCATAGGGGCTAGCATGGCATTTCTCATTAATCTTGGTTCCTTCGATTGATGGGAAAAACATTCTAAGAAGGCCATTAGTACAGACTCGATAGAGGTATGGGTCATCCCAAAGGTGTCTACAAATCTCATAGATAAAATTCTTTTTGCTTTCCCCTGGTGGTACGTATCGAGACCATGAAGTTCTCGATATCCGCATAACAAGGGTGAGAGTCAGTTACCTTGAGAAGCATATCATCTAGTGGAAGTCATTGATATCATGGTTTGAGTGACTTCCATAGACGAGAGATGGTCTGCTACGTAATTCTCTAATCCTCTCTTATCCTTGATTTCCAAGTCAAATTCTTGGAGTAAGAAAATCCAATGGATTAGCCTTGGTTTAGCATCCTTTTTGGTGATCAAGTACTTCAAGGCAGCATAGTCTGTATAGACTATGACCTTGGCTCCAACCAAATAGGACCTAAACATATCGATAGCAAAAACTACAGCCAAGAGCTCTTTTTCAGTTGTGGCATAATTGAATTAAGCTTCTGTCAGAGTTTTGCTAGCGTAGGCTATTGCATGATTCTATTTATCTTTGGTTTGGCCTAGGACCGCACCAAGAGCAAAATCACTAGCATCACACATGATTTTGAATGCCAACATCCAGTCGGGAGGTTGAATGATTGGAGGTGAGACGAGTGAATTTTTGAGTGTATCAAATGATTTAAGGCATTCATCATCGAAATCAAAGGGAGCTTCCTTAGCTAATAGGTTAGTGAGAGGTCTAGCAACTTTTGAGAAGTCTTTGATGAATCGTCGATAGAACCCTACATGACCTAAAAAGTTGCGGATTCCCTTAACATTGATAGGAGGTGGAAGTTTTTCAATAACTTCAATCTTTGCTTTTTCCACCTCTATCCCTCTCTCAGACACTAAGTGACCAAGAATGGTGCCTTCACGAACCATGAAATGGCACTTTTCCCAATTAAGTACAAGGTCCTTCTCTTGGCATCCTTGTAAGACCTTGTCTAAATTTTCCAGACAATGATCAAAAGTTTTCTCATAGACGGAGAAATCGTCCATGAAAAGTTCCATGATCTCCTCAATAATGTTGGAAAATATAGACATCATGCATCTTTAAAAAGAGGCAGGATCATTAAGCAGTCCAAAATACATACGCCGGTAGGCATAAGATCCATAGGGACATGTGAGTGTGGTATTATTTGATCATCGGGATAGATTGGGATTTGATGATAACCTAAATACCCATCAAGGAAACAAAAGTAGGAGTGTTTTGCCAACCGCTCTAACATCTCATTGATGAAGTGCAGTGGAAAATGATCCTTCCTTGTAGCCTTGTTAAGTTTTCTGTAGTCAATGCACATCCTCTAACCCGTGACAGTTTGTTGAGGAATTAATTCATTCATCTCATTTTGAATAACCGTCATACCTCTCTTTATTAGGCACTACTTGAACTGGGCTGACCCATTCACTATGAGGAACAGGGTAGATAATCTCGGCATGCAGAAGTTTCAAGACTTCCTTCTTGACAACTTCCTGCATTGCATTATTCAATCGCCTTTGAGGTTCCCTTGAGGGGACACTCTCGGGGTCAATAGAAATGTGATGGGTGCATAATGCTGGACTAATCCTCTTAATATCCTCCAGTGAATAGCCAAAAATAGCCCTATTCTTTTCTAAAATGGCAATGAGTTTGAGTGTCTCATCATCTGAAAGCTTGTCACTTATGATGACAGGGGCCTCCAAATCGCCATTTAGAAAGGCATAATGTAGGCCTGGAGGTAGAAATTTTAGCTCAACAGGAGGTTTCGGGAAGAGCTCTTCTTTTGGCAATTTAATTGCCACCTGAAATTCATCCTTCTCTTGGATGAAATTTTCTTGTCCTTCAATTTTAGGGGGTGCTAACAATTGAAGAGTTCTAACCTTCTCTAAAGTCCAACTCTAGGTCCGAGCTCCAGCAAGGTCCAACAATAGGTCCGACTTGTTTTGGGTAGCTACGGCAAGGTCCGACGTAAGGTCCGACTTGCTTTGTCTAGGTCCGACTTACTTTGGCTAGGTCTGACTTCTTTGTCTAGGTCCGACTTGCATTGGCAAGGTCCAACTAAGCTTTATTAAGCTCCAGTGCTAGGCCCTACTAGCTTTGGTAAGCTTCGGTGCTAGGTCCCACTAGCTTTGGTAAGCTCCGGTGCTAGGTCCTGCTAGCTTTGATAAGCTCCAGCTCATGGTCTGGTTAGTTTTCGCAAGGTCCGGAGCTAGATTGCAATGGTTCTGCTTTTACTTTGAATTGATTCGAACTTACTTTACATCTATGGAAAGTTTGCTTAGTACTCTTTTATTAAGATTTTGGTGTGTTTTGGTGGTTATGGTTGATATATTTTTGCTATGGTTTGCAACATGCTTATGTGAGGTGCTCACGTAGGGTGTTGTGGTTTTAGAACTAACGACAGTCAAGTCAGGGACTTGTGCTCGAAAGTATTGGTTGTTTATTCACGTGCAGGTGTTGCTTGAGTTCAAGACATGGCTGGTGACGGGATCCATTGAACTAGTCTTAGGGAGAAGATCAGGTTCAACAATCAAGTTCGAGAGGAATTGTGGTTGAGTTGATCGGGAGGTTGTGCAGCATGTTTGAATCAAGAACGATGCATATGAAGGTATCGTGGACGTCGTTGGGGGATGTTTGCACGTGTGTAAGGAGTGCATGAATGTGGCTACATGGTTCTGAGGCATGATGAACAGATGTGTACATAAAGAATTGGTCGGAGAGGTCCAACCGACTAGGTTATGGACTCAGGCTACAGCTTAGTCGGGTTTGACTCAAATATGGAAATATTTGAGTTTGTTATGATAGGATTTCATGTGGGTCACGAAGTTGGGTTGTTTTAGGAATGTGGGATACGTTCCTAAGGTGTTTGGAAGTCTTAAGATTGCTTTTATCTATCTGCGTACGAAAGAGTCTTGAGTAGTTATGAAAAGTTTTGATTGAATCTGAGTAGGATTTGAGTCCTAGTTATGATTGGGTTGGCCTAAGGGCTGGTTATATAAGCAAGGGAGGCCATATATCATGGTGCACGACTTTGGGGCTGTCCATCTTGTGGTTTGATCAATAAAATTCATAGTTTAAAGGAACTTTTATGCCTTGTTCGTGTGACTTGTTTCAGGCAAGTTTTTCTCATTGAGTTTCTGCACAACACTACCTTGCTTCGGTGGTTTTATCATAACTCGAGTTTTACAGATGCAATTGACGTGATTATTTTTGAGTTGTCTTTAAAACTTTATTATCTATCATCTATGAAAATTTCATGGTCATTGGATTTGTGGTTTTGCATCTACACGAGTTTCATTGTGGTGTTGCAGATCTGGTTTTTCTCGGATAGAACAGATTGTTATTCGTTCCATCTTTCGATCGTAACTTGAGTTTTTCTTGATGATTTTTAGTGATTCTTGTTTTTGTGTCTTCGTGACTTGATTCTCCACAATCTATACTAGTTTTTTTACAAACCTTACGACGTATCTCCAAATGATCAAGTTACAACTACAAATTTGAGAGATGTCGACAACAACAAGGCGCGGAACTTGGTCATACAAGGATTGACTCAAAGCGTCTTCGATTGAGTTGCATACCTCCGATCAGAATACAATGTTTGGAAAGCTCTATGTGATTATCTTGAAGATCCAACACAATCAAGGAGGTAAGGCAAGACATGTTCAAGAAAGAATACATGCGCTTCGAGATGCAACCCAGTGAGTCCATTGATGACCTCTTTGCTCGCTTTAATAAAATTCTCAGCAACTTGCATAGCGTCAATGTTAATTTTTTAGATGCTCAGAATGCTAGGAAATTACTAAGTGCATTAGACATGTCAATTTGGGAGATGAAAGTCACATCTATTCGTGAATCTACTGTCATGAGTACACTAACATTAGATGTGCTATATTCTAAATTGAAACTCATGAAATTGAAATTATTTAACGTAAGAACCCCAACATGTCTCTTGCATTTGTTTCTCAACATGACATGCCTAGCTCCGACTAATCTACATCGTGTGGTACACTTGCTTTGTTGTCCTCTCTAACCCTTGAATAGATTGAGGAGTTTCCAGAGGAGGACCTAGCACTTCTCTCTACTAGGTTCTCAAAAGTGTTGCAAAATGTGAGAACTAGAAGGAGAGGAAGCTCCAAACCTCAACGATGTTTCGAATGTGATAAGACAGGACATTTTCGTTTGGTTGTCCTTTTAGGTCCTACTTTCTAGGAAGAAAAACAAACAAGGACAAGGCACTCCTCTGCTAACGATAAAAATAAGAAGAAGAAGAAGAAGGGTTTTACAGGTCGCCAATTGGTGAACAGTTTTATCTCTACACTTCAGAAACTTGGCTCAAGCAACGTGGACATCGAAAGTAACGAAGATGAAGATGATTTGGAAAATTTACACTAAGTCAAGATCAAGTATGGAGGAGGCAGAACACAACAACGAAAATGAAGAGGTATGTCCTACTTGTGAAGAAATGTGTGATGCTATTTCTTGTGCTACTGTTATAGTTAAGAAAAAGGACAAAAAGCTTAGGGACAATGTTGTTAAAATTGAGTCACTAGAATTTGAAAATAATTGTTTGAAATCTTTGACTCCTAGTGATGATTCTTGTTCCTCATGTGTTTAATATATGAACAATTGTCCTCTCTAAGAAGTGCACACACCTTCACACTTGATAAACTTGAGTTAGAGATTGAAAAGAACAGAGAGCTTACTGCACTTAATGATAAAAACTTGAAAGATGCTATCCATTCCATAATTGATTTGCATTGCTCTACTTGCGCTGATCTTGATGAGAAACTACACGATGCTATGAATGAGATTTCTATATTGAACAATGCTTTATGTTCTCATGAAGTTAAATATTGTTCTAATTGCAAACTAAAAGGAAAAACTTCATGTGAAAATTGCCTATGTCGAAGTGTAGCAAAGACACTTCCCCCGGCACTAATAAAGTGTAGCCCGCGGAGGTTATTGTTACGGTTGGGGCACGCAGAGATCAAGATAAAGACAGCAACACCAGAGATTTACGTGGTTCGGGCCGCTTGAGCATAATACCCTACTCCACAGATTGTGTGTGTGTGTGTGTTGTATTATGAATTGCCAGAAAGCATATTCCCTGGCTGATCTTGGACTTAGCTCTCCTTTGTATCGTGCGGCTCAGTCCCTTTATAGTCCAAGGACTGACCGTTACATCCTTCACCTGGCCCGACATGTGGCTCTGGTGTATTAAATTGCCTAATACAATGTCTACATGTATTAAGCATGGTTAATAGTGTGATAATGTGCCTTAATGGCTGCGTTATCTCTATTAACGGTAATCTGATCGTGTGTCATTAATACAGCATTAATGACACGTAATCAAGTCTTGTAACTGCCGCTTCGATGGTCACTTGAGGGCTCTGGTACTGTTGTACATGTGTCTACACCGGAGCTTCCCTCTGCTGGGGGTTAGGTCCGGAGTCATTATAGATGTTTTGATCGCGGAGTTTCCCTGTGCTGAGAGGCAACCTCCGGATTTACATTACACGCGTCAATCTCCGGAGCTACCCAAATGAGGGATGCGGGTCCGATGTAATATGACATGTGGGACCTGCGGAGGCCTTTCAATTTTGACGGGCAAAACTCTTTTGCACTTCTTGCGGTATCCTAGGGTACCTGGTATGCAGGGTACCGATAGTGGCCCCCGGGCCCACCTTTGGGAGAAACCCTTTGGGTTTGTTATTCTACCAATGGTAGGGCCATCTTTGATTCCCGCGCTTAGGCTTCAAAAGTCTTGTAATGTGCCGTTGGGGCGATGGTCCGGGGTTAAACCATCGCCGCATGGCTTGTTATGAATGCGGCAGATGAGATCTTGGAGTGCGGATCTCACGCAATTGAAGGTCGCCAGTTCCCAATACAGAAACCATATCGGTTCCGAGCGCCTTGTTAGGGTGCCGCCTTTGGGTCTCCCGCCGCCCATCATGACAACGGTTCGCCTGGGATAATAACCTCGATTTCTTCGTCGGGGTGGTCCCAGACCCATTCTTCATGGACGGGATAAATTTTTCAAATGTGACCTAACTCTGGTTGCGGTTTCCATTCAAGCGTTGCGGGGGCTTACTTAAGAAGGAAAGTGTGTGCGGTTTGGAGACTCTTTATGCTTTTCGATCAAACTTGCGCTCTGAGCCTCCCAAACTTCGCCTAGCTTTCTCTTCCTTCGCTCCACTTTGCCGCGATGGAGTGGGGTCTTCCAAAGAGCCGCCTCAAGAGCAAGGACGATTTGATGAAGGTTCGGACCTACATGGGGTGGTCCAGTGACTCCTTCAGTCACCTGATTCGCGCCGACGAGCTCCCGTTCAAGAAGGAGTGCAATGGCGACATGGTGTACTTCTCTGCGTACGCCATGGTGGCATTGATCCCACCTTTTTTAACCTTTCTTTTGTTGTTGTTAGACTTTTATGGTCTCCAGCTGTATCACATTGGCCCCCATTCTCTTCTCCTAGTGGCGACTTTTGTCCACTTTTGCGAGATGTGGGTGGGTGTTCCCCCCTACGTCGAGCTGTTTTGCACCTTGTTTACCATCCATACCACCGGCAAGGGGACTGAGCTTCTTGGCTTCTAATATTTCGTGAAGCCCAAGAACTGCCCTTTCAAATACTTGAAGTCATTTCCTTCCGACAAATGGGATGACTGGAAGAAAGACTGTGTCATCATTGTAGTGTAGGAGCACGAGAAGTTGGAACTGCCCGAAGGCCTCCCAAACATTGACAGCAACGCTTGGAGTGTAGTTCCAGTGCTATCAGATGCCTTCAACCCCGTCTTGACCAGGATCCGTGAATGCGTCGAGGGTGGAGTGACTCCTTAGATGGTCTTCTGCAAGTTCCTGGTCAACAGATGGGATCCACTGAGGAAGAGGGAGAAACTCGCGTGGGCCCTCAATAGCGTGATGGATGACGACCCGATTGAAATTGGTCTGAAATTCAACTTGGACGACGAAGCTTTGAGGCTTCGTCTTAAGAAATTCTAGCATGGGATAAACATCGACGGCGATGACTTAGTTCTGCCGGCAGCTTTCCTCCGCTTGAACATGGAGGCGCAGTTCAGCAGAGAGCTCCAGAGGAAGATGTCGGCACTTGACGACCTTGGTGAGGTAGAAAGGTGTCCGACCTCCAGGGTTGTAATCCCTGGAGCTTCCAAAGGAGGGCCTGCCTCCGCCTCGAGCCGGAGGGTTGAAGGCATAAGCAAGGGTAAGGGCAACAAGTCGGTCGAACCCTCCAGCCGGAAGAGGAAGCTGAAGCATGCTGACGGGAGGTCCGTCAGGGCTGCTCCCTCTACGACAGTTCCTTCTCGTCGGCGGGGTCGGTCCTTTGTGACTGCACCTTCCCCGACGCAGGCGTCTTCAAGAGACGCCAACTCTGGGTAGTCAACCCCAGCCTCAGTGCTGGCTAGAAGCTCCAGGTCTAGGAGTTCTTCCTGGCCAAGAGAAGCTCTGATCGGGAGGACTCCGGCTACAGCAAGTGGCCCTCAACTGAGGTCTGAAGCCGTTGTCTCACCATATTTGGTGGGCTTTGGCTCCAGACCTTAGAAGAAGAGTTTTTGAAGCTCCTGATGTAGCGCCGGACCACGGGGGAGAAGTCGAAGATGTATCCCTGGCGACAGTGTCCAAAGCTAATGCTCCTGTACCGGAGATGCCAGAAGCTCCGGCCTTTGAGACCGAAGTCGTCAAAGCCCTGGCCGCTGAGCCAGGGGTAATTGAAGCCCCGACCATTGAGGCGGAAATGGTTGAAGGCCCGACCCTTGGGCCAAAAGATGTTGAAGATCTGGCGGCTGAGCCGGAAATGCTTGATTCCGGTCGTTAGACCGGAAGTGACCAACGTGAAGGTGTCTTAGCCGGCTATGGCAGGGGTGCCGAATGAAGCCCCGATGGCTGCCCCGGAAGTAGTTGTCCCGGAGGTGCCTGGGCCAGAGCCGGAGCAGCACGAAGAAGTAGCAACGGGTCCTCCACCCTCGGAGCCAACAACTGAAAGCCCGAAGGTAGCACCTTCATATTCTGCTCCGGAGGTGGGAGTTCCTCCAGTGGGTTCATCTTCTCCTGCTGCTAAAGGGCTCCCGGAGAGCGGTACTAGTGCCTTATAAACTCAAGGGTACTCTATTGTAGAGTGGGACCCTATTATTGTAATGGAGAACCCTCTGGAGCCTGCAGAGATGGTCCCAGCAGGTCTGGATCCTATCCCTCTGGAGTTGTCCATAGACAACGCCTGCTCCAGTCTCCGACAAGTACAACTCGCCCTCGATCATGAGAGCAAAGTCCTGGAGGAGGAGCGCCACACTTTGAGGCGTTGGCGCAACAGACTCCATTTTGAGACCAGGCTTGCCCAGACGAGGCTAGCTGACCAGAAGGAGTGGATAAAGAGGGAGAAGGCACGGTTGGAATACTGGGACAAGCTGCTTGAGGAGAAGGAAGCCGCCATTCGGGTGCTCGATGCTAACTCCAGGGAAATCCTTGAGCAAGCCAAGGAAATACATGATGCTACTGATGAGCGTCACGAAAAACTCAATGAATTGAACGAGGTTCTCCTGAAGCGTCGGGCGGACCTAGAGGTGAGGAAATAGAAGCTCCTTGAGCAGAAGGAGGATGTTGTGAAGAGGGAAGTGGAGGTCACCCAGAAGTTGACTCTGGGTGAATAGAATTTGGCTGATCGCAACAAAACCCTGGATCTATGGAGCAGAGAAGAGAAAGAGAAGTACTCGAAACTGGGGCAGGAGCTCTCAAAAAGAGAGGCTGACGTTGCCACTAGGGATGGGAAGGTGAAAGGCAGGGAGAAGGACCTGGTGGAAAGGCGGAACCGCATCCACCTCTGGGAGATGGAACTGACTGACCATGAGAAGCAAGTTGCTGAGAGTATGCAGCAACATGCTAAATTGGTCGAGTGCCTCGCTCAAGAAGGTTCGGGGCTTGTGGCCATCCATAAGTCACTGGGGGAGCTGCGGAGCTTGAAGGAGACGGAGTCTATTCAAGTGTAGGACTTCTTGGGGCGAGCCAACGACGCACTGACACCACTAGGCTTCAGTCCCGTACATCCAGACAACCCGGAGCTAGACTTGGACCGAGCTCTAGTGGCCCTCAATGGTGCTGGCAGCAAACTCGATACAATGGGCGACGTTATTGCGGACCAGCTCGAGACAGAGGGGAAGTCTTTGGCTACTAACGTCGCAGAATATGTGCTGACGTGTTATGTAAGCCGAGACACCTAATTCTCATTGGACCTGGTGCTTGAAGGTCCCATTGCTGAAGAGGAAGATGCCGCCAAGGCCAGCGTCCAAGAGGTTGCCAAGAAAGTCGCCACATTCTTCCGCAGGACTTAGATCCTCCAGTAGCTAGGACTTCTTCCTTTTGCCTTCTACTGTAATCCCAATTTTGTAATCCAGTGCTTCAAATTAATGAAATCCATTTTTCCATGAACTCATGAACTTCACTATATTTTTGTCTTCAATATAGTGTGCTTTGTCTTGTTGGCCCCCTGGTACATGTGTACAATTGAAGTGTGTACATGTACCAAAGCTTTTGACAGTATATTGATGACTTGAACGCTTCGCACTTGTAGATTTCAGGTCCGAAGTCTTCAATTCTGAGGCGTCGACGGCAGGCCCCCTAGGATTGGTGAAGCTTGGTAGCTCCGTCAGTACCCAATATCAACATATAAACGTTGACGATTGGAGCTTGGTAGCTCCTGATGACGCCGCACGAATAGTTGAAGTTAGGCCCCCCAGGGGTTGTCGGAGCTAAGTAGCTCCGACGTCAACCATCACTGCTTTGAATTTTTGTTCTTCCTGCACATTAAATACAAGGAAAAAGTCAAATTTGTCCTCTTGTCTATAAATTGTTTGTGTCTTATTGTTCAGTTTTATTCTGAAGCAACTCAATATGGCAGCGAGTATATTGATGTAACTCGCCCGGACCCATATGCTTTTTTAGTACTCACCCTACTAAGGCATGCCGTAGTGTAGGTAGAGTGGCGTACTTAGGGTGCAGGACCAGGCTAAGTCGATAGCACACTCCGGACCTATGTTGGCTTGGCGTTCAGGCAAGTAGACTATACATCATGTTAAGACCCAAAGAGACCAACAATATGACTTGCAATGCATATGAATAACTTGGTAAAAACTCAAGAAGAATTGCACAACTTCATTATAGACAAGAAGGTTAAAAACAATAAACTGATAGATCGATCCTTGTACGAAAATAAATACACGTGGAGTCTATTTTTACACAACAATGTCTTTCATTATAGGTCTGGATTACAGGGGAGACAAGGACACACTTAGGGTGCAGGACCAGGCTAAGTGTGCTATACATCTTGTACTAACCCAGGATAGGTAGTTACACTTTTAGTGCAATGACTGTATGAAGTGTACTTGGACTTCTCGGACCCTCCCGGAGAGGTCCGGATGTTCTCTCGGAGGACCTACCTCTATCTGTTTATTGACTCTATAACATACATCATGTGTAATTACATACTCACCTCCGTGATTCTAAGCATAAAACTTACAAAGGTGCTCGATGTTCCAAGGCTTAGGAAGCGGAATCTCATCCTCAGTTGCCATGTGATCCGGGATAGGATATTTTGATCACTCGGAATGGACCTCCCAGCTGGGGGAAAGTTTGTTCATTCCTTCACGAGCTAGTATCTCCCGAAGCACCAGATTGCCTTCCTCGAGTTTTCGGTTGCGCACATGCCTTTGATGATAGCGCCGGTGCGCTTGGCGATAACGTGCATTCCAAACAGCTGCTTGGCACCTTCCCTCGTCGACGAGGTCAAGGTCTTCTCGTAGGAGGTGGTCTTGTGTGGCTTCGTCGAAGGTCCGTACCCAGAGGGACCCCAAGGTGTTCTCTGGAGGAAGGACTGCTTCAGCTCCGTACACCACAAAGAATGGAGTTTCTCCGGTTGACCAATTTGGAGTTGTCCTATTCGCCCATAGTGTGGACAGAAGTTCCTCAATCCAATTGACTCCGTGCTTTTTTAGGCGCTCATATGTGCGCGTCTTGAGTCCTTTTAAGATTTCTGCATTTGCTCTCTCAGCTTGGCCATTGCTTGCTGGATGAGCTATTAAGGCGTAGCTGAGTTAAATGCCGAGGTCTCCGCAATATTTTTGAAATGCAGCACTTTTGAATTGAGTTCCATTGTCAGTTATGACTTTGTTGGGAACCCAAAATCTGCATATAATGGACTTCAAGAACTTAATTGCCAATTGCTTGTTGATTGTCACAACTGGTGTTGCTTCCGGCCACTTAGTGAACTTGTCAATGGCAACGTACAGGAACCTGTGACCTCTGACGGCTTTTGCGAAAGGTCCCAAGATGTCCATGCCCCACACAGCGAATGGCCATGTAGGTGGTATAATTTGTAGTGATTGAGCCAGTTTGTGAATCTGTTTTGTGTGGAACTGGCACACTTCACATTTTTTCACTAGCTCAACCGCATCCTGAAGTGCGGTAGGCCAGTAAAAGCCATGCCGAAAGGCTTTACCAACCAGCGTGCGAGAAGAAGCATGGTTCCCACACTCGCCTGCATAGATTCCCGTGAGGAGCTCGCGGCCTTCTTCCCTTGCAATGCATCGCATTAGGATTCCATTGGCACCACACCAGTATAGATCCCCTTCTGCCAACGTATATCTTTTAGCCAATCTGACAGTCTGGTCAGCGGATACACTATCTTCAGGAAGGATATTGTCTTTCAAGTAGCTCCGGATCTTTTAGATCCATGCATCGGAGCTTACTTGAGCTTCTGAGTCTTGCATGCTTAGTTGCTCGGAGCTTCCGACAGCACCTACGACCCTTGGTGGACGCCATGTAGCAGGGTCACCGGGACTGCCAGCTTCGTGGTGCTGGTCTTGCCCCCTTCGCTCAGTTCAGCAGGCTAAGCTATTAGCTTGGACAACCTCCGGACGAAGATTCCGTTAGGAGCCGGAGCTCCAGTTGAGGCTTTCTTCGAGAGTTCGTCGGCTCCAGCGTTGTGAAGATGCTGAAAATGGTGGAGATCCAGAACTTCGAAGTCCTTCTAAAGCCTATGGACTTCAAGGAGATAAGCAGCTAGTTGGGGATTGTTGCAGGAGTATTGACCTTTGACTTGTTTGATGATGAGTTGTGAATCTCCCTTCACCAACAGCTGTTTGACACCATAAGATAGTGCCACCTTGAGTCCGTAGATGAGAGCTTCATACTCCGCCATGTTGTTGGTTGCCTTGAAATCAAGGTGTAAGATGTACATGACCTTCTCCCCAGTCAGAGCAAGGAGAAGGATTCCAGCTCCGGCCCCCTGCTTTTGCACGGAGTCGTCAAAGTAGAGAGTCCAGTGAGGCTCGCTGAAGACTGGAACCTTGGGTTCGGGTTTCTTCTCATTGTGGCCCCCAGGGTTTGATGGAGAGGGGGTCTACTCCGCCACGAAGTCAGCCAAGGATTGACTTTTGATTGCTTGTCGTGAAACGAATTCTAGATCGAATTCGGCCAGTTCTGCTGCCTACTTTGCAATGTTCCCAGTAGAATTAGGGTTATGCAAAATTGCACGTAGTGGAAAAGAAGTTACCACTAATATTTTGTGGGCTTGGAAGTAGTGATGAAGCTTCCTTGAGGCAATAAGAACTGCGTAAAGCAGCTTATGCACCTCAATGTATCTTGTCTTGGCGTTGTGGAGGACTTCGCTGATGAAATACAAGGGGCGTTGGATGGCCCGAACCCTTTCAGAAGGACCCGGAGCTTCTTTTCCATCGACCCGGACCCTGCTGGAGGGTTTCGGACCTTCAGGCTGTGCTTTTTGGACCCTCCTGGAAGGGTTTAAAATTTCTGCTTGTTCTACCCGGACCTCACTGGAAGGATCCAGATCAAACCTCCTCAGATGAATGAGGTTGATCTCCTAGCATTTCGTTTTGATGCTCCGTATCTGGGGACTGGGACCCAGACGTGCCTTCAGGTGATTCCGGACCCTCCCGGAGGGGTCTGGGTTCCTGGACTGGATGTGGCTCCAGTCTTTCTGCGACTAGGACCATACTGACAGCTTTGGTGGTTGCTGAAATGTAAAGCAGTAAAGGTTCACCAGGATTCAGAGCTACCAATATCTGTAGTGTGGTGAGGAGCTGTTTTAGCTCTCGAAACGCTTTTTCTGCTTCTTCAGACCAGTGAAATGGTCCGAACTTCCTCAAGAGTTTGAAGAAGGGTAGCGCCCGTTCTGCTAGTCTCGAGATGAACCGGCTGAGCGCAGCTAGACATCCAGTTAACTTCTGGACATCCTTAATGCGGGCTGGGGGCCGCATATCTTCTATGGCCTTAATCTTCGCCGGATTTGCTTCAATTCTCAGTGAGTCACCAAGAAACCCAGAAGCTTCCCGGAACTAACCCCGAAGACACACTTGTCCGGGTTTAGCTTGGTGCGCGTGGTGCGCAGCTTGTCGAAGACAGCTTGTAAGTTGTCAAGGAGTGACTACTTGTTTTTTATTTTCACAACAATGTCGTCGATGTACACCTCCACCAACTCTCTAATTAGCTCTCCAAATGTTTTGTACATAGCTCGCACAAATGTTGAAGCAACATTTTTAAGACTGAATGGCATGGTAGTATAACAGTACAATCCATCTATTGTTATGAAGGCAGTATGCTCTTCATCTTCCTTAGACATTTGGATTTGATGATATCCAGAATATGCATCTATGAATAACAATAGCTCACACCCAGAGGTGGAGTCCACTATCTGATCTATTCTAGGTAGTGGAAATGGATCCTTTGGACATGCCTTATTTAAGGTGGTGTAGTCGATACACATCCGAAGCTTCCCACTGGCCTTGGGTACAACAACTGGGTTTGCCAGCCATTTTAGATGGAACACTTCCCGGATGAATCCAGCTTCGAGCAACTTCTTGATTTCCTGTCGAATGAAGTTTTGTCGCTCGATTGATTGCTTTCAGGGCTTCTGGTGTACAGGACGTGTGTCTGGGTAAATCCTCAGATTGTGCTCAATCACCTCCCTAGTGATCCCAGGCATTTGTGACGGTTTCCAGGCAAACACGTCAACATTAGCCCGGAGGAAACTGATGAGCACGAGTTCCTATTTGTTGTTCAAACCTCCCGATATACGAGTAGTCTTAGCAGCATCGGAACCAATTTGGACGACTTTGACAGGAACGTCGGTGTCACCGCTTGGTTGCACACGGGGTGCGGAGGTAGATGCTTTATGATGAATGCTCGGAGGGCTCGAAGCCAGGTCCTTACCAGATGCTTCTTCTTGCACTGTGGTAAGCGCAAAGACTTCTTCTAGAGCACTAACTCCTGCGGTGCGATCTCCGCGGATCCGAAGAACGCCCGTGTGTGTTGGAATCTTCAACACTAAGTAACCATAATGAGTTGCGGCCATGAAATTGTACAAGGCTGGCCTGCCCAAAATGGCGGTGAACGGCAGACTGATCTGCGCAACGTCGAAGACCAACTTCTCAGTTTTGTAGTTCTCCCGAGTCCCGAAGTTCACTGGGAGTGTGATGGAACCAAGAGGGGTAATGGTCCCCGGACCTACCCCAGAAAAAGGTCAGGATGGGCGAAGGTTCGAAGGCCGGAGCTGAAGCTTAACGAAAGCTTCAAAGCTTATGAGGTTTAGCCCTGAATCTCCGTCCACCATTACATGGTGGATTTGAATATTGTTAATGGTGGGTGACACCATCAATGGGAGTTGGCCAGCCCCAATCATGTTTTGTGGGCAATCCGAAGCATCGAAAATGATGGGAGTATCCATCCACTTCCAATGAGGCTCTGCCTTAGTAGTGGGAGTTGCCATGGCCATGTCCCGCCGCATTGTCTTGAGGATGCGGCGAGAGGTGATGTCCAAAGAACCACCATAGATGGTGTTTAGGGTCTTCCGGCGCTCGTTGTAGGAGACATCAAAATCGTCGTCGATAGTGTTGTAGACATCTTTCAGGGCCTTCTTGGGGTCCATGAAACTTAGGTCCTCTTCAGCTAGAGCTTCGTCGACTTTTTTTGCTTTCCTTCCCGCTGACAGAAAGGAGCTTCTTCCCGACGCTTATTATAGTGCTCGGCAAGGTTCTGGACCTCCCGACATTCTTCCGGGTTGTGTCTATCCGTCTTATGGATCGGACACCATGCCTTTGAACTGTTTCCGTCTTCTGACGAAGGACGAGGTCGCTTCTCGGGGCGTGGCCCTCGGCTACCCGAAGCTCCAGCAGCTGCAGTGGCTGGTGCGCCAGCCGACGGCTTCTTTTTGCTGTTGGACTTCTTTTTCTACTTGCCACTACCAGAGGTAGTGATTTCAGTCTTGGAGGACTTCTTGTTGGCCTCCGGAACTGGCTTTGAGTGCATTTCACATCCCTCCGCAGCCCTAGCACATTTGTCTGCTAGGCTGAAGAGTTTAGTGACGCTGGTGACTTCTTCGATGGCCAGCTTCTCCAGCATCTTCTTATCTCAAACACCCTGTCTGAATACACCAATAATAGAAGAGCTCGAGACTGAAGGAATAGTATTCTGTACCTAAGAAAACCGCTGGATGAAGGATCGCAGCGATTCCCCCGATGTCTGCTTTACAGTAAAGAGATCCAACTTAGTGCTAGGCTGGGTGTAAGAACTCCCAAAGTTGGTAGTGAATTGTTGGCATAGCTTCGCCCAACTATTAATGGAGTCAGGTGGAAGACTCATGGACCAAGACCTTGCAGTCCCAATTAAAGCCACTGGGAAGTAATTGGCCATAACAGCCTCATCACCTCCCACTGCCAATATGGCAGTGGAGTAGATTTTAAGAAATTCGGCGGCGTTGACAGTCCCGTCGAATTTTTCCGGCAAGTGAGGCCAGAACTTCTGTGGCCATCTGACCATGCGCAAATGCATGGCCAGGGCATAACAACATCCTCCTACTCCCTGAGGAGTAGGGTTTTCTCGAGCTTCTCGCCTCTCACGAGCACGCACGATATGGACACGGCCGTCCTGCTACCGGTAACGGCAATCCAGTTCCCACGACAGGTCATGAGTTAGAATCCTGGTGATGGTGTGAGTGCGTCGTGCCCCGAGAGGCAACGAGGTCACCTGCTGGGATGCAACACATCTCCTCTGCTGCGAGACTTGTGGACCAAGTCGGCCTGGCAAGATCCGTCATTGTGATGGTGCTCGCCCCGAAGGGGGAGGGCCTTGATTGCTGATGCCAGCGGCTGCAGCTCCGACCAAATGGTCTACATCAGCTCTCCACTGTTCCATAGCACCCTGGGGTGCTTCTAGAGGCGGTGGATGTTGTAGGAGAGCTCGCGCAGCAATGAGCGTGTGCTCAGGGTTGTTGTTTGTCGATGCAGTGATCGACGCAGATGCCCCATCTCGTTGACCAGCATTGCTTGCCAGAACAGATGGTGGCTGTGGAGCCATAGTGCCTGCTGGAACAATGGCACCTGCTGGCTGGTGAGCATTGAGGGTATTGCCACCAGCAGGTGTTCAACTCGATTGCCATTGGAAGATCCTGCGGCAGAATTCACCATCTTGAGATCTCAGGTGACGATATCCCTCCTGCCCCTACCCGGCGCGCTAAATGTCAAAGTGTAGCAACAACACTTCCCCGGGCACTACTAAAGTGTAGCCCGCGGAGGTTCTTGTTATGGTTGGGGCACACAGAGATCAATATCAAGATGGCGACGCAACATATTTTTGTGGTTCAGGCCACTTTAGCGTAATACCCTACTCCACGGAGTGGGTGTGTGTGTTGTATTATGAATCGCCCGAAAGCGTATTCCCTGGCTTAGCTTGGACTTAGCTCCCCTTTGTATCGTGCGGCTCAGACCCTTTATAGTCCAAGGACTGACCGTTACATCCTTCACTTGGCCCGACATGTGGCCCTGGTGTATTAAATTGCCTAATACACTGTATACGGGTATTAAGCATGGTTAATAGTGTGATAATGTGCCTTAATGGCTGTGTCATCTCTATTAACGGTGCTCTGATCATGTGTCATTAATACACCATTAACGACATGTAATCAAGTCTTGTAACTGCTGCTTCGATGGTCACTTGAATTTTCGTGCTGAAGGAGATCTGTCAGTATATACGTTGATGAAGATCTGGAGGCTCCACATGTGGCAGCTTCGGAGCTTTCCTTTGTGGGGAGGTGGCTCTGGTACTGTTGTACATGTGTCTACACTGGAGCTTCCCTCTACAGGGGTTAGGTCCAGAGTCACTATATACGTGTTGATCGCAGAGCCTCCCTGTGTTGAGAGGCAACCTCCGGATTTACATTACACGCATCAATCTCTGAAGCTACCCAAATGAGGTATGCGGGTCCAATGTAATATGACATGTGGGACCTGAGGAGGACTTTCAATTTTGACAGGCAGAACACTTTTGCACTTCTTTCGGTATCCTAGGGTACCCGGTACGCAGGGTACCGACAGCCTAGAATTGTCTAAAAAACTTGATGACATGAATAGGACACTAGAGCAGTTGTATTGGGAACAAAAATCTAAACTTGCTGCTGAATTCATCCAAATCTTGTAATGATAAAACTAGTTTAGGTTTTGATTCCCATGCTCATGCTAAAGCACATCCACCTGAAATTGTAAAGTCATTAGGAAGTGGTTTTATTCAAACAGTTTCTAAACAAAAAGAAGTGGTTTTAAAATTTTGTGCTCTTCTTGTAGACATGCTAAGATGGTTGAAAGTTCACATGCTCCTCTCACAATAACCATGACAACTAAACCAGGTCAACTTTTGCACCTTGACACCATAGGACCTTCACGTGTTCAATCCTTCGGAGATAAATGGTATGTTCTTGTGATTGTTGATGACTATTCTAGATACTCTTGGGTTTATTTTATGGCATCTAAGAATGAAGCTTTTAGTCACTTTAGAACTTTATTTCTTAGATTATCAACTGATCACCCAGGATCTTTACAGTAATTAAAAGTGATAATGGATCTGAATTTAAAAATCAATCTTTTTATCACGTTTTTGCTGAAAATGGAATACATCATTAATTTTCTTCACCATATGTACCTCTACAAAATGGTGCTGTAGAATGAAAGAAAAGAACTTTAGTTGAGATGGCTAGGACTATACTTGATAAATATCAAATTCCTGGGAAATTTTGGGCTGATGCAATTGCGACCGCTTGTTATGTCTCAAATCGTGTTTTCTTGCGTGCTATGCTAGGTAAAACACCATATGAACTTCGGTTTGGACATAGACCTATTGTAACACACTTTCGGGTCTTTGGTTGCAAATGCTTTGTTAAGAAACATGGTAATCTTGATAAATTTCAACTTAGATCTGTTGATGGCATGTTTCTTAGTTACCCATCTCATACTAGAGGCTACTGTGTGCTTTTACTTGACACTAACAAAATTGTGGAGACTTGTGAGGTTTCTTTTGATGAAGCTAGCCCAGGTACTAGCTCAAATATTACAGGTCCTGATCCATATCCGCAGGGGAGAGTATTTTCGTTGAAGATTGGGAAGAAGAGGTGTTGCTGCCCAAAAATTCAGCAGCTCATGACATTTTTCCAGCTCCTTATTTTGATTCACAACCAGCACCGACGACCACCATTGCTGGTCCAGATCGTCCTCAAGTCACAATCTCATCGATTTGTGATGAACATGAAGAAGAAGAAGCTTTTTAAGTGTTCACTCCCCTCCGAGTTCTCAAAATTCATCCACCACAACAAATTATTGGAAGCTTGCACGAACGAGTCACACGGTCCAGGTTTTGCGATCCAAACTCTCATGCACATTCGGCTTTTGTTGCTTCTTTTGAACCCAAAGATATATCACACGCATTCACTGATGAATCTTGGATTATTCCCACGCAAGAAGAATTAGAAAATTTTGAAAGAAATAATGTTTGGAAACTTGTATCTCCACCTCAAGGTCACACTTTAATTGGAACTAAATAGTTGTTTAAAAATAAACAAAGTGAGGATGAGGTTGTAATTAGGAATAAGGCTAGGTTGGTTTCTCAAGGTTTCACACAAATTGAAGGTCTAGATTTTGATGAAACTTTTGCCCCTGTTGCTAGATTAGAAGCCACAAGAATTTTGTTAGCTTTTGCTGCATCTAAAGGTTTCAAGTTATATCAAATGGATGTTAAAAGTACTTTTCTTAGTGGCTATATAGATGAGGAGGTTTATGTCAAGCAACCACTGGGTTTTGAAAATCCATATTTTCCTACTCATGTTTACAAACTGTCCAAAGCCTTATACGGTCTCAAACAAGCCCCTAGAGCATGGTATGATAGGTTAAAAACATTCTTACTTGAAAAGGGGTTTACCATGGGAAAGGTTGATAAAACTCTTTTTGTTCTTAAGCATGGTAATGACTCATTATTCATTCAAGTGTATGTGGATGATATTATCTTTGGTTGTGCTTCTCATGATCTTGTGTCCAAGTTTTCAGCTATGATGAGTTCAGAATTTGAGATAAGTATGATGGAAGAACTCACGTACTTTTTCGGGCTGCAAATCAAGCAAACCAAAGAAGGTACTTTTGTGCATCAAACAAAGTATACAAGAGGCCTTCTTAAGCGCTTCAACATGGACAAAAGCAAGCCTCTTCGGACACCAATGGGTACAGCAATGACACTTGAACTTGATGAAGATGGTGAACCTGTAGATCAAAAATAATATTAAAGCATGATCGGATCACTTTTGTACCTCACGGCATCAAGACCGGACATACAATTCAGTGTATGTCTATGTGCACATTTTCAAGCTTCCCCACGTGTTTCACATCGTCAAGTCATCAAAAGAATTCTCAGGTACTTACATGGAACTCAAGAATTTGGCATTTTTCATCCTTCTTCCTCAACCGTTACTTTGAAAGCTTTTTCGGTTGCTGATTTTGGGAGCTATAGGATTGATAGGAAAAGTACTTCAAGTGCTTGTCATTTTCTATGTAATTCTCTTGTTGTTTGGTCCTCTAGAAAACAAAACTCAGTTGCACAATCCACAGCCGAATCTGAATATGTAGTTGCTGCTAGCGCTTGCTCACAAATTCATTGGATTGTTCAAACATTTAAGGACTATGGGGTAGATCTAGATAGTGTTCCACTGTTTTGTAATAACACTAGTGCCATTTGCATTGCTAGAAATCCTATGCAACATTCGAGAACAAAGCACATTCACATTAGGTATCACTTTCTTCGTGATAATGTCGAAAAAGGAAATATTGTGCTTCACCATGTAGATACCGAACAACAAGTGGCTAATATTTTCACAAAACCTTTGGATTTCACTCATTTTTGTTTCATTCGTAGTGAAATAAGGGTTATGCATCCTCATGGCTTAAATTGAGGGGGATTTTTGAAACTTGGGAAGTCTATTGATGAGTAAGGGTTTAGGCCCGATCTTCCGATAGGTAAGGATAAGTCGATTGATGTGGAGATCTCGATGTTGATGATCCGAGACTCTCGAGTAAAACACGAACAACCCCTGCAATCATTACACCACCGCTTCATTGGTTATCAACCGTGCTGCACACGCTTGACCTCGCCAAGAAGGCTAATCCCTGCAATTGCAACCAAGAACACAAGCAAGAACGTAGAAGACACGATCTGAAATAGCGAAGTTGGGTTTTCACAAACCGTAGAACGGTGATATTATTGATATAAGCAAAACCCAATTGTTCATGGCAGATACTATGGAGTATATATAGGTGGGAGGACGTACAAGGGGGTGTTGGGGTCGTGACCTAACCCTAAGATACAAAAATAATGGACTTAGACTTGATACAAGGCCCAATGGCCCAATACGATGGCGCAGCACCCTAACAGATTCTGAACTCAATATTGTTTCCAGGATTCCCGTCGACTCCGAGCGCATTTTGACATGGGACCAGCTCTATTAGAAAGGTTATCCTCTCCCTTTTCCGTGCATATGTAGAACGTCCAAAACGGAGTTCGTATGCGTCCTGAGCGTCCGTTTTAGTGTGTACTGCTCTTGAACTCCGAGTTTAAAACGATTTTGAGTTTGGCTCGGTTTCCATCTTCTTTGAACGAATTCTCTGGTCCTCTACGTCCCTAATACTTCCTCCAACTACTCCTTGAACCTCTCTATGGATCCTAATCACAATTAAATCATTAGGTAGCAATCTATGCTCAAAAACATATAACGAAACATATAAGAACGAGCTCACCTCTGAAATTAATTGTTGTGTATGAACTCTATTGATTGCATCTTGTATGTTCAATGGAGTGTTGTTTGTATTCATAGAAGTGATGTCCTCACCATCCTCCCCTTCTTGAATTGGAGTCGTCCTCGACTCAAGTTCATCTCCTCTCATGTGTTGGTCCAAATGTGCAACACCATCAAATCTTCTTGTATGCATGAATGGAGGAGGCCAAGGTGGTGGACGACATAGTGCGACATCTTGATTTTGTCCATCAAATAAGAGTGCACATTCACTTGAGCCAGGATCCCAAACAAATAAACATTGTGTCATGTTTGTAGGTGTAATAATAATGTGCATGATCTCATCATTCTCCTCTTCTTTATGACAAGCCGTCCTTGGCTTGCTCGTATGTCCAACAAAGAGGCTTGATTTGGAGGTAAAATGAGTGTTGTCCATAATGCACAACCACAGTGAATAATGCTTTTGTTGTCCCTGCTGCAAGGAAAAATACTAGAAAAACTTGACAATACATTATTAGTGTTAGTACATTCATTTACTTGACCATGTTGTTGCAGCACAAAAGGAGCTTCCTCATTTGAACATATGTAAACTTTATGCACTATAAACATACCACTATGTTCATATTTGCCTATAGCATGAAAAATATTTCTATTTAACAAATGCAATTAAGATTGAGAAAATATTATATTCTCTACGATATCAAGATCACAAAGAGTGTCAAATTCAATATAACCCAAAGTATTTAGAGAAGACAACAATTTCAGCTCATCCCTTTCACATGTAATTGGGATCAAATGCTTAATTTCAGCACATGTGAGTGATAAAGTATCATATTCATTTGATTGTTCTAGCATAGGTACAATATAATTATCATCACACAACTCTTTCTTAGCGAAACGATCAGCAAGAAAATCAACATGTGACAATGGTGTATAAATAAATCATTCTAATAGTTGCTCCTCGAAAATAGTATGATTGGTGGAAAAATTCAGAACATCCAAAAACTTCTCACCTTCTGTATATGTAGAATGTCTTGTCTTACCATTTTCAGTAGTGATTTCGAGTGCATTATGAGTTGATCCATCTAAAATTTCACAAGTGTTGTTAAAAGCCTTGTTCTCTTTTGCATCATCTATATTATTTTTTATATTGTCCTGCAAAACGTTAGACACAAAAGGAGGTACAACAAAAAATTTCTCCTCAAATTGATGCACTTCATCTTTGCAATTAGATACATTCATAAATGTTTCTCGCATACAAATTTTCATATCCTTCCATGTTCGAGGTTTTTCTAAATCATTTAAATTGTTCCACCAAGTTAATGCACAACCTACTAATGCACTTGCAACATTTTTAATCTTTCTCCTCTCACACATATGGCATTGTCAAAAAATTTTATCCAACTCTATTTCCCAAGCAATATATTCATCGTAACCAAAACCATCATAAGAAGGAAGAGATGGGAGAATGTAATTACTTCTTGTGGAAGGTGTTGTAAATGTGGTCTGAATGTCATGTGAATCCTTGGTTGATGTTTGATTTTTAGTGAGAAACTCCATCGTCATCTTCATCATGTCAATCATCTCAGCATATAATGCATGATTCTTGCTTTTACCCGACATTGTTAGTAGCAAACGGAAGACAACAAAAAAATATGTTATCCCTATCAACTACAAAGTGTAATTGCAAAGTGGAAGTAAAATCACACACTCTCAAGCGTCTTACCACGCTCTTACAAGTGTTCTTATCGACACTGCGGGTGGCAAACGGTGGACGGTATGAAGAAACCAATGAAGCGTGGGATGATTGCAAAGGTGTATCGATTCTGCTCAAGAGTAAAGTGTAGCTTGGATGACACTTTATATTTAGCAAGGATTAGCAACAATGAAATCAGATAGTAAAGTTGAATAAGTGTTCAAAGTATTTGTCAAAGTTGCTGACCTAAATGTGTTCCTAATAGTTCAAGCTAGCAAGACATGAGACAAAACTAGATGACACAAAAAATGCAAGCACTTCTGTTTTTTTGTTGTTTTTTTCTCTTTTTTTTGTGCAGCTTTTTTTCTTGTTTTGCACTTGCCTTTTTATTTTTTCTTCCTTTTTTTTTCAGAATGTGCTGCAAGAGAAGAACATAATGAAAAGCAATCAAAGATATCTTGTGGGTCTGTCACAAATTTTCTGATCAATCGTCCAAGGACAAATAGGCATCCTTAGAGGCTCCAAATAACAAAACTTACAACAGAAAGATTGTAGATATCTCTCTCCTCTTTAATTTCAATATATGGAAGAAATATTTTGGACAAGAACAATAGGAGATATTGTCCCTGAAATACAGTCTGTTCACAAATTCTAGGTCAAGAACAGATTCAGATCTAATGCATTTTTGACCACGATAACTCCGTTTTCTGGAAAACATATTAATACGAAAGTTGTAGAGAACTTTGCAAGCTTTCCATAAAGTACAATAACTCCAAATTCCAAGTTCATATGTGTGAGATATGATGAAAATACCGAAATGGACAGAGATGAATCTAATCAAGACGTGATGACGCGATTCAAAAAGATGAATCGACACAATGCAAACTCAAACTAATACCGAAAACACTTTCTAAACCAGAAATATGACTCAACAACGGACACAAACTCAACAAAACCAAACTGAAAACGAAAGTTGCAGAGGCTCAACAGTGGTTTGGACAAAGTAATGAACAGATCTACTAAACTGCAAGTTTTTTTTGGCTTTTTTGTGGACTCTAGTTATGAAAAACAAAACTAATGTAATGGATAGATGACTTACCTAACGGGCAACCTGGAAATCTGATACTAATTGGTAGGAGAATTGGTCCTAATATTCCGATAGGTAAGGATAAGTCGATTGATGTGGAGATCTCGGTGTTGATGATCCGAGGCTCTCAAGTAGAACACGAACAACCCCTGCAATCACTGCACCACCGCTCCATTGGTTATCAACCATTCTGCACACGCTTGACCTCGCCAAGAAGGCTAATGCCTGCAAGTGCAACCGAGAACACAAGTAAGAACATATAAGACACGATCTGAAATCGCGAAGTTGGGATTTCACAAACCGTAGAACGACGATATTATTGATCTAAGCAAAACCCAATTGTTCATGGCGGCTACTATGGAGTATATATAGGTGGGAGGAAGTCCAAGGGGGTGTTGGGGTCGTGACCTAACCCTAAGATACGAAAATAATGGACTTAGACTTGATACAAGGCCCAATGGCCCAATACGGTGGCACAGCACCATGACAGATTGTGAACTCAATTTTGTTTTGACGATTTCCGTCGACTCCGAAGGAATTTTGACATGGGACCAGTGCCATTGAAAATTTTATCCTCTCCCCTTTCTGTGCATATGTAGAATGTCCGAAACGGAGTTCGTATGCGTCTTGGGCGTCCGTTTTAGTGCGTGCTGCTCTTGGACTCCGAGTTGGAAACGATTTTGAGTTTGGCTCGGTTTCCATCTTCTTTGAACGAATTCTCTGGTCCTCTACGTCCCTAATACTTCCTCCAACTACTTCTTGAACCTCTCCATGGATCCTAATAACAATTAAATCATTAGGTAGCAATCTATGCTCAAAAACATATAACAAAACAATATAAGAACGAGCTCACCTCTGAAATTAATTATTGTGTATGAACTCTATTGATTGCATCTTGTATGTTCAATGGAGTGTTGTTTGTATCCATAGAAGTGATGTCCTCATCATGTAGAATGTCTAAAACGAGCTCACATCTGAAATTAATTATTGTGTATGAACTCTATTAATTGCATCTTGTATGTTCAATGGAGTGTGCCATCTTGATTTTGTCCATCAAATAAGAGTGCACATTCACTTGAGCCAGGATCCCAAACAAATAAACATTGTGTCATGTTTGTAGGTGCAATAATAATGTGCATAATCTCATCATTTATATGTGAATCTGATTTTCAAATAATATGAGCATAGTATTTCATACATATATGACTCTGTGATTCCTTTTACATGCTAAAAGTTCTTACTACATTACTCATGTTATACATTTTATAGTTTTTGCCATGACTAGTAATTGGAATAATTACTTATACTAAATCTGGTCATGATCGAACCTTCTTGCTGTTTTGAACTTGTTGCATGCTCACGAGTGCTTTTAATAATGAAAAATTAATCAATCAACTATCTACATGTTGAGCTTTTATGATCAAATAAACATTAGAAAAGATCAAGAGAATATGCATGCATCACACTTCTTCTTTTGAGATGGCTTATCATTGCACTTATATATGAACTTAGAAGAAGTTATATATGACTAAAACCATGACCTTAAGCTTCTGATTATCAAATGACATAGGCTTGGCTTGGTTGGATAGAATAAGGCAGATGCGGCATATAATCTCTTGCAAATGTTATATGATCAGAATTTGTGCTTTAAATAATATTGAAAAATGAAAATTGCAACAACAAGTGTCATGCTTTCAGGTTTTGAAATAGTTAAGTTTGTGAGATCATGACTTGCTTAAATTGAAAATTGCACTTGATCTCTAGCATGGCTTAGACTACTTTATGTATTTCATTGATGTGATGTTATAAGTTACTTGATAGCATGACTTGGATAAGCTTTATTTTATATGTATGTGCTACAATATGCTCATAACAATTTAAATTTCTCTTTCTAACCTTGTTGAATACATTGTCTGTAAGTGCATCTAGGATATCCCTTGTGGGTTTTGGCTAATTGATGACAAACATATGGGATCCTAATGGAACTATTGAGATGATTGCAGGACAGATAAGTGGAGATCGGACTAGTCCGCAGACTAGTCCGTTGAACTTTCTGGAGTTCACCTTCACACAGCACCGGACTAGTCTGAGCTTGGACCAGACTAGTCCGATAGACTTTCTGGACTTCAAAGTGCACTGAGACCGGACAAGTACGGACTTGCACCGGACTAGTCCAGTGTTAGGGTTTTCAACGGTTACTTTTTGGAAACCCTATAAATAGAGAATCCACGGCCTTCCAAAAGATATACACGACATATACTGCTGCAAACACAAACCCTAGTGTCGCCACTTCGTCCCAAGAGCCCAAAACACATCTCCCCACACATCTAAAGTGCAAAAAGAGTGAAATCAATTGAACACTTGGATTCGGGATTGGAAGATCGTCGTTCCTTCATCACGAGCTCTTGGGGTTTGATCTTTCTACACTCATACTCTACATTGTAATACTTTTGAGTGTATTTGATCACTTCTTTCGTTGTAACTCTCGTGGGAGCCCTCAACGTGTGAGGTTGCCCCACAAACTTGGTGATTACCCGTGATAGTGGAATCAAGTCGGCCTTCGTGGTGACTTGAAGAGGGAAAGCGTTGGAGACCCGACTCTGTGTGAGCTTCCTCAACGAGGACGTAGATCTCGTGGTGAGATCGAACCTCGGGAAAAATTCGTGTGTCTTGCGCTTTATTTCCTTTACATTTTGTTCATTAGATCACTTGAGTGCTAAACATCAATCAAAGGCAATTATAAGTTTTCACTTGCATTCTTACATTAATCTCGAACAAAACTATCAGTTGTTCTCATTTCCGCTGCTAAAGAAATTTAGTTTCCCAAATAACACCTGATCAACACACATATTTCTAGCACACCGGACAAGTCTGCCCACATGATCGGACTAGTTCGGCCAACCAAGTTTTGACTATTCTATTAAGTGTGCAGGAAATTCAAAAGGCCTATTCACCCCCCTCTAGGCCACATTCAATTGGTATCAGAGCAAGGTTCTCCGCTAATGAGACTCACATCTCGGAGAGATCAATGGCCTCTAAGAAGAACAACGATATCTCAAAGATGAACATTAATGAGGAGGAACAAGAAACTAAAGCCTTTGATGTGCTGAAAGAGAGCCCACACGATGATGAAGAAGTGCGACAACTAAAGGCACTCCTGAGAAAGAAACTTCTAGGACAAATGAGAAAAGAAGAAGAGAAGACGACGGGGAGTGGTCATCACGACTACTCCCGACATCCTTACAACTACAATCGTCTCAATTCAAACAATCACTATCTTTCCATTCCTATGGGAAAACCTCCACAGTTTGACGGAAGCGACTATACCATGTGGAAGTACAACATGAAGATGCATCTAATATCCCTAAATCCTAGTCTGTGGCACATTGTTTGCACTGGCATAGATATCCCGGACACGGATGAAGAACTCACCCCAGAACAAGAACAAGAGATTCATAGAAATGCACAACCCATCGCCGTGATCACATCATCACTAAGCAGAGAGGAATTCACCAAGATCGATGGCTTAGAAAGTGCGAAGGAAATATGGGATACACTCTAGACACCTCACGAAGGAAATAGGTCGGTTCGTGAAGCTAAAATCGAGATGCTTGAAGGAGAGTTGGGGAGATTTGCTATTGAAGAAGGCGAATCACCTCAAGACATGTACAACCGGATGAAGGCACTCATCAACAAAATTCGTGCCTATGGAAGTAAGAAATGGATGGATCACGAGGTGGTCAAGAGAATGATTAGAGCCTTCATGCCAAGAAATGTCACACTTTGCTCAATGATTAGAGAAAGCCCCGGGTTTCACAAAATGACTCCCGATGAGTTGTTGGGGAAGATCATAAATCATGAAATGATGGAGAAAGAGGCACAATACGTCAAAGACTTGGCCGAACTCACTTCCTCCAAAAACAAAGAGGTTGCTCTCAAAGCAACATGCCGACCCAAACTCAAAGAAACTCGTGAAGATCAAGACGATGGGCATACAAGCGACGAGAGCACCGATCTTGATGATGAAGAAATGGTACTCTTTATCAAGAAGTTCAAGCGAATGATGAAAAGAAGACACGTCAATAACTCAAATGAAGGCAAAAGCAAAGATAAAGGAAAATCCAAGGCTTGACGCACTTGCTACAACTGCGGAGAGTATGGTCACTTCATGATGGACTGCCCTTATGAATAAAACAAAAGGAAGAAAGAAACAAGACCTCAAGAAAAGAAGAATTTCAGAAAGAGAATACAAGCCCATCAAGCTCACATTGGCAAGGAGTGGGACTCAAACGACGAGTCCTCCTCCGATGAAGAAGAAGAGATGGCCACTATCGCAATCAAGAAACCTACTATGAAGGCCACACTCTTCCCAAACATGGAAGGATGGGATATGAACAACCACACTTGCCTTATGGCTAAGGAAGGCAAGAAAAAGGTACGACTCAATCCTCCTATGCTAAATTCCTCTATTGATGACTTTGATAGCTATAGTGATAATGAAGAAATGTTTAGAGGACTAAGTAAAATTTCTCTAAAGAAAATGGAAATGTTGTCGAATGAAATCTTTGAAAAAGAGGAACTCCTTAACCGACGAGAATATATGCTCATTCGTGAAAGGAAGAGATATCAAGAAGTTGAAAAGCTTCTTGAGCTTGAAAGAGAGAAGAACGAGTCGCTTGAGGTTGATCTAGCCTTGAGTAAGGAAACTTATTCAAAGCTAGAAGACTCGCATATTGCAATCAAGGAAGAACTTGCTAACTTGTCAAAAGTTAACAAGATCCTTGAGGTGCAAGTTGAGTCGCTCAAGCAAAGTGACTCCTCTTCCTCCAAGAGCTCTTCCTCCAAAGATATGAGTTCAACAACAATCGGAACTTGCATTTGCTATAGTAAGAAGAATGTTATTTCTAATACCTCAACTTCTCATAATATGCATGCCCCTCCAAGTGGCATCTTTGATAAGGAGAAGATCAAATATGCACGCAGTGCATATATGGTCACTAGACCTCCTAATGTCAAAGATGGCCTTGGTTTTGACAGGAAAAAACACATGTCTACTCCCAAACATGCTAAGAATGGAATTGTCTTTGTTAAGGAAAAATCCCATGAATCTGATTTACAAATATTGTTTCATACATTTGATGCTTCCTATGTTCTTATGAATGCCAAACATGGAAAAGTCAATGCTAAATATATAGGGCCACGCCACAAGAACTTAAAAACTTGTGTGTGGGTGCCCAAGACTCTTGTGACTAACCTGAGAGGACCCAAGCAATCTTGGGTACCTAAAACCAAGGAATAATTCTTTTTTGCAGGCTTATTCCTCCGGTGGGTCTAAATGGGTGCTAGATAGCGGATGCACAAATAACATGACCAGAGAGAGAGGTATGTTTGTGGAGTACGAATATAACAAGGATCCAAGTGAAGGCATATACTTCGGAGACAACAACCAAGGAAAGGTCCTTGGTAGCGGTAACATTGAAATATCCGCTCAACACACATTATCCAATGTTTTACATGTAGATTCTCTAGATTATAACCTTTTGTCAATATCCCAACTATGCGACAAAGGTTACAACTGTTTATTCACTAATGAGGGTGTGACCATTTTTAGAAGAAGCGATGGCTCGATTGCATTCAAGGGAATGTTGAAGGGAAAGCTTTATCTTGTTGACTTCAACAGCCAAACTCAACACTTCCTTGGTTGCTAAGACCAACATGGGATGGCTGTGGCATAGATGGATAGCCCATGTTGGGATGAGAAATCTGAAGGAACTTCTAAAAGGTGGTCACATCCATGGTCTTAAGGATGTGGTTTTTAAAAAAGATAGGTCGTGCGGCGCTTGTCAAGCAGGAAAACAAGTCGGAGCACCACACCCCGCCAAGAATGTGATGACTACCGCAAGACCGCTGGAACTCCTCCACATGGATCTCTTTGGTCCAATTTCGTACATCAGCATCGGCGGTAACAAATACGGTGTAGTAATTGTTGATGATTTTTCAAGATTTACCTGGGTATTTTTCTTGTATGATAAATCAGAAACTCAGGGGATCCTCAAGAAGTTCTTGAAAAGAGCTCAGAACGAATTCTCATCAACCATAAAGAACATCAGAAGTGACAACGGGACAGAATTCAAGAACCTCCAAGTTGAAGAGTTTCTCGATGAAGAAGGGATAAAGCATGAATTCTCGGCACCCTACTCCCCTCAACAAAATGGAGTGGCCGAAAGAAAGAACAGAACATTGATCGAAATGGCCAGAACTATGTTGGATGAATACAAGACGTCAGATCGATTTTGGGCAGAAGCGGTGAACACCGCTTGTCACGCCACGAATCGACTGTACCTCCATCGACTATTGAAGAAAACTCCGTATGAGCTCCTTACCGGTAAAAAGCCTAATGTTTCTTATTTTAAAGTTTTTGGTTGCAAATGTTTTATTTTGAACAAGAAACAGAGGGCCTCGAAGTTTGCTTCAATGTCTGATGAAGGATTCTTGCTCGGTTATGAATCGAATGCCTACGCCTATCGTGTATTCAACAAGGTGTCCGTCCTTACTGAAGTAGCACGTGACGTAGTGTTCTATGAATCTAACGGCTCACAAGTGGAGCAAGTTGATAAGTGTGTGCTAGATAAAGAGGAAGCTCCATATGAAGCACTGAAGAAAATGGGACTTGGTGATATCTTACCACAAGAGCAAACATTCGACTCAAATGCACAAGATGAACCTCAACACAGAGGCAATGATCAAGGGGGAGCTCCTGCACAAGATCAAGAGGAGGAAGATCAAGAAGATCAGGACAATCATGGAAGCAATGATCTAGGGGGAGACAATGCACATGAGGATAATGAAGAACAAGCAACTACACAAGCTCCACACCCAAGAGTACACCAGAGCGTGCAAAGAGACCACCTTGTCAACAATATCATTGGAGATATTGCTAAGGGAGTAACTACTAGATCTCGAGTTGCAAATTTCTTTGAATACTATTCTTTTGTGTCTTTTCTGAAACCATACAGGGTAGAAGAAGCCTTAAGGGATCCAGAATGGGTGATTGCAATGCAAGAGGAGCTGAACAACTTCAAGAGAAATGAAGTGTGGGAGCTGGTGGAGAGACCAAAGGCGAACATAGTTGAAACCAAATGGGTCTTTCGGAACAAGCAAGATGAACATGGAGTAGTAACAAGAAATAAAGCAAGATTGGTGGCCAAAGCAAAATTATGACAGATAGGTTCGAGATGTCAATGATGGGCGAATTGAAGTTCTTCTTGGGATTCCAAGTAAAGCAATTAAGAGAAGGTACATTTATAAGCCAAACCAAATATACACAGGACATTCTCAAGAAATTCAATATGGACAAAGCCAAGCCCATCAAGACACCCATGGCCACTAACGGACATCTCGACCTCAATGAAGACGGTCCAAATGTGGACCAAAAGGAATCGGTCCATGATCGGCTCCTCACTTTATTTATGTGCATCTAGGCCAGATATTATACTTAGTGTTTGCTTGTGTGCAAGGTTTCAAGCCGCACCTAAAGAGTGTCACTTAATTGCGGTAAAAAGAATCCTAAGGTACCTTCTGCACACACCCAACTTGGGCCTTTGGTATCCCAAAGGATCCAAATTTAACTTGGTAGGGTATTCCGATGCCAACTATGCAGGATGCAAAGTCGATAGAAAGAGCACGTAAGGGACTTGTCAATTTCTTGGTAGGTCCCTAGTTTCTTGGTCATCTAAAAAGCAAAACTCCATTGCTCATTCCACAGCAGAAGCAGAATATGTTGCAGCCGGTAGTTGTTGCGCACAACTACTTTGGATGCGACAAACCCTTAGGGACTACGGCTACAATCTTAACCATATTCCGCTTCTATGTGACAATGAAAGTGCTATAAAAATTGCACACAACCCTGTAGAGCACTCAAGAACTAAGCACATAGATATCCGTCATCATTTTCTTAGAGATCATTCATTAAAAGGTGACATTGCTATTTCACATGTTAGGACTGAAAAACAACTTGCTGATATTTTTACCAAACCATTGGATGAGAAAAGGTTTTATGAGCTTAGAAACGAACTTAATATTCTTGACTCTTGAAATGTGGCTTGAAACGTTGCACATCTGGTTGATACTTCAAATGTTACATTTTATTGCTAAAACTGCCCCTCACCTCTTTTTCTTCTAAGAAATCTAATTTTAATGAAGAAATCTTGGAGTTTATGACCACTTTTCATTGTTAATTGCCTTCTGGTCATAAGTACCAAGATTATTTGCAAAACTTGTCCATGGATCACTATTAGTTATCTCTAAATACTTAGTTTTTCCAGTAACACCGGACTAGTCAGGTTTACCAGCGGACTAGTCCAGACAGTCCCTCTTTTCTAGGTTTTCCAGGGGCACCGGACTAGTCCGGTCGGCCGCGTATATAAGCAGCTGGTCGGACCAAATTTCAAACCTCCCTCCACTTTGAGTTGAGCCCTCACCTCTCAAACCCTAGCCCCCCAAAGTGATTTTCGAGTTGAGCCCTCAAAATCCAAGTTTTCTCCGTGGGAAATCCTCCCCTCGACGAGTTGATACTCCACTCTGAACTCATCCGGACAGATTCGTGCTCGTTCAACGCGAATCTTCAAATCTCGGTAAATTTCTACCTAAAATCAAACTCTCAACTCTTCTAGTTCTAGCTTGTTTCCCTTGATTCCAAGGGAGTACATTAGCTTCAGAGATGTATTCCTTTCACTTTCATGCACCCTTGCATCCTTCGATAGAAGTTGTGATTCATAGGTTTTGTTAGGGTTCTTATGCCAGGCCGGACTAGTCCGACTCGCAGATATGGACTAGTCCGGTACACCGGACAAGTTCGCACTCTGAAACCAGACAAGTTCGGTATCTGACATTTGAATCCTCACATCTCCTTTAATTCTTGGTTCTTTCTCGTCTAATCCATGAACTCCTTATTAGGCACGATGTCTTCAAGCTCTGATGACAGCTCTTTCCACGTTGATGAAGAAGTTGAACGTGAAAAAGTGAAGAGAGCCAAGGAGAGATACATGAAGAAAATACATGATGTCAATGTGCACTCTCCACCCTCCAAGGACAATTTGCCCAAGAAAAGGAAGGTGGTTGTTAAGAAGGCCCAAGGAAGAGCTGGCGAGAGTTCCTCAGGGCCAAAGAGGACTCTCAACAAAGGAAAGGGACTTGCTTGTGGTCCCATCGGACCCCTGAAGATGAAGAACCCAAGTCACCGCAATAGGCAGCGCTTGAGTAAGGATTTCACCGGAAAAGGGGGTGAGCTTGCCGATAGCTTCAGGCAGGTTAATGTGTATGATCAACCTCGACAATGCTCAGACCCAAGATTTTGGAGCAACTTCCATGCCGACTACTACGAGCATGTGTACATTAAGATGAAGAATCCCGTGGTAGAGAGTCAATGGGTGAATGTTGGATACTTACAGTCGAAGAGATATTCTGCCTTTCGTGAGGTGGTTGAGGCCCTGGAAAGGCACAACTTGAAGGATTTGTTTGCCTTTGAGTGTGACTGGAACAATGAGGTCATCACCCAATTCTACTCTACCCTCTACTTTGCTCGTGGTGATGGAGACAGTCTTACTTGGATGACTCATGGTTCCAAGTACAGTGTCACTTATGATGAATTTGCAAGGATCCTCCACCTTGAGCACACTTTGGATCATGATCTTGTCATCCACAATCTGCAACCCTTGGAGAAGGATGAGCTCAAATTTCTCTATGACACAAGGATGCCATATGTCCCTCCCACTATCAAGTATTTGAAGCCCTTCTATGTGGTCCTCAACAGGATTTTGAGGAAGACAATAGCCCCGAAAGATGGAGATGCGGGGACTATTCAAGGAACTTTGAGGACCCTAATGAAGGTCATTGGTGGGAGGAGACCGTTCAATGTCCTTGAATACATCTACAATGACATTGTGAACATCTCAATCACTCCAAACAGATCTTGCGGGTATGCCCCGTACATCATGTACATGATTGAGAAAGTGACTGGACTTGAGTTTGTCAAGGATGTTCATCATACGGGGTTGAAACCGCAAAAGCCCACCGAGTACACTCTACCCTCGACTCCTGATGCACCTCCCTCCCCTGAAGCTGAGAGGAGGACTAAACAAACTCGGGATGTGACTGCCACAATATCTTCAGCTGCTCCTCCTAGCTCTGCACCTGCCCATGAACCCTCTGGTGGTGTGCTCAAAATGCTCACCTCTATCTTTGCCTGCTGCCGCAAGATTGAAGTTAGGCAGAAGAAGCATCAACAATATGTCAATGCCAACATCAAAGCTATCTGTGACAAGCTGGATATTGAGCCGGTTGGATCCCCGCTCGCCTTCGAGGACTTCGAGGAAGAGTCTGCTCCGGCGGATGATGATGATGGTGGTGAAGATGAGGACCAGACCGAGACTCAAGAAGAGAGTGGCGATGAGTGATTCCCCTCAATTTTTCCCTTTTTGGTACCTTGATGCCAAAGGGGGAGAGATTGAGACTAGTATTTGAAACCATCTCTAGTTGGTGTCTTTATATTTTTGTGATCAAGGACATGTACTTATTTTTAAAACCTTGTAATGCACTATTTCTTCTCTTTTGTGTGATGCTTATTGTTGCTTGAATGATTATCTCTATGCTCATTATTGATTACCTTTACTTCATCACACCTTGTTGATCACACACCTGTTAGGCACCCCACCATAAGGTGTGTGCATATGTGAGAAGCTTTCTGTGGATTCATCGTTATTCTCATATGTGCACACCTTATGAAAATCAAGTTTTTTCTAAATTTGATATCTCAAATGGTTGTCATCAATCACCAAAAAGGGGGAGATTGTAAGTGCATCTAGGATATCCCTTGTGGGTTTTGGCTAATTGATGACAAACATATGAGATCCTAATGAAACTATTGAGATGACTGCAGGACAGATAAGTGAAACAGCTCGGTGCACACAAAAAGGTGAAAAATGGAGTGGTGTCCAAAGAGGGATACTTTGATGGAGCTTGGAAGATCAAAATTAGATTTTGAATGTATAGGGAGTGTATGAAAGACACACTTCAAGAGCTCACAACTTTGCGCTGGGGTAAGGGCTTAAAATTAACTTAAAATTCACAATGCACCGGACTAGTCCGATCATGGACCGGACTAGTCCGTTTAACTCTCTGGAATCTCTCAAATTGGGAGACCGGACTAGTTCGTGTGTCCACCGGACTAGTCCGTTGAACTTTCTGTAGTATCTCATATTGAGAGATCGGACTAGTCCGTGTGTTCACTGGACTAGTCCGTTGATCTTTCTGGAGTCACCCTTCAGTGGAGATCGGACTAGTCCGCGGACTAGTCCGTTGAACTTTCTGGAGTTCACCTTCACACAACACCGGACTAGTCCGATCTTGGATCGGACTAGTCCGGCAGACTTTCTGGACTTCAAAGTGCACTGAGACCGGACAAGTCCGGACTTGCACCGGACTAGTCCGGTGTTAGGGTTTTTCAACGTTTACTTTTTGGAAACCCTATAAATAGAGAATCCACGGCCTTCCAAAAGATATACATGACATATACTGCTGCAAACACAAACCCTAGTGCCGCCACTTCATCCCAAGAGCCCAAAACACATCTCCCCACACATCTAAAGTGCAAAAAGAGTGAAATCAATTAACACTTGGATTCGGGATTGGAAGATCATCGTTCCTTCATTGCGAGCTCCTGGGGTTCGATCTTTCTACACTCATACTCTGCATTGTAATACTTTTGAGTGTATTTGATCACTTCTTTCATTGTAACTCTCGTGGGAGCCCTCAACGTGTGAGGTTGCCCCACAAACTTGGTGATTACCCGTGATAGTGGAATCAAGTCGGCCTTCGTGGTGACTTGAAGAGGGAAAGTGTTGGAGACCCAACTCTATGTGAGCTTCCTCAACGAGGATGTAGATCTCGTGGTGAGATTGAACCTCGGGAAAAATTCGTGTGTCTTGCGCTTTATTTCCTTTACATTTTGTTCATTAGATCACTTGAGTGCTAAACATCAATCAAAGGAAATTATAAGTTCCCACTTGCATTCTTACATTAATCTCAAACAAAAATATCAGTTGTTCTCATTTCCGCTGCTAAAGAAATTTAGTTTCCCAAATAACACCTGATAAACACACATATTTCTAGCACACCGGACAAGTCCGCCCACACGACCGGACTAGTCCGGCCAACCAAGTTTTGACTATTCTATTAAGTGTGCAGGAAATTCAAAAGTCCTATTCACCCCCCCTCTAGGCCACATTCATAGTCAAAGGGGGAGAAATTGATCACACATTGCACACATTCACAAGTATTTTGGCACGATTCTTCTCAAGGGGAGAATTATTGTTTTTTCTTATCATTTTATTTCTGATTTACAAAGGGGGAAATAAGTATATTGTTTTGAAATTTCTTTCTTTCTCATTTGATTGTTTTCAAAACTTTTCATAAGCCAATGTTCGGATTTTAAGTGGTGTTGCCAATGCATTCATCAAGGGGGAGATTGTGAGACCTATGTGTGCTGAATACATTCGCTATGATGATAAAAGTTTTGAATATCACCAAATCACCTTTTTCGACATGGTCCAACTCCAGGTCCAAGCTCCAGCAAGGTCCGACAATAGGTGCGACTTGTTTTAGGTAGCTCCGACAAGGTCCGACTTGCTTTGTATAGGTCCGACTTACTTTGGCTAGGTCTGACTTCTTTGTCTAAGTCCGACATGCTTTGGCAAGGTCCGACTAAGCTTTAGTAAGCTCCGGCGCTAGGTCCGACTAACGATGGTAAGCTCCGGTGCTAGGTCCGACTAGCTTTAGTAAGCTCCAGTGCTAGGTCCTGCTAGCTTTGGTAAGCTCTGGCTCAAAGTTTGGCTAGTTTTGGCAAGGTCCGGAGCTAGATTGCAATGGTTCTGCTTTTACTTTGAATTGATTCGTACTTGTTTTACATCTATGGAAAGTTTGCTTAGTATTCTTTTACTAAGTTTTTGTCGTGTTTTGGTGGTTATGGTTGATATCTTTTTGCTAAGTTTTGCAACATGCTTATGTGAGGTGCTCACGTAGGGTGTTGTGGTTTCAGAATAACGAGAGTCAAGTCAAGGACTTGTGCTCAGAAGTATTGGTTGTTTATACATGTGCAGGTGTTGCTTGAGTTCAAGATATGGCTGGTGACGGGATCCATTGAACTAGTCTTAGGGAGAAGATGAGGTTCAACAACCAAGTTTGGGAGGAATTGTGGTTGAGTTGATCGGAAGCTTGCGTAGCATGTTTGAATCAAGAACAATGCATGTGAAGGTATCATGGATGTTGTTGGAAGATATTTGCACGTGTGCAAGGAGTGCATGGACGTGGCTACACGGTTCCGATGCGTGCTGAAGACATGTGGACACAAAGAATTGCTCGGAAAGGTCCAACCGACTAGGTTATGGACTCAGGCTGCGGCTGAGTTGGTTTGACTCAAATATGGAAAGATTTGAGTTGGTTATGATAGGGTTTTGTGTGGGTCACAAAGTTGGGTTGTTTTAGGAATGTGAGATACATTCCTAAAGTGTTTGGAAGTCTTAAGATTGCTTCTTTCTGCGTATGGAAGAGTCTTAGTTAGGATTGGTTTGGCCTAAGGGTTGGTTATATATTAGTTTGGATCTACATGAGTTTCATTGCAGTGTTGCAGATCTGGTTTTCCTCGGGTAGAAATGTTTGACCTTCGTTCAATCTTTTGATCGTAACTTGAGTTTTTCTCGAAGGTTTTTTGTGATTCTTGTTGTCTTGTCTTAGTGACTTGATTCTCCACAATCTATACTGGTTTTGTCACGATTGATTGAAAGTGCATCTAGGCATCCCTTGTGGTTTTTGGTTGATTTATGACAAACAAATGAGATCCTAACCAAATTGTTGAGATGAGCGCAGGTTTCAATGAAATTATGAAGAAAGCGCAAAAAGAAAGGAGAGTGAGCAAATCGCTTGGGTTTTAATGATCAGTAAATCCAGCCATGTTAATTCTATCAGGTTTTTGTATTATTGGAAAATACACATGGCATGCAATTAATTTGATGATATGAAATAGCAAAACAACTAGAACAGTTCTACTAGCAATCAAAATAAACAGTGCTAGTGTAATGCAAAAATTAACTAAATCATAGTAATGAACATACGCAGACAGATCGCACATCAGAAACATTGAATTAGTCATGTATCGAGTAATTACTTACAAAGAATCCCACTAGGAAGTAAAGGATCAGATGATTAACTCGACGAAGAAGTTGAGGACAAAAAGAAGTGTTGCGAGCAGTCATGCGAGCGCACTTTCCAAAAACCTGATCGCCGGCACCTATGCAGGTCTTCAGATCACCGGTGTGAATTCGGAGACACCGCTCTCACTTGATCTGCTGCACGGCAGACAGAGGAACAGCAAGGCAAAAAACGGTGGCGCAAAGCAATTTCTTGGAGGTGAGTTTATGTGTGTGCCTTCTCTAGTATACAGGACGTCTCTTTATACACCCGAGCCTGCCAACCGCCTCAGATTCGATCTGCCATAATTTCAGGAAACCATCCCCTGAAATCTCTCAACGTGCAACTAATGGGAGCAGTTCTGGAGCATTACACACATTAAATGTGTGCCTACATTTATGCCACAAATTACTCCTCAAGTTGACCTGGCAGTCTAGGTGTTGATGAAAATATTCCAAATTGTACAAGTGGCAGAAAATAAAGGCTCAATGGAACACAAATCATCATGAAGCGAAGCGGCGAACGCGCAATGTCATGAGTCACAAGTCACGCGATAAACACGCGTAAAATCCCAAAACGTGTGTGTGTGTGTGTGTTTTTGTGTCTATAGCAGTAGCCTTCATCTCTCTCATAATTCTCATGTTGAGAATCACTCCAAAGGCCACTATATATATTGGGGAACACCCATCTAAGTGGGCAATGTGAGACTAAAGTCCCAGCCACCTCTGCACACCAACTTGGCTTTCCACTAGGGGAGTTGGTCCAAAGAAATCAGCTCACTAATGGGCTGCACGTACAGGCCAAATCCCAACAGAACCAACATGATAGCAGTGGTTGCTTTTGGTGAAAGAATGAACACACAAGGAGAGGATCTGAGCAAGCAGCGTGAGCTGGAGACGGCCGAGCAGCGCACCCGTGCATGGCGCGCGCACATTGAACAGGGGAGGTGGTAATTGGCTTGAGTCTCCTCCAGGTGGGTCCCATCTTCTCTCCTTTACCATTTTTTAAAATTCATTTTGAGCTGGTAATTGATCTCTAAAAATAGTACGATTTTGTGGGTGCTAAACAACTTATGGAGAATCCAATTGTGGAAGAAGTTCTGAGAATTGACACATTTAATTTTCAAATTCAAATTTGAATTTGAATTGCTATCTTTATGTTACATTGGAATAAAGCAGTATACTGGTCTCATATACAGTGGAACTTGGTAGCCCAGCTAACCCTAATCATGAGACGTTCACTGATGTATTCAGATTTGAATGTTGACTATTGAGTCTGAAGTTTAAAATTCAATTTGAATTACTAGCTCTATGTAAGGATTTGCACTAAATTCCAATGAGGAGCGTTGCTGAATTCTCTTTGACGATTAATTGTGAACAGTGATAAGAGTAATTTGAATAGCAATAAGAGTGATCCCATGATTTAATTTTCTACCATATTTTTAATTTAATGCTTTGTGTCATTGGTTGAGACTTAGTTAATTGAAAGATCTAAATTACTTCTCTTACCATCACTTGATTTAAACGTAATTTAGAATCTTGACTATGCATTGTAGGTGACTTTTGACTGAAGTTTATCATTGAACTTGACTTTGATTTTTAATTTGAAAATTCAGAATTTTTCACTTCTGTACTTACTAAGTTCAGCCATACTAGCCAGCTTCCAAAATAAGTTAAAGGTTTAAAATTTTCATGTATTGGACATCATTTATTCAATAATTTAGGTAAGTTTGAATTTCCAATCCAACTAAAAAAATAAGTTCATATTTCCACATTTTTGTTCTTCTCAAATATGGGCTTTTACAGACATACTATATTGGCCATCATCTTTCCTCCAGGAGAACTAACCAACATAGTATACTTTATGTGTGATATAGGCATACTATAGTTTGCAACATACTTTGATGAGATGAATGAATGAAATGCTCCAAAATCAAATAATATAGTAGCAGGGTTGGAGTTTGCAAGAAACATATCAATCACAACATTATCAGCTTGTTGAGCCTCCTCGGTAGAGACATGGTTCACCTTGCCACGAGTGAAATTTTGTGGTTCACGGTTGCCTTGAGTTGCTCCTCCATTCGGCCTAGGATTCTGCCTCGGGGCATTGTTTATTGGTATTTGAACTGACTTTGGGCACTGTTTAGCAAAATGTCCCACCTGACCACAAGTATAGCATGTCTTGTTACCAGTGGCGCTAGAAAAGTTAGGGTGAATATAGTTTTGAGCATAGGGACCCATATTAGGTTGAGGTGAATGCAACATGGGTAAGAAAGGTGCTTGCATGGGAGGGCGTTGCTGATTTGGACAAGCTGGATTAGTTGGGCAAAAAACAGGAGCAGATGTGCCATAATATGGCATGCTAGGTGGTGCATAGCGGGGGCGGGCATTGCTTCCTTGTAGCTGTCCCTGATATGGTATCTTTCTCTTCCTGTCTTGTTCTATCTCACATACCTTGCTTTCGAACACAATGGCCTTGTCAACAAGCTTTTGGAAGTTTGCATAGTCACAGTTGAGCAGTTGAACTTGAATCTCATTATCTAGACCTCTCATGAACAAGTATTGCTTCTTGCGATCTTTATTGATGTCCTCTGGAGCATACCATGACAACTGAGTGAATTTATTAAGTTACTCATTCACACTCATCCTTCCTTGCCTGAGACTCTCAAATTCTTGCCTTTTCAGTATCATGACTCCTTCAGGTAAATAGTGTCATCAGAAACTCTCCTTGAATTTAGCCTAAGTGATTCTCTCTTGATTAGCATGGGCATTGCAAAGAGCTTCCCACCAATCTGCGGAGGCTCGAACTAGCTGGTGTGATGCAAATAGAAATTTCTCTCGATCACTGCATTGAACAGTAGCAAGCTTCTTCTCAATACATTTCAGCCAGTCATCAACTTCCATAGGATCATTAGCTTGAGCAAAAGTAGGCGGCCTAGTGTTAATAAACTCTCCCAAGCTCCTCATAAACTCTCCCAAGCAGTTATGGGGCGGCTGGGGTGATGGTGGCTGTGATGGCGCAGGCATGTGGTTCTGGTTGTTGTTGTTAGCTTGCAGTTGTCCCAAGGATTGCATCATAGTCTGCATAAGTTGGTTCATCATGGCTATGAGACGCTCAATGTTGCTGACATCAGCTCCAAGGTTGACATTCTCAAGAATCTCAACGTTGTCATCATCACCATTGGCATTCCTTTGGTTGCGGGTTACCCTCGGCATTTTTGATGGGAAAAGAGTATGAGATCGAAGAATTCAGATTTTGAAAGAAAACATCTCCAATCTATATGCATCAAGGTATATGAAACTAAGCAACTCCTTTATTAATATAACCCTATATGAGCATATGGACAAGTGCTGAAGCATCCCACATCTATCTACAATGTGCGGATGTGGACAAATCGCCGAAGCGTTCCACAACTCACACCAAGAACACAAACACAAGCAAAGACCATAGGAAATCCAACACACCACACTAACTATAGTTAATACGATCTAAGTGTCTTCAAAACTTCTGAACAGGAGACCTCGACTTAATTGTGAGAGACGTGGTTGTTCTAGCCGCGAGGTGGCAAAGGCGATGGCGGTGGTGAGTCATACACGAGCGCACGCCAAGGTGAGTTGGCCGTTCATGTAGGTGCAAGTGAACTTGCCACGCCATTGTTCTCCAATGTGGCACGAACCTCCTCTCCTATTCCATGACATACAGTCTCTTGCAGAGGTAACGTATCTCTTCCAAGGCATCTGCATAACGATTCCCCAGATTCACAAGCATCCTCTAAGACATGTCAATGGCGTGAGGGTTGGACTGAGCTCCTTCTTGCGGTCCCGTGATTTCACTCGTTCCACTCTTGCGACGCGGGTGTAGCACAAAGCTAGTACCTCCAAGCTGGTCATAGGAGTAACACGACCTGGTGAGTGCATCCCAAGAAACATCATCAATATCTTGCTCCCTTGTGGACCTCCAAGTGGGTGCAAAGTGCCGAGTGATCACAACGTCCTTAGCGAGAATAGTAACTTGAGCCTTCCAATCTTCACGTCCATAGCAAGTAATCCTTTTGACATAGTACTCCGGTTGCAAATTGCATTGGTCCAGGAACTCCTTCAATTCCTTAGATGCAGATCCTCCATCAGTCCCATCAGAACGGAATTCTTGAGAAAAACGGAAAACTGGACCCTTATCCTCCTTTCTAGCTTCAATAGGCGCGGGTGAACCTTCCTGGACTGCAGGTTCATTTCCTTGGGTTGTAGGTTCATCCTCTTGAGCTGCGGGTTTGCCTTTCTGGTTGTCTCCTTGTGGCTCATCCTCATGGGGCTCCTCCTCATGTGCGTCATCTTCATCTTCCTCATGTGACTCATCTTAATCATCACCATAAAACTCCACCTCTTCAGGATCTTCTATCGTGTCGGGGTGCTCATGCTCAACTTCCTTTGCAGGAGAGCTCAATTCCTCCTCCTCTTGGACAGGCTGCCTAGGTTCCTTGTAAGGTCTAAGCCTGCTTCGAAGAGGTGGCAAACGAGCTTTCTTGCGGGCCGTCATTTTAGTGTGGGACATCTATAGAGAAAAACATGATAACATTAGTGGCGAGCATAAATGCAAATTTGAAATTGCAGCAGCCATAAAACAAGGTAAGAGGGTATGTGTTAGCTCCAAAGAGAGAAAAAAGGTAAAAATTTTAGCGGCAGCAAAACCAGACATTTTTCCAACAAAATATAATTAGTAAGAGGCAAAATAGTGCAAACATGGGTAAATTTTGAAAGGAAAAATGTCATAAGGGGTCTGTGATGTCCATTCTACCTAGGCTCGCCTCCTATGGTCAAACACGGCTCTGATACCAATTTGTGACACCTGGTTCTGAGAATGAACCAAGTGTAACACATATGTGTGCACAGGACGTTCAACACACATACACGAGTGCATCACAAATGATATTCAAATTATCACCATATTTTGAATAACAAATTGTATCTTATTACAATAACCAAATAGTCTCAAATCACAAGTTCTAACAACATTGCAGCAAAAATACTAAGCACTAGTAGACTCCATCTCCACAGACATTGGACGGTAACACGCACGCCTAGTACTGCTCATAATCCTTAGAATACTTTAAATTAACACATGTTGCTGAATTAATGTGGGAATAGAAAGAGTGAGCACATGTCGTACTCAGCAAGTGTGGGAATTTACGACATGTACATTAAACAAGGACGATAATAATGGTTCATTGCAAAAAATTACATTTCATTCATAAAAGTAAGAAAATGCGACTTATGATTACTATGTGAGGTCGAATCCCATAATAACCCAAATACCATCATTATCTCCAATTCCAACAATTACCATTACCAACCATTCCATAACCATTCATAATTGTCCATGACCATTCATATCCAATAACCATAACTGAACTCATATCCCAATCCCAATTCCAACCATTATTCATTACTCAGGTCCATAACTCTAATCATGTGAGGGTCCAGGTCTCTCGTAAGTAGGAGCGCGACTATCATGATAGTTTTACACTCTGCGGAGGTTGTACCACTTTACCCATAAGTTTGTGATTTCATCACCTTTCAGTGACTAAGGAGTCCCAACTATGCCATCTCACACTTTCGTTGGTGTGTGGCCAAGAGATCAGAAAATAGCCTTTACAAAGTGACTACCAGCATGTGCGGACCCGCTAAGGTTTCGCTGGAGGTGATGTCTCTAACTGAGCACATTCATCCAAGGGCCCCCACTTGTGTCGTTCGAATCCCCATGCAGTCCTACCACTATTGCAAACCCAACCGACTCCCATTCCCCGATCCTCCAAAATGATTCGAACGATGCTGGCAATACACTAATTAATTCGCTAAGTTGCACCCATACTTGGCCCTGTGGTGGCACTGTAGTCCTAGGCAGGAACAACGAATCGGTCCCTAGATCTAAAGCAAGCAAAACCACCAAATCATCCAACCCATTCCACAGAATCGGCTTGCTTAGATCCCTAGGTTCCATGTTGCTAAGGGTCATTACCATCATCTTGCATAGTTCATATGATTAAAAGTTCATAAGTGACTTGTTTAGTTATTCCCGATCCCAATTAAGCAAAGCGAAGCAAAAACTGGAAAAATACCCTTTTTGACTCTCTATATTACATCCCGAGCGATAAGGCAAGGCATACAATTCTAGTAAACTTCTATCATGGGTTTCCCCATCAAATTGACATAAGCATGCAAGTTTGAAATAAAACATTCCAAAAATTCAAGGGCACTTGCCTTGCTCTAGTGGCTGGTTTTGATCAAGAGCTTCAAAGTTCTGTTGTTGAAGGTCCCCGTAAACACCCTCTAGAGTGTTTCATTCTATTCTGTGCGACAAACCTGCAAAACAATCATTACAATCAATAAATGATCATATATTACACAATATGCCCTGACGTGCATGAATTATGCAATTATGTTGTAGTACGTATTATTAAGTTACTACTATTTCTTACTAACTGGTTACAACTGAGTTTTACGTGTTTGAGCAAGTTTCGGGTCACTTCCAAAAATTTGGGAAAGTTTCAGGATATTCAAGAATTCAGAGACTGTACTAGTTTGCAAATAGGCCTGACATGTCTGCTCTGGACCGGACTAGTCCGCTCTGGCCCGGACAAGTCTGCTGTGGTCCAGGTTTTGCGAACTTCTCAACTAGGGCATGGTTTGAATGAAGGATAGGGTCAAAATCAACGTGGAAAGTTGGATCTAAGGTAGTTACTATGAATGCAATAATCCAACGGTCGTACATTGGGAGTAGTACGTGAAATTTGACGTCTAGATTTGTTGACGACGAATCGGCGGCAAGATGTAGAAGAAGAACGTTGGCGACGAAGAGTCGATGAAAATGATCGCAGCAGCGATGACGATCTTACTTGATCCTCCATATTCTTCCTTCTTTCTCCTTCTTTTCCTTTTCCTCCCTTCCCGTCGGCGAGAGCTTCCTCTCTTGAATAGTGACTCACGATGAGATGGTAGGGCGGTGCGGTTTTCTCACGTGGGCAGGGGTGAGAGGTGGGCTTTGGATTGTTTATATAGGTAGGAGTGGTGGGTTATGGGTGGAATCATAGTAGGAGTTGGTGGGGGCGAGTAGGTAACTTGGTGAGGTCCCCCTTGGGCTCTTTGGGGGTGGGGCACAACTTTCTATGATCTAAATATGTCAACCACATAATAAAATGTTGTGGAGAGAATTGGGAATCTGAGTTGAAACCCTAGAAACTGGACTAGTCCGTTTGAGGACTGGACAAGTCTGTTTTCGGCTTTGTTGTCGCAATGGACTAGTCCGTTGTTAAGTGGACAAGTCCATTGTACCACAGCAAAGAGGGATTTTCAGACTAGGTGCAATTATTTGGACTAGTCTGAGGCTTTACAGTTTCACAATCGGACTAATCCACAAAATTAACAGATAAGTCTGGCTGGGAATAATAGCAAAATCAGACTAGTTCGCACTAAATAATAGACAAGTCTGTTGCTCTGAAGAAACAGAATTAAGCCAGAGTAGACGACCGGACAAGTCCGTACCCAGAATTGATTTTAATTGTTCTTTTGCCTCTAATTCATTTTAATTTTGTTACTTTTTGTAGTGTCTTATGTTTAACATGGGGGGATGAATGTGTTGCATGATGAATGATAATGAGGGTGTTACAAGACAAGATGCAGTCAGCGGCGCTCAGGCTAGGGATGAGTATCAAAACTTGTACATGCTACAGCGGCAATCTGCCATGCAGGTAAGTTCTGACCATTGTACTTAACATTTCTAATATATAAATAACATGTATAATGATTTGTTTTGTATTTGCAGGCTATGGTTGTAGGACAGTAGGCTATCTTTCCACAGTGGGCGCCGCCACCGATGGAGCTGCCACAAGTGCTGACGGCAGGAGCATAGGTACAAAATTACTCAAAATAGCTGAAACTAGTTAAACTTGCTCAAATTTAGTAAAATTTGATCAAACTTACTCAAAACGGCCAAAACTAGTTAAACTTGCTCAAACATAGTAAAATATGAATAAACTTACTCAAACATAGCCAAAACTAGTTGAACTTGCTCCAACATAAACAAAACTAGTCGATCTTGCTCAAACTTAGTAAAATATGACGAAACTTACTCAAACATAGCCAAAACTACCTGAACTAGCTCAAACATAAACAAAACTAGTCGATCTTGCTCAAACTTACTATAATATGAGCAAACTTACTCAAACATGACCAAAACTAGTTGAAGTTGCTTAAACATAAACAAAACTAGTCGATCTTGCTCAAACTTAGTAAAATATGAGCAAACTTACTCAAACATAGCCAAATCTAGTAAACTTGCTCAATTCTAGCTTTTAATAAGAAAATTTAGTCAAATATGCATTTTTATACGTATAACTTGTCTAACCACATTTGCAAGTCACTGGGATTGGCGACGGAGGTGAATGTAGCCTAGAGGTGGGGTGAATAGGCTTTTTGAACTTTCGTCAGATCCTGAAACACTTAGCAACTTGATCAAATACAGAGAAATCGGACTAGTCCGGTAGGGTGCGGACTAGTCCGGTGTGTGCGGACTAGATCAATCAAGTTTGACTGATGATTTTGATCCAAGTACTCTATGCAACGGAAATTGAGTTGTAACTCGAGTGTATTGCTTTAATGAAACTAGATATGGCACAAGTTAACTTTAGTTTCAAAGTTTTAACGCAAATTGAACAAGATCGAGAAAACCCTAGATTGCAATGAATAGTAAGAACAAAAGTAAAGACACAATGATTTTACCCCGTGGTTCGATTCCACAGAGGAAATCTACATCCACATTGAGGAGTCCACGAAGGACCGGGTCTTCACCAACCCTACCCTCGTCGAATTGCCATGGAGGTCGATTCTCTTCCACTAATCACAAAGGGGGAAATCACCGTGTTCAAGGGGACTTCTCACAAGTTGAGGGCTCCCCAAGTTTTACAATTCAAAACACCACCAAACACACTCGAAAGATATGCAATAAAACAGCGAGAGTGTGTGAGAGATTCAAACCCAAGAGCTCAAGACGTGAAGAATGTGTCTCTCCTTTGATCTATGGTTAATCCTCAAGGATTTGATATTTCTTACGTTGGATTGTGTGGAGAGATGTGTTTTCTGGGCTCTTGGAAGGTGTGATGACGCAGGGAGTCGAGAGAAATCATAGTAGGGATGTGCACATCTATTTATATGAAGGTTTCCAAAGGTTACCGTTAGGGTTTACAAAGTCCGAACTAGTCCGTGGTGGACTCCGGACTGGTCCGGTGTGCGGCATGTGGAAAACCCTAAGTGTTCAGGAATATCGGACTTCTCCTTAAACATGTGGACTAGTCCGAGCTGGACACTGGAGATATTCGGACTAGTCCGGCACATACCGGACTAGTCCAGCGTGGTGAATCCCTTAGTGAATTGAGGAGAAGTCCGCACTTGGAGGACTTGTCTGATTTTAGTCAGAGAGGTTATCGGACTAGTTTGAATAATATCGGACTAGTCCGGTGTCGTGAAATTTTGAGGGGCTAAGGACAAGTCCGAAATTGGAGGACTTGTCCGAAGTTGATCAGAGAGGATTTTGGACTAGTCCGTAGAATATCGGACTTGTCTGATGTTGATCAGAGGTATTATCGGACTAGTACGGACTTTATCGGACTAGTCCATTGTGGACAAGTCTGCACTGGGAGGACTTGTCCATTCCAGGACAGAGAGATTATCGGACTAGTCCAGGGTATATCGGACTAGTCCTGACCTGGGTAAATTTGTGCAGTGAGAGTGTTTTCTTTTGCCTGAGCTCTTGGAGTGTGTTTCTCCAACACACTCCATACACAAAGAGTATTCTATTCATCTCTTGAGCTCTTTTCAACTTGATTCCTCACTCACCTTTCTTTTTGCGCTTTCTTTATAATTTCATTAAAACCTGTGCTCATCTCAACAATTTAGTTAGTATCTCATTTGTTTGTCATAAATCAACCAAAACCCACAAGGGATGCCTAGATGCACTTTCAATCTCCCCCTTTTTGTTGATTGATGACAACCAATTGAGATTTCACAAATATGATTAAAAGTCCAAATTTTCATAAAGTGTGCACATATGAGCTTGGAACTAATTAAGCAATGAAAACATAAGACATATGTGCACTCTTTATGGTGGGGTGCAAAACTAAGTGTGTGTAAGCAATAATCATGATGAGAATGAGATAGTTGACATAAGCATATCAACATCAAGCATATATGTCAATTTCAAAGCATAAGCTTAGATTATATCAAATTATCATCATAGACTTCATAAACATAACTTAGAAGAATAATAAGAGTCTTATAGCACTAAAAACAGTATTACACCACCAAAAGCATAACAGAGATCAAAAGATACAAATGGAGCTCTCATCTCTCATCTACGGCTACAACCTAATGACTCCCCCTCAATCTCTCCCCCTTCGGCATCAAGGCACCAAAAAGGATAGGAGGGATCTAGAAGTCGCTGCAAGCTCATTCCTCGCTGTCGGTCCTCTCATCGTCTTCATCTTCAGGCTGAGGAGGAGGAGGAGCGGATCCACTCGAAGTGCCCCGAAGGCCAAAATAGTCGAGCTCGGAGGGAGAGAGAGGTGGCAGCTCAGAGAAGTCTGAAGCTGAGTCATCAGAGGTAATAGGAGATCCAACAGGCTCGATCTCCAGCTTCTCACAAATAGACTTGACGTTGTCCTTCATGTATCTCATATCAGCTTTCCTTGCCTTGTTCATCTTGTGTAGCTTAACTTTTGTCTTCCGGCAAGAGTTGAAAATAGAAGCCAAGTACTTCATAATGCCACTTGGAGACCCCTTCTTGGAAGTAGTAGCTCTTGAGCTTGATGGAGGTCTTGCTTCAGCTTGGGCCCTCCTCACTAGATACAGGGGATGGAGCAGTGGTAAGCATAGATTGAGGTGGCTTCTTAGGCCTCAAAGTTGTGTGCTCAACATCCTTCACAAACTCGATTTCTGTGACCTTTTCTATCATAAACATGATATAGGCCACATAGGCACAGGAATGGTTAGGGGTGCAAGATATGTTCACCATATCATTCCATATGTAATCAAAACATCAAACTTCCTGTCCTTGCTGATCACCTTCATCAATGTCCTCAGATAGCCTTGGACACTCCCTGCATCTCTGTCTTTCGGAGCAATAGTCTTCCAGAGCATTGTATTTAGAACCATGAAGAATGGCTTCATGTTCTTGGTGGAAGGGGGATTGAACTTCAGACGAGTTTCATAGAGGAACTTCATCTTGTCCTTCTCCAAGAAATCAATATTGTGAATGATGAGCTCATTGCTGCCAGTATCCTTAAGGTGCAGCAATGTCGCAAACTCATCATAATTGTGTACTTGGATCCATGAGTCATCCAAGTCACCCTCTCCTCTTCATCACTGGTTAAGTAGCAGGTCGCAAAGAATTTGGCAATGACCTGGTCGTTCCAGTTATATCTAAAAGCAAACAAGTCCTTGAGGCCATGTCTCTCCACAGCCTCTATTACCTCATCAAAGGCTTGAAAACTCTTTGTCTCAAAATGGCTCCAGTAAATCCATTGGATGCAGACCACTGGAGCCTTCATCGTGAGATACACGGAACTATAGTAGTCCACGTGGAAGTTGCTCTAGAACCTTGCATCAGCTGCCTTCCTGGAACTGCTGTAATAGTTAATCGTCCTGAGTTTTGAAGCCACATCGCTTCCTTTGCCATTGAATCTTTCTTTAGCGGGGTCTTTGTTCCCCTGTCTTGGTGCACTCACCCGGAGAGGGCCAATCGGGCCCGAGTCGAGCCCTTTCCCTTTGCCCTTAGCTTGGCGATGAGCCGCCGAGCTAGGGCCAGCTGCATCCTTTCCTTTGGATGCTGGCCTCTTGGTCGGGACCTTTTGCCGCACCCTAGGTGGAGTGGGCGACGGGTCAGCGGCACGTTCTTGACGCTTCTTGCTTTGGCCTGTCGAGGACTAAAGAAATGACTCTTGGTCCATCTTGGCCTCATAGTCGGAGATCTCATCATTGAGGCTCGACATGGTCCTGACAAGAGGATTATACAATACATGGATGAGGATTGATGGCAGGGAAATGCATTAAGTAGTTGGAATTTATGGTTGAGTTCAGTCAAAATTGGACTTGTCCGGTGCTCAAGTGCGGACTAGTACGGAGTACCGGACTTGTCCATACTGAGACCGGACTAGTCTGGTGTTCAACTGCTCAAACCGTAACTAGCAAATCAATGGTGTTTATTAATGCAAAAATAGCTCAAGGTAGATGTAATACAACAAGGAGTCATGTATTAACTAGTGGAGCTAAGCTATTTGGTCCATAACAAAAGAAATCGAAGGTTCTAGGGTTTTGGAGAAATTTTACCAAAATCCTTTGATTCTTGAAGTTGGAGGAGTCGTTGTTGTGGACTAGTACGTGTACCTCGATCCCCTCGCGATGAAGATCGTTTTTCATGGAGAGTTGAAGAGATTTGGTGGAGAAATCGCCAAATCATCTTAGGGGCACTCGAGTGAGGGGAGAGAATGTGAGGAACATTGTGAGGATGAAGGATATTAGGGTTTGGCGGCCCTAGGGTTATGGAGTCGAAAAATCGGTCTAGTCTGGACTATTGGATCTCTGCGGACTAGTCTCCAGTGTGCGGACTAGTCCGGGTAACCACGGACTAGTCCGTGGTCACCATAACAGAAGCATTTAGCCCATTTGTATATATTCGAAGGTGTTTACAAAGAAAACAGGGGGCAAAACACACAAATAATCTTGACGAATATGATCAGTAAACATCCAACAATCAAGCTATGACCATAATTCACCAAGATCAAGTAATTAACATAGTTTTTCAAAGAAAATAGAAAGAAATGATTTTCACAACATAATCAATAGATTTTGAAGATGCCATACAGGTATGCAAGTTTTCAAGCCACGTTCCGAGCATCAAGGATATTTAGTTCATTTCGGAGCTCGCAAAAACATTTTTCATCAAGTGGTTTGGTAAATATATCAGCTAGTTGTTTTTTGGTGTTGACATGGGAAATGGCTATGTCTCCTTTCATTGAGTGGTCTCTCAAAAAGTGATGTCGGATGTCTATGTGTTTAGTTCTACAGTGCTCAACGGGATTATGGGCAATTTTAATGGCACTCCCATTGTCACAAAGGAGTGGAATACGGCTCATATTGTAACCGTAATCCCTTAGAGTTTGTCGCATCCTAAGAAGTTGTGCACAACAACTCCCAGCTGCAACATACTCCGCTTCGGCCGAGGATAAGGCAATGGAGTTTTGTTTCTTGGAGGACCAAGAAACTAGGGATCTACCTAGGAATTGGCAAGTACCGGAGGTACTTTTCCTATCTACTTTGCATCCAACATAATCTGCATCAGAGTATCCAATGAGATTGAACTTTGAACCTTTAGGGTACCAAAGGCCTAGGTTGGGTGTATGAACTAGATATCGCAAGATCCTTTTTACGGCTGTCAAATGACATTCCTTAGGATTGGCTTGAAATCTTGCACACAAACATACACTCAACATAATGTCAGGCCTAGATGCACATAAATAAAGTAGGGAGCCAATCATTGAGCGATATACCTTTTGATCCACGCTTGGTCCGTCTTCATTGAGATCTAAGTGTCCATTTGTTGCCATGGGAGTTTTTATATGCTTCACTTTGTCCATTCCAAACTTCTTGAGTATGTCTTGAGTGTACTTGGTTTGCCTTATAAATATCCCTTCCTTTTGTTGCCTCACTTGGAATCCCAAGAAATATCTCAATTCTCCCATTATAGACATCTCGAATCTATCTATCGTAATCTTACTAAATTCTTCACAAAAGGATTTGTTAGTTGAACCAAATATAATATCATCAGCATAAATTTGACAGATAAATATATCATTGTCAAAATGCTTGGTAAACAACGTGAAATCAGGTTTGCCAATCTTAAATCCATTTTCAAACAAAAAATCTCTAAGACACTCATACCAAGCTCTAGGAGCTTGATTGAGGCCATAGAGAGCCTTACGCAGTTTGAACACATGATCGGGGAACTCTTGATCTTCGAACCCGGGGGGTTGCTCCACGTACACCTCCTCCTTGATTGGTCCATTGAGGAAGGCGCTTTTCACATCCATTTGATAAAGCTTGAGATCATGGTGAGTAGCATATGCAAGTGATATTCGATTCGATTCAAGCCTAGCTACGGGAGCAAAAGTCTCGTCGAAATCCAAACCTTCGACTTGTGAATACCCTTTGGCCACAAGTCGCGCCTTGTTCCTTGTCACCACCCTGTGTTCATCTTGCCTGTTGTGGAAGACCCATTTAGTGCTGATGACGTTGAACTTGGGTCTTTCGACAAGTTCCCACACCTCGTTCTGTTTGAAATTGTTCAGTTCTTCTTGCATTGCCACCACCTAATCCGGATCTTTCAATGCATCCTCAATCCTGTGTGGTTCCAAAGAGGATACAAAAGAGTAATGTTCACAAAAATTGGCTATACGAGATCTAGTGGTTACTCGCTTTTGGATGTCACCAATTATATTGTTGACGGGGTGATCTCTTTGGATGCATTGATGTACTCTTGGATGTGGCACTTGTGGTCTTGAATCTTCACGATCATCTTCTTCTCCCCCTAGAAGGTTTCCCTCATAGATTTGATGGTCACCTTGATCTTCATGAGGTTGATCCTGTGTAGAAGCTCCCCCTTGATAATTTTCCTTCTCTTGTGGTTCATCTTCTTCATTCGCATTTGGATGTGGTCAAACATCACCCAACACCATTCTTCTCAATGCTTGACATGGAGCTTCTTCTCTATCTAGCACACATTGATCAACTTGCTCTTCTTGAGAGTCGTTAGTTTCATCGAACACTACGTCACATGCTACTTCAACAAGTTTGGAGACCTTGTTGAAGACATGATAGGCATAAGAGTTTGAATCATATCCAAGCAAGAAACCTTCATCAGACTTTGAGGTGAACTTTGAAGTCCTGGGCTACTTGTTCAAAATATAACATTTAGAACAAAAAACTCGAAAATAGGAAATATTCGGCTTGTTATCGGTGAGTAGTTCATATGACGTTTTCTTGAGTAGGCGATGAAGATAGAGTCGGTTTATGACGTGACAAGTGGTGTTAGCCGCTTCTGCCCAAAACCGATCCAAAGTCTTGTACTCATCGAGCATTGTCCTCGACATCTCTATGAGGGTTTGGTTCTTCCTTTCGGCTACTGCATTTTGTTGAGGGGAATACAGTGCTGAAAATTCATGTTTTATCCCTTCTTCGTCTAGGTACTCCTCAACTTGGGTGTTCTTGAACTCCGTGCCATTGTCACTTCGTATGTTCTTGATCTTTAATGAAAACTCATTTTGGGCATGCTTGAAAAACTTCTTGATGGTTTCTTGAGTTTCTGTCTTATCATGCAAAAAGAAAACCCAAGTGAAGCTCGAAAAAGCATTAACAATTACAAAACCGTATTTGTTACCACCGATGCTTATGTAAGCAATTGTACCAAATACGTCCATGTGAAGGAGCTTGAACGGTCTTGTCGTTGTCATGACGTTCTTGTGGGATGGAGTGCTCCTACTTGCTTCCCAGCTTGGCACGTGCTACAGGGCCTGTCTTTCTCAAAAACAACATCCTTCAAACCTCGGATGTGATCGCCCTTAAGGAGTTTTTGAAGAATCCTCATACCAACATGTGCTAGCCGTTTATGCCACAGCCAACCCATGTTGGTCTTTGCAATCGAGCATGTGTCAAGTTCGGCTTTATCTTTGTTGAAGTCAACAAGTTCCCTTTAACACACCCTTGAATGCAACCGAGTCATCACGCCTTCTAGAGACGGTCACACCCTTATTAGTGAAAAATCAATTATAACCCTTGTCACATAATTGAGATATGGACAATAGGTTATAATCTAAGGAATCAACATGTAAAACAGGAGAAAGGGTGTGTTGAGATGATATTGAAATTTTACCGGTACCGAGCACCCTTCCTTGACTGTTGTCTCCAAAATAGATGCCTTCGCTTGGATCTTCATTTTCTTCATATTCAACAAACATCCTTCTTTCTCCGGTCAAGTGGTTGGTGCATCCACTATCTAGCACCCATTTCGATCCACCAGAGGAATAGGCCTACAAAAACAAATCACGCCTTGGTCTTTGGTAACCAAGCTTGCTTGGGTCCTTTGAGGTTAGTCACAAGTGATCTTGGCACCCACACATGAGACTTGGTGTTCCCATGGCGTTTCCCAACATATTTGGCATAAAATTTTCCAATATTGCTTTTCACAAGTACATATGAATCATCAAATGTTCTAAATAAAACTCGTTGTTCATATGAGTTCACAATTTTAGACTTATCAACATTATTAGGCTTTCTAGGTTGAGAGGAGTTTCCCTTGACAAAGACAATGTGTTCCTTGTTATTCTTATGGTTTCTAGCATTTTGCTTTTCACCATAAGAATACCCGAGTCCATACTTGACATTTGGAGGTCGTGAGACCAAGTATGAACTACGTGCATACTTGACCTTCTCCTTGTCAAATATGCCACTATGGGAAGGTAGCTTGTCCTTGGTCGAGGTAAACTTTTCTTTCAAGCTAGTGTCAATTTTAGCACATGCACAAGTAATAGTTGTTTCAGATTTTAAGTGTTGAGAAGGTGAGCTTGAAGAGGATGAAGGGTCACTTTGCTTGAGTGACTCAACTTGTACCTCAAGGATCTTGTTAACTTTGGATAAGTTAGCAAGTTTATCCTTGATGATTACATTTGAGTTGCTCAACTTCAAGCAAGCTTCCTTGCTTGAAGCTAACTCAAGTTCTAGTGACTTGCTTTGCTCCTTTTTAAGTTCAAGGAGCTTTTTTATCTTAAGATATTCCTCCTTTTGAAGGATGATCATATCTTCTTGGCGATCAACAAGCTCCTCCTTATCAACAAGCTTATCCATTAAAAATATCATCCTAGAAGCAGTTTTCTTGTCTAAACCGCTAAGCAAGTATTCATTTTCACCACAGCTATCATATTCACTAGAAGCATCACTATCACTGGCAAAGGAAAACGAGGAGGAAGATTTATTTGTTACCTTCCTTTTACCTTCTTTCGCCATTAGACATGTGTCGTTGTCATTCCATGCGCCAATACTTGGGAAGAGGGTGGATTTCTTGGTTGTCTTCTTGATGGCTATGCTAGCCATCTCCTCTTCCTATTCGGATGAGGACTCATCATTGGAGTCTCACTCCTTTCCTAGGTGCGCCTGTCCAATTTGCTTTTTCTTCTTGAACATCTTCTTGGGTTGAGGCTTTGTATCCTTGGTCTTCTTCTTGTTTTCTTCATAAGGACAATCAACTATAAAGTGATAGTATTCACCACAGTTATAGCAAGCGCGCCTCAACTTTGGTCTTGATTTGTCTTTGTGTATTCCTTCATTTGATCTACCACCTTGTCTTTTTTTCATCATCTTCTTGAATTTCTTCATAAATAGGATCATATTTTCTTCATCGATATCGCCGCTTTCATCGTTGCTGTCGTATTCTTCTTGAGCCTCTCAAGCGTCTTTTGACATAGGCTTACAAGTGGACTTCAAAGCGACTCCTTTCTTCTTTGTCGAGGTAAGGTCGGCAATCATATGCTTTGCTTGTTTCCCCATCATCTCAAAATTTATAATCTTTCCAAGCAATTCATTTGGGGTCATTTTCCGATACTCGGTGCTCTCTCTAATCATCAAGCATAGAGTTACGTTGCAAGGCATGAAGGCTCTGAGAATTAGCTTCACCACCTCGTGATCATTCCACTTCTTTCTTCCATATGCTCAAATTTTATTGATGAGATTCTTCAACTAATTGTACATGTCTTGCAGTGACTCATCTTCTTCTATGGTGAATCTTCCCAATTCGCCTTCGATCATTTCAATTTTAGCCTCTCGCACATGATGATCGCCTTCATGTGAGGTTTGTAGCATATCCCATATTTCCTTAGCAATTTCGAGCCCATCCACCTTGGTGAACTCGTCTCAGCTCAGTGATGATGTTATGACAGCTGCAGCTTGAGCATTCCGATGAAGAGCTTGTTCTTGGCTTGGTGTGAGCTCTTCATCGTCATCCGAGATATCTATCCCTGTACACACTATATGCCACAAGCTGGGGTTAAGTGATATGAGATGCATTTTCATATTTTGCCTCCACATTGAATAATCATTGCCATCAAAGTATGGGGCTTTTCCTAGAGGAATTGATAAGTAATGGTTATTGTTGGAATTCAAATGATCATAGTTAAAAGGATATCGGGAGTAGTCGGTGTGACTACTCCCCTTCTTCTTCTTTTCATCCTCGATCTTAATCTTCCCTTTGGAGAGTGCCTTCTTCTTTAGGAGTGCCTTGAGTTCAATCGTCTCCTCATCATCATCCTTGCAGTCTTGGATGGCGTCGAGGAGATTCTCCAACTTCTGAGTCATTTCATCGTCAACCTTCTCTTGGTTGAAGTTCTTGTGCACATCCTTAATGTTTGACATTTTCTCTTCGAGCGATGAGTCTCTTTTGAAGAGTCCTGCTCTCATACCAATTGAATGTATCCTAGAGGGGGGTGAATAGGCTTTTTGAACTTTCGTCGGATCCTGAAACACTTAGCAACTTGATCAAATACAGAGAAATTATACTAGTTCGGTAGGGTCCAGACTAGTTCGGTGTGTGCGGACTAGATTGATCAAGTTTGATCGATGATTTCAATACAAGTACTCTATGTAGCGGAAATTGAGTTGTAACTCGAGTGTATTGCTTTAATGAAACTAGATATGGCACAAGTTAACTTTAGTTTCAAAGTTTTAGCGTAAGTTGAACAAGATCAAGAAAACCCTAGATTGCAATGAATAGTAAGAACAAAAGTAAAGACACAATGATTTTATCCTGTGGTTCGATTCCACAGAGGAAATCTACATCCACGTTTAGGAGTCCACGAAGGACCGGGTCTTCACCAACCCTACCCTCGTCGAATCGCCACGGAGGTCGATTCTCTTCCACTAATCACAAAGGGGGAAAATCACTATGTTCAAGGGGCCTTCTCACAAGATGAGTGCTCCCCAAGATTAACAATTCAAAACACCAACAAACGCACTCGAAAGATATGCAATAAAACAACGAGAGTGTGTGAGAGATTCAAACCCAAGAGCACAAGACGTGAAGAATATGTCTCTCTTTTGATCTATGGTTAATCCTCAAGGATTTGATCTTTCTTGTGTTGGATTATGTGGAGAGACATGTTTTCTGGGCTCTTGGAAGGTGTGACAACGCAGGGAGTCGAGAGAAATCATAGTAGGGTCGTGCACCTCTATTTATATGAAGGTTTCCAAAGGTTACAGTTAGGGTTTACAAAGTCCGGACTAGTCCGTGGTGGACTCCGAACTAGTCCGGTGTGCGGCATGTGGAAAACCCTAAGTGTTCAAGAATATCTGACTTGTCTGAAAACATGCGGACTAGTCCGATCTGGGCACTGGAGATATTCAAACTAGTCCGGCACATATCGGACTAGTCTGGCTTGGGTAATCCCTTAATGAATTGAAGACAAGTGCGTACTTGGAGGACTTCTCCGATTTTAGTCAGAGAGGTTATCAGACTAGTTCAGATAATATCGGACTAGTCCATTGTCGTGAAATTTTGAGGGGCTAAGGACAAGTTCAAAATTGGAGGACTTGTCCGAAGTTGGTCAGTGAGGATTTCGGACTAGTCCGTGGAATATCAGACTTGTCCGACGTTGATCAGAGTTATTATCAGACTAGTCCGGACTTTATCGGACTAGTCCGTTGCGTACAAGTCCGCACTGGGAGGACTTGTCTGTTCCTGGACAGAGAGATTATTGGACTAGTCCGGGGTATATCGGACTAGTCCGGACCTGTGTAAATTTGTGCAGTGAGAGTGTTTTCTTTTGCTTAAGCTCTTGGGGTGTGTTTCTCCAACACACTCCATACACAAAGAGTATTCTATTCATCTCTTGAGCTCGTTTCAACTTGATTCCTCACTCACCTTTCTTTTTGCGCTTTATTTATAATTTCATTAAAACCTGCGCTCATCTCAACAATTTAGGTAGGATCTCATTTGTTTGTCATAAATCAACCAAAACACACAAGGGATGCCTAGATGCACTTTCAGGAGGATCAAACTCCACCGTCCCAGATTTTGGCGCTTGGACGACTGTAGGAGGATGGCTTCCCGAACTCCGGTGGCAGCAGACAGGGTAGCTTGTAGTGTGGCATGTGTCACGTGTGTATAGTGTTTTTTGAATTAGTGTTTTGCAATGCTTGTTGTGATATATATATATATATATATATATATATATATATATATATATATATATATATATATATATATATATATATATATATATATATATGTGCCTGCGTGATCTCTGTTTTCATGTTCCTGTGTGAGTTGGCCATCGAGCAGGGCTAGCCTCGAAGCCAGGGCAGCATTTTCTGTTTTGTTAAATGCAGAACTTATAGACGACGGTTTTTGGTATTTAGCCTCGTCAATTAGCCATAATAATTGACGACAGTGTACCAAACTGTCGTGTATAAGAAACCTTATAGACGATGGCCTATCAACTCACAGTTTGCTCTTGGCTGTCGTCTATAAGCCTCCCATGTTGCCACGTGGAATGGTTGGCTAACTGACGACGGCTGGACAAGGCCATCGTCTATAATCTTATAGACAATGATTACCATCGTCTATAAGCTTATAGACCACAAATAATCGGAGATGGCCGAAAATCATCGTCTATAAGTTTTTACTACTGTCTATAAGATATAGATGACGGTATGGTCCTTATAGATGATGGTTTCTGGCGGTCGTCTGTTGTCGGGATTCTTGTAGTGTTTGTGGTGTGTCTACCACATCATCTTAGGTGTTTGAGAGGTGGAATGGTTAAGTGCATCTCATCCGGACTTCCTCCTGCTGAAATGACTTTGAAAATTGTGTATCTCGAATAGCAAAAGGATAATGCCTTTTCCTTCTCAATTGGAGACTCTTGTCACTCAAAGTGTTTGAATCCTCACCTTGGTATAATTTTTCCATTTTTTCCCTACAACTAAATATAGCTTTTTGTGGAGCTTGGTAGGGATAAAGAGTAGCACACTTGCAATTCATATATTACTAAGCTAAAAACAAGATCCATATGAGAAGACCATGCAATAAAAATCAATGACCAAGGAAATTCTTGTGCACATATTATGGGTGGATGGTGGATGATGAATGTTGATTGTAAATCCCATTTGATCACTCTCTTTTTGTTCAAGGATGAAGCATGGATACTTATTGGCTCTCTTTTCTCTTTTTTTTTGAATTCTGTTTGAGAGCTCTTACAGCCATGCCTTCTACTCCTTTTATGTTTATTTTTTAATTGAGACAGGATCTTGCAATAATCTCATGGAGTATCATTTGATAGTGGATGTATAAAAATCATGAAATATGGTGGAGTGCACAAGAAACTCCTAATAAAATATTTAAAGCAAGTCACTCAATAGGGTCAAGAGTTTGACAACGTCTAATGAAAATGCAAAGTGGCATATGCATGTTGTTTTCAATAATTATATCATATGGCCTTGGTGTGTATTTAATTTCAAATGATAGAGGAAGGCAAACCCTAAGACTTTAAAATTGTGCAAAATTCAGAATCTGTTTCAAGCAAGGATGGGTTTGTTCATGGGTTTATTTTTCTCACCATATCATACCAATAAAAAAATTAGATGATATGTTGTCCTAATTAATTATATGGTTCCAGAAACATGGTAGTGAAATAAAAATACAAGTTATACTAATCTCATATTTAAGCAATTTGCATTGTTTATTTTAATTGAGTTGATTTTAATTTGATTTTTCATGATTGCATAGAAAATTCCAACTCAATTTGCAGTAAATCACCAAGAGCAGAGGATAAGAGATTCAAACCAATGTTGTGTAGCGAAACAAGCTCGAGAGGGGCCACCAACAGGTTGTAACACCCATATTTTCTTATACGAAAATTTGCTCAAACCCTTGAACATTGTAGCCTGCATTTTTGAGTGAATTTTTGAAGTTCAAACGAGTAGCAAACGTTGAAATATGAATTTGAATTCAAATCAAAAGAAAAGAAAGGAAAAAGAAAAAGAAAAAGAATTAAACCCCCCTCCCTGGGCCGATTTCCCCCCCTGGCCCAATTCCCTTCCCCTCTCCTGCGGCCCAGCCGAATCCCACCCCCTCTCTCCCTCTCTCTGCCGGGCTGGGCCCACGTGTCATCTCCCTCCCGCGCGCAACCGTCGCTCGCCACCCTCCCGCGCGCAACCGTCGAGCACCCCGCGCCCACGTCTTCCCCCCCCCCCCCCCCCCGAATCCACTTCTCCCCGGCAGTTTTCGTGCACGCATCCAAACCGCACACCCCCTCTGCGCTTAAGAGGAGCCGGCGCCCCCATTTTCCCCTCCCCCGAGCTCTCTCTAACCCTAGCCCTTCACCGCCGGTGAGCACCTCTGCGATCTCGTTCCCGTCGCTGCAATCCGCCTGCTCCCCAATTTCTTGGCCTAACGTGATCACCGCCTCATCAGGAACAGGCCGGACGTGGTTGATCGGGTGGATCGCCACTGCAACACCGGATCACCTAACTCCGACGAGCACCGCCGCCATTCCTCGTCGCCGACCACCCTCCGGCCGATTTCAAGCCTAGCTACTGCCCTAGGTGAGTTCACCTTCTCTCACTCTTCGTTTCTGTACGCTCAGATCTTAGAATTAGGGTGTAATTCAGTAGATTGGGTGATCTCCGGCGAGTTCACCGCCGTCGGCCGTCGAGCGCCGCCGCGCTGCGCGTGTGCGCCGGTCAGGGGCGACGTGGCCGAATCTCGGCCCTCGGTTTCGACCGAACGGCCATGATTATATCATCGTAATGTTTCGGTTAATAAAATCCCACGCGTCCAATTCAAATCCTACGACCCATATTCAACTTAGTTTTCCCGCCTTCAGTTTTGCACCGCAGTCCCTGGAAACTTGCGGGCAACCCCCTGCACTTCTCTGGAATTGAAGTCTAGCCCCTGGAAATTGCAGACTAGCCCCTGGAACCCTAAAAATTGGATTTAATCATCTAAATAAGCAATCTAACCCCTGTAAATTGATAGAATCATGGATTTAGCCCCCTGTGCATTGTAGAAAACTATTTAATTAGTCCCTGGACTTTTATTTATTTGCTGAATATGGTTTTTAGGTGTATTTGAGGTGTAGAAAATAGATAAAAATGGTAATTAAGTGTAGAAATGTTAGGAAAAATTGGTATAAATTATTTTATGCTGTGAATAAATTGTAGAGTTTATTTGAAATATATTTTGTCGATGGAATATTTATTATAAATGCTTAAAAATACATTTTGGCCATAGAAAATTCAATAAAAATGTTTTTAGGCTATATTTAATTCTCAAAAATGTAGGATAAATCTAAAATGCATACTTTGGCCATGTTAAATAATAAATACTTCATAGGGACGCATTAGTATAGGATTTTATGCTTATGTGTGTGTTGTGGTGTATTGTATTGAATGCTCTTTCCTTATTTAGCTTTATTCTTCTTGCCATGCTTGGGTATATACCTAGAGTCGTTCTACGACCCTAATCTTAACCTCCAAGACCAGGACTTCGCCAACACTCAAGTCTTGAGCGAAGGCAAGTGCCCTTGACCATCTTGTACCAAATCTAGGGATTTAGATAGATGCATGCTAATTAAATTGATGTCCTACTTCATGTTTACATGCCCTGTTCCATATAATTCCTTGTTACCTGAAATGGGTTGGGAAGTAGATAGGCCATAGTTATGCTTAGCCATGCTTAAATATTGGGATTGGGAATTCATACAATTGTGCTATGTTAAATTTTATGGATACTTAAACTTGTGTTGATTTCACAAATTGTAGTGGATAGGAATCTGGTGGTTGGTTAGTATTGGTATGGTGCAGTTGCACGAGACCCGGGATTGGGGTTTGTTACCACCGGATTCTAAGGACCGGTTTATGGAGGAAGCCACTAAGCTTTATAGTACCACCACGAGACTGAGATGGGGCAGCTTGGTCAATTAATTAGGTTTCTCCCGATGAAATGCTAGTAGTTGGATGGTGCGGGGAATGATGCGGGTGATCTGCTCTGTGATCCGCAAGGCTCAAGAGGGGGCTCTGGGGCGGAGGGTTACTCCGAGAATCCCCAGTGGTGGAAACCTTAGAGGGCTAGCACTAGTCGGGAGTACCTTTGTAAAGACCATGTAGTGATCTCCGGGCCACACACCTACGGAAGTGTGAAATGTGGTTGATCACCACGGGCTACATGGAGGTTTACTCAAGTCCACCTGGCAACAGGGGATGGAATCACTGCTTGTGGGGAAAGGGTACACTCTCTGCAGAGATTTGGTAAAACTGTCATGACAGCCGTGCTCACGGACAAGAGCGGCTTGGGGCCAGTTCATAATTAGTCTATGGTTGGGAAATGGTGGTTAATTATGATTCAAGTGCATTAATTATCATTACTTATGTGTTGATTACTTCTTGAATTATGATATTGGTAATTGAGAGCTAAGGTTTGGTTTTAAGCATAGTGCTAAGCCATAATTGGCCTTCCCTTTGCTTTAGCCAATCATGTCATCTCTTCCCGCACTTGCTGAGTACTCTATGTACTCAAGCGTTTAATTCTCCTTTAGAATATGAAGAAGAAGAAGCGGCACCGGAGGACTTCTACGTCAATCCGGAGGACTTGGTCTAGGCTGGCGACCTCACGCGCAACGGCTGCCTGTGGAGATGGAGCTACTCTCGTCTATTAGTCTTCTGTTGTAGTTGGACTTTGTTAACCTTGTTGTTGATGTAAATATTTGTGGTGTGTATTTGTAGAACTTCGGGTCGTACGGTAAGACTATTTATGTATTCGAACATGGCAATGTATGATATTTCACTTTCGTCGACGCATGTACGATTCAACTGATCCTGGCGTACATGTGATAAGCGTCTGTTCATCTTTATGATGATCGGGCGTGACAAAGTGGTATCAGAGCCGTGTTGCCCGTAGGACGCAAGCCTAGTTAGAAATGGCCGAAAATTAAGGACTATACTATTTTCTTATGAAATAGTATTTCCAAAATTTTGTGCTCTCTATCTCAAACCTTGTGCTTCTTATCTTGTTGTGCTATTTGCTTTATTCTAATTTAAATTATTGATTATTGATCTCAATCTCTTCTTTTCAAATGTTTGTAGATGGCGCGAACCAAGCAGACGGCTCGTAAGTCGACTGGGGGTCGTGTTCCTCACCACGCCCTAGCCAGTCGCTCCGCACCTCACACCCCCAGGAGGGAGACGACGCTGTTCTCCACTGGGAGTGCTGCTTCAAGGATGCGTGTCCGTCTTCGCTCTCTTCTTCGTGTTGCGGGGTACTGTGAGTACCGTGTTTGCCTAGTCTACCACACCACTAGGGTCTTTGCACCCTATACTGGTGGACTGGAGTGGACTTCTCAGCTGGCCGTCTACTACGACTCGGAGCTGCTGCACTCACACTTCTCTCCGTCCTGGAGGAGCTCCCAGCGTGCGGCTGAGGAGGACGCCACGTGGGAGGCGACTACCTACTGGATTCACGCCCACAGGTTCCGCCTTGGGTGCACAGAGCACGCGTACACCCCTCAGCGCCCTAGTGGCATGACCGCCTTCACTGGACATGACGTTGAGGGATACTTGACTCACCCTTAGTGCGAGAGGCTGGTGGACGATGTTGTGGAGTTGTCTTCGCGACTCCAGCGTTGTCAGCAGGAGCTTCAGGACAGCAGGGACCTGGTTGACCGCTACGAGCGACTCCGTCGACGCTACGCGAGGATCACTGGAGCTGATCCTAACTCTCCTCAATACGCTTCGGACGTTGAGCCTTGGGACCCGAACTCTCCAGATCGTCGCATGAACTCCCCCCAGGAATTAAGAGAGGACTCAGAAGAAGAAGACCCGGAGATGGAGGTTGAGGAGTACTCTGATGAGTAGGAGTGGACTTGCTTTCCCGTTGGACGACTCATGACACCTATCCTTAGTATGTAGGAGCGTGTAGCTGCGCCCTCTTTAGTCTTGAGTTGTGTTATTTATGTTGTTATGCTAGTAGTTTGCTTTATATTGTGTGTGTGTGCAACATGAGTTGCGGAATGCTTCGGCATCCTATCCACATCCATGTCATTTGTATATAGGCTTGTTAGTGTGTCGTGCGAGTTGTGGAATGCATTAGCATCTTGTCCACATCCGCACTAGTTGGTTAATGAATTTGCTTGCTTTATATATATGTGTCTCCCTTGATGCATATAGTTGGGACCGTTTGCCATAGCGTACCCTTCTATATCTTATCTATTGTCCTAAAGTTTCAATTATTCCCTACTCAGATGTCTGGAAGAGGTAGAGGTAGAGGTCGTGGAAGGGGTGTTGTGCCCCAAGATGAAGGACTGGGAGGTGTGCCAGGATGGAATGGTAGGGGTGCCCGAGGGGCCCCACCCGCACAGCAAATGCAACAGATGATGGCCATCCAAACCCAGCTGCTTAACAACCTTACACAGATTGTCACCAACCTGCAGCAAGCCCCACCCGCACCACCACCAAATTACAACCTTCCGCCACCACCACCTTTTCCACCTAGGTCCTTCCTTAGGGACTTCCTGAACACTCATCCACCCACTTTTGCCACGGTCACCGAACCCATGGATGCCGATGATTGGCTCCGTACCGTTGAAAGCAAGCTGAGGCTCATCCACTGTGAAGGAAGGGAGAAAGTACTACTAGACTCCCATCAACTCCAAGGACCGGCAGCCGACTGGTGGACTGCCTTTACTGAAGCCCACGGGGATCCAGAAAGCATTACTTGGGAAGAATTCAGGACCAACTTCCGCAATCACATTGTGCCTGAGGGAGAAATACAAGCAAGACGTGAAGAGTTCCTTATGTTGAAGCAGGGCCGCATGACTGTGAGGGTCTATTTGAATGCATTCACCCAGTTGTCCCGCTATGCTCCAACCGATGTGGATACTGACTCCAAGAAACAATTCTGCTTCAAGAATGTATTGGACAAGGAGTTAAAGTTCGCCATGTCTTCCAGCGACTACGGCAACTTTCAGAAGCTGGTTGACAAAGCTTTTGAAGTGGAAAGGACTAAAAAGGAATTGGATGATGAGGAAAGAAAAAGGAAGTTGACTATGGCACATGCCTCTAGCAGCAATGTGCGCCCCCGTCTTAACCCTCCGCCTGCAAACCAAATGACTCGCCCCATGAACTACTCGGGACAGAGGTTTCCGAACTCCAACTACAGGCCACCCACTCCCTACAACCAGCAAATGCGCCAGCAGCAGCAGCAGCAGTAGCCACCACGCCATCCAATGCAACCCCCACGTCAGCAGATGCAGCCACCCCGCCCTTCAGCTCCAGCTAACCGTCCAAATGGCCAACCCCCAAGAAACCAATCAGGAGGCAACAAGGGCCCAAATAATTCTGTAGGAGTACAATGTTACAAGTGCGGAGAATGGGGACACTATGCCAGCAGTTGTCCAAAGAAGCAACAGAACCCATCTGGTCGTGTCAACCATGTGACTCTGAAACAAGCACAGGAAGCGCCTGATGTGGTGATCGGTATGTTTTCTGTTAACTCCCACCCCGCCACCATATTGTTTGATTCGGGTGCTACACATTCATTTATATCCAAGGATTTCATAAAGAAGCATGACATGGTAGTTACATTCTTGAATGGGCCATTATTGATAAACTCTCCTGGAGGAGAGATGGTGGCAAGTCATCTATGCCGAAAAGTGAGTATAAACATAAGGGGGGTAGTCTTTTGGGCCACCCTAATAGTGTTGGACTCACAAGGATTAGATATCATTCTGGGAATGGACTGGTTGACGAAGAATCAAGGAGTAAGTCATTGTGCAACTAGAACAGTCTGCTTAACACACCCGGATGGCACTACAGTGGAGTTCAAGCCAGATCAGACACAAGAGGCAGTAGTACAACTCAACCATATTGAGAGTACCGAAGATATCAGGGTCGTGAAGGAGTTTCCAGATGTATTCCCAGATGACTTACCAGGTATGCCCCCTGATCGAGAGATTGAATTTGTCGTTGAATTAGTACCTGGAACGGCCCCAATATATAAGAGGCCATATAGAATGGATGCTAAACAATTAGCTGAACTAAAAGATCATATTGAGGAGTTATTGGCAAAAGGATATATTCGTCCTAGCTCATCGCCTTGGGGAGCACCAGTTATATTTGTACCTAAGAAGGATGGAACCCAAAGATTGTGCGTGGACTACCGTGCCTTAAATGAGGTAACAATCAAGAATAAATATCCACTACCAAGGATTGAAGATTTGTTTGATCAGTTGAGAGGAGCATGTGTGTTTTCCAAGATTGATCTTCGTTCGGGCTACCACCAGCTGAAGATTAGACCATCAGATATTACCAAGACGACATTTGTCTCTCGATATGGATTATATGAGTATACAGTTATGTCGTTTGGATTGACCAATGCTCCAGCATATTTTATGTATCTGATGAACAAGGTATTCATGGAGTACTTGGACAAGTTTGTAGTGGTATTCATCGATGACATACTCATCTACTCCAAAACTGAAGAAGAGCATGAGGAGCACCTCAGGATGGCCCTACAGAAGCTTCGCCAACATCAACTGTATGCCAAACTTAGCAAGTGTGGGTTTTGGCTAAAGGAGGTATCATTTTTAGGGCATGTCATATCCGAAGGAGGTATAGCAGTGGATCCAGGCAAAGTGGCACATGTTCTTAAGTGGGAAACACCCGAGAGTGTGCATGATATACGAAGATTCTTGGGTATGGCTGGTTACTACCGTCGATTCATCGAGGGATTTTCAAAGATCTCTCGACCACTAACCAAGTTTCTTGAGAAAGGAGTTGCTTTCAAGTGGACCCCCGAATGTGAAGTAAGCTTCGCCGAGTTGAAGAAGAGGTTAACCAGTGCACCGGTATTGGTGATGCCTGATATGCAGAAGGAGTTTGTGGTTTATTGTGATGCATCTGGTCATGGGTTAGGATGTGTCTTAATGCAAGGAGGACATGTTGTGGCCTATGCTTCAAGACAGCTTCGGAAACATGAGAGGAACTATCCAACACATGATTTAGAATTGGCAGCTGTTGTTGATGCTTTGAAGATATGGAGACACTACTTGATGGGAAAAAGGACTGAGATATACACAGATCACAAGAGCTTGAAATACATATTCACACAACCGGATCTTAATCTCAGGCAACGTCGTTGGTTGGAGTTAATAAATGATTTTGATGTGGGAATCAACTACCATCCAGGCAAGGCTAATGTGGTCGTTGATGCTCTAAGCAGGAAGGGACAAAGCAATAACTTGTCAGTACAAGCTCTTCAACCCCAGCTATGTGAAGAGTTTGCAAGGTTAAACCTATGTCTAGTGTCTAGCACTGAAGCAGTTGCTATGGAAGTGGACTCAACCCTTGAACGTGATATACGAGAAGGACAAAAGAATGATGAGAAGGTCAAGGAGATCAAGCAGTTGATGAAGAAAGGGAAAGCTCCGAACTTTAGAGAGGATGAACAAGGAACCTTATGGCTTGGAAAGAGGATTTGTGTTCCAGATATCAAGGAGATTAAAGAGTTGATATTAAGAGAAGCGCATGACTCATCATACTCCATTCATCCCGGAAGCACAAAGATGTATCAAGACCTTAAAGATCGATATTGGTGGCATGGAATGAAACGGGATGTAGCAGAATATGTGGCCATATGTGATACATGTCAATTGATTAAGGTGGAACATCAAAGACCGGCAGGGTTATTGCAACCAATCAAAGTGCCAGAATGGAAATGGGAAGAAATTAGTAAGGATTTCATTGTGGGACTACCAGAACACAGTCTGGATATGATTCTATATGGGTTATTGTGGACCGTCTAACTAAAGTGGCTCACTTTATTCCTGTGAAAGAGACCTACAATGGTCCCAAGTTGGCGGAACTGTACATCTCCAGGATTGTATGCTTACATGGAGTTCCTAAGAAGATCATCTCAGACAGAGGCACCCAATTCACCTCAAGATTCTCGCAGAAGTTGCATGAATCAATGGATACCCGTCTAAATTTTAGTTCGGTGTATCATCCTCAAACTGATGGTCAGACAGAACGCACCAACCAGATATTAGAAGACATGTTGAGAGCGTGTGCTTTAAAGAATAGCAAAAGTTGGGACAAGAATCTGCCATATGCCGAATTCTCTTACAACAACAGTTATCAAGTCAGTTTGAAGATGTCTCCTTTTGAAGCATTGTATGGGCAAAAATGTAGGACACCGTTGTTCTGGAATCAAACTGGGGAAAGTCAAGTCTTTGGGCCTGACGTATTACAAGAGGCTGAAAGACAAGTACAAGAAATTCGGAAGAATCTAAAGGCAGCTCAAACAAGACAGAAGAGTTATGTGGATACTCGAAGACGTGATCTCACATTTGAAGTTGGTGATTATGTGTACTTGAAGGTGTCACCTATGAGAGGATTGAGAAGATTTAAAGTAAGAGGCAAGTTGTCACCCCCGCTACATTGGTCCGTTCAAGATACTCAAAAGACGAGGAGAAGTGGCATATCAGCTTGAGCTTCCACCACACTTGTCAGATGTGCATAATGTGTTCCATGTATCACAGCTTAAGAAGTGCTTAAGAGTGCCTGAAGAGCAATTGCCTATGGAAGCAGTGGATGTACAGGAAGACTTGTCTTATGTGGAGTAGCCTGTCAAGATACTTGAGACACTAGAAAAGGTCACAAGAAATAAAGTTATTCGCATGTGTAAAGTACAATGGAAGCATCATTCGGAGGCAGAAGCAACATGGGAAAGAGAAGAAGATCTCAAGGCGGATTTCCCTCATCTATTCTCTTAGGACGTCCGAATCTCGAGGGCGAGATTCCTTTTAAGGGGGGTAGAGTTGTAACACCCATATTTTCTTGTACGAAAATTTGCTCAAACCCTTGAACATTGTAGCCTGCATTTTTGTGTGAATTTTTGAAGTTCAAATGAGTAGCAAACGTTGAAATATGAATTTGAATTCAAATCAAAAGAAAAGAAAGGAAAAAGAAAAAGAAAAAGAATTAAACCCCCCTCCCTGGGCCGATTTTCCCCCCTGGCCCAATTCCCTTCCCCTCTCCTGCGGCCCAGCCGAATCCCGCCCCCTCTCTCCCTCTCTCTACCGGGCGGGGCCCGCGTGTCATCTCCCTCCCGCGCGCAACCGTCGCTCGCCACCCTCCCGCGCGCAACCGTCGAGCACCCCGCGCCCACGTCTTTCCCCCCCGAATCCACTTCTCCCCGGCAGTTTTCGTGCGCGCATCCAAACCGCACACCCCCTCTGCGCTTAAGAGGAGCCGGCGCCCCCATTTTCCCCTCCCCCGAGCTCTCTCTCTAACCCTAGCCCTTCACCGCCGGTGAGCACCTCTGCAATCGCGTTCCCGTCGCTGCAATCCCCCTGCTCCCCAATTTCTTGGCCTAATGTGATCACCGCCTCATCAGGAACAGGCCGGTCGTGGTTGCTCGGGTGGATCGCCACTGCAACGCCGGATCACCTAACTCCGACGAGCACCGCCGCCATTCCTCGTCGCCGACCACCCTCCGGCCGATTTCAAGCCTAGCTACTCCCCTAGGTGAGTTCACCTTCTCTCCCTCTTCGTTTTTGTACGCTTAGATCTTAGAATTAGGGTGTAATTCAGTAGATTGGGTGATCTCCGGCGAGTTCACCGCCGTCGGCCGTCGAGCGCCGCCGCGCTGCGCGTGTGCGCCGGTCAGGGGCGACGTGGCCGAATCTCGGCCCTCGGTTTCGACCGAACGACCACGATTATATCATCGTAACGTTTCGGTTAATAAAATCCCACGCGTCCAATTCAAATCATACGGCCCATATTCAACTTAGTTTTACCGCCTTCAGTTTTGCACCGCAGTCCCTGGAAACTTGTGGGCTACCCCCTGCACTTCTCTAGAATTGAAGTCTAGCCCCTGGAAATTGCAGACTAGCCCCTGGAACCCTAAAAATTGGATTTAATCATCTAAATAAGCAATATAACCCCTGTAAATTGATAGAATCATGGATTTAGCCCCTGTGCATTGTAGAAAACTATTTAATTAGTCCCTGGACTTTTATTTATTTGCTGAATATGGTTTTTAGGTGTATTTGAGGTGTAGAAAATAGATAAAAATGGTAATTAAGTGTAGAAATGTTAGGAAAAATTGGTATAAATTATTTTATGCTGTAAATAGATTGTAGAGTTCATTTGAAATATATTTTGTCCATGGAATATTTATTATAAATGCTTAAAAATACATTTTGGCCATAGAAAATTCAATAAAAATGTTTTTAGGCTATATTTAATTATCAAAAATGTAGGATAAATCTAAAATGCATACTTTGGCCATGTTAAATAATAAATACTTCGTAGGGACGCATTAGTATAGGATTTTATGCTTATGTGTGTGTTGTGGTGTATTGTATTGAATGCTCTTTCCTTATTTAGCTTTATTCTATTCTTGCCATGCTTGGGTATATACCTAGAGTCGTTCTACGACCCTAATCTTAACCTCCAAGACCAGGACTTTGCCAACACTCAAGTCTTCAGCGAAGGCAAGTGCCCTTGAACATCTTGTACCAAATCTAGGGATTTAGATAGATGCATGCTAATTAAATTGATGTCCTACTTCATGTTTACATGCCCTGTTCCATATAATTCCTTGTTACCTGAAATGGGTTGGGAAGTAGATAGGCCATAGTTATGCTTAGCCATGCTTAAATATTGGGATTGGGAATTCATACAATTGTGCTATTTTAAATTTTATGGATACTTGAACTTGTGTTGATTTCACAAATTGTAGTGGATAGGAATCTGGTGGTTGGTTAGTATTGGTATGGTGCAGTTGCACGAGACCCAGGATCGGGGTTTGTTACCACCGGATTCTAAGGACCGGTTTATGGAGGAAGCCACTAAGCTTTATAGTACCACCACGAGACTGAGATGGGGCAGCTTGGTCAATTAATTAGGTTTCTCCCGATGAAATGCTAGTAGTTGGATGGTGCGGGGAATGATGCGGGTGATCTGCTCTGTGATCCGCAAGGCTCAAGAGGGGGCTCTGGGGCGGAGGGTTACTCCGAGAATCCCCAGTGGTGGAAACCTTAGAGGGCTAGCACTAGTCGGGATTACCTTTGTAAAGACCATGTAGTGATCTCCGGGCCACACACCTACGGAAGTGTGAAATGTGGTTGATCACCACGGGTTACATGGAGGTTTACTCAAGTCCACCTGGCAACAGGGGATGGAATCACCGCTTGTGGGGAAAGGGTACACTCTCTGCAGAGATTTGGTAAAACTGTCATGACAGCCGTGCTCACGAACAAGAGCGGCTTGGGGCCAGTTCATAATTTGTCTATGGTTGGGAAATGGTGGTTAATTATGATTCAAGTGCATTCATTATCATTACTTATGTGTTGATTACTTCTTGAATTATGATATTGGTAATTGAGAGCTAAGGTTAGGTTTTAAGCATAGTGCTAAGCCATAATTGGCCTTCCCTTTCCTTTAGCCAATCATGTCATCTCTTCCCGCACTTGCTGAGTACTCTATGTACTCAAGCGTTTAATTCTCCTTTAGAATATGAAGAAGAAGAAGCGGCACCGGAGGACTTCTACGTCAATCCGGAGGACTTGGTCTAGGCTGGCGACCTCACGCGCAACGGCTGCCTGTGGAGATGGAGCTACTCTCATCTATTAGTCTTCTGCTGTAGTTGGACTTTGTTAACCTTGTTGTTGATGTAAATATTTGTGGTGTGTATTTGTAGACCTTCGGGTCGTACTGTAAGACTATTTATGTATTCGAACATGGCAATGTATGATATTTCACTTTCGTCGACGCATGTACGATTCAACTGATCCTGGCGTACATGTGATAAGCGTCTGTTCATCTTTATGATGACCGGGCGTGACACAGGTCGGCCGAGCCAGGGGGTCGGTCACGACGTGGCTGGCTCCTCTGGTGTCCAGCTTCGTCGTGTCGTCTCGTGTGTTTGCCAGCGACGTGTTCTTTGATGAAACATATAATCTGTACGTCACGACATTGCGAAGGGACTCCTCCCTCACACTTGTTTCTTGGAATCTTTATTGGACAAACCACCATTGATAAAACCAATGGAACATTACCAGTGTTAGCTGAATCGATAAGTTCTATTTATTAAACTCAAAATGGGGGTGCTTGAATGAAATCGAAATTGAAAAACTAGCACCCTAAGAGAGAAGATGGGACTTGGGCAAGGTGGAGATTAGAGGGATGTTGTAGCACCGAGGGAATGACTGGGATAAAACAAAGGAGATAACCCGCGAAAACTGAACCCAAGCAGCGCCACAAGAAGTCGATCGAACCTTGGGATCGACCAACCTAGGATGGGCCCCGTTTGGGCTGTGGTTTTGTGGGATGTCTCCATGGGCCATATGGATCAGCTTTATAATGGGCCCACTTATTGGACTTCGAGAAATTACATGGAATTTGGAAGAAGGGCGTGAATATCGATTAAGTTTACTACGTCGACTTCCTTTTTCACATCCTCTTGGGAATCTAAGAAGATTTGGGGACTATGCCTATTAACCTTAAATATCTAAGGCTTCTTCCGTAAGCTTGCTCTGACCGTGGTCTTCAAGACTCGCCGTCTTGCTGCCTGCGTCGTTAGTAGCCCATGTGCCATTACTGACATTTATGGGGGATGTCCCATCCAACTGTCTCTGTCGCCGTAAGCTACCCACTTGGCGGAGTGGGATAGGTCTGTGGCGTCTTCACTGTGATGCGACGAGCCCGAGGGTGGAGTCCTTATCCTGCTTTCCCGCATGCCCTTTTAATTTTCTTGCTCAGTTGAAGCGATGCGCGCCTCTGCTGCTGTGACCATGCGTCCCTCTCTGGTTGAGGTGTCATGGTGATGGGATCTTTGCTTGCTACAACATTATCATAATGGTTCCCAAGGCGCCTGCTGCACTTTTGCTGCTTTCACTTCTGTATTTATGGAAACTGTCGGGTTACCTTCTTAGGCGGAGAACTGCCCGGGCCGGATTTTCTCACGGGGACCTGGGCCTGTTTGTCATGGACGCTGTGGTACGAGCCGTTGATTCGAAGCCTGCTCAAATTTGCATGGTGCGCCCAAACGCCACTAGATTGCTTAAAAGGGGTACCTTTGTGCACAATGGAGGTTCCTTCCTTCCGGACGCCCCAAGCATTTGAGCCTTCGTATTCCTCCTTCAGCATCTACCCATGCTTGAGGTTCTCGATCCCTTTCCAATGGACTCAGTCATGCCTCCTTCCCGGATGGAGGATGTCCCACCCGTGAGGCGGCTTTTTGGTTGAGGAGCGATGGGACCTGATCCCTCCTGGCTCCTTTCCACAGAAGTTGGGGGAGAAGGAGATCATCTTCTTCCAGGCATACACATACTCCGGGTTCATCCCTCCTGTTTCCTCATTTCTGGTGACACTCCCAGAAGTCCTTGGGCTTCAGCTTCATCACCTGTCGCCGAACTCTCTGGTGGTGGCGGCGGTGTTCTCGCATTTCTGCGAGATGATCGTCGGGGTGAATCTGAGCATACCAGTGTTCCGACAGTTCTTCGTGCTGAGGTGGACTGGGAAGAAGAACAAATCCAACTTCCTTGGCGGCTACTGCTTTCAGCATCGGGCCAAAAACCCTTTCAAGTACATCACACCACTCTCTTTGGCAAAGTGGGCTGATTGGAGGAAAGACTGGGTGATCGTACAAGTCGATGCCCATGACCGCTTGGTTATGCCCACAAGATGGGAAATGATCAGGAAGGAGACCTAGGAGGTGCAGACAGAGTCAGATCAGGCCTACACCCCAGTGATGGAGAGGATCCAATTCCTAGCGGATCATGGTCTATCAGAGTTGAAGGTGATGGCGGACTTCGTCTGTCGATGCCTGGCTCCCCTTCAGCACCGTTGCTGTCCTGCATAGCTCTACTTTGGGCTACAGGATGGCACCTGGCTGGTGCAGGGTCGCGACACAAAGAAGACCCCAAAACAGTGCTTGACGCAATGTCCAAGGCGTGCGGTGACCTGCTGTTAGACGATGTCCTCAACTTCCCGTAGGCTTGCCCACCGCTTTGAACGGATTGAGAACTTTGGACGAAGGTTCTGAAAGAGATGCCCAACCTGGATGCGATCGGTCTTGCGCCGCAGTAGGTTGGCGATGAGAGCCGGGGCCTGGCCATCGTCGACTCGTCGAAGGAGTCTGCACCATCTTTAGGCTCTGAAGTTTCCAGGGCAAAGGAGGCACCCACTGTCGGAAGGAAAGGCAAGGCGTCGGTCCTTGACGTAGGTAAGGGGAAGGCCCTGTTGGTCGAGGTCGTGAAGGGGAAATGCCCTCAGTCGTCACCAAAGGTGCCGCCACAGGTGGCCTTCGCTCTGAGTCAACGTCCCCCGGCACGCCCCTCTTTAGTATTGGGCATCGGCGGTTGCTCGGAGGGAGGCTCGCTCTGTCAAGCAGCGGCTCCGCCAACGTCATCGGTCAACACATCATCCAGCGTCCCCGTCGCCAGCGTGGTCCAGGGTGTCACAGGGGCAGCATCACACTGACGGAGCCTCGGGCAAAAAGGCCTCGAGCCGACGTCGTCGGCAGCTTGGGAGGAGGCTCCGGGAGTGGTTCCGTCGGAGTTGGTGGAGGCGCTAGGTGGTTGTGTTGCTGGTGGTTTTGGCGGAGGCCCACATAGGATGACCTCACCTGTTACGCCATCGTCATGGCCTGCGGCTTCAGGGTCACCGAAAGTGGAGGCTCGCTAGAGCTTCTGGGGACCTCGGCTTGCTCTATTATCTCGCCTATTATCTCGCCTGCCTTTCTTGATTGGTCAGGGATTGATCTTGATTTGAAGGGCTACGTCAGCTGTTGTGAGGCCCTTACTGCCGGGGGTAGTGCACGGAAGCGTTGTGAAGGCGACCGAGGAGGCTACGACTGCGTTGGCGGGGCAGCCCGCCAAGCTTGTTCAGGGAAGCGCTGCTCCAGCATCTGTGCCCTGCGCGGGTATTGAAGCATCTTCGGCCACATCTCTAGTTGTTGCGTCGGAGGCACCTCCGGTTGTCGCACCAGAGGCACCTCCGACTGTCGTGGCAGAGGCACCTCCGACCGTCGTGGCAGAGGCAATGTCGGAGTCGACTCCGGGGGGTGAAGGCCTGGCTTCCACCGCTACTGATCCGGCGGGCGACTCCTTGAGTGATGATGGCATTGCTCCTTCGGGTGGCGCCGCAACTCCTGCTCAGCCTTCGAGGGCAAGGTCCACGGTAATGGTGGCCTCGCCTTCACCGCTATGAGAGGAAGAGGTCCCCGAGATGATCACCGGATGACCTTCCCTGACTTCAACGCAGCCAAAGCGCCTCTCCAACATCATGGACTTGACGCAGTTGTGAGACCTATGTGTGCTGAATACATTGGCTTGTACTGAATACATTGGCTTTGATGATATAAGTTCTAAAATTCTACCAAAACACCCTTTTTAGCAAGGTCCGACTCTAGCTTCGAGCTTCTGCAAGGTCCGACAATAGGTCTGACGTGCTTTGTCAAGGTCCAACATGTTTTTGGGTAGCTCCGGTGAGCTTTGTCTTTAGCTCTAGCATGTCTTTGATAGCTCTGGCATGTCTTTGTTAAGCTCTGATATGTTTTGCTAGGTCCGACTTATGTTGGTTAGCTACGACATGTTTTTCTAGCTCCAGTGCTAGGTTGTACTAGCTTTGGTAAGCTCCGGCGCTAGGTTGTACTAGCTTTGGTAAGCTCCGGCGCTAGGTTGTACTAGCTTTGGTTAGCTCCGGCGCTAGGTCCGACTAGCTTTGGTAAGCTCTAGCACTAGGTCTTGCTAGCTTTGGTGAGTTCTGGCGCTAGGTCTTGTTAGCTTTGGTAAGCTCCGGTTCAAGGTGCGAATAGTTTTGGCAAGGTCTGGAGCTAGATTGCAACGGTTCTGCTTTTACTTTGAAATATTTTGAACTTGTTTTACATCTATGGAAAGTTTGCTTAGTATTCTTTTACTAAGTTTTTGGTGTGTTTTGGTGGTTATGGTTGATATCATTTTGCTATGGTTTGCAACATGCTTATGTGAGGTGCTCACGTAAGATGTTGTGGTTTTGGAACTAACGAGAGTCGATCGAGGACTTGTGCTCTGAAGTATCGGTTGCTTATTCTTGTGCAGGTGTTGCTTGAGTTCAAGACATGGCTGGTGACGGGATCCATTGAACTAGTCTTAGGGAGAAGATGAGGTTCAACAACCAAGTTCAGGAGGAATTGTGGTTGAGTTGATCGGGAGGTCGCGCAGCATGTTTGAATCAAGAACAATGCATATGAAGGTATCGTGGATGTCGTTGGAAGATGTTTGCATGTGTGCACATAGTGCATGGACGTGTCTACATGGTTCCGAGGCGTGATGAAGAGATGTGGACGTAAAGAATTGGTTGGAAAGGTCCAACCGACTAGGTTATGGACTCAGGCTGTGGCTGAGTCGTGTTTGACTCAAATATGGAAAGTATCGAGTTGGTTATGATAGGATATTGTGTGGGTCACGAATTTGAGTTGTTTTAGAAATGTGGGATACGTTCCTAAGGTGTTTGGAAGTCTTAAGATTGCTTCTATCTGCGTATAGAAGAGACTTGAGCAGTTATGGACAGTTTCAATTCGTGAACGGAGTAGGATTAGAGTCCTGATTTGAATTGAGTTGGCTTTCGAGCTGGTTATATAAGCAAGGGAGGCTGGATCTCGTGGTGCACAACTTTGGGGACTGTTCCTCTTATGTTTTATTGAATAAAGATCGTAGTTTAAAAGAACTTTTGTGCCTTGTTCGTCCGACTTGTTTCTGTCAAGTCTTACTCGTTGAGTTTTCTGCACAGCACTACCTTTCTTCGGTGGTTTTATCATAACTCGAGTTTTACAGATCCAATTTATGTGATTCTTTTTGGGTTGTCTTCACAACTTGATTATCTATCATATGTCAATTTTACGGTCATTGGATTTGTGGTTTCTGATCTACACGAGTTTCTTTGCAGTGTTCTAGAATTGTTTTTCTTGGGTAGGACCAAGTGACCTTTGTTCGATCTTTTGATCGTATCTTGAGTTTCTCTCGACGGATTTTTGTGATTCTTTTTGTGACATCTTCGTGAATTTATTCTATACAATATATAGTAGATTTGTCACAGTTGAACACGTTTAGATTAGTCGCACACACAGTTTCTTTAACAGATTGGTTTTCTGTCGAGGGGTGTTTTTGTTGCTTCCGCTGAAAAGTTTTAATCTACCATTCACCCCCCCCCTCTTGTAGCTTTTCACATGCTCTTCAATCCTACAATTGGTATTAGAGCCACAATGCTCTAATATTTGTGATTTGCACGTATCTTGACTAATCCTCATGGAGAAATACTCCGCAAAACCTCGTGTCTTTAGTGATATTGATTTTCATGTTTGGAAGGCACGTATGGAAGGCTTCATCCATGCTCAAGGCTTCGCCATATGGGAGAAGGTGTATAAGCCTTACGACGTGCCTTCAAACGATCAAGTTACAGCTACAAATCTGAGAGATGTTGACAACAACAACAAGGCTCGGAATTTAATCATACAAGGATTAACTCAAAGTGACTTCGATCGTGTTGCACACCTCTGATCTGCATACGATGTGTGGAAAGCACTTTGTGACTACCATGAAGGATCCAACACGATCAAGGAGGTAAGGCAATACATGTTCAATAAAGAATACATGCGCTTGGAGATGCAACCAGGTGAGTCCATCGACGATTTATTTGCTCGCTTTAATAAGATTCTTAGCAACTTGCATAGTGTCAATGTTAATTTTTCAGATGTTGAAAATGCTAGGCAATTACTAAGTGCATTAGACATGTAAATTTGGGAGATGAATGTTACATCTATTCGTGAATCTACAGTCATGGGTACACTTACATTAGATGTTCTTTATTCTAAATTGAAAACTCATGAAATTCACATAATTTCACGTAAGAACCCCAACAAGTCTCTCGCATTTGTTTCTCAACGTGGTATGCCTAGCTCTGGCCAATCTTCATCTTGTGGTACACTTGCTTTGTTGTCCTCTCTAACCCTTGAACAGATTGAGGAGTTTCCAAAGGAGAAGCTAGTACTTCTCTCTACTAGGTTCTCAAAAGCATTGCAAAATGTGATAACTAGAAGGAGAGGAAGCTCCGGACCTCAACGATGTTTTGAATGTGGTAAGACAGGACATTTTCATTCAGATTGCCCTAACCTTTCAGGTCCTACTTCCCGGGATGAAAAGCAAACAAGGACGAAGCACTCCTCTGCAAACGATAAGAAGAAAAAGAAGGGTTTTACAGGACGTCAATTGGTGAGAAGTTTTATCTCCGCACTTCAAGAACTTGGCTCAAGCGATGCGGACATTGGAAGTGACAAAGATGAAGATGATTTGGCAAACTTGTGCTTCAATGGCGGGCAAGTCAAGATCAAGTATGGAGGATGCAGAACACAACAACGACAATGAAGAGGTGTGTCCTACTGCCGAAGAAATGTGTGATGCTATTTCTCATGTCACTATTATAGTTAAGAAAAAAGGACAAAAAGCTTAGGGATAGTGCTGGTAAAATTGAATCACTAGAATCTGAAATCAACTGTTTAAAAACTTTGATTCCTATTGATGATGCATGTCCCTCATGTGATTTAATATATGAACAATTGTCCTCATTAAAAAGTGCGTGCACCTCCACACTTGATAAACTTGAGTTAGAAATTGAAAAGAACGGAGAGCTTGCTGCACTTAATGATAAAAACTTGAAAAATGCTAGTTGTTCTGCAATTCATTTGCATTGCTCTACTTGTGATGATCTTGATAAGAAACTACAAGATGCTATGAATGAAATTTCTACATTGAATAATGCTTTACGTTCTCATGAAGTTAAATATTGTTCCAATTGCAAAATAAAAGGAAAAACTTCATGTGAAAATTGCCTTGATCTGTCCAATAAACTTGATGACATGCATAGGACATTAGATCGGTTTTGTAATGGGAATAAGAACCTAAACTTGATGCTGAATTCTTCCAAGTCTTGCAATGATAAAACTGGTTTAGGTTTTGAATCTCATGCTCATGCTAAGGCACATCCACCTAAAATTGTAAAGTAATTAGGAAGTGGTTTGATTCAAATAGTTGCTAAACAAAAAGAAGTGGTTTTCAAATCTACAGGAGTGTTGTCTCATTCGGTTTCAAATAAACATGTTGCTTGCCCATCTAGACATGAACACAATGTTAAATTTCATTGTACCTACTGTAGTAGAGATGGTCATGTCATAGATTTTTGTTATAGACTAGCTAAACAATAGAAAAAGGAAAGAATGATTGCTAGATCCCATAACTTACATGCAAAATTTGTTGCTCGTGCTAAACCGAATGATAGGAACATGCAACCTGCTGTAATGAGTCGAAAACATGCAAAGTTTGCTCCCAAACCTACTATTTTTCGTGCTACACATGTAACATCTCGTAGGACAGTAGTTGGGTACAAAAATCTTCAAGCTTTCGCTCATAAACCTACTGTTTTATCTTAGCTTTTGCGTGTTTTTCCTGCTGCATGTCGTGTGACTCGGTACTGGATTCCTAAATGCCTTTTGACTAACCCCAGTATTGAGTCATCGACGTATTGTTCTTCTATGTAGGTTACACACTTGAGGAAGGAGAACATTTGGGTTATGGATTCAGGTTGCTCACGCCACATGACTGGTAACAAAGAATGGTTCTCCTCCCTCTCTTTTGTGTCACGTGTAGAGAATGATACTTTTGCTGTAATTCTTCAACTCCTATAATTGCTAAGGGTTTGGTTAGAGTAAATGATCACTACACTTTGAAGGATGTGGCACTTGTTAAAAATTTGAAATACAACTTGCTTTCTATTTCACAACTGCTAGATGAAAATCTGGAAATTGTTTTCAATAAAAACTGCTGCAAAGTTATAGGTTCAAATAGTGAGCTTATTTTTAACATGTCACGGTTTGGAAGAGTTTTTAAAGCTTATTTTGATATGTCTTCCTCTAAGAATAGTGTCTAGTAGCTAATGATTCAAAGGACTTATATTTTTGGCATCGTAGACTCGGTCACGTAGGCTTTGATCATCTAACGCGTGTTAGTGCTCTTGATCGCATACGTGGCCTGCCTAAGCTTGAAGGGGAGAAAGAAATTGTGTGATCTTCTTGTGAACATGCTAAGATGGTTGCAGGTTCACATACTCCTCTCACAATGATCATGACAACTGATTCGGGCCAACTTTTGCACCTTGACACCGTAGGACCTTCACGTGTTCAATCCTTCGGAGGTAAATGATATGTTCTTGTGATTGTTCATGATTATTCTAGATACTCTTGGGTTTACTTTATGGCATCTAAGAATGAAGCTTTTAGTCACTTTAGAACTTAATTTCTTAGATTATCAATTGATCACCCAAGATCTTTAAAAGCAATTAGAAGTGATAATGGAACCGATTTTAAAAATCAATCTTTTGATCACTTTTGTGCTAAAAATGGAATACGTCATCAATTTTCTTCACCATATGTACCTCAACGAAACGGTGTTGTAGAAAGAAAGAACAGAACCTTAGTTGAGATGGCTAGGACTATGCTTGATGAATATCAAACTCCTAGGAAATTTTGGGCTGATGCGATTGCAACCGCATGTTATGTCTCAAATCGTGTTTTCTTGCATTCTAAGCTAGGTAAAACACCATATGAGCTTCGGTTTGGACATAGGCCTAGTGTTACACATTTTTGGGTCTTTGGTTGCAAATGATTTGTTAAGAAACATGGTAATCTTGATAAATTTGAACCTAGATCCATTAATGGCATGTTTCTTGGTTATCCATCTCATACTAGAGGCTACCGTGTGCTTTTACTTGACACTAACAAAATTGTGGAGACTTGTGAGGTGTCTTTTGATGAAGCTAGCACAGGTACTATCTCAAACATTGCAGGTCCAGATCCATATCCGCAGGGGGAGAGCATTTTGGTTGAAGATGAGGAAGAAGTGGTGTTGCTGCCCAAAAATTCAGCAGCTAATGACATTGTTCCAGCTTCTGATTTTGATTCACAACCCGCACCGACGACCACCATTGCTGGTCCAGATCCTCCTCAAGTCACAAGCTCATCGACTTGTGATGAACATGAATAAGAAGAAGCTTGTGAAGTGTCAACTCCCCTCCGGGTTCTCAAAAGTCATCCTCCACAACAAATAATTGGAAGCTTGCACGAATGAGTCACACAGTCCAGGTTTTGCGATCCAAACTCTCATGCTCATTCTGCTTTTGTTGCTTCTTTTGAACCCAAAGATATATCACATGCACTCACTAATGAATCTTAGATTATTTCCATGCAAGAAGAGTTAGAAAATTTTGAAAGAAATAATGTTTGGAAACATGTATCTCCACCTCAAGGTCACACTTTAATTGGAACTAATTGGTTGTTTAAAAATAAACAAAGTGAGTATGGGGTTGTGGTTAGGAATAAGGCTAGGTTGGTTGCTCAAGGTTTCGCTCAAATTGAAGGTCTAGATTTTGATGAAACTTTTGCTCGTGTTGCTAGATTATAAGCCATAAGAATTTTGTTAGCTTTTGCTGCATCTAAAGGTTTTGATCTATATCAAATGGATGTTAAAAGTGATTTTCTTAGTGGCTACATAGATGAGGAGGTTTATGTCAAACAACCACCGGGTTTTGAAAATCCAGAATTTCCTAATCATGTTTACAAACTGTCTAAAGCCTTGTACGGTCTCAAACAAGCCCCTAGAGCATGGTATGATAGGTTAAAAACATTCTTACTTGAAAAAGAGTTTACCATGGGCAAGGTTGATAAAACTCTTTTTGTGCTTAAGCATGGCAATGACTCATTATTTGTTCAAGTGTATGTGGATGGTATTATCTTTGGTTGTGCTTCTCATGATCTTGTGTCCAGTTTTCAGCTATGATGAGTTCAGAATTTGAGATGAGTATGATGAGAGAACTCACGTACTTTTTGGGGCTGCAAATCAAGCAAACCAAGGAGGGTACCTTTGTGCATCAAACGAAGTATACAAAAGACTTCCTGAGGCGCTTCAACATGGACAAAAAAAGCCTCTTCGGACACCAATGGGAACAGCAACAACACTTGAACTTGATGAAGATGGTGAACCCGTGGATCAAAAAGAATATAGAAGCATGATTGGATCACTTTTGTACCTCAGGACATCAAGACCGGACATACAATTCAGCGTATGTCTTTGTGCACGGTTTCAACCCTCCCCACATGCTTCACATCGTCAAGCCCTCAAAAGGATTCTCAGGTACTTACATGAAACTCAAGAATTTGGCATTTTTCTTCCTTCTTCCTCAACCGTTACTTTGAAAGATTTTTCGGATGCTGATTTTGGGGGGTTGTAGGATTGATAGGAAAAGTACTTCTGGTGCTTGTCATTTTCTTGGTAATTCACTTGTTGCTTGGTCCTCTAGAAAACAAAGTTCAGTTGCACAATACACCACCAATCTGAATATGTAGCTGCTGCTAGCGCTTGTTCACAAGTTCTTTGGATTGCTCAAACACTTAAGGACTATGGGGTTGATCTAGAGAGTGTTCCACTGTTTTGTGTTAACACTAGTGTCATTTGCATTGCTAAAAACCCCGTGCAACATTCTAGAACTAAGCACATTGACATTAGGTATCACTTTCTTCGTGATAATGTTGAAAAAGGAAACATTGTGCTTCACCATGTAGATATCGAACAACAATTGGCTGACATTTTCACAAAACCTTTAGATTTCACTCGTTTTTGTTACATTTGTAGTGAAATAGGGGTTATGCGTCCTCATGGCTTAAATTGAGGGGGAGTTTTGAAACTTGAGAAGTCTATGTGTGAATCTGAAATTAAAATAATATGAGCATAGTATTTCATACATATATGACTTTGTGATTCCTTTTACATGCTGAAAGTTCTTACTACATTACTCGTGGTATACATTTTGTAGTTTTTGCCATGTCTAGTAATTGGAATAATTACTTACACTTAATCTGGTCATGGTCGAACTTTCTTGCATTTTTGAACTTGTTGCATGCTCACAAGTGTTTTTAATCATAAAGAATTAATCAAGTAATCAACTCATATGTTGAGTTTTTGTGTTCAAATAAAAAAAAGACAAAAGATCAAGAGAATTTGCATGCATCGCACTTCTTCTTTTGAGATGGCTTATCATTGCACTTAGATATGAACTTGGAAAAAGTTGTGTATGACTAAAACCATGTCCTTAAGCTTCTGATTGTCAAATGACATAGGCTTGGCTTGGTTGGTTAGAATAAGGCAGATGCGACATATAATCTCTTGCAACTGTAAAATGATAAAACTTGTGTTTCTTAAAAAAAAATTGCATTAACAAGTGTCATGCTTTCAGGATTTGAAGTAGTTAAGTTGGTGAGATCATGACTTGCTTAAATTGAAAATTACATTTGATCTCTAGCATGGCTTACACTACTTTATGTATCTCATTGCTGTGATAGTGTAAGTTACTTGATAGTATGACTTGGATGAGCTTTGTTTTATATGTATATGTTATAATATGCTCATAACAACTAAATTTTCTCTTTTGTACCTTGCCGAATATATTGTCAAAGGGGGAGAAATTGATCACACAATACACATATTCACAAGTGTTTTTGGCATGATTCTTCTCAGGGCGAGAAGTATGCAAAGGGAAGGGGAGAAATTTATTTCTATCTCATTTGATCTTCAAAAAGGGGGAGAAATTGTTTTCAAAATTTTTAATTTTAATAAGCCAATGTTCGGATTTTAAGTGGTGTTGCCAATGCATTCATCAAGGGGGAGATTGTGAGACTTATGTGTGTTGAATACATTGGCTTGTACTGAATACATTGGCTTTGATGATATAAGTTCTAAAATTCTGCCAAAACACCCTTTTTAGCAAGGTTCGACTCTAGCTCCGAGCTTCTGCAAGGTTCGACAATAGGTCCGACTTGCTTTGTCAAGGTCCAATAAACTTGATGACATGCATAGGACATTAGATCGGTTTTGTAATGGGAATAAGAACCTAAACTTGATGCTGAATTCTTCCAAGTCTTGCAATGATAAAACTGGTTTAGGTTTTGAATCTCATGCTCATGTTAAGGCACATCCACCTAAAATTGTAAAGTCATTAGGAAGTGGTTGACTCAAACAGTTGCTAAACAAAAAGAAGTGGTTTTCAAATCTGCAGGAGTGTTGTCTCATTCGATTTCAAATAAACATGTTGCTTGCCTATCTAGACATGAACACAATGTTAAATTTCATTGTACCTACTGTAGTAGAGATGGTCATGTCATAGATTTTTGTTATAGACTAGCTAAACAACAGAAAAAGGAAAGAATGATTGCTAGAACCCATAACTTACATGCAAAATTTGTTGCTCGTGCTAAACCGAATGATAGGAACATGCAACCTGCTGTAATGAGTCAAAAACATGCAAAGTTTGCTCCCAAACCTACTATTTTTCGTGCTACACATGTAACATCTCGTAGGACAGTAGTTGGGTACAAAAATCTTCAAGCTTTGGCTCATAAACCTACTGTTTTATCTTAGCTTTTGCGTGTTTTTCCTGCTGCATGTCGTGTGACTCGGTACTGGATTCCTAAATGCCTTTTGACTAACCCCAGTATTGAGTCGTCGACGTATTGTTCTTCTATGTAGGTTACACGCTTGAGAAGGAGAACATTTGGATTATGGATTCAGGTTGCTCACGCCACATGACTGGTAACAAAGAATGGTTCTCCTCCCTCTCTTTTGTGTCACGTGTAGAGAATGTTACTTTTGCCGATAATTCTTCAACTCCTATAATTGCTAAGGGTTTGGTTAGAGTAAATGATCACTACACTTTGAAGGATGTGACACTTGTTAAAAATTTGAAATACAACTTGCTCTCTATTTCACAACTACTAGATGAAAATCTGGAAATTGTTTTCAATAAAAACTGCTGCAAAGTTATAGGTTCAAATAGTGAGCTTATTTAACATGTCACGGTTTGGAAGAGTTTTTAAAGCTTATTTTGATATGTATTCCTCTAAGAATAGGTGTCTAGTAGCTAATTATTCAAAGGACTTATATTTTTGGCATCGTAGACTTGGTCACGTAGGCTTTGATCATCTAACGCGTGTTAGTGCTCTTGATCGCATACGTGGCCTGCCTAAGCTTGAAGGGGAGAAAGAAATTGTGTGATCTTCTTGTGGACATGCTAAGATGGTTGCAGGTTCACATACTCCTCTCACAATGATCATGACAACTGATTCGGGCCAACTTTTGCACCTTGACACCGTAGGACCTTCACGTGTTCAATCCTTCGGAGGTAAATGGTATGTTCTTGTGATTGTTCATGATTATTCTAGATACTCTTGGATTTACTTTATGGCATCTAAGAATGAAGCTTTTAGTCACTTTAGAACTTTATTTCTTAGATTATCAATTGATCACCCAGGATCTTTAAAAGCAATTAGAAGTGATAATGGAACCGATTTTAAAAATCAATCTTTTGATCACTTTTGTGCTAAAAATGGAATACATCATCAATTTTCTTCACCATATGTACCTCAACAAAACGGTGTTGTAGAAAGAAAGAACAGAACCTTAGTTGAGATGGCTAGGACTATGCTTGATGAATATCAAACTCCTAGGAAATTAGATCCGACTTGCTTTGTCAAGGTCCAACATGTTTTTGGGTAGCTCCGGTGAGCTTTGTCTTTAGCTCCGGCATGTCTTTGATAGCTTCAGCATGTCTTTGTTAAGCTCCAATATGTTTTGCTAGGTCCGGCTTATGTTGGTTAGCTCCGACATGTTTTTCTAGCTCTGGTGCTAGGTTGTACTAGCTTTGGTAAGCTCCAGCGTTAGGTTGTACTACCTTTGGTAAGCTCCGGCGCTAGGTTGTACTAGCTTTGGTTAGCTCCGGCACTAGGTCCGACTAGCTTTGGTAAGCTCTGGTACTAGGTCCTGCTAGCTTTGGTAAGTTCTGACGCTAGGTCTTGCTAGCTTTGGTAAGCTCCAGTTCAAGGTCCGGATAGTTTTTGCAAGGTCCGGAGCTAGATTGCAATGGTTCTGCTCTTACTTTGAAATATTTCGAACTTATTTTGCATCTATGGAAAGTTTGCTTAGTATTATTTTACTAAGTTTTTGATGTGTTTTGGTGGTTATGGTTGATATCAGTTTGCTATGGTTTGCAACACGCTTATGTGAGGTGCTCACATAAGATGTTGTGGTTTCGGAACTAACGAGAGTCAAGTCGAGGACTTGTGCTCGGAAGTATTGGTTGTTTATTCATGTGCAGGTGTTGCTTGAGTTCAAGACATGGATGGTGACCGGATACATTGAACTAGTCTTAGGGAGAAGATGAGGTTCAACAACCAAGTTCGAGAGGAATTGTGGTTGAGTTGATCAGGAAGTTGCGCAACATATTTGAATCAAGAACAAGCATATGAAGGTATCGTAGATGTCGTTAGAAGATGTTTGCACGTGTGCAAGGAGTGCATGGACGTGGCTAAATGGTTTCGAGGCATGATGAAGTGATATGGACGTAAAGAATTGGTCGGAAAGGTCCAACCGACTAGGTTATGGACTCAGGCTGCGGCTGAGTCGTGTTTGACTCAAATATGGAAAAGTTGGTTATGATAGGATCTCGTGTGGGTCACGAATTTGAGTTCTTTTAGGAATGTGGGATACGTTCCTAAGGTGTTTGAAAGTCTTAAGATTGCTTCTATCTGCATATAGAAGAGTCTTGAGCAGTTATGGAAAGTTTCGATTCATGAACGGAGTACGATTAGAGTCCTGATTTTAGTTGAGTTGGCGTTCGAGCTAGTTATATAAGCAAGGGAGGCTAGACCTCATGGTGTACGACTTTGTTGGCTGTCCCCCTTGTGTTTTATTGAATAAAGATCATAGTTTAAAGGAACTTTTGTGCCTTGTTCGTCTGACTTGTTTCTGTCAAGTCTTACTCGTCGAGTTTTCTGCACAGCACTACCTTTCTTCGGTGGTTTTATCGTAAATCGAGTTTTTCAGATCCAATTGATGTGATTCTTTTTGGGTTTTCTTCGAAACTTGATTATATATCATCTGTCAAAATTTCACGGTCATTGGATTTGTGGTTTCTGATCTACACGAGTTTATTTGCATTGTTCCAGAACTGTTTTTCTCGGGTAGGACAAAGTGACGTTTGTTCGATCTTTTGATCGTAACTTGAGTTTGTCTCGATGGATTTTTGTGATTCTTGTTTTGACATCTTCATCACTTGATTATCTATAATAAATAGTAGATTTGTCACAGTTGAACATGTTTAGATTAGTCGCACACACGGTTTCTTTAACAGATCGATTTACTGTCGAGGGGTGTTTTCGTTGCTTCCGCTGAAAAGTTTTAATCTACCATTCACCCCCCCCCCTCTGGTAGCTTTTCACGTGCTCTTATATCATACAGCAGTCCAGCATCCTTCAGCTGCAATCCAATCTCCGCTGGGCGCAGGAGGCTCTCGCCGCGGAGTGGGAGAAGCTGCGTGCCGAAGGCGAGCACCTCCGAGGCTGGGAGGACCTTCTGAGGTCCAGGATTGCAGAGGAGAGGGCGACGTACCAAAAGGAGAGCAAGACCACGAACGCCCTGTCCTAGAAGACTCTGGCTGATGCCAAGGTAGCCAACGATACGGCTGATGCCCGCCTACACGCTCTTGAAGAAGGTCGAGAGGCCCTGAGTCGCGAAGAAGCCACTGTTGACGAGAGGGAGGCTGCTGTCGCCGAGCAGAAGGTGACGGTCCTGGCAATGATGGCTCAGGCTGAGGCTACCAGGACAGGCTGCAGTCCTACCTTGAAGATCTTGAGCTCCAGGAAAGGGACTTGTCACGGGATCGGGCGCAACACTCAGCTGAGCGTTAGGAACTTCTCGTGCACGATCTCGACGTCCAAGCCTGGGAGTGCTCGATGGGGCGCCGCGCCTGGGAGCTTGATTTGCAAGAGCATCAGCTGGCTCAGCGCTTGGAAGCCGAGGGTAGGGCAGTGGCGGAGACGGTGGCAACCCATGTCCTGGTGTGCTACCGGAGCCGGTACCCTGATCTGCCCCAGGAGCTAGCTTTTGAAGGTCCTATTGAAGAGCGCGAGGAGGCGGCAGTGACAGAGGTCAAGAATGTCGCGAAACATGTTGTCGCGCAATTCGCCAAGGACTGAGGCTGGCAGCCCGACTTTGTATCCGGGTTCACCCCTTTGTAAATATTCCTTAATGAATATGAATTTGTGTTTGGCTTCTTGGCTTGTCTTTGTGCACCTTTCTCAACTGTTGCTCTGAGTCCTTAGTTGCGTAAGGGTTTGTAGAACCTTTGTCGAGCCCATTAGCTTTTCAGGACCAACGGTTGCACAACTAACATGACCGAGGTATTGCCCATTGGCTTCCTGCCTATGGAACCCCCTTAGAGGCCCCTTGGTAGACGTGGTTAGTTGGTTTGGCATATCTACCATTTGACTGCAGGATGTCTTCTACGTGCCCCTAGTGCAGTAGGGTAGTGGAGTGTCAGAGCGCCACCAATTGCAAGAGCTGGACGCTCCGGCGTTGCCCATCGCTATTGTGGAGACGTCGATGGCAAACCCCTTGGGGGTGCTGGAGTTGGATGCTCCGGCGTCGTCCACCATCATCATAGAGTCTTTGATGGCAGGCCCCTTGGGAGGTGCCGGAGCTGGGTGCTCCGGCATCGTCCACCATCGTCATAGAGGCTATCACCATCGTCCACCATCGTCAACGGCAGGCCCCTGGTGTACAGGCTATCACAAGAGAACCATGTTAGCAACAAGAGCGGGTCAGGAGAGCTTACTCACTTATCCGCGCTTGGTGTTGTCGTTGACATGCTGGTACGTCGACGGCAGGTCCTTTGCGAGGTGCCAAAGCTGGATGCTTCGGTGTCGCCCACCACCGTCGTGGAGACGTCGACGGCAGGCCCCTTGGGAGGTGCTAGAGCTGGGTTCTCTAGCATCGTCCACCATTGTTGTTGAGACGTCGATGGCAGGCCCCTTGGGAGGTGCCGGAGCTGGATGCTCCGGCGTCGTCCCCCGTCGTCGTAGTGTCATCGACGGCAGGCCCGTGGTGTGCAGGCTATTGCAAGAGAACCCTGTTAGCAACAAGAGAGGGGAAGAAGAGTTTACTCACTTATCCGCACTTGGTGCTGTAGTTGACGTGTTGGGACGTCGACATTAGGCCCCTTGTGAGGTGCCGAATCTAGATGCTATGGTGTCGCCCACCACCATCATGGAGACGTCGACGGCAGGCCCCTTGGGAGGTGCCGAAGCTGGGTGCTCAGGTGTTGTCCACCATCGTTGTTGAGACATCGACGGCAGGCCCCTTGGGAGGTGCTGGAGCTAGTTGCTCTGGCATCGTCCACCATCGTTGTTGAGACATTGACGGTAGGGCCCTTGGGAGGTGCCGGAGCTGGATGTTCCGGTGTCGTCCACCATCATCGTTTGAGACGTCGATGGCAGACCCCTTGGGAGGTGCCAGAGATGGTTGCTCCGGTGTCGTCCACCATTGTCATTTGAGATGTCGACGGCAGGCCCCTTGGGGGGTGCCGGAGCTGGGTGCTTCGGTGTCATCCACCATTGTCATTGAGACATCGATGGCAGGCCCCTAGGGCGGTGCATCGTCCACCATCATCGTTGAGACTTCGACGGCAGGCCCCTTGAGGGTGCTGGATCTGGATGCTCTGACGGTTTGTCCTGCACATAGAAAGAGGGGGGACCAGTCTCGCTCGTCAGTCATACATGTTCCTCTTACTGTCCTGGACTGATGCTCGGGGCTTGTGTAATTCGATGCGTTGGTGCTCCGCGATTCGGCTCCTGCCGTCTTTAGGGTGTGAGCCTTCTGGTTCTAGTACTCAACTGTAGCACTGGGTGGCAGGGTGTGTATGCTTAGGGTGCACGACCAGGCTAAGCAATTTACACCCCCTGGGCCTCCTGCTTGGCAGAAACCTTTCTTGGGAAGCGTTCTGGCACCACAGGACCCTAATAATGAGAGCATCCGGAAGAACTCCTCACACACTACAGGTACCTCAAGTGAACCCGCGTGCAGCTGGACTGCATGACTTCATCAGGGTGAGTTACAGAGCATACAATCGTGTATATGAAGATAACATACAATAAACGAGGCTAGTACAGTATGATCATAAAATTAATGCGTAATTAAATGAACAATGTTTTTATGAAAGCATTAAGTAAAACAGTGATTCTTTTTTATTGGAGTTCGTTGGGGGAGTCAAGCTTTTACAAAAGAGGGCAACAGCTTGCTTCCGGATGATGAGGGAGGCACAGTGTAAAGGATTAGGGTTTGGAACCAAGCTAAGCTGACTGCACACTCTTGACCTGACCCTCCTGGTGCTCGGCTGTCCTTAGTGCTGCTCCTAAGCTCTACGAAGACCTTTACACTGTTGTACTAATCTTACTATTGACAATAGAGGTTCCCAAGGCTCCAAGGCAGTTGTGAAGGTTCTGGTGCAACCTTGCTGTCGACGGCTACCAGAGGAGCTATGAGCAAGCGTCCCTACTTCCTGCCCTTGCCGCCCGTCTTGCGGGTGGTATGAGCAGTGTTGGGACTGAGCTCGACAGCTTTGACGGGGACGTCGGTGCTGCTGGAGGGCTACAGTTGGGGCGCAGCGAGTGCTCCGCGCTGACGTGAGCTCGGAGGAGGCTGACTTGATCCAGCGCCGCCCGGGGTGGGTGCTGGGCCTGCTGAGAGGGCTTGGAGCTGCTCCAAGGCTAACACCACGACAGTGCGGTCTCCGCGGATCTTGAGGACGCCAGAGGGGGTTCGCATCTTCAGGACGAGGTAGTCGTAGTTGGCTACGGCCATGATGGCATTGAAGGGGAGGCTTACATCGGCAACATCGAAGGGGAGGCTTACATCAGCAACGTTGAAGAGGATGCTCTCCGTCCTGTAGTTGTCGGGTGTCCCGAAGGTCACCCGGAGATGGATGTTTCCGTATGGGATGATGCTTCCTGGTCCCACCCCCGAGAATGGGCTCGAGGGGGTGAGCTTGGACACCGAGATCTGCAGCTGCTCAAAGGCTGCACAGCAGCGGAGGTTGAGGCCAGCTCTGCCATCTATGAAGACGTAGCGGAGCTTGATGTTGGCTATGGTGGGAGCAACTAGAAGGGGTAGAACCCCTGCCCCAGCCATGTTCTTGGGGCAGTCAGAAGCGTCAAAGCTGAGCGACGGGGGACCAATGTAGCGGCTTATTCTGGATGCCACCCTGATTCTTGTTCTTCTTCTTGCCGCTATCAGGGGTAGCGGCTCCTTCCCCGGTCTGGCTGGCCCCGCCCGCACCGGGGGCGGGCTAAGTGTGCCAGTCGCGACCTTCTGCCGCCCTGGTGCACCGATCGACAATGGAGAAGAGCTCGGAGACGTCTTGCACGTTGTGCATGGCTAACTTCTCGAGCATCTTGCGGTCACGCACTCCCTGCCAGAATGCCATTATGACAGAGGCATTCGGGATGTTGGGGATGTAGTTGCATACCTGGGAGAAACACTGGATGAATGACCATTGTGTCTCCTTGGGTTGTTTCCGCACGGCGTGGAGGTGGAGCTCGGTGCCGGGGCGAGTGTATGAGCTGCCGAAGTTCGCCGTGAACTGTCGACATAGCTCATCCCAAGAGGTTATAGATCCCTTAGGAAGGTTCATCGGCAACGAGCGGGCCGATCCAGTCAGGGCGACTGGGAAGTAGTTCGTCAGGATGGTCTCATCCGCTCCTACAACAAGGAGCGTCGTGGTGTAGATCTGCAGGAACCCGGCCAGGTTGATGCTTCCGTTGAACCTCTTTGGCATATGTGGCCAGAACTTGCGTGGCCACATCGCGATGCAGAGGTGCAGAGCCAACGTAGCGTAGCCTCCGATGGATTTTGTTGGACAGGTATACGGGTTAGCATACCCCAAGGGGGATCTACTGCACGACGTGTGGCACCTGTGGGACCTACGGTTGTGGCACCGGTTGTGCCATGCGTTGCTGCAATGGTACCTGCTGCGCCAAGTATTGTTGCTGCATGTCCTGCTGCACCAAGTGTTGCATGGGGGCTGTTGAGCTGACATACTCCTGATCAGGTGGCGGAGGGTTTACCTACCGTGCACCTTGGATGGAGGACGCCTCGTGAACAGGGCATTGAGGGCCATATTTAGTGTCGAGGTTGCGCCGCCTCTCTCGCTACCGCTCGATGATGACTCGGTCGTCCTGGTGAGCTTGACGGCGGTCAAGCTCAACACTGAGGTCCTCCATGGGGAGTCGGCCAACGCTCGTAGGCTTGGAGGAGCAGAAGTTGGCGGTGTAATGGTCGATGGACGGCCTTCGCGGCAGCGACACGAGGTGCCTTCCCCTGTTGGGGAGTTGATGGCTGCGACGATGAAATGGTCAATGTCTTGGACCCTTTGCTGAGCCACTCACTGAGAAGTGTTCAGTGACGGTGGGTGGTGGAGAAGGGCTCTGGCCGCTGCCAGGGCGCTCTCCAGGCTTGCAGTCGGTGGTGCTGTCAGAGCTGACTGGGTCGAGATGTGTCCCGACGAGCCGTCCTGGCCAGCTGTACCTGCACAGGGGCGTGATGGACCAGAGAGCACCGCTCGAGCGACGGATCTGGTTATCGGACGACAGTCGCAAAAACCGCCTTCCACGGGCCTAATGAACACTATGGTGGTGAAAGCGCTACCACTTTTTGAGGGAAAAAGCCCCTTCCTGGCGCACAAATGTTGAAGTGTTAGAGCGACACTTCCCCCAGATCGGCTAAGGAGCAGCCCGCGGAGGTTCTTTGTTTGGCAGGGCTTAGGCCTCAATTAAGTGTTCTAGCGCATGGAAATATGAGACAATGGTTTTTACGTGGTTCGGGCCTCAAGGAGCGTAACACCCTACTCCACGGTGGATGGTATTGCTAGTATGTGTGTATGCGTGTGTGATGTTTTTTGTCTGGTCCTTTGTACTAGTGGCGGTTTGGACCTTTTATAGACAAGGCCAGACGCCTTACAAGTGGGGTCCCGGGGCCCGACAGATGGTCCCGGGGCGATCTTACCCTAAAGATCTAAGGCTTCTTCCATAAGCTTGCTCTAATCGTGGTCTTCAAGACTCGCTGTCTTGCCGCTTGCGTTGTCAGTACCCCATGCACCAATGCTAATATTGGCAGGGTATGTCCCATCCAACTATCTCTATCGCGGTAAGCTACCCACTTGGCGGAGTTGGATAGGCTTGTGGCGTCTTCACTGTGATGCGATTGGTCGCAGCGATACCTGACATTAGGCGTGCGGCGCGCCATGCGTCTAGGGAAGCCGCGTATCTTTAATCCTTAATAGGTACAAGGTGCACCGTCCTCTTAACTCCCGCGTCCCTCCATCTAGGGCAATTGGTTGGACTATGTGACAGCTCAGGAACTCACCTCTGCGGCGGAGGTCTGGTCCCGCCTTGTGGGCCACGTGGCGGCTCGAGAGCTCACCTCTGTGGGGATGGCTAGGCCTCGTCCTCCTGGACACATGTCGGTGTCGGGAGCTCACCTCCGCGGTGGAGATTAGGTCCCGCCTTGTGGGACATGTGGCAGCGCTGGAGCCCGCCCATTCGGGAGGTGGCTTGTCTGATGTCTCTGTCCACGTGGCAGCTCTGGAGCCCTGTCTCACGGGGAGGAGGGGTCCTTACTTGCTGGACATGTGGTTACCTGGGGGCTCGTCTCCGAAGGGGGTGCTGAGGTTCTCCTTTGGGTTTCTTGCGGATATCCAAGACCTCCCATCCAAGACTTATAAGCCCAGGTCTCTTGAACATGTGGCGCCCTAGGACCCCGCCTCTGCTGGGAGGCGAGGTACCTAGGCAGCTCTAGCCTGTGCGCGAGGGTACCCGATATGTCGGGTACCGACACTAAGCATATAGTAGGGGAGTGTAGGGGTGTCATGGTGCCAAGGAACGGCACTTCGGACAACCAAGCTCTGGGGGGGGGGGGGCAGGTCCAGAGTGTTCAGCCATTTAGCTTGGTCTCGTACCCTAAGCATGAACACTCTGCCTCCCTTGAAAACCGGAGTGGGTTGTTGCCTTATTGTAAAGCTAGACCCCTCCTATGAACGTCAATTTGAAAAAAATCATTGTCTTACCATATGTTTTTCTCTTATGTTCACTTAACTACCTGTTAATTTTGTTATCGATCAAGCTAGTCTCGTTCTTTTATATATTATCTTCATATACCTGGTGAAGTTTTTTCTATATCACCCCTAGTAGAGTTATGAAACCCTGCTGAAGGCGGACTTGTTTGAGGTACCTGTAGAGTGTTTCGGTACCTCGCTGCTACTCTCTTACTTGGGATCCTGTGGTGCCAAATCGTCCCCCACGAAAGGAACTGGAGGTCCAGAGCATGCGGCCTTCTTAGCATGGTCTTGTACCCTAAGCGTGCACGCTTTGCCTCCCAGTGCTACGGCTAAGTACTGAGGGCCAGGACGCTCACATCCCGGTTAAGGTGGGAGACGGCTCCCGAGTGCTAATGCACTGAATTGCCCAAACCCCGCATACCAGCCCAGTTTTGTAAGACATGGTAATACTAAAGAATAGGAAAAGATTACTAATGAGCAAAAAATATGCACCCCTGTTATGTGTGCAGGACATACAAAACAGGTTATGATGGTGGGCAACACCGAAGCACCCAGCTCTGACACCTCCCAGGGGACCTGCCGTCCACGTCCTAACGATGATGGGGGCGAGAACAGAGCATCCAACCCTGACACCTCCCAGGGGGCCTGTTGTCAACGAATTTATGATGATGGTGGCTGAAGCCGGAGCATCCAGCTCCTGCATCACCCAAGGGGCCTGCCGTCAATGTCCAAGCATGTCGACGATAGCAACAAGCGCTGATAAGTGGGTACACTCTCCTGCCCCGCTCTTGTTGCTAACAAGGTTCTCTTCCGGTATCCTATACACAGGCTTGCAATCGACGCATCTACGGCGATGGTGGGCGACGCTGGAGCAGTCAGCTCCGGCACCCCTCGAAGGGACTGCTGTCGACGACTCTGCGAAGATGGTGGGCGACACCGGAGAATTCAGCCTTGGCACCTCCCAGGGGGCATGCCATCTACAACATTACGATGATGGTAGGTGACACTGGAGCATCAAGCTCCGGCACCTCCCAGGGGGCCTGTCGTCGACGTTCTAACGATGATGAAGAGCAAAGTCGGAGCAGCCAGCTCCGGCACCTCCCAGGGGTCCTGCCGTCTATGAGTCTACAACGATTGGTGGGCGACGCCGGAGCATCCAGCTTCGGCGTCACCCAAGGGGCCTGCCGTCAACGTCCAAGCATGTTGACGACAGCAACAAGTGCTGATAAGTGAGTACACTCTCCTGCCCCGCTCTTGTCACTAACAATGTTCTTTTGTGGTATCCTGTACACCAGGGACTTGCTGTCGATGCATCTACGATGATGGTGGGCGATGCCGAAGTAGTCAGCTCCGGCACCCCCCGAAGGGCCTGCCGTCGACGCTTCTTTGAAGATGGTGGACGACGCCGGAGCATCCAGCTCTGGCACCTCCCAGGGGGTCTGCTGTTGATGACTTCACGATGATGGGGGGCAATGCTGGAGCAGCCAGCTCCGGCACCTCCCAGGGGGCCCGCTGTTGACGCATCCATGACTATGGTGGGCGACGTCAGAGCATCCAGATCCAGCATCACCCAAGGGGCTTGCCGTCGATGTCCAAGCATGTTGACGACAGCAACAAGCGCTGATAAGTGAGTACACTCTCATGCCCTGCTCTTGTTGCTAACAAGGTTCTCTTGTGGTCTCCTGTACACCAGGGGCCTACTATCGACGACTCTATGAAGATGGTGGGCAATGCCGGAGCATCCATCCCCAACACCTCCTAGGGGTCCTGTCATTGACGACTTTATGATGATGGCCAGTGATGCAGGAGCATCCAGCTCTGGCACCTCCCAAGGGGCCTGCCGTCGATGACTTTACGACGATGGCGGGTGACGCCAGAGCATCCAGCTCTGGCACCTCCGAGGGGCCTACTGTCGACATCCTAACAATGATGGAGAGCAACGTCGGAGAAGCTAGCTCCGGCACCTCCCAGGGGGGCCTACTGTCGACGAGTCTATGACGATGGTGGGTGACGCCGGAGCATCCAGCTCCGGCCTCACCCAAGGGGCATGTCGTCGACGTCCAAGCATGTTGACGACAACAACAAGCGCTGATAAGTGAGTACACTCTCCTGCCCCACTCTTGTTGCTAACAAGATTCTCTTATGGTAACCTGTACACTAAGGGCCTGCCATCGATGACTCTGCGAAGATGGTGGGCGACGTCAGAGCAGCCAACTCTGGCACCCCCTGAAGGGCCTGGCCTTGACGCATCTACGACGATGGTGGGCGATGCCGGAGCACCCAGCTCCAGCACCTCCCAGGGGGCCTGCCGTCGATGACTCTACGACGATGGCAGGCGATGTCGGAGCATCCAACCCTGACACCTCCCAAGGGGCCTGCCGTCGACGACTCTACAATGAGGAAGGTCGACGCTAGAGTAGCCAGGTCCGGCACCACCCAGGGGGCCTGCCGTTCACGCATCTACTATGATGGTGGGCGATGCCAGAGCATCCAGCTCCGACATCACCCAAGGGGCCTGCCGTCGACTTCAACACTCAGACAAAGCTTGGCGCTCCTAGAAGGGCCACACCGAGGCCAACCACTCATGCTCCCCCACTCCGTTGGCGGCCAGTCAAAGACATCTTGTGCTCAAATGGTAGGTGAACCCAACAACCTGGCCACGCCTACCAGGGGGCCTCTAAGGGGGTTCCATAGGCAGGATGTCAACTAGCAACAAATCGGTCGTGTCAACTGTGCAAGTGTTGGTCCCTCAAAAGATAACGACATCATCAAAGGCTCATCAGGACCTTACACAGAGAAAGAATTGGGGCAACAATTTGAGAAGCACAAGACAAGCCAACAAGCAACAAAACATGGATTCAAATTCATTAACAAATATACAAAGGGGTAATCCCCGGTCACTACGTAAGAAAGGCTCATACGAGACGTGCCCGAACGGAGAAGGGAGATGAACAAACTGTGCGTCTCCATCGTCGGGTCTCGCATTACGTTATCATCAGAGACGGGTGGCAAGGCTAGTCACCGATCATACTAGGTGTGTGACACACTCAAAAGTAGTGCGTCTCCCTTCGATGATTCATAATAGACGGGCTTTGCGAGGTCATTGGAGACGAGCATGGTGTGCGTCGCCCATCATTCTGAATGAGAGACGTTCTTTATGATAGCCCATCGCACATTTGTTGACTGATCCGAGATGAGCTATAAAAAAGCATGTCTCCTTTATTTTAAGTAATCCAAGACATCCTCTGTTACAGCGCGTCGCGGATTGTTTACAGGCAACTTCAGTACGACACTCACAGGAGACGTTCCCGGCTAGACGCACGTCTCCTATTAGGTGCCCCACCCCTGATTATGTTGGTTCCCGGCTGCATCCTAGAGCTAGCCAGGATTTGGCAGCCGCATTGCCTGTGTCAGCAACATACACATATAGAAACATATGTAGCCAAATGTCTCTTGTTCATACAGCTTAACATGTAACTAATCAAATATTAACAAATATTAACAAAGTGTACACACATTGACCAATCAAATATTAATAAGTGTAAATCATGGTTACCAAGTAACTATTAACACATAATTCCCCTGTTCATCCAGCTACATGTAACTAATTTACACAAAGAATAACTGTCACCTAATCATCTATTAGGTAATGAAATTCTCTGTTTGAATTAATGATTTCAGAAATGATAAACCTGCATAGGACATCTCTAACGTGCTCAAGTCTACGACCTTCAGCGTTCCTAAAGGCGGGTTCGTAGTCCTGCCACACGATAAAGTGAGATTTAGCAAAAGATTAGTAATAAAGTAAAATAAATGCTGTTGGTACCCTCAAGACAGGGTACCCCCGCATACAAGAAGAAGCTCCGGACCTGGCCTCCCTGTCGAGGAGGGCTCCGGAGCTACCACGCGTGCTCCGACTCCTGGCCCTTGCTCCCACCAAGGGGGACTCCGGAGCTGCCACACGCCCTCCGGCATTGGGCCCTCGCTCCCTCCGAGGAGGGCTCCGGAGCTGGAGTGTGTCCCGCGACCTGCAATAAGCCGTGGGCCCCGAAGATGTAACACCCTCATTTTCATGCATCATGCATTGCATACATTCATATACATGTTTAACATTAATCCACATCAAGAGGAACGAGTTTAAAATTGATTTGGAACATTTAAAATTGATTTGGAGCAAAACCGCACTTAAAATGCAGGAAAGTGCGGACTAGTCCGATTTTACTGAGGACTAGTCCGATTTCTCTCTGACTAAAAACGGACTTGTTCGTTTTTACTGCGGACTAGTCCGATTTTGCCTCTGGAAACTTTCGGACTTGTCCGATTTTGTGCAGACTAGTACGATATTCCATGAATCCTTGAAAATTTGCTAAGTCCCTGGACTTATCCGGACTAGTCCGGTGTTCCAGCGGACTTTTCCATTTTCCTCTCTAACTAAAATCGGACTTGTCCGATTTTTTGCCTGACTTGTCCGATTTTCTCTCTGGACAACTTCGGACTAGTCCGGTCCTTTCCGGACTTGTCCGATATTTCGCGACTCCGAGTTGATCTTTTGTTTTACGACTTGTTTCTTGGGTTTCATGTTAAGTGGGCCTAGGGACGTCGTGCCTAACTCTTTTAGAGCCCACGTGGGACTCTAAATCCGCCTCTACTGCTTTCAAACTCGAAATCCATCTAACCCTAGCCTCCACCTCTATATAAACAACCCCACCCCTTGGCTTGACATCTATTTGCCACTTTTCCACCCCACCCAAACCATAGTTCGTGGAGAGCCACCACCAAGGAGGGAGGAGGAGATCCCAAGCAAGAAAAACAAGAGCAAAACGAAAGAGGATCAAGATCTCCATCAAGTTTTCGTTCTTCATCACCAATTCATCTCCAAGTTCATCCCCAACCCTAGATCATCAAGATCCAAGTGTTGCCTCCAAGTTTCTTGATTCATTGGAGTTCTAGACACCTGGTATACCATCTATTCTCTTCTCCTTACAAGAATTCAACCCCTAATCTCCAAACTTATGTTGATCAAGAAAACCCTAGTTCGCTAGTTCTACGAAGTGCGGACTAGTTCGGCCTTCTGCAGACTAGTCCGATTTTGCTGACTAAGTTGTGTTGAATTGATTCTAAAAGTAGATCTAATCAAATCCAAACCTGTATAAACTTGTTAAAATCTATTACAACTAGTTAGTGATCATTAAAAGCAATCTATTAACAAGTTCTACCTTGCATTTGCATTAATCATGCATGTCATGTCATATTGAGTAATATTTGTGCACTCTTTGATTGTGTTTCTTGGTTGTATGTTTATTGTGCGGATTAGACGGATTTGCGCTAGAGAGTGCCGCGGAGGATCTACTGCACCAAGAGTTTGAAGGCTTTGACCCTAACCAATCCCAAGAGCAAGGCAAGTGTCCTTGAAGCATATTGATCCTGTTTTGAAATAAATGTTTTGTTTGCAAAACTGCATGCTTGTGTCAATTTGATGGGAACCCTATGATAGGAAGTTTACTAGCTTTGTTTGACCACCCTTGTCACCTAGAATTATGATAGAGAGTCGGGAAGGGCTTTTTACCTTTTTGCTTTGCTTAATCAACTGGGATAGAAAAACAACTATACCACTCAACTTAATTATGTATGGGTGAGATTATGGTTGACATGAACTGGTTAATATGATATGGTAATGGGTGATCTAAGCAAGCCTGGTACGTGGATGGGTTGGATGTTATGGTGGTTTTGCTTGCTTTAGATCTAAGGACCGGTTCGTGGAGCGACCATCTAGGATTTACAGTGCCACCACGAGGCCAAGTATGGGTGCGGCGTAGCTGATTAATTAGGGTTTTGCAAGTGCTATTTGGACCATTAAGGATGCTCGGGGAAGGGGTAGTCAGATTTGGTTTGTTGATGATTGGTGGGACTACCCTGGGATCCGAATGGCTCAAGAGGGGGACCTTGGTTGAAGATGTGCTCAGTTGGAGACATCGCCACTGGTGAAACCTCACTGGGGTCTAAATAGGCTAGTAATCCCTTTGTAAAGGCTATTTTGTGATCTCTTGGCCACACACCTACGGAAGTGTGAGACGGCATAATTGATATTCTATAGTCATCGAAAGGTGATAAAATCACAAACACGTGGATAAAGCGGTACAACCTCTGCAGAGTGTGTCTAAAACTATCATGATAGCCGTGCTTCCGGTTATTTGCAACCTGGACCCTCACATGATTAGAGGGAACTCTGTATTGGGATGGTATTTGGAATGGTTATGGTTTGGTAATGGTTATGGATGGTTATGAATTAATTTCTGGTATTGAATATGGATATTGGTATGTGATGATGGATATGGAATATGGACTGGTACTATGATTTTAATTATAGCTTATGATGGGTTTATTTCACATACATGTAATATATTGCTTTCCAAATGTTTTAATGTACTTTTCAGCACTTAGCCATTATTATATTCATCATTTGAATCAGCCACATGTTATACTTTCCACACTTGCTGTGTACGACATGTACTCACTCTTGCAATCCCCTCCAACAGTTGCAGGTCAGGATTGAGAGTTTAATGGTGATAATGCGGAGTTCTAGGTCGTGTCTACAGTCAGTTTTCCCTGTGGTTTTGAATGGAGTTGCGCTATACCTTATTGCTTATGATGCCTAGCTGTTTAGTTTGTTTATTTAGTTAATTTCCGCTGCATTAGTTGAACTTGTCATTAACATTCATTAGAGCTTGTATTCAAGGATGATATGGTTTGTGTAATAAAATTTGGTTAATTAATCTTGTTCTGTGGTAAATTTCTGTATACTCTTTTGTGAATGCACTCGTGTATGTGTGTTGAACATCCTGGGCACACATATGCGTTAGCTTGGTTCATTTTCGGAACCGGGTGTCACAAATTGGTATCAGAGCCACAGGTTGACCGTAGGACGCAGCCTAGATAGAATGGACACTTTAGAGCACATAGGAGCACTCAGGAATCAATGTGTTCTTGTTTGGTGTGCTGCTTGCTATATATATTGTTTGCTTGTGTGCTTAATAGAGTATTTTGGGATGCTTTAGCATTGCCATGTCCACGTAGGCTAGTTAGTTGTCTAGTTTCATATCCCTTGATTCATATAGTTGGGGACGTTTTCTAATTCTTACCTATTGCTTTTCTCCAGATGGTGAGGACTCGCAACCAAAGGGATGGTAATGATGAGGAGGAGAACCATGGAGCACCTCAAAACAACAATGGACAAGGACCTTCCCAAGGAGCTATTAATATTGAGCAGCTATTGGCTATGCAAAACCAGCTCATGCAGACCATGATACAAACAATGGGACAGCTGCAGGCTGGCAATATCAACAATCAGCCCCACATGCCTCCACCGCCACCCCCTCCTCCTCATAACCGGTTGGGAGAGTTTATGAGGACTAGGCCACCCACCTTTGGTCAAGCCGCTGACCCTATGGACGCGGACGATTGGCTCAAGTCCGTGGAGAAGAAGCTGGCTATTGTCCAATGCAGTGACCGGGAGAAAGTGCTATTTGCTTCACATCAACTCATTGGAGCAGCTGCGGATTGGTGGGATTTACTATGCAATGCTCATGAGAACCAAGAGAGAATTACCTGGGCGGAATTCAAGGAGAGTTTCTGTTCTCATTATGTGCCGGAAGGTGTTATGATTTTGAAGAGGCAAGAATTTGAGAACTTAAGGCAAGGAAGATCAAGTGTGAGTGAATATCTCAATAAGTTCACTCAACTCTCAAGGTATGCGTCTGACGATGTGAGCCGGGACAGCCGGAAATAATATTTGTTCATCAGAGGCTTGAACAATGAAATCCAAGTGCAACTACTCAACTGCGATTATGCCAATTTTCAGAAGCTTGTGGACAAAGCAATTGTGGTTGAGAACAAGATTCGTGAGATGGAGCAAGACAATAAGAGAAAGGCGCCATATCAAGGACAGCAACAAGGGAGTAATGTGCGCCCTCGCCTTGCACCACCTAATGCACCTCGCTTTAGCTCTTTTGCACCTACTCAGGACCCTGGTTATGCACCGCGCCCATCTCAGTTTATGCAGCAACGCCCTATTATGCAAGCACCTAGGCCTCCAATGCCTTATGCGCCTCGTGCCAACTACCCTGGTGCCAATGCTCAAAACCAAGCTCGTCCCAATAATTCTAGTGGAGTTAAGAAGTGCTATACTTGTGGAGAAGCTGGACACTTTGCGCATCAATGTCCTAAGTCAGGACTTGGTCAAGGAAGCAATGCACCGAGGCAAAACCCAAGACCCAATGGAGGACAGCCACAAGGGAATTGTGGACAGCAGAATTTTGCTCGTGGCAATGTTAACCATGTCTCTACGGAGGATGCTCAACAAGAGGATGACGTGGTCATTGGTATGTTTCTCGCCAACTCCAACCCCGAGACTATGTTATTTGATTCTGGAGCATCGCATTCATTCATTGCATCGAAGTATGTTGCCAAGTATATTTTGCCTATCTCTCATATGAAGTTTACTCTATTGGTTAAGTCTCCTGGAGGAGAGATGAGGACAAATATAGTATGTCTAAAAGTAAGACTTAGAATAAGGGGGGGTAGACTTCTCCAACAACCTCATTGTTTTGGATTCTCAAGGATTGGACATTATACTTGGTATGGACTAGTTGAGGAAGCATAATGGAGTTATTGAGTGTGCCACGAAGACAGTGAAGTTGACCAACGAGGAGGGGATCACCGTAGAATTTGAAGCATCTCAACATGCACTGAAGCAATTGGAGCTAAATCATATGGACGGTGCCGCAATTGAGGAGATTCTGGTGGTGTGTGAATTTTTGGATGTTTTTCCGGACGAGTTGCCAGGTATGCCACCTGATCGAGACATTGAGTTTGTTATTGATTTAATACCTGGAACTGCACCTATAGCTAAGAGGCCGTATAGGATGCCTCCTATGGAATTAGCGGAGCTCAAGAAACAAATTCAAGAGCAACTAGAGAAAGGTTTTATTCGCCCAAGCTCTTCACCTTGGGGAGCGCCCGTGCTGTTTGTGGACAAGAAGGATGGAACCCAAAGGATGTGTGTGGATTCCCGAGATCTCAACGAGGTGACAATCAAGAACAAGTACACCTTGCCATGCATAGAGGACTTGTTTGATCAGATGAAGGGTGCTTGTATCTTCTCTAAGATTGATTTGAGGTCGGGATACTTTCAAATGAAGATTAGACCATCGGACATACCTAAGACAGCTTTTAGGACACGGTATGGATCTTATGAGTACACCATGATGCCTTTTGGGTTCACAAATGCACATGCATACTTTATGTACCTCATGAATAAGGTCTTCATGGAGTACTTGGATAGGTTTGTTGTGGTGTTTATTGATGACATTATGATCTACTCGAAGGATGAGAAGGAACATGAGGAACACTTGAGGCTTACGCTGCTGAAATTAAGGGAGCATCAATTGTATGCCAAGTTCAACAAGTGTCAGTTTTGGTTGAAAGAGGTGTCATTTTTGGGTCATATTATCTCAGGAGGAGGAGTATCGGTTGACACCGGAAAAGTGAGAGACGTGTTGAAGTGGGAACCGCCGCAAAATGTAAAGGAAATAAGGAGTTTCCTTGGGATGGCTGGATATTACCATCGGTTCATCAAGGACTTCTCCAAGATAGCCAAGCCAATGACGGAATTGCTAATGAAGGGAAAGGCTTTCCAATGGACTCAAGCTTGTCAAAACAGCTTTGAGGAGTTGAAGAAGAGGTTGACAACAGCCCCAGTTTTGGTATTGTCGGATGTAAGCAAAAGTTTTGATATTTATTGTGACGCATCGAGACAAGGACTTGGATGTGTATTGATACAAGAAGGTCAAGTGGTTGCATATGCATCGAGGCAATTGAAGAAACATGAGCAGAATTACCCCACGCATGATTTGGAACTCGCAGCCGTGGTACATGTATTGAAGATTTGGAGACACTATATCCTTGGACATAGGTGTGAAATTTATACGGATCATAAGAGTCTTAAGTATATCTTGACACAAACGGATCTGAATTTGAGGCAACGGAGATGATTGGAGCTCATCAAAGATTATGATTTGGGGATCAACTATCACCCTGGAAAAGTCAATGTAGTGGCCTATGCTTTGAGTAGAAAAGGAGTAAGTCATCAACTCACTGTTCGAGAGTTACCATCCGAGTTATGTAAGGAGTTTGAACGGTTGAACCTCGGGTTTGTAAATGAGATGGAGATGATGGAGATAAACCCAACCTTAGAGCAAGAAATTCGAGAAGGCCAAACAAAGGATGAAGAAATCTAGGAAATCAAGGAAAGGACCCAAGAAGGGAGAGAATTCAGATTTGATGAGGATGAACATGGTACCCTATGGCTTGGTAAGAGGATTGTTGTGCCTAATGTGAAGCATATTCGGGAGACAATATTAAAGGAGGCACATGACTCGCCGTACTCGATTCACCCTGGTTGTACAAAGATATACAAAGACTTGAAGACTTGCTATTGGTGGGCTAGCATGAAGAAGGACATAGCTGAATATGTAGCATTGTGTGATGTGTGTCAACGAGTCAAGGCGGAACATCAAAGGCCGGCCGGACTATTACAACCATTAAAGATTCCGAAATGGAAGTGGGAAGAAATCGGTATGGACTTAATAGTTGGTTTACCACGTACTCAGTCCGGGTATGACTCAATTTGGGTAATTGTGGATTGGTTAACTAAGTCAGCCCACTTTATTCCCGTCAAGACCACCTATAATGGAGAGAAATTGGCGGAACTGTATATGGGAAGAATAGTATGTTTGCATGGAGTTCCGAAGAAGATAGTCTCAAATAGAGGTTCACAATACACTTCCAGGTTTTGGCAAAAATTGCATGAAACTTTGGGAACGAGGTTGAATTTTAGTTCAGCATATCACCCTCAAACGGATGGACAAACCGAGAGCACCAATCAGATTTTAGGGGACATGTTAAGATCTTGTGCTTTGAAGAATGGGAAAGGTTGGGACAAGAGCTTGCCATATGCAGAATTTTCATACAACAATAGTTACCAAGCAAGCTTGAAAATGTCACCATATGACGCTTTATGGAAGGAAGTGTAGGACACCTTTATTCTGGAATGAGGCAGGAGAAACTCAAGTATTTGGTCCGGATGTGTTGCAAGAAGCCGAAAAGCAAGTCCAAATAATTCGTGAAAACTTGAGGGCTGCCCAATCAAGACAAAAGGGCTATGCGGACAATAGGAGAAGGAAATTAGCCTTTGAAGTGGGGGACTTTGTTTACCTCAAGGTGCCACCAGTGAGAGGTCATAAGAGGTTTAACATGAGAGGCAAGCTAGCACCTCATTACATTGGACCATTCAAGATTTTGGACAAAAGAGGAGAAGTAGCGTATAAGTTGGAGATGCCAACTCATCTTTCGGACGTCCATGATGTCTTTCATGTTTCCCAGCTCAAGAAATGCTTGAGAGTACCGGAAGAACAAGTGCCCATGGAAGGATTGGAACTAGAGGAAGATTTGACTTATGCCGAGCAACCAGTTAAGATCTTGGAAACCAAGGAGAGAACCACAAGGAACAAGGTGATTCGATGGTGTAAAGTTCAATGGAAGCACCACACAGAAAAAGAAGCAACATGGGAATTGGAGGATGAACTCAAGAAGGAATTTCCCTATCTCTTCTCTTCTGCGTCGAATCTCGAGGGCAAGATTCATTTTAAAGGGGGTAGGTTTGTAACACCCTCATTTTCATGCATCATGCCTTGCATACATTCATATACATGTTTAACATTAATCCACATCAATATTTGTGCACTCTTTGATTGTGTTTCTTGTTTGTATATTTATTGTGCGGATTAGACGGATTTGCGCTAGAGAGTGCCGCGGAGGATCTACAGCACCAAGAGTTTGAAGGCTTTGACCCTAACCAATCCCAAGAGCAAGGCAAGTGTCCCTGAAGCATATTGATCCTGGTTTGAAATAAATGTTTTGTTTGCAAAACTGCATGCTTGTGTCAATTTGATGGGAACCCTATGATAGGAAGTTTACTAGCTTTGTTTGACCACCCTTGTCACCTGGAATTATGATAGAGAGTCGGGAAGGGTTTTTTACCTTTTTGCTTTGCTTAATCAACTGGGATAGAAAAACAACTATACCACTCAACTTAATTATGTATGGGTGAGATTATGGTTGACTTGAACTAGTTAATATGATATGGTAATGGGTGATCTAAGCAAGCCTGGTATGTGGATGGGTCGGATGTTATGGTGGTTTTGCTTGCTTTAGATCTAAGGACCGGTTCGTGGAGCGACCATCCAGGATTTACAGTGCCACCACGAGGCCAAGTATGGGTGCGGCATAGCTGATTAATTAGGGTTTTGCCAGTGCTATTTGGACCATTAAGGATGCTCGGGGAAGGGGTAGTCGGATTGGGTTTGTTGATGATTGGTGGGACTACCCTGGGATCCGAATGGCTCAATAGGGGGCCCTTGGTTGAAGATGTGCTCAGTTGGAGACATCGCCACCAGTGAAACCTCAGTGGGGTCTAAATAGGCTAGTAATCCCTTTGTAAAGGATATTTTGTGATCTCTTGGCCACACACCTACGGAAGTGTGAGACGGCATAATTGAGATTCTATAGTCATCGAAAGGTGATAAAATCACAATCACGTGGGTAAAGCGGTACAACCTCTGCAGAGTGTGTCTAAAACTATCATGATAGTCGTGCTTCCAGTTATGAGCAACCTGGACCCTCACATGATTAGAGGGAACTCAGTATTGGGATGGTATTTGGAATGGTTATGGTTTGGTAATGGTTATGGATAGTTATGAATTAATTTCTGGTATTGAATATGGATATTGGTATGTGATGATGGATATGGAATATGGACTGGTACTATGATTTTAATTATGGCTTATGATGGGTTTATTTCATATACATGTAATATATTGCTTTCCAAATGTTTTAATGTACTTTTCAGCACTTAGCCATTATTATATTCGTCATTTGAATCAGCCACATGTCATACATTCCACACTTGCTGAGTACGACATGTACTCACTCTTGCAATCCCCCCAATAGTTGCAGGTCAGGATTGGGAGTTTAATGGTGATAATGTGGAGTTCTAGGCCGTGTCTACCATCAGCTTTGCCTGTGGTGTTGAATGGAGTTGCGCTATACCCTATTGCTTATGCTGCCTAGCTGTTTAGTTTGCTTATTTAGTTTATTTCCGCTGCATTAGTTGAACTTGTCATTAACATTCATTAGAGCTTGTATTCGAGGATGATATGGTTTGTGTAATAAAATTTGGTTAATTAATCATGTTATGTGGTAATTTTTTGTATACTCTTTTGTGAATGCACTCGTGTGTGTGTGTGTGTTGAACATCCTGGGCACAGATATGTGTTAGCTTGGTTCATTTTCGGAATCGTGTGTCACAGAAGAGTAAAGAGCGGTGTGTCATGTCCAGTCGCGCATTGAAGGCCCGCGCCTTCCCCAGGTGCACGATGCTGCACACGCCCCCCCGTCATGTACCGCTGTGTCCAATCACATTGCAGTGAAGGCGCCGCAAGCTTACCCCACACCGCCAAGTGGGTAGCTTACAGCGACAAGACAGATGCGACATTCCCCGCCATCATCAATGACTACGCATAGCCACTGGCGTCCGACACGACAAGATGACGAGTCTTCAAGTTGCGATCAGAGGCTAGCGTACGCAAGAAACCATAGATCTTGTATAGGATAAGATCACCCCGGGGCCACCTGTCGGGCCTCGGGCCTCACTTGTAAGTTGTCCGTCCTTGTACTATAAAAGAATTGGGCAGCCACCAACCTAGACAGCTTCTTTGGTTCGCTCGAACTAGGGATCCCACACAAGTCTCAGAATCCTCGATACACACACACACTCGCATACACACTCACCAAGCAATACAATCCACCGTGGAGTAGGGTGTTATTCTCCTTGCGACCCAAACCACTTAAAAACTCATATGTCTCATACTCTTCCGCTAGAACACTAGTTTCAGGCCTAAGCCCTACCGAACAAGAACCTCCGCAGGCTGCTCCTTAGCAGATCCAGGGGAAGTGTCGCGTTGACCCTTCGACATTTGGCGCACCAGGTAGGGGTTTTTTCCCTCAAAAAAGTGGTAGCGCTTTCACCACCATGGTGTTCATCGAACCTGCAAGTTACGGCGAGATCAAGCCGCAAAAGGTCAGTCTGCTTCGGCACCACCCAAGGGGCCTGCCATTGATGTTTCTACAGTGACAATGGGCGATGCCAGAGCAGCCAGCTCTGGCACCACCCAAGGGGCCTGCCGTCGAAGTTTCTATAGCGACGATGGGCGACGCCGGAGCAGCAAGCACCGACACCACCCAAGGGACCTGCCATCGACGTTTCTACAGTGAAGATGGGCGACGACGAAGCAGCTAGCTCCAACACCACCCAAGGGGCCTGCCATTCACGTTTCTATAGCGATGATGGGCGACACTGGAGCAGCCAGCACCGGCACCACCCAGGGTGGGTGCCGCCTCGGTTTGGTGGCTACCTTGTTGCCATCGCCGCCAGCGTCAACTATTCAAGCTCCCGCTCTCCGCCGTAGGCCCACTGATGACATCCTGTGACTAAGTGGTAGGCGTGTCCAACCAGTTGGCCACACCTACAAGGGGGCCTCTAAGGGGTCTCATGGGCAGGACATCAAGCGGTTTCCCGCCACCACCGCGACAATGACATCACCAAGGCGTTACAGTAAGTTCGACTCGAAGATCTGCTGTAAGTTTTACTTTTGGCACGGTGAGAGGTCCAGAGTATGCAGCCTGCTTAGTCTAGTCTTGCACCCTAAGCGTGTACACTTTGCCTCCCCAGCGCCACTTCGGTAAAGCTTCATCCTGGGCGTAGTTGTAGGATAGTTTTTTTTTTCTAAAAAGGGTGTCATAGCGTCTAGAAGCAGCACTCGAAGCAACTAAGCTCTGGTGGGTCCAGTCCAGGGTGTTCAGCCTGCTTAGCATGGTTCCATATCATAACCCTATACATTTTTCATTCATTGTCATCCGGAGCAGGTCATTGCCTTCTTGTAAAGTATGCCTCTTCCTATGATTACCAAGTTAGAAGAAACACTGTCTTGCCCTATGCTTCGTTTATGTTCATTTAATTAAGCATTAATTTTATGATCATCGAATTATGATCGTTCTCACATATTCTCTGTCATATGCACATGCACTCTCTCCCTGTCGCGCGCCTAGTTGAGTTATGCAATCCTGCTGCTAACGGGTCTGCTTGAGGTTCCTGTGATGTATTTGGGTTCTTTGGTTGTTTCCCTTCTTGGGGGCCTGTGGCACCGAATGCTCACTCCCTTAAAAGCTAACGCTCGTGGGAGGTCCAGGGTGTACAGCCTGCTTAGCCTAGTCCTGCACCCTAAGCGTGTATACTTTGCCTCTTTAGCGCTAACGGCTGAGTACATGGGGCCAAACGGCACACACACCTAAGCAGGGCGATAACCACAATCCAGATACCATCGCACTGAATTACCCACACACCGTAAGCCGAACTCGGGACTATAAGACATAACGAGACTAAAAGCAGGAAGGGAGTAATTGACGAGCAAAATTATTTACATTATGCTTTAAATTTTTGCTTACTTTCGCATATCGTCTGCCATATGCCCAGTTATATTTCTCCTGTCTCTTCCTAGTTGGAGTTGTGCTATCCTACCAAAGGCGGATCCACATGAGGTACCTGCAATGTGTTTGGAGTCTGATGATCGTTTTCTTGGTCAGGGTCCATGGTGTCGAATGGTTCTAACTTATGAAAGGCTAACGCTGAGCTGGAGGTCCAGGGTGTGCAGCCTGCTTAGCCTGGTTCTATACCCTAAGCATGCGCACCTTGCCTCCCAGTGCTGACAGCTGAGTACAGAAGGCTGGACGGCTCATGCCCTATGGAAGGCAGCGACCATACCCTAGATATTGTCGCATCGAATTACCCATGTCCCGTATCTTAGCCAAGGATCATAAGTCATAACGAAACTAAAGAGCAGGGAAGTGGTGACTGATGAGAGAAATTACTTTTTGTCTATCATATGTGCAGGACATACAGGGAGTTGTCATCGACATTCTACACGTCCGCCGTAGCCGCCAGCATCACTTCTCCGGCTCTAGCGCCCTCCAAGAGGGCCACCGGTGCCGTCGACGCTTCTTCGAGCTCCAGTGCCCCCCCAAGGGGGCTAATGGCGTCACTTCTTCGAGCTCCAGTGCTCCCACGGGGACTACCAGCGATGCTTCTCCGAGCTCCGATGCCCCCCAAGGGGGCCGCTGGCGTCACTTCTTCGAGCTCCAGCGCTCCCACGGGGACTGTCGGCGACACTTCTCCGAGCTCCGGCGCCCCCAAGGGAGCCGCTGGCGTCACTTCTTCAAGCTCCGGCTTCCCCAAGGGGGCCGCCGGCGTCACTTCTTCGAGCTCCGGCGCTCCCACGGGGACTGCCGGCAACACTTCTCGAAGCTCCGGCGCCCCCCAAGGGGGCCGCTGGCGTCACTTCTTCGAGCTCCGGCGCTCCCACGCGGACTGCCAACGATACTTCTTCGAGCTCCTGTGCCCCCCAAGGGGGCCGCTGGTGTCACTTCTTCGAGCTTTAGCGTCCCCAAGGGGGCCACTGGTGTCACTTCTCCGAGCTCCAGCGTCCCCAAGGGTTCCACCGGAGTCACTTCTTCGAGCTCTAGCACCCCCCAAGGGGGCTGCTGGCATCACTTCTTTGAGCTCTGGCGTCCCCAAGGGGGCCGCCGATGTCACTTCTGCGAGCTCCAGCGCCTCCGAAGGGGGCTGTCGGCACCCCCCAAGGGGGCCACCGACGTCACTTCTTCGAGATCCGATGCTCCCAAGGTGGCCGCCGGCGATGCTTCTCCGAGCTCTGGCGCCCCCCAAGGGGGCCGTTGGCGTCACTTCTTCGAGCTCCGGCGCTCCCAAGGGGGCTGGTGGCGTCACTTCTCCAAGCTCCGGCGCTCCCCAAGGGGGCCGCCGGCGTCACTTCTACGAGCTCCAGCGCCCCCCAAGGGGGCCACCGACGTCACTTCTTCGAGCTCTGGCGCTCTCAAGGGGGCCGTCGGCGACACTTCTCCGAGCTCCGGCGCTCCCCAAGGGGACCGCCAGTGTCACTTCTTTGAGCTCTGATGCCCCCCCAAGGGCCGCTGGCATCACTTCTCCGAGCTTTGGTATCCCCAAGGGGGCAGCCGACGTCACTTCTCTGAGCTCCAGCGCCCCGCGAGGAGGCCCGCTGGCATCACATTTACAAGACAAGATCAAGGCCCCACCTAGGGGATCATCATCTCTCCTGAGGTGGGCCCGGAGGCCACTATCGGTACCCTCAAGACCGGGTACCTCTGCATACAAGAAGAAGCTCCGGACCTGGCCTCCCTGCCGAGGAGGGCTCCGGAGCTACTATGCAAGCTCCGGCTCCTGACCCTTGCTCCCACCAAGGGGGACTCCGGAGCTGCCACCGAGGAGGGCTCTAGAGCTGGAGTGTGTCCCACGACCTGCAATAAGTCGTGGGCCATGAAGAGTAAAGAGTGGTGTGTCATGTCCAGTCACGCATTGAAGGCGTGCGCCTTCCCCAGGCGCACGACGCTGCACACGCCCCCTATCAGGTCCCGCTGCGTCCAATCACATTGTAGTGAAGGCGCTACAAGCCTAGCCCACACCGCCAAGTGGGTAGCTTACGACGACAAGACGTATGGGATGTTCCCTGCCATCATCAACGACTATGCATAGCCACTGGCTTCTGACACGGCAAGACGACGGGTCTTCAAGCTGCGGTCAGAGGCCAGCGTACGCAAGAAACCTTAGATCTTGTACAGGATAAGATCACCCCGGGTCCACCTGTTGGGCCCCGGTTCCCACTTGTAAGTTGTCCGTCCTTGGACTATAAAAGGACTAGGCAGCCACCGACTTAGACAGCTTCTCGGGTTCGCTCAGACTAGGAATCCCACACAAGTCTCAGAATCCCCGATACACACACACACTCGCATACACACTCACCAAGCAATACAATCCACCGTGGAGTAGGGTGTTATGCTCCTTGCGGCCCGAACCACGTAAAAACTCAGTTGTATCATACTCTTCCGCTAGAACACTAGTTTGAGGCCTAAGCCCCGCCAAACAAGAACCTCCGCGGGCTGCTCCTTAGCAGATCCGGGGGAAGTGTCGCATTGACCCCTCGACAAATGCACTTACACATGCATTGCACTTAGGTTGCTCTCAAAATAAAGCCATGTGTAAGCAGACGTGGAAGCCACACGTGTTGCCCAGAGCTTGTTGTTGGACATCGAATGCAGTATGATGTGTTAGATGTGGGCATTTTCCTTGTACTTGCACAAAAGCCCTAAACAAAAAAATTCATAGTTAATGTAAAATTATTGTGCAAGGAAACTAAAGTGAAGAAGGAACTTACTCATCAATAACGAAAGAGATATCATTCCATGACCGGGTATTTCGCTCGCCAGTTTTTTCATCTGTTGGCCTTGAGGAGTCACAGTACCAGATGTGGTCGTACCGTGTAGATATTGCTATGGTTACCCAATGGTTACCCGTGTTGAACAGTAGGACTAGGGGGTCCTTATCACTGTACTGTTTCATTGCCTTCACCATATATTGAATAACCTCTTTTCTGCCACTCGACGTTTGCAGAAGTGCTGGTACTTGCGGGTCAAGATATGCAGCACACACATTTCGCGTGTTATGACGAGCATATTGTTGCTGGTGCCTACACGCAAAATGCCAATTTTGTCACATATAACACTTGTATTGAGTATGTATTGAAGAACCTAGTTTTTGAGGAGACTTACAATGCAAGCAGCATATTAGGGAGATATCCAATGCGTCAAGGTTGAAAAGGTCGTAGAGATCGGATCTGCGTTGACAAAAGCGCCATCACCCAAGAGAAGTGTTTATCCTTCAATGACTTAGTATGGTATCACACTTATTGCAATTTCTCGTGTAGTATTGATGAAGCTGAACACAAGTTTAGGAACTTGTTTGAGTGCAGCCGCAGTCAACATCGGCTTTCCCTTTTCATACTTTGGGTTTGCATGCGTCATAGCTTTTGGCACCCTCGGGTTAGGTTCCAACTGTTTCACTGGTTTCTTCCACCTTCCTTCATTGATATTCGCTGCTATAGCACACCCTTTTGTTAGCACACTTTGCCGGCTGCTGATCAGGTGTAGGGTGCAGGGCACTTCGAGTGCGAGGTGGAGAACGATGCGGCTGCTCTTCAAGTGGAGAGTTCTACGGCAGCTCTACAGTTGGAGGCAGATGCGGGTTCTCTGTAACTAGAGGCAACTGCTCTCCAATTGGATACTTCTGCTACTTCTCTATAACTGGAGGCAACAATAGCTCTAGAATTGGAGACAGCTCCATCTGTTCTGTATTTGGATGCAGAAGCAGACGTGCCTCAAGAGACATTGAAGCGGTCGACGCGGAAGCTGCTGCTGCTGCTGGGTCAGCAACAATAAGGCTTCGTCTCCACTGAACTCTTCTAGTAACTGCATCCCGCATAGTCAGCGTTGTATCGTCTGGTGGCACTTCGAGCTCCAGGTTTTTTGTATTTTCATGCACCATGTCCCCCTTGACTACAGCATAGGATGTTGTTTCCACCTGAATGTTGTCAAGCATGGTTTGATTGGGATACACTAGCCCTCTCCCGACCTCCATTTGAGCGATTCCTCTGACCATTAGCAGAAGGTTGTATGTTGCTGGCTGAGCCATGTTATCTATCGTCTCCGGCTCAATTGAAGGTCCAGACGCTGGTGCCTGAAGATCCTCCTATGGTTGTCCACCCCCAGCTGCCGTAGAAGCAAAGCTGCTCCTACGCTTGTCATCGTTGAAAAACGCGTTAGGGATTGGTATACCTGCTCCCTCCAGCATAACCACCTTAAGTATTTTATTTGTTGTGTCTGGAACATAGAACACTTGGGCAACGTGTTCTGCTAACACAAAAGGCTCCCACTTATATCCTTGACGGTTAAGATCAATGCTAGTGAAACCGTACTTGTCTTGTACAACACCTTCAATTCCATCAACCCAGTTGCAACGGAAAAGAAAAATCTTGAATCCTTTAAAGTCAAGATCCCAGATCTCTTGTATTTGACCATAGTACATTTCTTTGTCTTGGCCCGCAGCATTATAAGCATCAACACGGACACCACTATTTTGATATGTGCTTTTCTTATCTTGTTCTACAGTGTAGAACGTGTATCCATTTATGTCGTACCCTTGATATGTAATAACTGTGAATATAGGACCACGAGCCAACTTTTTTAGGTATTCACTTGTTTGAGTATCCGATGAGTGAGAAATCCGATCCTGGAGCCAGCCAATGAATTTTCTCTTGTGTTCATTTTCTAACCATGATTCATTGCGGCCAGGATTGTCTCTAAGCACCACCTCCTTGTGCTCATCGAGGTACTCCAACACAATGGACATGTGTTGCAACACGTGGAAATAAGCGCAGAAGAATAAATATGAATCTGGAGTTATAGCCTTCTTCCCAATGGTCCCTTTTCCTATGAGCCTCCCCTCATGACGAGACTTGGGAACACCAATCGGGTTACTCGGGTCATTGTAGTTTAGAGCCCACTCCACAGCTTCCTCTGTAGAGTATCCTTGTACGATGTGGCCCTAAGGGTAAGCTTGATTTCTAAGGAAGGACTTTAGTATGCCGTTGAATCTCTCGTAAGCATAGATATGGTGAAGGACACAGGGCCAAGTAGCTTTATCTCCTTAATAAGATGAGTTATGAAATGGGCGCTTATGTCGAAAAAGGCAGGTGGAAAATACATCTCAAGGAAGCATAAAGTTTCATAGTGCTTTTTCCAATGACTCCAGATCTTCTTCATATAGTACTTTTTGACCAATTGCATTGAAGAAAAAGCAAAACTTCATTATAGCCTCCCAAACATTGACCGGTAGGATATTCTGAATTCCAACAGCAATCATCTGCATAAGCAATACATGGTAATCATGAGACTTCACACCGGGAGCTACTTTTAGATCTGAAAATAAAATAAGCCTTGACACGTTTGTCGAGTAGCCAGATGGTACTTTCACATTTTTCAAGAACACATAAAACTCTTCTTTTTCATTTTCTGAAAGGGTGATGCATGATATGGGTAGTTCCGTTCCTTTTATCGAGTCATCGATCCACAACTCAGGCCTAATTCCCATTTTCTTTAGATCTGCCCGTGCATGTCCATGGTCCTGAGTTTTCCCATCTGTGTTAAGCAATGTTCCGAGTAGGCTCTCGCACACATTCTTCTCAACATGCATCACATCAATCGAATGACGGACGTCTAAGTCTTTCCAATATGGTAGCTCCCAAAAAATCAATTGCTTTTTCCACATGTCATCTTCGCCAGTATTTTTGCCAGTCCTTTTCTGCTTACCAAGGATGACATGGATATCCTTGACCATTTCATAGACTTCATGACCCGTGATGTGAGGTGGAGGATGCCTCTTCTTAGTGTCACCATTGAAATTATCCTTCATACTCCGAAACGGGTGCTTCATTGGAATGTAGCCTCGATGTCCCATGTACACTATTTTTTGTAACTCGCTCAAGAACTGTGAGTATGTTTCTCTCAAACAATGTGGACATCCGCAACCTACTTTCTTACTCTATCAGGACAAGTTACGTGCTGCTAGAGAATCACTAACAGTCACAAATAAAATGGCTTTGAGGCGAAAGTACTCACGCTTGTGGTCATCCCAGGCCTGCACTCCGTTGTTGTACCACAACTGCTTCAGATCTTCAACCAGATGCCTGAAATAAGTGTCGATGTCATTCTCAGGTTATTGTGGCCCCAGTATGAGTCCTGACATCATAATATATTTCTGTTTGTTGCACAACCAAGGAGGAAGGTTCAAAATTGTAAGCACAATTGGCCATGTGCTATGTGTGCTACTGTTCAAAAAAGGATTCATGCCGTCGGTGCTCATTGTGATCCTAACATTCCTCGGATCAATAGCAAATTCAGGATTTTGTGAATCAATGTTTCGCCACTGTGTGGCATCCGCAGGATGTCTTATCATTCCAGCATCCTGCTTATGCTTTTCTTTGTGCCGTCGCAACAATTCTAACTCCTTCTTGTTTGCAAACCAATGCTTCAAATGAGGAATGATAGGAAAGTATCAAAACAACTTTTTAGGCCCTCTTTTTCTTCTATTACAATTCTCGTCATCATCGTCGTCTTTCCTACGATTGAATCTGTCCACTCCACAAATAGGGCATTTCTCGAGGTTTTCGTACTCAGGTCCACGATATAAAATACACTCATTCTTGCACGTGTGGATTTTCTCCACCTCCAAACCCAGTGGACAGATTATCTGTTTTGCCTCATAAACTGTCGTAGGGACTGTGTTGCCTGGGGTAACATGTCCTTAAGGACCGTCAACAATTCCTTAAATTTACAATCACTCCATCCGTTGCTCACCTTCAACTAGAAAAGTTTTACCATCGCAAATAGTTTGGTGTACTTAGTTGCACAACCATGATACAATGGCTTCTTCGAGTCTTCGATCATCTTCTTGTAATTTGCAATTTCACCATTACTCTACCAATCATTGTCGCCATGTCTCTCGACACTGCGTACCATCACCTCTATGTTATGCACTTGAAACTCAATGTCCTCATCGGTGAACCCTGATATATCTGGCTCGTTCACATCCTCGTCGTGATCTTCTTGGACACTAGTAGGGACCTCCCTCTCCAGATATGAATCTCTCATCTCTGCCTCATTAAGCCCTTCCTCCCCATGTTTGTTCCAACATTGATAATCCACCATGAATCCATGCGCGATCAAATGTGACCTCAACACTTCATCTATGCGATATCTCTTCTCATTCTTGCAGTGTTTGGAACGACAACAAATAGTCCCTCTAATGTTGTCCAACATGTCTTTCTTCATGAAAGCGAGAAATGCATCTACCCCTTGGATATATTCATTGCAAAGGTGTGGCCATACATCCAACTTCGATCCGATGACATCTACGTACAGAAAAGAAGAGCTAAATCAAAGAAATTTGGAGCCACTGATAATCACCGCAAGCCAACTTCAATCAAAGAAGATCTAAAGATAAAAAAATAGTAAGGAACGGGAGAGGAGGAGAGGACTAACACTTTTGTTTTAAGATCCACTGATAACCACCACAAGACTTTTAGAATAAAAGAGGGAATGAACAGGGCAAGAATAGGGCAGATCTGGTAGCCACTTGTTCTGCCACAACAGAGAGGTCGTAGAAGGGCAATAGAAAATCAAGACAGACCAATATAAAGCACGTCTCTCTATAGAGGGAATGGGAGATGGGCCCTCTTCCACAACTAAAGGAGACGAGCCAGACCGGTGGTTATGGGAGACGCGCCTTATTCCACAATGAAAGGAGACGATCTGAAACCAAAGTCCGTCTTAGTTACCTAAAATATATGAGTCGCGCTTAGTTAAAGCGCATCTCCCGTTTGTCAGAGAGGAGGGTGCGTCGTGGATATCTACTTAACTGAGACGGGTTGTATTGTAACGCGTCTCCTTGTATGTTCAACCGAGCCATGTCAGATCCTCACTGAAGCAGGCTCATCTCGCTTAAGATTATCAAAGACGTTCTCCTTTTAGCTCGTCGCCCATCTTTGTCTCCTATTTGGGTTTCTTACATAGTGGGTTACAAAAGCACTCCGCCTGGGTGCTGCCGGTCTCAATCCCGCTGGAACGAAGAGGCCACCTGCTTGGCAAGGTCTTAGACTTCGGTTGTCGCCTCTTCCCCCCGCTCATCAAGGGTTCCTTTCTCAACCGGATCGAGCGGGATCATCGGGTACCAGCTCCAAAAGCATACCAAGACATGGGAGGCCACTAGTTCAGCCAGCTCCCTTCCTTCGACCTCCAGCCACCTCACAAGGACAGTGTTCACTAACCCCAACATTGAGCAGAGGGAGTCTAAAGCTGGGAGCAGCTCGACCACCCCATGAGACGACTCACCGCACGACACGGGACCAAGGCCAAGGGGTTCCAACACCACCCCAATACGGGCCAGGAAGTCCTGAATCCCTTGGGCCTTGATCGCATGGGAGGCCTGGAGGCCCTTTGCATCTCTTCGCGCATCTTCCTCCCAGTCGGTGAGCTCCTGATCATGGCGCTCTATATCCTCCTCCCAGCGCTTGATGGCGAGCTCCGAATCCTGCATAACCTGGCGCTTCTCCTCAAGGCTTCGGGAGACCTCCTCCTCTTTCACCGCCAAGTCCCGTTCCGCATCAGCAATGGCAACTTCACGGTGTACCAACTCCAGCCGCTGATCCTCGCACAGCTTCAGACGGGCATCAGCGATGGCATGGGCCTTAAAGGCCTTCACCTCGAGTCCCTTGTTCTTGGCGTCGACCAGCCTCACCAAGTGCTGCTACTGCACAAGCTGATACCACTCTCAGGTGAAAGAAACCTGTGTTTGTCGCAAGATGGACTGGGTCACGACAACAGCATCGGCGAGAGGGATTGACGTGACCGTCACCACAAACAGCTGCCTCTCCTCCCCTTTTGCCGACTTCGCAGCAGACACCAACACCTGGGGACCAGATGGATCCCTGGCTGGAGCTCCAGGAACCACCGCGTTGCTACTTGGCATTGAAGTCCCCTCCTCCATTGCAAGGGCATCATCGGCCGCCGATGCCGAGTCAGCATCTTGCACAACAATAACACCAGGCGCCAGTTCCGCATCAACGATGGGCGGGTCAGCTCCGCCAAGGGAAGCCAACACGACCATGGTAGTCGCCTCCTCGCCTGACACCACCTCGCCTAGCACCACTTCTGCCCCATCTGTTTGGACAGACGGGGGCACAGAGGCATCGACTTTACCAGAGGCCGGTGCACCATCGGGCACAGGATGCGACACAGCATACCCAGTTCCAGCTCTGGGGAAAGTAGGGGCAACCAAGCCCACCTCCAGAAGCACCAAGGGCACCAAGTCGGCTGACGACACCCTAAAAAGCCAAAGATAAAACTCTATCAGAGCAAAGAAGAAAATAAGAGAAATAGAAGGGGAGAAGTTGTGGCTTACCAGCGGGTCAGGTTGCTCCAGTGACCCTGACCTCCCAACCCACACGGTAGACCGAGGTCGCCAGAACCTGAGGACAAGGCTAACGCCGACGTCTCTGGCACTAGCTCTTGGACGACCGGTGTCGGCATGACCACCTACGCAGACCCCTCTGTGCCTCCTCCAAAAATAGAACCACCACTGGAATCGGAAAACAAGTCGACGGCGGGAGCTTCGGCCACTCCGGCTCCATCAGGATGAGAAATCGGGGTACCGTCCCCCCGCGTCAGCTTCCGCTTCTTCGACGCAGTTGTGGCAGAACCCATAGCCAGTGTGCAGGAATGCTTTCCTGGCACCAGAATCGGTGCTGGCTGGCAGTCCCCCACCCTGATAGGGGATGTTGGGGGCCCCACGTGCCCTTTTCGAAGAACGGGAGGAAGACCCTGACCTTGGTTGTGTCATGGCGCGGCACCGCGCCAGGACTGTTGAAGCCCCAGACGTCTCTTTGGGGTGCAGGCGGGTAATGCCGAACACATTGACTGCCGGCATCGAGCTCAGCAGTTCGTGCCTCAAGCCGGGGGTCATGAAGAGCGGCTGACAGTCGTCCGGGAAGGGTGCTCGTCGTCGATCGTGTCGCAGGTCACCACCTTCAACATCCCCTCCAACATCTTGGGTGTGGGGTCATCCAGGGCCAACAGGCACCGATCATGGGTACCAGTGTAGTACCAGGCCCCGTAAACGTGCCTCTAGAGAGGGGCAGTGCGGTGATGCAAGAAATCTGCCAACACATCATGGAGGTCAAGCCTTTGTCCGCCAAGAGCTAGATCCGCTTCAATATCGGCGTGTACTCCATCATCAAACCCTGGAAAGCTTCCCAGGTTGTGGGGTCAGAAGTCAGACCTTCACAGGGCATCTTCAGTGCAGGATGGGCCTCGACCCGCACGATCGCTAAATCTTCCCTCCAGGTGCTCCACTTGCCCCCTTTGAGCAAAGGGAGGTAAGCCCGGGAGGTCTTGTCCCGGTGCCGAAAGTAGTAGGCACCCACTTGGGTCGTTGCGCTCTTTCCGGTGGTCTTCATCACGAAGAAGAACCGGGACATATCTATCGTTGGCCGACAGCCCACAAACGCCTCACAGAAGTGGATGAACACAACAATCAAGGCGAAGGAGTTCGGCAATAAGTGGTGAAGCTGCAACCTGTACTCCTCCAGCACTGCGAGGAAGAACTTCGATGGCGGGAGCCCAAGTCCCGCAGACACGTAGGTGGTGAAGAGGACAGTCTCATCATCGCACAGGTCCTCAAGAGTGGGAGATCCGCTGCAAGTCATCCACACATACTCCGCCGCCAACCAGCCAAGAAGTCGCTGCATCGGCAATAGGTCATTGGTCGACTAGAAGCGACAAGGTGGCAGTAGGGAAGCACTTGGAGCAAGCGAAGGTGAGAGCTCTGGCTGAGGGGTGAAGGCTCAGGCACTCGAAGAAGAAGGCGAAAACTGAGGCCGCGGGGTGCGAGTATGGAAGGAACCATCCCCCTAACAAAGGTTTCATTTTTTATCACCCCCGCGACAAGTAAAATCCCATTTTTTTTCCTTAATATAAAGTTTAGTTACCAGTTTGTTATCAACCATAGTGGAGATCAATTATGGTTGTGCACATGAACTTGATCTCATCAAAAATCATTATTCCACTCATACTTAAATTTTATTAACATGGGGAATGTACTTCACCAATGACCTTAGGATAATTCAAGTGACCTTTCGGCAAATTTTGGAATTTATTGAATGGAAATTGCTAGGGCAAATCAATATGCAGTTTTAAATATATTCAAATTATTTCAAAACTTGAATATAGCTATTGTACATTTAGGCCCTGTCAAAAATATTCAAATCTGAGGCTATACATTTTTCATGGCCTCATAATATTCCAAATAGCTTTCCTGCAAAGTTTCAAGATTTTTGAATTCCATTTGCTATTTTATTTGAGACAATTAGCAAATTCAAGTCAAATTCAAATCTGAATTTTTAAATTTGTTCAAACTTGTTTGAACATAAGATCTGAGCACATCATTGTGCTCATCATATTTCATTTGCCATACCCACAAAATTTCATGATTTTTGGAGCTGATCTTCTATTTTTAATTGAATTTACTAATGTGTTATGGGTGTGAGTATGACTGGTGGGGCCCACCCGTCACTGGATGAGTACAGCCGAACAGAGGCGTTGCAGACCTCTGCTGCGGCGACTCTCCACTCGACAGCGCACGACATGCAGCTCCAACGAGCTGCCTGCCTGCATGCTTGCCGCGCGCACTTATGCCGCAGCCGCAGCCAGCGCCTCACGCCGGTTTCCTCAGTCTCCTGTTTCCTTTTCGCGTTTTCTGCCCTGCTCGCGCACTGCCGACCTCACCTCGGAACTCCGACAATAGCTTGCCATCTAGCCAAGGATTGATCGTGAGTTCTTTAGCAAAGTTGTTCACAACTTGCTTGCGCACCTCAACCTTTTTGTTCGGTGTTTCCTCACCCGGTTGTGCGGTATTCCGCAGTTTTCCGACGACCGCGGGAGAAGCCGCCAAGAACCGCCCCTGCTCCACCGTCGACAAGCCGGAGGAAGCCTCTGCATGCCCCGACTTCTATAAGAGAAAGGTGTGTTATCGCGCCTTAAGCATGCTCACCAAGTTTCAATCCATGCCATGCCTTGTAGCGTCCTTATTTCCATTTTTCCCGATGATAGTTCATACCTATGTCTCTAGGTCGGGGATTTAATTCATTTTCTATGTATAATAATTCTTGACCATAGTTAAGGAATAGTTTATCTATCTTCCTGCAAACACTCCGGATCAAAAAGATTTGAAAACTATCGAGTGTTGATTGAGATAGCCGAGTTTTGATCGCCGCCGGTGAAAAAGCCGCAGTTCACCGTCGAGCTCATAGTTTCCTGGCGTTTCTCTCCGTCCCTAGTCCTGGTTCATGATCCTCAATGTACAAGAAAGCTTTTGGACAAGAAACCAAGGCATCTGAGCTAGAGATGAGAGAGTTCTACCCTGCCCGAGCTGTCGCTGCCGCCGCCGCCGTCGCACTGCCGGTTCCAGCCGTCGGCAAGCCCCGGGAACACCACCGACGTGTTCAGCGTGGTGGAAAACCGCCAGGCGGCAAGTTTGGCTAAGCTCGGCGCACAGGAGAGGCCAGCGGCGAGGTCGCCGGCGAGCCCCAGCCGCGGGTGTTGCCGTCGCGCGCAAGTTGCTGTGAGGAAGACGAAGGCCATGGGGGCCCACTCATCATCGTCTGTTAAAGGGTCGGGATCACACTGCGGCGAGGATCCAGTGTGGCTGCACGGAAAAAGGGTGTGGACCACCGTGTTGCTTCAACCAGAAGGAGCCACGTCACCTAGTGGGACCCGGGCGTAAAAATTTGAATTGAAAACTAAATCAAATAATTCCAGATATTATTCAAACTTTGAAAATGCATATCTCTCTCTACACTGCTCCAAAAATCTTGAAACAATTTTTTTTGAAAGCCCTTGAGCTCTAGTTTCTGATAGAATAAATTAGGTTCGGTGGAAACCATTTATCAATTTTGGAGAATGCAATCTTTCCAAACACAAATAGAATTTTTTCAACTAAACTCTCCACTGGAAAAATCCCCAAAATTCATATAAAGTACTTTGTCCTGTTCTTGGTTACCAAAAAAAGTTTGGGAACCATTGAGCCTGTATAACTTAACCTAATTTCAAATTCCTCTCTGTTGTTCATTTATGTAATAGAATTGTAACCATAAATGGATTCAAATTTCTAAATTCAATTTCTCCTAGTAGCCTTGCTCTAAAAATCTCAAGTAAAATTATATATAACCCTTATGCTCTGAACTATCAAATTGTACAAGTGGTTTGGTATAGAAACCTGTATAACTTTCTGTATAATTCAATTGCCTTTTTCAATCATTGAATTATTACAGATGTTCAGTTTCCTTGTTATGTCCAAAATTTGACCTAAACATTCTTTGAAGACATTTACCAACTCCAGTAAAAGTTTCAGATTTAATTGACATAATCTTGTACTGCAAATTCAGTTCCAAACCTAGATAATAACTGAAAGTCTAATTTCAATTACAAAATAATTCCAAGAATTCTTAGCAACTTTGAAATTCAATATCTCACTCATATATGCTTAGAAAATTGTGAAACCAATTTTTTCTAGAACCAGGACAACCTCCTATATCATGATCATCAACTGGTGGCTATGTTAAAGCTACAGTTTCTCCTCTAAAATTTTGGGAAGGTTATTGCTTGCCATAATTTTAGAGACAACAAACTTCCTTGATCATCTCCTGTTCTTTGCAAGAGTCTCAATTATAGTCCCTAGTATCTACCATAAAAGTCCCAAATCCAATTAAGATCATTATCTTATAATGATCATAGAATATTAGCTTGTGGCCTTAAACATATTATTTCTTTTTCAAGGTCATTCATATATAGTATATGCATATCATGTAGTAACTGAAGTCGAGGAGGAGACGGAGGCCTTGGAAGTCCATCTACCGGAGACTAACGTAGACCTGGACTCGCATTCAGGCAAGCCCCGGTTTGCATTTAAGTTCCTTACAGTGTCTTTGCAGTTTTCATTCACCTTAGGTCTTCAGATGTTTGTTCATTACGTTTAAGGTGTTTGACATCCACTTGCATGACCAAATAACCCAGGGAGTGGTTAGAATAACTCACTGACTCATGTATAAACTGCCATGCTAATATTGTCAGGAAACCAGTAGAAGTCGAGTAGTTGGAATCTACTCGCGAGATAGAAAGATGACACTTGTCTACACTGGGTTGGGTAAATATAAAGAATGGTTGTTAATATGAACTGGAGACCGGTCAGAGATGAGTAGGGAGTGACAAGATGTGGTCTTGGTTGCATAGCTATGATCGTGCCAATTAAGGCCCGCGCCGTGTGTGGCCCTGCTGGACAAGCTCGAATTGTACCGGCAACATACTGGAGAAATGGACTCTAGTAAACTGACGTAGCTTGATACTGGTTTGTTGAGGCATACCGTTTTGTTTTATAGGCGTGGGTTGAGGGCAGCAAGGTGTAAATCAGCTGCTGGGCGTGTCAGAGTATGCCCCATGCAGGGACCTCCTGTCCATGACAGATCGACTGGTTCGGCATTCGAGTGTTGGATGAAAGGTGGCCATATACAACTTGTACTGAAGTGTTATGTAGGTACTACTGTAAGTACTCGCTGGCGCTTCCAAAAGTGCATATGTGTTGTGTTGTCTGGGTGTGTCCTGATCGCAATCACCATCCCTCGCGGTAATAGAGTACCACTTGTTCACTGTGTCGTGACGTAGTAAATTACTGTAAAGCTAGAAGAATACGAAGCAATATGTAAACTTGCTTGATCATCGTGATTGTTGTAGTATCTGCTCATTAAGTTTATCTTTCAGAACCTTTAACTTGATGCTAATAACTTGAAAGCTAATGATCCACTTGTAGGTGAGTCTTTTACTGCTTTGCCTTACCTATGCTTAGTATTCACCCTGCATATGTCTAGTGAGACGGGTTAGTCTTGCTGAGCCTTAAGTTCACGTTTGCAGTTAACAAGTTTTTGCAGATTACACAACTGATGACGGGTTTGATGACGAGGTTGCACCCCCTCCAGGGTTTACAGCCGAGTGGGAGCCCTGCACGCTGCCGTAAGTTTGGTGAGTGAGGGTTGCTAGTGTGAAGCGTCCAGGGCATGGATGACTTTGCTTTTGCATAGCTAGTGCCAAGAGCGTATCTATGATGTATAGGTCACTTTCCTTTTCGCTCAGTATTGTAAAACTTCTGCTGTGTTTATAAATAAAGACTTGGTATTGTATTTTATTCTTGTTCTTTTCTTGCATGCTGTTGGGTGTCGCATCGCACGACACCACCTAATGAGATCCTTGGTTGTCGCGACTTCAGTCCGCACAACATGGTATTAGAGCATCATTGGGAACACTGTGCTTGAAAAGAGCATATTTTCAAAAACTTAGGACTATATGAGTGAGGAATTTATGCCCATATAAGGAGTATTATTAGTATAAGATAAAAAGGTGGTAAACTAACTTATGTGTTATTATTTCTGTAACAATGCTCCGACGTCAGGTAAGAGGAAAGGTACGTCACCGAGAGCGGATCAATCTCGGTAAGCTCGGCATACGAGGAGTGGTATGTGATATTTCCGTGGCTTAGCACGGAAAGTCAATATGAGTCTCTAAAACTATTCATGTTTCTGGGAACATGTGAAACACATTTGCCCGAGCGTGTATAAGTCGGCTCGTACGGGAGTCTTTGCTGTACAGAAGTAGTACAGACATGTACCTCGAGACATGACTTTGCTCGAGTGCGACTCACACCAGAGTCGTATGCATTTACTTTCAAATATATATCTGTGTATTGTGACTGCCTGTCGTGTTTCCCCGAACCGCCCTTGTGGTGTGCAGGTGTGACAGGGGATTATTTGTCTTCTGCAAGTACACTCACTACGGTAGCGTACCGTGTAGAAACCGTTTGCAAGTGAACGATAATAGGACCACCTTTAGGCGTATCCGGATATACCGGTCAGAATTTTCTTTGGTGAGGCACGTAGTACCGTCCGTATCAAATTTGATACTTGACCATCCCCAATGGTAGAATGGCTGCATTAAGCTTTGTAAAGTCCTACAATCTGATGCTGGTAGGTTTGGACTCCGCGAAATGGGTTTCGACTCGACAAAGGGTTAGAACCAAGATTCTTAATTTCTGACAGAAGTTTGCTCAACTTCGCTGGATTATGATCTTGGTTAGTTGTTATTTAACATAGGTTTATGATATATGGATGGAAAGCTCTTTAAGACCTCTACAACGTTTCTGTTGGCCATTAAGGCAGAAAAGCTTGATAATCTGTTGAAATTTGGAGTATATTTAAACTGCTCTAGATGACCATACCATTGTACCAGTCTCTGTATTTTTGCCATAACTCACTGTAGAAAAATCTTATGCCTTATTGTGATACATATATGGAAAGGGTAGACGGAGTTCTACAGTTTTGTTATTAAAATTTTTTCCTGGTTCAAATTTGAGTCAAATCAAATTTTGAGTTCAAAACAGTGAACTGCAGGACTGCTGGTGAAAACCAGTCAGTTCATCTGTTAAGTTTGCATAGTTATAGCTTTTAATCCAGAATAGTGACATGGTCACATATATACATTTCTGGAAAGATTAGGAAGTCCTCTATCAACTTTATATTGCACTCATGACCTGAATCTTGGTGTAACTGTGTTTAATTTCTATTTCCGCAAACTTGGTTCTGGCAGACCAGAACTTGAAACAGTTTGCGCATAGTTTTGAATTTGCGCGCTATACCTGTATAACAAATTTTTTCAAGGCTGAACTCTTTTACTTCTGGATTTTTAAATTGATCTTATAAAATGTTTATTTTGTCATTACCTCAATATATTTTTATGATATACCTGTATAAATTGTGGAAATAACCACATATACAAGGGAGGTTCTGTCAAAATTTCTAGAAAACTTGGATCAACTTTAAACCTATATAGATTCTACTTCCTAGCTCACCTGGAGCTGTATGAGTACAATATGGAAAGGTTGTAAAGTGTACTACGACTTTTGTATTAAACCCAACTTCTGATTCTGAAATTTTCCTGTATGAAAATTTTGAATTTATACAGGAAGGTCAGCTGGAACAGACTGTGATTACTACTCCAGCTTTAATTTTTTCTTGAACTATTGGAAGTTGGAAACCTTTTTATTGTTCAAGTTCATCATCTGTGTATTATTTACATACATTGTATATGGAAGTTGTATATTTGGCATTCAAGTATCCTTTCCACAGATGGTGGATTTGACGGTACACTTACCGAACGGATGGGTGTTCGCGACGTGTGCTCTTCGAAGAGGTTTTCCGGAGTTGTTGATAGCGCTGCTTCAAGGGTTTGGGTATCGCAAAATACCGAGCTATTGGGGCAGGGAATTCGATGAAGGAGGTGTTAGAAGATGCACCATCTATGTCGATGTGCCTGCTGGTCCGCCATATATTTGATGGGCTCCTTTCTCCATCCAGGTAAAAGGGACTCAGTTGGAAGACACGTGGTGTTTTGCTGCGAGTGTTGCTATTGCGAGGTTTTGCAAACTTCATTATCGTGATATGGTGGGCACCCCGTTCGTGCTCTTTCTAGTCAACGGTAGAGCTGGTGATGAGTGGGCGAGTCGAATGGGTGCAGCTTATGCCATTCACGAAGAGGCACCCTCGATAACCTTGGCATTATATGCAGCATCATCGTGTCAAGTGAGCTTTACACAGCATGCTAGCATTGAAGGGTTGATGGGTGATCTGAAGCAAGCTATGATTCGAGGAGATCACTTTGAGTGGGCCAATGACTCACTTAGAGCCATGATTGCTCCTCTCAATCAACATCTAAACTTTAAGGAGAATCAGTGGCACCTAGCTGTTCAAGATCTATCAGAAGCTCGCCAGGAAACGCACTGCACAGAAAGCACGTTGGAAGCAAGTCAACTTGAGGTGCAGCAGTTGGATGATCAGTTGAGTACGGTGACTCAAGAACGGGATCAATCCAGGGTGGAGACTCGGGATTGGAAAACCAGTTGCGAGAATGCACAGAAGGAACTGGAAGCCTTTAAGACGTTTCTTCTACAGGCTGATGTGCAATCATTAGTTGCCGCGACATCATCGATTGAGTGTGAGGTAGCAGCTCGAGCACCCGCACCTGTGGCACCAAATCCTGAGGACGGGGACGAAGAAGATCCAGAGATACTCGAGTACGCCAAAGAGGACGTATCGGAGTAGGATGGGACAGCACTCCTGCCATCACGGGGCCACATATAGTTAGTAGTTGCTCGTGTTTATTTTGTGGCCATATTTATGTCATATTAAAAATAGTAGTGGGTGTGTATAAGATGACAAGGTGTGTATGACGTCTCATGGATACCAAGTATAGTAGGGGTGCACTTCCGTAGTGGGAGTCCGTCATTTCGGGGTTCACTACTGAAAACTTGGTCATGAGATAATATCTTGTATAAAGTTTGTACTTTATCAATATATGTGAATGTTATGCACTTATTTCCTTGCCAATATTCGCACTACTATAATACAAAATGGATGAAGGAAAAACAAACATGTTGCTGATTTTTAAATCATGTGGATGCAGAATGGTGCGTACGCGTTCGACGCCCGAGATGGGAGGCTCGAGCCGTGGTCGTGAGGACGAATCTTCGACCCGGGAGCAAGCTGCGACACCACAGCAACAAGTTCCAACACCACCACCTCCTGAACTTCTGAGGAGTCTCGCGAAGGTTCTCGCTGTGGTACTCGGCTCGCGCGACGAGCAAACCGAGTTGCTGCGGACCTTGGTTCAACATTCGTCCCGTCAAGGGGGGCGACCAGATGTGGGTCCATGGCAGCCCTATCCGAGTTCATACTCGGACTTCACGTCAACACACCCGCCGGTCTTCATGGAGGCCGATGAACCGTTGGAGGTGGACAACTGGCTCCGCTCCATAGAAGGAAAGTTTGGTTTGCTGCAAATAACCGAACAGCAGAAGACCTTGTTCGTGGCACAACAGTTGCAGGGATCTGCTAGTGCGTGGTGGGCGAATTATCTCGCCGCATGACCAAAAGACTATGTCGTGAGCTGGGAGGAGTTCCGGGAGGCGTTCCGCGCCTATCATATACCTCCCGAGATCATGAGGAGGAAGCTTCAAGAGTTCTTGGGGCTGAAGCAAGGAGGAAGGAGTGCTTACGAGTACTCCAAGACCTTCAACCACTTGGCCCAGTATTCTTAGGACCAAGTGAGTACTGAAGATAGGAAGCGTGAGTGCTTCTACTGGGGTTTGAACCCCAAGATGAAGGACAAGCTTGGCTTGTTCAATCGCGACAGCTTCAGCGACATTGTCAACACCGCGATCGTACAGGAGGACGCTACTAGGGAGTTGCCCTCTGACAAGAAGAAGAGGAGTGCTCTGCAGGGCAGCGGAGGTGGTGCTCCTTAGAAGTACCGAATGGTGCATCGATCACCATCCGGCCAGAGGTGGCAGCCGCCATCGCGACCACCGATATTTTGTGGTCGCCAGTTCAACAACACCGGCTTTCGTCCGCAGTAGCAGCAGGGGATGATTATGCATGTACCTCCACCTCCACCGCGTGCACAGGGATTCCATCCTTCCTTCCGTGCCGGTCAGACCCCGTACACGTGTTTCATGTGTGGTCGTACGAGGCACTTCGCCAAGGACTGCCCACAGGATAGGTAGGGTGGGGGCAGTCATCGTACCAGGGGGCAAACCAGCCCCACAACCAGCCCAAGAAGCCAGCCACCAGAATTGGCAACATCCACCACCTCGCCGTCGAGGACGTTCTGGAAGGCGCACCCGTACTCACGGGTACATTCTCTCTCCTTGGTCATCTTGTAGTCATCCTTTTGACTCTGGTGCTTCCCACAACTTCATTAGCAAGTCGTATGTCATTTAATATCAGTTGCCTATCGTTCCCACAAAAGCCCCATATGTGATTTGTTCTTTGGGTGGGAAAGTAGTAGCAGATGAGATGGTCCATAGGGTACCTCTTAATCTGGGTGGGAACATATACCCTACCTCTCTCTTTATACTGGAGAATCGGAAGTTAGATGTCATCTTAGGAATGGCATGGTTGCAATACAATAGTGCTATTCTTGACATCTTTCCTCGGAGGATATATATGAATTCTCCACTCCACCCTCCCCAAGCTCTCATTCTTGAGAGTATTATCCGAGTGACTCCAACTACTTACAACACCGAGGCCATTAAACTTGAGGATATTTCAGTGGTATGTGAGTATCCAGACGTATTTCCTGAGGATCTTCCTGGTATGCTGCCAGAAAGAGATGTCGAGTTTAAGATTGAACTTATACCAGGAACAGTGCCGATCTAGAGAAAGCCATATAAGATGGCACCTAAGGAACTTGCAGAACTGAAGGAGCAACTGAAAGAACTTATGGACAAGGGTTTCATTCATCCAAGTTCATCACCTTGGGGTTGTTGTACATTGTTCGTGGAGAAGAAGGATAAGACATTGAGACTATGTGTGGACTATCGTCCACTCAATGTTGTCACGATCAAGAATACGTATCCACTACCACACATCGATATTTTGTTCGATCAATTGGTGGGTGCTAAGGTATTCTCGAAGATGGATCTTTGTTCTGGGTATCATCAGATCAGGATTCGACCAGAGGATATACCTAAGATGGCATTCTCGATGAGGTATGGATTGTATGAGTACCTTGTCATGTCCTTTGGATTGACCAATGCACCGGCTCATTTCATATCTCATGAGTTCGGTGTTCATGATGGAATTGGACAAGTTTGTTGTGGTCTTTATCGACAACATCCTTGTGTATTCGAAATCCAAAGAAGAACATGCTCAACACTTGTGTGGCATGCTTCAACAATTGCGAGACCACAAGCTGTATGCTAAGTTCAGCAAATGTGAGTTCTGGATCAGCCAAGTGCCATTTCTAGGGCACATCATCTATGCTGAGGGGGTTGCAGTTGATCCAAGCAAGATTAAGGAAGTACTCAAATGGGAGTCTCCAAAGTCTATACATGAAGTTCGAAGCTTCCTGGGTTTAGCAGGATATTACCGGAGGTTCATTCCAAGTTTCTCCAAGATAGCTAAACCAATGACAGAACTTCTGAAGAAAGGGAAGAAGTATGTATGGACGAAGGAATGTGAGGAAGGCTTTCAAGCAGTAGTGAAACACCTCACAAAAGCACCGGTATTAGCCCAACCGAACACAATCAAGTAATTTGATGTTTATTGTGATGCATCTGGGATTGGTTTGGGTTGTGTATTGATGCAAGACAGAAGGGTGATCGCTTATGGATCACGGCAGCTTCGGAACCATGAGCAGCATTATCTGACTCATTATCTTGAGCTCGCTGCCGTGGTACTTGCATTAAAGATATGGAGACACTATCTGTTGGGCAACCTAGTGCATCTCTACACCGATCACAAAAGCTTGAAGTACATCTTCACCCAGAAGGACTTGAATATGCGACAGCGAAGATGGTTGGAATTCATCAAAGACTATGAAATTGATATCCACTACCATCCTGGCAAAGAGAATGTAGTTGCAGATGCGCTGAGTCACAAGTCCCATGTCAATAATCTTTCCATCACCTCGACAGAAGAAGAGCCGAGTCTCTACTTGGTTCCATATGGAGCGCTCTACAATCTAGCTCTCATTCCTACCATAAGGGAAGATATTGTAGAGGCTCAGAGGGAAGACAAGGGCATGTCGCACATTTGCCGAAGAATAAAGAAGGGGGAGATGAAGTGTTTCCGATGTGACGATGATGGTAACATCTGGTTCAAAGACCGCATCGTGGTGCCCTGCAATGTGGAACTTCAGAAGAAGATATTGGATGAAGCTCATTTGTCCAAGTATTCTATTCATCCAAGAGGTAACAAAATGTACTAAAACTTAAAGAAGCAATTCTGGTGGACTCGGATGAAGAGGGAGATAGCGAAGTACGTATCCGAGTGTGATACGTGTCGGCGAGTGAAAGCCAACCATTTGAAGACAGCCGGTCAGCTTCAACCTTTAAGCATACCAGCCTGGAAACGGGAGGACATCAACATGGATTTCATTGTTGGATTACCTCTCACCTTTCACAAGCATGACTCGATTTGGGTGATAGTCGACCGACTCACCAAGTCGGCTCACTTTATTCCAGTCAATGTCAATTATGTGGCACGGCAATATGTAGAGTTGTATATTGCCAGGATCCTGTGCCTACACGGAGTACCCCACACTATCATATCAGATCATGGAACCTTATTCGTTGCTCGATTTTGGGAGCAGCTCCACGCATCTCTGGGTACCAAGTTGATTTGGAGCTCATCTTACCATTCTCAGACTGATGGTCAAACGGAGCGAGTAAACCAAGAGCTAGAGGATATGCTCAGCGCCTGTGCCATCAACCATGGTAAGAATTGGGATGATCATCTACCATTGGCAGAGTTTTCATACGACAATGGTTATCAGTCTAGCATCAAGATGGCACCATATGAAGCTCTTTATGGCCGGAAGTGCCGCACACCTTTGAACTGGTGTGAATCCGGTGAACGAGTGATATATGGTATTGACTTGTTGAATAATGTCGAAGAACGAGTACGAGTTATTGAAGCCGACCTCAAGGCTGCTCATTCTCGTCAGAAAAGCTATGCGGACAAACAGCGTCGACCTCTTCACTTCGATGTCGGGGATCACGTTTATCTTCGTGTATACCCAATGAAAGGGATTCATCGCTTCGGAGTAAAAGGGAAGCTAGCTCCACGCTTCATTGGGCCGTTCGCAGTAATTGAACGATGCGGACCTGTGGCCTATCGACTAGAGCTACCAGCGTCACTTTTAGGGGTCCACAATGTGTTTCACATTTCATAGTTGCGAAAATGTCTCAAGGCCCCAGCTGACGTCTGTATGGAGGATTTGGAAGCTCTCCAACCAGATCTTACTTACTCTGAGCATCCAACCCAGATAATCGATGAGAGGACTCACACCACAAGAAGTCGCACCTTGCAATTCTACAAGGTCTTGTGGGGCAACCACACCGCTGAAGAAGCAACGTGGGAAAGCGAGGAATACCTTAGAACGAACTATCCGGACTTGTTAGCGGCATATGTTCATTAGATCTTTTTCTTTTATCCTTCCTATTGTAATATCGGGATGAAATTCTTTTAAGGGGAGAGGAATGTAAAATCCCTTTTTTTCCTTAATATAAAGTTCAGTTACCAGTTTGTTATCAACCATAGTGGAGATCAGTTATGGTTGTGCACATGAACTTGATCTCATCAAAAATCTTTCTTTCACTCATACTTAAATTTTATTAACATGGGGAATGGACTTCACCAATGACCTTAGGATAATTCAAGTGACCTTTCGGCGAATTTTGGAGTTTATTGAATGGAAATTGCTAGGGCAAATCAATATGCAGTACTAAATATATTCAAATTATTTCAAAACTTGAATATAGCTACTGTACATTTAGGCCCTGTCAAAAATATTTAAATCTGAGGCTATACATTTTTCCATGGCCTCATAATATGCCAAATAGCCTTCCTGCAAAGTTTCAGAATTTTTGAATTCCATTTGCTATTTTATTTGAGACGCTAAGCAAATTCGAGTCAAATTCAAATCTGAATTTTTAAATTTGTTCAAACTTGTTTGAACATAAGATCTGAGCACATCATTGTGTTCAGCATATTTCATTTTCCATACCCACAAAATTTCATGATTTCTAGAGCTGATCTTCTATTTTTTATTGAATTTACTAATGTGTTATGGGTGTGAGTATGACCAGTGGGGCCCACCCGTCACTTGACGAGTACAGCCGATCAGAGGCGTAGCCGACCTCTGCTGCGGCGATTCTCCGCTCGACAACGCACAACATGCAGCTCTAGCGAGCTGCCTGCCTGCCTGCCTGCTTGCCGCGCGCACTTAAGCCGCAGCCGCAGCCAGTGCCTCACGCCGGTTTCCTCAGTCTTCCGTTTCCTTTCCGCATTTTCTGCCCCGCTCGCGCGCCGCCGACCTCACCTCGGAACTCCGATGATAGCTTGCCATCTATCCAAGGATCGATCATGAGTTCTTTAACAAAGTTGTTCACAACTTGCTTGCGCACCTTCTCAACTTTTTGGTTCGGTGTTTCCTCACCCGGTTGTGCGGTATTCCGCAGTTTTCCGATGATCGCCGGAGAAGGCGCCAAGAACCGCCCCTGCTCCACCGTCAACAAGCCGGAGGAAGCCTCTACAGGCCCCGACTTATTTAAGAGAAAAGTGTGTTGTCGCGCCTTAAGCATGCTCACCAAGTTTCGATCCATGCCATGCCTTGTAGCGTTCTTGTTTCCATTTTTCCCGATGATAGTTCATACCTATGTCTCTAGGTCAGGGATTTAATTCATTTTCTTTATCTAATAATTCTTGACCATAGTTAAGGGATAGTTTACGTATCTCCCTGCAAATACTCCGGATCAAAAGGATTTGGAAACTATCGAGTGTTGACCGAGATAGCCGAGTTTTGGTCGCCGCCAGTGAAAAAGCCGCAGTTCACCGTCGAGCTCATAGTTTCCAGCCGTTTCTCTCCTTCCTTAGTCCTGGTTCATGATCCTCATGGTACAAGAAAGCTGTTGGACAAAAAACCAAGGCATCTGAGCTAGAGATGAGAGAGTTCTATGTTGCCCGAGCTGTCGCCGCCGCCACCGCTGTCGCACCGCCGGTTCCAGCCGTCGACAAGCCCCAAGAACACCGCCAACGTGTTCAGCATGGTGGAAAACCCCCAGGCGGCAAGTTTGGCTAAGTTCGGCACACGGGAGAGGCCAGCGGCGAGGTCGTCGGCGAGCCCCAGCCGCGGGCGCCGCCATCGCGCGCCAGCTGCTGTGAGGAAGACGAAGGCCATGGGGCCCACTTGTCAGCGTCTGTTAAAGGGTCGGGATCACTTTGCGGCATGGATCTAGTGTGGCTGCCCGGAAAAAGGGTCTGGACCACCGTGTTGCTTCAACCAGAAGGAGCCACGTCACCTAGTGGGACCCGGGCGTAAAAATTTGAATTCAAAACTGAATCAAATAATTCCAGAAATTATTCAAACTTCTAAAATGCATATCTCTCTGTATACTGCTCCAAAAATCTTGAAACAAATTTTGTTTGAATGCCCTTGAGATCTAGTGTTAGATAGTATCAATTAGGTTCGGTGAAAATCCTTTTTCAATTCTGGAGAATGCAATCTTTCCAAACACAAATAGAATTTTTCCAGCTAAACTCTCCACTGGAAAAATCCCCAAAATTCACATAAAATACACTGTCCTGTTCTTGGTTACCAGAAAAAGTTTTGGAGCCATTGAGCCAGTATATATTAACAAAATTTCAGATATCCTCTCTGCTGTTCATTTATGTAACAGAACTGTAACCATAAATGGATTCAAAATCCTAAATTCAATTTCTCCTAGTAGCCTTGCTCTAAAAATCTCAACTAAAATTCTGTATAACCCTTATGCTCTAAAATATCAAGTTGTACAAGTGGTTTGGTATAAAAACCTGTATAACTTTCTGTATAATTCAATTGCCTTTTTCAATCATTGAATTATAACATATGTTCAGTTTCCTTGTTATGTCCTAAATTTGACCTAAACATTCCTTTAAGACATTTAACAACTCCAGTAAAAGTTTCAGATTTAATTGACATAATCTTGTACTCCAAATTCAGTTCCAAACCTAGATAATAACTGAAAGTCTAATTTCAATTATAAAACAATTCCAAGAATTCTTAGCAAATTTGAAATTCAATATCTCACTCATATATCCTTAGAAAATTGTGAAACCAATTTTGCTAGAACCAGGACAACCTCCTCTATCATGATCGTCAACTAGTGGCTATGTTAAAGCTATAGTTTCTCCTCTAAAATTTTGGTAAGTTATTGCTTGCCATAATTTTAGAGACAACAAACTTCCTTGATCATCTCCTGTTCTTTGCAAGAGTCTCCATTATAGTCCCTAGTATCTACCATAAAAGTCCCAAAGCCAATTAACATCGTTATCTTATAATGATCACAGAATATTAGCTTGTGGCCTTAAACATATTATTTTTTTTCAAGGTCATTCATATATAGTATATGCATATCATGTAGTAACTGGAGTCGAGGAGGAGCCAGAGGCCTTGGAACCATCTGTCGGAGACTAACGTAGACCCAGACTCGCATTTAGGCAAGCCCCGATTTGCATTTAAGTTCCTTACAGTGTCTTTGCAGTTTTCATTCACCTTGCGTCTTCAGATGTTTGTGCATTACGTTTAAGGTGTTTGACATCCACTTGCATGACCAAATAACTTAGGGAGTGGTTAGAATAGCTCACAAACTCATGTAGCAACATGCTAATATTGTCAAGAAATCGGTAGAAGTCGAGTAGTTGGAATCTACTCGCGAGATAGAAAGATGACACTCATCTACACTGGGTCAGGTAAATATAAAGAATGGTTGTTAATATGAACTGGAGACCGGTCAGAGATGAGTAGGAAGCGACAATACGTGGTCTTGGTTGCATAGCTATGACCGTGTCGATTAAGGCCCGCGCCGTATGCGGCCCTGCTGGACAAGCTTGAATTGTACCAGCGACATACTGGAGAAATGGGCTCTAGCAAACTGACGTAGCTTGATACTAGTTTGTCGAGGCATACCGTTCCATTTTATAGGCGTGGGTTGAAGGCAACAAGGTGTAAATCAGCTGGTGGGCACGTCAGAGTACGCCCCATGCAGGCACCTCCTGCCCGTGACGGATCGACCGGTTCGGCATTCAAGTGTTGGGTGAAAGGTGGCCATATACGACTAGTACTGAAGTGTTATGTAGGTACTGTTGTAAGTACTCATTGGCGCTTCTGAAAGTGCGTATGTGTCATGTTGTCCGGGTGTGTTCTAATTGCAATCACCGTACCTCGCGGTAATAGAGTACCACTTGTTCATTGTGTTGTGACGTAGTAAATTACTATAAAGCTAGAAGAATACGATGCAATATGTAAACTTGCTTGATCACCGTGATTGTTGTAGTATCTGCTCATTAAGTTTATCTTTTCGAACCTTTAAGTTGATGCTAATAACTTGAAAGCTAAGGATCCACTTGTAGGCGAGTTTTTTACTGCTTTACCTTACATATGCTTAGTATTCACCCTGCATATGTCTAGTGAGACGGGTTAGTCTTGTTGAGCCTTAAGCTCACGTTTGCAGTTAACAAGTTTTTGCAGATTACACAACTGATGACGGGTTCAACGACGAGGCTGCACCCCCTCCAAGGTTTACAGCCGAGTGGGAGCCTTGCACGCTGCCGTAAGTTTGGTCAGTGAGGGTTGCTAGTGCGAAGCGTCCAGAGCATGGATGACTTTGCTTTTGCATAGCTAGTGTCGAGAGCGTAGCTATGATGTATAGGTCACTTTCCTTTTCGCTCAGTATTGTAAAACTTCTGCTATATTTATAATTAAAGACTTGGTATTGTATTTTATTCTCGTTATTTTCTTGCATACTGTTGGGTGTCGCATCGCACGACACCACCCAATGAGATCCTTGGATGTCGTGACTTCGGTCCTCACATGACACCTGAGTACTCCGTGCTTATCACAAAGGTTCGACCCGCACCACTCAATGCACAGCATCCATGACAATGGGCGCTATGCCCCCTGTCAAAAGCACTTGTCCAGGCAGTTAGCCACCTGAAAAAACAGCTGAAGCAGCTCCCATTAAGGCGTAGTGAATGAAAGTGTTATAGCTGCATTGGCAACCGTCGCGGTTAAAGGCACCACAGTAGACAAAGATACTACAACAAGCAAAGATCCCATCGCCATAGTCTCTCAACCAGAGGAGGATGCGTGGTGATGTTGGCAGAAGCGCCCACCGCTTTGGGTGTCCAAGACAAAATTCCAAGAATAGTGCGGGAAAACATAGAAAGGGCTCCACCTTCAGGCTAGTCACCTCCACCTAAGGTGGACCCAGGGGCCTCTGTCAGTACCCTGCAGACGGGGTACCCTCGCACACAAGGTGAAAACACCTAGGAATGTCTGGTGGTGCCACGTGTCTCAAAGGTGCCAGACCCCTACCTTCCTGAAGGACGAGCTCCAGCATTGCCACGTGAGCCTAAAAGATGGGACTTGGCTTCCCCGATGAGGCGAGCTCCCGAGACGCCAAGTGTAGGGACGAGACCTCACCCAACCTTGGGTGAGAGCTCCAGTGCAGCCATGTGGCTCGGAGCACCAGGCCAGGCACCCCTCGCAGGGAAGGGCCTGGAGCTGCGACGTTCCTCGGAGAGCCCCAGAGCTACCATGCCTCGCGAAGAACCAGGATTGGCCTCCCCCATAGGGGCCAGCCCCGATGATGCCACGTGTCCTGCAACTTGTCCTAGGTGGTAAGATGCAAGAGTTAAGGGATGGTGTGCCCTGCCCAAGTCAAGCATTGAAGACGTGCACCCACCTCCGGCACACAACGCGGAGCATGCCAACGGTCAGAGACCGTTGTGACCTATCGCATGACAGTAAAGGCGCTGCAGGCCTATCCCACCCAGCCAAGTGGGTAGCTTACGGCAACAAGACAGATTGACCGGACATCTTCTGCCATTGTCAGCAACAGCGCATGAGCTACTAACGAGAGAGGCGGCAAGACGGTGAGTCTTCACTGCCACGGTCAGAGGAAGCTTATGCGAGAAGCATAAATCTTTAGGATAAGATCACTGAAAGTTGCCTAGAGGGGGGGTGAATAGGCTAATTGACCTGCAAATGACTCAATAAAACGAGATTAAATTACAAGGGGCGGACTAGTCCGGTCAGGGGGCGGACTAGTCCGGTCAGCCTGCGTGAATAACCCTAAAAAATTGTTTCTAGCAAGTTTTAGGGAATTTTCTCGTTGCTACAAGTGAGTATATGTTTAAGTCAAGTTGAGCAACAACCTACACAAGAGCAAGTCAAGTTTCCACAAGTTTGTAGCAATGCGGAGTATGAAACGAGACTACCAACCCTAGAACAAAGTAATCAATAGAATGAATGCGAAGAACACAAGGGGGCAAGGATTTTATCCCGAGGTTCGATTCCACACAAGGAATCTACGTCCCCGTTGAGGAGTCCACAAAGGACCGGGTCCAACAACCCTTCCCTCACCAAGTTTACCGCACGGGCCTAACTTGGTTCTCCACTAATCACAATGGTGATTACAAAGTTCGTTGGGGCTTCTCACAAACTGAGGCTCCCACACCACAAAGGTGATCAACACAATAAAACAAACTCAATACACAGCCCACAAAGACTCAAACGAGTGCAAGAGATCAAACCGGGAGCACAAGAGCGATGTTCTTCCTCTTCTCCACCTCACTAAACCCTAATCCACTCAAGAATTAGTTTTAGAGGGAAAGTAGGCAAGAAGGAGGCTTAGGAGTGCTCCAAGTTGGCTGTGGCGGTGCTAGGGTTTGAGTTTTTCCAAAGGTATTCGAAATGAGGCCGGGGGTCCCCTTTTTATAGGGGTCCCAAGCCCAATCTGCTGACTTCAGCAAAAGGGCGGACTAGTCCGGCCTAGGGGACCACTGACCTCTTGTCAGGCCCCGACAGCTGACACGCTATCGTCACACTACCCGCCAAACTTCAAATTCAAACGGTAACTTCCACAACGGACTAGTCCGGTCACCACCGAACTAGTCCGATCTCACACAGAGCCTTTTGCTCCGTGTGAAAACGGACTAGTCTGAGGACCACGGACTAGTCCGGCCCCAAGGGCGGACTAGTCCGGTCTTCCTAGACTTAGTCACAGAATCACCTCCAACACGCCAACCCGGACTAGTCCGGCCCCACGGGCGGACTAGTCCGTTCTCACTCAGGACCTCTTGGTCCGGACACAAACGGACAAGTCCGTGGTTTTGAGACTTAGTCCCAAAACCCACTCCCTGCTACCCGGACTAGTCCAGCCACAAACGGACTAGTCCGATCTCAGTCAGACCCTTCTGGTCCGGCCAGATACGGACTTGGCCGGCCAGGAACGGACTAGTCCGGCCACCTGCACGGACTAGTCCGGCCCTACAGCCAGACTACTTATTCACTCTTTTCTCTCAAGGGGTTTGACCTCTAAACCACTTTGAGCTCCCAAACTTGATCTCAATGCACTTTACACACGCACCCTCCTATTTCTACGGCTAGTCTAACTCAACACGCTAGAAACCCTAGTTTCTACGCTTCGAGTTGACTCCGTTCCCTTCCTTTTCCTTTTGAGGGTTTGCGTCTCCGATTGAGTCCACACCTGTGCTAAGATCACTTGAGCTCATTAGCGACTTAATTTGTCGTCATCAATCATCCAAAACCCACGGGGAACCTAGATGCACTTTCAATCTCCCCCTTTTTGGTGATTGATGACAACACATTAAGTCCTTCAACAATTAAGAGTATTAAATTTGGTTTTCATAACTTGTGTGCGTATGAATGACTCCCCCTCAATGTATGCAACATGTAAAAGAGGTGGAGGAGTTCTTTCATACCCACACACGTTATGGTGGGGTGCCTACGTGATGTGCTCAACAATTGTGACAAGACATAAAGAGCATCAATATAATCAAAAGATTGACCATAATAGCATTATATTGATATTAAGCAACATTAACAAGTCTTGCACAAAAGAAAACATCCAAGACAAATGTAAACATCCAAGAGCAAGAATATATTACAAAACAAGTCCACAAATCACAAACACGCCCACAAACGATTAACTCCCCCTTAACTCTCCCCCTTTGGCATCAAGGCACCAAAAAGGAAAAGAAGGGAGGAAACTAAGACCTAAGAACTAGTCCTCGTCTTCGCCACTTCCACTCTCCGTGGCCTCGGAATCTTCGACGTCGTCCTCATGATCATCAGCATCGTCGTCGTCGTCGTCGGAGTTCCTTGCCGAGGGAGCAGCCCGAGAGGAGCTTCCATCCTCTTGGAGCTGGGCGAGCTCATCGGCGGTGAAGTTGGGGAATGGAGTGATCTCCCCATCACTCACCTCCGGAGAGGACATCGGGACCTCCAGCTTGTCGCACACCGCCTTAAGGTATTTTTCTTGACGCTTGTGTGCCCTTTGAGCGCGAATCTCTTGCTTCCGGCAAGAAGTGAAGATCGCCTTGAAGCATTTGAAGAAGGCACTCATTGATTGAGGCGGAGGCGGAGACGGAGGTGCCACGGGGCGAGATGGAGGATCCGCATTCTTGCGACGAGGGGGAACAGGGACATTCGGGGGCTTCTGAGGACGAAGCGGGCGATGCGACACGTCCTTGACAAAGGTCACACCCGACACCTTCTCAATGAGGCACATGATGTAGGGGGCATACCCGCAAGCACGGTTGGGAGTATGCGAGATGTTGAAGATGTCGTCGAAGATGTAATCGACGAGGTTGAACTTCTCTTCCCCATCGATCAGAAGTAGTAGGTGCCTCAGGTTCCCTTGAATCACCCCAGCATCACCGTCCTTCGGTGCTATCGTCCGTCTGAGGATTCTGTTCATGATGCTGTAGAAGGGCTTGATGTTGCGGGTGAGGCCGGCATCAAATGGCACGTGACTTGGATACATATATGCTAGCTCTTCACGATCCACGGCCTTAAGGTTAGAGATTATAATCTCATGATCCATGTGTGTCTCAAGCCCTAAAATCCTGGCAAACTCTGCGAAGGTGACTGAGTACTGCTCACCATGAGTCATCCAAATAATTTTCCTGTCACCAGAGGTGGTGAAGTAGATGGTGGAGTAGAACTGCAGAATCACTTCGACGTTCCAGTCATACTTGAATCCCATGATCTGCTTGAGGTCATGGCGCTCAGCGGCTTCGATGACGGCGTCGAAAGCAGAATGTTGCTTGTTGGCCATGTAATCCCAGTCAACCCATTGAGCTTCTATTATCGGCTTCTTCATCTGCTGATAGACCAGCCGGTAGTAGTCACAATGGAAGTCACACCAGAATCTGGGATCTGCCGTGCTCCTCTCAAACTTGTAGACCTTTTCTTCCCTTAGCCTCCTGGCCTTTTCAGCCCCTTTGCCATGAAATACATTAGCAGACAATTACTTCTGTCTGTTGGGATTCCTCTCTGGTGTGTGAACTTCAAGGGGGCCAATGGAGGTGGCTTTCCCTTTCTCTTTGATCACAACACCTCCAGCTGCCTTCTTTGATGACATCTTGACAGCTGGCTTTTTCTTCTTTGGCTCGACAGGAGCCGGAGCCTTTCCCTTCTTCGGGTCACGCTCAACCCGAGGCTCAGCTTCCATTTGAGCTGGCTCCTTGCCCTTCGCCTTCTCGCCAACAGTGACGAGCTTCTTTCTCTTGCGGACACTGGCCTCAGCAGCCCTGGAGTTGTGTGCCTCCCTGTCCTCCCTTTTCTTCTTCCTCAGCTCATTCAGTGATTCTGCCGTGGCACGGGCAATGGCTTCATCCTCATTGTAGATGCTCGCAGCCACCTTGGATGCTTCGAGTGCCTTGAGCTTTCTTTCCTCCTTGGCCTTCTGCGCCTCCATTAGCGCATCCTTAGTCCGAGCCTCGGCAATTTGGGCCTTGGTACGCCCCTCGGGGTTGACACGCGGAGGAGAGCGCTCGGAGTTCGACATTCTGTGCAAAGGATGGAGAGAGGAAGATATGAGCCTAGGAAGAAGAAGTATTGCCGAAAAGATCTCGAGAACCAACTAGAAGTAGGGTTTGCCCTGTGCAAACCGGACTTGTCCGCCCCAGGGGCGGACTAGTCCGCCGGCCGGACTTGTCCGCCTGGTGGCCGGACTAGTCCGGGTTACACAGGAAGAACCCTAACCCTAATCGATTCATCGAAAAATTTGTGAACCAATGCGCAATACTCCTAGGCTATGATCGCAAGGGTGTATAGAACAACATTAATGAAGGTGTTCCTATCAAAAACTTGAAGAATCAAGAATGGGGCTAGTTTTTGAGGAACGGTGAAATACCTTCAAAAATCCGCTTGAGTCGTCGAAATCGGCGTGAATCTCGAAGGTGGAGCGCGGGGAAGTAATCCCTCACTCCCAAGGACTTCGATGCGCGGATTGGAGTTGAGTTTTGGTGGTTGGAGCGCAAAATCGCCGATTTGGGGGCGGTTGTGCGCGCGTGGAAGCTTGAGAATCAAGTGAGAGAGAGAGAGGGGGGGTTCGGGCCGCCTGGGGGTTTAAGTCCCCAAGGGTCGGACTAGTCCGGTTGAGGGGCCGGACTAGTCCGGTCTGCGGACCAGACCCAGACTAGTCCGGGTCCGGACTTGTCCGGTGGAAGGCCGGACTAGTCCGGTGTGCGGACTAGCCGCGGACTAGTCTGACCCGGACTTGTCCGGCCATAGGGGCGGACTAGTCTGGTCCAGCTGGGCTGAAAAACAATATATTTGGGTTTTGCCCATAAAGATAAGTCCTTTTGGACAGATATAGCAAGGAAAACATGACAAACATGATTATGAGTCAATAAAGAACAACTTATGAACATTTTCATGAAGAAAATAGATTTCTCAAACAAATTTGAGGAGAAATCGACATAGAGAGGAGTTTTTCGAAATGTGGCTCAAAATATATGAGGAATGTGGTTTAAGCCACGTTCCGAGAATCCAACACGTTGAGCTCACTTCTTAGCTCACAGAAACGCTTCTCATCAAGAGGCTTTGTAAAGATATCCGCGAGTTGATGTTCCGTCCTCACATGAGAAATCACAATATCCCCCTTCATTGAGTGATCTCGCAAGAAATGGTGTCGAATATCTATGTGTTTGGTCCTAGAGTGCTCCACCGGATTATGGGCTATCTTGATGGCACTCTCGTTGTCACACAAGAGTGGAATGTTGCGCAAGTTAATCCCATAATCCCTAAGAGTTTGTCGCATCCAAAGAAGTTGTGCACAACAACTTCCGGCTGCAACATATTCCGCTTCGGCGGTGGATAGAGCAATAGAGTTTTGCTTCTTGGAGGACCAAGACACTAGAGATCGACCTAAGAATTGGCACGTACCCGATGTGCTCTTCCTATCAACTTTGCACCCCGCATAGTCCGCATCGGAATATCCGATGAGGTTAAACTTGGATCCTTTGGGGTACCAAAGTCCTTGGGTAGGTGTGTGTACAAGATATCTCAAGATCCTTTTAACGGCGGTCAAATGACAAGCCTTGGGTGCTGCTTGAAAGCGTGCACACATACACACACTTAGCATGATATCGGGCCTAGATGCACAAAGATAGAGAAGTGATCCGATCATAGACCTATATAGCTTTTGATCCACACTTGGACCGTCCTCATTTAGGTCTAGGTGTCCATTTGTCCCCATAGGGGTTTTGATGGGTTTTGCTTTGTCCATGTCAAACTTTCTTAGAATATCTTGAGTATACTTAGTTTGACTTATGAACGTCCCTTCTTTGATTTGTTTCACTTGAAATCCTAGAAAGAACTTCAACTCACCCATCATGGACATTTCAAACCTCTCCGTCATTATCTTGGAGAACTCGTCACAAAACACCTTATTTGTGGAACCAAATATGATGTCATCCACATATATTTGGCACACAAAAAGATCCTCGTTGAAGTGCTTTGTGAAAAGGGTATAATCCGCTTTTCCTATCCTAAAACCATTTTCAACTAGAAAGTCTCTTAGGCACTCATACCAAGCTCTAGGAGCTTGCTTGAGGCCATAAAGGGCCTTTCGCAATTTGTACACATGGTTAGGATAGTCTTGGTCTTCAAATCCCGGAGGTTGCTCTACAAAAACTTCTTCCTTGATTGGACCATTTAGGAATGCGCTCTTAACATCCATTTGGTAGAGCTTGAAATCATGATGAGTAGCAAAGGCTAATAGTATCCGAATTGACTCAAGCCTAGCTACGGGGGCAAATGTCTCATCAAAATCCAATCCTTCAACTTGTGAGTATCCTTTTGCCACAAGTCGTGCCTTGTTCCTAGTTACCACGCCATGCTCATCTTGTTTGTTGCGAAACACCCACTTGGTTCCAACAACATTAGCTTGAGGGCGCTTGACAAGCTCCCAAACCTTGTTCCTTTCAAAGTTGTTGAGCTCCTCTTGCATGGCAACTACCCAATCCGGATCCCTTAAGGCATCTTCAACCTTATGTGGTTCCAAGGATGAGACAAAAGAGAAATGCTCACAAAAGTTTGCAACACGTGAGCGTGTTGTTACTCCTTTTGTGATATCTCCTAGAATGTTGTCAACGGGATGGTCCCGTTGAACACTTTGATGAACACGAGGATGCGGGGGTTGACCTCTTGAATTACTTGGTTCATCTTCTTCACTTTGGTCTCCCCCTTGATTCATGCCTCCCCCTTGATCTTCATTCTCATTATCACTTTGGGGAGCATCTAGAGGATCTTCAACTTGTCCAATGGGGTTTTGACCTACTTCATAGAGAGGATGGTCACTTGAACTTTGAGATGGTTATTGTGGGCGAACATCTCCAAGTGCCATTTTCCTTAGAGCTTCTAGTGGAGGTTCCTCTTGATCAAGGGCATGTTGATCAACCTGCTCCACTTGAGAGCCATTGGTCTCGTCAAACACTACGTCACGTGCTACTTCAACAATTCCGGAGGATTTGTTGAACACACGGTACGCATGAGTGTTTGAGTCATATCCAAGCAAGAAACCCTCATCGGACTTTGAAGCAAACTTCGAAGTCCTAGGCTTCTTGTTGAGGATATAGCACTTGCTACCAAAGACCCGAAAGTAAGAAACATTGGGTTTCTTACCAATGAGAAGCTCATAAGGAGTCTTCTTGAGGAGGCGATGAAGGTACAATCGGTTCACGGCATGGCAAGCGGTGTTAACCGCTTCCGCCCAAAACTGGTCCGATGTTTTGTACTCATCTAGCATCGTCCTTGACATCTCAATAAGCGTCCTATTCTTTCTTTCGGCTATGCCATTTTGTTGTGGAGAATAGGGAGCGGAAAACTCATGCTTGATGCCCTCCTCATCTAGGAACTCTTCTACTTGCATGTTTTTGAATTCGGTGCCATTGTCACTTCTTATAGCCTTTATCCTCAAGGTGAACTCATTTTTAGCTCTCCTTAGAAATTTCTTGAGGACACCGGGAGTTTCACTTTTATCATGCAAGAAGAACACCCAAGTATACCTTGAAAAATCATCAACGATAAGTAGACCATACTTGCTGCCACCAATGCTAATATAGGCAATGGGGCCGAAAAGGTCCATATGGAGTAACTCCAAAGGTCTAGTTGTCGTCATGACATTCTTAGAGGGGTGTTGAGCTCCTACTTGCTTTCCCGCTTGGCAAGCACTACATGGCCTATCCTTTTCAAATACTACACCCTTTAGGCCACGAACATGCTCACCCTTAAGGAGCTTTTGAAGGTTTCTCATTCCAACATGGGCTAGCCTTCTGTGCCAAAGCCATCCCATGTTGGCTTTTGCCATTAAGCATGTGTCAAGTTGAGCTTTATCCGCGGTGAAGTCCACAAGATAGAGCTTTCCCTTGAGCACTCCCTTAAAGGCTATCGAGTCATTACCTTCTCTAATGACACTCACTCCCTCACTAGTAAACACACATTTATATCCTCTATCACATAGTTGTGATATGGATAGGAGATTATAGTCTAGAGAATCAACATGCAAGACATTTGATAAAGTATGTGATGAGGAGATAGAAATTTTACCGGAGCCAAGGATTTTCCCTTGGCTATTGTCCCCAAAGAAGATTCCTTCACTTGGGTCCTTATTCTCCTCATACTCTATGAACATGCTTCTCTCTCCGGTCATGTGGTTGGTGCATCCGCTATCCAATACCCATTTCGATCCACCGGAGGAGTAAGCCTACAAAACAAGTTTTATGCCTTTCTTTTAGGTACCCAAGCGGAGTTGGGTCCTTTGACGTTAGTGGTTAGGCATTTTGGCACCCACACGCAAGGCTTGGGGCTCTTGCGGAGTGGCCCAACATATCTAGCAAACACCTTGCCGTGTTTGTTCTTCTTCAACACATAAGATGCATCAAAATCATGAAATAAATGATGCGGTTCAGATTTAGGCAAGTTTTTGCTAGAGGGTGAGTTCTTTTCATTTTTAGTTTGGGATGAACTCCCCTTAACAAAGACAATCATGTCTTTGCCATACTTGGAGGTTTTGGCGTTATGCCTTGCACCTCTAGTATAGCCAAGACCATCCTTGACATGGGGTGGTCTTGTGTTGGTGAATGCACTTCGTGCATATGCCACCTTTTCCTTGTCAAAGATGGCACCCTTAGGTGCTTGTTTGCCTTGTGCTAGGTTGAGTTCATCCTTAAGTTTAAGGATCAAGTTGGAGCACTTGCAAGGTGATGTTGCCTTGGATGAGGCCTTTGAGGGGGTTGAGCTCTTGAAGGAAGAGGCTACATTGTTCTTGAGTGACTCAACTTGAGTCTCAAGGATCTTGTTAGCTTTTGACAAGCTTCCAAGTTCATACTTGAGCTCAATCGACTTCTCCTCAAGACTTGAACACGTTTTCTTGCAAAGAGCAAGTTCGTGTTCCAATGCCTTGCTCTTCTCTCTTTCGAGCTCAAGGAGCTCATCAAGCTCTTGACATCTCTCCTTCTCAAGGATGAGCATGTCCTCTTGTCTATTGATGAGATCCTCCTTCTCAAAGATCTCATCCATAAGCAATTTCATCCTTCGTAGGGTGCTTTTACTTATGTCCTTAAACATACTTTCATTTTCACTAGCGCTATCAAAATCATCATGTGAGGAAGTTGGGGAGGAAGGATGAGATGTTACCTTTCTCTTTCCTTCCCTTGCCATAAGGCAAGTAGGCTTGTGGTCGTTGTTGAGGTTGGGGAAGAGCTTGCCTCCCTTGGAGTTCCTCCCGATGGCTATGGTGGCCATCTTCTCCTCTTCTTCTTCGGAGGAGGACTCATCGTTAGAGTCCCACTCCTTCCCCAAATGGGCTTGTCCGGAGGGCCTCTTCTTCTTGAAGAATCTCCTTTCTTGAGGCTTCCCTTCCTTCTTCTTCTTCGTTTCTTCGTGTGGGCAATCAGCGATGAAGTGCCCATACTCGCCACAGTTGTAGCAAGACCTTTTTGATTTGGGCCTTGCTCTTTCCTTTCCCTTGCCCTCATAGTTGTGCCCCCCTTTCTTCCTCCTCATCATTCTCCTAAATTTGTTGATGAAGAAGGCCTCTTCCTCATCGGTGTTGAGGCTCTCTTCATCACTTTCCTCTTGCTCTTGTGAAGAGGGTGTTGCCTTGAGTGCAACGTTCTTCATTTTGGAGGCGGTGAATTTCTGAAGGTCGTTGTAGAAGAGCGCCTCCTTCTCCATGATTTCATGGTTGATGATCCTCCCAAGGACCTCCTCCGGGGTCATTTGAGTGAACCCCGGGCTTTCCCGAATCATGGAGCACAGAGAGACGTTCCTAGGCATGAATGCCCGGATCATCCTCTTCACCACCTCGTGGTCGGTCCACTTGGTGCAGCCATATGATCGGCTCTTGTTGATCAGCACCTTCAGCCGGTTGTACATGTCTTGGGGGGATTCACCATCCAAGATGGCGAATCTCCCAAGCTCTCCTTCGATGAGCTCGATCTTGGCCTCCTTGACCACCCGATTTCCTTCGTGCGCCGTCTTGAGGGTGTTCCATATGTCTTTGGCCACCTCAAGACCATCGACGCGGTTGAACTCATCTCTTGAGAGAGATGAGATAATCACACCCGCAGCTTGAGCGTTGCGGTGGATGAGGATGGCTTGTTCTTGCGTGATGTTGTCCTCATCCTTCGGGATCTCCACCCCGGTCATGACAATTTGCCACAATGCCGGATTGAGTGACACGAGGTGGATCTTCATGTTGTGTTTCCACATCCCGTAGTCGGTTCCATCGAATTGAGGAGGTTTCCCCAATGGGATGGAGAGGTAGTGGTTGTTGGCGGCAAGGCGTTCATAGTTGAACCCTTGTCAATTGTAGTTGACTCCGCCGCCACCACTTGATGAGCTTGACGGCTCAACCACAGCAATCTTCAACTTCTCCCGGAGCTTCGCCTTGAGCTGGCGAGTCTCCTCATCATCCGTTGGCTTGTCTTGATACGCCATTGTCTCCTCACGTGTCGGTTGAGAGTCGTTGGTCGACACCTCTTCAAACACCACTCCGGCCATCTCTCCGAGTTGTTAGACTCTTTGTGGAGAGTCCTGCGCTGATACCAATTGAAAGTTGCCTAGAGGGGGGGTGAATAGGCTAATTGACCTGCAAATGACTCAATAAAACGAGATTAAATTACAGGGGGCGGACTAGTCCGGTCAGGGGGCGGACTAGTCCGGTCAGCCTGCGTGAATAACCCTAAAAAATTGTTTCTAGCAAGTTTTAGGGAATTTTCTCGTTGCTACAAGTGAGTATATGTTTAAGTCAAGTTGAGCAACAACCTACACAAGAGCAAGTCAAGTTTCCACAAGTTTGTAGCAATGCGGAGTATGAAACGAGACTACCAACCCTAGAACAAAGTAATCAATAGAATGAATGCGAAGAACACAAGGGGGCAAGGATTTTATCCCGAGGTTCGATTCCACACAAGGAATCTACGTCCCCGTTGAGGAGTCCACAAAGGACCGGGTCCAACAACCCTTCCCTCACCAAGTTTACCGCACGGGCCTAACTTGGTTCTCCACTAATCACAATGGTGATTACAAAGTTCGTTGGGGCTTCTCACAAACTGAGGCTCCCACACCACAAAGGTGATCAACACAATAAAACAAACTCAATACACAGCCCACAAAGACTCAAACGAGTGCAAGAGATCAAACCGGGAGCACAAGAGCGATGTTCTTCCTCTTCTCCACCTCACTAAACCCTAATCCACTCAAGAATTAGTTTTAGAGGGAAAGTAGGCAAGAAGGAGGCTTAGGAGTGCTCCAAGTTGGCTGTGGCGGCGCTAGGGTTTGAGTTTTTCCAAAGGTATTAGAAATGAGGCCGGGGGTCCCCTTTTTATAGGGGTCCCAAGCCCAATCTGCTGACTTCAGCAAAAGGGCGGACTAGTCCGGCCTCAGGCCCGGACTAGTCCGGCCTAGGGGACCACTGACCTCTTGTCAGGCCCCGACAGCTGACACGCTATCGTCACACTACCCGCCAAACTTCAAATTCAAACGGTAACTTCCACAACGGACTAGTCCGGTCACCACCGGACTAGTCCGATCTCACACAGAGCCTTTTGCTCCGTGTGAAAACGGACTAGTCTGAGGACCACGGACTAGTCCGGCCCCAAGGGCGGACTAGTCCGGTCTTCCTAGACTTAGTCACAGAATCACCTCCAACACGCCAACCCGGACTAGTCCGGCCCCACGGGCGGACTAGTCCATTCTCACTCAGGACCTCTTGGTCCGGACACAAACGGACAAGTCCGTGGTTTTGAGACTTAGTCCCAAAACCCACTCCCTGCTACCCGGACTAGTCCGGCCACAAACGGACTAGTCCGATCTCAGTCAGACCCTTCTGGTCCGGCCAGAAACGGACTTGGCCGGCCAGGAACGGACTAGTCTGGCCACCTGCACGGACTAGTCCGGCCCTACAGCCAGACTACTTATTCACTCTTTTCTCTCAAGGGGTTTGACCTCTAAACCACTTTGAGCTCCCAAACTTGATCTCAATGCACTTTACACACGCACCCTCCTATTTCTACGGCTAGTCTAACTCAACACGCTAGAAACCCTAGTTTCTACGCTTCGAGTTGACTCCGTTCCCTTCCTTTTCCTTTTGAGGGTTTGCGTCTCCGATTGAGTCCACACCTGTGCTAAGATCACTTGAGCTCATTAGCGACTTAATTTGTCGTCATCAATCATCCAAAACCCACGGGGAACCTAGATGCACTTTCAATCACCCCGGGATCACCTGTTGGGCCCTGGAGCCCTCTTGTAAGGTGTCCGACCTTTTCTATAAAAGGACCAGACCACCACCATTACAAAGGACCAAAAATCGAATCTTGATACACACACACACACTAGCAATACAATCCACCGTGGAGTGGGGTGTTATGCTCCTTGCGGCCCGAACCACGTAAAAACCACCGTCTCATACACTCTCATACGCGTGTACACTTGATTGAGGCCTAAGCCCCGCCGAACAAGAACCTCTGCAGGCTGCTCCATAGCAGGTCCGGTGGAAGTGTCGCATAAACACTTCAACAGCATTGATGGTGGGCGCCGTCGGAGCACCCAGCTCCGACGCCACCCAGGGTGCCTACCGTCAACGTTCTTCTCATTGATGATGGGAGACACTGGAGCATCCAGCTCCTGCACCTCCCAGGAAGCCAGCCGTCGATGTTCCGCACATTGAGGGTGGACGTCGCCTCGGTTCGGCGGCTACCTCATCGCCATCTCCACCAGAGACTTCTCCAACGACGACCAAACATCTCAATTCAAGTCTGGCGCTTCCCAGAGAACATGTCGGTGTCAACTACGGAAGCTCCTGCGCTCCACCTTGGGATCCCTGATGACATCCTGCGACTGAGTGGTAGGCGTGCCCATCCAGTTGGCCACACCTACCAGGGGGCCTCTAAGGGGTCTCATGGGTAGGACGTCAAGCGGTTTTCCGCCACCACGGCAACAACGACGTCACCAAAGCGTTATGGTATGTTCAACACGAAGATCTGCTGTAAGTTTTACTTTTGGCACGGTGGGAGTCCAGAGTATGCAGCTTGCTTAGTCTGGTCCTGCACCCTAAGCGTGTACACTTTGCATCCCCGTCAAAGCTACCGAGCTCAGTCCCAGCACTGCTCAGACCACTCGTAAGACGGGCGGCAGGGGCAGGAAGTAGGGACGCTCGCTCATTGTCCCTATAGGTGCTATCGATAGCAAGGTTGCACTACAACCATCACCGCTGCCTTGGAGCCTTGGGCACCCCTATTGTAAATATTAAGTTTAAGTAGGATAGTGTAAAGGTTTTTCATAGGACCTAGGAGCAACACTAAGGACAATCGAGCATTGGGAGGGTCAGGTCCAAAGTGTGAAGTCAACTTAGCTTGGTTCCTAACCCTAAGCATGTACACCCTGCCTCCCTATTCATTCGGAAGCATGTCGTTGCCCTCTTTTGTAAAAGCCTGTCTCCCCCTATGAACTCCGATAAAAAAGAATCACTGTTTTACTTAATGCTTTCTTAAAAGCATCGTTCATTTAATTACACATTAATTTTATGATCATACCATACTAGCCTCCTTTATTGTATGTTATCTTCATATACACGGTTGTATGCTCTGTAACTCACCCTCGCTGAAGTCATGCAGTCCTACTACAGGCGGGTTCACTTGAGGTACCTGCAGTGTGTGAGGGGTTCTTCCGGCTGCTATCGTCATTAGGGTCTCGTGGCGCCAGAAGGCTTCCTAGGAAAGGTTTGTGCCGAGCAGGAGGTCCATGGGGTGTAAATTTCTTAGCCTGGTCTTGCACCCTAAGCATACACACCCTGCCTCCCAGCGCTACAGCTGAGTACTGGAGCCAGAAAGCTCACACCTTGAAGACGGCAAGAGGCGGACCCCGGAGCACCAACGCATCGAATTACCCAAGCCCCGTGCATCAGTCCAGGACAGTAAGACATGACAAAGCTAAGGAGAGGAACAGGTATGACCGACGAGCAAGACTAGTCCACCCTCTTTCTACCATATGTGCAGGGTAGCCAACCCCAGCACCTGGCAAGGGGCCTGTCGTCGACATCCCAACACGCCAACGACAGCAACAAGCGCGAACAAATGAGTAAACTCTCCTGCTCCGTTTTTGTTGCTAATAGGGTTATCTTGTGATAACCTGTAAACCAGGGGCCTGCCGTCGACAACTCTATGATGATGATGGACGACGCCGGAGCATCCAGCTCTGGCACCTCCCAAGGGGCATGTCGTCGATGTCTCAATGACAATGGAGGGCGACGCCGGAGCATCCAGCTTTGGCACCTCCCAAGGGGCCTTCCATCGATGTCTCTAGGAGATGGTGGGCGACGCCGGAGCACCTAGCTCTGGCACCTCCCGAGGGGCCTGCCGTCGACGTCTCAACGTTGATGGTGGACAATGTCGGAGCATCGAGCTGCAGCACCGCCCAACGAGCCTGCCGTCAACATCTCAACGACGATGGTGGGCAACGCCGCTGCCATCGACGTCTCCACAACGGTGGCGTGCGACGCCAAAGCATCCAGCTCCGGGACCTCTCAAGGGGCCTGCCGATAACGTCCCAACACGTCAACGACTGCACCAAGCGCGGATAAGTGAGTAAACTCTCCTGCCCCGCTCTTGTTGCTAACAGGTTTCTCTTGTGATGGCTTGTACACCAGGGGCCTACTGTCGACGACTCTACAATGATGGTGGATGACGCCAGAGCATCCAGCTTCGGCACCTCCCAAGGGACCAACCGTCGACATCTCAATGATGATGGTGGGCGACGCCAGAGCACCTAGCTCCGGCACCTCCCAAGGGGCCTGCTGTCAATGACTCTATGACAATAGTGGGCGACGTCAAAGCACCCAGCTCCGACACCTCCCAAGGGGCCTGCCGTCGACGTCTCCATGACGGTGGTGGGCAACACCAGAGCATCCAACTCTGGCACCTTGCAAGGGGTCTGCCGTCGACGTCCCAGCACATCAATGACAGCACCAAGCGCGGATAAGTGAGTAAACTCTCCTGCCTCGCTGTTGTTGCTAATAGGGTTCTCATGTGATAGCCTGCACACCAGGGGCCTACCGTCGACGACTCTACGATGATGGTGGACGACGCCAGAGCATCCAGCTCCGACACCCCCAAGGGGCCTACCATCAACGTCTCAACGACGGTGGTGGGCGATGTCGGAGCACCCAGCTTCGGCACCTCCCAAGGGGCCTGCCTTCGACGTCTCTACGACAATGGTGGACAACGCCAGAATGTCCAGCTACGGCACCTCCTAAGGGGCCTGCTGTTGACGTCTCTATGATGATGGTGGGCGTCACTGGAGCACCAAGCCCCGGCACCTCCCAAGAGGCTTGCCGTCGATGTCTCAACGACGATGGTGGACGATGTCGGAGCATCCAGCTCTGGCACCGCCCAAGGGGCCTGCCGTCGATGTATTAATGACGATGGTGGGTGACACTGCTGTCGTGGACGTCTCCACGATGGTGGTGGGTGATGCTGAAGCATCCAACTCCGGCACCTTTCAAGGGGCCTGCCGACGACGTCCTAGCACGTCAACGACAGCACCAAGCGCGGATATGTGAGTAGACCCTCCTGCCCCGCTCTTGTTGCTAACATGATTCTCTTGCGATAGCATGTACACGAGGGGCCTACCGTCCATGACTCTACGATGATGGTGGACGACGTCAGAGCATCCAACTCCGGCACCTCCCAAGGGACCTATCGTCAAGATCTCAACGATGATGGTGGGCGACGTCAGAGCACCTAGCTCTAGCACCTCCCAAGGGGACTGCCGTCGACGACTCTATGATGATGGTGGGCGACGCCGGAGCACCCAACTCAGGCACCTCCCAAGGGGCCTGTCGTCGACGTCTCCACAACGGTGGTGGGCGACGCCGGAGCATCCAGCTCCGGCACCTCGCAAGGGGCCTGTCGTAGAAGTCCAAGCACGTCAACGACAGCACCAAGCGCGGATAAGTGAGTAAACTATCCTGCCCTGCTCTTGTTGCTAACAGGGTTCTCTTATGATAGCCTGTACACTAGGGGCCTGTCGTCAACGACTCTACAATGATGGTGGATGACACCGGAGCATCCAGCTCTGGCACCCCCAAGGGTTCTGCCGTCGATGTCCCAGCACGTCTACAACAGCACCAAGCACGGATAAGTGAGTAAACTCTCCTGCCCCTCTCTTGTTGCTAACAGGGTTCTATTGCAATAGCATGTACACCAGGGGCCTGCCATCGACGACTCTACGATGATGGTGGACAACGTCGGAGCACCCAGCTCCGGCACCTCCCAAGAGGCCTGCCGTTGATGTCTCCACAACGGCGGTGGGCGACGCCGGAGTGTCCAGCTCCGGCATTTGGAGCCGCTACGACACTCCAACTCCCCTGCTCCACTGGGGGCACATTGAAGACATCCTACAAATCAAATGGTAGATGTGCCCAGCCAACTAACCACATCTACCAAGGGGCCTCTAAGGGGGTTCCATAGGCAGGAAGTCAATGGGCAACACCTCGGCCATATCAATTGTGCAACCGTTGGTCCTCAAAAGCTAACAGGCTCGGCAAAGGTTCTGCAATCCCTTACGCAACTAAGGACTCAGATCAATAGTTGAGAAGCACAAAGACAAGCCAAGAAGCCAAACACAAATTCAAATTCGTTAAGGAATTTTTACATGGGGGCGAACCCTAGATACAAAGACAAGCTACCGGCCTCACCCCCGGCTAAATTGCGCTATGACATGTTTGGTGGCCTCCTTAACCTCCGCCGCCTTTGTCCCCTCGCGCTCCTCGACAGGGCCTTCAAAAATTGGCTCCAAAAGCAGATCGAGATACCGGCTCCGGTAGCACACCAAGACATGGGACGCCACCGTCTCCGCCGCTTCCCTACCCTCGGCTTCCAGACAGTGAGCCAGCTGACGCTCCTGCAGATTGAGCTCCCGGGCACGGTGCCCAGTTTCATTCTCCCAAGCTTGGACATCGAAATCATGTAGGAGGAGTTCCTAACGCTCAGCCAAGTGTTGTGCCCGATCCCGCGCCAAGTTGCTCTCCTGGAGCTCAAGGTCTTCGAGGCGGGACTGCAGCCTGTCCCGATCGGCCTTAGCCCGGGCCATCATCGCCTGCACCGCCACCTCTTGTTCGGTGACAGCAGCCTCCCTCTCAACAACACCAGCTTCTTGGCGACTTAGGGCCTCTCGACCTTCTTCAAGAGCGCGCAGGTGGGCGTCAGCCGTGTCGTTGGCTACATTGGCCAGAACCTTCCGGGACACGGTGTTTGTGGCCCTCACCAAGTGGTGCCCCAGCTCTAGCTGCTTGCTCTCCTTCTAGTACTTTGCCTTCGCCTTGGTGATCCTGGACCCCAAAAGATCCTCCCAGCCTCAGGGGCGCTCGCCCTCGGCACGCAGCTTCTCCCACTCCGGGGTAAGAGCCTCCTATGCTTGGTGGAGGTTGGATTGCACCTGAAGGATGCTGGACTATTTCAAGTCCATGATGTTAGAGAGGTGCTCCAGCTGCGCCGAAGCCAGGGAAGGTGAATGTGGCCTAGAGGGGGGTGAATAGGCCTTTTGAATTTTGTCGGAACCTGCAACACTTAACAACCAGATCAAGTCTCGAGATATCGGACTAGTCCAGTCAAGTGCGGACTAGTCCGGTGTGTACCGACTAGGTTAATCAAATTTGATCAATTAACTTGATCCTAGGATGTAAGCAGCGAAATTATACTTGTAATTTAAGTGTTGCACAACTATGAACTAGGGTGTATCACAATTTAATCTTAAACTCAATGTTTCAACATAAAGTGAGCACGATTGATCGAAACCCTAGATATATATATGAAATGTAAGAACATTGGGCGCAAAGAAAGAACACAATGATTTTATCCTGTGGTTCGGTTCCCACAGAGGCAACCTACGTCCACGTTGAGGAGTCCACAAAAGGACTGGGTCTTCTCCAACCCCACCCTCGTCGGATCGCCACGGAGGCCAATCCTCTTCACTAATCACAAATAGGAAATAACCAAATTTAAGGGGCCTTCTCACAAGTTGAGGGCTCCCCAAGATTACAACAAGAACACCACCAAGAACACACTCAAAAGATCACAATAAAAACCACAGGAGTGTGTTAGGGAACAAACATAGAGCTCAATGAGTGATGAACCGTGTCTCTCCAATGATCCAAAGTGTATACTCAAAGGATTGATTTTTGTTGCATTTGATTTTGTGGAGAGATGTGTTTTTGAGGCTCTTGGGAGGTGTGACAGCGCAGAGGGTCGAGAGATGTGAATGATGGGCCGTGTACACCTATTTATATAGGGTTCCCAAAAGTTACCGTTAGGGTTTAGGAATATTGGACTAGTCTATGGTGGACACCGGACTGCTATGTGTATCAAACCCTAGGTGTCCCGAAATATCGGACTTGTCCGGCTGAGAGCGGACTTGTCCGATTTTGGTTCTGGAAATCTTCAGACTAGTCCGATAAACATCGGACTTGTCCGGATAAGTGAAACCATAAGTGAATTGGGGACAAGTCCGCACTTGGAGGACTTCTTCGATTTAGGTCAGAGGGTTTTTTGGACTAGTCCGTGCTAATATCGGACTTGTCCGGTTTTGTGCAACTTGTGAAGTGTTTGGAAAACTAGTCCGCACTAGGGAGGACTAGTCCGATTCTATTCAGAGGGATATCAGAGTAGTCCGTGGTGATATCGGACTTGTCCGACCTTGTGCAGAAAGATATCGGACTAGTCTGGGGTCAGTCGGACTAGTCCAGTCCTGTATAAACTTGTGCAATGTGTGTGATTATTTGTGCTTGAGCTCTTGCGGTGTGTTTCCTTAACACACTCCATACACAATGATCTACTACACTTGTTTCTTGAGCTCTTTTCCGCATTGTTCCTCATTCTCCTTTCTTTTTGGAACTTTGCTCATTTTCTCATTAGAACCTGTGCTCATCTCAACAAAGTGGTGGAGTAGCATATGCAAGTAATACTCTAATAGACTCAAGTCTAGCTACGGGAGCAAAGGTCCCATCAAAATCCAAACCTTCGACTTGTGAATACCCTGTGGCCACAAGTCGTGCCTTGTTCCTTGTCACCACCCCGTGTTTGTCTTGTTTGTTGCGGAAGACCCATTTGGTGCCGACGACGTTGGATTTGGGTCTTTCGACTAGTTCCCACACCTCGTTCCTTTTGAAATTGTTGAGTTCTTCTTGCATGGCCACTACCCAATCCGGATCCTTCAATGCATCCTCAACCCTGTGCGGTTCCAAAAAGAACACAAACAAGTAATGCTCACAAAAATTAGCTATGCGAGATCTAGTAGTTACTCCCTTCTGGATGTCACCGATGATGTTGTCGATTGGGTGATCCCTTTGGATGCATTGGTGCACTCTTGGGTGTGGCACTTGCTATCTTGAATATTCATGATCATCTTCTTCTCCCCCTAAATGGTTGCCCTCATTGACTTGTAGGTCATTTTCATCTTCTTGAGGTTGATCTTGTATGGAAGCTCCCCCTTGATCATTGGCCTCCTCTTGTGGTTCATTTTCCTCATGCATATGTAGAGGTGGCTCTTGTGGTCGAACTTCGCCTAACGCCATTCTTCTCAATGCTTGACAAGGAGCTTCTTCTCCTTCTAGCACACATGGATCAACTTGCTTCTTTATGGAGCCATTAGTTTCATCGAACACTACGTCACGTGCTACTTCAACAAGTCTGGAGGTCTTGTTGAAGACATGATATGCGTAAGTGTTCGAATCATAACCAAGCAAGGAACCTTCATCGGACTTCAAAGCGAACTTTGAAGTCCTAGGCTTCTTGTTTAAAATATAGCATTTGGAACCGAAAACTCGAAAATATGAAATATTAGGCTTGTTACCAGTGAGTAGCTCATAGGATGTTTTCTTGAGTAGTCGATGAAGATAAAGTCAATTTATGGCGTGGCAAGCGGTGTTGACCGCTTCCGCCCAAAATCGATCCGAGGTCTTATACTCATCGAGCATTGTTCTCGCCATCTCTCTGAGAGTTCGGTTCTTCCTTTCGGCAACTCTGTTTTGTTGAGGTGAGTAAGGTGCTAAAAACTCATGATTTATGCCTTCTTTGTCTAGGTACTCCTCAACTTGTGTGTTCTTGAACTCCGTGCCGTTGTCGCTTCGAATGTTCTTGATTGTTAATGAAAATTCATTTTGAGCTCGCTTGAAGAACTTCTTCAGTGTTCCTTGTGTTTCTGACTTATCATGTAAAAAGAAAACCCAAGTGAAGCGAGAAAAATCATCAACAAATACTAAACCATATTTGTTACCGCCGATGCTTATGTAGGCAATTGGACCGAATAAGTCCATGTGAAGTAGCTTGAGCGGTCTTGTTGTAGTCATGACGTTCTTTGCGGGGTGTGGTGCTCCAACTTGCTTCCCGGCTTGGCACGCACTAAAAGGCCTATCTTTCTCAAAAGAAAACATCCTTCAAACCTCGGATGTGATCGCCCTTGAGGAGTTTTTGAAGGTTCCTCATACCAACATGTGCTAGCCGTCTATGCCACAGCCAACCCATGTTGGTCTTTGCAATCAAGCATGTGTCAAGTTCGGCTTTATCTTTGTTGAAGTCAACAAGGTAAATCTTTCCCTTTAACATACCCTTGAATGCAATGGAACCATCACTCCTTCTAGAGACGGTCACACCCTCGTTGGTGAACAAACAATTATAACCTTTGTCACATAATTGAGATATGGACAGCAGGTTATAATCTAAGGAATCAACATGTAATACATGGGAAAGAGTGTGTTTAGATGATATCGCAATTTTACTTATACCGAGCACCTTTCCTTGACTATTGTCTCCAAAATAGATGCCCTCGTTTGAATCCTCATTTTCTTCATACACTACGAACATTCTTCTTTCAGGTCATATGATTGGTGCAGCCACTGTCTAGCACTCATTTAGATCCACCGGAGAAATAGGCCCGCAAAAACAGATTATGCCTTGGTTTTAGGTACCCAAGCTTACTTGGGTCCTTTTAGGTTAGTCACAAGGGATCTGAGCACCCACACACGAGACTTGGTGTTCCCATGACGTGGCCCAACATAATGGGCATAAACTTTGCCAAAATTACTTCTCATTAAGACATAAGATGCATGGAAAGTTCTAAATAGCAACTGTTGTTTTTTATATACAGGACTAGTCTGGGAGATCGAACTTGTCCGGAGGACCGGACTTGTCTGGATCCCGACCGGACTAGTCCAGTGATCATGCGAGTTGGATGTGTTAACTTTGGATTTTCCAGTTTGAAAGGGTCTTCCTTTTACAAAGGTAATGCTTTCCTTGTCACTCTTATGGCTTCTAGCTTTCTGCTTTCCACCATAGGAATACCCAATGCCATATTTGACATTAGGAGGTCTTCTGGCCAAGTATGCACTACGTGCATATTTGACCTTCTCCTTGTCAAATATGTCACTTTGGGCAGGATGCTTATCCTTGGTAGAGGTTGACTTGTCTTTCAAGCTGGTGTCAACTTTACCACATGAACAAGAAATGATAGTTTCAGTTTTAAGTGGTTGAGAAGGTGAGCTTGAAGAGGATGAAGGGTCACCTTGCTTGAGTGACTCAACTTGTACTTCAAGGATCTTGTTAACCTTGATCAGGTTAGCAAGATTATCCTTGATTGTAGCATTTGAATCGTTTAACTCCAAGAAGCCTCCTTGCTTGAAGCTAACTCAAGGTCTAGTGACTTGCTTCACTCCATTTCAAGTTCTAGAAGCTTGTCAAGTTCAACATATTCCTCCTTTTGGGAGATAATCATGTCTTCTTGACGATGTATCAACTTCTCCTTCTCAACAAGTTGATCAAGTAAGAATTTCATTTTAGCGATTATTTTCTTATCTAGTCCAATGAGCATATCTTCATTGTCACTAGCAATTTCACTATCACTAGAATAGGAATGTACGGAAGAGGGTTTTGTTGTTACCTTGCATTTACCTTCCTTTGCCATGAGGCAATTGCCGTTCCCCTTCCATGCGCCGAGAGTAGGGAAGAGAGTGGACTTCTTGGATGTCTTCTCGATGGCTATGCTAGCCATCTCTTCTTCTTCTTCGGATGAGGACTCATCATTTGAGTCCCATTCTTTCCCAAGATGTGCTTGTTCAGCTTGCTTCTTCTTCTTGAAGAACTTCTTGGGTTGAGACTTTGCTTCTTTGGTCTTCTTCTTGTTCTCTTCATATGGGCAATCAACTATAAAGTGGCTATACTCACCACAGTTATAGCATGCCCGCCTCAACT